>CM025789.1:1272113-2544227 GCA_014635995.1 Sarcophaga peregrina
TGGTACTTTTTTTAATTCAATTTTCATGTTTTAGTAACACAGTAACACAGGGAAGGAATGAATTTCAATTTATTACAGTGAAACATATGCCCACCCATTCATATACATATTATATTTCAGAACTTAGATTTTACAGTCAGAAACAATATTTTTTTTTGTGTGTAGAAATCATTTATATTCTCAATTATTAATTGTGAGATCAGTCATTATGGTGGTAGCAGATGGAGTGTTAAAAAATGCAATTTATTATCTGAGACTTTCACAATGTAATGGGCATATGGACTACATTTCAATTTAAATGTCATAACATTTGCTTTTTATTTTAACTCAAATAATTTAGAGTCGTAGTTTTAATATTTTCAATTTATATTTACAATTAATTGTTTATAATAAGTCGCCTAATATCAAATCCATTTAAAAGTATGTCATTGAATTTTTCTTTACAAAAATCAACATTTCTACACGAATGAGAACTTGTGTCTCACGCAGAAAGAACACTCGTTGCAACTTGATTTCCTTTAATACTCATACCCATACGGGGACAAACAATGCGTTTCGTCCACTACAGTCAAAGCAATCAGTCTGTGTCGCATTAATGTTGGAGATTAAACGTTAAATCATTAACAAAGGAGACAATCAATTAACAATTCATGTTTTAGTTTCCTGAATAATGTTAGAAAACTAAACATTTCATATACAATATAGACAGAGTTCAGCTGTAATAATTATTAAATTATTCTCTGTGGATATTATACTATAAAATGAAAAAAATGCTTAGGTAACTTAATTATCAATAACTTTAACACTCCTTTAGAATAACTGGGAAATGTTGTTTTATTTTTAGCATTCCATAGAATAAAGTCACTGTAGTCTAGTAGGCAGTGTGTTGACTTATTAGACGTGAGGCCAGAGTTCAAACCCCTGGCCAGCCATCTCCAGCAAAATGAAATGTGAAAAAATATTTTTTCGGTGACTTCTTTTCTGGTTGTTAATAAAAAATTGTCATGAAAAGTTTCTCAAACTGTAGGTTCCCCCCTCTCATGTATAAAATAAACACACACATCATCAGTGGTGTGAGAAACTAGGTCGTAATCCCAACTGAAGGATTCTAATGACCAGTTGTGTAGGTTATGTATTCCATAAAATGATTAGTAAGACAGTCAACGAAATCGAAACATTTATTTACCTTTTCAATAATATGGTGGCCAAGATTTAATTGAAGCGTAGTATTTTACATACATAATCATTATAACCTTTTCATTACAACCCTTCAGTCTGGATTATTGATTTAGTTTTCTACAACACTATGCTGTGTGTGGCGGGACCTACAGTTTAAACCCGACTCCGAACGACAGATTTTTTTTTGAGAAACTTTTCATGGCATGTTTTTTTCTACTCTCAGAGTTTTTCCCGAAATCTGCTGAGAGCAAATCGCCGAAAAATACTTTTTGTATTTTGTTTTGATGTATGGCCTAGGGCTCGAACCGTGGCTTTACGTCTTATAAGACAACACACTACCCACTAGACTACGGTGACTTTAGCGTAGTATTTTACGAAAACAAAATTTTTAATTTACAATTCATATGCTATTCAAAATATTTAATTTTGTTCAAATTTTCAACTAAAAAACCACAACTTTCCACTTTCATTTGATGTTGCCATACTTTTGTACAAATTGTGGCATTGCTTGGGTGTGAGTTAAAAATTTTTTCAATTCATTCAGACAAATGAAAGAAAGGAAGCAGAAGAATGACCAACAAAACCACAAACATTTCCCATACATCCAACACTAAAGTTTATTTTTCATTCGCAATCCAAACCCAAATTAAACAGGAGTGAAAAAAAGAGGGAAAATAAATTTTAAATACCTAGGAATGTAAAGATTATAATTGGAGAGTGTTTGGTTTTTATTGCATTTTATGATTTATTGTTGTTTATTATTGAGATTAGAAGGTTAAGGGGCCGGAAACGATTGTGAACAAAGAATATAAAGTGGTTTGGGTAAAGGTTTCATTTAAAATATTAGGTTTTATGAAAGTGGGCATCACATAGAAATAAATTATAATGTTTCCACAACAAACCTAAGAAATGTAATTCAGTTGGCCTTTATAAGCAACGGATTATCAAAGTTAAATGGCAGGACTCCTGCTTTGGCGCTTTGTCGTTGCTAAGACGTTTATATTAATGTTATCTTCTTTTCATGTGGCTGAGAATATGGTCGAGGAGATTGTTATATAAACCGCTCTACACTGCATGGAACGTTCACCCTGCTACTGGTGAAATGATGAGATTCAGGGCCTACGATCGGCATGCTTTGGGTTAAGAACAAAGGCCAAGCGTACAAGAGGGAAACCGACATGGGAGATCGAAAAGATTAGATACTAGAATCTGCGGAATCAACTTAGAAGGGCCGTTAAAAGGAGCAAGAATCTGTCTTTTCAGTTGATATGCCAGAAGGCGAATATCAGTGCCTTTGGAATCACGTACAGAATGGTTTGCAAAAGAATCGGAGCTCAGAAACGCTCTAGAATGGGTTGCCCAATCTTGCTACAGGAGATTATTGGTGCATAATTTGTTCCAGAAGTGTTTCGTCGACAGCATTTTTCGACGTCCACGTCGAAGCCGAAATTAGTTCTCATCCCAAAACATGACAAACATTCAGATGAACCATCATCGTACTGTCGCATCTGGCAACTTGACAGATATTGGTCCACTGTCGACGCGATAAGGAGGGTGGTTGACATTGCTAAGGATTACTGCGCAGTCTTCATACTGGATGTTAGGAACGCACCATACGGTAGTGGCTTGAATTTGTCTTGTGCTGAAATACTTAATGGTTGCGTCATAGGCCACACGGATTCAGATTGTAGAAGTGGTTTTGTAGTGTGTTAAAATCCATACTACCGTTGGAAGGAATACAGTCTCCTTCGATGATTTTTTCAATTCCCAGAAAAAATCTTCAAGCAATTTTGTTCGCCTAGGTTAAACAACAATCTAAAATTAAAGTCTGGTGAAAATAATTTGCAATGTTTAGATAACAAATAATCACAACAATAGCAAGAACAGCAACATGCCACAATAATAGAAAAAGACAAAATTATTAAGAAATAAAAACAAAAAGACTAACTCCTGAAATGAATGCACAGATGACAGAACTAAATAAATGGACAAGTGGTTAGAAGGTCGCAAGATTATTTAGCTGTTCAGATGGCTGGCCTCTTACTTGGCAAAAGTGAATGAATGAATGAAATAACGAATGAATGAATGAAAGACATCTTTATTAGGCACATTTCGAATGTGTAGAACAGAATTAAGCACAATGACCGTTTCATTGAAATAAAATGTTAATCTGAAGGGTGGCAAGTGCGATAATTTTTTGATCTTCTCTTCGACTACAACTACAATATAAATATTGTACGTACGTATGTATGTCTGTACATTAATTCATAGGGTAAATAAATGCAAGAACATGTCATGTAGCCAATTTTGATTATTTAAAAAGAACAACATTTGTGTTCTTTCTCAGTGTTGATTGCTTGTTTAATCTCTTAATTTAAATCATCTTTTTGTTTGCGATTAACAAAAGCAAAGCAAAGCAAATTTTTAAAACCAAACTTATTCATGTAGATGTCATAGGACTGACTCTTAAAGATTATTTCTCTTCCATACTTACTTTTCTAATCAATTCTATTTGCTTTGTTTTATTAGTTTGACTTTTATAACAATATTCGAAACAAGATAATGAAGTGCTATTTCAAACAATGTGTGTTCTCCTGTTAAAAGTTTGGCAAAAAAAATTATTTTCAAAACTTTCAAATTTTTCTACTCATCATGTGCATATGCAGTTGAGTGTATTGTTAAGTGTGTTATTTATTATTATTTTAAGTGTCTTTAGTGAATAGTTTTGGTGTTTTCTGTATGTGGCACGTAAATTTATTCACAAAAATATTTAATTAAGATTAAAAATCTTCTGCTAAATGCCTTTGAATAAAATAACATCGTAAAATATTAGAATTGTTAACTTTATTGCCAAGAGATTTAGCGCATTTAACTTTTAGCCTTAAAGACATTTTTCAAAATCTAAAACAATTCCTTTAAAATATCTGTTTGGAAATACTTTCAAACATTTGTTTGTTAGGTTGAAGTCGCCGTAGTCTAGTAGGTAGTATGTTGGCTTATATATAATATTTCTTCGGCAGCTTCTTCTCAGCAGATGTGTGCCAAAAACTCTGAAAGTAAATAAAATTGCAATGAAAAGTTTCAAAAAAAAAATAAAATAAAATAAAGTCTGTCGTTCGGAATCGTCTTTAAACTGTAGGTCCCGTCACTCATGTATAAAATTAACGCACACCACTGATGTTGGTGTGAGAAGCTAGGTCGAAATTCTGACTGAAGGGTTGTAATTACCAATTATGTACGAGTATGTATTATGTATTTGGTTTGACTATTACTAAAGTTACTAATAAAATATTTTATAATGTTTATTTTAAAGTCTATTGATACTGAATAGAAAAACAAAATTCCAAATCACTGCTAAAATTTCTGCGATGTTAAATAGCTCGTATAGGAAGAGCTCCCATATGAAATCAAATGATAGTCTACTTTAAGTAGACTTAAATTAATTATTCTCTTTTAAACACAATTCAAGTCGATCAACTTATAAATTCTTTTTTTCAATTCACGTCTTTAATACCAAAAAAATAAAGAAGATATTCTCTAAAGTATTAAAATTTACAAAAGTAAAACAGAAAAACTGTAAGTTTGGGAACAGCATTGTAGCTTCAAAAAAGAAATCTTTTACTTTCAGAAATGGAAAAAAAAATCCATGAATGAGATTTTGTTGTCTTCAAGGACATAACCCCAAAGGTAAATGTTGTGATTAAGAAAGACAATTTGCTACCAAAGTTACTATACTGAACACTAAAACGATTTGTTATGGAATTAAAAATACATTTTAAATCTTAATTTCCACTAGATTAAGTCACATTTTAAAAGGGCACTTATACGCATACATTGTTGCAAATTTGTTTATGTAGACTTGCAAATGATAAAAAAAAGTCCCTGAGTATGTTAAAATAAAGAAGAAGAAAAACAAATCAAGACAAAAATAAGCCAATGAATGAACAAATGAATGGCCGAATGATGTGTCATTGTCACTGCGATTGTCATTGTCATTGACATTGTTGTGTAGAGTAAATGTTTCCTTTATTCAAAGTTTAAGGGCGGTTGTGTAATTGTAATTGTATATGTTTGTGGGTATTTAAACTCAATTATCCTTAAAATACGCTAAAAATATAAGAAATTTTATTCAAACACTTGCTCTTATTGACGTTTGCAGAACCGCATAAATGTTTGAAATGAACAAACGTTTGTAGTAAAAAGAATCTTTTAAAGTTCATCTGTATGAGAATCAGGCCATCCCATTTGACATTGACCGCATCCACAGCTTTCAACTAATATTATTACGTGCAAGGCTAACTGCTGGACAAAAATATATTAAAAAACTTTTTTCTTCTTTTTATTTGTGTAAAAATTAAATTTCCGCAAATTTATCATATCTCAGTTTATTTATATCTCAGTATATGATACCCACACGCAACATTATAGTATTCCAGCATAAATGTTAACAGTTTCAACAAATTTAAGAGTTTTTTTTAGAGTTGAATATGAAAAGGAATGGTTTCTCGACCATTTTGTAGACAAAATGTACACCTGAAAAGCCGATTGTAGCATATGATAAAGCTGTTCTTAGTGGTACAGATGGGAGAAGACGTAACTGACTAATCATGGTTTTGAATAAAGTAAACAAATCTCAAAAAAGATAAGCATATCTAAAGGACAAAAGTTATTCGCAAGCTAACGAAATATATTTTGAGAGAGAAGGTAGGGTATAAGAACATAGAATTTGATTTCGCAGGAGTAACTATTACAAAGACTTTGAACTTAAGCACAGCACATTGAATTATCTCTGAACTCATTTTTTTCAAAGGCCTTGATATTCTCATTTAGCTCGAAAGCGTAGGAGTATACAGGACCAGAGATCAACAATGAGTATTCAAAAAGATGACAAGAATCGTATCATATTCATAATTTCTGATTCTTATATGCATTTATACTTATTTTAATATCATGAAACCTTCAAACTTTGAAGTACTAATCATATTCATACTTAACATACTTTATAAGTAGCGGAAAAACGTTTCATTGCCGATCTATGATACAAACATGTGATACCGGCTTTAAATGACAAATTTGCGAATATCTAACCAACTGAGAAATTCATCAGAAATCATGGGTAGTAGGATGTCTCACTTTACTTACTTTTATATCCAGACCAGATTTCAAACATTGTTCAAGATTTTTTTTTTTCAATTTCATTTTCAAAACAGATTAAAGCAATAATTAAGAGCTGTTCGTACATAAAGACTACGTCGTTTATTTTTACCATTAAAGTTAAAGAGATCATGTATAAGTTAAATATCTAAAGAAGTGAAAACCGCAAAATTAAAAAGTACTTGCTTGATGCCAACAATATCGAAAAATGTGCGATGCTAATTTTCGTAATTCTTAATATGCATTTCGCACATTATCGTTAAACGGCCTACATTCTCTCAGGCTTTGGCTTTAGCGATACCAGCACAAACATTTACTGCCACCTACTAAAATGAAAATCATTTTAAATTTGCTTCTTTTAGAAGCTTATTGTACGATTAAGGATAAACTTATTTCGCATTGTCCAGTCCACAGATGTTGCTAAAGTATATGTAAACATTTTTTTGTGGGATCGAAGTTCTATAGAGTCAAGAAAATTAAAAATGATATACTTGATTAGCATTAGCAATAAGCCTTCATAATAAGACGCTGATTTAATTTATTAATCCTTAAAATGAGTCATTCTCTCATGCATTTTTAAATGAATTCATAATTAAATACGGATAGTAAAATACATAACATTAACATTTAATTTACGCTGTGTGTCATTATATTAGGGCAGTCTAAAAACCATGAATATCTCACACTGCGGTCGAATGATAACAAAATTTATAAAAGAAAACAAAACACATATTATTGTGTGTTTAAAATACTTGTACCCGGAGCAAATATGCGTACAGCATATAATTAATTTCTTGGCCGTTTAGCTGGTACGAAACAAATTAAAATTTGATGCAGCAGTAATTAGAATTAAATAGAAAATACTTTCATTAGACTACAAAAGACAAACAAAAACAACAAAAATGGAATTAAAAAGATATCGTATACACGGACTACATACATGACACTAAAATACGCTCGTGTAACTGACCACAAAGTAACAGCGATTGCTGTTGTTGTTGTTGTTATTGCTTTATTCTAGAAGATTATTTTATGTTTGGAGATTAATTAGTCGAGATAAATGTATGGAATGTTGTGCAGCAAATAAAATAAATTTTAAACTAAATTGCAGGCACTTAATTTATGACCATCACGACAAAATGACAAAATGAATGCTCAACGCAATTTATGTAAGTGTTGGGGTATTATGCGACTTAAACTTAATTAAAGTACTTTGCATGGGCTGTACGTGGTAATAACTTCTTTACATTTGGCTTATTTATGAGGCAAAAAAGGAAAATAAAATACACGAGAAAACATTTTTTCGATGTTTTAAATGATGCAACTTCAGACGAAGCAATTTTGTAATTTTTTTCTGTTTGTTTTTTAACGTATTGTTGTGGTGTTGTTGTCGTTGATCATCCATATAGGTAATCGAAGAAAACAGTGAATAAAACAATAATTAATTAATTAATTAAGAATTCGAGTCTAAGCGTGATGAATATTTTGATAAGGTAAGTTTCGTTTTTTTATGCCAAGGGTTTAATACAAACAAAAATTGGATGATTTCTAAAAAGATATTTGATGGTAATACCATTGTAGTACCGCTATTATCAGAATAGAATTTACATAGTTCTAGAATTTTTTCCCTTAGTTGATTCTTTAAACCGATTTGATGTAGTGTCTTGTAAGCGTTCATAAAAATGTATAAAATATATAAGAGTAAAATAATAATAATAAATACCTATACACCCTTACCTTACTTTGCGTCGTGATTAAGTTCAAAAAAAAAAACGACGCATAGTGAATTATGATTGCCTACAGCAAACAATGTAAAGATCGAAGATAGATTCCATGGTTACGAAATACTACTTTAAAAAAAAAAAAAAATAATAAATAAGAAGTAAACATTTAAAAAATAAAATAATTTCAAATTTTATTATATGTATACATACATACATACAAAAAATCAAAAACAAATTCAATAACACACTAATTGAAACCGAAGTCGAAAATTAGAAAAAACAAGGTGAAAATAAAACTGTATTATTTTCAGTTAGAATAGGAATCTCCAAGTTTTAATAGCATGTCGTAATTAGAAACAAAAGTTGTGCCTTTTTTAGAAAAAAATTAGAAATTTTAAAAAATTAAAAAACAAAACAAAAAATAAATAACGCACAGTAAAAATGAATACTAAATCAGGAGCGATGCAACTTCGAAAGAACGCAAAACGATACGACGAAAAGCGAGATATGGGTGTTCATAGTCGGCAACCTGTAAACATTTAGTTGTTAGTTTTCAAAACTAACACCAAACACTAACACGTTGTTAACACTAACGAGACACATAGAGACAGAATTTTGTTAATTGGGACTTGTAGAATTTGTATGCTTATCAGTTATTTTTTAAATAAAATTAATAATAATTTTTTTTTTCAATATTTCAGATTTATTTTGTGTAAATTTTTTTTGTTTAATTATCTTTTTTTTTTTTTGGGTTTCCCCTTTTATTTGAACTTGTTTATTGCACTTTTAATTATTATTAATTAATTGAATCATTTCAAAAATTTATATATATATATTCATATGTATTTATCTTAATCAATATTATTTTTTATTTATTCTAATTCAAAACTTATGAATTTTGTAACAAGTTTAAAACTTTTAAATGGCAACTTAACAATAATCATAATAATAATAATAATAATTATCAGTTAAAATGTACAAACTTTCCATCATCATGATATAATACAAATACTTACAATGGCTATTCGTTAAAATTGTTGTTTTTTTTTTATTTTAAAATTTAAAAATGTAAAAAAAGTTCACATATTGGAGTTGTTCGTTTAGTTTCATTATTAAAAATATCCGTTTGAAACAACGAAAATAAAGCATTTATTAGTGGAGAACAGCAACAACATTTCTCAAAAAACAATGGAGAAATGTCAATAAATCTAACATTAAGTTTATAGTATAACGTACAACTATTATTTAAACTACACATGTAATGTTTGTAAATTATAATTAATTATGCATCCTATCTACAAAATATTTAAATTGATTTATTTATTCATTAATTACATACGATAGATAAATACAACTCGTTTTTTTTTTTTTTTTTAATTCTACTTTTATATACAATTTTCGATATCATTTCATTATTAAAACTCTAAATTGTTTCTACATAGAAAATAAAACTTATACGAGTATGTATGAGCTTTTAACAATAGCATTAATATTTATTTAAATAACCTTTTTCTTTTTATTATAATCTTTTCGTATCACGTTTCAAGTTAAAGTTTAAAGACCGTGTGTATTTATATCATTGAGAATGTATATTTATGTATGTATACCGAACAATATGTTTCGATTTATTATTTTCAATGATTCAAAGCTTAATTTTTATTATTTAAAGATGTTTTAATAAAAAAAAAAATTTAAAAAAAAAATGGAATTTATTACAACAGAATTGCATTCTGTCTAGATTGGAACGAAAGTGGAATAAGGTTTGCCGGCAAAACTATTCAATTGTAATCCCTTACTTACTTAGATGTCTTAATAGATGTACAATTTTATTATGTTTTTATTCAAAACTACCTCTGATGTCTATCATTGTTGCCTGGTTTGATAGTTTTGTAAGCATTTGTTGTTCCTTAAGACATCCTCATAAATTTTATTTTTTAGACTGTAGAACTGTGTGGTAATTTTTTTTTTATTTTTTTACTTTATTACAGGTTTCAAATTTTTTTTGTAATTTTTTCTAATTCTTTCGTTGATACAAAGTCAAAACTATTTTTTTTTTTTGGTAAGAATTATAGAGATTATAAGAATAACTGTCTGCTTTTGATTTTGATTATGGTGTGGTCTTTACAAGTTTCTCACGAACTTTACAAATATGTTTACAATTTTCTAATATTTAAACATGTTTTGTTTCGTTTTTGCAGTCTTATTTAAATTGATTCAATTCGTATTCTTCCTTGTCAATGTCAAGATACAAATTTTCATTCATTCTTAATGGTGACAATTCATTGATGTGTCATCATAAGGCCTGCGGAGCGCGATAAGCCAGTGAACTATCATTATTGTGTGATAATTCTGGCTCAAGGTCGGCCCCACCTGCCGTTGTATAAACAACTTTCATTAGAGCTGTTGTAGGGAGTGGAGCGCCTACGCTACTTGAGCCATCGTATTGATCGCTTTTGCTTAGCACAGGTGTTCGTTTTTTTGGTAGTTTTCGTTTAGTGCGCCATTTAAATTTATCAGCCAGCGAGTTAATTGTTTTGACCGATGCTTTGTCCATCTTATATTGTGGCCTCATAAGTTCTACCCTAGGGCTAGATTGCACGGCAAAGGGATCTTGTTGGCGCCTTGTAATTATGCGTGATAGCTTTAGTCTCGATCTAGTGGGCCTTTCCAGACTCAGTTCAGCTATGGAGTGCATTGGCTGTACTGGTTGAGTTGCAACCAAAGTGGCAGCCATTATATGTGGCGCCATAGGCTTTGTATAGAGTTCTGTTTCATGCATAGAAACACTACGTTTGTTGTCATCCCTCCAGTGTGGAGCCGTTACGGTTGAGTCTATGGAATGACACTCATCATTACCTCTAGAACGTTGTCGTCGTATTTCCTTTAGTCTGTAAGCTGTCGAAGGATAATATTGTGATGTCGTGCTTCCACCTGTCATATCACATTCCAAAAGAGAATTTGCATCTCCTACCGACGACAGTTGCGAAATTTGGGTTTGCAATAGACGATGTTGAGCTGGTGCATTAGGACCTATTTGAGCATTGAGCAATGTTGACTGGGAACCTATAGAGGCACAACGATTTCTATGCTGTGACGATCTGCAGCCGTTGCTGCAGCCCTGGTTGTGATGGTGGTGGTGATGATGATGTCCTCCAATAATAGATGAATTCGCACCACTCGTCCCATTACCTCCCGAACCAATTGGCCCTCCTCCAGTGCCGCCACTACCATTCGCACTGTTTACAGTTGTAGTCGTCGTCGTCGTCCTTATGCTATCCTGTAGAGAAAGATGATGGCTTGGGTCACGACATTGCAATTGCACAACACGATATGAGCTATAGTGCTCAAGAGCATTATTATTCACCGTGGTATGATGCAAACGCAGCGAACCGTTCTGCCTTAAAAGTGCACTATAATTGTGATTTTGACTCTGATACTTGCCCGATAGAAAGTGACGTGCCAATGTCACCTGCAAAAGTCCAAAAACAAAAAAACAAACAAAGAACAAAAGAGAGAAACAAAAACCGAACAAAAACCAGGATAAAACCCCAACCCATTATGTATTGTGACCAATCATGCAATAGATGTTAAGAAGGATGAAGAAGGAATTTTGATTAGTTACCAATTTGTGTATCAAATAATTTTGTTATCCATTCCAATTGTTTACATTATTAGTGAGCGATAGGATAAGAGTATTTACGAAGCAATGAATAGAATCGAATCGAATCGAATAGAATGGAATAGAAGAGAAGAGAAGAGTAAAGCGTAAATATAATGATAATGAAATGATTTTTTCTTTTCGTTTGATAACGACAGAGTCTTACCTTGAAGGCTTCACGAAACTTATGACTCATTATATTGTAGAGCAGGGGATTGATGCAGGTCGATAGAAAGTATAAAACACCCGATGTGTAATTAAGTATATTAAACGTGGTATTGAAAATCTCCGAATCAATGCCTGACGTTGAACCATAAACAGCCATCAAGCGTTGTGCATGAAAAGGAGCCCAGCAAATAAAGAAAGCCACCGCCACAGCAACTGAAAATAAAATGAAAAAAACAAAAAGAAATTCAACGTCAATCAATTGTATCCACGATGTTATTTCTAATTTGTTTATGAAAAAATTTAAAATAAAATCCAATATTTGTCAAGCATGGACAAATAAGGACAGAAAAAGAAACTTAAAAACGAAACTTTATTTCATTGGTTTCAATGTTGGATACTAAATACCAACATAGCAGAGCAGAGGTTCGTTTGTTTAAAAATTTATGAGAACTTTAAGCATGTCTCAATGGCTCTTATTGCTGCAACATAATCAGATGGTAACGCACAACGATATTACATTCCTTGTGTATATAAATGGTACGCAAAAAAAAAAAAAACAAAAGAGAAAATAGAAATATATACGTACTGTACGTACAGTAAGACCCCGCTTAACGCTGTATCAGTATTACGCGGTAGCATTGGGCTTCCTCTAAATCGTACACTGTATTGATACTTGTTGTATATGTGTGTAAATGAAACGGCCATGCACCAACCAAAATCGGTGCACTATATAGCGACGGTGTATACCATGTATCTTTTACAACGCTCTTTTGTTAGTCTGTCCCGAATACAGATTACAACTGTATTTTCCGAAGTTGCAATGTATTTACATATGCAGGTGTTAAGTTGCTTCGTTTAACGTTGTTTCGTTTAGCGTTGTATCTTGTTGGAACGGAATCCCCCGCGTTTATTGTAATAATCAATTGAAAGGATAGAGATACCAAATACGTTTTGAAAGGAAATGTTCTTGAACAGAATGTAAAACGCATTTTTAGAATTTTTGGTTTTTTTTATATTTTTGAAATTATTAATATTCAAATAGGATTTAGATTTACTAAAAATGTTGAGAAACGCTGACCTAGTCAAAGTGCATTAAACACTCATTACAATTACCATTTGAGAGACCCCAATTCAATTTTTGCTCATTTTGAAAATCAACCAAAAATTTCTCTCCATAAAGGCAACAAACACATCAAAAGCAAGAAGAGAATAGAAAAAAATATATTTATGATACGTTGTTGAACAAATTGGATGGATGCTGCAAAAATTTAACGAAATCTACTATGTACTTACTTGCCACAAACAATAAAAGCAATACAGCCAACAACAACAACAACAACAATAACTACAATATCATGTTGAATTTTATCTTACAAGCAAACAATTATTTGCAAGCACTATTTACAATATACATACATACATACATATGTATGTATGTAATCTGTTTGTCTGAATGTGTATGTACATCTGTTTGTAAATTTGTCTATGACATACAAACAAACACACACAGAAATATATTTTTACATTAGAATAGATTAGATTAAAGTCTTGAAGAAAGGCAGTGATAGAGTGCATTGACTTGTTATTAGGTTTTGCTTGAATTTCATTATTATTTTGATTTTCTGCTCATCGAGCGAGAGCGGGATATAATCTAACGTTATCCCGCTCCTACTCTCCTTGCTTTTTGTTGTTTTTGTTAACAAATTATTTTCCTTGGAAATTTAACGTAAAAACAAAGAATTTTTAAAACTTGTACGAGTAATAAAATTAAGGGCAACATCGCACACGTTTCTTTAATTCACTTGAGGAATACTTCTGAAGAGGAGTCAAATATTCAGAAACAAATTTTTGTGTTTTTTTTTTTTAATTTCTTTCTGTTTTTTCCTTTTTGTGTTTTTCATACACAAAAAAAAAAAAAGACAAATTCTATGCAGATTTTTTTTTAAGAAAATCGTCTTTGTGAATGGAATTGTTTTCAGAAACGAGTAAATTTAAAAGCCACTAAAGCAGGATTTTAATAAAATAATGAAATGTTATATATTAGCATTGATTTTAAGGATTTAATATTTTAAACTCTAAGATAATTACATTCTAAAAATACAGATTGTATTGGTAATTGACGATGTTTTCAAATTTCCACAATTCTTTACAGCTTAAAAATTAATAGATGTTTTGATTAATAATTGAATTAAAAAAAAACAAGAAAATTAATATCACTTGTCAACGAAGGCGTTAATCTTATCTTTATTGCTTTCATTCGTTGCTTTCTTAGATGGCAATCAATCAACAAACAAAACAAAAGAAAAGGAAAGTGTTTTAGTGTCTAAAGCAAGAAGAGTCAGAATCCATTCGTGCTCACGCAATGTGTTGACAAACTTACAGACGGTGATGTATGCAGGCGTGAAACCAATATGAACTTACTTACGAGAATTATGGAAAAAAAAAATCAGATTCTATGAAAATACGTACATATTTAAAAATTGTACAATGAAGAGAAATCACTGGAACTCTTAGGGTGATGTTCACCCTACTCTTATCCATATGATAAGCCATATTGCCATTATGAACATTATTAACGGCCAATAAAATATTAAAAAAATAAAACAAATAAGATCATGAACTCTATCTTTTTGTCGGCAAGGTTTCCAGAGTAATTTACATGCTCTATTAAGAGCGATCAAAATATTGAAATTATGTACATAAGAATGACTATGTAAATATTATCGAACCAAAGTAGAAACGCTAAAGCCTATTGGTGCCACTTTTAGTTAAGAATTACCAGGCAATAATGCAGAAAGGTACGAAAGATTCAATTCACAAAAGTTAATGTTTTGTTTTGTTTTCAATTATTTCGTTCCATTTCTATTAATTAAATTCGAGTGCCTAGTGTCTGTCTAGTCTAATGTATTAATAGTGTGCTAGGCTATTAGTATGATGATCCTGGGTTCGAGGCTTTGGTCTGTTGTATTACACCGAGCATAAGGTGTAAATGATTCAACTCACTCGTAATCTAATTTGTAATTCGATTCTAATCAATATGCATGCTTATTAAAATGGGGTTTTCAAAAGGATATGAAATATGTTTTATTGTTTCAATTCCCTTTATCAGTGAAGTTACCATAACAATATAAATAATGACTTTGTAAAGAGAAATAATTGTTTGTTGTTTTTAATTTAAAATATCACTACACGACAGGATATTGGATTATATACTGGAGTATACTCTATTTCAAATGGAATGGATGATGATGTAGATGGCGTATTGCGTATTTCGTATTTGTTAAATATTTACGCATCATTTAAATCCGATATGATTTGATTTAATTTATCTAATGAATTGTATTTATTAATGTTTTGTTATCTTTATTGCTTATTTTTATGTTATAAATCTTTTGTTTTTGTTTGTTTTTGTTTTAATATTGTTTCTAAAGAAAAAATAAAGGAAAGGGGGAGGGGATGAAATGAATGAAAAGCAATAAAATTCAATCTACGAGTTTGTTAAGAAATTACTTCATCAGACTAATATGATTCAAATAAATGAATCACATTTCCTTACTTTTCCGCTATTATTGTACAAATATTTACGGAATTCTTCTTAACAGATTACAAAATATTAAAATACTTATTTACATATCCTTTTATGCAAATGAAATGCCTTCTTTTTATTGACATTTTCATTTTTTTTTTTTTCGCATACAATGTAAAAGGAAAGCAATATTTTCTATTCATTTATAATCTGAATACGTACATACATACATACATACATATTTTCATACAGACACATGTCTTTTTTATCCATATTTTATCTAAATATGTACATACATACGTATGTATGCATTTACGCCTGTATTGAAGTATGTATGTTCGTTCGTGTATCTTAAGAATTTTTATTTTCGAAAAACGAAATGAAAGAAAATTCAGATGCATTCTTTACATGTCAACACAATAAAATATGTTTTCGAATATTTCAGAACATTCACGAATGTATGTATTTATGAGTGTAGTGTTTGAAAATATAATCACACACGTACAGTACGACTATATTATGCACGCATAATTATTAATATTCCATTAAGTTACATTAAATTTACCTAAGTTATCTTAACTTTATCGGTCTATCTTAAAACAATAGAAAGTATTTTCTTCTATTATGAAGATTGAAAATTATTTTGAAATTTATTATAATTTATTTGACAGTAAATTGTATGATTATGTTTGAGGAAAATATTATTTCCAATTCCAGGAAACATTTTATATGTAAAGGATATACAAAAGAAAACTTTCACTAGTATAGAATATGTATCAACATGTATGTATATAAACATACGTATATAATATGTAGAATATATATAGGTAAATATGTTAAAAATATTCATGTGCTCTTCTAATTTTGTCAATATTTTCCATGTGCATTCTCATACGTCAAGAAGTAAAATTTTAAATTGTTGTCCAACTGAGATTTAAAACGCAATGTATGTACACGGGGTATACTAAAAGGTTGTCAGTCCCATTGTACTCATTGTGTTTATGCAAATTTATTTGTTTTTGTTTTTGTTTTTATAATATACTTACTCAACATTCTTATAACCCGCGTCTGAGCACTTATGCCACGATTCACATCGTAACATCTTCTTGGAACAGCTTGCAAGAGACGACTTCTTTTCAATTTAACTCCAATAAGAACATAAAGGACACATATGGCTGTCATGGGTCCACCAAAAAATATAAAACCTGACACCGCAAACACATGTGCAAAGAAATCATTGTTTATCTATGTATGTGGTAGAAAATATTATGTTTAATTAAATTTAATAAATTCTATGAGTGCCAATATGTTTTGTTTATACGGGGTATTGCAACATGACAATCTTTTAATTTTTTTTTTAATATTTTTTTATTAACATATTTTTCTTGTTGTTGTTATACCCTGCATAACTGTATAATATTGTTACACTGCCTTGTAGATTTTTTATTTATTTTTTATAATTTTATTTGTTGTTCTTCTATACTTACTGTACATGCTGTCCCTCCATGCTGTGGTACGACTGAAAATTGCATTGCTTGAGGCAGGGCTAAAAGGAAAGCAGTTACCCAAATTGCTAAAATAAATTTAACAGCACGTGATAATTTCGACATGGTATGTTGACTGCAAAAAGAAAAAAAAAAAAAAAAAATGTGGAAAATACAAAAACAATAAATTGAAATCTGAAAACATTGAAAATACATGCAAATAAATATACAACATGAAACCAGATTGTATTGAATTTCAATACAAAAATATTTTTACAAGTGCGAGTTGACAGAAAACGATTTCAAAAATCCTCGTCACTTTGCTGATGTTATAAATTTAGAAAAATAAAACTTTTGACTGGAATTCTGGCTGTCATGTATGCACGACAGACTTCTTACATGGAAGGGTGTAGGGAAAACAAATCTAAAACGATTGTGGTTGAAGGATTTTATTTAAAATTTTATTGTCGAATACTTAGCCAAATGCAACAGCTTAATTTCACGGTTTACAACTCTTGAACAAATAAATGAAATTAAACACTTGCAAAGAGTTAAAATCAAATATTAAAAGTGGATTTATTTTTTCCTCTTTACAATTATTTTAATTGCTGAACAATACGATCGATCAAAAATTCTAAATGGATAAGTGAAATTTAAAAATTCTGTTTAAAAAATTTTGCGTTTGTTTTTGGTATAAAATTTCTGAAAGTATTGATTATGATCCTTTATAAAAAATAAAATAATTTACACAATTGATAAAGTGTCAATCGTTTAATTGATTTTATGAAATCATTTTAGACTATATTTTTGAGTATTTTTAAAAAATGTTTGGATTTAAATAAAATTAGTCTAAAATCAGTCGCGGTGTTTAAAGTGTAATTTTAAGTTACGTATACTATAAATTCGTATATCGATAATGTGCTCTGTAAACTCCTCTTTAACATATGTATCTTGACAAAATTTTTTATTAAAATTTTAATCGCAAAATAAAATTTATAAAATATATTAAATTTTCAACAAAATTGACGCGCATTAACCAAACATGTGAACTTCAACTTATTATGGGCGTTTATTAAAAATATTTATATGCAAGAGAAGTAAATCAGCATATTAGTTTTAAAAGTGAGCTTCTTTTTTAATAGAATTTAGAGTCATATGTATGCAAAAGTCATCAGTATGTTTATTTTAAATATAAAAAATTATTATGTCGTGTTTTGGTGCGTCTGCAAGTAAAACATCTTCTTGTAAGTCTTTATAATACAAAAAATTAATTAATTGCATAATTAATTCAATACATTCACATTAACTGAGTTCATTGCCTTAAGAATATTGTATACGAATGAAATTGTAGAAATCCAAATGAATTATTCTGCTTGAGTTACTTAAGGGCGATATTAATTTAATTATTTTATATTTCTCATACAAAAGTATTTAAAAACCGAGCTTTTTGTAATAAATTGTTTCGTCTGCATCTGTCTGTGGTTATTAATTGCTGAGAATACTGTTCAGCCATTTAAGCAATTAAAAACTTGAGAGGATGAGAGAGAGAGAGAGAGAGAGAGATAGAAATAAAAATATACATACACAATCATTTAAATGCAATGAATTAAATCCATTTCTGTCTTTATAAGGATTTATCCTTGGCAATGCAATTACTTTTGTATACATATGCACGTCTTCATATGTATGTATGCTAATATTTGCAACACAAACAATGTTAAATTTGACTGTAACTCGCAATAGTCGTATAACATAAGAGAGCAAAAACTATAATTTTCTACTTACCGAAACGGATGACATATGGCAATATAACGTTCCACCGTAAATGCCGTTATGGTGAGGACAGTCGCATTGGCAGCTGTTTCCGAGAGAACACCTTCCATAACGCACAGGACATCAGTAAAAGGATACGAGTCAGGATACCAAAGATTATATAAATCCTGAGGCATACCTGCAAAGTAAATAACACACACAATATTTATGACATTACTTCAGCATTCCCTTGTACACTCATGTCAGTTACAACAACGATACGAAAGCCAAAGGGCAAATGAGAAAATTTGATTAAAATTCTTGATTATTCGTTGCCACATCATATCACATTCGAAAGCATACTTTGGTATAAATTGAAGGAAGAAATATGACTTGGGAAATTTAGAGCAAAAAGAAAACTCTCTGAATCTGTGCTATAGGTTTACAGAAAGAAAATTCGAAAACAATTTTGATAATTCTAGATTATTTCGTATATAAATTTATGAATCTTCGTTCAATATGATAGACAAGAACTTGATGTGCTAGATTGTAGCATTATTCTGTTGAATGTACATACGTATGTTTTTTTCTATGACGATGGTCATCAGATAGTTGTCGTAGTCTATTAGATAGTAAGTTGGCTTATTCGACGAAAGGCCACGGTTCAAAACCCAGGTCAGGCATCAAAACGAAAATCTGAAAAAATATTTCTTCGGCGGCTTCCTCTCAGCAGATTTTTGGCAAAAACTCTTACATATACAGTGGGTGGCAAAACAATGGAAACTTTTTCAAAATTGCACTAAAAATTAAAACTTAAAATAATGATTAGAAAATGTTTGAGTCAAGAACTGTAGACAATCATCATTTTGGAGAAGGCTTCAACACTTCAATAATATAGCTTTTTATATTTTTATGCATACTAATGAACTGCAATTTCCAATTTTTTTCTTTCCAATTTCCAATTTTGTCTGGTTAGAACACATAAATAAATTTTTGAAAAAGTTTCCATTGTTTTCGTCACCCACTGTATATATAATTGGTCATTACAACCCTTCAGTCAGGATTATTGAACTAGTTTCCACACCACTTATGTTGTGTGTGTTAATTTTATACATAAGTGGCGGGACCTACAGCTTAAAGTCGACTCCGAACGACAGATTTTATGAGAAACTTTTCATGGCAATTTTATTTACTCTCGGAGTTTTTGGCAGAAATCTGCTGGGAGGAAATCGCCGAAGAAATACTTTTTGTATTTTGTTTTGATGTCTGGCCTGGCTTTACGTCTAATAAGCCAACACACTACCTACTAGACTACGGCGACTAAAACTAAAACTCGTAGGATAAATAAAATTGCTCTGAAAAGTTTCTCAAAAAAAAAAATCTGTCATTTAGAGTCGACTTTAAGCTGCAGGTCCCGCTACTCATTTAACTTTTCGTAGTTCCTTGTCACAAACCAATATTTCTCAGAACGTTTGTGATGTGTTACAACTTAATATGGTTCCTGTTATCGCTTAGATACCTTGTAAAAATACCTCATTATATAGTTTTATCTACGTTTAGCTTTATACAATAATCAATACATCATGCATTGCTCCAAATTAGTCTTCTTAAAACTTTTCTATTGCTATATGATGCACTCTTAGATTAACTCGAATGATTTTAACATGTTCTTTGTCTTTGTTTTCCATCTTAAACTTAAATAAAATTTAATATGAACTGTTGTACGATGAATTTATTTTCAACTTTATTGATTTCTATTGTCAACTCCAATTTCAATTAATTCAAGTGAAATTGTTGAAAAATTTTCTTCGTCATAATTCAGCTCTACTGACAGCTAATAATTTTAAATGGAAACAAAAATTTATTAAAAGTTGTCAACAAGGATAACATTTTGTCAAATTAAGTGTCATTTGTTTGGCATTGTCTTGCCTTGGGTCAACCCAAATCATAATTTTGTAAACTTCAACAAAATATCCTCCGATAAGAACTTGTTGCTCAACAACTTTAACAATTTATGTTCAATTGAAGCTGAAAATGTGAAATATTTTACAATTTCAATCAGAATAAAAAATAAAATAAATTGTATGGTTAATTGAATAAGGTTGATTAGATTAGTATTTATATTAGTAATTGCCGTATTATGAAGTCTGTTAATTTCAGAGTCTCTTTTTGATAGTTGAGTGATTCTTTTAAACTCCTTACTTAGTCTTTCAGTATTATTGCCAGAGGCACCGTCATATTCTGTCCGTTCGGCATCTCAGTTCATTTACATTCTTTTTTATTTAGTAATTTAAAAGTGTCTGCCTACCTTTTAAGTGGTTAAACATGTCAGACTTATCATTGGCGTTGCTTTATTACACTCGACACTGGTATGTCCCTCCTTTTCTAACCTCTTATTAGTCTTTTGTAATACTACCATGGGAATAATTAGTTTGAATTTATAATTTTAATGCGTCATGGCTATTTGAATAAAAATCTGAATTTGTCCTTGACAACAGTTAGACTTTAAATATGCACGGGGACTATACAAAAAATAAGCAAAAATCTTAATTTTTAATAATTTAAAAGAATATTGGAGGTGCAAGTTATCGATTGAATTAATTGAATTGATTTAGAGACCCTCTTCAACTACATAAGTTCTCATTATCATTTTATATTAAAAACGAAACAAAAAAAATGTCAATAATTCAACCGGGTGAAACATACGAAATAACAAAACATTTGCACACAGACACAAGGAATATAATTTTGGATTGCCGATGCTCACATTAAAAATGTTAATAATGTCGTAGGAAATAATCATACGCTTGACTAATGACAATAATCAGCAACATTCATTCGCTTTCGTTTCGTTTCGTTTACTAATTGCTTAACAATTGCCAACAGAACAGAAAATGAGAATAAGGAAGGTGAGGAAATTTACCTGACAGTAGGAGTATTAAATCGGATACAGCCAAATTGAAAAGATAGAAATTTGTCGCTGTATGCATAATTTTATTACGGGATATCACAATACAAGTAATGAGGTTTCCAAGGACACCAGCGATAAAAATCAACGTATAACAGACTGTTAATGTGGCCAGCAGAGCCATAGGTGGTCGTACAGGCTGGGGTATAGGCTGTTGTTGAATGCTGGTGAATAAGTTGGTTAAATTATCGCTGGACATATTTAGCATTTGGCTCATGTTCTGCTGTAGCCATTCACTGTTTAGCAAGGCCTTGGCCGATGGCAATTTATCAAAGTTCCATATGGCCGATATAGCAGGGTCAGGCGATGACGATGAGCCGGCAGCTGATGATGCAGCAGCTGGCAACCAGAGAGCGGACGATGAAGCAGATGCAGCAAGTGATTCCATACTTTCAAATTCTTTCGATGACAATAAAATGGAAAATGTCTGATTGGGATCATTGTTGAGAAGTAACATTTTCATCGATTCTCACAAGTGATACAGAGTAGTTCAGTTCTGATGTTGTTTCATAAATCTAGTTGTTGTTGTTGTTGTTGTTTTCAATTATTTTCTTTTAATTTATGGTCTTTATTACCATGTTTCTTCATTGCTTGTGTGCATTAGTTTATTTGTTACTGCCTTTGTTCAAAACAGAGTTTTTTGTTTTTCTACTCAGTGCTGTTACATTTCATTTTCCTTGTCTTGTTAAATGCGTCTTTTGTTGTTGCAATAATTTAAAAAATACTGAAGAGTCACGCATAATTTGCTGAAAAGAAAACAAAAAATTATTTCAATTTATTTAAAAGAGTTTACGCAGCAAATTGAAAAATTCCAACAACTTAATTAGAAAATAAACAGGCCAGTCAGTACAATTAAGACGTTGGTTGCCATTATAAGTTCATTTTTTTTATTTCATTTTAAACTACTAAGTAAATAGATGTATGTAGGTAGCAGGGGAAGAGATTTTGTTTGCTTATTGGTTGCGTAGTAGTTAAATGTCAATAAATATAATTTCTTTCCTTTTTATGACAGAACTTCTCGTTTTATAAACAACTGTTTTAAGCATGTTGTCGCGGCAAGTCATTTTATTAAATCAAAATGTCATCATTATTTGCATTTGTTTTTTTTTTTTTTAGAGTAACGCCTAATCAGAAGTTTATTTTTTGTTATAATCAAACTAAAATCATAAAAATCTGTGTTCTTTTAACTTTTGCCATTAAAAATAATAGCCAACATGGCCTAATGTGCTACTGTTAAAAAATCCACTAAAAAGACAAAACAAAACGAAAATAGAAGACAAAGAGAGAGAGAGAGAGAGAGAGAAAGAAATATAAAAGGGAAACGATTTCAGTAATTTATTTGTAAAAATTCTACCACTTTTACCACAAAGCAGATATTAAAGGCGCCATATAAGTTGCCCAGAAAAACAGAAATTACGTGAAATCTTCATCCGGGTAAAACTTTTTTCAACACCACACACCACCACTGAATTCACTCCATTAAGATAATTCGTAGCAAACAAAATAATCTTTTTAAATGTTTGAATCGTAACAGAGTTGTTTGGTACACATGAAACCTTTACGACAGTACATAAAACAAACTATTATTAACACTAATTCTGTATTCATAGCTCAGTGAGGTCTATTGAAACTTCTGAATCGTGACTTATTTAACAGAGAACATTAAAGTATTAGTACACGAAGTTTATATCTCTATTCAGTCCACGACACCACATATGATAACAACAGCCTAAAATTGTATTGAAAGAGGTCACAGAGATACTGAAACATATGAATAAGTTTCAGAGTTATTGTGTGTGATTTATTCTAATTAGAATTGTTACAAATATAAACTGTAAAACAGCATAAATATTGAAAAGACGCGAGATAGGGGATAAGGGTTACATTTCGTGCGTTGACAAGTAAAAGTCATTTTTATCACTTTCCCTTAATAGGTCGATCGATTACTTTACAAAGAACGGTGGCCATTGTGCCATGAAAACATTAAAAACAAACACAAACATTTTCTAAATAAATAAACAAATACACAAAAACACATTGGATGAGGCATTCTTTAATGTAAACAAAACTTATATTCACATAGTTACTATGCAAGTAAACAAATTTAATAGGACAGACTTACATACTTCCTATAAACTTACACCATAAAATATCATAAATCTATGCAAACACATAAACACATACATACATACATTTGCTTTTACGTAAGCATGTTTTTAAAATCGGCGTTCTTGTTGTAGTTTTACAGTTGCCAGGTTCGTAAACATGTGTGTGAGCATAATTTAGTTGTGTGATGTCTATATTCAATGATAAACAACATGTCATCATTATTCATAAACAAAACCCATACATATACAAATTTAGGCAATTGGGATACACATGCACACAAACACAAACATTGGAAGTAGAGGGACAGACTTTTCACCGCACCTGTAAATAAAACTTTAAGAAATCATTGTGGGTGTGTCAGTACTGCTTATGTATGTATATATGTATGTATGTACGTATATGTTTAAATTGAGTTGAATTATTTACAATTTCGCCTTTACGTACATGTGTATGTACATATGTATATGTATGTCTACATTTGAGTACTGATACATGTGCATAAAATTGTTATTAATTTCGTTCTTTTCGTCATCGTTTTACCGACAACGTTTCAACACTTTTTATTTCGTGTTCTGTACGCGGTTAAAAAAATACGAACTTATTAGTATTAGTTTACAAAGGGAAATTATTCACATACACATGCACAAAACATGTAGTGTGAAAGATGTAACAGTACATAGAAAAAACGAGTTTTTTTTTCCCCTTTTTAAAAATATGGACGAATAAAATATTTTAAATATAAAAGAAAGATAAAAAATAATAATAATAATAACGATAATATGAAAGAAGAACTATCGCAAACGACAACAACAACAATGTAAACAAATTGATGACATTGTGGAACGTTATAAAACAGAATTTTTATACAATTTGATGATATTGTTGTTATTAAATTTTAAAAAGAAAAAAAAAATATTATTTTTTGCATTTGCTTTTCATTAAATAACTTTAGTATTAAGACAACTCGTATGAGATATCTTTCGCAGGATATAAAACGCGATTTATCTTTATCTCATCAAAAAATTAACATTATTTAGAGGAATCATCTTAAAGTTGTACATCGCGACATTTTATCCTACTGTATGCGTATACTTTTGAGAGGCTCTCTAAATTAATGTTAAGAAGAAAAAAAAAAAAACTAACTATTCGCAATGTTCTTACTTCAACAGTTATTTTCTATGATTGTGGCAAGAAACAATAATTAAATTTTAATTTTGTTTAAAAAACGAGGCACTGATAAATGCATAAACCCGGCCTCTTTAAATTCATTTTATAACTTAAATGCAATTGACACTAAAGATATACATTTCATATGAAATGTATTGTGCAAAACTAATTTAGTATTTAACAATTCACGATAATACTATATCCTTTAGGTTTCCTTAAGGATGTTTGCTTTTTTATTTTTTGTTTTTAATTCGTTTCAGATTTTATTATTTTCCGAAATGAATGACTTTTTATTCATATGTTGTTATATCTTTCGTAAAATAAAATGTTGACGTAAATTTATTTTAATGTTTTCGATTTAAAAACAAAATTCCAACCACACTGATTGCAACACAACTGTGCGATAATTGTTGCGAGGTAAACCTTGATTACAGCAATTAAATTACCAACACAACAATTGTTGGGTTAAACATACAATTTGTGGCCAATAATTTAACAAAACTCGATACTACGTACGATAGTTCGATGGTTCGATGGTTCGTTCATGCGTTCACTGTTTTTGCCAACATGAATGGTTTCATTATTTATGTATTTCAGTGTATGTGTTTATAGCGTGTGATTAACACTAATTAATTCATGAAAATGTTCTTGTATTCTTTATTCATTGCTTTTCCCTATTGTGACTTGCAGGGAATGAATGAGTGAATGAATGAATAGGCCACTATAATGATATCCTCACAAAAAAGAAAGAGTATTTATGTATATACATTTTTGTTTTTGTTTTTAAATATTCAATGTTTTTAATTAATTGAACAACTTGTACTATGTAGTATATCTACTTACATAGTTGTTATTATTAGTTTAGTAAAAAAAAAAAAAAATGTTAATTTAAAATATTGTAGACGAGTTTTGATTTATATCTACTAATTATTGTAATTTATTATACAACAGTGACACGAAGAAAAGCAAAATAAGTTGAATGCTATCATGTTATTTGTTTAAAATTGTTCAATATTTTGTTATCCATTTATCTTGCAACAATTTAATTTACGGCTAATGAAGTAATAACAATGGAACAAAGAAAGGCACAGTTTTGAGAAAGATCGCAAATAATATAATTAATGACACCGTAGTGTAATCAGGCTTTACTTTTTTCTTGTTTAATACGGTGACAAGTGCTATAGTTTTCGATATAAACTCATTTTAAACCAGCAATATTTGAAAAATCTCCAACTTAATCGGATCTCTTTTGTATTTTCTAAAACAAAAAGGGTCAAAAACAAAATTGATCCTTTTAGGATTTATTGAAAATAATTTCAAATCTTAAAGTTTTCCAAGATGCGGATTTATGTCTTCATACATATGCCTTCATATTTATGTCTTCATACATAACTTTTGTAATCAGACGTCTATTAAATAGAAAAAACCTGCATTTACTCTTTTTTCATAAATAAAAAAGACAATAATTTGCAAATAAATTTGAAAGTAAGACACAATCATTAACAATCTTCGGTAATCTCTATTTAATAAACATTGAGAAGCATTTGATTAACATAGAAATGACAGTATTATCTTATTATTTTTCTAATATTTTTGCATTCATTTTTTTGTTTTTATTATTTTTTTTTGTCAATTTGTCAGAGATTTCCCTGCTCTTGATAAAATTCGAAAAATTTTTATGCCCACATTATAAGCAGATATTGAATTTGATTTCACTTAAATAAGGCGATTCCAATAGCCATTTAATTTTCATAAATAACGTATAAAACGGAACCAACCGAAAGAGAATAAAAATGAAGAAAAATAAAATTAATAAAATTGATAGAAAAAAAGTGTTTTTAAAAGTGTCACTTCACCACTCATAAAATTAACATTAAAAGTGCCAACAACTGAAAATCAATTTTTGCAAACTATTGACACTTTATTAATGAAAGAATGAATGAATGATTCAATTGCAGCAGTATAAGCAATGCGAATACAATGGATGTGCAAAGACTTCTTCTTTTCTATCGAAACAGCAGAAAAATATTTGAAACACTTTCAATGGTTAAATAGTTCAGGTCATAAGAATCGTTTAACACTTGTCGCATGTAGTCAGTTACTAACGTCAACAACGACAAATAAAAATTTTTGTTTTTGTTCAATTTAATGCAATTGAATTTGATTCCATTTTTATTTAAAATAAGAGCATTGTGCTACTTTCAACTACATAATTCATAAAAATTTGATTGAAACACTCAATTTATTTCACATTTTCAGCCTTGAAAAGAGAACAATAACAAACATAAAAATCAAATGCTAAACGAACTATTTGTAAATAAAAACGTAGTAAATCTACAAAGTACAACTACAAAAATAATTGAAATATATTTTAAGAAATTTATTTATTTGGAAGTACATAGTATGTACATACATATTATTCTTAAAATACGATTACATTCTTTATTTACTCATCTGTACATATACATACATACATATACATACATAGTATATGTATGTATGTTTATCGGTATGTTTGCGATTAAGTAGTCTTATTATTGATTTGTTACAATAACAAATAATAAATTTTTTATTACAATTTCGAAACGCACGACAATATTACCAACTACAGAGCAAGTAGTATTGGCTCAATATTGGAAAGTTTAATACAAAAAAATGTTTGTTTTGTTTAAAAGGTTTACACTATTGATGAGAGTTTTTCGTGGTAGCGACAATAAAGTCAAGCTCAGCTTTCATATCACCTCGTAGATGGCTTTACTGGATATTTAAGATACGATTAATCAATTAATCAATATAATATTTGAGTAAAACTTGTTCAAATCACGTACAGATATATGTACATATGTATGTGTATGTGTATAAAAACTCACTTTAAAATCAATTATCTTTCATTCTCTTATTAATAATTGTACTTTATTTTCAATCATTTCTTCGTAATTGAAGTTTAACTTATAAGTTGTCAAATCTAAAATCATACATATTAACGAATTATGTGATTACAAATATTGTGCTATACAAAGTACGTATATACATACATTCATACATGTATATATGTACATGTATACTCATAGATTTTATACATTATTTATGGTTTCTCAAGTAGGAATTTCTTATATCAAAAGGTCAATATAAGAGACAGAACCGTGAGAACGTATTCAACCCGATTGTTTATCTGAAAGAGAACAAATCTTATCAATTCTCAATTACATTTCAAAGCGTTTACAGAGAAATCGAACATAGAGTTGAAGTATTCGAAATAGCGTCCTTGGGACATTTTTACTTCGATTACTTGTGATGGAAATACATTTACAGTCCGGGAATGATGATATCATGATATCGCCATTTATTGATAATATTGAATATTGATTTGATTTGAGTATATGATACAGGATAGTGCGACATTGAATGATTTTACGAAGCTCTTTAACAATGTAATCGACAACAATTTAGTTTTCAAAAAAAAAAACATAGTAAAATGTTAAAAAATGTTCATCCAAAAGAATTAAATTAGCGAAATTCTATTCAGCATTCACACATTGTACAAAGTCCTGCACATACATATGTATGTTTCTGTGTGTAACTTTTATTGGAAAAAGAAATTAAAGCTAAAAAAACCCAATATTCCTCTGTGTGTACAATTATGTCCATCCACATCTATTGTACATCTTCACACATACTATTTATCGTGTGTATGAATAGAATGAAGTATTGCCTTTGATTAGAGGAGATTTGATATGATTTTTCTATTCTACGTTTAAATCTCGTTTTTCTATCATTCTCTTGCTACTTATTAAACTCACACTTCGCACTACTTCGCTTCGCTTTTGTTTTTTTTTGTTTGGTTTAGCTTCTCTTCTTCTTCTGCTTCTTCTTCAGTTGAGCGCACATAAACCATTATTTATTTTGCTGACCAATTTTAATTCGTAATTTGTGCGTGTGTGTGTGTGTGTGTGTATGATTGTGAACTTTGTTGTCCTTTGGTCAAACACATCAATATGATTATTATTATTGTTGTTGTTGTTATTTTTAGTGTTTTCACAGGCACTCGGTCTCTTATTCTCTTGTTTTAATGAATGTTCTTTTCAATGTTACTGTTTGAGGAAATGTGTATTGTTTGACAAATGTTTATATTGTTCTCATTCTTCATTTGTGTTTGTGTTTTTGTTTTTATATTATTATAGGCATACATATGTACATCCATACTATGGATGTGTAGGTTCATGACTGGTAATAAGTGTAAATTGAAGGGCAAGTATATGTTTTTTATGCTCGCATTGTTTTTATCCATACTTCTCTCTTTGTTTCTTTTTTATTGAAATACAGAATAGGACATAAAAAATAACATTTTTTTTCCCCGATCAAAAATAGGAAAAAAAAAAATAACAAATTTACTCCTACAGTCGTATCGAAGATTCAGAATACATATTTCTATAGATAGGGTCATAAAGAAAAAATATAAAAATCTCGTTGTATACGTATGTATGTATGTTTCCTATAGATGATACAATATAAATTACAACACCAATAAGATCAACAAAAAGTACAAAAGACCAACAACAAATGCATAAAAGAATTGTTAATGGGTTTAGATTTTCTATACAAAATCGCATTGGAAACTTTTAATAAAAATTGTACCTTCCCAACGTTATTAAATTGAAAAATAATATAAAATGCCTAAAAATAATCTCCCACACATACACACACACACACCCCCACAATAAACAAAAATATCTTATGTCGCGAGTCATTTTATTTAAGTGTTGTTCGATAGAATAAGATTTTTATTTGTCTATTTTTCATTTTATTGAAATATGTTTCACATTTCTATTCATAAACATTTATTTTTCCATTTTTATTACAGCCTGTTTTAAGGGCGATTCATATTATTGGCTGTTTTGGCAATATTGAACATCGATTGGGACAAACTCAACCAACAACAACCAACACTTTTGCTGTACAACAAACTGTCGACAACTAGGCATAAATATGAAGAAGTATTCCACTTCATTTATTTTTCGTTTAAGGCAAATTATTTCTTTTTTCAGATAGTAGATCTCATCATTTTCAATTTTCCATATGAAGGATTGCATCATATTAAAAATATGATCCCAGTTAAAAAATATCTCTAGATTTGAATATTTTAATTTTATTACAAACAAAATTAATCAAATAACGTCTACTTGAACGTTTCAGTGTGTCTATAGCCTTGTTGAAGTCTATGAACACAAAACAAAGAGGAGATCTGCACTCAGTTGGCTTGTCTCCAAACACTCAAACTAGTGATTTGTTCAACGCACTATTTGTGAGTATCCTTCTAAGCTCAAGTGCAAGATTTGTTAATGACAGCATCCACATTTGCTTCTACAGTCAAATTTGACGACAAGTCGACAATAACATGCTCGGCAATTTCATATGATTAAAGTGCCAATTATCTGAATAATAAGAAAGTCGTTGTAGTTTAGTAGATGATGTGTTGCCTTATTAGAAGAGAATCTTTGGTTTAAAACACATGCTAACACATATCGAACAAAACAAAATATGAGAAAAAATAAATGCTTCTTTCGGCTACTTCTCCTACTGGGAAAAGGCCTAAGTGCAAATATATTGCCATGAGAAGCTTCTTAACATCTGCTGTTCGTAGGCGGCGTTATACTGGATAAAATTAACATATACAACATAAATGGTGTGAGAAGCTAGGACGTAATCGTGACTATAGGGTTGTAATGATCAATTAAGTAAGGTTAATAAAAAGTGATCATTTCCACAGATGTTTTGTTGTTCTTCACTGATTTTAGAGATTCAGCCACTCCAACTAAATGCTGGGGACATAATGTCATGATTTTGGTAGTCCCTTGACATATGAATTTCCCGAAACGATTTTGGCTTTTGAAAATAAATCGGTTGTTTCAATGGCACACAATGTTATTGCTATTTCCCATGGGTCATATAAAGATCACGTTGATTTTTTTTTTTTTTATATGTAACATCGTTTAATTTAATGTTTTGATTGACTCAAGACAGATGCATACATTTTGTGTGTATATTTTTCTGCTTTATTAAGCTTTAATCCGTAAAAGAGGAAGCTGCTTACATTTTCTTACTTTGTTTCTGTTCCTATTCACAATTTATTAACATCTCCTTTATCATTTCATAGATAGGGATTTTTTTTTTCGAAAAGAAGAACATTTTTAACGAATCTCGAAGAATAAAATACATCTCAGACTATAAAATTGAAAATAAAAACAAACAAGAAAATCCTCTCTTAAGAGAGAGAAAGAGAGTTACGAATCGATACGGTAACTAATTTCTTTTATCCACACCTACACGTGTACAAACAACATACATACATATACATATCTACATATGTATACAACATGATTAATTTTTTTTCTTGAAGCCATAAAAGAGATTTTATTTCTTCAGTTCTTCAAAGTACTGGCAAAAAGAATGAAAGACTGACTGCATGAAAGCAATTCTCAGAAATGGATTTTAGAAGTAAAAGTTTCTTACTTAGTATCTTCTTCTTCTCTGTTAAGGACGCAAAAAGGATGATACTGAGTGGTCAAATGATGTTACACCAAAAGCAAACAGAATGCAGAGAAAGGCATAAATGAACACCTCCTATCAAGTAAATGGTTTTTATTTAAATTTTACGCATTACGTTACGTTAGCTACGTTAGCAATTGTAAAAGAATTTCTAAAGATATGCGAAAGAAATGCTCATGCATTGGCGTAACGGTTTCATGGCAATAAATAAAGCCGTTTTTAATTAATTTGTAGATGGAATCCTTTAATTTGCCAAATTTTATGTGTAAAACAGAAAAAGTGTAACAGCAATGGTTGGCATCTCGCAACCAGTTAATTGGCTGTAATTGGATTACAAGAAAGAAAAAAAAACTTTTTGTTTTTGTGTACGGTTCTCCATAAATTTATTAAAAAAAAAAAGTAACATTTTTTTGGAAGAAGAAATAAAAGGACAATAATACATTTATAAATAGTATCTGAAATGTTTAAATTACGGCAGGATATTTTCGAAATAGGCAGGATATTTTCGTTCTAAGAAATATTATTGATTCATGTTAAAATTAAAATAAAAAAAAACTGTAAACTATGGTCTTATGTCTAATAAGCCAACACATTACCAACTTGACTACGGCGTCTTCACAATAAAAGTAAAAAACGAGAGAATAACGTGGTACTCCCATGTACCGATTTTAATTTAAATTTTTTTCTTATCGAATATATAATACTGCACTCTTTTCCCTCAGTTTCCATATCGATATATTGGCTTTACAAATTCGTTGTGGCAGTGAGACATTATTTCCTGGGTTTTAGATGTTTTTCTTTTCACAATTATTCTGAATTGAAAATAAGAATTCGAAAAAATTAAAAAAAAACTAAACAGGAAGAAGTATTATGAGCACTTTGAAAAAAGGAAATATTCTTTTTTTTTGTGCAGTTTTCCATTATGTTTCAAATAAAAAACCATAAAAAAATTAAATCAATTTTTTGAGCTTTGTTAAATTCATTTATTGAGAAGGAAAAAAAAACAAAGAATATTTAAATAAATATTCAAAACAATTAGTTTATATTTCCTTTTCTCGAAAACAACGGAAACATTTGAAATTAATTTGAATTTCAGCGGAAAATTAAATTAAAAGTTGACATTGAACATTTTCACAAAGGCAAACGAAAAAACAAAAAAAAAAAAGAGTTTGAAAACGGAGTCGACATTTTAATGGAAATAATCAGGCAGGCAATATCACGTTTTTTAAAATATTTAAAAAAAAAGTCTATTTTGATTGTCATCTCATAATTAATTAATATTTGTCCGACCCAGTCCTTTGAAAATTGAGACGATGAGCCGCTCTTGATGTGAGAGTTCGACAAAGTTTCGCATTCTTATGTTTCCACTAAAATTATCTGCAATTTTTATATTCTATTTGCTATTTGCGTAACAGAGAAGAACAAATATCATGATTTCCGTTTCAAAGAGCTAATCATTTGATGATAGCTCAGTTCATTAAAACATCATTAAAAACACATTATCATAAACATTAATTCATTAATTCTCAATAAATATCAATTGAATTTGAGTAAAAATAAAAATAAAATTTAGATTTCATAACAAAAATTTGATATTAAAATTTAAACACGATAATAAAACAAAAGAACCTGGTAATTTAGAGTGGCAATTAAAATGCGTAGATAAACGTTTTTTTTTTTTTATAAAAACGCTAAAATTTTAATATTGTAATGTGTTTAGTTATTTTCATAATTTTTCTTTTAACAATCGTACGAACTATTCCGATTTTTAAAACGCTCTGTCTTTGATATATTCAATATACAGACATACACACATCTGTCTATATGTATATAGTGTATATAAAAATATATGCGAGTATATATGTATAATAGACTCTCATATAAAACTTAAATGTTGTCTTAACTCGATTTAATTACTTTGAAACAATAAATTAAGAACACTTTAGGAACGTAAACAATTTTACGCTCATTAAGTTAAAACATGTTAAATTGAAAGTAATTTGCAATTTGAAAAGCTTCAATTCGGCATAAATTGTAAATAAAACCACTCAAAGCAGTTTGCTTGGGGGTAATTGACTAATAAAACGCCCAGACATCTATCCAAACATCCATTCATTCGTTCGTTCATTCATTCAATCATACGTTGCTAGTGTGTCTGACAGTTTATCAGTGAATGTCGTTACGTTTCGTTTTGTTTTGCCGTTAAAATTTTAATGTTTTAATTAAAATGTTTTATATCCGAAGCAAAGAATAAGCAATTAGACAAGCTCACCATTATAGTGAGTGCAGCTGTGTTAAACGTGTGCAGATTTATATTCAGTCTCTTAAAGGGAACTGGGTTTCTAACTGTTTACATAGCTTAAGTACCGTTAAAACCAATGTCGCACGAATTTCCAGCAATTGAACATTTGAAGATAGTGTTAAACTCTCTCCTACACTCTCTCTCTCTCTCTCTCTCTCTGTCTCTATTTGCATAAATGAGGGAGTTAATGAGCTGAATAGCTTTTGTAGAGACTTTCAATGAGTGTCAGTAGTTACGCTTTGTATGTGAAAGTTGTGTTGGTGTTGCATTCTCTCATTATGATGACATTTTATTCAGTTTTTAACTACTTTGGAAAGAATAAATGTTTCATTTAATTGTGTTTTTAATATGAAGAAACCGTTTTCGCTGAGTCTATTTGTCAATTCCAAATCAGTTTAAGCTGCATTTGCATGAAGTTAAATACGATTTAATTTGTTTGCTCAATTTTTTTAATTTTTTTTTGTTAAAATTTTATCCAACCACGACGAATTCATTTAATTTTCATTGCTTGGTTTAAAACTTTGCAGACAATTTTAATGATTCCTCTCTTTTATATTTACAAATCGTTTAAATACATGTTAAATACTTTTCATATAATAATATGTGCATAGTTAGTTAGATAAATAGGATTGAAAAGAAATAAAAGAAAATAAATTACAAACATTTATTTGTCGGTAACTATAATGATTAAAAAGAAATTTTTCTATAAGAATCTCGTTGTAATGCAGTAAGCCTTTAATTTATGTAACTTCAAAAAAAAAACCACATGTCACAATAAAACAGTTAAATGAGAAAGTTTTTGATTGGTTTATTGATTGATAATCAATCCATACAAAGTGAACAAGTAAGTGGGCTCTTACGACCTTAAATTGTAATAAAAAAAACAAAGATTCTAAATAGTGAAGTTAACCGATGCAATTTATTAAAATTCATTTTAAATATTAAAAGCCACTTAAATGTTTTGAATTCATATTTTTATTATACAAAAAAATATATTCTTACAAACGCTTAAGATTCATGAGGTCTTTAAGAGGAAATGTTATTTTGCGGATTCCTCATCGGGATGCAGAGTCTGAGAGACAATTTTTCATAACATTTACTTTATAAATTTTATCAAATGTAACCTACTGTAAATATCAATTGTAAATGTTCTTTTCTATTTTATTTTTTTAATGCATCTTTTTATATTAACTTAATTATTTTTATTAATTTAATTATTTTTAATTTAATTTTATATTATATTGCTATTTATAATTTTTCTTTCTTTTTTTTATACACATATAAGTATAATTTATGAGTCTTTAATATAACTTGTCTGATTCTGGTACTTTAATTTATAAGATATTATGTCTTGTTGTATCAGAAATTCAAATTTAATAAATACAAATAACATATCAAGACCTTACGGTGGATAACTTTTTCCATTTCTGATATTGTCTAACACTCGTACAATTTCAATGAATTGGTTTTCTTTGAGCAACGCAAATGATTGTGTAGTCGCCGTAGTCTAATAGGTAGTGTGTTGGCTTATTAGACGTAAGGCCACGTTTCAAACCACAGGTCAGAGAACGAAACGAAAATATGAAAAATAAATACATTTCTTCGGTGACTTGTTATCAGCAAATTTCTGGCAAAAACTCTGGGAAGTTCTGTCTTTCGGAATCGACTTTAAACTGTAGGTCCCGCTACTCATGTATAAAATTAATACATTAAGTGGTAAGCTGTTGTCACTGAACAATCACACTTAATAACAAATATTTTTAATATTTTTACATTTTATCCTGATTGTTCTTTTGTTTTTGTTTTTTTTTCTTTTTGTTTTTTGACAGCATAAAAGATTATTTTGTTTTAAAAGTTGAACTTTAGTAAAGCAATATAAAGGAATTTGTATTTAAATACCGAATAAAAAGTGACAAATTTAATTTAACTGCAGTAAAACAAAAATCAACAACAAAAAGTAAAAAAAAAAACTTTTTCATGCAATTTTTTGTGTCGTACAACCATAAAATGAAGAATAATTGTAGCATTGAATGATAAAAATGAGATTTTTTTTTGTAGAATTTTTCATCGTGTATGGGTAATTCCATATACATATTTAAGAACTTAGAATAAAAATATATAAATTTATATATGTATTCTTTAAATAGATACTTTAATACTAACTATAAGTTTTGTATTTTAGACATCGTACAGTTCAAAGAAGCATATGTTTGGATATCACCAATTTCACTGAGCTATTTTATCCAAGTTCCCCAATTAGGTAGCTTATCTTTCGTATTCCTATTTAGTATTTCGTTTTAATTCCTCTCAAAATGAAATGACCTGTAATACATATGTGTACAGTGTTTAACAATAAAAATATTGATGTTGTTGCTGTTCACTGTGCTAACAAAGAATGAATAATAAAATGCTTTATTATTGTACATTTAAATCATGTTGCAGTTGTAAATTATTGCTATAATAAAGACCAAAGCCCACCCTCTTTAAATACATAATACACAGCATTAAGGCAAAAGAAAATCTTTACGTATATAAATATAACAAAAAGTTCAGTTATGGACGTCATCTACTTTATTCATATTGATGTTAGAAAAATTAGAAAATAATTTAATTTTTATGTCTTATTTATCGTTACTATTGTTGTGAAGAGATTTCATAATATTGCGACCCTGCGGTCTATTATATTCCCTCAAGGTATATTTAATATTCCTATGATATCTACACCAAACCCATTGTCCTAACAAAGTTCAGGAAGCTCCTCGGTGACAACAGGAACAATTTCTTATCGATGACGTTTTGGTAATACATAGCACGCTAAAGTATAACTCGTATAAGCGTTTTAAAATGTTATAAAACACGGATTTTTCTTTTCACATATAACGGGAATGAGGATATAAAACAGGAAAAAAAAAACGATTGAATTCGAAACGAAAGAAAGAAGGAAAGGACGGCTAAAGATAATTTTGATTTTCCATTAGGAGTGCTTAAGCAGAAGCCTGTCTTATTATCGAAATATCGATGAAATTAATTCCAAAAATGGTAACAAAGTATGTCATAATAAAATATATCTAAATATATAGTATGTATGTAAGTTTAAATTATATTTTGATAACAATTATTTCTTATTTATTGTTTTTCATTTTTATTTTAATTTAATTTTATTTTATTTTTTTTTTTTTTCTTTAATTATTTTCAATTTCTCGCTAAATACCACGAATAGTTTTTTTTTCTTCGTAATACAGTTTTTCACAAGAAATAATTTTCATAAAATTTTACTTCCATTTCCTGAGTTGTGTTTGTATTTGCTTGCATATTTTACTTTAACTTTTCGAAAGAATTTCCTTTGTGATCTGTGGCGTATGTGTAATATTCAGTTGTTTTTGAAATTATTTCCTATCACTCATACGCATTGCGGTACATTCATTTACTCTTTTTACTTAACGTTGAACGAACAGTCATAATACAACACAATTAAAATAATTGGACTGCAGCCGAAACTGAAAAAAAAAACTTTTTGACAATGCATAAGACATGATCTACAAAGAACTGAAACGTTTTTCTTGCTTGTGGGAACATAATGTTGCCCGCAATTTATGAAGAACACGAATATTAAATAATGAATGCATATCATTTATACAAATACATTTTCAAATTATAAATATTGAATGAAAGAGGGACATTGATAAAATCAAAATTGATTGATGGACAAGTGTTTGCACTTGACTTTAAGCGTTACATACTGAAATGTATTCAACAGAATGTAGAAATATGCGTAGACACAGTAAAAGAAGAAAAGTTGTTACCATAAACTGTACGTTTATGTTTGAAAGTTTGATTAATTTTTGGAAAGGTCTATTATAATTAAATTTTTGAAATAATCAATAATCCAATCGAGGCAATTGAGATCAATACGTAGCCCTGCAAAATGGCAATCGAAGCATAGCTACGGAGGCAACAACAGAAGACTGTATCTGCGTTCTTATTATTTTCATTATTAGCTAGAGCGTCTCATGTCTTTACTGTTAATTTGAATAGATGAGTTTCATTTTTGTTTTATTTTCAAAACTTACATACATATCGCTCCTTTATTGCAACATAGTCATATCTCAAAAAACTTGAACTTGGCAAAATGCGATTTAAGTTTTCAAGACATAAGTCCTATGATCTAATTGCCGCAAACACTTTTTGCTATAACTTCGGTTCAGCTTGGGATATAAAACTGATTTTTTTTCAACATGTACAGAAGGTCCAAAAGAGCAGTTTTGTTTAAGTAACTACAATTTTTTAATTTTTTGAGATATGACTATGTTGCAATAAAGGAGCGATATATATATAATTGGTCATTACAACCCCTTAGCCAGGATTATAGCCCACTTATGTTGTGTGCTTTAATTTTGTACATGAGTGGCGGGACCTTCAGTTTAAAGTTGACTCCAAACGACAGATTTTTGTGAAACTTTTCATTACAATTTTATTTACTCTTAAAGAAATATTTTTTCATATTTCGTTTTGATGTCTGTGGTTTGAACCGTGGCCTTACGTCGTATAGTCCAACACACTACCTACTAGACTAGAGCGTTTCATATTATATCTTCAAGAACGCCACTAAATTCTTTATTTAAAAAATTAAAATGAAAGAACAAAATTTCCTTCTTAAGGATGTCCAATTTCTCGTAACCATTGAAAAAAAAAAATAAAAATCCAATTACATAAGCAACAGTGAAGAAGAAGAAAAAAATTTATTAAACTGGTTTATCAATATTTCACACACTTTAAAAAGGCCTCTTTGAAAAATGTCAAAAACTTCAGAATTTTTTCATTCTTTCCGAGTTTTTTTTTTCATTTCCGAGATTCCTGTTTACAGTGAAAATGTATTAAAAAGCTATTAAGCTTCTAAATGGTTGTACTGTCATAAAAGGAGAATTTTTTTAATCATATTTTTCATTTTGTTTTTATTTTTTTTTTGTTTTTCGATCAGACTCATAAATGTGTTGAAACACCCCATCACTTAACAAACAAACAAGCAAACTGGTCGTAAACTAAACTAAACTTTTGTAAAGAAACTAAACAATATAAACAACAAAACTAACAAAAAGAAAAAAAAGAACATAAAAAGTGAAAAAAAAGAAAAATATCAGAAAACAATGGTAGAGAATCTTGTTTGAGTTGTAAAACATAAAACTGAAATCAGTGTTCATTGAATACATGATGGGGATAGGGCTGATGTATCCTTTTTTGAAGGACATTCAGTAGAAGAGTGATGACTGGCTTTGTATTGCTAAGTGTAGAGAAGTGGAGTGGACAATAACTGATATGTTCCGGAAAGAATAAAAGTATTTAATTTTTTTTATTTGTTTTCAGTTTTTTCATAAAATTTAAAAAAAAAATTTTAGTTCTTCGATTGGGGTAATTTAAAATTGCATCATTTATCATTTTTAAATCGCTGATAAAGTTTACCTTTAAAGTCACTGTAGTCTGGTAGGTAGTGTATTGTCATATTACACGTAAGGTCACGGTTCAAATCAAAATGAAAATATGAAATATAAATACATTTCTTCGGTGACTTATTCTCAGCAATTTTCTGGCATAAACTCTGGGAGGAAATTTAATTGCCATAAAAAGTTTCCGTAATCCTAACTTAAGGGTTGTAACGTATATATGTATGCATGTATGTATGTATGTAAGTATGATAAAGTCATTTAATAGTAAATAAAATAAAAAATGTTTTTAATTAAAATATTTGCCGCAAATTGCATCTAAAAACCACAATGTAATATGAGTGCGTACCCATATAGCATTGCTGAGAGCTTAAATTAAATTATATAAAGAATCTAAGAGAATTACAAATAATTGCGGCAAGTAGCATGTCTGTCATGCCTTTATAAAAAGAAAATAATTAATAAAACTGGTGATTGTGAGAATCGTATTACAAGCCAGTAAATGAGATACATATTGATTTTATTTATTTTTGACATAGAATTCAGTCAATCTGGTAGAGAAATCTATTAAATTAATTGAAATATTAAACTTGGAAGAAATATGATTCAATTAAATTACATTTAATTATACGTACAAGTGTTTTAAGAATAGAAATATTGAGCATAACGTTATTATGCTAGACTAAATAAAGTGAAACAAAGTTATATAAATTCTAATGTTAATTTTTCAAAATACTTTTATGTTAATATATTGTAATGAAAATAAAAAATCTAGATACTGGTGTTTTGTTTTTACATCATTTAAGATTAAAATTATACACGAAAACAAAACAATGCAGTATAATATAGCAACTAGCACCAGCATAAAAAATGGTAAACAAGTAAACAAAAATACATAAACAACACTACAAAAATAAATGTAAACACAAGTACACAAACAAAACTACAATAATAAATGTAAACAACAATGTTTACAACAATTTTCGTTTATCTTATTTGCTTTTAGTTTTGTCTAAATTGTTTACATTCCACTTTCATTTGATTTGTATACGCGTAACATCACGTCTCACCTATGGAAGAAAAATTCGCTCTTTCCTAATATCCGTACATATGTACATTGTACATATGTATGTGCATACGTATAAAAACATTCTTTTCTGTATTTAAATGTAGTCAAATGCTTAAAAATGCTCTAATCCAATGTAAAGACATTTGTACAAATAATACACGGATATAATGGAATTTGACATCAAGTTTTGTATTAAAATGTCTTGTTAACACACCTCCTGTTTCTGTTCTCTTAAATAAAATAGTTTGTGACTGAAATACAACATGTTAGGCATACACGAACCAATTTGCACTTGTCCTCCTTTGGAACAATTGTTTCCTCTTAAATTGGGTACAAAATCAATTTCTTAAAAGTGCTGGTATAACGATATTGGTACACGCCTATAAATGTAAACGTACAATGCCAGTGTATTTATGACCAACAATTATGCTGCGTTTACATGAAAACAAAATACAATGAAAAACTATTCCAATTTCGTAAATAAACAGTCAGTGTATGATGATGCAACACCCAAAAAGAATTTCACCATAAATGTCCCGTATTAGGTTTAACCATGTAAAAGCTTGAGCCTTAAACCAAATGGCTTAAATTTTGTTACGGCTGTCCTGAAATGAACAAAAAATGTGTGCCTTTTCTTTTCTCACCAACCATTATCAAGAGCAAAACTATTGTAGCGTAGAAAGAGGCATAAATTGCTATGACTATGGACAGAGACAGAGAAAAGACTACTCTTACAGTCAGAGTCATAACAATTCGTATATTTTGTAAAATGTTAAAAAAATAATTCATATTCTTATTATACGCAGTATACATATTTTCATACTCTATTGTATTTCTGTTTATGTATGTTTATAAATATGTACACATATTATTATTATTATTATTATAATTGTGCGAAATATATCGTCGCCGAAAATTCAAAAAATCAAAATCGAGTTTTGATTGATTATGATTCATGAGGTTATCTAACATATCTTTACAAATTTTTAGATTTTTGCGACCACAAATAACGTTTTTATATCAATAATTCAAAATGTTTCTACATATGAAGTGCTTGTTATTTTATAACTTTTTTTTGCTTCTCCTGTAAAATTACAAAAATGTTTTTGGATTTTCTGATAGTTAAATTGCAGTTTAAAAAGGGAAAAACAAAATTACTTTATTACGCCATTGGAAAACCGTATCACATAATAGAACAATTTTAGAAAGAATGCTTTCATGCTTTAGCTCTTGTCTTCTACGTCGTAAACAAACTGGAATGCCTATGGAGGTCTTGGAAACTGCAAAAAAAAAAAAGGAAAAAAAATTATTGTCGCCCATTAGATGTGCAAAGAATACAAATTTCATGCTAAGCCAGCTGATTTCAGTATCTGCATTACCACTCATGCCTCTTACTTTCCACTTCCTCACACATTCACTAATTTATAACGCAGGACTTCAATATGTTTGCCTGTCTGTATAGCCTGTATAGTATGTTCGCTTAACGTGAAACTGAAATGTAATTTCAAATTTTTTACTTCCTATTTGGCTCATATAATACTAAAGGCTATGTAAAGGACTTGGATGAATGGGCTGCTGTTTAATTCCTGTTTATTTAGTATAAAATGCTTTTGTCTGTTGTCCATATCATAATTCCATTAATTTTAATTTTCTTTAAAAAAAAATTATTTTTCCGTCTTCATTCTAAAAGGCAAAAGTGTTACTTACTTTAAAATGAAAATGTAAATTAAATTTCTTTATCATTTCAACTGAATGTCTTCATTTATTCGTTCAATATTTGCTTATGATGGGAGAAGCAATTTTAGTCATTTATGTGTGTGTAATAGAGAAAAAATTTCAATGGCTTGGCATGAATGGCATGCAAACAGGATATTCTGTTTCATTCATCCAATCATTATTGTGCGCTGATAGCGTGCTGGAATTAACATAAGTTACGTTCATTAACGTGCAAATTTTTATGTACAATATTATGAAATTGAGCACATTTAAAATGCACTTCATAAGCATCATCATTATTTTGTTTTGTTAAAGAATAATTGTCTGTGGAAGAATTCTTTCAGAAAACCTTTCTATCAACCTACATGTGATCTGATTAATTTTGATTTTTGGCATTACAAATCGTTAATCGATTTTAAATGAAAATAAAAAGTTCTTGTTTTCAGAAATTGAAAATTGTTGTTGTTGTTAGAAATTTGTATAAAATTGTGCAAAAATGTTTCTTTATTTGTCAATATAATATCTTTTTAGTCCGTTAAGCTGTTTAAAGTACCATTTCTTCATGTTATTCGAACCTTTAATGATCGAGTCTTTTTTGAAATTTGGTTATGGGAAATAATCCAAAGTGAACCAAGTCTGACAGAGCAAGTGCATGATGAAGTAATTTAAGATTTCAATATTAAATGAGTGCGATGGCCTATATCTTATTCACAATAAATGGCTTTTTTATCTTAATTTCAACACTTAACATACACACATAATATTTGCTGAGAGGAAGTCGCCGAAGAAATATTTTTTCATATTTCATAATCGCCGTTTATTAGGTTTTATTTTGAAAATTCTACTATACGAACGGGGTGTGCTTGTCTGCAGAAGAAGCCTGTTTTCACTATTCGCCAAAAATTATTTATTTAATACTACTACCTACTAAATATATTCTACACACTCCCTAACACATAACATGCAATATTTGAGGAGCTACTGTCGTGAAAAGTAATTCTTTTTAAATCAACTTTTTAAATGAAGATGTGGTTGCCCCATGATATTTATTTAGATATTTTTTTTTTTTTTTTGTCGAATTATAACAATCGATACAATGCATTCTTTGTGTTCGCATAAGAGGCATCAAGGAGAAAACATGGACTTGCTCTATAAAGCTAAAAAAGTTGTAAGTGGAACTAATTTGTATGGCATCCATTGGATGTAAAAATATGAAATTGCATCATAAATCATCAAAAAGAAAATTTTATAAGCGTTAGTTTTTTCTTTCAACATAAACGATATCTAGCAGCTAATAACGGTAAAAACCAATCGATATCAGCGAAAACATTTTTGTCAATAGGATGGCACACAGGGGAAAAAAAATTTTTTCTGACATGATGTTGACGGTATGTGGTACATGCAGCAAATGTTGCCAATTAGCTGTGCACACAAGTCAAAGCCAAACACCATTCATTATTTTAAAATCCATCATAATTGAGATTGACTGCAAACAAAAATCGAAACTTGAGTCTTTTTTTTTTGTTTTAAAATATTGGCAAATGAAATGAAAAGTTGTGGTGTACTTTTGAGAAAGACTGGCATATTGTGTTAGGGAAACTTTCAAGTTGGATTTTTTGATTAAAATTGATGGTGAAGACAAGATTCAACTCTGTCTTAGGTTCTTTATGTATACATATATTTTTTTATATTTTTATGCATATCATATCGTGTGTTAAATAATTTACAATTAGTTTTCATGTAGAAAATCTTCCCTATAATTTATGTTTGAAGAAAAAACAGTAGCAGAAAAAATCATAAATTCTACGCATTAACCTAAAACTAAATCCTCTTCCCTTCCATTAAAAATGTTGTTTTGTTCAGCTCACATTCAACCACATACGAAAAGAAAAAAAAAAACTAAATTTTAAAAATTCAACAACTCAAAAAGAAAAAGTGACTTTTTATGTCAGTAAAATATACCCTAAGGAAGTGAAATTTATTAATCATACTCACATTTATTTACTCATTTAATATTTTCATTTATGAAAGTAAATCATCGTAAATATTTTATTTCCCTACTGCCGCACTGCTTTTTTTTGTGTGCTTCTCTGACCCTAAAAAATAAACAAAATTCCAAAGGAATTTATGATGTTGTGATGAAAGAAATATTTTATCCGTAACATAATCATATAAAACTCCAGTAAAGATAAGTGTGTCTATACGTAATCTAAAATTAATTTTAAACTCGACAACTTATTCTTAAAATAAATATCAGAATCGTAAACTTTTTTTTTTATTGTCAAACTAGTTTGTGTATTTGAATAGAAATAGAATAGAATAGGATAGGATATGAAAAGTTTTTAGAATCTTTTAATTAGCAAAGCAAAGGTTTAAATAATTATTTTCTTCATCGTATCATAAGTTTTCTTCATTCCACAACATTATGTCAATAGAAATTTATATGAAAACAAAACATATATAATAATAATAAAAAAAATAAAAGATTAATTAAAAAATATCCAAAATGTTTGAGAATCATGAACATTATTTGAAAGTAATGGTGTAAGCGAGGGAACAAGCGACTTGATAAGCTGTGATTGAAATGAATCGTGGGCCTATCTCGATTGTGGTATTTTTATATGTTGGTTTTCCGACCAGCAAGTACTATTTTCATTGCAATTGCCATTAATTTAAAATCGCTAATTATTGGTCCTATCAAAGAATGAAATTGAAGCAAATTTGAAAAATGTATGCGATGTTTTAGTGCGTTGTTACATTTACAACCAAATACATTTTTACAATCAAGAAAATATATATCGGCGCTGCTAGTCTTTTAATTTGATAAATTTATAAGGAAAGGTATGTGCTATGCTTTGAAGTTAAGCGTTGTGCACATATATTATGCTACCACAATATTCTACTCACTGTACCATAAGTAATCTAAAAGAGATTTAAGCTCTATGTGTGTTACGTGTCATGTAATAAAAAAATTAAAGCAAAACATTTATACTTTAACGTGTCTCTATAGACATCAATGGAAATCCTGCTAAAAAAAAAAACAAAAAAAAGGAAAAGAAAAAAATTAATAAAAAGGTATTAAAAACAATTGGAGAATATAGGAGCGTGTGTCCGCATCATTGATTTATATTTTCCATTAACATTGCTTTAATGATTTGGGAGTTAAAAAGATGAATGGAAAAAAGATAAAAAAAAGTGAAATCAATCTTGTCTGGTATAGTGGTTACGAGTATTGAAGACGTGATTGTTGTGACTAGTAACTGTGTTGCATTGCATTCTACACATCCCTGTTAAACAATTAAAAAAATGAAGAATTCAATATACTAAATTCAATATACTTTTAAACGATTGATATGGAAATATGTTGTTCATTTGTTTTGTTATGTTATTTAATATGAGAATATAATTGTAAATCGTAAATAAATAAACAACTAACAAGTATACGGATATTCATAGCTCCCATCATAAATACTTACATACATACATATACTTATATACATAATGGATATTCTTTTATAGAATTCTTTCTTGTGTTTCCTTTTCTTTTTTTGTCTAAATACCATGACAATATACGAGTATAAGCGTATGTATGTATTTCTTTTTATATGATTTCCATGGAAAACTTTATTCGATAAATCAATCAACAAATTTTCCATTATACGATTTAATGCCCCTGATGTCAAGTTTTATGAAATGCGTTAAAATTGGTATTCGTCAAGCACCATTTGAATGTCATGATGTAAATTAAAAATAACATTTTACTCAAATATTTGCCACACTGTCATACTATTTAGGCTGAAATGCTTATTTAAATATTAAAATTATGATCTTTAAATTAAAGTCAACATTGGATTTAAGCAATCCGTTTCAAAAATGAAGCATTTGATTATGCTTTAATTTTAATTCTAATTATATTTAAAAATATTACAAAGAATACAATAAAAATCCATAAACATTTTCTTAAAATATGCAAAATATACGAATACAAAAGCGCAAAAAGACTTACTTTTAAATTTCCGCATGAAAATTAAAAATAATTTTTTCTTCTTATAGTTTGCGAACTATAATGTTTGCGAACTATAATTACGTTTCAATGCCATAACAATGTTAATGATGTTTTAAATTAATTTTAAAAAAATAATCTATCTTAAAAGACTTCAAGTCGTAGCAATTTTTATTTCTGAAAGAAAATTATTGCAAAAGACAGATTATGAAACCCCTTTTAAGTCATTTAATTTCCATTTACATTGAAATTCAATGTTTGTTCTCAATAAAACCGAAAAATTTTAACAAAATAATGTTGTGTTTAGCATTATAGAATCACTGCAATAAGGAAATGCTTATAACATTAACCGTTACACAAACGTTGTCAGGCATTAAAACGAATCATTGAAATATAAAATGCGTAAATCAGGAGGGGACCATTAATAAAATTTGTTCCTTTTTGTTTGGTATGTTTGGGTGTTTTCTTTTCAACGACGGATGGAGTATACAGAGTGGTTATTTCTTTGTTTCCTTAGCCAGTTTAAGACTAGCCTTAAAAGAAAACAAAAATATATATTTTCGAAAAAGTTTCCATCATTTATCATTCAATAAAGGCAATACAGGCAACTAAAAAGGAGAAAAACCAATTCCATAGAGTGTTTAAAAGAATCAGATTTTCTCTTCCTATTTAAGGGCGAGGGATTAATAATTATTTAATTTTAATTGCCTAAAGAAATAAATTTTTTTCTTTTACAATCTTATTGGTGCCTTTTACAATTTCATTACAATTAATTTTAATTAAAATCACAAAACACCACGTGACACCAACTCCTAAGCTGTAAAGTAGTAAACAGTAGATACATTTCGTAACCATTAGATTCATTTTTTTTCATTGATTCATGCAGCGGTTAAACATTTTTATTTGTTCTCCTGACATGTAACGAACGGTGTCTCTTTTTCATACATTAAACGTAATGCAATTGTAAATCGATATGTTTCAATAAGCTTGTCCTGAATTACAATTGAAAACCCAAGAAAACCAAAATTTATGTGAAACACAAGCTACATAAAGCGCAAAATTAAATAGAAAATTGAAAGAAAACCAAAAAAGAGAACGGAACAGAACAGAACAGAATAGGACAGAAGAGAATAGGACAATAAAATACGGACTCTATTGAAACATTAAATGGGTGGCAATTACGACGATGTATTGTATTGTACTGTGCCATACTACATATGTAAGTATGTACATACTCATACTTATACAGAGATATCTAGTAAAAGCACTGCACACAAACAACTTAAATTGAAAGAAAATCCCCAAAAGATAAACGTTTCAACCACATATCGATAAGACAACAAAAAAAAATAAAAAAGCCGAAGAAAAAAATCAAAAAACGAAACAAAAGGAAAAAAACAAAATCAACTGATGGAAACTTTTGAAGCGAAAATGTAGCAGAACAAGCACTTGATAACTGAAGGAGAGAATTCAACTCTAAGATTTACGTAAAGTTCTGTCAACATCTTCCGTTTTGTGTAAAAATCGTTGGCATAAATTTGCATAAATTTGCCTTTTATGTATGGGTTACTCCGATACCGAGTTTTTTTTTTTTCTGTTACTTCTTTCATTGTTTATTTTTTCTTTTCTTATCTTTTTCATTTCTTCTAGGGTACTGAACGAAATTAAGGGGAACATAAATTTATAAATTCATAAACATTAACCCTTAAATGACATCAAGTAGACAAGTAGGCAATTCAATTGGAAAGACTACAAAATAAAAGGTGACAGATGGAGGAAAAAAACAAAAACAAAAACAAATCCTAGTCTTTAATATTTCCTCTCAAACTTTTTAGCACACGGCAGATGTTTGAAACAAAATGTGCTTAAGTGTGTGTGTTTTTGTCTTAAGAACAAAGACGGAAAAATGTTAAATCTTAAGAAAACAAAAGAGCAAAAGAAAAAAGGAAAACCGTTTGCAACAGCAAATTTCCCAATTGAAAAAAACAAACATTAAAAGAGAATACGAAAATGTGAAGAGGGTAAGACAACGGAGCATAACAACAGGCATAATAAAACACATGAACTCAGTAGCAAACACACTTCCAATCACAATTCATTTAACTCAATATACATATAACACCTACTTGTACGTATAAGCACTATTAATTTCATTTAGAGTTGCTCATACGCTCAGTGGTTAAAAAATTCAAAGAAATACGGAAGAACCGTGTACAAAAAAGAATCTGCAACATACAGTGCAAATAAAAGCGAAAATAATGAACAGCAATGAATCGTTTTCCCCTACTCATAAGCATCCAGGAAATTTCGAATATAAGTGAGTCCACAATATTAAAATTTAACTATGCACTCTAATTCATTTGTACTCAGTACCATGTTGATTTATAAATACAACGTTCACATCAAACTCATACCATTCGAAATACGTTTGATTCATAAGCCAACTCATTTAGGTTCATAACTATGATAACAAGTATGATCCGAGTGACTCTAATTATGAATTAAAATTTACAATCTTAGTTATTGTTGCATATACAAAAAAAGGAAAAAAGACACATGAGCAAAAAAGACAGATAAGCAAGCTGACCAAACACACACTGCCTTCCAGAATGTATTTTTGTGTTCCTACGCGAATCATACTTAATTTGGGATTCGCGTATATGCTTGGATTATGGAGAGTCGAAATCAATACGAACATCATACATATTATTTGTTAGGTATGAATGTGATGAGTAGTTTAAACTTTGATAATGAATAGAGGTTCCATGATATTTAAATAAGTATGAATGCGTCTAAGTATTAGAAATTATGAGTATGATTCGATTCTACTTATCTTTTTCATGATATTGCTTTCGCTATTGTCTGTACTGGTGGTTGTAGTAATTGTGCACGGCTTCTGTTTTATATTTTATGTCTTTAATTGCACGGTTGCCAGTTGCTGTCATCAGTTTATTTATTGATTTCATTATTGCATAACTGCCGTTTCTGATCAGTCCAAAAAATGCATTGAAATTTACAATAGAGTTCTTTCCACTTGCTTATGTCCCCGTTAACAGTTTATATGAAAATAATTACACTTCAAACACATTTCTGATTTATTTCTACTTGGCGATAATACATAATGTAGTTAAAATTTTATGTCAACCGTTATTGTCATTTTTATTTTTCCAGTAATTTTATATCCCTTTTTATTGCACTACCATGTGTCTGGCATGATATACTACATAATTATCACTAATTGGTTACAAAGAAAGTAAAAAAAAAGAAAGGGAGAGAGAGGAATTAAATAAGTTTTTAAAAAGTAAACAAGATTGTCGTATTTAATTTTAAATGCCTTGAAATAATTTAATTAAACTTTTTTTGATTTCGCTAAATTGATTATTTCTTTTTTTAAATGTGTGGTTTTTTCTTAGCATTTACTATTTTTTATAATTACGCCAAATTGTCATTAGCAGATGCAGAATCTCATATAATTTAATGCGAAAACCGCATAATAAGTAAATAGTTTATCAAAAAAAAAAAAAAACGAGTTTTCTTCTTTTTTTTTTAATTAATAAATCTATACGAATGTGTTTATGGTTGTGGTAATAAAAAAGAGCAATCAAAGGAAATTTCTTATTTCTGAATTTATTATTATTACTCAGGAAATGTGATATTGTTTTAAATCTTCACTAAATTAACATTAAGCGAATAAAACGCAAATAATATGCTCGAATTCAAAAAAATTATGAATAAAGGTACAAAATTTTCATTTACTTTTTCAAAAGGGCGTATTTGGAATGCATTTTCATAATTATCAGACCTTCAAAACCAAAACTTATAAGCGGAAGCCCTAAAATCTGAATAACAAGTTTTCAAATGAATTTTTCACAATAAAAACAATTAAGATTGTTTTGCGTTTAGAACAGATAAAGATTTCAATTAATTTTATTCAAATGAACTAAAGTAGAATAATTGCAGTAAATATGTCTACATTTAAATACACTGCAATTGTTAAAATGTTTCTTCACAAGAAAATATATTTTAAAATAAATCAAAAGACATAAAACAATTAAATAAATTTAATTAATTAATGCCAATATAAAATATGAAAGTAAAAAATCCGGTTAAAAAGAAAATTTGTAACAACTATTGTGCACCAATTTTAATTCACCAGAAAGTCTTTTGTTTTTCCGCAATAAGCTGTGGGTAGATTATAAAATAATTTCTTTAATCCAGAGAATGTAAATTGACTTTAGTAAAGTTAAGTCCTTTCTTTATAATCAATTTGCCTTGTATTGAATTGAATGTGGTGGTGGTTCTTATTAAATTTGCATAAAAACTTTTCAATTTGCCATTTTGTTGGAAATTTTTTGAAACAACACAAAAACAAAGCCTATATCAAGAGGATTTTATTTATTTTATGGCATTTGTTTAATAAAAATCGACAAAGTGTATAATCAAATTAAAACATAATACACCAGCATATCAATTTTAAATCCAATAATAGTTTTAGTGCAGAAAAACAAAACCAATTTACGGATAAATGTTTGAATTTAATTAAAAATTCTACAAGGAAATAGAGAGAAAGAGAGAAGAAGAGAAATAGAAATACAGACAGAAAAAATAAAATTACTCGTTCATAAGGGTGGTTGCAGTTCTTTGGGTTCTTAAATATAGATTTTTATTTTTTATAGAAATAGTTTCAAAAGAATTCTTGTATAAACGTAAATTTCTTTGGGGTAAATCAAAAGAAACCCTAAACCTGAGGTCTTACCAATCAAATTATCTATAGAATGCAATGTACGATCACAGACTTTTGCAATTCGTAAAAGGATAAGTATTTCAAATCAATGAAGGAAATTGAAGTCGCCGTAGTCTAGTATGTAGTGTGTTGGCTTATTAGACGTAAGACCAGTGTTCAAACCCCAGATCAGACATATCCAATAAAACGAAATAAAAAATAATATTTATTCGGCTTCCTCTCAGCAGATTTCTAGCAAAAACTCTCAAATAATCTGTCGTTCGGAATAGATTTTAAACTGTTGGTCCAGCCACTCATGTATAACATTAACATGCACAACATAAGTGGTCTGAAAAGCTAGGTAATAATCCTGACTAAAGGGTTGTAATGACTAATTATGTTTTTATGAATGAAGGAAATTAATAAAAATACATTATTTTCGTATTTTTCGATTTCAGCACGGTTAACATTATTATTAATTTGTTTTCGTTTTTTTTTATTATTTTGCATATGGATCCTGTTCAATAAATTTATTTATTTTTTGTTACAGAATTAAACGTCACCACTAACATGTTACCACGCGTTTAATTCGATTTGAATCTCTTGGTTACAAATTAAATCTACAATTTTAAATGCAAAAATAAACATTCCATAGTAAAATTAATTATTAAAACGATAGAGAGATTCATTTAAGCCTTGCCAAATTATCGTTGATAACAATTCCTAGGAATTTATCGCAATTTGTTTAATTTTTAATCATTTTCATTGATTCCACTCAATACGAGTATTTAGTATGTGGCATTATTTATTAGAATTGAAATTATTTTCTTTGGAAACCTTTGTATTTAATAAAAATATTATAATTATTTATGAATTGTCCATTGTCAACCACAAACAATTGTTGCAATATGAAATTAAACCCTAATTGATTACAATTGCAGCTTTTTTAATAAATAAATTATCGTTTGGAAATCCATTTAGTCCTAAAGTGTGTTTGGGTTTCCGCCTTTGAAAATGACCATAAATGTTCAAGTGTCATTAAAATATTTGTAAAATATTTAAATAGTTTTAATAGAACATTTTCTCTTATTCATTGACATGAAATATTGTATGCATTTCAACTATTTGCCCCTTAACATAGACAAACTGAATGTTCCTCTTTTTTGCTGACAATGTGCCAAAAAAAAAATTTTTTTGTCATGTGAAAGGGCTGCCAAATGGCTGCTAAATTGATTTAAAAGCTGTTTCATTTCGTGCTATTATTTGATTACAACATGTAGTACAATTTATGAAATTTATTTTTCGTTCCATAGAATAGGATGAAAATTTATGAATAAACAGTGTCTCTGCATCATTCGACTTCAATCTACCAAGAATGTTTAAACATAATTGCACGGGCAGAGTATCTAACCTTATTTTGCCACTCATTACGATATAAAATGAAAACAATGCATATACCTAATACTGGGTCTGAATCGTAACAACAATATAACATTTTGGCAACGTGATTCAAAATGGTTCAGCAAAATCAAGGACTTGTAATATGTAATTATCAAAGGAGTTCATCAAAATTGTATTTGGCAACACCCTTGACTGCAGAACCTCTTAATTGTCATTAGGTATCATCAGAAAATGTGTAAATATGTATGTAAAAATGTTAAGCTTCCCATTTAATTTGAATTTGTCCAAGAAGGGAAGTTCTTATGCAAACATTTACAGCAATGACGTCCATGCATAATATTTTGTATGTGCTCTACACGATTTTAACATTCACAAATATTAGGGAGATAACTTATATTTACACATTTGCATTTGATGTAAATATAACGATACAAAATGCCAACTTTCCTTTCAGTAAATATTTAGTAACAGAAACTGTTCAGAGAAATTGTTTTCTTAACTATTTCTGTTTAGTTAATTATTGGTCTTCTGTAGATCATTCCCACTCAAGAGTTTAGAACTTTTAAGTATAGCCCTAATGTATGTACATTCGTGTTATGCCCAAAAATGTTCCCACAAATGTATGTAGATGTTAGAAAATTTCAAATTAAATTTCTAATTAATTGTGGTATGAAAATACAATACATTCCCACAATTATTATGTTAATTAATATTTATAAAATAATTAGAATGGTTAAAAGATCTTTAATAATTATTATTTATGTTTAATCAAGTAAAAGGGCATTCATTGTAATGTTATTAGAGGAATAAGATTTAATTTTAAAATAATTTCTAACATAGAAAATAACATTAACAAAACATTATTGAAAAATAATCATTATACTCGTATTATTAATCATTTTACAAATAACTTTTAAACTTTTCTATTTAAGAAATAATTACAGTGGAACTTCGATAATCCGGACACATATAGTTTTAGGCAAGTCCGGATTATCGAGTTTTCCGGACTGCAGTATGTAGTGAAAATGATTAAAACAATCTAGGTGAATTAAATACATGCATACACATGATTTATTAAAAAAACGAAGTTAATGTGGTTGATTTCTGATTTTTGCTCTAGCCTCTTCAACATTAGAATATCTTGGATATTTATATTATTCTCCTCAGCCCACTGATTACATACACACATACATAATAGGCCATTACAACCCTTAGGTCAGGATTACGGCCTAGCTTCTGACGCCACTTATGTTGTGTGCGTTAATTTTATACGTAGTTTAGCGTCGATTCCGAATGATAGATTTTTGAGAAACTTTTTCATGGCAATTTTATTTACTCTCAGAGTTCTGGCCAAAAATTTGCAGAGAGGAAATCGCCGAAGAATTATTTTTTTTTATATATTTCGCTTTGATGTCTGACCTGGTATACGAACCCGGGCTTCAGCCCACTGAAAATGTTTTTTTTTTTGCTTCCATTTCTACAAAGACGTCTTCAGAGCCTGTGGGTTTTGCGTTTTATATTATTTCTTCATCGGAAAAATTTAACGAAAATTCATTTTTATCAGTTGTTCAATCATTCTATCATAGCATATCAGTTCATCAGTTATGTCACTACCGGGTCCATTATGGGTATTCGAAATAAATTGTTTTATCTTCTCTTTATTTTTTTCTGTAATGTCGCAAATCGTTGATTTAGGAACATGAAATATTTAGGCAATCCATCTAATAGTTTTTCCTTCATCAAGCCTTTGTAAAATACCAAACTTTTTCTTTAAAATTAGTCTTTTAAGTTAGACAAACACGCTGGCGAAAGAATTTACCAAAACTGTAGTAATGATGAATAATAAAACATGAGAGTTAAAAACGGGATTTAAAATTTTTTTCTTGCATAAAAAAATTTGTCCGGATTGTAGAGGTAAAAATTTTAAGTTGTCCGAAATATAGAAGCGTCCGAATTATTGTATTTGAAATCGAAAATTTTATATTCAGATTGCTTTAAACTTTATAACACTTTCAAAAGCAAATTTGTGAAATTTTTTTTAAAGCATTTACCAAAAGAACTTGAACACATACACACTCGCATTCTATTTGCAATGTAACCGTTAAAACCTAAACAAATTTATATACTTGAAAAGTATCTGCACCACTATCGTTTCACTATCTAAAGTCATGCAAAAATTTATTACACCCAGACACATATGTATGTGAGTACGAGTACGAGTACATACCTCTTCCTTAAAGGACAATTTGCAAGGATATGTATAACACAATCTACAGCAAAATGTAATTTATGATCATTAAGAATTTCGGAACACAGGCCTACAATATGTTTACGGTATGTACGTGTGAATGTATGAAAGTGATTGTGTGCTTATATAAGTTACATAAGTTTATTTCTCTGTACGAGCATTTATTATCATCATGATGTCATGACTTTCATATGCAAACATTTACTTATGTATGTGTAAATACTACACAATGAACTTTTCTTATAATATTAATATGACAACCCTGCAAACAATTTTCAACTGTTTAGTTTCTTTTCTTTAAACAATTTATTATAAATGCATGCAGGGAACGTTTAAGCAACCTATTTGCTATACAGACATCTTACTTTTGTTTCCGTTTTAATTCTTGACGTGGTAGTCATGATATTAATCGGTTGTAGAGTTATCCTTCATATCATTTGATGGCATAAACCGACTATCTAATGATCTGATAGTGAAAAGAGTAGCACGAACTGCACTGCATTAAATTCTCCCCTATTTAGATCTTTAGTTGCTAAATACACTCCAATGTAAAAATTAATGTAAAAACTAATTAAAAATCAACTGGATGCAGATGAACCATACTGCACAATCAGCTTAGGAGCTTAAATATGTCCAGTCTTGCGTAGTTTACAATTCCTCCTATTTACTGGCTATGGCAGTAAATCGGACATTCCTAACCGATTAAATTGTATTTTAATATGTTCGCTGGGTTGCTAATTGTAAACATGGTTAACATCGGTAAACAACAACAAATTTTCATATTTTTCATTAAATTTAGTAAATGAAATTAAATTTCATTTATTTACTTATAAAATATTAATTAAAATCTAAATTACTAATCCTATAATTAGCCAAGCTAATGAGTAAAAGCATATTTAAATATTCTAATCAGAATTATGGCATAATTTTTTTCCGCCCATATTGGGAACCACAGCTTTTGGTTAAATTATTAACAATTAAAGAAATCAAAGTCCAAGGAATATGTATATGTTATTGACAAGTAGAGATGTGCGGCGTATTAATCCTCAGATTACGGCCGATGATGTCAGTCTGGAGATCAAACGCAGGATTACCCTTGCCAACAGGTGCTACTATGGTCTCACTAGGCAATTGAGTAGCAGAGACCTCTCTCATACGACAAAACTAATACTCTACAAGACGCTCATCCTACCCGTGCTTCTTTATGGCGCAGAGGCATACTGATGCAGCAGCCTTGAGAGTATTCAAGAGATAAGTCCTACGTAAGATCTTCGGTCTAGTGCGAGTTGGCGAAGATTTCCGCATCCGAACCAACAAAACGAGCTGTATGAGCTCCTCAACGACATAGACGTTGTACAGCGTATTAGTATCCATCGTCTGCGCTGGCTTGATGTGGGGGATCTGCGGAAGTCGGCGAAGAGGACAACCTTGTATCCGTTGGAAGGACCAAATCGAGGAAGCCCTGTTATCGATTGGTGTGACCAACTGGCCTGGAAGGAAGGATGTGTTGCGGCAGGCCGAAATCCGTTAATTGGGTTGTTAATGGCCAACTAAGTAAGTAAGTAAGTAAATTTTACAAAGATTTACACTTCATTTATAAATATATTGATGAGACACAATCCTTTCGAATTTTATTCTTCGATGAACATTTGTTTTATTGGTTTTGTTAAATGATTTAATCTTTCATTTGTTATTGTATTTGTATATACATTTGTATATTTGTAAAGCGCATAATGTATATATGAATTGTATGCACAATGCTTCAGGCGTACTTTTATTCTTTTATAACAACTCAGTGGAATTTTTTTTTTTTTTCATTTTTCCGATAATAATTAATTAAATGTTGACAAAAAGAAAAAAACAACAAATTGAAGAAATGATTATTAGTAATGTATTCAATATAATTGATTACATACATACATATGCATACCCAGAGACAGGAGTAAGTAACAACAAAAGTAATAAAATAATAAAAAAATTAACAACGTTAGCAACAGGACAATACCAAAAAAGTAATTAATTACGGAACATTATAAAAGTCCAATAATTTTATTTTTTGCCCTGTTTTTTCATCGTTTTTATGTGACATAAATTCAACAAAATAAAACGCAACAACACCAACTAAAGAGAAAAAGGTATGAATTAAATTTATTCAATTATTAAGTCATTCATTCATTCATTTCCAATAGAGCCATTGACCTTTGGCAACCAGTTGAAATCCTTAATACAGGGAGAATCAAAGAATGAGCGAAGAATTGAAACACAGCGTAATAGGCTCTACATTCTGAAATAAATAAAGGAAACGTAATAGTCCCCAAATTAAAGGGCACACTTGGAGACAAGAACTAAAATAAAAAGCATCGAAAAGATAAGCATACAGTAAGGAAAGTATGTTGATTACAAAGCAATTTGATTTTAACAAACAATAACGAATGCAAACCCAATTATTTTCTATACTAATAAATGAAAGTAAATCTTCTTTACTTTTTTATATAAAATACTATCCAACGATATTAAATTCAGTTTATTTGTAATTAATCAAGATGTTATCCTTAATAACAAACAGTTGACATGGTTAGATACGAAAAAAAACTTTTTTCTAGTCTTAGTGTAATTGAAACGCATTCTGTTGCTTTCATTTAATAATTTGAAAACTCAGTTTTGAATACAAAAGCAGCAAAACAATGCTAACCCTTAGGCAATAAAGGTATTGTCTTTTTATTTGTACTTTATTGTTGTTAGCAGCAATGGAATTCCAAAAGCCTATAATGATAACACAGTTCATGTAGGAAAGATACCCGAAAACTGAATGTAATTTAGGTGATGAAAATAATACACATCCAATAATACATATTATTTGATCCTTACAATCCTACAATTTCAGGATTACGACTTAGCTTTTCACACCACGGAATCTATAGTTTAAAGTCAACTCCGTGATATATTTTTAAGAAACTTTTCATGGCAATTTTATTTGCTAACAGAGTATTTACTGGAAATCAGCTGAAAGGAAGTTGCAGAAGAAACATATTTTTTATATTTCGTTTAGCTAGAGTTGTCTGATTTGGGGTTTGAACAGTGGTCTTACGGCTAATGAATCAGCATACTACCTACTAGACCAAGGCGACATACATACATAATTGGTCATTACAACCCTTCACATTACTTATGTTGTGTGTGATAATTTTATACATAAGTGGCGAGACCTACAGATTTTTGAGAAACTTTTCATGGCAAGTTTATTTACTCTCAGAGTTTTTACGAGAAATCTGCTGAGAGGAAATCGCTGAAGAAATACTTTTGGTATTTTATTTTGATCTCTGGCCTGGGACCTGAGACCAAGGCGATAATATCAGTAGGAAAATCCTGAAAATAAAAAATCTGAAAATAGTGTCATGTATAGAGAAGTTCATATGTAGATAGTCATATATGTGTGCCGATATATAGATTTGTCGTCCAATACTATAGCAGCAGCTTCCAACTATGAAAGGTGAAATCAGTAGGAATTGTCAACGATTACATACATATGTATAATGGGAAGCTAAATGCATAAGACATTCATTTCATTCATTTTTCAAGCTTTAAAAAATAAAGTGTTCAAAATTTTAAACATTTTTATTATTAAATATTAAATTTTAAAATTTTAATGTCCCATCCATTCGTTACTCGTATACCACTATTTCATTTATAAAATTCTCTTCTTTAATTATTTGACCCTGTTTTTGGTTTTCATTGAATAATTTATGCAACAATAAAATCTCTTAGTTTCAATATCCTTTGTTAATGTGAAATTTAATGGAATATTGCTTGCACCCTTTGATCAACTACGCACTAAAACCATTTACTAGAGGCTACATTAACATTTCATTATAATTTGATATAAAAAAAAACCATTTCAAATGTTTTGAATAATGGTAACGTTCTGTTACCACAATTTCCATAACTAACAGCAGCTGTTCAAACAATTAAAGCGAAACGTTGCTAGCCCCTGCCAACAACCCAATTGCCCAATTGGTTACAATGCACCACATTAAACAGTTGTAGACACAATAATTTTGAAATTGTTGAATACCTGTTAATGGCTGCCAATATATGTATCAATGATAAGGCGACTATGTCAACGTAATAACTCCTGTTCCAATATTTTAATAGGAATTTTATTTTGATTTGTTAAATCGTCTCTTTTTCTTTTCTTTTTTTGGGTGAAATTTGGATGAATATTGTTGTTATCAATTATTTAACAAACTTTATCTAAATATATGTATATAGTACATATATGTACAGATGTATCTACCAAAACGTTGGTGCCACTTAATATACGCATGGCAACCGATACAAATTAATAAAATATAAAAATTCGATGAAACTGAAGTATTTTTCGTGTTTTTGATTCCTGACTATTACGACATACTTACTTATGTATAGGCGTTACGTTGCTATCAAGGACAAGTTTTGTTTTGTTTATTGTGATCAAAAATTTACATGCAATCATCCTGATACAATTTTGAAACTAAACAGGCGATTAACGTGAACGTTTCTTTTCGGGCATACATAAAAAGTGTTTGACATTATTCTATTTTTTTTTTGTTGTTATAGTAAAAGAAACAAGAATAAATTTTGTTTTTGGGGGGATAAATGAAAGGTTCACTTTTAATTACATAAAAAAATAAAATAAAAACAAAAAAAAAAAAAGAAAAACAAAACAGAATTATTTTTATTCTAATAATAAATAATTTCGCCTTTAACCATATCAACAACAAACAAATTGTGAACGATAATAAAATATTTAATTAATGAATGATTGATGCATGTACATACATACATATATGTTTGTTTATATGGTTATTATGTTATATGTATTAAACTGCTCTATATAAACTTTATGACGTACCAGATACTTATATTAATGATAGTGAAAGGTACTCAATTAAGGGAATTTGTCAAACGTACTAAAGAACTTTTGAATTGTTAGATAAACTGCTAAAGGAAAACCATGCATGGAAAGTCGTTGTATCGCTATTAAATAATTTGTTAAGGACATCTATTTATTGACCCCCCAGTTTATCATCGAAATTTACTACAATGATGTGTAATTTTTACCAGAACATCTATCGAATAAGAAGCTCATTTTGTTGCATGTCTGACTTCAATTCTGATCGCGTTTCCATGCTATGCGTTATAATCAAACATCAAAGAGCTCCATGAAGGAATCAGCAAAAGTTAAAACTCCAAAAAAGTACGGTAAATCTGAATAAATATTAAGGATCTGATCAATCTTTTGTATCTGCATCAACCAAAATATGCGTAATTAGAAAGAAGTCATAAGTACAGAAACAGAAGTTCATGTCTTTTGATCATCCCACTTTGATTCTATTTCAGATACACATGCATACACATAATTGGTCATTACTCGTACAACTCTTCAGTCAGGATTACGACCTATGTAGATTGTCCCACCACTTAGTATGTTGTGTGTGTTAATTTTATACATGAGTGGCGGGACCTACAGATTTTTAAGAAACTTTTCAATGCAATTTTATTTACTCTCAGAGTTTTTGCCCAAAAATCTACGGCCTTACGTCTAATAAGCCTACACACTACCTACTATACTCCGTCGACTACTATGTACTATTTCACATACGAGTCTTGAAAAAACAAGTAACAGGATGTATAAATAAATACTTTTGGTGAAATATAAACAAAATTTTAATTAATTGTTTTTTAAATGAAAATTTCTTCTTAATATTTTAATTGAATTAGTCACTGAATTAAATTAATTAAATTTCAATAAAAATCACTTTCGCGTTTGAATTGTTGACCTAAATTCTATTGAACCAAAAGAAACTTTATTTCAGAGAATCAATGTGTCAAAGGCTGAACAACACCAATTGATTACATAAACTATCAAAAACTATTCCAGGCAATATTTCAGGGTTACAATTGCTATTGAACCTTTATGAAAACGGACAACCTTTGACACATTGTAATAGAATACGTATATGTATGTATGTATGTACATACGTATAATAGCAGACAGAAGAACAGACAACAAACTTTGATTGTATAACCCAATAAAAATAAAAGGAAAACTCTTAACAAGGAAAAAAACATAAAAAAAATTAATACATTTGTAACAATAAACTACAAAAAGAAAAAAGAAAACCGTGAATGAACTGACAATAAATATAGCCGAGTAAATTGACAGAAAAAAAACGTAAATCAATATTTCGTAATTATTTGATATGAACTTTAGGAACATATGCTGTCATAAGGCAATATTCTTTTATAAATATCTCTCCCCTTAAATGTCTACATATTATGGGTTTATAAAAATTATAAAAATTATATAAAAATCCATTTTAATTGTCCAATAAAAATAATAAAAATTCCGATACGTAAATATTACAATTTCTATTCTTTAATGTTTCATTGTTTTTAATTTTATTTTTAACTGTTAAAATAACGACGACATGTTCTGTAGCTTCGGTTTTATCGTCGCATTTTCTGTTAAACTGTGCCGTAAATGGGAATTTATATGTACGTTGCAAAAATGGAAAAAATAAATTATGAAAAACGTTAAAATATGAAGAAAATGTACACTTAACGAACACTAGAGATATAATAATAATAAAAATATATCCATATTCATATTTTTTATGAATATATAGAACGTTCACAAATATTTGTTATGTTCTCTTACATTTAAATAAAAAATTAGAAAAAAATACAAAAAAAAAAAAAACTTGAGCAAACCTACCTACTCATACATTTAGCAACAAATAAACGAACGAAACCATAAACGAAAATATTAGCGTGGTTCAAAATTATACGATTTAATATAAAAATTCTTAAATTTATTATTAAATGCAATCTTTTATTACTTTGGCACTTGCCTAACACACTTACGTGCAATTTGCAAAAGAAAAAATTGAATATTAAGGGGCAAAATCCCTGAAATTATTTTTTTGTTTTTAATTTAATTTCACATCGTGAACCCTGCTAATATTTTAAAGACTCGCTTAGGTCCATTTCTGGATTAGAAAATCAGTATTTTTCAGTTGCTGCTTATTAATTGTGTTCATATAGTAAATTTTTACGATTATGGTCATTAAAATAAACTTAAATTTATCGATAGATTTTGTTACGCTAACTGGAATAAAAAGACAAAGAAACGTATGTTAAATGATGAAAGTTTTGTTTGTCTTTTTAAAATAAGGCTATTAAAATAAAGGGAATAAGCAAATCTTTAAATGGAACCGATATAAGAATGACAAATGAAACAGAATAAAAATAGTAATCTTAAATGTAAAACAGAATTAGCCAGCAATCATCATGGAATATCAAGTTAAATTTGTGAAAGTTAAGCCGATATTGTTGCTGGCCACAAATTAGAAAATCAAATACTCAACTTGACAGAAATAATTGAAATTTATTGTTATTGTTGAACGAAATATTGAATCCTGCTTACGATATAATCCGATAACTGTTAAAGCATTTACTTACTGATGTCGTATTTCCGTTGGTTAGCACAGTAACCCACGTACATATTATATAACCCAGTTGACAAAAATACTGGCGAAACGAGTAAATTATAATATTTTCAATTATTGACTGGGATACCTACATGCAAGCAATGCTTTTAAATTTTTTGTATCGGGTGGCTAATAATTTTTATTTTTTGTTTGCTACTTGTCTACATGAATTTTGAAAACCAGTTTCCTTTGGAACCTGTTTAATCGTTTCCTAGGTTGACGAGATGATTTTAATGCCGAAGAATATTTTGGACATCCCAGTACCTTAACAGTTGAATAAGAAATGTCAACTAACTGATATCAGAACAGTTGTTGCCGAGATCTGGAATTGCTAAATAACTCCCCTTTTACAATGGTTATTATTGTTTGTTTTTAATCTAGTTGTTTTCTTGATGAACTTTTTTTTTTGATTTATTGGGTAGCCTTTCTACCAATCGTTGATTTCTCCTAAATTTTATCTACTTTAACGTCCTGCATACTTGATACAGTATAGTAAACCACAAGGGTGAAAATTTCACGAATACGAAAACAGCGAAACCGTAACTGTCTTGTGACACAAGAAAGGAAATACACGTACACACACAACCACACATATATATTCTCACATTCATCGGCTTAGTGAAGCAAAGATTGTAACGCAATGTGGAAATGTCACAAGCCATAACGGCAAGTTTCAGCAAGTCAAGTGAAGTAGTAAACGATAAAATGTGTTGAATTATGAAGCATAAGGAAGATAAAACCATTATTTTTTAATAATTTCAATTTCAACTTTACGAATCTTGAATACAAAATACAAAGCTGGAGCTTTCTAGCAGAATGCGTGTGGGGATCGTGTTTGTAGTGCTCAATTTTAAGCATTTTTAACAAAAAAAAAAAAAAAAAATTGTTGTTGTTGTTGTATTTCGTATTTCCTAAATTTCAATATTATTTAAGCCATCCAGCCTTGTTAACGACGAATTAAGTGAAACAAAAGCAATGGAAATGGGAAACCAACAATTTGGCAATATTTCAAGGCATTTTATGAATGAGTATGAAAACGGAACACTTCTGTTCACATATGCATTGTGCGTGATAAAATTTGGCTTAAATTGTATCCATAAAAACGTTTTGTTTTCGTAACCCCCTCGCATATTTCTGTTGAGGGGTTAAGCTAACAATGTGGTAAAGATTAACACATGTACAGTTTCCAAATTGAGTTGGGAATTATAGGAAATAATCAAAATTATTTGTAAAGTGAGCTTAAAATGTACGCATTTGCACTGAATTTATTTCCAAAATCACTTCCTCTTCTCCAAAAATTGTTCACGCTCTAACTATTGTTGATAATAAAGTTCAGATGCAAATGAAGAATATACGAAATAGATAGGATAGTAGGATAGTTTACAGATAGAACCTCTCAATAAAAATGTATTGTTTTAATCCCGTATTATTTTCTTCAGCATTTATCAACTACGATATTAAACAGCTGTCACCTAAGATGGTTTCGACTAAGAAGAAACATCGGGAAATTTTGGTTGCCGTATTCTAATTAGTTGATGTGTTGTTGTTGTGTATAAACCAGAGATCAGCAATGAGTATACGCATTCATACTTATTTTAATATCTACCCATATTCAAAGTATCAAACACGTATGGTGTTGTCTATTTCGACTCTCCATAATTCAGCATTTTGCAAATTGCAAAATAAGTATGATTCGCGTACGAAGACTAAAATACTCACCAAAAGGTTGTGCGTTTGTTCTACTTACTGCATCTTGTAAATGCAACAACTAAGACGGTACATTTTGATGAATGATTCAAGTCACTCGGATCATAATTATAAGTATTATAAGAGTATTTTTCTAATGTTATAAATCTAAGTGTCTAGGCTTATAAATCAAACATATTTCGAATGGCATGAGTTTGAGGTGTCAACGATGTATGCATACTCATTGCAAACTGTACTCATAAATCTACGAATGAATCAAAGTACATAGTTAAATTTCAATATTGTTGACTCACTTATATTCAACATTCATGAGTGCTTATGAGTAGCGAACAAGCGATTCATTGGTGATTTCTGGTTTAATCCACTGACATTTTGAGAAAAAAAAACGGCAGTCACAGATATTTTGAATAAATAAACTTAGGCCAGATAATAGAGGAGATCAGTATCGAACACAATTTTTCGTTTGCATAGCGCAGTTTTACATACATAAATCGAAATAATTCGACTCCTTTCGGATTGTTGTCAAAACATTTTTTTTATTTACTTTTCTTAATGCATTTTGATAATGATAATGAAATTGTACAACCAAGAGATTGATGTCAAACATATTTCTACTTTAGAAACGGATATTCGTCATATATGCGGCGGCATTTTTCTTTTAGAATACTAAAAATAAAATGTATTTTTATTGTCTGTTTTTTAAAAATACAACTTAATTAATGCACTCTTTTAATATCCATCTGTAGACAATGTATTTATAATCCAAGTTAATTTCTTTTGCGTTAAAATTCTTGTGATCTGACAATTTGCCCTGGCGGCAAATAAATAATAAACGAAATCATCTACACTCTATGCCGCTTGCTCTTGGCGTTTTTTATTTTTTATTTTATTTTTTTCCTTTGCTGTTGTATGACACAAAAAAAAAATAAAGATTTAAATGAAAAACGAATGATTTATGACGATATTTGGCAAATTAAAAAGCATTAAATGTATATCTGTGTTCACATCTGACGAAATGTTTTACTTTATAAATCAACAGTCCAAAGAAATCGAAATAAAATTCATTTAATTGGAAAGCCTAATAAAAGAGTGTTTGACATGATCGCTACAGATGTAAATGAAATGAAAACATAAATGAAATCACCACAATGCTATGAAATATTACAGGAAACCACTCAGCTGCATTCAGAAAGTATTAAATTGTGGCAAAAATAATAATCTTAGGAAAAAATTAAGATGTACGGCTGCAATATTTTAAATGCTTTAAAAGAAGAAACAAAATTCATATTTTTTATATTCGACTTTTCACCACCATCAGCGAATAATGATTAAGATGAGGAGAAGGCAGATGTTGCTGTCACAATAAATTTTTAATATTTTCTGCTTTCGCATGAGCATACAGTCGATGTCAGTGTCTAGGGAGGCAGACATTTTTGGCAGATTTCCTCACCGTTTAAATGAATAAACTGATGGGCAGGCTATGTAAAGGATCCCGAATGAATGTAAAAATTTCGTTAGGTAATGGGTTAAGATTGGAGCAGGATAAACGGCGTCATACGATTTTTTTTTTCTTCCTTTAAAAATTTTCGAAATGCTAATATACATATTTATGTTTATGGTGTGTATGTATGTGTGTAATATTGTTTTTGACTGTTTTTATTAATTTTTTTTTTGTCTTAGAACATTAAAAACTTCGTCAATCATGCGTGCAAATTCTTTTGTCATTTTCTTCTGTATTATTTGAATTTTTTTTGTTTGTGTTTTCTTGTTTTTGTTATTTTTCGCAAACCTCCGTCCGTTGCTCTTGGCAAATATAATGGCCAACTAGAAGCGTGAAATATTCGTATAGGAATACGTCAAAATATTTGCTTTTTTGGTTTATTTATGGTTCTTGTGAAATTAATTTGCATTTCTCTTGTAGATGTTTTATTAAAAGCAATTGCAATTATTGTCACATTTATTATCAAATAAAATAAATAAAAAATAAAATTATTATTCAAAACAAGAGTTGCATGTAACACTAATAAACATGATATTAAGTTCGTTTATTCGTTTTTATGAGATGGACAAGTAGAAATAATAACATTTTACTATCATTGTTATTTTTTACTTTATTTATTAAAAATTAGTATTTAATTTCATTAAAACAATAAAATTAACGGATGCTGCTATTTGCATTTTATTTGCTCAATGCTATTATTTTATGAATTTAAAATGTTTATTCCGCATTTCAAACGCTTATACATTTAGAAATACAAGCAAATTCCTCTTGAAATTCATCTCACGTTTCAATTCTTTTTTTAGAAATTTATTTTTGGTCGATATGACACATTGACGATGCCGCCGACTAAAAACAGAATTTTGTTCGCATTTATAACGCATATTCAACGTAATGTGACACAATTTTCTTATCCATTTTAAAATTCCATGGATATTACTGAAAAATTATAGAAAAATTGTCAATTGAATTATCAAGTTTTTGTGAAAATATGTGAGAAAATTTGTTAAAATATGTTTACTTCATGCCCAAAAAACATTGGCATTTAAGAGAGGTGAAAATAATTGGCGACGATGAAGGAAACTCAATATTGATGATAAGATTTATTTCAACAAAATCGAATTAAAATCAAATGAAATTTCCCTCTAGAATACTGTTCCAATACCTTGTTTTTGAGAATTATAGCCAAGATTTTATAAGGTTTTTATGTTGTTTGTCTTTCTTATTAAATCATTAACGATTCACTTGCGAAATATTTGTTTACGTGTAGAAATTCGCAACTAGATTTTAAACTCGAATTACTTTTTTAATATTTATTTCAATTCCCCCACTTTTTTTTTCAAATAATTTGTTCAAAATTATTTTGTTTAGATTATTTTTTTTTTTTTAGTTTCAATGGATAATATTATTTTGGCACGCTTAATGCATTGCTAAGCTGTTGATTTCATTTCTTTTTTTTTTAATTTTATTTTTATCATCTTTTTTGCTTCTTGTTTGTCTTTTTGCTTGTTCCTCAACTAGTTTTTATTCTAAAAAATGGTTAAATCTCAGAATTTTGTATTAATTTATGCTGATTTAAATATTTTCAAATTATATTGTGATCGAAAACCACAACAACAACAAATGAAACATAAAGAAACAAATTAAATACTAGTTTATTATAAATTAAATAAACAGGTTTCTATTCACATTTTATTTATTATTCTCCCATCTCTCTCTCCCTCCTTCTCTCTATGCTTGAATGCTTATTTCTGAAAATTATTTCTTTTAAAAGAATTTTTTATTTCGTTTCTTTATAAAATAAAATTCTGTTTTTCTATGCTGGAAAGCAGTTTTATGGGGAATTCTACTCAACTCGAAAATGTTTTGTTTCTATTGTTCTAAGAAAATAATAAAAAAAATAAAAAATTCGCTTAAAATGCAGACAGATTGTCATGCATTTAAGTGGTAATACGCTTTACCTGCTTAGAAATGCAATTATGTTCGTTATTTACTTGTATTTTATTTTTTCTTTTCTTTTTTTTATTTTTTGAACGGATGCAATTTATTATTGATTTCTCTAATGCTACAGTACCGTTTGCTACAGTATTAAATCTCATAAATTGTATATAAAACTGACAATTATAAGATAAAAAGAATCAGAGATCGACCGTACATACGACATATATAGCAACTGAAACAAATAAGGACAAATAAGGGAAAATGCTACAGTACAACAACAAAAATAAAAGCAATAATAATAATAATTTAGAATTATTATTAGCAATAAATAGCGTAGAAAATAGCCTGTGAGGTTTCATTCCACATTATCGAAGATTTAAGTCAAGCATTTGGGAAATTAATCTAATAATACTGAAACGATGCTGTTACGATTTTGCAATGGTCATTATTAAAATTTAATAACTGTTTCAAGTTAGACTCATACATATATTATTTAGGGCTTGTATAGGACGGAAAACTTCCTGATTAATAAAAAATTATTTGACTACTAACGTACATACATATCGCACACCCAGTACAAAAGTGACTCAACTCAAAATTTTAATTTTTCGGGTTTATATGCTTAAACTAGGTAGAATACACTTGCCTATTTATAAAAAAATATCAGTGTATTTTATTTGTTGTCAACTGTTACTAGTCCAAAGGTTTTGTTTTTAACTATTTTCAATTAAGTCAAAAATAGTTTTTCATCGATTTCTAAAAGTTGAAAGTTTTAAGTTGAGTCACTTTCGTACTGAGTGTGCGATATGTATACCCGATATGATACGATAAGGTCTTTTTTGATAATTCTTCAATTCATTGTGTGAATTCTTATGTAACACAGGCAGATAGAATATCTGTCTTAAGGATGAATCTTACAATTATGTCGATTCCGGCATTCTAGATCCACTCAAGTATCGGTCTGGTTAAAGGACAAAATGGTCTGATTTTCATAAAAAGTCAAGAAGTACTAAAAGTGGTCAGCTCATCAGAATCAACAAAAGTTAAACCAATTTTAACCGACCTATATGCCGTATTATATTTTCTTTACATTTACGCCCATATGTACCTACGGTACACAAACACGATTAATTTTATGATCTAATGATTCCTAATGATTCTCACTAAAAAATTTCAAATGACTTTTTATGTGTATCAGCCTTGTCATCTGTATGTATTCCATACAGAATAGAATTCTCTTAAGAAAATCTGTGGGCGGATCATAAACTGTCATAATGTTTTCATTGTCAAATTTCATTGGAATATAAAGTCATCAAAATTTCTTAAAACCAATTAATATAAGATTATTTATAATGCACAACAACTATTCAAAATTATTGTATTAAAAGACAATTAATTTCCTGTTCGTCTATGTTTTTAAAAGATGAACGTATTAAATAATAATAAATGTCCTTCATTTATTCAATTTCAGATTTTTGCATACGGATTACAAAGACAAATTTTTTGTCAAAATAAAAAAGAAAAACAATCAGAATTATTTTTTACTTTCAGCTGGGAAAATAAATAAAAAAAATTTAATCCTACTTTTGTAAACAAAAACATAAAAAATTCATAAAAATTCATACATAATTCGATGTAAAAATACAGAAACATGGAAAACATATTAAAGTTCTACATATCATCCACGTTTTTTCTTTCACCATCTTAATTGGAGAACATACGAAAATGTGTATCTCGTTAATGTCTTCCAGTTTCTCTGCATAGTCAAAAGCATCATCATATGCTGGTAACAAATTCTAAATCATTAGACAACCTTTGCTTATTGCCAAAGGCAGTCTTGTAAGGTGTTGTTAATGTTGAATAGAGCATATCGGACTAGTATACATACATAGTTGGTGGTCCTTACAACCCTTCAGTCAGGACTACGACCTAGCTTCTCACACCACTTATGTGGTGTGCATTAATTTTATACATGAGTGGCGGGACCTACAGTTAAACGTCGACTTTGAACGAAAGATTTTCGAGAGGATATGAAAGAAATCTGCTAAGAGAAATTGCCATAGAAAAATTATTTTACATTTCGTTTCGTTGGACACATTACCTACTAAACTACGACGACTTCCATTGCGAGTGCTATACCAACAGATATTGCAGGATATACCACCTTGTCTCGCTTATCTACTCTGTCATATCGAAGTTCGAAAGTCGATAGAGGTGTGCTGCAGTAGAAAGATTGATTATTGGAGCAAATGCTTATGCGACAAACACTTCCCTATTAAATACTATTCTATGCTAGATATTATTTTTTTGTTCTATTCTGCATATGAGTGAGATATTAGTGTATGTTTTCTTAGTTTAGATCGCCGTAATATGAGATAAGAATTCGCTACGTGAAAGAGATGTTGGACTCTTACTTAAATGGTTCAGCCGACCAGAACACGAAATAACACACAATCCAAAAGTTAAATAGTGAGATAGTATTTCATCCATTTTGAACTGGAAACTGGACAAGCTTTTATTCATTTATTTTAGATTTAATACTGAAAGTGAGAATGGCAAAAGGAAGGTCCACTTGCAAGCAAAGTAAAGGCCATTAGAAACCTCAGTGATATCTTGCCATACTCTTGGTATACTTGTGTTACTTTATACTTTAAGATATTTCGATTAAACTTACAATATAAAATAAAAAAAATTACAAATTATGCCAAAAATTTAAAAATCAAAAACCTTATAATTTAAAAAATAAATCACCAGTACTGTTTATGAAGGAAATTTAAGAAAATCAAAATTTATATCATATAAATCATATGGAAAGATAACGTCCTTTGAATAATAATGTAATTGAATTGAATTGAATATGAAAACATATGATTGTATTATTAATGTTAACATTTTCACGATATTTGCGAATAAAGCTTATGAATTATTTATGGTGACAAATAATAATAATAATTTTATCTATTAAATACACTTTAAATTTTATTTACAACAATTTAATAGTCTATTCTACTCCATTTGGCATTTGAATAATGGTGCATCAGTGGCTTTGAGTTGATGTAAATTTCATATTAAAAAACCGAAAAAAACATATGAAATACGATCACGATTTTATTGGAAAAAAAAAGACACAAAAGAAGAAGTGGCAATAAAAATTGTATTTTATAAAATATAAAATTAAATTTATAGCCGTGATATAAATGCAAAAAAAAAAAAATGTGAATTGAAGTGTAATAAATATGAATATTTTGAAACACTGAAGCACAAAACATGCCTCTAATAGGCACGTATAGATAAAAACAAAGAGGGCTTGTTTTTAAGTGAATAAAATGAATATGCGCTGAGCGGATAACAAAAAAAAAAACTAAAATTGGATGTTTCGATAGAATTAAAACAAAAAAAAAAATCGAATTTATTTACATGGAAAGATTGTCAGTGCCATTTAAAGATTTGTAAAAATTTAAATAAAAACTGTAGCCCTTTTGTAGAGTTGTTTTATTTATTGTTGCCATTAAACACATTAATTTGTTATAAATAAATTGACTTCATAAAACCATACAACCGAATGGAATAATTTATGCACTCCTAACAAGAGATGATTTGTGTAGCGAAATAATATAAAAACGAATATCAAACCACGCTGTATTGTACAGTTTATGTATTAGAATTAAATAAAATGTTTGTTAATTTTTAACACTCTAAATTATCATAAAATGATGAATTCGCTTATTTAACGCATGGTGTTCTATAGAACTAAATGGAAACACAAACTTTTAATCGTAAAAATTTATGCTGTCCCAAGTAGCACTTGTATACATATTTATTTATTGCGGCATTATGGCCTTCAAATAATTAAATAAATTTTGTTAACATTCTAGTAGAAAACTATTTAAGAAGCCCACTTAATTGTCTTTAAATATGAACTGAATAAATTTAATATGAAATGTTTTCTCTTTTCAGACTCGCCATAATTCAAAACAATTTTAACTGCCTGGTTTCCTTTAACAATTTCAGTCGTTTTTTGTGATCGTATGTAAGTAAGATAATCTCAATTTTTTAATTTATGTTTCTCATTCGAATTTATGATTTTTTTTTTTATTTGACCCGATAATTAGTTCACGAATAGAAGAGTTTATCGAAATTCCACAGATTAATAAACAATTTTGCAATTCGTAAATAATTCGATGATATATTTATTTTATCTTCAGAAATAAAAAGAAAACAAAAAAGTGCTTAATTTATTAAAAATTTCTCTTTTTAAAATAAACAAACCAATTAAAGACATCCCTCCCCATTTACCCATCCATTCATTCAATTTTCAAGTTCAAGTTGCAAATATTATCTGCTAGTACGTACATGTATGTGGGAAAATAGTATTTTTTCCACAAAAAAAGAACACTTTGATGTTATCGTTCAATGGTGTTCTTGGTTGCTGCCAATATGTTTCCCCCAATACGAACTTATTTTCATTTTAAATGCGAACAGACTGTGGTTATTTAGTGTGTGTCTGTTGTTGTTCAAGTCATTTGTGCCATCATAAAAACAAATTTGAATTATTATTACTTTTTAATTTTTTTTTTTTTTTTTAATTTAGTTTTAATTTTAGCAACTTTGTTCGATACTTTGTATTTTATTTTTATAATTTCATATCATAACACATGATAAAGGATTTTTTTGTTTTTTGTATGCATCTGTTAAAATTCATTTGAAATTCTTCTGTGTTTCTTGTTTTTCATTTTGCAAATAATACTTTTATTTTTTAATCTCTGCTTTTAAAAATATCATTTTATTATTATGGTTATTAATTTACGGTTATTAATTTTAAGGTTAAAGGCAACTCGTCTTGTTTTTTTAAGGGATTTTTTTTTGTCGAATGTTGAATACTGAAATGCAATAGCAAAGCTGATCATACACAACTAAGTATTACTCGTAAAATTTCAATTATACGTTCATATAAAAAGTTAAATTGAATATGAAAAAAGTAATAATTAAACTGCTTTTATTCATACTGACATTCACTATAAAGTATCAAAAAACCATAAAGAACGAGTCACAAACATGTTATTTCGCAAAATTCCTTATAAAATTTGGGATAAAACGTCGTTGAATAAATAAAATTTACAAAAAGTTTAAAATCGACTCAGATAACACTTAATTAACCCGTTCCTGAATGCCAATGACTTTTTCCAAAAAAAAAAAAAAAATTATAAAAAATTACGATCGTATTGAAAACATTTATAATTTCTTAAGAAAATTTTATAAAATATACACAAAAAATTGTATTTTAAAAGTCGATTTGATGAATGGAAAATATAAACATTAAAATCTTAACACAAAGAAAATAAATGTAACATTAAGATCTCGAGTCAACTTGAGCCATACTCCTCTCGTTGCGCGCAGTTGATTTTTTAGCCAATTGCATGCATTTGACAAGTAGCGATTTTTTTTCTTCTCTGAAAATCGTACAGTTTCATGAGAAATATAAAAAAAATTTATGTCACATGTGTATCAGAGATCAGCAATTCATACTCACTACAACATTGAATGTGTATGCGTACAACGTTGACATCAAATTCGTAGGCCTGCGCATTTCGATTTATAACTTTAGAAAAATACTCTTATAGTACTTATAAAAGATTCGAATGACTCGAATCATTCATTAAAATTTAGTCTTAGTCGTTGTTAGCCAGTTGAAAAAAAAAAAAGAAAAAGGACACATAAACAAAAGGAGACAGAGCAGCAAACAGAGCAAACACACACTGCCTTCTAGTAAGTGTTTTAGTGTTCGTACGCAAATCATAGTTATTTCGGGATTCTTGTAAATGTTGAGTAATGCAGAGTCGAAATCAACAACATCATACGTGTTGTGAATTATGAATATGATGAGTACTTCAAACTTTGAATATGAGTAGAGGTTCTATGATATTAAAATAAGTATGAATGCGTATAAGTATTAGAAATTATGAGTATGATTCGATTCTACTCAAATATTTTTAAATAGTCCTTGCTGACCTCTTATGTGTATCAAACTAAATACCTGCCTAGATTTAAATATTTTTCAAAACAAATTCGTTTCAAAACGTTTCCTCCTTTTCTGATGACACCTCATATGTATTCATATTCACATCGTGGATGTTAGCAAAGCAAGCAGGACAATCAACTTTTGTAAGGAACTATTCGCTCTGTTCAACCTGTTTGGGATTGCTTTCTTAAGATTATAACGTATGCATGTATGTGTATGTAATGCAGTCATAGCATACTTTCCCATTGGGGTTGTCAAGTATGGTTATCAACAATTGATCATAATTTATTAAAATGTTTAAACTATTTTAATTGCAAATTGTCTAAAAACATAAATTATTTCGAATGCTGTTGTTGTATTTGCAACAAATTATGCAAATTATTAATCAGTTTCATTGTTTATGTTTTTTCTATCTTTGTTTTCGCCATTGTTTAGAAATTAATAGAAGAGAATAAAAACGTGTTTCTGCAATTAATTTCGCCATTAAGAATATTTTTAAAACAGCAAAAGACACGTCTGTAACAAACGTATTGTATGGGTAATCGGTATTGGTAGTTAAACACTAGAAACGGGAATAAGAATTAAAAAAGTGAGAATATTTGAATGAATATTTTTGTTTTCATGGAATGTAGTTTTGCTACTTCTTTCATTTTAAAAATGTTAGCCATTTTAGATACTGTGAAATCCGTTATTATTAGCATCGTATTTAAAAAAAAAAATAATACATCCATTATCGATCATATTTGTATTTATATTTATTAAATTTGAATTTCTGGTACAACAAGACATAATATCTTATAATTTAAAGAACCAGCATCAGACAAGTTATATTAAAGACCCATAAATTATACTTATATGTGTATAGAAACAGAAAGAAAAAATTAAAAACAGTAATATAATATAAAATTAAATTAAAAATAATTAAATTAATATAAAAAAATATATTACGGTTACGTTTAATAAAATTTATAAAGTAAATTTTTAAATTTATTTGCGTTGCTAATAACTTGCACGTTTGGAGTAAGTTTGTTCCAGAGTCGGATGCTTAATATGAAAAATTGTCTCTTAGACGCTGCATCGCGATGAGGAATCTGCAAAATACCATTTCTTCTTTAAGACCTCATGAATCTTAAGCGTTTGAGAAGAAAAATCAAGTTTTTTAACTTTACATAGTTATTAAACGTTATATATAGTTATTAAACATAACGAAGATAAGAAATATTTTTTATTACTTTTGTACAATATATGTATGTTTTGTAAGGAATTGCAATTTATTTCTTAAGTTGTTGATTATTTTTATTAGTTTTATGCGGTTATGCCAAGATAAAAGAGACAAAACATAAGTCCTTCTTTTAAATAATGTTTAAAAACTTGAAAACACTAATTACTGGTACTATAATGAAAAGAAGCAAATTAAAAACGAAAACTATTGACCAGGCTTATTTTCATATTTTGCTGAAAGTTTTGCCATCTATAATAATTGCTATACAAATAAAAAGCAATTTCACTTTGCGTATTTACGAAAGAATGATTCGTTGAAAAATAGTGGAAACGCATGAGGAGAAACCCCTTTCAGATCAGCAAGACGTGAGTTCATCTAAGCCCACATCGACGGGAAAACAGTTATGCAAGTTCAGTTAAAAAAAATCGGATGGAATAAAACGTGTAAAAAGTTCAAAAAGCGAAGGTGAAAAGGCGAAATCCTAAGTATTGTAAAACAACTGAGCACGGTGTAGGTTGTGGAGTGGTGTGGTTTTACTTCTCCGTCAAAGGGATAATGAGTCTATTCATATAAGGTGGAGTATTACAAAACATGATGTCGTCATATGTAGACGAAGAGATAGCACTACAATGGATGCTTCAAGTTTGGTGACAATCTTAGAGATTCAAATTCTCGAGAGTCCTCCTCGATCTTTAGAAATATTAGGCTTAGAAATATTAACCTCATATTGCATAAGTCCATTTTTTTAGGGATGCAGTACAAGCCTTTACCAAGCTGGATTAACGGCGAAGAGAGTTTTGAGATCTGTTTAGTGGAATTTAATTGGAAATTATTCAACTGATTTTCGTTTCGACTGAATAGCTTTTTTCGCTATAGTAGCTACACAGGCACATGTATATCCATAGTCATACAAAAATATTCACATTCAATTTTACTATTTTTATTCCATTTAAACACATCTTCCATAACTAATTGATTTATTTATATTCGTTATATTTTAAAAGGATTTAATTTTTTTAACTATTGAGTGTGTTTCAGAGCTATTTCATATATAAAAAATCCAAATGCTTCATGCAAACGAGTACATAGTCAAGCGGGAAATTAAATAAAAAATAACATTGTATTCTAGTGAAGGGTGCTGAATACTACACAGAGTTTTTACATTTAATTAATGTACTTACATGCATCATGTTTTATGCATACATAAAAGTTTTTAATAATGAATACATACATGAAAATGAAATAGTTTTGTTGTGAAAGTCAAAAATAAATTTCAAATGTTTTGCATTTCAGGCGATTTAAAGAAGCATTAGAAATAAAAAAACAAAACTGTTCTGTGAGAGTTCTATTTCAGGGAAATTATTGCATATCTATTGTTAAGTTTTTGGGTGCTTTGATACTGGAATGAAACCATAACAAATTACTAAAATCCACACCGTTTAGCTTGTATAAACTAATGTATCATAATATGTATGAACTAAATTCTATAAATTATAATTGCAATAGAAGAGTGAGTGTAACAGTAAATTTGTTAACATGCAGAATGGTTGAAGCAAAATGTGCATCCTTGTTGAAGGTTGCCATGTGAAAATAAAACTAAAACAAAAGCTATTTGGTGATTGCCAGTACTTTCAGAATGTTGTACATTTAATTTGTGGAAGAGGGTAACGATAACCCTTAACAGCCTCATAACTTCAAAACACAAAATCATACGATTAAAATTTTTAAACGAAATTTGCATTTATTTAAAATCTGCTGAAGGAATTTGTAATGATTTGCATTGCTAAACATTCTTACACCAGGTTCTAATTAAAATGCCAACAACTGACCATCAAATCAATGTTTTTCAAGTTACAATTCCAAATGTTCGAAAAGAGGAGATAAATTTTTGACAGTCTGCAGCACGAAATGCAGCATTGGACAACAGATTTCATTTTACGCATCAATTTTCAGTTTTGCATGAAACCACATTTGCACAGAATTCAGTGCAGGTATCATAAGGTTTTACATTTTACAACATATGAATTGAAATTTGATAAAATGTCATGGCGATTGTTTTATTCTTTTATTTTTTCTTTTTTGTTTTTTATTTTTTGTCTTGAGGTTGTTCGCAATCAATTAGTATAATTCCAAATTTGTCATCAAATAAAATGAAATCTAATATTGAAAACCACAAAGATAAATGAACACAAATACTTTAAACAATGAATTAAAATTTTTAAATATTTTTTTTTATTTTTTTGATTTTTTCTTTTATTCTTTTCCAAAGCAGTTTAACAAGTTTTTGTTGCTTCTGCTGTCATTCGATTTATGAGAAATCAAAAAAAAAAAAAAGCCAGTTTATATTGTGATTTTATTTTTAAAATTCTTAGGAGTTTTTTTTTTCAAATTAAAATGAAGAAAGTAAAGAAATGAGTAGATATGAAGGCAAAAAAAAGACAATTTCATTTTGTTATATTTTAAATAAGCTTTGAGACATTTGTTGCTGCCAATATCAAAGCCAATATCATGACAAAATCAAAATCTCAATTAGAATTTAAAATTTCGTTTCATTGTATCATAAGAGCGCAGAAATAAAAAAAAAATTCTTTTATGATCCACATCATCAGCGAAAATTAGAAGAACAAATGAATTAAATACATATGTATGTTTTATAATTTCCAAAGAACTTAAAAATTCCAAGTTTTTGTTTTTAAAATATTTACGAACCATACAAGGAGCCGTTGTTTAGACCGCTTTATTTCATTAAAGGCAATAAAAATTAAAATTCATTTTATTCAGCCGATTAACATAAATTTCAATTAAGCCAATGACAATTGCTGTAAATTGAACTGAAATTAAAATTAATGAAAAAAAAAAACAAAACCCCAAAATTAAATTAATTTAAAATCACTCGGTCAACGATAAGATAAAAATTCATTTTAAATTTTTTTTAATAAATTTCATTTAATCGTACGTAAGCATGTGTTCAATAAAATGTGAAAATACGAGGGAAAAATACTAAAGAACGTGTTAAATTAAAATGGCTGCCAAAATATAAAAGAACAACGTCATGAAATTTAAAAATTACAAAATTTTGCTGACATTATTAACTTCCATTATTCCTTTCATTTTCAATTTTCCTTAAGAAAATTATTTTCAAGAATTTTTTTTTTTCGAAATGTCATCATGCTTGGTTTCTCTTGGATAGGAAGACGAAGATTTTCTTTGTTTTTCTAATAATTATTTACATTAGATTCAAATGTCAGGCTAAAATGTAAACATTTCTTAAGTACAAAATGATTTTAACATTATCGTAACTTTACCAACTAATGGAGAAACATAAATCGCATGAATGCCGGCAACTTGTTTTTGAAATTTTTAAAAGCCTTCAGACGTATGCGTAATAAAGAAATGATAATGTTTATAATAATAATAATAATAATGAAAAGAAAAAGTTGAAATCTATCAAGTTACTTAAAAGAACAAAACAAATTTCGAATATTTTCTAAACATCTCAAAAAGAACAGCAATTTCATAAACTCCCATAGAAAAATATAATAAATATTCGAACTCGTTCGTAAGGAATAGAAAACCATTCTCCTTAGGTTTCTAGGATATTATCATGCGGCAGCATATTTTTCATGTTAACATTAGGGGAAGGAAGCAAAAAGAATGTAAGTAAAATGGTTAAACTTGCCTAGTACTACGAACTAAATATTCTCTAAAACATTTGCATCCATACAAAGATTTCATTTGCAATAGAAGTGAATATTTATATTTGAGATTGGATTTATAAAGGGATTAATTTTATTATGTACAGAGTATACTTTTTTTGATTTTGTAATGTAATCCGCTTTAATATTGTCGGTGTCAACAAAGATATCTCCTTCTGGTAAATATTAATGTCTCATAGGTACCAAAAATATTTTTCTATTCTTCATTCTCTCGCATGATACAGAATCTCCTTTTTGATTTCAAAGTAATGTTCATTCAAGTGAACATTCAAGCGTACAATACTGTATCTGATGGTATTTCAGTGCAATGTTTATTAAGAAAATAATTTAAATAACTCTCCCTTTTGAACGCATTTGCATTGCCTAAAAGTTCAATTTCTAAAAACTATCGCTGTGACATAAGAGTCTTATATCATTACTGAATAATCTGCATACCCCGGTAGGTTCTAGCATACTTACGTCGACTGTTTTGTGTTAGTAATTTTATGTAATAAAATGCATTTAATTTTCAAGAGATTATGAAATTTTCCATTAATTGTCACGAAAAATGAGAAATTTGGATACTGCGTCTTTTAAGAAAGTCATATCCTGCAACGTAGTCGTTGCGAAAATTTCACTTCCATATAAAAGTATAGGAATTTGGTACGAATAGCAAAATTAGTTGAATCTATGACAGCACACAAGTTTTGAAGCTTCTATGCTTCCCTTAATACTCAATTCATGTATGTCTATTGGTTTTTGAAAGAATTATACATTTAGTCTTAGAAAGATTGATTCATAGTCCTGACAAATAGTTAAGGACTTTCTAGATAATGATTAATTTGCCTAGCTTAAGGAAAAAAGGCAACAGCATATTCTGATACACGACTCAGAGTTCCTCTTATTTAAATTTAGTTTGAGCAGAATCTTTGCATCTCTTTACCTTCGCTTTTGTTGAGGAAATATTTCGCACTATTTGTTCTCTTTCAACGGAAAGGTTCTAGTCCGGAAAGTAGCAAGAAAGCGCTACGTTACCAGAATTCATTTTCTTAACCTAAGAAAAGACTTTTATTATGATTTACATTTGCAAAGATGTTTATATAACACAAGATCTAGGCAACTGAGAACAATTCTATAAGAATTTTATAAAAAGAAAAAAGTCAATCATTTATTTAATTTCTTTACTTTATGCGAATGTATCTGCTTTATACGACACAGTAATTTCATTAGAATTTAATAAACAGAAATAAAATGAAAATTCAACTAACGGACATTTTATTTGAAAACTGTCTATGGTCTTTGGCCCTTATCATTTATTGCTTATACTATTACTTTCCTTCTTACTTTCGAAATTCATTTTAAGTAAATAAATGAGTTTAATTTTAACTTTTTTTTTGGGTTTTTCTTCATTTCGCATTGCAGGAAATGTGCAAGAATGTAAAGTGAAATGATTTGATAGTTCTTTACGAGAAAAACCCATTTTCATTAGCAAATAAAGGAGGTGAACTGAAAACGAAAATAAAAATGAAAAAGAATCTGATAAAATGCTCATGTATCATTACAATAATGTCTCATATCACATTTCCATCTTCTCCAGATGTTACAGAAACATACGAACTTTTGTCGTTGCCATTTTCAGGCGTAGAAGAGTCAGGAATGGAAAATGAGTTTCCACAAAAATAAAAAAAAATATGTTTAATTAGGACATTTTTAATGTGCTACTAATTACAATTACCCTACAACTACCTTACTATAGCATTATTTAATTAAACCTTTTGAATAGCAAATAATATCGAAGTGCAATAATCATATAAACTTTTCCAACTCTGGCAAATGCAGCAGTAAACGCCAATATTTACAAAAAGAGAAAAAGATGTCCTTAAATATATTTTGTTCTTGTTGGTCGACAAGAGAAGTTTTAAACAAATATTGGGGTCGTTCACAATAGGGTCTGAAAAATTCAAAATAGCACAAAATTTCTCTATTAGAGCTCTTTGTAGTCGTATGAAATGCAATTTAATAAATTATTTTACGTGTTACCATTTATACTGCAAAGAATTTTGTAATTTTCACGACATTTCGAAATAAATATCATTCAGCTGCAATAACTGACACTTTTACAAAAGATGGATTGTCGCAAAATGGCATCATATAAATGAGGCAATACGCAAGCTTTACAAATGGTTAACGAAAATGGAAAGGATATGAAAATACGAGTGTTGTCATCAGTCACCTGTAAAATGAAAGAAAAGGAATACGGACTTGTATAACAACGAATTCATAAATATTTATTTACAATTATAATGATACTGCTATTCTCCACTAATGGTTTCACAAAGAAAAGAAAAAAATGCTCAGTTTTTAAGTCACATTGAATTTCAAAATCTTCAGCTGAAATGATTCAGTTTTCAATGGAAAAAACTATTTTAAATTGATTCTAAAAATAAAGAAAACCATAAATAGATCTATTTATGGTTAATAAACACATAACGATCTAGTTTGCATACACATGAGAGTAGCATAACCCACTCGTATAAATTAAGAAAATGGTTTTTTTAGATTGTTTTTTTAATATTTAAACAATCTCGAAAAGGTTAAAAATATATTTTTCTCATAACTGTATAGTTCGGCAATAAGATTTAAATTAATCTTCGCATATTTGAAACTGTTTTGTTGATCTCAAATAGGCTTTCAGACGAGACCTGCAATAAAAATTCAAATTTTATCACAGACACAAGGCGACTATAGTTAATTTATTTCAATGGCATGTTAATTGGCAAAAATATGCTTTATATTGCTGGCATCGCATCTTATAATAAACAAAATTAATCCGAACTACAGCTAAATGGCCGATTCGTGTATGTTATGATGGACATTATATCCAAATATTCTAAATTTATCGTGAAATAAAAATTTAATTATAAATTCGAATCTAGTTTTAAAAACAAAAATATTCCGATCGAAAGTATACGATAACAGACAGGCAATTTTATTTTTAAAGTTTGTTATTACGATCTACACGTCATTGTTTGAAGTCTAAGAAGCGCTTAATGCTATAAACAGTTTCAATTCGATGGTTTTAATAGTATTTCATCAGAAGATAGTGAAGGAGGATTATGTTTTTGATTATCAACCAATTTCTATTCTTATTTTTTTAAAGATCTTCTCTCTTTATTTTATTTGCTCTTTTACTCATTATAATCATTCGTATTTCTTTAAATCTCAACCGAGTATTTCGGAGATTGGGGCTGTTATTTAATAACTCTATATGAATGACTCACTTAAACCCAAGCCGCGGAAAATTTTTAACGTTCTATATTGCTGTAGCTATGGGTGATGCAAATATATGGGATGGATAATGACATATATAAACATTCAAGTGATTTGGTTTCTTAAGATGCTTTAAGAAATTTTTCCATTTACACCAGATACGTATAATATCTGACCGAAAATGGTATACTACACTCGTCTTCTTTGTCGCTTCTGGAGAGAACGATGGTTGACATTAATAGAGTTGAGTATTGAACTCTACTGATTCATTGGAACACTATAGTTTAAGTTTCACTCTTGTTTGAGGTCAATTGACCAATATTTGGAATGCTTAGATAATAAAAAGCTTCTAATTATCATTCATAAACAATCTATTTTCCTGGTTCATACATTCTTTTGTACAAGAAAATGAACAAAAATTAAATAATAAGATGTAGTCAAAGAACTCTAGCAGTATATATCTCGAGAAGTAAGAGTACAGCTCCAGCATGCTCGATTACGTTTGAGACAGTAATTCTTCCTCAACAAAAACTTCTTTGACAGTATTGTAATTACTTAACTATGTATTGTTCAAAAGCGCTTAAAAAAATTAATACTACTGAATGGTTTATACACCACCGGCAATTAGCTTAAGTTCATTTATCATAAACTGTCCCCTTATTGCCAAACCACTTAATTCCAATCTATACTATCAAGAATTAAACCGTCTGATTGCTGCTGGTCAGAATGTGTCCTTTCAAATCTTATTAAATAATAAATTACGATCCGAACCTAACACTAACTGATCTCTACTAAAACACCTTGATGGTTAGAAATGTTGATTGTCACAATTAAAATCGACTATGAGGAAGGCATAAATCAAAGATTCTTTTTAATTCTTAACTATAATTTGATCAAATTTGTTCAACCCCTTAGAAGCTAGGATGCCATAGAATTTCATTCCCATATTGACTCGTAAAGTTTACTTTAGTGCAACAAACGAATTCTTGAAACTGTGATACCACTTTATAAAGTTTAAGGTATTGATTTACATAAAAAAAATTATTATTTTTAAGAACACAATTAAATCTCATTAAAAGAGATTCATTAATCCGCATGACACATATTAAACGGAAGGATGATTGGTTTATTCATGACTGTTATTTAAAGTATGAATGTATTTACAATGAAATTTATTCAATTGTTCTTTTCCCAGTTGCTATTCTGTTGTCACTAATGAGAATCCATGATGAACTTGTTACATTCGTAAAGCAAAAATTACTCTAATAGCTGAATGAAATTTTCCATTTAATATCCACCAAAAAAAAGGTGTCCCTTTATTGATTCGCATGACTATTGTATACCAAAATATTGTAATACTTACGAATTGAGAGAAGACAAAAGATACTGCTAATGCTGCCAAGAAAAAATTGGCTTGTTGACGTGCCTGGTACTTAAGATGATGTTTTCGTTTCCGTTTTTTATTCGAATTTGTCCTTTTTTTTAATATTGAAATTTTTTGAAATGTCGTTGTGTATTTTGTTCTTGATTCCCTTTTTAAGTTAAAAGTTTGAAATTTTTTATCGTTGTTTTTGTATTCGTTGTGGTTGTTATCCTATTCAGTGTTGGCCACGTTAGCAGTAAATATCGTGGCATGTTCTAAACATTTAAGAACATTTAAATGATGTTTTCTTGTATCTTTTCTTTGCAGATTATTCTTTTAGCTTTTCAACTTTCCTTATCTGTTATGCCACTGATTATGTTTTGAGAATAAAGATTTTGGATTTTAGATTGTTTTAGTACTTTTTCCCCTTTTTCTTTTTGTTTTACTTCATAATCAATTTGTAACGTTTTCAAATTGTTTTATTTCTAAACGAATCGCGAAAATGAAAAAAAAATTAATTATTTAAATTAGTGACTCTCTCTCTCTCTCTCTCTCTCATTCTCTCTCTCTCTCATTCTCTCTCTTTTATTTTAATTGCTTCTGCAATAATTTATTGAATGATTTTCATAGTCACGTTTTAATTTTTCCTTTTCTTTTTGTTGTTATTGTTAATAAGAATTATTTTTGTTTAGATTTTAGATTTAATTAATATTTTAATTTTATTTGTATTATTTAAATTAATGGAAATTTTTAAATTCTTAATTCATTATCATTCACAATAATTAGAATTTTTATTTTAAATGAAAAAAAAAAAAATCAGAAATTTTGTTTTGTTGTTGCTGTGGCTGTGTAAATGATCCAAATATTAAAATTATACACTTAGTTTGTTAATTAAATCTATTAGACAACAACAAAATAAAAAACAAAAACAAAAAAAAAAGAAACACGAACAATTGAAAAACAAAAACAAAATTAAATAAACGAAATGTGTTAATTAATTAGACTTTTTATATTTTTTTTACTTTTGATGACCATAAACATACAATACTTCAACGCTGTTCTTTTATGTGTTTGAAGATGCAGTCCATTAGCAAAATAGAAACCGGGTTAAAAAATGTTTACTTTTGCTCACCATACAAATAGATTGTGTGCTGGCAAGGCTATTATTATTATTTTTTATTTAATTTTTTTAATTAGTGTGTCACTTTCAGTTGGAACTTGGTGGCGATATTATAATTAAGAATTTCTCCAGACACTAATTTGAAATAAAAATAATTTAAATAAAAAAAATAACAATACAAAGGGCTGCTTGAAATTCGACTCTATTGTTACAAAATGTATGAAGAATTGAGTGTTTTTTTTCTTTCTTTCTTAATATGTGTTAGTTTTTTACAATTAACAAAACACTGATTTTAAATTTAAAGATTATCAATCATTTAAATGTTTCTTTTGTATCATTTTTAAATTTGAATATCATTTGATGAATAATAGTTTTGTCATTGAAAATACAAATTGTTGAGCCCAACAGCATTAAACACAACCATTTTAACGAAATAAACTTAAGAAAAATAGAATTTTTATTTAAAACTATACAACTTTGACCCTGCAGAGATTTTGAGATCTCCCAACTTTATAGTAAAAAAACTCATCCGAAAATTTGAATATTTTTCCAAGAGATGGATTTAGCAAACTGTAGCACTAAATGGTGTTAGAGAGATAAGATGTTACTCTTAATAAGTTCATTAGGCAGTTTTATAATTTTTTTCGTAAACAACATACACCAATATAAAATATAAAAATATAAAGGATCAGCAAGAAGAAATCTCCTAATAGCTGCTACGGCTACTACCACTGCAGCCAAATTTAATCGATTTAGCTGCCGAATCAAATGATCATAAACCTACGAGTATTGCAAATAAATATACCGACAATTTGAAAGCGAAAAAGAGAGGAAGAGACTATCTACGAGAGTTAAATTACAGAAATCATTTCAAAGTGACAACAATTTGTCGCACGATACGGTGCTACTTGACCGGAGTGTGATTATTAAAATTGTGATTCAATTATAGTATATATCCTGAACGACATTAAACTAGTGGAAATAAAAGTAAAGATGATAAGAAACATCTGAAATTGCTTTTTCTTATCTTTTTTATATTTTTGAGGCAGCTATATTACAGCCTACTTTCAGAATAGCAAAACTTGGACAGAGGTAATTGTTGTTTAAAAAGAACACAATTTTAATATCGAATACTTTCAGTACTTTCAATAATCAAGAAAAAAACAAAAGAAGTTCATTTATCAGCGTATAATTTTTAGTACTTGTGTATAGAATCCTTTATGGTTTACAAACCTAATATTTTCCAAAAAAAAAGAGTATGTATGAGTCTTGAAATATATTTATTTCCTGTTCATTTGTATTTGTTTAACAGTTTTAGAGAAAAGTTTTTCTAAACTAATTTATGTGCGTCACTTCATTTATTTCTATACATTTTCCGTCGCTATTAGACTTTTTAAACATTTGAAATATTTTCTCAAAAGCAAACATTTTTAATAATTTAGACAAACAAACAAAAAAAGTTAAAGTTTTAAATAAATTCTATAATTTAACAAATACCTATGTATACGGAAACATAAACAATGTTGTCTAATTAAATATTCAATTTGTTAGAATTTGTTTATTTAAAGAAATTACTTTTTAAATTCTGTTCCTTTAAGCAAACAAAGCTTGGCAACACGAAATATATTTTTTTGGCTTGTTGATTACGATATTTAAATCACACATACACAACAAAACGTGAAATGATGATGATGATGATGATATCTTTTGAAGCGCTTTGTATTTTCAAACTTATCAAAATGATTGTTTTATTCACACACAAACTCACATCAATACACAATTTTTAATTAATTTATTTTAGCACTTTACTTTCATAATAATAAATAATTTGCAATAAATTTTTTTTTTGTTTTTTTGATTTTAATGCACTTAATTATTTGTTTAAATTGCGAATTTAATAGGAATTTTTATGAATTCTTTGAATATTGATTCGATTGGTAATCAAATTTTTATTTTCTGGTTTATCGATTTTATAATCTTGTGAACTTTAACGTGTGTTATGGACCGGCTTCGGACGGCGACTAAAACCATAACAGCCAGTCTTCATTGAATAATTTTTCGTTTTGTCACACATTCAAATCGAATAAAAAAGAAATCAAAACACCGTTTATTTATCGAATAGCTCCGAAATAAAGGTCTCGGGTAATACCATCAGCAACAAATGCTACTGAAGTACTAAGAAACAAGTCAAAACCGAAGTAGAACACAACAGAGACAATTTCATTTCAATTGTAGCCGATACGCACAGCAATGCTTTGGCCAACAAGAAAATGCTGTTGCGCATCACACACCAAAAACTGATGTTTTCATTCAGTATAAAAGCAAAAATAAAACAAAACAAAAAACAAAAACATATCGGCAAACTTAATAAGCAACAATAATAAACATTTGCGAAATGAAAACAAGAAAACAAACACTGAGCAATTCGCCGCAAACAAAATCGGAAAAAGTTCAAAGTTGACTAAAAAAACGACAACAGGTTCATGAAAAAAAAAAAATAAAACAAACGAATAAAATAAATAAAACAGTCTTGTTTACCAAACATTAAATGACGAGAACAATAACAACAATGTTCTCGCTGATATTGTAACAATGCAGCAACAACAATGTAACAATGGTGTTTCACTTAGTCGGCACAAACATACATTCATACAAACACACGACGATTTGTTATTTGTAATGTGGCATGGCTTTGTTTTTAACACAACACAAGAATTGTTATTAACCATCCTCAATAAACCATGGCCAATGTCAGAAAAAAAAACAAACATAAACGAATAAGAAAGCTTTTGCTTGCGGCGAATTCTCTCTTGGTCTTGGCCTCAAATTTTAATAAGAACAAATGAGAGAGTAAGAGCAACGAGAGCTATTCGACAAGATTGTTTTTGTTTTGCAAAAAAAAAAAGCTTTCATTCATAAAAATTCTAAAACATGTTGCATTTACTATTATTAAACGGATATAAAGATGTTTGTATGTAGACCGGCATATGGTTGGGCTGAATTTTGGCGCCGTTTTCTTTCATATACCACACGTGCTCTCACAGCCACTCTATAAAACACAGTTCTATAGACTGTGGCCTTTAAGAACGACATAATCGTAATCATTTTCACATGTATACACACGATTGTCGTGAATCAAATTCAAAAAATAAACTAAAACCGAAACTAATAAATATTAGGTGACTTTTTCTTCTTATTTGGCATATAATTTAATTGTTCAACTTAAAGAACATTTGTCAGTTTGAACGTTTGCATTCATCGAAATCTGTGAAACGTTCATCTACATACATACATAATTGGTCATTATAACCCTTCAGTCAGGATTATTAACCTAGTTTCCCACACTACTTATGTTGTGTGTGTTAATTTTATACATAAGTGGCGGGACCTACAGTTTAAAGTCGACTCCGAACGACAGATTTTTGAGAAGACTTTCATGGCAATTTTGTTTTTACTCTCAGAGTTTTTGCCACAAATCTGCTGAGAAGAAATCGCCGAAAAAATACTTTTTGTATTTTTATTTTGATGTCTGGCCGGGGACTCGAACCCTGGCTTTAAGTCTAATAAGCCAGCACACTACCTACTAGACTACGGCGACCATTTTTTTTCCAATTTGTTCATAGATAATACTTAAAGAAGACAAATATGTAGTTGCGGGGAATCCCTAAAATATATGAGATGAATAGAAAAAAAGAATTCAAAGTAAAAAAATTGGATTTACATACATATTTCACTGCATTATATTAGCTAAGTCGGAATTTTTGAAGTGAATAATTTTATATCATTCCACAAATTAAATAATACTAATAACTGCTTTAATGCTATCAATTGTTAGCATTAATTTTATCATGAAACATCGGCAAAAAATGGAACTTAGTATTTGAAGCGTTTTATATGATCGATCGATGAATCATTAAAAAGTGTCTACCATCTTATTGACATTCAAAATATTACTTTATTAAATAGCCTCATATTTTCGAAATAATAAACCACTTGGGAGTACCAGAAAATTTGAAGGTTCTTATGACATGCTTAAGTTTGTAAGTTAGAAGAAGAACAAAAACTAGAATTCTGGATAATAAAAATCTATTGCATATTGTCATCGAAAGATGACGTTGGTATGTTTTAATATTACCAAAAAAAAGAAATAAATAGGAATGTATTTGTAGTCTTCAAATATCAAAAAGGGGAAAAAACTATTACGGCACCGGGAATGAAAGAAGCAAAAACCAATATTTTAGATTTAAAGGCCTTTTGAATTGTTAATTTTAAATAAGCGCATGTAATTTAGTCTAGTGCATATAATCAATCAAAAACTCAATTTAGAATTTTTTTTATTATTACTCCCTTTTATACTTTGGGTCACAATATTTTCGTGAACATCAATTGTTTACTTATTTTTAATTATTCATCAAGTAATAGGTTCCGAGTTTATGAAACCTATACTCAATTAACAAGCGCCCAAAAATAATGTTTACAAAAGTACTTAACAATTCAAAATATTTTAGAAGCTCATAATACTTTTCTACATACTGCAATTCAATTCCGTGTTTAAAACATAACAGTTTTCTAATGTTTTATATTCGTTAAAATCGAAAAACGCCTTCAATAAACCAATAAACCGTTTCGAAAGCATCCATTCTGATCGAGACTTAAAAAATGTATTTATTCAGTTGCATAGAGAAATGGTGTAGGCATTACATCCGATACGCATCTTTCATATTTTATGCAGGCATTGAATTATTATTTAATATTATTAAATAAATTATTTGGCATTTGCAAAATTTAACAAAAAATTAACAAAAAAATGTGTGTGTTTTTGGTTTTTATTACAAACAAATACACACAATACAATTATCAGTGACATAAAATATTTAAAGAGTCTGTTTCTAAAAACAAAAGAATGATGATTATAAAACTAAAATAAATAAATATTGTGCTTAAGCCTCAACACGTGGCGCAATTAAAATTTTAAGTGAACGTCAGAGGAGGAGGAGGAGATGTATCCGAGCTAGACTATCAAAAGAAGACAAAATATGAAAGTGTCACATGGCATAGCATTAATTCGAGTTGCTACCCCCTCAAACGCCGGGTATAGAAGAAATACAAGTCAATTTTATTTCAAAGGATTACAGCAAATGCTTTTTAAATCAAGTTTTCTTTGTTTGTTTTTTTTTTTTCGTTTTAATATTAGAATTTCTACTAACAATAACTCACTCAGCTATTTTTGAATATCTTGTTGCTGTAAGATATTATAAAAATTGTAATTATAATTTTATTTACAGAAAATTTTATAAAACACATTTGATATCTTTTCAGTGAGAAATTCTTTAAACTTTTGTTTTTAAATTTTTTAATTTTATTTAGAAATTTTTTGTAAAAGGGAAAAAGTTTTAAAAAGACTTGAAAACTCATCTTCAAAGCAATGAATTCAGAAGAAATCCTTTGTAATACAATTAAACCTAAACGAACTCAATATTTAGACTATTTGAAAGTCATCATTCCTTTTAAAAAGTTTAGAAAATATATTCAATAAAAGAATTTCATTTTATGTGAGCAAACAAAACATAACCATAACCAAACGCGGATAGAGATAGAAGATAAAAGGATGTAGAATCTTACATAAACATTTTGTAAAATCGTTAAAAAAAAATAAGCTTTTATAGAGAAAAGTAATTAATTAACAAAGAATTAAACATACACCAACACAAACAACACTTTTTTTTATCCCTAAAGGGAATATTTAGAAAGTTTTAAAATATGATTTAACAATATACTTAGCTAATCAAACTTATGAACAAAAGTGTTTAGTTTTATTTTCTTGCTTAATTTTAAGCTGCATACACTAGCCTATCCACACTTTTTTTGCCTGGACAATTATATTTATTAAAATCTCTTTATTTTTGTAACAACCACTCAGAAGTTGTTTAATCCGTGTTAAACGAGAGATCGTAAAGGAATCAGCGTCTGACAATATAACACACCAAAGTATGGTGAATTAGAAAAAGTCCAGTTCTCTGCCTCATTGCGAGCGTGGTATTTTTCATGTTGCAGTGAAAGTAAATAAAAACTGTCTACAGAAATGATAATGTGACCTATAGCTAGCACTTTATAGTATTTTCAACAAAAAGAAATATTAACTCCGTGGGAATTTGTTGAATTCATTGTTATTATTGTTATTTGTTGTTATTTTAATTACTCATTAGCAGCGTGTTAATATTAATCTAAAAATATATGTATTTATGTATACGTACAAGTACATTTAATAACAGCAAGTAACACTTGCTACGGTGTAGTTTGTTGTTTTTAAAATTTGTATTACAATTTGCCGCCTACACCCATTCACTTAAGTTGTTTGAAAAAAAATTTCATTCAAAAGACTCAGACAAAGAGGATTTTATTGTTGTTTTGTTTTCATTAGACAGACTATACTATTATAATTAAAGCATTAAAAATTAAATACAAAGCAATAATAAATCGAAATTCGACAAATTTAAAACAATTTTAAAGTATTAGGTGGCAAATATTACAGAAAATCAATATCATTTGCAGTTGTTGTAGGATTTAAATGAAATTGAAAATTTTCTTTTCCTTACGATTCTCTCAGACTAAGATAGAAAAAATCAACTTTGGAAATGGTGTTCGATAATAAGTTTTCGTAGATGCTTATAATGCTGAGAAGTTGTGCCTTTGAGGTAATACTGACACACTCTAAAAAATACAGAGAAAATGTAAGAGAATTCCAGCCTTATGAACATCTTGTCAATTTTTCGAATTCATTTTTGTAGTTCTTGTTGTTGATTTCTCTTTTATTGCTTGAAGTAATGCCTTTCAGGTAATACTGACACACTCCGAAGATACAAAGAATATGTAAAAGACGTCTAGCTATTATGAGCATCTTCTCAATTTGCACATTCATTTGCGTAATTGTAGCACCGTTGTTGGTATTTTTTTCTATGTTTGACATAATGACTTTGCCAAAGTGTTGTTTATCAAATTGAAGCTCCTTTTAAAGATTTTTAGAGAGCTTTGAAGGGTTAATATTTGTACTTTTCATTGGTAGATGGATTGATTTGCTATTCTAAAACACAAGTCTTTATCAGTTTGACATATTCAAACGTAACCTCAGAGTACAAAATGTTGCCATTTATATGAATATCAAACGAATTATTTAGTATGTATTGCCATAACGTTTCATTTACTTCAACAGCTTTTAAATATGCTACTGACTGGATGTCACATTAAAAAAATGTTGACTTTTTGTGGGTAATTGGAGGAAGTATAAATGAAAACATTAGAGAATAACAATAACAGCAAAAATATTGTAAAATAGTTCTTTTGTGATTCACATCCCTCAATTGGCCACTTACAGGCAAACAGTAATTTAAAATTTCTCACAAACAAACCCACTTTAACCGCTAATAGGAACATATTTTTTTTTTTTAATAATAATTTTACAAAAAAAAAAAAAAAAAGGACGACAATTCATTTGAAATTGTGATAATAAAAGATAGCAAGATTGTATGGCATAATATTGTGCGGAATATTAAAGAGTAATTCAAATTAAACGTACACAATTGACACTGAATAACAATTAACATGAAATTTGAAAATAAATTTACAAAAACATTACAAATTACATCCGTTTGCATAACAATTACAATTTGATAAAGTTGTAAAATTTATTAAAATTACATTTTCAAATTAAATAAACCGAAAATAAATATTTTAGAAACCTTTTTTATTACAAAGATTTAATTGCCTAATTTGCAACGTATTTCCGCCATACATACTTGAAAAGTTAAATATATTTCAAAACATTATAGGAAATGCTAAAATGATTTTGGATTCAGTTAATAAATCACCTCTGAACTCCAATTAAAAAAAAACAAATATCAGGACGATATAAATAGCATAGCCAAAGACGCACAGGCTGGCCTATACGTTTAATGTGAATGTATAGGAAAGCACTTTATGATGGCCATGAATGAGGACGGAAAATAATATTAATTCGATATTTATTATCTAACTTGAGTACGTAACTAGAATAGATAACAAAATGGTTACCGAAGAGGTATCCAATAAGGCTAATAATTGTGCAAATTCAAACACAGGTAGTTAGGTCAACATGATCATACGAAAATTTAAAATTTTCTTTTCCTTACGATTCTCTCAGACTAAGATAGAAAAAATCAACTTTGGAAATGTTGTTTGATAATAAGTTTTCGTAGATGCTTATGATGCTGAGAAGTTGTGCCTTTGAGGTAATACTGACACACTCTAAAAAATACAGAGAAAATGTAAGAGAATTCCAGCCTTATGAACATCTTGTCAATTTTTCGAATTCATTTTTGTAGTTCTTGTTGTTGATTTCTCTTTTATTGCTTGAAGTAATGCCTTTCAGGTAATACTGACACTCCGAAGATACAAAGAATATGTAAAAGATGTCTAGCTATTATGAGCATCTTCTCAATTTGCGTAATTGTAGCACCGTTGTTGGTATTTCTTTCTATGCTTGACATAATTACTTTGCCAAGGTGTTGTTTAACAAATTGAAGCTAATTTTTTAGATTTCTAGAGTGCTTTGGAGGGTTAATATTTGCACTTTTCATTGGTAGATGGATTGATTTGCTATTCTAAAACACAAGTCTTTATCAGTTTAACATATACATCCATAACCTCAGAGTACAAAATTTTTCCCATTTATATGAATATCAAACGAATTATATAGTATGTATTGCCATAACGTTTCATTTACTTCAACAGCTTTTAAATATGCTACTGACTGGATGTCACATTAAAAAAATGTTGACTTTTTGTGGGTAATTGGAGGAAGTATAAATGAAAACATTAGAGAATAACAATAACAGCAAAAATATTGTAAAATAGTTCTTTTGTGATTCACTCCCTCAATTGGCCATTTACAGGCAAACAGCAATTCAAAATTCCTCACAAACAAACCCACTTTAACCGCTAATAGGAACATATTTTTTTTTTTTTAATAATAATTTTTCAAAAAAAAGGACGACAATTCATTTAAATTGTGATAATAAAAGATAGCAAGATTGTATGGCATAATATTGTGCGGAATATTAAAGAGTAATTCAAATTAAACGTACACAATTGACACTGAATAACAATTAACATGAAATTTGAAAATAAATTTACAAAAACATTACAAATTACATCCGTTTGCATAACAATTACAATTTGATAAAGTTGTAAAATTTATTAAAATTACATTTTCAAATTAAATAAACCGAAAATAAATATTTTAGAAACCTTTTTTATTACAAAGATTTAATTGCCTAATTTGCAACGTATTTCCGCCATACATACTTGAAAAGTTAAATATATTTCAAAACATTATAGGAAATGCTAAAATGATTTTGGATTCAGTTAATAAATCACCTCTGAACTCCAATTAAAAAAACACAAATATCAGGACGATATAAATAGCATAGCCAAAGACGCACAGGCTGGCCTATACGTTTAATGTGAATGTATAGGAAAGCACTTTATGATGGCCATGAATGAGGACGGAAAATAATATTAATTCGATATTTATTATCTAACTTGAGTACGTAACTAGAATAGATAACAAAATGGTTACCGAAGAGGTATCCAATAAGGCTAATAATTGTGCAAATTCAAACACAGGTAGTTAGGTCAACATGATCATACGAAAATTTTAAATTTTTCCAAGCAGAATACGACTCTATTTACCAGAGTTATAGTAGGTCTAATGCATGTCAAGTCTTGGAAACACCGAGGCGTGTTATCGAGAAAGAAAAGGAATTAATATCACATTTTTATAGCATGTTCTAGGCAAAGATAAATAAACACAACTAAGCAATTAGAGGTCGCCGTGATCTAGTAGGTGTGTGTTAGCTTATTAAACGTGAGGCATCAGTTCAAAAACCAGGTCAACTAAATGAAATATAAAAAAATATTTCTTCGGCGACTTCCTTTCAGCATATTTCTGGCAAAAACTCTGAGAGTAAATAAAATTGCCATGAAAAGTTTCTCAAAAAAATACTGTCATCCGTAGTCGACTTTAAACTGTGACTCCCATCCCGCTACTCATGTATAAAAATTAATGCACACAATATAAGTAGTGGGAGCAAGTAGGTCGTAATCTTGACTAATGGATTGTAATGACCAATTATGTATGTATTGCGGTATACATTCATCAGCAAAAAAGTTAAAAAGACAAAAATTAAACAAAATTTGATTGAAATTTCATTTAAAATAGTAACCCCTTCTAATTGCCTAATTGAAAACATATGTTTTCCTTTTATAATACGAATTAAATATTAAACTGCATATTGAACAGATTTAAACTTCGTTTTCTTTGATTAAATATTACTTTCAACATTTAAAACAAAATAACGACGCAATAAAAAAGGTGGAATTTTTGGCGAAAATATAAACAAATAATGCAAATTTATTTTGGACACCTACACGTAAGAATAAATACGAAACACAACAAGTAAACGAAATAAAAATTAAGATGAAAAACAACCGAAAAAAAAAACAGAATCCTAAACAAATAAAAAAAAATTACCATTCCCGGTAAACTGGTGGGAAAACATTCGTGGATTTAATTTTAAAACAATTCCATTGGAATTATGTTTACCGTCACTAAAGTCAAGGCTTTTACGATGACCCCCAACTTAATCTATTGAACAGTTTAATTTCTTTCTTTATTTTTTTCTTTTATCTGTATTTTGTTTTGGTACTAAAATGGTTTCAGTAGCTCCTTTTGCTAAATGTAGGCGATTTTGGGAATTTTTTTTAACTTGAATTAGCGCTTCCCTGTTGTTTGTGGAAAAATTTCAACGCTATAAACCCTTTAAGTAGTCTACCAAAATTTTGTTTAATTTAAACGTTAAATCAACAAATTAAATGAGCGATCTTAAGGACTCATCATGAATGACTTTTGGAAATTTTTTGTAATCTCCTCCATTGTCCAGTGGCATGAGCAGAGGAACATTTTTGTTTTTTTTTTTTAAACTTTTTAAATCGTTGTACCTGTACTTTTGTAAAGAACAAACTCATTCCACTGACTAAGTTGAGTGAGAAGACAACAAGAAGAACCAAAAGCGTAAAAAAACTGAATATTAAAGAGATTTAAATAAAATTAAGCTCATTGTAGCTCTTGCTGAGTACACAGGAATGTATAAACTTTGTATGTCTGTATACACAAACAAAAGTCAGCAGATATATACGAGGGCAGATCTTGTACTTTGTCGCAACAGTCAGAACGATATATCAGCAATTGGAACGTTAGCATTTTTAGTATCTTAACTCATCTCATAAAATGAAAATACACTTATTTACCTTTATTGGCTTTAGTTTCACTTGGCCTAGGTCAAGCATAACTCTACCAAGCCATGTATCCTTAAAAATCGTTATGCAAAATCGTTTCTTAAGCTAAATCAACTCCTCATGTGAGTAGTTCGAACAACTGCACAATAAGGCTGCCTTAGACAGCCAAAAAATTTTGGAGATAGAAATTTTGAAAAATAATACGTGTTCGAGCAAACAAAGAAGAAAAAAAAATAGGCAGAGAATCACGAATGTATTTTGATGAAATCAAACAGAAAGATTTAGTATCTTAATGGCAGTTTTTATTATAACCATGGGATCATTGTGATCAATGAAGGCACACATTCCCATGTGAACTCCATCAAAGATGATAACATGGTTAATATAATTTGAATCCGTATGTGTTCGAAAATTATAGTTTCCTATTTATTTACAACTGGGCAGCCCTCGTTTAAACACACTTCATTATACTTCCTTCGTTAAACAACAATGACAACTTTTCCCCATTACACTGAGTGAAGGTTTAAATAAACAGCAACCAGGACATAAAAGTGAAATAAAATAAAGATTTTTGCCGTTGAATAAATTTTTCTCTTTATTTTGTTTTTTATTTTTTTTTTTTCTCTCTCTCTCTGTAGTACCAAGTCAACAACAACGGAAGTAGAACAGAACCAGGTGACACAGGTGTACATATTTGTTTACTTTTATTTTTTTATTGTCTTTTATTTATTAAAAAAAAAAAACGAAAGAAAGAAGCAAAGGAAACCTTTAAGTTTACCTTTAAAATTTAATGCAAAATATTTTCTTAAATATTTTATTGTTTTTTAGTTAAAAATTTTATATTTTTCTGCTTTTCATTTATTTACGAGTATTTAACATATTTGTTTAACGACATAAAAATTGAATTCAATTCAAACTATTGTTTAGCGAATTTGTTTATATTTGAATATGGAAATCGTTTCTCATGTATTTTTGTGGTTTTGAAACAAATATAAAATATGCACATGTCCTGCATGCTTGCTTTTGCTTTTGAGGTTTTAATTAAAATTAATCATTTTCAAATTAACAAATACACCGGATGGACACACTAATACACAGCACAGCACAGCACAGCACACTAACACAAATTGTTGTCATTTGAAATTAAACGAAAACAGAATATTTTAATTTATTGGCCTTATTTTTTAATTACTTTAGTTGTGGAAATCTTCTTTGGTCCCATGACGAAATTTATGACTGGCCAGCATCGTTACGACTGGGATTACGACATTAAAAATTAATGAAGTGGAATGTAAAATATTACAGAAGGCACCGAAGAGTGAACCCTCCGATTAGAATAATTGTTTATAAATGAGAAATTTTCAGTCAATGATTATTTAATAATCTAAGAAAAAGTCATAAAATTGACTCACGCGTTTCCCTTTCTTTCGCTTTAATTACAAGAAAATCTATTTTCAAGCCGATTATAAAATATTAATTACGAAATTAAAATCAATTAAATAATAACATCTTTATGTATGTATATCTTGACTGTTACATAAAAAATATTAAGGAATGGTTAATAAACATAAGTTTCATTAATTATTAAATTTGAATTACTTGAATGAAATGAATGAAATTTATACAAGTAGTATGTGAAGAAAATTATAATGAATCAGCTGTCGATCACTCTACGGCAGGTTGCTAATGACGTAGACATGAATTGGCTTAGTAGACGTAAGGCTACGGTTCAAACCCTAGGTCAGACATCAAAATGAAAATATGAAAAAACATTTTTCTTCGGTCACTTCCTCACAACAGATTTCTGGTAAAAATTCTGAAAGCAAATAAAATTGCCATGAAAAGTTTCTCAAAAATCTGTTGTTCGTGGTCGACTTTAAAAAGTGTAGGTCCCGCCACTTATGCATACATTTAACGCACACGACATAAGTGGTGTGAGAAACTAGGTCCATAATCCTGACGGAAGGGTATATATGTATGTGTGGTTATGAGTTCGTAACTAAGGTCATATCGTTCCAATTCCACAGTTTCGGAATAAAGAATTTTGGTGTCAATTATGCACGATGCTCTCTGAATAAGGGTACTGATCCAAAATATCAATGATTGCTAAATAATATTCAAAAAGGAAACAATTGTTTGCAATCTCTCTATCTGGTGTTAAATTCAAAGTTAACGACAAATTTCTGTAAATTTCCATCAGCGAATCGCAGTAAAACGATACATTTTTTCAACGGAGGATAGCTGGTGACGTGGATTATGTTGCAACAAAGTTAACCAAAATGGACGAGAAAAAATAACAATGAACAGTACGTAGAATTTTGTTACCTTTAAAAAATTGACTTGTCTAATTACGGTTATATTCTATTTCTTTCTAAATTTAATCAATAAAGTAATTTTTAATTACCTCTTACCCCCACCTCATATTTTAGAAAGTGAACTAGCAGCGATTGACAGCTAGAAAAGTAGATAAACCTGAGGTTTGGTTACGAAATTTCCTTACGCTCACCTTACAGTTCGACAGGTTTGAACCACCCTAGTGACTACCACCTGCTACTACCTCTGGCTAATAATTTTGTTAGTAAAAAATAAATCCTGAACGTGTAGTTAATAATATCTATTGTTAAGCCCTTTATTTAGGCCACACAAACAAGTAAGTATACTTAAACAGCATAACAATATACAAACGATTATATTAATTGCCAAATGGAACCTCACTTTTGAAATTCACCTTGAAAGGTTTTTCATTATTTTTAAAATCTATATCGGGGTCAAAGTAAAATTTCAAAAAATTCAAAAGGATTTAAAATGTTGAAAAAATTTGCAATAAAATTTATATGAAAATAAAATCATTTTTTTCACAATCCAACAACAAAAAAAAAGATGTAGTTAATCTGGCTGAAATATATGTATGCACCATAAATACCACAAAGGCAAAAAAATAAAAAAATAACATAAAATCCTTCAAGATTTAAGTCTATGCGGTTGAAGATATGAATGACATTTTAATAGAGATCCAAAGTGAAAAAGTGAAAAATCGCATACACACACAAACACACTTTTAAGACAAACAACATACACGTAGTCGTACGAGTATTATTAACAGTCATTAAATTTATCACATTTTATCTTACAGTCAATGTGTTTTATTTGTTAATGTGCTCGTAAATGGGTGAGAGTGAAAACTGACAATAAAAAAAAAAAAAATTATACAAATACATACTGAAACACTCACGATTACATTAACAATTAGACTTACTGAATACAGCACAGATTAGATGATTAGTAATAAAGATTTATTTTCTTTTCGACGACCCTAAAAAGATGATTCCTACTCATGCAGTGCAAGAAGAAAACATCATCAACAACAAATTCAATATCGGAAACATTTTTCACTAAAGCTAACCATATTTAAAGAACATTCTCTAAACCCTATATAACATACCACAATACTACACCATTTTTAATAGCTGATACTTTAACGTTATTTACGAATGTTTTATGACGATATAATTCGTCATTGAAATTCAAAGAAATATGGTATCACTGTTGTTTAATTTCTATTTAGAAAACATTGGCTGTAAACACGTACAAGCACATAAAGCTGCTGTTAAATCTCTTAATATTGTTCGGAATTAATCTCTCTTTCACTCTCATTTTGTAAACAAAAAGGAATTTTGTGTAATAACTTAAGGATTAATAAAGTGTCACCTACAAGAATGAAACAGAAACAAAAACAAAACCAAACAAACTGGAAAGAAAAAAAATTCTTCAACAACAAAAGTCCTCCATGAATCGTTTGAATACACGTGTAATTGAACTTGAGTGGAATATGAACCAGTGAACCAGCCAACCGTAGCATTTTTCATCATTGTCATCATCACCATCAACAACAACAACAAAAACAACAACACTTACTTGAAGGGTTTCAACAGCAGATTCTTAAATTCTTCAAAACTGAATTGTTAAAAGGACGCACTGTTGTTACAATGGATAAAATTGTAAACGAAGTCAAACCCAAAGCATTTAACAAATCTACAGTGTGACTTTTATTCAATACGGACAATACTCAGTACTGTCGAACACATTGGTATGCAACCAGTTAATTAATCTTAGCAGGAGTTGAGATCCAGCCACACACAATCACACACCCACCGAAATGTCATGGTAATTAAGTTGAATGACTCGAAACGTTTAAATTTTGTCTATTCGACTTTATAACTGTAATACACGAGAATGCATAACAAACAAAAGAACACTTTGTCGTCATTAAACGATTCATTAATTTAGTGAGAAAACTGAATTACGGCACTCCTTCCTTCCTTTTTTTTGGTTTTTTTTTTTTTTTTTTGTTATTGGATAGAGATGACTATTTTAGGGATTTTAAATTCAAATCCGTAAGTAAAGCATTAAGGACTGTAAATACTTAATCAAAGCGAATGTAAATGAACTGGCGAATTAAGCGAGTAATCGATATCTGATTTATCATCAAATGAATTTAAAAAAAAATTTTTTTCACATTTCAGATGAGCATAAAAAGCCTTGAACGAGACAAATGATTGTCTAAGTGTTAATTTTTAGTGCGATAACCGTATATTAAAGAATTATTTAAAGTTATTTAAAATCAAATAGATTTGCCAACTTCAAATTAAATATTTCTATTCCAAGATGCACACAAGAATTCAGAATTTTTTTCTGCACTAATTTTTAAATTTCATTCAATCTTTGCGGTTTTATCTGAAAATCTTTATAAATGTGGTGACAAAATTGCCAGCATATTGGATAATCGTACAAATTACACAAACGACAAGTGATTAATAATAAAAAGTGAACAAAGAAAGAAATCATCCAAAAACCAGCCAATCGACCCACTGTGAACAGCAAGAGTTCAATGTTTTGCTGCTTATTTTATCGCTTTTTCTCACAATCTATATGCTCCATTCAGCTATATGTGTGTTCTCTACAGTATTTTGCAGAAAAAATGAAAATAACAACACTAACAACAACGTTAACAAATAGCAAGCAAAGTACTTGAAAATCCCACTTAAACGTTTCTTTTCTTTTTTATTTTCCTTGTCATTAATCTCTTTCATGAAAAGCAACGACAATGATGAAGACGAAGACGAAGACAATGACGACGACGACGACAACGACGAAATTCCACTAACACGAATAAAAATGTGCAGCGATTAGCGTTTAAGCTTTTACTTGATCTCTTTGTAGCGTACAATGTTTGTTGTTCTGTTTTCCTCATTGCCTGACTAACAATCAATCATCAATCAACGGCACAAAACAAAACCGTTTAAATGGATGCTTTTTAAACGAATGTCCATTCGGCAGCGCATATGGCCAACACAAATTTTCACATCATAACCAACAAAATAACAACAGAAATTGCAACAATAGCAACGACATTATGGATTAGTAGACAGATATTATGGCCAAATATTCGACAAACAGCAACAATAGTAGCAACAAAATCTACTACCACCTCCGACGTCAAGAATAAATAAATTGAACAAGAATTTATGAAAACCGCCTGCTTGCTAAAGGACAAGAAAGAAAAAATAATCAATGAAATGATAATAATGAAGCAAAGAAAACTGATCAAGCGTAAACTGGTCCGTGTCTCTCAACCAGCCATTGTCAATCATGTCGTCATATGTCGTTGCAAATACGCATGTATTGTGCGTGCATTAATATTAAATGTTGAATGAAAGAAAACACTTGCACGAATTATTCGAACTGACGTTAGGGTACTCATAAGAAAACATTCATCTCAGTTGTAAAATAAATTTTTCATCAAAATTTTTAAATCTTTCACAAGGCATTAGTAAAAGATACACTGTTATAGAAAAAAAACGATATTATTAAAATCGAAAGGCTCCTCAAAGTATTCAGAAGAATTTTTCTAGTCCGTTGATCGAAGCTAGTACTTGCTAAACCAACCTTAACTAATGCAATAACATGAATTCGATTGACTATAATGGACTACGAAACTTAATAACATGACGAGTACCATTTTTAGATCAGATTTAGATCGTGAACAATCAATTTGGCAACACTTGATGCCGAGTTCATTATATTTTAATTCTGGAATATTATATAGGTTCTTCATATTGAAGTAACGATGAAGAAAAAAAAAATTAAATTTTAAATATATATTGGAATCTCTTAAATATTCAATTTTTTTTTATCAAAATGAATACAATTCTTCAATCTTTTTATTCCGAAACCCTAAATTTCCTTTTGTATGCCTTTATCCTTTAACACTTTTCAAGGGATTCTCCGTAAATAAATAAAAATAAAAAACATGCTACTCTCGTATTGTGTATTCGTTCTTTTCTTTTTTGATATTTGTTCTACCGAAATTTAAACAATTTAATCTTTAGCAACGCATCAATGAATCTGGTGAATTTTTTTTTTTTTTTAATAATATTTTCCCTTCCACAATTCTATGACAACAAAACATGTGTCGTTAAACAGAAAAAACTAAAGAGGTTTTTGTCAGCCGAACCGTCAAATAGAAATCATGACAGAAACAAATGTTTGTATTCGTACAATATATCCACGAATATATTCATTTATTTTTGTGGAAAAAGTGCAATGATCGCTTATATTTTTTTTTTCGAGTTCGTATTATTACTTTTTAATTTTTTTTTTTTTGTGTTATAAAAAAATTTTCATTGTTAAACTTAGCAAGACTTGGCTACAATATGACATGATGACAAAAAGTTTATTAAAGATTGTCAGAAGTTTCATCACCGAAGAAATGAAAAATTGTGAACAAGAAAATCAAAAAACATCATTTATTATTCAGTCACTTAGGCACTCATACGTAGCGTATGCACAAGAGGATAGCAAACCTATTATTGCTGAATGATTTTAACGTCATACAACAATTTGTTTAATTTTTAAAACAAAAATTGCTGCTAAACCCTGCTAACCAAACTATCCATCTGGCTTACATTCAGACAGACCGTAATAGTGTCTAAACGTGTTTCCTTAACCACTGACACTTCATTCAAATCCTGCTGCAATCCAAACTATAAGAATTTGAAGATTCTAAAAATGATGACGGCGTTTTAGATTTCAAAAGTTTGCCGACTTAAATATTTTCATCGAAAGTGCGATGTTATGTGATTTCTGCCGACGCCTATACCTGATATTAAAGCGTTATCAAAAAAATCAAAGATTTTAAAGGCAGAATTGCAGCTTTTTTCTATCAACATTTTCATTTCACTGATCCATTGTGCACTGATGCACGAAATAGCCTTCAATGTAAAGAATAAATAATTTGACAAATTTATTTCATTTCTATCTATTTATCACACTCAAATGTGTGCATTTGCGATGTTTACAACTTCTTAAGTAGTCTGCACAAGAAAATCAACAAATTTATTTTGAGGTTTTCCTGGAAAAGAGCATCGATTTAATTAAAGCTTTATTAAGTTTTCGCCACACAAAAATACGCCCTTGTCAATGCGATTGACAAAGAAAGAACTGCCGAGAATAGTCTGCAATTAAAAAATCTAAATAGGCACTGAGATATAAGTAAATATTGCACACACTTGAACATCTGTGTGAAATACAATTATTGTCTCTTTAACTTTTAATTTCTGCGGTCATCGTTGCCACGTATACGTATTTCCTTGTTGCCTTTACCGTAAAGACCTTTTGACTTTAATTTGTTTATGACCTCGCTTGTTTGTCTTCATTTAAGCATGAATCAATTCAGAATGAATGAAAAATAAATTAAAAAAAAATATGAAATGGAAATACGTCTCGCCAGTAGACGTGAAGTACTCATACGTTAAGAATAAAGTATTGGGTCTGTGTTAGTATTTTATGAATGAGATGGGATGCATAATTTTCAGTTTTTGAAATTTTTGTAGACACTTTTTTCCGATACCTTCTAGCAGCTCTTGTTACATTTGTATGAGTTTATATAAAGTACTCGCATATTTGCATATGCGTGTATGTATTTGTATGTGTAAAGTCTGTGCTTATTTGAATAAATCACGTTAATGTCTGTTTAAAAACTCATTGGAAAACCATACTCTAAATTCTTGTTAATAAAAGAAATAAATTTTCCTTCACTTCTCAGTTTTTGTGTTGTTTTTCCAATATTTGTAATACCCTCTCTCGTATATTATGAGGCTCAAAACGAAAACCAAAATCTATTTCTGTATGTATGTATGTATGTATGTATATTTGTATGTAAATTTAATCAATATTTAATGTTGCATATTTAAATTGCGTGAATTAAGAATTTAAAAAGGAATTATTAGCATAAAATGCATAGTTCCTCCACATATTTTCGCATTGTGGTCAGGGATGAATATGTACATATGTATATATATATGTATGTATGTACATATATAAATATGTACATGAACAATGAATTCGTTTGCTTTTCTTTTTCGTGTGTTTTGTAATGCATAACAGATTAAATTTTAAAATATTAAACGTACCTTGTAGCCATCATTTCATTTCCATGGAAACACATGTGAGGAGCAATGACATATTTTTTAAAAGTATTGAGAACATTGAATAATACCAACAAAAATTCAATGTAAATATTTTACATTTTGCTTTCCAGCTGAGACTGATTAGAAATTTTATATTAAAAATTAAATTGTTTTCTGTTTTTTTATTTTTGGTATACGGAATAAAATAAATTGCCAGAATCATTACCATGTTAAACAAACTTTGTATGTAAATTGAAAAAATTTTAGATTTTCTTTGCCCCCAAGAAACACAAACATTCTACTGAAATCATAGCGAGTTAGCATTTGTAAGAAACATCATCATGTTGAATAATATGTATTGAAATAATTTTATTGAAATACAAATTTAAAATTCATATTTCAAGAGGCACATACGTATCTACATATTTTGTAGTATTGTTTTGTGTAATAAAAATGCAAACGAATCCAGATTACAGTTCAGCATGGTATTTGCTTAAATCGCAAAGAATACCTATTTTTATGTTAAATTTATACATTAATTGGAGCAAAGCAAATGATGCAAAGGTCAGACTTATTGTACAACTTCGTTTGTTTCGAAGCGATGGAGACTAAGCACATATTCGATCCAAAGCCGCTTCTGTACTGGACCGGTGTTCATTGAGCTGCATCGTAGTGATATTGATTCGTTAACTCTCAACGTATTTGTCATCCGTTAAAATACAAAAAAAAACCTCATAATATTCTCTACAGCAGAAGGTTTGATCGTTGACATTCTTTACTTCGTAGTTGCTTTTCGTGATTTGTTTCGATAGTCTACCTAATATTACACCTGCCATCTGCTGTTTCTACTTTGTTGTTTACATTCTCGAAGTATTTTTGGTAGCTAGACAAATGAAATTGTGGTTCAGACGCAAATTGTTACTTTTGCATGAACGAAATACTTTGAACACAGCATTTACCTTCAATTTTATAACAAAGAATTTAACACAGTACAACACCTGCGATGGCAGCCAAAGAATATATTCAATGCAATTTTCTTTTTTTGATGACGCGTTAACAGATATTTCTTTTTGCTTTTATAGACATACATACACACATACATACTACATACATACAACTTCATGAAAGTTCCTTTATAATCGGCCATTAAAGCAAATGAAAATTGCCGTCTTTATTGGCACAACGTTATTAAAACACGATATGGCCAACAATGTCGATGATTGTACAAATACCGTTAATATGGCCTGGCCTTCTTAGAGAAAGCCATGTAACCAAGCCAACCAACTGACTGACTAACCAATCCATGTTAAAAAGTCATTTAATTTTATTGCGCCGCGGATAATCATCTTAATTGTCAGAGATAACAATTACTTGTACATTTTTGGCTTAAATCTGAAATAAACTAAAAGCACTTGAACCGAACTGAAAGCACTTGAAAGAAAATGTTTTGCAAATGAAACAACTTCAAATAACTTTTCCACCGAATAAGAATAGAATGGAATTAAAAAGAATAAATGAAATGCAAAAAAAAAAATAAAATCAAATGAAATAAAATAAAATAAAATCTTAAACTAAAATGACTACAAAATACTAGTAATTGTTGTGTACGTGACCTCTTGTCAAGAACTGAAACTAATATTCAGTAACTCAAAGACGTCCTTTTTCGTTGTATTTTTTTTTTTTCTTTTCGCCTTTTATCTTTGACTTAAGTAGACTACAAACGGAATAATATAATCTGGGAATCACAACAAAATAATAACGAAAAATATTTAATACATTCAGACATACAAATATATTGAAACATATTTACAAATATACAAACAACTGACATTAATATGTACTTGTACGAGTACTACTCACAAGAAGAAAGAAATCATGATTTCATATGCATCAGACAGATTTCGTTTTATTTTTGTTACTGATGCCTTTATATATATATATATTTTTTTTTTAACTTAAAAAGGCATTCAACAACAGAATTTTGTGTGTTTTAGCAGATAAAAACAACCATCCGTTCACAACTCCCACCCACCCAATAACACACTTTAATAAACATTTTTCAACGGCTCAGCTTACTTTAGCTATAGAAATCAGAGACAACAAGATCTCCCACATTTTGCATGAAAGATGAAATGCAAATACTTTTTAATAGTAAAACTTCTTTAGAACCCTCTTGACGAAATGTCTTTAAAATAAAAAAACCAAAAAGTTATGAAAGAAATTGAAGACGAATTTTAAAGGCACAAAAATAATTTTTATTCGTGTTTTTATGCCATATTTTACGATAGCAAAATGAGTGGCAAACAATTAAAATTTGTAACTTTTTTATTTATTTCTTTATTTATTTTTATTTTTTTTTTTTTTTTGTTGTAAATTTACTACACAAATGGAATTTTAAGTGAGCGGTTTATTTATATTCATTGTTATTATTTTTTTTTATAATTTTGACACTTTTTTTATTCGACCATTATCATGTCACTGATTACCACTAAAACATCACATAAAATATAAAAAACATAGAATAATAAAAATTAAATCAAAGTTGAAAACTTGTACACTGACAGAAATAGCAGAGGAAATTGTGAAATTGTTCCTTTGGAAAGTGAAACATTTTTTTTCTTTAATATTGCTCTTATCAATTAAATGCAGAAATTGCACTATACAAGTGAATATTAAAGGAATTAATATTTGTTAAGGATAAATCCTACTCGATTCGAATATATTAAAGATTGAAAGCTTTCTCACACACCTCGCTAACCTTCAGGATGTAAGGAGTCCATTACTGATCGCAAGAATAGAAGCCTCTATGCAAAGTAGCTTCTATTAAATCGGTGCTATTAAAACAAATCTTAAGAATCTCAAGATCAACAAGTCTTTTAAGAATCCTTCTTCAGGCTCTATCGTTCATTGCTGATAATATACTTCCAATCTCAAAAAAGGGGAAGGCTAATAACTACGAAAATTAACGTTTTGAAATTGTGGTTGAGCACTATTTTGAAAAATGTCTGGAATCTGTTTAGCAACGGATAGCACAGTTTCCGTAGAAGACACTATGCTAGCCGGCTTGGGCCACTAGGTTTTGGCAAAACACAAAGCTAGAGTTTAGCACTTTCAATTACAATCGAAAGCTTATATATTGGATTAAAGCAAATAAATAAATTTATATTGTACAACGTAATATTGGTAATATTCTTTTGCTTCATCGAATTTGATTCTTTTTTTTATTATAAAATAATAATAAAATTGAATAATACATTTGGAGTTTCGTCTGAAAGGCATATCTTATTGTGGCTTATAACCTCTACTCAATTCCATTTCAAATAAAGTAATATTTTTTGTTATATTTTTAGTATCTCTATCACAAATATTTTATGCATTAGTTACTCTAATTTAATTGCCAAAAATGTAACAGAATTATACATCACCATTCGTTTGCACAAATAAAATACCTCTTAAACTATATTTTCATGTCAAATAAACACGAACGTCAAGTCTGCCTGCTACAATAACTTCAAATCGTAAAAAATAAATCAAAACAATTAAACTGACCTTGAAATATTTACGAACAAACGTACAGGTCAGTGGGTGATGTTACAAAAAAAAATGTTTTTTTTTTTTTAATCTCCAACAGCCAGACTCGCTCCTCAATTTCATTTATAGGTTTGAACCAATAAAAAAAAACAGAAAAAAAGAAAAACGAACAATAAAAAGCATAAACAAATAAATTGAAATCTATTTCAAATAATGAATAATCTTAAAAGCTTCCAAACCCGTGTGAAACAAGTGAAATTTTTATTTATTTTGCCTTTTTCACTGTTTTATTTTATTTTTTCTTTTTCTTTTTTTTTTTTCTTCTTTTGTAGGAAAATTTTTGCTAAAAAAAATTCTGGAAACGGAATTAATGCCAACCACATCCACAAATGCTTTATTTATGAGAAGATAAATGACCAGCCAATAGAGAAAGACAGACAGGCCAATGACTACTATTTTGCTATGACTGACACTACCAAAACGTTATTCATACTTCATCCTTCATGATGTCTACTCAAACATATACAGATTTATGACTATAATTTCCATAAATTTCACTAAAAAAAAATGCCATAAAAAATGAATAAAATTTATTGTAAATCGAAATTAGAAAAGCGAAGAGCGATAAGGAGTCAAAACGCAACCGCTAATACGTATTAAACCAACACAAAAATCAGAGTAATATTGGCTTAAATAATCAAAAATAACGAAAATAGATTCATTGTGTAAAAAAATTCTCTTCACAAAATCAACCACGTAATACATATTCAAAGCTTTACAGAAATTTAAAAGCATTTTAGACTGATGCACTGAAAAATCTAAAATTTGCGGGTAAATAAGAATTTTAGTTGGAAAATAAATAATTTTTTTTAAATCCAATTTTGAATCAATCAAAGATTTTAAATCTTATAAAACGATTACCTAAAGCATGTTTCTTTTTTTTTTAAATTTATCTTCAATAATTTGTGAATAGCACCATAAAGTTGAAGCATATTATTATCACATGGATTATGATATGTAATCTATAAAGCATCATATTGCACCGGTAATGCTAAATTATTTCGACTTTCGCCATTGAGTGTCCTGAGAACAAAGGCCGTATGGGAGTGTTTAAGAAGACTGGAAATATAAAAGAGAACTTCCACGCACAGTTCGAAAGTCATAAAAGCTTATAAGCCAACAATCGAAAATTATCTTGCCAAAGTCAACGGAGCCGAATAATTAAAAACATATGGGACTTGGTGCCTACAAACGCCATAGAGGACATTTTTTGAGTACTGCTGTAAAGCCTGTTAATCGTTTAGCAGAAACATTTTATTTATTATTATGTAGTTATACAGCCTTTTTTTGATTTTTCATATGTATTTACTGATGCCGGATGGTTAAATCGCTGGACTTGTATTTAAATCGTAGTTTTAACAAAATAAAAAAAAAAAATTAAAGTTCTTGCCTGGTACTTTATACTACCAGTAATTTCTTCTTGACCTTTCACAACAATACGACATTTTAACATTTTAATTTATTTGCTGTCCATCATCAAATTTCTTTGAAGTAGAAATGAATTGCAATATTTCAAATACAAAAAGACCTAATTTTTCAATTTTTATTTGAAAATATTTACTCTGTGAGTTTTCCAAATGACAAACGAAAAAATAAATTAATTATTTTTCAGAATACATACATATTCGTACATAAGACATATTGTATGACCATATTTTGTGAAGATTTTTATATGAATTATTATGATTTGGTTCAACAAAGAAACTTAGAAATGAGTAAGTAATCCAATGTTTGATTTGTTAAAAGCTTATGAAGCAACAAAGAAAAGTGAAACGAACGAAAGTCATAAAGTCTGTTTCGACAAGAGTTTTAAAAGGATTTCCTAGAGTAATTTTCATTTGCTGTTAATGAACACAACTTAATCAATTTGACAAACCCATAAACAAATTTAATAACAAATAAAATTTCAATTTTATCGAAGTTGTAAATTTAGAACCATAAAATATTTTGCCTTAAATAAAATCATATACCCACACACACACACGCACGCACGCACATACATAAAAACATATGAATACATTATAAGCCAAGTTGTTTATCATTCAAACATTGGCTAAAACTCATTAAGGTCAAATACACAAACCCAACCAGCCATTAATAGACAAAGTGTCAATGCACTTCAATCTCACCAAACGTTTCCCTACTTCCAAAAAGGATTTCAAAATTGAATTCAAATGCGCCAAAGGCTGGCAAGATGGGAAGCGGGATGGGGTCTAAAATAAATAGAAATAAAAGTTTTTGGCATTGTTGTGCAAATGAAATGAATCGTAACCGACATAAATGAATTGAATCGAATCTAATCGATGACAAACATTAAATAACAACAAAAACTTTATTTTACCACAAAACAAAATAAGTTTACATAAGTATAAAATTTAAGACTTTTAAATTCGAAACAAGAAACAGACTTTTAAATCCAATTTACATCCCCGGGGTTTTAATGGCAGTGCGGTTTGCCCCAAACACAATTTCCGGTGAAAAATCTCATGGAGTCCAATATTAAATTAAATTTTTCGAAATTTAAAAATAGCCAAACGCACAAAGGAACCACATCTGATTTACACTGATTACAATGTAAAACGATATTCTATAATCATGCTGCTATTGCTAATACTGTTTTGTTGCTATAGTTGTAGTTATTGTTGTTAATTTCAATGTAATTCTATTCTTAAACAAATTTTCAAAAAAAAAAAAAAAATTAATAAAGAAGGATACTGGCACTAATACACAGCGAAACATGAACAAATTGAACAAGAAAGAGAGAGAGAGAGAGAGCGAAAGAGTAAGCAATATAAAGTACTCTGCGACAAGGACTTTTCTTTGTTAATTTCAAATGTTACTGGTCAAGTCTTTACATGTTCTAAGAGGGAGGAAGAGAACATACAGACAACTACTGTCTGCCTTTAAAAGATTATTTTAAAGATTAGTATTGGGTATATGTAGATACATTCGCGTAACGCTAAATAAGACATCATCATCGCTAGGCCAACCCAGCGTGAGATAATTTTATGTTTATTTTCATTTCTTTTGCCACAACTGATTTAAGATTCGAAAAAAAAGGAAAATGTTTAGAACACAGATTAAATTTTAATTATTATAGCATCAAGTAGCAGTACAATTTGAGATACAAACGCAAATGAAAAAAATTAAATCTAAATAAAAAAAAACTTGAAAATGAACTTAAAAATAGCAAAACGCTAGTCAAAGGTTTGTTTAGGATCATTTCAGACTATTGAATTTATTTTATTTTTAATTTCTAAATTCACAAGTCAAGAGATGCCAGTCATAGAAGATGATTCGAATTTTTGTGTGGATTCTTGTGGGTTACGAACAGTTAATAAATGATTAAAGCCAAATATTTAAACGAAATCAACTCAATTGTGAAATTGTAAAGTGTGTACTATGCGCATTAATAACAAATCGCCTTAATTAGATGCAATTAAAAACAACAAATTTTATAAAACTTTTTAGACACATAATTAATCATTAATTCCAAAGAGAATTATCATAAATAACAAATTAAAGAAATACAAAACTTTAAATCGATAGAAACCTCTGGAGTTTTCTTTAAAGTTATGAAATTTTAAATAAAACGTTAAGTAAAGCATAGCTTATATTTGTTGTTGTTGATTTCAGCTTAATGCAAAAGTTTTATAATAACAATAACTACGTACAGAAAAAAATGTTCATTTCGATGTTCACTGGCTGTGAACGCATGCATTTCATTGCTTTAAATACGGTAGTGATTTAAGGTATTATTCCCTTTTACTGACACAGTTGGTTAAATTAAACGTACAGAAGCATGCAAATTGAGAAATAATCCACGTTATTACAGTTATTTGTCATTAAATATAAGTATTTGTCACACATTCACATTGTAAATTGTAAACGTGGTTATCTCTGTTCTCTCCACTGACCACTTAATTGTGCAATTCCAACATGTAAGTAACAATGAGAATATTAAAACAAATCAATCAGGCATAATTTAGCACAGCCCACCCTGCAATTACCAAATATTTACAGCACAGATGTCCGTATACCTGATATAAATGCAAAACCTAAGAGATGGCCTGTGGTTATTCTTATTTGTTAATAAACTTCAGACCACATGGCATTTGTCACAGCCATCTTATAAACATCAAAGTGCAGGTGGTCCAAGCAAATACACATTTTCATTCCCCTTGACTCTTGTGAATGTCATATTGTCTGGCTAAAGATAAAGAAGTTCACAGCAAAACGTAGTCTTGTAGGTGTGGTATAACACACCATATAGCATTCCAAGTAGATAGCAAATACTTATACAATATCCTGCCAACGTTGTCCTTTTTTTCTTTTATTTTCTTTCTGTGACAAGTGTTACGAATTCTTTTTCGCTTTCTTAGCCATTGCTATTGTTGACCTTTAGGTTTAATTTTTTATTTATTTGCCTTTAATTTCAATTTGTTTTTTTTTTATTTTTACTGTAACTTGTACAAGAATTTCTTGGCTTTTGTCCTGTCCTATTGTTGCAATAGCTTTTAACTGGAAATTTGGAAAAAAAAAGTGTTTTTTTTTCTCTTTTTATTTAACTTAACCAAACAGTCAGTGGAAGAAGTCTCTATTTTTAAATAACTAATCTTTTCCAATTGTGATTTTTATCAGCCATAAATTATGTTATTGTTGTTGTTTGTTTGTTGCCATTTAGTTGTAAGTTTTCGTTTTTTTTTTTTTGGGTTCTAGGACAATAAGTCTTGTTGCAAACATTTTTTGTGGCATTTCAATTGTATTTGTTAAATGGTCTAAACAGAGTACACTCAAGGAAAAAATTAAATAAATATTAATATAATCTAAAGAGAATAAATAAACAGTAGAAAAATTGTTAATTTACTTGTTGTGATATCAGCGTATAAATTTGTATCGAAGCTAATTTGTTTTCTTGCACGCTGAATATGAAATATTTGTTCTCATACTTCCAATCCAATCAAATTACTAACGTTTTTTCTTCGAGTGTTGAAGGAATTCTTTGAATTTATTGTTTATTTTCTTACAAGTTTGTTATATTTGATATATTATCTCAAGTTTACATTTCTTTCTATTCTCAGTTTTTCGTTTTATGTGACCACAGCAATAATTTGTTTTGCTTGTTGAATACATTGAATTTGTTGGCGTTTTAATAAAAAAAAAGGAACAGAAAAGAAAAACGGCAAAATGTCCTTTTGCAAACATTTTACTTGGTGTGTTAAACATTTTGTATTTAATGACACCACAAAGGAACGAATTAATTCAATAGAAAAGAAGTTTACCAGCAACAGTTTGGTCTCAATGGTAATGCACCCTACTAAACATTAAATGTTTTGTGATTTAAAAAATAACTTTTTAGCTTTTATACATATTCTCTTTTAATATTTTCCCTCCAAGAAGGATCCGAAAGAAATTAGTAATTAGATATATAATCTGTTGGTTTCATTCATGTTCAATATAGGATGGCAATTCAACATTTAAACCCAGCCAATATTTTTCTACTGCATTTGAAGATTACTGACATAATAATCGCTAGTAACAATGCAAATTACAATCCAAAATGAGCCTAGTCAGTTGCAAACATGAACGTTTTTGTCCTATATATTATAGCCATTTTAAATCTAATTACCTTTGCCACTACTGGGAAAAAGAATTGAATGAAGCTTTCTGGGAGAAAAACTTTTCACCCTTAAGTTAGAAGTGTAATGAATCTACAGTTGCTCTAGTTTGGCCAAAACTGGCTGTTTGAATAAGGTCACTTATCTCTTACAGTAGAAAATTGCTTGTTAATCCTTATTCCTTATCAATTTCAAATCCACCACAAAATCTTTCTGGATCATCAGTCAAGAACATTTTCACAAGACATTGCTGCAACTTACAGTCTTTTAATCTTTTAAAAATGTGTCGGAATTGTTTTTGTATCCAACTTCTTCCAATTCTCTTTAAAATGGTTTTTTGTAGAAGGTTTAGCCCCTCGTTAAACAATCCCTTCAGTAGTCGACTCCAGGCATATTCATGATTGCCTAATACAGTGTTAGGATCACAATTTATATTTCATCCACTTAGTTTGCGATTTCGTTCTGGTTTCGCTCGTGCAGTAAATATGTTACAAACACTTGTGAGTTAATTAATACTGTTGCATAAACGCCCTATAATCACTTGCACATAAAATAACGACCATAAAAAACATGATGGCTTCATCACTAAAAGGCCATTTTATTAACTGCAATAAAATCCAACAAAAACGAAATGCCGTTGTATGACAAAGAAAAACCTCAAATAACACCAACGCTCATGTTTAGGAAACGCTCCAGACACTATAAAAGTGTTTTAGTCCAACGGCGGAAATACCGACACAAAAAAAAACTGTAAAATTCAAATATTTTTTATGTGCTGCATTTTATCGAATAAACGTGCAAAAAATTAAATTAACAAGTCTATTTAAATAATATATGTACTAGGGATGCCAAACAGGATCAATTTTTAAAAATCCCAGGATTCGGACTTTGTAAATCCTGATCTCGAAATTCCAGGATATTTCGGGATAATTCGGGATCCAAAAATCCGGAAAAATCACGAGAAAAATCGCGATTTTCTCTTAATAATAAAAATATTTTGTTGGTCACAAAATCATTTGTATTCCAATTATGTATATCAGAATTATATGTCACTAGCTGTACCCTGCACGTGTTGCTGCGTAAAATATGTATTTGAATAAAATTGAAGGAAAGGCATTACACAAATGTCCAATTAATTTTGAATCATTTTATTGATTTTGTTTCCCGTTGTCCTGATGATTCAGATGAACGGACCTGAGTAGTACGCATTCGATCAGTTTCTAATCTCATTTCTCGTTGTTGAAGTGGTTAATGCGAACGGGTCTCAGCGGCATATACACGAAGATTTTCCAGTCACAGTGCTCGTCTGATTCTGAGGCTCGTAATGCTATTTTCTTCCGTGCTTGGGGTGTAGGTCGACCAATTGCTTATCATTCATTTTAAATCATTTTCAGTGACGCCATCCATCGGAAATTAATCGCACCAATCTCCATCCACTCATACGTAACAACTTTTTAAAGAATACACAGTTTAAGATTTAATTCATTTTGAGTAATTTTCAGTGGTACAACCTATTGGAAATTGGTCATACCAACTTAGAAGTCTTCGTCGGCTCATGAGCAACAACTTTGCTAAAGATCATAACATAATCAAAAGCACAGTTTAACATTTAATTCATTTTAATTAATTTTCAGTGGTGCCACCTATCGGATATTGGACATACCAACTTAGAAATCTTATCGGCTCAAGCGCAGCAACTTTGCTAAAGATAATAACATGATTAAATGCACAGCTTAAGGTTTAATAGATTTTAAGTAATTTTCAGTGGCGCCACCTGCCGAAAATTAGTCCTATCAATTTAGAAACCTACCCCGGCTCATGCGCAACAACTTTTCTAAAGATCATAACATAATGAAATGCAAAATTTACGATTCTATAAAGTACATACAAACAAACATTCAATTATATATATATATATATATATAGACTATGTGAAGGCGTGCCGCCCACTTTGTTCATATATACATCAAAGTCATCCATACAAAATTTGAGGACTTTAACTGTTGCAGTTTATGAGATATGCGATATTAAATACTTATTGGGTATGTGGGCGTGGCACCAAGACTACTTGAAATTTTAAAATAATATAATATAGCCTATAGTTCCTTCCAGACATACAGGAAGGTACAGCTAAAATTTCAAGAAAATTGGTCCAGCCGTTTAGCCGTCTATAGACTTCAAACAAACTCAAAAACAAATAAACACGCATTCATTTTTATATATATAGATCTGACACGCCCACTATAGCCAATCCACCCATTTTGTTCCTATATACGTCAAAGTCGTCCATACAAAATTTGAGGATTCTAGCTGTTGCAGTTTATGAGATATGCAATATTAAATACTTATTGGGTAAGTAAATTTTAAAATAAAAATAAATAAAACAGGAAGGTACTGTTAAAATTTCAAGAAAATCGGTCCAGCCGTTTAGCCGTCTATAAACTTCAAACAAACAAAGCCACAAACAAATAAACACACATTCATTTTTATATATGTATATAGATTAAAAATAAAATATAAAAATAAAAAAAAAGCAAGACAAAATGTAACAAAAAAGCGTATAATAACAAAAATAAAAATTATTCATACGTATGTACATATGCAAATGCATTATCTTTTAGAAAATTATTTGGATTCCAACAAAAAGATTAAAGCATCTAACATGTGATCTAAAAGGCTTGAACGAATTTTGTTATCAACATAATCTGCTGTTTAAAAACACTTCTCGCAATCAACTTTTGTTGGTAAATTGTTCCAAGATAGCTGTATGCAGCTTATAAATATTCACCTCTACCACCTCCTGATGTAAATAAATCTGTTTCTTTGGATAGTTGAGTATCTAAATCATACATACATAATTGGCCATTACAAACCTTCAGTCAGGATTACGACCTAGCTTCTCACACCACTTATGTTGTGTGCGTTAATTTTGTACATAAGTGGCGGGACCTACAGTTTAAAGTCGACTCCGAACGACAGATTTTTGAGAAGCTTTTCATGGCAATTTTTACTCTCAGAGTCTTTGCCAGAAATCTGCTGAGAGGAGTATCTAAATCACTTACCCTATTAATTCGTTTTATAGGGCTTTTGCATTCTTCGATGCCATCAAATAATTTTTTATCAATGGAAGTGGGGTTTTCCTCATCCGAGATGCTATTGTCGAAGTCAAGTGATATCGATTTTTTTTTCAGGTCCTTTTGTAGGGTCAAAATACATATGAATTCACAATCGCAAAAATATCGAAAAGTCTCGGGACTAGTTTTTAAAAATCCCGGGATTCGGGATTTTGTGAATCCCGAAAAACCCCGGGATTTCGTGATTGGCATCCCTAATATGTACGTATGTGCATGCTTTTGTACTATTATATAGTATTGTTCGACGACTACAACAAAAACTTGTAGCAAAAATAAATACGAAACAAGAAACAAGACATTGAACTTTAGATTAAAATTGTGACATTTTCAGAAAACTAAATGAAGAAATTTGATTTTTTTTTGCCAAACTAAATTGTTTGCCAAGAACTTTGTACGTATGTATGTCTGTACGAGTATGTCTGTATAAATTAAATAAAATAGATGAAATTAAATTTAAATAAATTATTGTAAATAATTTTAAAACCTTTAAGGATTTTAAATAAAAGAAAGTAAAATAATTACTTTTAAAAATATTTCGTTTAAATGAAATTAAATTTCTTTAAAATCTTACAAGACTTTAAACAAATAAGCTTGAATATGTTTTTCTAAAATTTCAAGCCCTAAAATGACAACAAAAGAAAGAGAAAATCGTTAGTAAAGACCACATGAAAGAATTTCTTTTTAAATTGCCAAATAAATCCGTAATAAAGACCAGCAGTCAGACAAACAATCTATACAGAATTTAGTACAAAAACAAGAAAATCATTTTCTTCTTTCGTCTCTTTTTTTTTTTTTTTCTTAAAAAAGTATTTCTTTGATGGATACATTTGGACAATTTGTCAACTAAATTTATGGCTTTCATTTCGTATAGAAATCTTTGTAAAAATATTTATTTTTCATTTTTGTTTTTTGTTTTCTTTATCACTGTTCGGAAAAGGTTCAATTTCTTCAATAACTTCAGGGGGAGATGCAAATAAATTAATAGATTAACAGAGGTTTTTAGTAGCAATGGAATTCGATTGAACTTTGTAACATGAGATATTTTTTAGTTAAAAACTTTAAAGTAGGCTAAGTTGTGTTTCAAAGACTCCCAATGAATGGCTATAATAACTCACATTGAAAAATTGTTGCTGTATATTTGAAAAATAAATACCTCCTTCAACGTTTATGTTTAGTGCTTCAGCGCTCCAGCAAAAAGATTAAAATTTAAAGAGCGCTCTATCGCTCAATGCTCCAACAAAGAATGAGAAATGAGAGAAAAACCTTCAAAAAATGTAAACCATGGAAATCAAATGTCGTGATAGCGCTATTTTACGTCTCCTGAAACAGAAAATTCTGCATTTAAAGAGGATGAGAAATAAAATCGAAATATTGGTCACACTGGGTTTAACACTATTAATCGCTACTAAACTCAACTAAGCCGACCTACACCTGCAGACTATGATCAACCGGTGATCAAATGTATGGTGATCAAATGTATGATGGATATCCATATATTCCCATCTGTGTGCGAATTATAGCATAATTTTCATACCTAAAATGTAAGCATTGACTGTCTAAACTCTTAATTCCGAATGTGTTTAAATAACAAACAATATGTACAGAATATTAACAGTCACTTAAATGAAAGTGAATTCTTTCTAATCGTTATTGTTTTAACAAAATATTTTCCTTTGGAAACCTCAAAATTATGTCTCAAACCTACTGTCTGCAATTTAAAAGTCAAGGCCGTGATTTCTATTTTAATAAATCTATTTGTGGCACACTATGTATAAAAAATTCATTAAAAATAAATTTAATTTCATTCATCAAAATTATTCAACTCAATAATCTCCCTGCGATTTCTGCCAGCAATGAAAGAAAACCAATAAAGTTATTTGTTAAAGAAATTTTCAAAACCTGATGTTCATTTTATTTTAGCCATTTATAAAGACGTTTACCAAAATAAATCCGAGCCAATTGTGTTAATGGAATTGCTAAAAATATATTTGAATCCCATTCAATGTGAAAATAAATCGGTTTGTTGTTTTCAAAGCCAAAAATGGTAATAAAAACAGATCCGCATCACAGTCATCATTCGGTAAATACTTTGTAGTAAATTTGTCAAGAAAACGAAGAAGAAAAATAAGGTCTAAACACCATTTAATACGAAAATGTATTCAACACAACAAAATAGAATATTTAATATCGACTTTATTATACATACATATGTATGTATGTTGGCTATGGTTGGTTATCAGCAGAGTGTATTCGATTTATTTTTATTCTCGTGCTTATTTGGTGCAAATCAGCTTTCAACATATCTTGCGTTTAATATTTTCATCATGAAGTTGTCGCAAGCGTTTTGGTCTATCGTTCCTTTTGTATCAGATTTTTTGTATCTAAACATTTGCTGACGGCCATATTTTTTTCTAATCGATAATAAAAGTCAATGAAATTCAATTGTTTGTCATTTATTCCTTATTTTCTTTTACGCTTTCTTTTCTACGCCATTCTTATTTTCCATAAAGGAAAAAAATATTTCATATGAAAAAAAAAAAAAATGAAAAATAAGAATGTTGAAAATACTTAAAGCAACAGTTGCCGACTTGTAACCACCTCCAATGTTTCTGTGATTTAGATCATTCATAGAATTTATTTTCAATATTTTTATGGGCTCCATGTCGGGTCATATGCTCCTTAGAAATGTCAATATTTACTTAAGACTCAATTCATTCTTAAGAGGTTTCCTCATCCACCCTCCTCAATTGTTGGGGAACAAACAATTTATGGCGTTTTTTGTTACTCTTTCTCCGAAAATACTTCTTCTAATATTTCAATATGTTTCCTTTTTTGCGTATGAGTTTTGCCAAATTATTTATTAAAAGTAGAGTTACCAAAAATAAAATGTCTGTGTAGACAAATATTTAGTTGCATTGACTTTGGATCTGATTGAATCTGAACGATTATTGTTACGAAAATGAAGAATCTAGATACTGGTGATTGGCTTTTACATCACTTAACATTAAAATGGTTACTTGCAAAAATACAACAACAATCACCAGCATAAAAAAAAAGTAAACAGGTTAAGTTCAGTCAATTAGTAAAGTTTCGTCAGTCTTATGTGAAGACGCGGTGTGTTTGAAGAGAGTCATCGTGGTTTAAACATCTCCGTTACAAAGATTAATTGTTATTGCTTATGCAAAAGGGTCTAAACAGAGGAATAAGAAATAATGCAATTGTTGTTGTTTACATCAAATTTTGAACAGTGGCACCCAGAATTGTGTATAAAATATAGAATTTTAATAAAAAAAAAATTAAACACAAATTTATTTTTATTTTATTTTCAATCTATGAGCTCATATTTTAAAAGTTTCTAAAAGGTAAAAACGTAACAATATTAATCCTAAACTAAGCTGTTACGGTGTATCTTTTGTCAGTAAATTTTCCTGTTGCCCTGCTTATAAATACTACTATTTAACATTCGAAGATTTTTGCTGCCCTTGTTTACATACATATGTATGTACATATATACCTTGTGATAAGATGTTGCTTTTGTTTTATTCTTGTTGATTTGATATCAAATTCCATAGATTGGAACTGTTTTAGAGAGTAAACTGCCAATATTTACGCATTTGAAAGTGAAATTAAGTGTGCGTGCGTGAATGAAAATGAGCTTATTTATGTATATTTACAAGTATAATCGTATATAAACGTATGTATATATATTTGTGTGGATATTTACAATATTTATGAATATTTATGAATAAATTACAACGATTATTATTATTATTCTTATCATTGTTCATAGGGTTATTGAACCGTTTCCGTTTATTATTTTTAATGGATTTTCGGATAATTTCTTTCTTCTAATAAAACAAAAATAAATCGGTAACAACGAACGCAATAGAATTAAAAAATGAAAAACAGCAAACAACAATTATTGTCTATGAACAGTAACAAGTAGAAACGTATATAAAATGACTGCGTAACCAACAGTTTTTAGTGCCAAACAGATATTCATTCAACATTTACGATAAATGGAGAGCACCATAATAAATCGCTAATATGCCTGTCTTTTGATACAAGTGCCACCATTTATTTTACTTGATTGGTATTTCTTTAAGGATCCGTTGCCTAGGATTCTAATGAAAATTTTAAGGAATTTTCTGCGTTCGCATTTTAAAACGTTTAACTTAAATGCTCCTTTCCCTCTACCACTTTAGTATCTTAATTTAATCCTTAAAAATAAAATGAAAAGAAAAATTGATTTTCATCCACAATATTTCCTGGCATATATTAAAAAAAAAGGTCCAAATAAATTTATTTCAGGTTATCCACTAAATATGATGTGGCAGTAATTAAAGTTTATTTTTTTGAAAGTTAATGAGTCATTTTACCTTTTTTGCTGACATTGGCAGCATGTCAATTAAAACTTAATTTAAATTCAAATTTTGTAAATCGAAAGTGCAGTATGAGAGGAAAGGGCAACTTAAATTCGAATACAAAATATCACTCATACTGGTGTTTTCACAGAAATTTATCTATTTTCTTAACTTTTAATCACACTTTTATTAGAATACAAATTATAAAAACTAAATGGCTTTCAGAAAACCTTCAAAAATGTTTAGACTTGGATATTTTTCGAAATTTATGGCAATCATAAACAAAATGAGAAAACTTATTAGACCCAATGTGAGGAGCTATTTCTGCTTGAGAATTTAAATACCTGTTAAGGCAGCTTTCGTATGACAATAATCTATAAAACCAATGATACAGACATACATGTTATTACCTTAGTTTTGCAATCTTTAAGTAACATTTTAAATTGATTTCAATTTATGATATACATAAGCAGTTTTAAATGTTTTTGATAACAAATTATACTTTAAGTGACATCAAATGAATATATTTATAGACGAGAGATGTCAACCTATTCTTAAAATTGTAGTCATTTGCATTGCATTGCATAGAAAAGTAGGTACAGTTAAGGATCCTGAGGAATACAAGGTTAGGAGCTTAACTGTTCATCGATTGGATTCTTTAAGAATGTTTTCTTTTACAATTACGAACCTTTAAATTCGATAATATATTGCACGTATTAAAAAAAACATTTCCCGCTAAAGTCATCCTTAAATAATTGTTATTCGCAATTCTATTTGATTTCATTTTGAATTTTAATTCTCTGGGTGCATGTTTGATAATAAAACAAGTTTGAATGTTTTGCATTAATATTTTGTACAAAATCAATGACTTATCAGCAACATTTCCTTTTATTGGCCAAGTAACCTAATTGCCTTCGTTCAAAATACAAACTAAGGCACGATAACGCTATTTAATGTCCAACGATTAATATCTAAAAGATATGAAAGCCTTAATTCTTTTGATTAATTGCACAAAATATCGAACAAAGACGCACGATATATTTTTTAGAAATTAATAATTTCATTTTCTTCGATATTTTTGTTATTCTTTTCTGATATAATTGATGATCTCGTGCAACTTTTAAATGGTCCTTAATGCAGCAACTCGTGCAGACTTTGTAACATTTGTTAAGGACATTCCCTTCCATTTGGGATATAACAACGTGACGGTCATAAAACATAAAATGAGTTGGAGACCTTTTAAAAATATCTTCATTTAACTGTCATTGTCATAATTTTTGTTAAAAATAACAAAATAAAATCTCTTCTAACAAAACGTAATGGAAACAACAGATTATTGTTGAAACTTATGTCGCTTATACGCTTTATTATACGCTTTAAAATATTTAAAATTATCTGTATTGTATGTATATATGTATGTATTCATTCATCGTATACAGGAATACCTTTTTAGAAAATTCTGGATGACAGATAAACAATTCATCTTAATTATCGCTTAATGAAATCCTTAACTTTTTTTAGGACATTACTTAATATTAATCCTCTAAAAAGATAAAAATCGCAAATTGAAATGATGTGAAAAAAAATTCTTAAATTACCTAGAAAAAATATATTTTAGTATAAAGGAATTAAAAGTCGATAATTTGTTCATTACGCATTTTCAACAGTTTTTACAACGTTTTTGTAGGTATACGATAAAGGGATGAATATCGTTATTCTTTCTATTGTGGTTCTTGGTGTTAAGCAATTATTTTTCGCGCATATTCTCCATTTACATTACGTTTCCTAAAAACTTAAAGTGTATATGGGTTAATCGTACTGGTATGTGACACAACTTGTAATATGTAGTCTTTTTGTTTACATTTTATGGTAGATTAACTCACAATCAATGTATTCAAATTTAAAATGAGTGGGGCCAATGGATGAATAAAGAGCTGAAATCAAAAGTTGTACAACATAGAGCAAAGGACTCATGTTACGAAAACCACCATTTAAAGCTTGATAAACTAGCTTGAGAACTATGTAAAGCGCGGTAGTTTTCGGGACAAACGTAAATGGGTGGATATTCTAAAATGGAGGATCAGTACTCAGAGAAAACTTATTAGCGGCTACTGCATATTACAGAGTACAAATAGATTTCTCAACACTGTACGCAATATTTCACAAATAAGCATGGAATTGATTGGGTGTCTTGTGTAGTTATATTGTAATTATTAGTGACCGAAGAGTGCAACATTTGCAGCTTGAATTCAAGTGACTCCTCTAACCTTCCCAGCAATCACTATTCAATGTACTTTAACTCTGTATCGGTTTGAAGTTAGAGAACTTGTTTGAGACTAAATCACATTCAATTGGCCCAAGATATTACAAAGATAAGTCCTTATATAAATAAAATACTATGTATGTATGTAGAACACTCATTATTCTGATGTTTTGCTGTTTTCCTACAAAAGATTTTCAACTGGTCGAAATAATCATTACTCTACCTTGATTTTATCTTTTTTATTTTTTAGTAATTATAAAACTGGCAACAACTTCAAGAGGTGTATGTTCAAAATTTGTCGAATACTGACTTTCTATTATTCAATTTTTGATCTCCTTCTTCTGGATATTCTTTTCAAATTATTTTTCTTTATTTTCAATTCTGTTTACTTACTATAGGTATGTATAGAAGGGTAGGGAAGAAAACGTCATTGTATTATCTTTTTTATTAAAAAGAAAAGGAAAAAGAAAAAAAATACTTTTTATAATTTTTTCATAAAGTATAAAATTTCTTTGGATTACAACTTAAAAGAGAAAAAATGTTCTTTATTTAAATTTTTTCTTCGGTCATACTAATTAAAAATTTTATGTACGGTCATTGTACATACTTTAAATGCTATTCTCTGAGATGAGTTAAAAGTTTAAAAAATATCATAATAATTTGCCTAGTTTTTTTTCTGTTGTTTTGTTCTTTTTTTAATCAGCATTCGAAATGTCGACAATTATTTCCACTCAGCCATTGTTGGTTGAAAGTTCTGACACCTGGGAGATGAGAGTTGTATTTGTATTATATTCTCACTCAACTCTTTTCTAAACTTTCCCATTCTCTTGTTTTTTAAATGTATACCGTATTGTATGTAGTTCATTCTAGAAGTGAATAAGTTTTGAGGCTTTAAGTTTTCTTTTAACTGCTTTTATGCTTCATGTAGTTCAAGTACTTTTTGCTCGTTACGCTTTACACTTTCTTTTTGCAGAAACAAAATGTGCACATTAAAACAAATACAAATTTTTTATTTTTTCAGTTTTATTTTTACACCTGCCAAAATAAAATATTATTTTTCATACTTTAAATTTTATATTTTATTCTCTATGGAAACTGTTGAAACTTTTGTAAAGGATAAAAGGGTCTCACTGGACGTAATGCTGGTACATAGAGGTCTTAATATAATTTAAGATGAACCTATAATCCTTTATTTCGTCTAGTCTAATCTCAAGCATTCATATGCTTTTATTCGTTTATTACCCAATTACTATTTATATTTGCCATTATAAAGATTAATTTTATTTCAATTGAAATACGAAATAAAAAAATGGTTTGAAAGAGAACTTTTTATGTATCACAAATTTTTTTCATGTGTATTATGTTCCAATGCATAGCGATGAAAGTTTTTTAATTTGTTCAATTCCTTTTAAAACTTTTCTTTTTATTCACTTCTTAATGGCATTGCCACTAACTTTTATGCAATAAAACACATGAAAATTTGAAATTAATAGACCCTTAAACCTCTATAAGTGCATGTCAAGGGTTAATAAAATTTACAATAATGGGTATTATTGAAAATACGTATGTAGAGTGATAAAAGAAAGTATAAAGTTATTTAAATTTTATTTGTGGTCAATATTAACACGAAATTATTAAACCGCAAGAATTGTTCTACTGATCCTTTATGAGAAAGAGAAAGCATATTGAAGTTGTAGTTCATAACATCATAAATGTTTCAATCAACCACTAACAAATGAGTTTTCCATGAAAGTTCTACATTAAATGTTATTATATTAACAACTTAACTCATATCATTCCTTATAGTATGGAAAGAGCCGCCAGCTGATGAACCAGCTAGTAAAATCTCTTTTTGCTTGCTTTTATATTCAAAAATTCAAAATTCAAAAACTAACATAACGGCGTCTTTATCCAATCTTTTTTAAATTAAAATCTCTTTATTTTTACAAAACATTGTAATATAAATCTTCATCCTAGAAATAATTGATCGTAACAATTAACAAATCGATTTGATACATATATTCAACGAAAAAAAAAAAGAATTTAATTTCAATACTGAGACGTTTATAGTCGATCACTTTTTATCGCAATACTCTAAGGAAGCGTAGGTGTTCCTAATTTTCTAAAAAACAATTCCTTTCCTGCATAGTTGTAGTCATTCGACCTAAATTTCTGTGATAAAATTATAAATCAGCCCCCGTCTTATTTATAATTAAAAAAAAGAAGTCATTATAATGCATTATACTGTATTACAATTTAATAAAAACAATTCTCCTTAAATACCACATCATTGTGCAAATAAATTTAAAAAAATCGACATTTAACTTGCTTTGTGGTTTGTGTGTATCAGAGAGCATGTTTTCTATTGTTATACGCATTACTTTCAAGAATAATGTGAAATTCTTTCGTTACACAGTTGAAAAAAAAACTTTATTTTATTTGAAGAATGTATTCGTTCCACATGTTTTACAACTAAAACTGCTGAAAGTCTTTAAGCAGCGACTGATATTTCCCTCTATATTACGCTTTTCTTTTGCTATCTCTTGTGCAGTCTCCTCTTTTCTCCAAAATTATTATCTAAACTACACCGAGAAATGGTTTAAATAATTTCCTCTTGTCTCAGTGAACGCAACAGGATATTTCAACCAGATGACAAAGGTACGAGAGAACTTAAGCCATCTATCCATTCATCCAGTCATCCAGCCAACCAGTCAACCATCAATCCAATTTTACATAGGAAAACATGGGTATAAAATGAATGTGCCAGAGAAAAATGGCATATCAAATGGCCTTCAAACAAAAAAAGTCGTAAATGAAGTATTAAAGAGCACTTTAAGTTGAATCAATGACGGGAACAATGACAGGGAAAATGCTGTTCACATAAATATCTACATACATACATATCGCCCATATGTACGTGGTACACTTGTTAATAATGCGTTACGTTGACCTGACATGATCCTCAGGTACCGGAAGTACTTTTATTTCGTATTTTATTCTGCCATTGCTTTCGCTTCAGCTTTTATTTGAAAAAAAAAAATTCTTCCTTTTTATGTATCGAATTAAAATTGAATAAAAACGAAACGTAAAAATTTCCATAGGAAATGACATTGTTTTTCCGCCATAAATTCGTTGTATTAAAGAATGAATAGGAAAAAGTGCGAAGCATTAATTAAATGGATTTTCATGAGTTCTTTAAGATGAAGTTTTCCGAATGAATATGAACGAGTATTTCGTGTAACCGTGTAATTTCGTTCACTGTGTAACTAAAAGGAAAACGCTAGACTTGTTTCGATTTGTTTTAATTTGCCGCCATCAAGTGGCAGACTATTTCTCATTGTGATTGATTGCAAATTAATGTTCGAACTTTGTTTCTTTAATTCTTTTCGTTGTATTTTTATTCGTTTCTCTTATTTCTCTACAACATTTGCAGGCAGTTAATGATGACGGTGATGGTGCTGATGCTGGTGATAGTAACTTGACATGATGCTGTTTTATTGGCCTTAAGTATGTTTCTGATGCCACCAAATTGGCTAAAATTAAAAAGGGAAATTCAAAACCTTACAACAGATGCTCACGTATCAGAGCACAAATCCACTGGTCATTTGCAGCTATGAAGCCGGTCAAACATCCAGGCATGCTGTTTTTGGTAAATTGCCATCCACCCCAACAAACAAATAAATTCTCATAAAATATGTGAAAAACTTTATTTAATTTTGAATTTTTATTAACATTTAACAGACTCTGGAAAATTTTCATTAGATTGCAATTGATGAGAACAATTGTTTATAATTTCCAATTAAGCTACTACAGTGAGCAGTGAAAATATGGAGAACTTTTGTAGAAAAAATTTACTACAATATAGAGCGAAAAGTGTTTTAGGTTGCAAAGGTTTTGTTTATGCAACTGTCATATTCCATCAAGCCGATTCCAACAACCCGATTAACGGATTTCGGCCTGAGGCAACACATTCTTCCAGGCGCCTCTGCTTCTTGCGCGCCTACGCCAATCGATGACAGGGCTTCCTCGATTTGGTCCTTCCAACGGATACAACGTCGTCCTCTTCGCCGACTTCCGCAGATACTCGTTTCGCCGGAGCATCCTCCTCCATTCGAACGACATGACCGAGCCAGCGCAGCCGCTGGATATTAATACGCTGTACAACGTCCATGTCGTTGAGGAGCTCATACAGCTCACTGTTGAATCGGATGCGAAAATCATCGCCAACTCGCACTGGACCGAAGATCTTACGTAGGACTTTTCTCTCGAACACTCTCAAGGCAGCTGCATCAGTTCTTAATAGGGTCCATGCTTCTGCGCCATAAAGAAGCACGGGTAGAATGAGCGTTTTGTAGATTATTAGTTTCGTCTTGCGAGAGAGGTCTCTGCTACTCAATTGCCTATTGAGACCATAATAGCACCTGTTGGCAAGAGTAACCCTACGCTTGATCTCCAGACTGACATCATTTTCGGTGGTAACGGCGGGGCCAAGGTAAATGAATTCCTTGAATGTATCAAAAGTATAGTTATCGGCCGTAATTTGAGAATCAATACGCCGCACGGCTCTACTTGTCGATAGCATATACTTCGTTTTGCCCTCATTTATTGCCAGACCCATCTTCTTAGACTCCCGTTCAATAGCAGTAATGGCAGCAGTGACATCTCGTTTGGTACGCCCTACGATGCCGTCAGTGTACGCAAGCAACTGGACACTTTTTTGAAAAATAGTGCCATTAAGATGCACTCCCGCCTTTCGCAGAACACTCTCCATGACGAAGTTGAAGAGGTCGCATGATAAGGGATCGCCTTGCCTGAAACCTCGCACGGTATCAAAAGGTTTGGAGAGGTCCATTCCTACCTTGACGGAGCTGCAGGAATTGCTCAACGTCATTCTGCATAGCCTTATCAGCTTCGAAGGTATACCGAGCTCAGACATTGCGGCAAAAACACGATCCCTTATGGAGCTATCGAAAGCAGCCTTATAGTCGACAAAAAGATGGTGGGTGTCGACTTGATTTTCGTGGGTCTTTTCCAGGATTTGGCGTAGTGTGAAGATCTGGTAGATGGTGGACTTGCCAGGTCTGAAACCGCACTGATAAGGTCCAATCAGTGTTTTGGCGGGGGGCTTCAGTCGTTCACGCAATACGCCTATAAGAACCTTATATGCCCTATAGTTGGCGCATATCGTAGGGTCTCCCTTTTTCAGGACAGGACAGAGGACACTGAGGTTCCAATCGTTGGACATACTTTCCTCTAGCCATATTTTATAGATGAGCTGGTGCATGCGCCCTACCAACTCAAGAGGAATAGACACAGAATGATTGGAAAACAATTGGTGTAACTAACCATCACCTGTAAGAGACAGGACTAGACAAGCGCATTAGAGGACAATAAACTGCTTGTTGACAAGTAGGATATAAAAGTAATAAAACAGTACACTGTATAATAAAACACACTTCTGTACGCATAATACTACGTGAAAATAATATTGTGTTACTATAAAACATTTTCAATGAGATTGTCCCAATATGATGGAACGAAGAACTACTGCGACATCGTTTTTTTCTACATTCCGAAAGTTTCGCAGCGTGGCAGCTGATGCCACGCCTGTCGTGAATCCCAAACACAAACGAAAAAGTTGAATGTTTTAAAAGAATATCGACATATACTATGTACACATATTGTTTATCGAAAATAACTTAAGAATGTATTATCGTACATACAGAAACTATGACCTAAAAATTCTCAGCTCAAATGATAATAATAAGTTCTATTTATAAAAACAAGTTTAGGCACCTGACTAGCAAGTAAAATCTGCTAATATATGTAATTGATATGTAGATATTCTCATTCAATAATTTACTTGAAGCTTTTTTATAATCACATTTTCTATTTTTAACAAGAGACCATATGCACAATCTGATGTGGATGAAAAAATTCCAAAGATATCCGCAATTTGTTCTTCATTCACTTTTACTACTAATTTTACTACTATAAGATACTATTATCTTCTCTTGAAGTATTTTTATAATTTTATGTATTTTTTATTCCAAAAGAAACATTTCATCAATTAAAGTCCATGAGAAAAGTTTTCCAAGTTAATAATTTATAAGATTTTTTTTTTTTGAGGAGATTTACTTTCTTGCGAATAATTGTTATGGAATTGTAGGATTTTCTTTACTTTACATCATTTGTGTTAATTATTTAATCAGCAACACTTTGTTAAAGATACTTTTTTAATTAACTTTATTAACTGTTTAGAAGATTTATACAGAAGTATAGCCATTGAAAGTTGTTTAAGTTGTAATTATTATTGAGGCAATTTACAGGTCAAATGGCCACAGAAGTGTAAAAGACACTTAAAAAAGAAATAAAAACGTACTAAAGACCATTCAGAAATAAATATTCTTTATGACAGCCAATTATTTTGGACACTTTTAAGTATTTGAACTCTTAAAATTGCCACCTTGAAGCGTCCATATATTCAGTGGCGCGTTTTATAACTTTTTTACTTTCTATAATTTAATACAAAAAAAAAGACACACAAACTGAAGACAATATTCAATTGGTATTAAGACTTGTATAGAAGATAGGCAAGAAGTATTTGGAGGGTATTATAAACAACTACTATAACATCTCTGCATTGTAGTGATCAGTAGATTCTGATGGATAATCCTGAACTTAGAACAAAGTGACTGGATGTCACATGGTTCTTAAAGTACGTTGTGGCAAATTTTTTTTTATTTTTTGTTTATATAGGGGCTTTCGAATTATCCATTTGACCGGCTCTAACGGTTGGTACATATTACATCACCATATTGGAAGGTATTGTTTTTATTCAATAAAATTGTTCTCTTTAACAGATAAATGTTCAGCATTAAATGGCAACAACTAAGCAAAATTATAGTAAATTTTTGTACACCAAAAAAAAAAACGGCATTCCAAAACTGTATGAAATTTTTGCGTCTTAAAGGTTGTATTGCCGTGAACAATTTATGAGTATTTTACTTGTATTAAAATATTGTTTTATTTCTTTTTTTATTTCCTTTATTTTAAATACGTTGCTACCGACTACCGACTCTGCCATACACAATAAGCTGATAAAGAAATTTTGATTTTAAATCATCTTTGCTGACAAACGTTTTGTTTAATGAAATCCAAATTAATTCGATTAAATTGGGAATTTCATCACTTTAAACCGTTTAAATCCTTATACAAAATATTAACTGACTTATTTTGCATGAAATAATGCTGAAGCGTAATGAAAATTGTTCATCTTCATTTTTGAACGATGAATACCTTGTTAGTAAATGCGTTTCTGTTTCTGTTTACTCTTTCATTTCTGTTTCTTTGTCTACGTTCTTGGCTAAAATTAACCGCAGCAAATTGTTATCATTGTCTACTTTGGTCTACACACACATCAGGAATGTTGTTGTTGATTTAATAACACGAAATGGTCACCCATTAAGAAACTCCCACTTGTAATTGTCAAAAAAAAAATAATAATAATAATAATAACAAATAAAAACCAAAAACAAAAATAGAAAACGAGAAAGAAAGAGAATGAAAGAGTGAAACTCATCATAATAAGTTTTAATTGAAAAAGGGAGGAAAGAAAAGCTTTTTTTAACTCCGTCTTAACTGTTTTTCACATTTTCATCTGTTCAAAAATAAATTAATTGTGTAGGTGCGTGTATACGTATTAGTGTAGGTGTGCGTGCAAGTCTTAAATTTATTAAATGACTCAAATACTACCAACAAGTGTACATACAAGTCCTGGTATGAATGACTTAACAGAAACCGTTAATTAAAAACGTTTTTCGTCATTGAAATTTTTAAAGAAATTGAAAGTAATTCAGAAAAAATAATTTCACTTGATTTTTTTTTTTTTCTTAAGAGAGAGACAGAGTTGACTTTAAACATTCTGGTAAAAAATCGTCCATCCACCCGCACCCTGCCATTCTCGTAGACATACAGGCTATAGTGGCTATAAAGTGACTCAATTCATTGTACGTACGAATGTTTTGTTTGTTAACTGGCTGAAACATGCCTTTAAGGGCGTCATATTTAACAGAATGAAATGTCAACAGGAGCAACTTAAATGAAACAACACTAACAACTAGAATACTTAAGTGTTTTATCAATTATTTTCTTTCTTTTTTCATTTTCTTTAGTTGTAAGAGTTCCTACTCATTAGTCCTTGCTCGCGTAAGTAACAAATTATTATTCTATGCTCAATTGTATTGTCTTGTTAAAGAAAAGTCTAAATGATTTTGAAATATTTTTTTTATAGTTTTAAATATTTGGAGAAAGTAAGGTAACATTTTGAAGCTCAAAATGCAAATGATGAAGTTCCCTTTGGATCTTCTCGAATATCGACAACTGATGCGGACTAAGATTCATTGAATTACCATTTAAAACATTGATGACATTAGGATATCTACTGATTAACACAATATTCTTGATTATTTATTAATTTAAAGTAGAAAAGCATAAAGATCTCTCGTTAAGTTGTTCATAGGCTCAAACTTCTATGACTGATAGTATGATGTTCATTTCAACACTATCTTCCAACTCAATGATCGAATCTAGACGAGACGATTGTATCTTCAAATAAAGCTATTCCTCTTAGGTTTTGCAACTCGGTAGTCGGTGAATTAGAAGTCCTAATTGTTTTATTTTGCTTTAATTTAAAGAGACAGATTTTAAATAAAAGATACTGACGACTTCTGTAACCAGTAAATTGCAAACTCTATTATTTTATGTACTATATCCAAAACAAAAGGCTGTATTGAAAGTCGACTCGACTCAGTTTTTTTCCTGCCATTTAGTTTGCTTATACTCTATATTATGTACATATATTGTGTATTTCTTTTTTAAATGGTTAAAAATAAAAATAATTTTTTTGTTAGTTTAGCCGACATTTGCCACTTTAAGAATAAATAGGCTTGCCATTTATACGCTTTTATATTCATACTCTTACAACTGTTTTCATATACAATATACAATAAATATTTATTTGCGTGCCCATGGAAAGAAAGTCTCATTGACGACAGGACTTTTCAAGAACATGTATTTTAAAAGAGCTGATTTAAGCAAATATTACACTTTTTAATATTTCAGTTTAAAATTTTTCTAGAATACACTGTGCTACATAAACTATTTATAATTTAAATAGTGAAAACAACAATTTTCTAACAAATTTCTGTTCAAACATACCATATGGCATTAATGCAATGTGCTATGCTACTAATTGACTGTAAAAGGAAAATTCTAAAGGGGGACATTTGTATATGGTAGTCAAATATTCCCCTGAAAAAGCAGAGCTAACATCATGTATGTATGTATGTAGTAAACCACATAGTTTCAACTCGGATCTAAAGCTCACAAGTACTCCCAATAAGTTCGAAAAACTACTGAAACAGCACAATGTCTAGACAGATTTTCATATGAAAAGTGTTCATGAGGTCTGCTTATAACGAGCCTAAGACCAGAATAAATGTGAATGAAATTTAAAAATGTATTCGAAAGCTACAAAAGAATTCTTAATAACGATTTCTAAACAAGAGGTATTGCCAGAACTGTACGATTTATGCTCATTGTAGGAACGATGGGAATCTCTCAATATTGACTTTAACATTCTAAGATGATAAAGAACTTTTAATTTGAAGTTGAATAGTTTAAGTGTTCTACAGTGTAAAAGACAAAAGAAATAAAAACGTCAACTTGTTGCTTTTAATATAACAGCAAAATTTATTAAAAACATTAAAAATAAACTGTTTAATTTATAAGAAAATTATACAAACATTGTTGTATGTACATATGTATGTATGTACGTATAGACAAACAAACATGTGTCAGTTGTTAAAATTGATTTGCCTTTTTAAGTCCCATATACTAAGGCATGTAATTTAAATCGAATACAGACAGTGTAGTATAAGACACAGGCACAAAGAAACAAATTGTATTAAATTTCAAAAAAAAAAAAAACTTTTTTTCTTAAAATAATGCTAATATGGATAATAGAATTAAAATTTATAAATACACATTGTATGTAAAACAAACTAAATAATTATTTACTAAGCCTCCTTCATCACTCTCTCTACTCCCAAAAGCATATTTATTAACTGCGTGGTCTGTAACATTTTTATACGCATGAAGTCATTTAATCTTATCGCTATTTTGAGAAAACTAGAAGGGCTTATGATCACTGGTATGGGAAAAAAGAAATTCAATAAAAAGCATAAGTAGCCGTATAATCTTAATCAACCAAGAAGGGGATATAGCTCAGTGGTAGAGCATTCGACTGCAGATCGAGAGGTCCCCGGTTCAAACCCGGGTGTCCCCTGATTTAATTTTTTTATTTTTCTTTCGTTTAACTTTATTTTTAATCAATTTTGTTCTGTACTCGATATGAAATTATGTACATTTCTAATCTAAAACTTATCGATTTACCGATTTACTTGAATTGCTAATTTCGAAATTATCAAAAGCCAAAAAAGCATACGTAGAGTACGTACAAACTTATCTGAATCAAAACCGTTATAAGCTGGTCTTATGGAGTACATGTATTTATCCACCAATTTCGGAATTTTTACCAATTCAAAACCAGACATTTTAATTACCAATAAACGAGATGAGATAGTTACTATATAGTTACTAAATAGATAGAGGTGATTACTATATTCTTCTGACCTTTTGAATAAAATTTATATCGGATGGACTTAACAATTTCTAGACAGTCGTAGATTCAATGTTGAACGAGAAAATTTTACAATAGAAGAGGAAAACTATAGTAGTGGTAAATAATGCCATCTTACATCTTACAGATAATAAGTTATAGTGGAATTTAAATAATGGGAGATTAATGACGCTGATGGGAAGACAATGACAGTCTTGACTTTTAGTACTTTGAAGTCTCTCACATACTTAATTGATGACTCTATTTTGTAATTCGAATATGTATCAACATCAGTATCAGTAGAAAATTAATCCTAGGGAATATAAAAAAGCGTTTATATTATTATTTTTAATTTATTTTTTATTATCTACATGTGAAAATATATTTAAAAATGCGTAAATCGATAAACATTTGCTCTCTGCAAAATTTTAATTGATTTATTTCAATTATTTTTTATTTTTATTGTATGCCTCGGGGAAGGAAGTGAGTAAATGGCTTTAAAACAGTTTCCAAATAGAAAATAAAATTGTTCTTATTGATGGAAATATTTGGATCGGTACTATATGTGCACAAATTAATCTTATGTTCCTAATACTTGTATATATGTAAGTACATACATGGAAAAGGAACAAAACGCTAACGGTACATGTATGTATATACCGCAGTGTTAGAGAAAATTTGTAAATAAAATATAAAAACAAAAAACTTATCCTTAAGACAACGGAAGTGTCTAAAAGTCTAATAAAATATTATATTGCAAATAAAAAGAAAACCTATAAATTGTAAGCAAACATCAACTAAATAAAATAAATTATTAATAAAAAAAAAAACCTTAAAATAAAAACAAGTAACAAAACAAATTCTATTACCGCGCGATAAAAAAGAGAAGAAAAAAAAGAAAGAAAATTAGGAAAGATATTTGCCAACTTTGCACAATAAACAAATGGAATAAAAATAGAAAACTTTCTTTTTGTATTTTATTATGTAGAAAGTACTTTAACTATAAAAATCTCTGAAGGCCACCACTATTGTGTGAAATAGTGGCAACAAAACTGAACTAAAATTTAAAGGATCTGAAAAGAATACAATGGCATCCAAGTGATTTGTGGTTGTGTGTGGAAGACATGGTTATTGGTTGGTTTGATTGTATGACTCTATGGTACCGAAGCCATATTGTATCGACGTTTAGGAAAACAATACACAATACAGCGTTTACAGTCGTAGAGCATAAGGGAATTGAAGTATAAAATGCAAAATTCAAACAAATATGCAAATTGTTGTGTCTGTCTATTGTAAATGAAATATATTGGCTTTGGTTCTATGCTGATATTCCTCCGTGGGACAGTAGCGAATATGAAAATTTATCGGAAACTAATTCAGAAATATAGTACGATACATAATACTGTAATAGTATAGTACATGATACATATAGTATAAGTAAACTAACTACTTACTTGGCATAAAATATGTTAGTATGATGGAAAATTTAAAAATTTGTTTAACTTAGTCAATTGTGAAATGTAGAGATGAAATAATTAATCCATGACAATTTGTATATGATTAAATAATTACACTATAAATCTTGAATTGGACTATTGGTTTGTGGTTTGAATATATTTTATTTGTGGTTTTATATCTAGAAATTAGAAAAATGTATTAAAATAATTATCGTTTTTAAGAAACTAAATTTTATGCTTTAAACACCTTGAAAGCAGATTGAATGAGCGTTTGATTCTCTTCCAATGATTTTGAACTGAAAAGAGCAAATAATTTATAAAATAATCAAAATATTTCTCTAATTATTCATAATAATAATAGTTGAGTTATTAATTTCAAAAATTGTAAAATTACCATTTTTTCCATTTGATTTATTTTAGGCTTTCAATCCAATTTCTCCAGGATTAAAAATTTTAACATTACGATCGTTGACTTTATATAAAATCTCTTTTGAGGTATAATTGCATTCATAGCTATTGTCTTCCTCATCCTGAAGCTTTTTAATTAACAATTTCCCATCAACTTCACGGAAAACGCCACTTTTAAGCTTCACTACTCTTATGTGTAGTGAACCCATTTTGGCCACATTGTTATCATCCAGACTATAAATATCGCAATTGCTCATCTTTGTAATGATGGTTAAATTTTGGAATTCTTGCGAAAGGGCCATCAAACCATGGCAAAACTTTTGTATATCCTCCTTTGTGGCACCCAAATTGTATAATATTGCCAAATTGTCTATTATGACCGTAGTATTGATGCGAGAAATAAAATTTTGTCCCGATATTTGTTCTCTTATATCAGCCAGTAGTAATTCGGTAATTGACGTTTCTTTTGATAACCATTTTGAAGTTAGGAAGTCCTTAGCCATATCCGTTAGCGTATCGATAACACTAAGAGTTTTCCCCAAGAATATATTGCAATTGTAGCCCAAACGCATTCCAGCACTGAAGTAGTGTTGGTAATTGTGTTGCAGACATACAAGTAGAGTGCCAGCATTTGAGATGCGTAAACGTTGGCCCAAAATAGAACTTATTAAAAAGCTGCCATCTATATTAGACTCTTCGCTGATGTGAATAAATGAGGGTAATTTCTGTTCATTCAAACCGCAAGCGAATAAAACGGAAGCAGCCATTCTCTCAAACTAAAATTAAAAGAATTCAGAATTCAATCATTAATACATTTAATCTTCAAAGGAAATGAAAAGATATTTTCCCTCCTGTTTTAATTACATTAAAAATAATTTTGCTTTTTAATTCTACGCTGTCAGCCACGTTTTCGTAACTCCTACAAGGAATAAATAGCCAACACAAATAGAAATCAACCGTGAAATAAATTCTGAAATATTGTTAAGGAATGGAAAAATAATGTATCTGTGTCTATACATAATTTGTCTCATGAATCAATGAACTCTTCCAGTGTAATAACATCCAGAAACACTTACAAGAATTTAATTAAAATGTTACTGAAAAATCCAACAGAACAGAAATGTGTCATGTAGTATATTATAGAAACAAATTCAACTAAGCCAAGCAACCATTTCGAAGTTCTGACAAGATGAACGAACACAGTGCAACAGCACTGAAGGGCACAAACTATCATGAAAATTCATTCGTACGTTTGTTTAGTGTATACTTGTTTGTTTGTATATTTGCTGAAGAATTCTGCAGTGTCAGTGGCATTCAGGCCAATAACAAATTGTATATAATTGTGACATTTTCAATTTGAAATTCGTTAGTGATTCCTCCAGCTGCCATCACGCCATGCCTTTAGGTTCTTCGTGGTTGCTCAGTTTGTCAAAACCAAAAGTAAACTTTTGTTAAGGACTCATAAATAAAATGAAAATCTTTTTCTCTCCAGCAGAAAATGTCTCTTCATTTTAAGATTTATTTATTGTCCTTCTCATACCTTGTCTGAAGTGAAGCAAAAACAAATTATCAAAATAAATTAGCAAAGGAAAGTACAATCTGAAACCACAATGAAGTGGGTAAAGTGGTATCCTACCACATGCTATGACAATAAGTAAACAATAATAATTTCCGCGGTTGTTTTTATACGTTTTTAAAGACAAAATTTTTTTTCTTTTTTTCTTCTTTTAGGAATATTCCTTAAGGCGATGTTTAAATAAAAAGACAAAAAAATATGGAAAAAAAATTGATTTGTTTGTGGCCCATGGGGGGATCGAACCCGCGACCTTCGCGTTATTAGCACGACGCTCTAACCAACTGAGCTAATGGGCCAGATGTCAACCAAGTGTTTATTTTATTACTTAAGCCCGATGGTAGTGTTATTGTCTTTAAAATTGAATACAAGGTGTTTCAAAAAATTCAATATACAGGCTGGCACCTACTTAACCCATTAAAAACAATTAAAATGAATACGGATTTGTCAAAATCAAAGCGTTCGCTTTGAATTGCAGAAAATTCGTAATTTGGAATAATGTAATTAGGAAATCCTGAAATTATAAACTTGAGGAACATAATAATATAGTTACTAATCTCCGATAATATACAATCCATTTTCACTAATTGATCATTTAGCAATTTTAAGAACCTTACAAAAAAATTTTCCAAATATGAATTAATTAAAGGGAAGAAGGCGACACAAAGAATAAAAAAATTTATTATCATTGGCCCATGGGGGGATCGAACCCGCGGCCTTCGCGTTATTAGCACGACGCTCTAACCAACTGAGCTAATGGGCCGATATTTCTCTGCCGTCGAAGTTTTTATACAAACTGAAATACAAAGTACATACTCTAAAAGAATGCAATTCATTTCCATAAAAAGACAATTTCGCGCAAATTTTTATTTTAAAATCGGATTCATAAATTCTGAGAAACCTTTTGATTTGCAATGTAGCTTAAAAAAAAAAGTAGATTTTCGTGGCCCATGGGGGGATCGAACCCGCGACCTTCGCGTTATTAGCACGACGCTCTAACCAACTGAGCTAATGGGCCAGATGTTTGTCGGCCACTTAAGTTTCTATTACAACTACGATAACACTAGAAGTACAAACACCTTAAGAGTTAAATTCCAAATATGTTTACAAATGAATTATTTAGTTAAGATTCGCACAAACAAAAAAAAAATTAAACAAATAAATAAAAGATAATAATTGTATTGTATGTAGACGAAAGCAATTTTAAATTTCTTTAATTTGTTTACAATCGAATAAATTAATCAAATGCCTTGAAGCTTAGTCTGAAAAATACAAAATATTTTATATGTTCAGCAAACTATTTATGCAACCCTCCGCCCTCAACAACTTCTATTTCTTATGATAATTAACATTTTGTTCTCTTTATTTTATCTGTTGTTCAAACCTATTTGATCGTAGACCGAACCCTAGATGCCTAGATGACTTACAGCCAATCTCCGAATGTTGCGGTCGGGTTAGTGGAGTCGATAATAATTCACGCAAGACTAAATGTTATTTATTGTCTCAAGCATATTATTAATAATATATCATCTGTAACCAATGGGTTTAAGCTCTTGAAAGTTCAAGTGTCTTAAGTTTTTATTAAATTTGTGTAAGAAATTGTGGTTTATCTCATTTAATCGCTTGACCACATTCATCATTTAGATTTGACCGAACTTGTAGTGTAACTCTTATGTATGAGATGGTACATCGTATTCTTTTTTAAATCTTCTCGACCTGGTACAGGAAAGGCCTATAATAATTCAAACTCCAGTGACATAAACTGTAATTTCTTAATATCAAAATTTCAAACATGTTTTGAATGAACATACTTACATACATGAATTTACATACTTTGATTATCATTAGTTAGCTTAGAATATTTTATACTATTAGGAGGAAGTTAAGTAAACATTGTGAATTTTATTAACTTCAAATATGCAACTCTTTACATTGACGATAATATTTTACTTATTCTGATATTTTTCGAACAATTTGTTTTAAAATTCCCTTCTCTATTGCTGTTTATACTTCAATAAAAAATGTTTATTTGATATAAGTAGCAGCAATATTTAAATTAAATGAATAAATAATAATAATAATAATAAATTTGCATATTCAATTGTCATTGAAACGTTTTGTTACAGATTTTTACAAGTAAAAATCTAAAAAAAGGGAACAAAAACGATACAAAAAAAATTATTACAATTTTAATAAAAACAGTTGTCAAGAGCGTTTCTATTGTATTTATATTATTTACATTTTTATTTTTAAAATTTAGCACATAACAATAATATGTTACACAATTTCAACTGATTGGTAGACTATGGTGATCAGAAATTTGAAAACAACCTTTCAAAATTTACAAATTTAACTTCATTATTCAATATTAGTAGTTTAATAAAATAAGGTCTTAATAAATTATCCAATAAATTAATTAAAGGCTTTTATTCTTCGAACATAGAAAGGTCATTCTAAAGCCAAATAATCTTACCGTTCAGTGATAGTGACCCGTTTATAGATGCATATATCTGTGTAGAAAATACGACAAAGGCCAAATAGAATACTTTCAAAATAACTCTGTTTAAGCTAAGGGGTAATGTCAACATTATACAGATATAAATCTACATGATCACAACAAAATAATTGGAAGCCGATACACGTAAACGGTTTTCAAACAGACGGTAAATTTATAATCTTTTTTTTTCCCCCTTAAAATAAACGATTATTTTTAGAAAACAAGTCCACAAAACTTATTTCCTTAATATAAATACAAATGTAATGTGTATACTGGAAGGTCATTCGAATATGCACCAAATTTTATTGAACATTGTATTTAACAAGCAATATTAATGAACATTGTTGTTGCCATCGAAACTATTTCAAATGGAGACGAAGTAATTAAAAACTAAATGAAAACACAATAAGCTATTGATGTGGTAATTTAAATGTAAAACTAAATAAAATTATATGCAAATAACGAAAAATATTTCACATTTTCTTTTTGATTAAATATTTATTAAGAAAATTGCTAAAACATTCTTAGTTTGAACATAACTTTTTAGCAAAAGAGAAAATAACAACTGATCTTTAACTGACCTTACAATTTTTGCCATCTTCAAAAGTGCTTAATATATCGCTTAAATTAAATGTAAAAACTATTTCCTATCCAATCTTTATTTATGCATCCTAAGCGATTCAAATAAATTGAAAATAAAAAGCTAAAAGAACAATAATTAACCACTTTGATGGCTGTAAAAATTTAATATTAATACGCACTTAAACGCATTTCATTTCACAAATTAACAAATGAAATGATTGTTTTCAAAAGAACCACAAACACAAGTGTTACAAAACATACGTACGTCGTATGTACGTCATTGACAGTAAAATAATTTTTCAATTTTGTTCGATTTTTTTTCTTTTTCCAATTAAATAATACTTATTTAAAACATTGTGATTTAACTTTTTGTAATTAATTATTTATATTTTTTAATTAAAACCAATAACACAAGAGCCTACAACTCTTAAATTAAAGAGGTTTCATATTAAACTCAAATTTCTGTTTGGAATTATAAGAAATGCAATATAAAATGATATTGACGGCAAACAAAGGTTCGCAGGAAATGTTTACTAAATTTCAATAGCTTTTGAATCGTTTATCGTCTTAATAATTACATCACCCTCAGGCAATGGATATTATGACTATGATTGACTAGGCATCACTAGGTATTGTTTTATTTTATTTAGTTTTCAAAGGCTTTAAACGCCTTTACAGTTATAATAATCATAAACAAAGGTGATTTCAACATTATGACTGAAAGAGACTTTAGGAATTTCTTAAATACGTTACAATTGTTTGTGTAATTCATAAATAATTCAGCGTTTTCTTTTATTTATACAAGAAGAATAGTTAATGCAAACCATTTAAATCGAAACATTTAGAATAATTGATCGTGACTCACATTATGAGATTAATAATTATTCTCTATACGATATCTCTCTTATAAACTCAAATTAAACAAAACTTACGTACTCTATGGGAGCGACACAAATGAAATGTTAACAAAACTAAAAGAATTAGCTATTAGCTGCTAGTTTTCAGCACGACAAACACGACTTTTCACGCACTTTCAATAAACAAAAACGCCAGGGTTTTTAATAAACAAGCTGCTGACTAAAACTAGCGATCAATCAAGCGAGTATTCTCATATTATTTAAATGTGAAATGTTCCCACATTCCATAGAGAGCGAATAAGAAATTGATAAGAAATCATATGGAATACGTGTGTACATACGTATATTTCTTCTACATTTCTCTGGAGAGAATCGTTGAAATAATGAATGACATGTTGTCGATGATTAAGCAAAAAATAATAATAATAGGCAAAAAGCCAGCCAGCGATCTAGCAAACGAGTCTCTCTAATCCGTAACACTCTATGGCATTCAATTAAAAGCATAATTTCTGGTAAAATTATGAATTTTTTTTTTAAATCTATCCAGTGTAAGGAGATTACAATTTATGTACAGTTTTAGGCAATATCCGTTTTCTAAAATTTCTTTTATAAACAATTCTTTAAAGAGGTACAATTGAGAAATATGAAAGAATCTATTATCATTTACCAACATAAGCAATGCTTCTGTTTAAATGATCCACAGTGTTTTACTTTACAATCTACGACTGGCTAAATGTTAGATTGTTTGTCTCTCGTTATAGTTTGCCTCTAACGTTAAATTGGTAGAGCGTTAGAGCACTCATAAGTTTCGAAATACGAGAGTTGTTAGAGCTAATATTAGTGTGTGGCGGTAGGTCGTATGATTCAATACGTTTCATTTTCCATACAACGTTTGTAGGGAAAAGCGTGAAATCGAACCTAAAAAAACAGAAAAGTGTTTTAAATAAAATACAATAAAAAAATGTGAGTTTCTTTTTGAATTATTTAACATACCTTTAAAAAATAATTTCTTATTTATGAAATTTAAAAAAAAAAATACTTAACGAAACGAAACGATTTTAAATCGCACAAACACGTTCAAGGTAAAGTTCGGGACAGAGCGATAAAAACGCTTAAAGGCTCGGGTAATGTTTTGATATGGCAGTTAAATTATTAAAACAAAACAATATCTAATTAAATTTTAAAAATTAAATTTTTCCTTTACGCTTTTCGGATTAACAACATATGTGATGTTATTTGGACAAAATTATTATCACGCGTTTGGTGTCAAGTGCGATTAATGTCGGCAAATAAAAGTTGTTTTGTTTGTTGCTTTATTTTTGTTTTTAATTTAAACATCAAATGTTAACATCTATTTACAAGCGAATGTTAACATTTTTGACAGTCTCATTGGAAAGTTGTTACGATATGATGCAAACAAATGACGTCGTTTGTTGATTGTAAAACATCTTTTTATCTCATTCATTAAATATAAAATAAATGTTTACGTTTATTTAAACAAAATGTACACATAATATAATTTTTCCTTTTTTTTTTTTGTTATTAAAATCTACTCTGCAATTTTTCAATTTCAATAACACAAATGTAAACGCACATCATTTAAATAAACATTTCCAATATACATATATACTTAAGATTCTTATAGAGACTTTTGATAATTCAAGAGAGAAATACAAGAGCAAACTTATTGAATTTTTTACTTCAACTACACCTTCACTATCTCTATGCATATATTGATGATAACTCGATTTCGGGCAAATTAAAACCAAAGAACTACTTTGAGTTTTTTGCTATTAGTCAATTGTATTTTATGATATTTATCAAATAATTCGTTTATAATTTAATAATTACAATTAATATTTTACTTTTATAGAAATTTATGTGGGTTATTATCAATACTAGAGTTTCTTTTTCTTCATATGTATGATGTACATACAGACATATACTTCCTTTTAGAAATTAATATTTACGATAGCCTCAATGGTTCGAAGTTCGAAAATTATAAAAGAATAGTTAAAAAAATGGCTTCATGATCATATTTTTAAATATTTGAATATGTATTAATAAACTTGGCATTTGAAGTACTTCAATGGTTTTAAAATTCCAGTACTTGTTTATAGAATTCAAAACTTCTTTAAAATAAAAAATGTAAAGAAATGAACTATCTATTCGCATTCAAAAATTATAATAATTCGATTAAAAATTAAATAATCTATACAAAAACATTAACAAATTCGCATCCGATTTAGAATACGAATTAATCATTGAAATTTTCTTCTCATATTCTTTTATTTTTTCTTTTTTTTTCTGCATGATGACGAAATTTTAAAGTGCAGAGTATTAAAGTTATATAAAATTATATTGAGAATATTCAGACAAATATTATCCCTTGACGACTGCGTATTTAATATGTACTTTATTTGTGTGTAGTCAGTTATCATACAGCACTTGTCATCAGCTAATTAATAGTTATATAATCCGCACGTGTATTTAAACTGTTATTATCCAAAAATCAAAATATTTGTAGCATTTGTATACCCCCTCTAAACTAAACAAATATTGATTGACATATTGCCTGCCATTCGAAAACATCACATCGCAAATACTTTATTAGACATGAAAATAATTTGACTTTGATAAAAATCTGAATAGCTTATAATCTTTTTTTTTTTGGGTCAGATAAGATTTTCGACACTTGTTTTTATACTATTTTAAACATAGAAATGAAATCAGTTTGATTTATTCAAGAAGAAGCATTAATCAAGCACAAAATAGTACCAAAAGCTTGCATTATTATAATTAATAATGGTTCGTTCATTTCAATGTTAAAATGTTTGATGACATTATGACTGTTGTCTATTTAAAACCGATATATTTAAAATTCAAGCAGAAAAGTGCTGATTTTTTTTTATAAAAATTTGCGAAAATGCTGCAAATAATTGAACATTTTTCATCATAATCATAAGCTATAAAATTTAACCAAACTATACAAATGCCCCTTTTGTTGCCGAGAAAACATTTTTTATTGTTTTAAAATATAAAAATAAACATATTTTCTTTTATATACAAAAACTTATTTGTTTATCCGCCTGACGAACACATACTACATAACTACACCCCTCATATTTTGACCAGTTTTTATCGGCTCACATGATGATGTTTTTTATATAGAATAGATGAGCGTTTGTGGTCAATGTTAAAAATACAAAAAAAAAAATAATAATTTAAAAAACATGTTGTTGTTTTGGTTTAGTGCAGAATAACACTATGAATAGGTGAAAATATCAACAATTCCAAACACGCTTTTCAAAATATTAGTGACATAAAAACAAGCCCCCTTATTTTTGACAAACCAATATATGTATGTACATATGTATGTAGAAAACAATAAAAACATAAAAAAATAGAAATTAAGCAGAGGCATATGGTGATAAATAATTTATACGAATGAATATATTTGCTATTTCGACGTCTGTTCAGATGTACAATATAAAAATAAATTTTCCACAATAAAGACACGTGTTAAGAAGATTTCTTAAAGGGTTTATACGTGCATAATATTTGAATATTATGATGCATATACATATCTGCCTATAACAAATAGCTTTTTTGTTAACACAGCATTTATGATGTACAATAAAAACATTAACAAACTAACTATACGATAAAAATTACATTTTTGTTAACAATTGACAAAAAGAAAATCAATAAAGAAGGAATTAATAAAAAATGTAGTTATTATTTGGTTTAAAAATAAATATTATTTTGCTTAAGTGTTTTTGGTATTCAAATATTTTTAAAGATTTAATCCAACAACCAGTTCCATTAGTATAATTAATTTTTATTTTGACTTATACACTTAAAAATAAGTGTGGTCTTTTTTGGAATCCATAAATTCATAAAAATAGTACATTTTGATAATGAAAGAGTTTAAAATTTTGATAAATAATAATACCAACACGAATAACAACGATATCAGGGTTTGTTTTTTAAACATGCTATTTCCATTAATAGTCGCTGAACATTCGAAAAATTTAACGATTTAATCAAACGATTTTATAAAAATACAGTAAATTCGCGAAAACGTGAATATGGGACACCCAGGAAACATAAACTAACTTTTGTTTATGTTAGCTATTTTCTCTTTTGCTTACATCAAGTCCATAAACTTTGGATACAAGGCATAAAGATCGTAACAAGGAACTTTCACGTAACACAAAGGATCAATGCTGTGTTCAATTGTACATCTAAAAAATCGAAGATATTAAATTAAAAAGAAAAAAAAACTTGGAGAATACTTTTAAAATATAATTGAGAAAGAAATAGAAAGAGCCTAGATGCAGACTCCGCTTCATAATGTCTACAAATCTGGATTGTGACCAATGCACTCCGTCATCGTCCTGGGGACTCTAAAATTCAAATGTTTTTAAGGATTGGTTTCACAATTCATTTAGAACTGAAGTATTAACAAAATTTGATAAACTTGATAATATAATCGAACTATCGAAGATATGAACACTCTTCGTAAAAGTTCACGTTTACGCGAGTTCACTGTACTCTATTCCATTCCAAGTTTCTACGCCAATTATACCATTGGACAAACGAAATACCATATTATTGATAATTCTCCTAAATTAAACTATTACTTCCATCTAATCCAATGGAATCTTTTTTTTTCGTACACGCAGCTTCTTCTTCTTTTTCGAAAACAACATTTGTATGTAATCACCCATAATTCAATAGCGAATTTTGTTAACTCGCTTTGTCCATTTAGTTTAGTTTATCGAAACTTTATAGCAATTTTCACACATTTTGTTAATTGTTAAAATAAAATTGAATATTTCACATAATTTACCTGTTATTTCTTTAATTATTTATATTTATTGATCAAAAATAGATTATAAATTAACACTTTTTAACAAAAGCACACAATTGCCAAAACAAAATGATTCTCAGCTACTGCGAAGCTACAATCAGCTGAGTGTTTTAGCGGTTGTTTTGACATTTAATGAAATTTAAGTGTTGGTAAACGTTAACAATTATAATTTATTCAACATTATTTCCAAGCCAGTTTTTGAATATTTTTCCTATTTTACTGTATATTTTTTCAGGAGTCAGGCAACATTGGTGGTTTGAAAATTTGTTTTTTCGTTCAAAAAACAAACATTGAAATTCGCACATTCTTTTTTCAAGTTTGATTTGTATATAATAAAATTAAACTCCACTTCCCTCTCTTAAGGAGGAAGATGTTTATTTATAAGAGCATATATATATTTGTGGTGTTTCTACTACACATGAATAGGGTGTTGTGGAGGGTTTATGAGAAGGAAGGAAACGCGGTTGAAGTCTGGTTTGTTGTGTGGCGGCGAGTGGGTTTTGGAGTTTTTGTTATGGGGGTGAAAGTTGTTTGGACGGATTTTTAGTGTTTCCAGTAGTGTGGTGAGTTTTTAAGAGTATGTTGAATTTTGCCGGTGTGATGAATAAAATTGAAATTCACCAAAGTACCGTTATTCGAAATATATACTGCATTACCATAAATCTATGTACGATAAGTAGTGAATTAAACAGTGTATGTCCAGGAGACGCAATTTTCTCCTCCATTAGCGCGCAGTCATTGGAATAAAACAAATTCACCTTTCATAAAAATACGGTAGCAAAACAGGGACGGGTGTGGACTCACGTTGTTTTGCAAATTGCAGTAAATTCTTTTTATTACGCGTCAAAAAATTAAAATTTTAATTCTTTTGTGGCTAATTCTTTGAATAATTATTTTTACGCTTTTAAACTTAAACTTGAAACTTTTAAAGTGCAGTCTCTGCGCTGATCAACTTTTTCAATAAATTTGGGGGAATTTAATCAGTACATAAACAGAGCAACAAGTTGGAATTTCTTTGTCGAAATAATTTATAAAATGTTTGTTTGTTTGAAACATTTTATATTATCGGAACTAAATTAACATCACGAAAAATTGATTTAAAAAAAAACACAACGAAATTTCGGTATTATTTTCACTCTTTGGTGATCTCTTTTGCAGAAGTTGTCAAAATTGATGCGAAGCAACAATCAGCGGGCTGTTTTATCGGTTGTTTTGACATTCAATATATTATAGTGTTGATAAACGGTAACATTATGAGTGTATTTCAATATTATTCAATACCTGTTATTTCAATTCTTTCATTTCCATTTAATTAAAAATATTTTTGTATAAAAAAGCACTTACTTTGTTAGAATTATGTTTTAAACATCCATCCGTTTGAAAATAAACACATATAAATAAATATGTTGTTAAAAGTCACAGCTCTTACAATTTCAGTGTTGAAAAATGTTATTTGAACGTGGCATCCAATTTCACAACCTACATTATAAATTTACTTGCTTGCTTTACTTCCTTTCTCAACAATTATTATGAATGACACTTGGTCTTGGTCGTTGTAGTTGTGATGAATATATTTTCTCTCTATACATTGTTTTCTAAACAAACAACCATTGACTGTGGCTGACATTTCCCAAAATTTGGGCTGTTTTTGTTGCCTTTTTCTCTATTCGAACACGGATTTCCACATGAAAAACAACGGATGTCAAATATATTGTGGATATATAAAGACGAATATTTTATATCCGGCGGTGAAAACCACCTTTAGACAAAATTCCTTCATTATTTAATAAGAAAGTGGATTAAATTTACAATAAGAAAGAATGGATAAGTAAACGAAACAATAGTTCCTACAGTTATTTCAACGAAACATTCCAAGACAAACTAAATTCCATAATGACATTAATATATGTACAAAGTTTCCTTTTTAAGTAAAAGCAAAGATTATTTAATTGTTTTTCTTTAAAACGAAACGTATCCAGTGATTGTCCGTCCACATCTGCCTCATTAAAAACGAAGAACGAGAAAAAGGCCATTCCGTAAGTACCGTCACTTCAACAATAAAGGATTCTAATTGTCCTTTGATTAGGCAATTCAATACAAAACGCCATACAGTCTTATAGGAAATCAAGTTTCGATTCAAGGTCACGAGGGTTTTTCTTACTTACATACGCCGTCTTCATTCACTATATCGATGTAATCATCATGCACAATGATGTTAATGATGATGATGATGATGATGATGGTGGTGATGGCAACGATGACGTGTATTATTAAACAAAATTGATAATGAATTAATGCTTCAAACTATATGTATATACACTTATGGATATGCTTAGATGTAATATCTGACGTTATTTTAATGATACATACACAATTTCGAATAATTCAACGCTTTTTATTACGTTTTGTTTGTTTTTATTAATTTTATTTGTTCATTATCATTACAGTTGTCATCGTACAGCACACGCTTTCCCTTTGCACAATTTGGAAAATATAATTAGAAATTCTCAGTTATAATGGCTGCAGTACCTGTCGAGAAATCAAAACGTTTGGGACGTTGGTATTTTGGTGGTTTGGCTAGCGCTGGCGCGGCCTGTTGTACACATCCTCTAGACTTGATAAAAGTCACCCTACAAACTCAACAGGGCAAATTGTCCGTTGTCCAATTGACTGCCAAAGTTGTACGAGAACAGGGTGTATTCGCCCTATATAATGGCTTATCAGCTTCGGTATTACGTCAAATGACATACTCAATGACACGTTTTGGCATTTATGAGGTGGGAAAACCTTACATTAACACCGACACATTCTTGGGTAAGATCACATTGGCCGGTTTGGCGGGTACGTTTGGTGGCATTGTTGGTACACCTGCTGATATGGTTAACGTACGTATGCAGAATGACGTTAAACTACCACCAGAACAAAGAAGAAAGTAAGTCTCTGGTCTATGTATACATACATACATACATACATACATATTTATTATATGATGTCTAATTATTATTATTATTTCTTTTTTTCTTCAGTTATAAAAACGCTTTAGATGGTCTTATTAGGGTTTACCGTCAAGAAGGCTTTAAACGTTTATTTTCGGGTGCTACTACTGCCACGGGTAGAGGTGTTTTAATGACAATTGGCCAAGTCGCTTTTTACGATCAGGTAAGAATAGTTTTTTTTTTTTTTTTTTAAACTTATGATGGACTTAAAAAATCGAATATTTATTGTGTTACCTTTAAGTGAGTGGTCGCACTTGTAATTACTTTAGTAGAATGGATCTTAAAGAATATGTTGTTTAAATTTATTGTGTAAATTTCAAGCTCCTTTCATCCATTATAAAGTACACCAACTCACGAAGAAGACAAAATTTTTCTCATATGTACGTATGTAGTATATGAATTAAATCGACCCGATTTTGAATTTTAGTTGTATTAAAAAAAAATCAAATTGGAGTCTAAAGTTCTCCCTTCCTAACGTTGTTTTATTACCAAAATTATGAGTTTGGCTAAGAAATTTTTTGTACTTTTTTCGTTGCTTTTAAGCAGTTTTACTATTGAATAAAAAAGTGGAGTATGAAAAGCTAATCAATTAATTACTTGAACATTTAAAATGATGACAAATGAAAAGCAATCATACATACATGAATAAATAAAAATACATTGAAGAATATGTAAAATCACTATTGATAAAATTATTATTAAAAACTCATTACCAAATATACTAATGTAAACGTATTTCTTTTAATTACAGATCAAAACAATGTTATTGGAAACTCCTCACTTTGATGATAATTTAATTACACATTTTACTGCTTCATTGGCCGCTGGTGCTATTGCCACAACATTAACTCAGCCATTGGATGTCTTAAAAACACGTTCGATGAATGCTAAACCTGGCGAGTTCAATGGTCTCTGGGATATTGTTAAGTTCACAGCTCGTTTGGGACCGCTTGGTTTCTTCAAAGGTTATATACCTGCCTTCGTACGTTTAGGCCCACACACTATCATCACATTCGTATTCCTCGAACAATTGCGTTTGAATTTCGGTATCTTGACAGCCAAACAAACAATAATAAACTAAATCATGTGCAATAATATAAGAACAAAAAAACAAACAAACAAAAAAACAAGAGGAAACAAGCATTACAAATTGTTCGGAAACAAATTAAAACACAACTATAATATACAGTCGAACTACTATAAACTGAATCACTATTATCCAGAAAAAAACTTCAAGTAATAGAGGTTTAAATTATAGAAGTTCGACTGTACATACGTACAGACATACATTTTCTTAATTCAGCAGGACAACAAAGAAATATTTTCGAAACGCTTTTTTTTTGTAATAAAAAACTATTTTGCATAAATCTACCACTTAATAGTTGTAATATGTATATTTTAGAGCAATTTTACAAAAGAAAAAAAAACAAAAAGAAAATTTAACACAAATATGTACACTCATCTATGTAATTACAAAAATATAGAATATTTAAAGAATTTTTTCTTATTGCTGTTGTTAACTATTTGCATTTCTTTAGGATAATTAATTAATTGTTGTTTTCTGTTTATTTTAATTTAAACTTTTATATACATACATACATACATACATACGTACATAGGTATATAATTAACATTCCTGCTAAACAGAGTACTAACTAATATGTGTTTTAGACCTACTTATAAGATGTTTTACTAAAAGTTTCAATGACAACTTTTATTTTGTACATAATTTAGAATGAAAAAAGAAAAATTATAAAAGATGTTTTTAATTGCGCACACATTAATTTACTTTTTGTAATTCTTTACATTATTTTTGTTAAAGCTTAAGAAAATTATGATCTTTTTTTTTATATAAATGTTTACATTAATAATTCTCCGTTAAAAAATAAATAAATTTAGAAAGCTTTTTTGCAAAATACAAAGAAAAAAATAGAAAGAAAAAATTCAAATGTGTTTTGTTTTTAATTTATGAAATAACAAAAAAGAAACATACGTAATTGGTCATTACAACCCTTCAGTCAGGATTATTGACCTAGTTTCTCACTTATCTTCCCGATAAGTGGCGGGACCTACAATTCAAAGTCGACTCCGAACTACCGAATTTTTGGGAAACTTTTCATGGCAATTTTATTTACTCTCAGAGTTTTTGCCAGAAATCTGCTGAGAAGAAATCGCCGTAAAAATACTTTTTGTATTTTATTTTGATGTCTGGCCTGGGACTCGAAATCTGGCTTTACGTCTAGTAAGCTAGCACACTACCTACTTGACCACGGCGACTTCAACAAAAAAGAAAACATACTTTAAGTTCGCTGAAAAATTGCCACCACTTTTCAAAATTATTATTAAATTTATTATAATTTGTCAAATTATAAAAATCACAACAACTAATTAGAAATTTTTATTAATAATGGATAATAACAAACGGTGTAATCGTTGGTATTTCGGTGGTATATCAAGTGCGGCAGCAGTTTGTGTTACACATCCGCTTGACCTGTTAAAGGTCCATTTACAGACTCAACAGCTGCCCCGGAAGACAATTGTTCAAACAGTATTTGAAATTTATAAAGCAGGAGGTATTCAATTAGCATAACTGCACGGTATTCCAATAGGTTTAAAATGTTTGTATTTTCTAAAGGCATAAAAGGATTTTATAGAGGTATGTCCGCATCGCTGCTAAGGCAATTGACCTACGCTAATGCTCGTTTTGGTATTTACGAATATGGAAAGTTATACATAGACACTCATAGTGTCGGACAGACAGTGGCTCTAGCCGTTTTGGCTGGCAGTTGTGGGGGTGCAATAGGTGTACCTTTCGATGTGGTAAATGTTAGAATGCAAAACGACTTAAAATTACCCAAGGAACATCGAAGAAAGTATAAATTCAGCAAAGATTTTAAATTCAACTGATCATTTTAATTAATTTGTGTTGCAGTTATAAAAATGCAATTGATGGCCTGTATAGAGTATCGAATGAAGAAGGTATAAAATCTCTCTTTAGGGGCGGTTCAGCAGCTATTTTAAGGGGTGTCATGGTGACCATGGGCCAAAATGTCTGCTATGATAAGGTAACCTCTTCTCAGTTATCAGTTTTATAGTGCGAAAGTAATCATTTCGTATTAATTGATCGAACAACAGATTAAAATGGCACTCTTGAAACACACAAATTTGGGTGACAGTATGCCAACGCATTTTCTTACCTCTTTAATGGCGGGAGGTGTAGCTACTCTGTCTACACAACCAATGGATGTAATAAAAACTCGTCTTATGAATGCTAAGCCTGGACAATACTCTGGCCTCGTCGATGTGACAAAGGATATAGCCAAACTAGGACCTCTCGGTTTCTTTAAAGGCTTAATACCGGCCTTTGCACGTATTGGTCCTCATACAGTTTTAACATTTCTGATGATGGAACAATTGCGTTTGCGTTTTGGCTATTTTCGCACTGAAAGCACTGTTTGTTAATATAATGACAGTCACAGTCAAGTATTGTATTCATATTAATATTATCCGTTTAAATATTGTTTTTAAAATAAAAAAAAATTATTTATTTTTATTGTTACGCTGAAGTGATTTGATTTTCATATATCGTTAGTGGAACCGACACTGATTTTTATTAAAAAAAGCTTTTCAAACTTGAAATTGTAAATTTTCTGAATCAAGTTCCTAAGTTAACCAGAAACTTTTAATTACTATGTATAGTAATTAATTTTTATTTTGCAAATATAAAAAAGAAAAGATGTTTTAATAAAGAAAAATATTAAATAAAGGGTTCGCCAAATAACCTTTTTTTTTTCTTGAAAATGCTTTAAAAAAACTACTTCTAGGCCTTCCGGTTAATAACGGTTGCCTCGGCTGGCCATGCAGTAGCCTACACGATCGATTCAATTGTGTGCAGCTGGTATTTTAACAATTGTTTCTCGAATATTGTCCTTTAAAGCGTCAATTGTCTCTGGCTTGTCGGCGTAACACTTATCTTTGAGGGCACCTCACAAATAATAGTCCAACGGTGTTAAATCACAGCTTCGAGGTGGCCAAAACATCGAGTGTAGCTTCGGAGGTGTGGCACATAGCGCCGTCCTGTTGCAACCGAATGTTGGCAATATCCTTCCTTTTCGTTCAACACGGCTTGATAACGATCACCATTGACTGTAAACGCCACTCCTTGCCCATTTCCGAAGAAAAATTGCCCAATTATGCCTCTGGACCAAAATCCGCACCAAACAGTGACTCGTTTTGGGTGCGTCGGCTTTTCAATGTATGCGTGCGGGTTTCCTGTGCTTCATCCGAAAAGATCATTTTTTTGTCAAAATCGGCTTCTTCCGTAAGTTGATCGCAGGCACACTTAGCGAAGCGAAAACGCGTATACACAATCATATTCGTTCAGCGGAAGGATAAAACTAATTATCTGTCAAATCAGACATGAGCTAAGTGTTACCATTCACGAAATAAGCACTAGTTGAAAAAAAAAAAGTTAGATGGCGGGCCCAATACGTTTGAAAAGACCTTAAAGTTATTCCTTTTCGAATCGAAAGTAATCACCCCAAAATTAAAATCAAAGTACATATTCGGAAGGTCCTAAACAAACACCTGTTGTTGCAATTGCATATTCAGACATTTGTTGTGCAAACAACGAAATAACAAATCAGTAAATATTGTATTTTGTTTAATGTTTTTTTCTTTTTTTTCTGTTTTATTAAATATATTTAATTTTGTTTTATTTTCTCATTATATAAGATGTGTGTAATTAATAATTTTAATATATTTTTTTGTTTTTGTTTTGTTGTGCTTAAAATTATCAGAAAAATATATATTGAAACTTAAAATTAATTGAAAAACAAAATGTTTTCCTTTAGCATTGTATAGGGTTTTTGAAGAAGAGAAGAATAGCTCGAACAGCATAGCCAAGAAGGACAATATAACTGTGCAATTAAACTAAAACATAAAATTGTTTTTGTAATTTATGTTTTTATTAAAAATTAAGAACATTAAAGAAATATAAATAATAATAATAATAATAAAATACAAATACAAAATTATATTTGCATTAAATAAGTTAAATAATAAGTGGGTTGATTTGTTTGTTTGGGTTTGTCTGCTTGCAATGCTGTTAATTAATATGCAATTTAATATGAATCATAAAAAAAAGAGAGAATAAATTAAATTAATTAATTAAATAATAAAATATTAAAAATAATATTTGAGTTTATTGTACATTTGAGTGTAAGTGTGTGATAAAAGGAATTTTAAATAATTTGTTTTCTTTTTAATGAACAATAAAATTTCTAACTACTTAATATACGTATGTGTGTATGTATGTATGTAAATAATAATAACGAAATTAGCAGTTGACAATTAAGTATACAATTGAAATAACTATTACGAAAAAAATTTTACATTTGAAAACAAAACAAAAAAAAAAAAAAGGAAAAACTTAAAATAAAAACCCTTTCACCTGTAACTAAAGTCCGGAATATTTCTGGTAAGAAAAAGTAAAAAAGGTTAAAATTATTCTATTTTTAGCATGAAAATATGCAGGTGCCAGACCAATGATTTCTTTTAGTCTTTACTAAGAAGTATTGAAAATTAATTTATATCTGCGGTGGTGTAAAAAATGACTGTTCATGTTCATGTGATAAATGTATGGAAAACATGACAAATTAAATAAATTTTGCATTCAACTGAATCAATTGGCTTCTTAATTATGTTTAGCTTAAATCTATTTCGAAAAATGTCATTAACAATTACAATATATTTTCTATATAAACGTAAGACTATTATTTTTATTATAATTATTTTTTTTTTTATTATGTGTTTAATTATACTATTTATTTACTTATACTTCATTATTGATTTATTTTGTTTTGTTTTAATTTTATTTTTTTTTTTGTTGTTGCTAAAAACTATTTATAAATCTGTTTGCTTTTCATTTGTCGTCTCCTTAACGAAAACCAAATTTTTAAGATTTATCTCTGATCAATTTTTTAGTTTTTGTATCTTTATAACTACCCATTCTGCTGCTTTGTTAATAATTAATATAAATTTGTTTCATTATAGGCATAGGCATCTTATAAGAGAACCATCAATGTTTTCTTCTTCTTTTTTTTGTTTATGTTAACGTTAATAACACAATGTTTGTTCAAATCATTTAAAAACAAATTTCTAGAAAAAATTGTCCTTAAATCGTTTAATCAACGTGACTGGCTGGGATGTTTTTTATCTTTCCATATGAATGGATTAAATGACAAATAACTGATCGATAGAATCTTCAATTATTTAAAGATTAAAAACAAAATGAGTGAAAAATCGAACACACACTTAAGAAATCTAAAGATTCTTGGCTGTGCCTTCATCTTGTTTTGTTTGTATTGCTACATAAAAATGTTGTTGATGTTGTTTTTTTTGTTTTTTTTTTTATAAATTTTAAGTCTCATTCTCTATTTATATGTTTTGAAACATTTTACTTAAAAAAAAAAAAAAACACAGCTTCCGGCATATATGTTGTATGTGTGAGTGTGTATTCTTCATGTGTCAGTATGACTTGGGACGTCACTACTTCTAATGAGTTTATCAATTCTAAAAGCAATGTTTGAAGATACAATACAAAAACAATTGTCAATAATTAATTGATGTATTACTACTACTACTACAAAATTACTAAAATGAATGCGTGAATGTGTTAACGTTACGGAGAGTTGAGTGTTTTTAAAGGCTCTTTGAACTTTTTAGCAGTACGTGATCGTGTACATGATTGTGTTTGTATTTGCCTGTGGGTGGGTGGGTGTGTGTGTTATGGAAAGTGTATATTGTGTATTGTAATTGCGTGTTGTCGTGGTAATACATTGTTTTTGTTACTTAGTTTACGAATTGTTAACAATATATGTGTGTGTGTGTGTGCATCTAATTCTAAAAAGCCAACCACGGATGATGTAGCAATGATTCCTTGGAACGATCACCGTAATCGTAGCACAGCTCTTCACCGGGTTCAATGTCGTCTTTGGCTATTAAAACTAAATGAGGTTTTTGCTTAACTACCACAACTTTGGTCATTAAGTTGCCATTGCGCGAATGATTAACTAAACGTCCTAATTTACCAGTATCTTCGGTGGCGTCAATGCAATACTGCTGATTCTTATGCTTAAAATAGTACATATAACAGCCGGCATTTTCATCTAAAGCATAACGTTTTTCACGTTCAGCAGCCTCTGTTGTGGAGACCAAGTCGCCCACGTATTCAATAACAAATTCGCCACGTTGAAAGCGTCTATCGGCTATGATACCACGTCCTTTGCCTTCGAAATGTGCGACCTTAAGGCCTTCGGAGCGTTCTTCAAGAATGGCTTGTTCCAGATTACGCATCATTTCCTCCTTAACAGCAGTCTTTGTCTTGCGGACACTTCTTCGTACGGGAAAGAATTCGTTTATTTCACGGTTACCATTTGTAGCCGCTAACGGTTGGGGTCCTTGATGTTTGAGGGCCGGCCTCTGTACTGTATATTTAGGTCTGTTTTGTTGTTTCGTGTGTTTCGTACCCTTATTATTTGTAGCATTCTGCTGATTTGATGGATGTTTAGCCGAATTAAGCACCGTTTTAGAAATGCCGCTCGTAAGATTTGCATTTGATTTTGGATCGGATGCCAGTGGGTTTGAGACGACATTTTCAAATTGTCGATACTGTAAATCAATGTCTTCATCGATATCGTCATTGACCAACACTTCAACAGGATCATCGTCGGCATCGTGATCATGAACAAAAGAATGTTTTTCATCTAAACTGGATCGAGTTTGATTTTCTTCATGTGACGAGTGTGGTGGGGATGGATTCAGTCTTCGTCTTGTTTTACAAGCGGCAGCATTTGTTATGACCCCTCCACCGCCAGTGGCAGCGGCTACAGTTGTTGTGTTTAAATGTCTTTGAGATTTGCGAGGTGAAAGAGCTGAAGCCATTTTCCTTGTAGATGGAGATACCGCAGGCGAAACCACTCTGTTCTGTACGGCCTTTATTGGTGAACAGCACACGATACGGTGAGGAGTAGCTGGTTTCCGTCTACGATTTGTTTGTGAGGCTGCCGAGGCTGGTGAAGCCTGTACTGAATTACTTACTGAGGCAGTAGTGGCGCTGGGAAATGCCACACCACTATCACAGGAACTATTGTCATTTTCAGGCAACATCACTAAAGCATAATCATGCCCATGTAACATTTCTATGGGTTTCTTCTCATATCCAAAGGAATCCCTCTTTGAGGGCGAAGTATTAAGCGAAACGATCTGATTGAATCGTCCATTCAGAGCGGAGGCAGTAATAGAAGTGGGTGAAGAAAACTTCGGCTCGACTTCTAAGGTTTTATTTATCTTTATAGAAGAGGCTTGGTTTGGTGATTTGTCAACATTAAGAGTAAGAACCGGTTCCTGTAAGAAGATATTTTCGGTGGCACTTGTATTGGAACTGCTGTGAGAAGACGAATTACTATCAGCACGTTGCGACGAACGGTGATTGGTAAAATCAAAACCATTTGTCACTATTATATTCTCCTGGATTTGTTCTGCTTGTTGTAATTCTTCCGATAAATCAGTGCGCTCGCTGTCATTAGTGTCCTCACTGAGGTCAAAGATAAATTCTTGCGGTACAACAACATTGTCAAGACTGCGACGACTTATAATCGATTGTTGTTCATGCTGAATAAGCATTTGTTGTAATTGCTGTTGGTGTTGTTGTTGGTAGATTATTTCGTCTTCAACGTAGGCATATTTTACCATCTGAGATGGTGTTACCGACGCCGACAATGTTGGCTGAATAACCTTTTGAGTTTCTGAAGCAGTTTTGTTTGATTTATTTTGTTGTTTTGCGGCTGCATTAGCCTTAAAGAAATTCTCAATGGTACGTGTTTGTGAGCGGGTAGCCAAAGGTACACCTGAAGATAAACGAAGAACGAAAAAAGTAAATAATTTTAATTGAGTATCAGAGCATGATTTTTGATTCGATATTAAATATTCAAAATACTATCATGAAATATAATAAATATTTAATAATTCTTTCGTCTACGTGTTAGTTGACGAGCTGGGCGGAAGAAATTAAGGCTAATAAAACGTTTAACATTATATCCTTAGTATAATGCAGGGATCATCCATAACAGATAGATCACTGACTTTGTGCCCTTTATCTATGACGACTAAATTTAAATACAGTCAAATTTCTGTAAATTGAATCACCATTATCCAGAAAAAATCTTCAATTTATAGAAACTTCAACTTTGGGAAGTAAATTTACAAAGGATCCAGATGCTGTTGCCACGAGATATGTTTCAATTTATAGAAGTTCGACTGCATTTAAAATAAAATTCATTGACATTTTGACAAAAGCTGCAAGTAGGTTAGCTAAGATAAATGAAAAAAGGAATTGTAAATTGGATGATGACTTCAAAATCTTGGAAAAATTGAGAAAGCCGAGAGAGAGAGAGTTTACATTTAGAGAGTTTACAATATAAATTCCTATTCATCTAAATACAAATTCAACCAGAGAAACCTACGATTATTCGATTATAAAACACTACATTTACAAAATTGAGGTTATGATCTCGCAATTCTGAATAGAACAAGAAAAGTTCTTTTTCTTTTCCATAAAACAAAACAGACTAAACAGACCGACAACATTAAGTTGAACTTATAAATTGGTGAATGGAACAATTGTACAAACAAAAATAAAACACCTCCTATACTACCTATTCATTATTTTTTATGTCCTGACATTTACAGATGAATTATTGCAAAATATAATTTTAGAATTAGGGGCGACCGAAATTACTTGGTTCAGAATACTTTTCAAGTGTTTTTTTTTAAATGTTTCACTAGTTTTAGATAATTGAGGTTACATACAGAACGGTGTGCTTATGAAATACATTTGTGTACAATATTTGTTTGACATACCAATGGTTTTACCATTTAAAGCGCCACGTTCTCCTTTAATTTTATTTGGGATTGGCGATTTGACCTTTCCTTTGCGTGAGCTCTCCTCTGGTCCGTTGGTGTCATTTGTCAGGCCGTCGTTACTGGTTGAATTTTCTTCCACTTTACAGTCTTTTCTTTTGGGACTGGCGAAATATTGATCCTCAAGCAGTTGAGCATTTGTCAAGGCCACTGCAGACCCATTTTCTAGAATTCCACTTACACTTGCCTTTGAAGTTGCATTAGCGCGCGTTCGACGTCGCACCATTTTTGTATATTTTGTTGACTTAAGGCTAAATGTATAATGGGAATACAAACAGCAACAACAATTACAAAACCCACACTGATTGACTATAAGGCAGTAGAATTCAGTCAACTGGTCAACAAAAGAACACCAAGCGCGCTTGTTTCCCTTGTCAGTTCATATAATTTTAATAGAATTTCTTCATTTACTTCATTAATAAAATGCTGGTATTTAGCGCTTTTTTCTTTTGTTTTTGTTCTTGATTCTCTTCATTTACTTTGTTCAATTCAATAAGTTCGTGCTTCACACGGTAGTCTTTGCACTAATAATGGCTGACACTTGCGTAGGACTAGTGATGTACAATTGCCTACTTGGCTGGCCTTTCAACTTCTTTGGTTGGCAAGACAATATTTCGACGTCAGCCACCGGTTTTCCACATGCATCTGGAATTTTAAACAAAACATTTCACTTTATGATCTTTGTAAATAATTTGTTTTTTTTTTGTTTTTCTTCTCCCTTTTAGAGAACAGCAATTATTTATTATTTTTTTTTTATATATGCTTTATTAGCCTGACCTGCCTCGCACCTAACCGCACCAACGTTACATACCAGTGTCAAAAAGTGAGAAATAAAATTTGAGTAGAAGCTGCAGAAGAGGAATAGGTACAGAGAAGAAGAAGAAAAAAAAAACTCTTCTGTTTTTCGAAGGTAATTTCTTTTGTTATAATTGTCGGCTAGACGGTTCCAACGAGCTATATTTTATAAAATACTTGTAAAAAATGTTAAGGCAATTAAATTATGATGTAAATTTAAGTTAATTTGTTGATTTTTAATGTAAAATTTCCGCGCCGTTTTTCTACTACATTTTTTCTTTGAAGTAAATTTTCTGACTTTATTTTACTTGTGCTTCTTTTCGTTGTTTGTTGTTGTTCTTTTGATATAATAGCAGAAAAGAGATGAATACAGTTATAAGCGTTTTATTTTAATAAAAGAAGAAATGAGATGGTAACTATGGTTGGTGACATATTCAACCAAGGCAGATTTATATAAGAGGTAGGAGCATCTGTACAACAAATACAACAATGCAAAAACAACAGGGATTTTGTTTTTGTAAAGAGTATGCCTAATGTCAAAAACAGCTGACCAAGTGTATTCATCACTGACTGACGAATAACAATAGAAAGAAAAATGTTAAAAAATTTATAAAAGTGGTTACAACAAACACTAAAAAAACAACAACATTTTGACATTTTAAGCCTCATCAGCTGTTCAGTTACGGCTACCGTCTATAAATATACCGTGTATTCAACAATGAAAAACAAATGGTCGACTCAGCAGCTATACAACAGCTGAATATTATGGAATTGGTTTATGTCAACATAGGGAAGGAAGTATTTATTATTCTAAATTGTATTCAAACTAAAATTTGTGTAAACTTTACTCCGAGCTTTTTTCATGAACTTTATCGAAATATATTGTTAAAGATGTCTTTATCTTTGCTATAAAATGCTATAAATTAAAAAAAAAGGTTTCTTTACCTATTACAAAAAAACTAGAATTTAACCTAAATTTTAAACAAGGCAGGGGGCAATTGTATCTTTTTTATTTAAGAGTGGCAGGGCTATCACTGTCATATTTCTTTGTGGTCTGTGGTGAATAAAGTACCACCCAAGCAATACTGTTACACGAACGAGCGAATTTTTCCACCCAGCACCAGTGTTGCCGTAAATCAAACAATTTTGTAAACAAATTTTTAAAAACAATGTCCGAAATTGCAATTTTCTGGAACATAATTTCATAACAAGTGGTGGACCCGAAAGGTAAACTATATATACATACACAGTTTTAAAAAAATATTACCCAATTTGCATCAAATGGTACTTTATGAAAATATTTTTACTTAAAACACGTATAAAATGGAATAGAAAAACTAATAACGACTTATGGCAAACCTTTCGCATTATTTTAAAAAATAATAATTAACATCTGAAAAGCGCAAACCAATGAATTCTGTAAAAAAAAACGTATTGAAAATGTACAAAAAATTTTAATATAGTTTTCTAATTTAAATTTTTTAGAATTTTAAAATTAAATGACAATGGCAACACTACCTTACTAGTTCGTACTTACTCCTTAATTCAAACACAAACCATTGATAATGCAGTACACATGGTAACTGAACACATCGGTGAATGCCTCCGCTAACAGTGGTGAAAATCACTTATTCTAGACACTCACCACCAAAAATCACGATATACAATACATGGCTTTATGGTAATATAGTAAAATTTCGAGTAACGCCACTTTGTTGAGTTTCGATTTTATTCACCACACCAGACAAATTACCCACGTTTTGTAAAAAACTCACCACACTGGAAACTCACCACAACGTCAAAATTTACCGCATTTAAAAAATTTTCCTCCGAAATTCCACCAACAACGAAGAGCGGCGGCCCCGCACACACACGGCCGTTATATTTGCCTTTTAGTTTTTATGTTCGACATACCTGGGGTTTTAACTTGGGTCTGCCTATCCTATAAAGCTGGGTTACTGAGTTACTAACTACCTGGTAGAAAGACAGACGTTCATTAAACGAACAGGGTTTAATTTTTACGTAACAAACAGAATGTTCGAATTAAATTTAATTCGTTAAATGTTTATTTTTGGAACGAATAAAAATGAATTTTTCACCAGTGTTGCCAAGAAGAAAAAATTTTGGTTTTGGAAAAAAAACTACAATTGAAAAGTACTTTTTTGCTTCAAATGAATATACTTATTTTTGTGTGTTAATTTTATGCTTTACCAAAATAAAAAAAAACATGTTCGCTTGAAGGTCAATGAAATTATGCCTACCGAATAAATAGGCATAAATACATTACGTTTAGGCAAAAACAAACGGACGGTGCCTCATTTCTTTCTATATTTGCATTGCGTTGAACGAACAAAATATGAAGAAGTCATAAATAATAAGAAAGTATGGAAAGCGTAGCGAGGGGATACTTAAATGATAAAGTACTGAATAAAAGTACAAAAGTACTGAATTTTTCAACACTGGTACCAATTATGTATATTGACTACAATTAGTATGGAACTCTGTCGATTGTGTGTATTAAAACAAAAAACCATCCCTGTTTTTGTAACAGCTGTACAGGAAACGAAAGAGCAATTGTAAACAAAAACTTAAGAGAAACAAAATAAACCACTACTACTACCACTAAATGAGTGTGTGTTCGTGTTAGGGGACAATGCAAAAAAATTGGTTAAAAGCAAAATAAAAACAAGTTAACAAACACGCTCACACACACACACACAACGATAATACTAAAACCAGTTTTCAACTATTTGAAACGAAATAATCAAAAACAGTCGATGGTTGAATGTGTAACGGTGCGGTTCGTGCGAATTACGGGTTTAAAGTTAAACGCGACCGTTTAAGTCGTGTTTGTGTGTTTATGTATGTTTGTTTAAAATATTCTAATACAACAGCAACAAATTTCTCATATCGTATAGAGTATAAAAAAAAAAAATAAATAAAGAAGAAAATTAAAATAAAAAAAATAATCAAAATAAAGAAATAATAATTCGATATTAATTTGTAATTATTTGTAAAAGTGAATGTAAAGAAAAAGAAGAAAGAAAAAATGTTAATTCACAAATTAATGAAGTAATTAAAAGAGCAAAAGGCAAGAAAGAAGAAGAAAAATATTTTTTTTTTATTAAATTTTGAGTGTGTGTGTGTGTGTGTGTTTTTTTTTTTACGAATAAGTAACTAAGCTTTTCATGTTGCTGTTGTTGTTTCCAATAGTATAAGTGGCTGCGAATGCCACCAGAGTGTTTGCGTGCCAGTCAGTCAGCTAACCAGCCTACATTTACACACACACACATATACTTATATATACAATGCATGTATGTATAAATGAATGTGTGCACATTGGGATGTGAGTGTGTTTATTGTATGAGAGGAAAAAAAATTAATGTAAAGGTAGAAAAATTGAAAAAGAAGAAGAAGAAGAATGTGAATGTATAAAAAAAAAAAAAAAATGTGAGAGTGTATGAGTGTTTGAATAAAACTGGTTTTGTTAGAAGACAGCAACAAGAACAACAACGACAACGACAACGACTACACCATGTTGGGAGTAGAATGGAATGAATATAGAAGTTATTAGTAGTAACAGCAGCAGCAACAACAGCAACAATAGCAACAACAACAACAACAACAAATAAAAACAACATAAGCCAGAATAGAAACAAATACAATAAAGGTGAGTTCATAAGCCAAAAATCATTCTGCCTTCGAGTTGGAAGTAAAAAACAAAATAAAAGCGGGTAGGCAATGAGAGGTAGTAGTCATCCAACGACTTCTATTTGGATTTTTATTTTTGTTTTGTTTTTCTATGTTTTGTTTTTGTATGCGAGTGCATGTGTGTGTGTGTGTGTGTGTGTGTTTATAAAATTCTGCTTTGTGGACGGGGATGGATTTTCAAACAATTCTTGCCTCATTTCTGTTGCGACTCCGTCTAACCGCGAATTCGATTCTCAAGGTAGAACTGTGGTGGATGTAGTCAAATAAATGCTTCTTCATTCCATTTCATTTCTTCTTCATATTTTTGTGTTTGTGTTTGGGTTTGTTTTTGTTTTTATTCGCTACAGTCAGTCTACAGTCGTTTGGTCGTTCTTATGTTGATGTTGAATGTTCATTTTATTTTAGCCGTGGCTAAAAAGTCAATGCGAGGTGTAAGTGGGATCAATTGGGGGCCAACGGTAAAGGTCGCCAACAACAAAAATATACGCAGTTAAACAATCATGCAGCGGTATAAGCAGAGCACAGTTAGACCGTAATGGCGAACGGACAAACATTTACTCACTCAGTTGATAGACAAATAGAAGAGGGAGGTACATACATACATACGTACATACGTACAAACATATATTATAAGCAATAAAAAGAAAGAAAGAAAGAAAGAAAAGAGAAATAAAAATTGCTAGGACAGCGAGGGGGTCCTCTGTCATTCCGCTCACTCCTCTTACTCCACTCACTCCAGTCATCCAGTCAACCCAATCAGTCAGTTGTTAACCGTTTATGGTCTCATCATTTTAGAACTTGTTGGCTACCAGTTTGATTTGTGTCGTTTGATGGTGTGTCGTTGTTGTTATCCTATGTGGCGGTAGTGGGTAATGGTGGTGATGGTGTTGATAGCGATGCCTTTTATGCCGTTCAACAAGAGTGTCAATGTGACTAAGTGTGTGTGTAGGTGTGTGTGTGTGTGTGCGTATGTGTCTATTGAATCCAATTAGGGAAGAAAATTGAATTTCACGCAAATTTCCAATTGGAAAACACATACATACATACATACATATGTTTATACATATTGTGTGTGTGTTATTTGTGTTCTTGTTGTTCTTGATATTCTTGTGTATTGTTGTTGTTGTTGTTGTTATTATTGTTTAGTGTTCAGTTTAACACTAATCGAGTTACGCGCAATTTAGCCACAATAAATAGAATCAACAATAGCAACAACAACAGCAACATCGACAACAATAATAGAAATGGCAGCAGTAACATCAATACACCAAGTATGTACGAATAACGTTATCTTGGGATAACAATTGAAACTGAATCCCTAACAAAACGGAATTACAAGGCAACAGGCAATTGAAGAAACTCTTGTAATCGATACGTTGATTGTTATTGCTGTAAGAAGAGTGCTGTGCTCTTACTTAGCAATCCACTTGCAGCACAGTGGAAAGCTTAAAACAAAATAACAAACATTGATTGAACAGTCCAATGGCACAAAGGATTTGATTTTTCATTTGATATCGTGAAACTAGAAACATAAAATGATCGTTTACATACTTGAAGAATACGACAAGAATACAAAAACTCCCGTAAGTAGCCTTTAACGATTTATCGATCTACTACCATGAGTATCAAATATAAGAATGCGAGTCAATATTTTTCGGTAACGAATTCAGTCTTCTTCAGACGAAATTCTAATCGTTTCAATATTTTACTTTACCGGTTGGAAATATCCGAATAAGTAAGTGTAAAATATCTACTTGAGTTATACGATCCTATCCTCAGTGCGTTAACTTCCGTTTCCTTTGCCACAATATCGACATGAACGTTATTTCTTACAATCTAGGAGGCAAAATTGTTTCATAATTTCTTAAAGTTTACTGTTCCTTGAGATAACGTTTTTGCAATAAATTCATTATCTCGTGTATTGTGTGACATGTCGCACGATTATGTTGAAATTACATATGACTAATGTCTTTAGGATAAGAATTGACCGAAAAATTTGTTGACATATTATGATTGCTTAATATGTGGACGACAGTACGCTAATTTCCATATAAATTTTAAATGCATAATCAACAACCAATTAACCATCAGCAAACGCTAGGGGAAATGAAAATGTTCTTGGTATTGGTCGTAGTTACGTTGCATAATTTTATCCTCTTTGAAATATAGATGACTTCTGTTAAAAACAAATAATATAATAAAGGGCTATCCATTTCGCGGTTTCAAAAGTATGGCACTGGAATTCGACATCTGTCAAACTAAGTTGTGAAATCCATTTTATTCTTTGCAGTTGAAAGTCTGACATTGACGAAAATGGATCGCTTAACTATCACACAACGCATAAAAATTATCAAAACCTACTACAAAAATGGTGATTCTGCCACAGCCCACGTATCGTGCTTTAAGAGGAGAATATTGCTTCTATAATCGTCCAATCGTGGTTATAAATATTGAAAGGCCTGTGCATCATCGTTTTGTTCGTTCCACTGAATCTATCGCTATTGTAAGCGAAAGTGTTGCCGAAGACCCGAATGAGTCGATTCCTCGTCGTTCCCAAGAATTAGGACTGTCTTACGGCATATTATGATGTATTTTCCATTTGCATTTGCTCAAGCAACAAGTGAAGTCAGCTGACCATTGTCTACGTCGTAGATACGTGGAATGGGTGCTTGAACAACAGGTGGTGGACGGCAATTTTTCGATCAAAATTTTCTTCAGCAATGAAGCACATTTCACACTCAGTGGGTATGTTTATAAACAAAATTGTCATATTTGGGGTTCTGAAAACCCTCAAGTAATTGAAGAGAGGCCATTATATCCAGAAAAACTCACTGTTTGGTGGGCTCTTTGATCCGGTAGTAGGTAGTGTGCTGGCTTATTAGACGTAAAGCCAGGGTTCGAGTCCCAGGCCAGACATCAAAATTGAAAAAATACAAAAAGTATTTTTTCGGCGATTTCTTCTCTTTCTCTTCTTGTTTCTCAAAAATCTGTCGTTCGGAGTCGACTTTAAACTGTAGGTCCAGCCACTTCAGTATAAAATTAACACACACAACATAAGTGGTGTGAGAAACTGCTAGCTTCTTGTGAACGATTGCTGTAGACTTGGGTAGTGGTGAAGGTATAGCACTGGCCATTTCATAGTCACCAGCAGCAACTCGTTTCCTTACCGTTTGCATCTTTCCACCTTTCCTAAACCTGTACAATGCATTGCATGAGTAGGGATCATCTCCTGAGTGCAGGCTAAAAAAAAAAAAAATGACGATGGAACGACTGCAACCATCAACCTGCTATTGAAGAATACGACTTGGAGAATATGTTGTTTCAACAAGACGATGCCCAACTCGAGCGAATACGGCTTTATTGCAAGAGACATTTCCTGGCCGCGTAATTTCTCGTCATGGCGATATCAACTGGCCACCAAGATCATGTTTTATTTACGTTTACTTTTGAAACCACGAAATGGATAATAAAATAATTTTTTAAACATTAAATGTACGTTCCATCTTGTTTTCAACATTTTCTATTCATTCCCTATTATAAATATTTATACTGAGTTCGTTTTGAACTTGCAATTTTCAAATTTAAGCTTTTGTTCGATTCCAAGATGTATTTGGCAACAATTAATTCTGGTTTCCTTAGCAATTTCTTGCTTTTAATATCAATTTCTGTATTTGATGTCGATTCGTTATTATTTCTGGCCAATGGAGTCAATGGATCGAGTGTATACGTATTCTAATGTAATGCAGAGCTTCTTATGGGTATTAGAAATGTAGTGGCAGTTGTTATGTGACCCAGCATTAGCGATGAATGGTATTGACCAAAAATTTACCCTTTAAGTGTTCATTTCGTTAAACACGACTATATAAACTACGAACAATGAATCAAAGCAGAACATTTCCTTTCATTTGAAATGAAACGAAACAATGAAAAACAAAAATCATAAACTTTTACTTGAAATAAGATTGAAAGTCATGCTTAATCCAGTAATTACAAGAGAAAAAAAAAAGGTTCGATTTTAACTTTCGCATACAATCGGTGGGTTTAACCCATTTGAATATCGTGTTCTTGATCTCTTGTAGTAGCCCATAAAACATTAAAACAAAGAAATTTTGTTTGTACATGCATAACTTGTACAATTTGTAGCAGTTACGCGTATTTGGCATTTTTTTTCTTCTTTTTTGTTACGTTTTTCTGTTGTCTTTCATCATTTTTTTTTCATCTTTGCCTGCTACTTCTTCATCTTCATCTTGTTTTTTGTTTGCTGCTAAAACTTACGAATAAAAATATATTGGAGTATTGTACGTGTGCGTGTATGTGTGTGTTTGTATATTTGCATGTTTATAATTGTGGTCTATAATGAGTCGTCGTCGTTTCGCTTTTTGAATTTTGTTTCGATTCGAGCCGTTTACCTTCAAAGCCACATGAATACGTATGGATGCACATGCATACATACTCGTATGTTTCGTTTTCTTTTGTTTAAATTTATCACAACACAAAGTCAGTTGGATTATTGCTTATAAGCGAGTATCTATCTACATACTGTATGTGTGTATATATGTATCTTATAAGTATGTATGTGTGCATGTATGTATGTGCGGATTGGTAAGAATGTTGTCTGTTTATTGTATGTAAACAATGCGTTGTAGTTTTTTGCATTGTCAAATACAATATTTTTCATGTGAAGCCAATGGTAATTATCGTTGAATATTCACAGAGAAACAGAGAAGAATTGTAATTTTCTCTGTTGCTTTTGGTACATTTTTTTTTTTTTTTGGTTTTAATTTTGTTTAAAAATTAAATTTTAGAATTCCAAGGAATGGTTAAAATGTGATTCATTTCAATTAAAATATGATTGTGTGTGTGTGTGTATGAATTTTCATGGTTGGATGCCTTAAAGTAACTTATTCTTCTTCCCTTTTTCTATATTTTTTAAAATTTTTTTTTATCATAATTCCCATTATCTTTTTTGTTGAGGCCTTCAAACGAAACAAATAGATTCGCAACATTCATGACTATACCTGTGACATTCGTGTCTTTAATTGCGTATCTTTTTCTATTGCAATGATTTGCAATAACACCAAAATCTGTACGTACTTTTTTCTGAAAATAAAAATATTTCTAATAGTGGACCGGAAGCAAAGCTAAGATGTAGGCCAAAACACTTGAAAAGCTACCAGCCAGCAGCATCTAAGGCGTTTACTTTGACAAAAAAAAAAAAAAGAATTAAATTATATACGGTATACGTCCCAGCATTTGAATGTCAAAATAATTATGAAAAATTCTGATAAAAAATCTGCTAATGGCATAGCGACTAGACTTGAAACATATCTCAACAATGTTTGTCCTGAAGCAGCTTAATTTAGATCAGAGGAACAAAGAATCCAAGGAAATAGGTTGAGTTGCCCACAATATTGTCTTGCCACCACAGTGTGAAGTATATACTTGAAGATATCCCAGGTAGAGATGCCAAACGGGAATTCCCGATTCCCGAAATTCCCGGGATTTTCGGGATTTAAAAAACCCGAAACCCGGGATTTTTTAATTCTAAATCCCGGGAATTTCGGGATTTGATAATCCCGTTTTCGTTCTATTTATTTTGCCATACTAATATTTTTTATGTACTTTTCGTTAAAAATATGAGTTCGTAGATTGCAAATAAAATAAAAATAAATTTGTGTTTAATTTTAATCAATTCTTTATTATCTGCACAACTTTTGTACCACTGTTCGAACTTCTTCCACATATACAACGATAATTTTCGCAATATGTGTTTGTTCGTGATAATCCTCTGCTTACAACCTTTTCTTAAGCAACAAGCCTTGTTAGTTATGCTTCGCTCACAACCTTTTTGTAAGCACAACACTACCAACTGTTTCCTTTCAAGTCTAACCGAATTATAGCTCGATCTCGTGTCTTCACACAATCGATTGATTTATCACTTCAACCAATTTAAAGTCGTTATACACGACTAGCTTAATTCAAACTCCGAATACAACGTGCCGTCTGCACACACGACTGATTCAACTCAAACTCTGAATTCTGAATCCTCCTTGCTCGCGTTTGTCTTGCCTTTTATATCACTGGATCATTAATGTGATGAATGCCCTCGAAGGATGATGACGGCCTTCGGGAACATTCTAAAAATGTAAACAACTTCTTTTAATTGTTGTTGCTTCTTTTTTACATTCGTCCAGGCAGATTATTTGTTGTTGGTTTATTTTTCTATCCGCTATTTTATACTGCACATTGTTGTTGCTTGTTTACTTCTTTGTTTTCTTCATTTTGTTGTTGGTTATTTACGACTTTTATCCCTTATTCTTGTTTATTCATCGATCTTGTAAACAAGCGCTTTATTTTTGTTGCTATATTTTTTTACTTATGCATTGATCAAGTATATAGTGTTGTTTTTGGAGCTTTTGTTTATTATTTTAACAACACCATTTCCACTTTCGTAACAATATGTATTTGCTTAATATTTTACATTATATGTATGTAGATCTCCAAATGTGATTTATGAATTTTTTATTTTACTTGAAAATTAATTTTTGTTAATTCTAATGTACACTGATAAATATTGTTAATATTATATTATATGTCTTTATTTTTTACATAATATTTATGTAGGTCCCCAAATATGAAATTACTTATAAACAACTAATTTTTGTTAATAAAAGTGAAATATGTTATTTGTTTTAAGTATTTTTCACTTAAAAAACTTTTAAATAAACATTACATAAGAAAAAAAATCCGTTTTTGTGTTAAAAGTGAGAAATTTCAGGAATTTTTTTTCGGGATTCAGAATTCCCGAAAATCCCGGGATTTTTTGAAAAATCCCGAATCCCGGGATTTTTAAAAACCATTCCCGATTGGCATCCCTAATCCCAGGTCAGATATCAAAACGAAAATAAAAAATATTTCTTTGGTGAATTCCACTGAATAGATCTCTAACAAAACCCCACTTCCACTGCTTATATATAAAATTAACGCACACAACATAAGCGGTGTGGGAAGCTATGTCGTCAACTAGGTTTCAACTATCACGGTCGGGTTTATTTTAGCAACTGCCATTAGAATCTGATTTGTAGAACACCCTGACGAATCAGTAATTGCAATAAAAAGAAAAAAAAAAAACAAATTATTCAAAGTTCAGAATATTATCGTTATTATTTGATCATTGTTGCATTAATGCCATTAACACTTATGCTTATGCCTCAGGCGTATACTAGTCTTGCGTATTATGCGTATGTTTTTATTGCCAATGTTGTTGTAGTACGTCTTAATTTCACTGAGACATTGATAAACATAATTAGTGTCTCAGCCAACAGTTATTCACAATGACAGACGACACAAGAAATGAAAATGTTTGCTTTTCTTTTCGATTTCATTGAACGTATTTGTCTCACCTTAAGTTGTAATGAAAATTGTGTCAGATTTTCATTTCGTTTCCCTAAGCAAAAAATGACCAAGATAATGGTGTCCACTTTTATGGTATTAGAGCCATGCATTGTTTTTCTTAATGTTTTGTGTTAAAAGTCTCTTGGTAAAGATTCCGTAACAGTTTGTGTTCACTTGATTTTTTTGTTTTTTGTTTTTGTTTACTTTCAACATTAATTGCCAATCATTTGTCTTTTAAAAAATGCAAATTTTTCTTAATTTTGCTTTTTTCATTTTTAAATTTCTATCTTAGTCAACTTTTGATTTGATAAAGTTTTTTATTTTTTTGTTTTTTGTGACTTTTTGTTTCTGTTTTTGCTTTTGAATTTATTTGTTAAATAAAGTGAGGGAATCAAAAAAAAAAAATCTTGCATAAATTTATTGTTGCTCTGAATATTTATTGGAAATAAGTTGTATTTTAAACTGGGTTTTGAAGTGTTTTCTTTTTTGGTTTTTTGTTTTCTGATTTTATTAAATTTCATCATTTTATTTAAGAATTTCTTTCATTCTTCCACTATGAGTTTGAGTTCTTGAATTTGAAAGTGGGAAATGTGAACGACCGTTACACATAACAATGCATGAATTCATTATGAAATTTAAAGGTTTTATCGGAATTTTATTAATTTTTTTTTTTAAATTTAAATTGTTGCTTTTGGCAAAAAGAATTCCATCGTTTTGTTTCTTTTTTTACTTTGTTGTTCATATACGTTGTTGTAATATGGTTGGCTTTTATAAATTGGGCTTGTTCTTATATTTGCCGTTTAAGCTATTTTCAAAAATATTTCTATCAAAAATAAATTGGATAAGATGTGGCAGCAAATAATCAAAAAAAAAAAAAGAAAAACTTTCTATAATATCTCTAGAGTAGCTAAGGTTACATCGTAAATAGCTTGTCAAGCAATGTTTCTTCGGTAAATATTAGCCGGGTTGTGACAAAAGCCTGGCACCATTGAAAGTTCACCGTAGTTTGATGCGGTCATAATACGCTTCTTAATTTTATGATTTTATCGGAAAAATCTCTATGCATCCTTTGCTTATTTAATTTGTTAAAACATTAGAACGATGACATTCCACTTTGATTGAATGAGTTTGAATTTGAGCATTAAGTTCACATTTATTTGATTTTCACATTAATTTTAGTTTTTAGAAACCTAACAAACCAGGTTACGGGAAAATGAAAGAACATGACATAACAAAACCACTTTTTAAGTGCTACACATCTCGGTCAGAATGCAACTTTTGCTATTCATGATCTGTACATCACAGTATTTAAATGGTACGTAATACTAAGCTTTTGAAAGGAGCCTTGTTAGCAACTGAAGTTTAACTTTTCCGGTCTAATTTCTGTATTGTATCCTCTATGTTAAATAAAAACGAAACGAACATCCCACAAAGGGGATTGAAAATTTAATTCTGGTTTTCATTATATCGCTGTATTAATTGATTTTACCTGTACTGATCTCAACCCAAACTCTATTGTTTGTCACTGTGCTGAATGCATTGGCTCTCGATGTAATACAATATGGGAATTAATTCTATTTTCAATAGCATAGATTTTAGTTTAAATGGGCGAACAAGTGTCAAGAAGTAGCCCTAATGAACGTGTGTATATCCTTCCTGGCAAAACATTTTTCAATGGGCGAAAACGAAAAAATTAAATTAAATTATTTTAAATTAGTAGCGACAAAAATTAGGATTTCCAATATATTGCTTTCAAATCGATTGTTGCATTAAACACAACAATTTCGATTTCTATGACAACTTAATTAATATGTTACATACATACCTACATATGTATGTATGTGTGTGTGTGTGTATATTTATTTTTTATATAATTTGTTTACAAAATTCTTAATTAATTAAATAATTCATAATTCTGTTTGCCATTGAATGGTAAAACAGATCATTTTGTTGTGATTTTCTTTAAAAACTGCACAATTGCGTTCTCCAACTGATTTTTTGATTTTTCCTTCATATCGTGTTTATTTACCTTTTTTTTTGTTATCGAAAACAAATCATTTTCATTTTTCTTTCCTTTTCCTGTATTAGTGTTAGATACTGCGCATGTATTTTACCTTTGTTCTGGTTTTTTTTTATATTTTTATTGTGTTTGTTTGTTTTTTGTTTTCTTTTTTTGTTTTTGTTTTCTGATTTTATTAAATTTCATCATTTTATTTAAGAATTTCTTTCATTCTTCCACTATGAGTTTGAGTTCTTGAATTTGAAAGTGGGAAATGTGAACGACCGTTACACATAACAATGCATGAATTCATTATGAAATTTAAAGTTTTATCGGAATTTTATTAATTTTTTTTTTTTTAATTTAAATTGTGCTTTTGGCAAAAATGAATTCCATCGTTTTGTTTCTTTTTTTACTTTGTTGTTCATATACGTTGTTGTAATATGGTTGGCTTTTTTAAATTGGGCTTGTTCTTATATTTGCCGTTAAGCTATTTTCAAAAATAAATTAGATGAGCTGTGGCAGCAAATAATAAAAAAAAAACATTCGATAATATCTCTAGAGTAGCTAAGGTTACATCGTAAATAGCTTGTCAAGCAATGTTTCTTCGGTAAATATTAGCCGGGTTGTGACAAAAGCCTGGCACCATTGAAAGTTCACCGTAGTTTGATACGGTCATAATACGCTTCTTAATTTTATGATTTTATCGGAAAAATCTCTCTATGCATCCTTTGCTTATTTAATTTGTTAAAACATTAGAACGATGACATTCCACTTTGATTGAATTTATGTACACCATGCCAGGTATTTCTGAGTTTGAATTTATTTGATTTTGACATTAATTTAAAAGTTTTTAGAAACCTAGCAAAATAGGTTACGGGAAAATGAAAGATTTGAACGTAATTTCATTGAACAAGACAGGGAGGCTTTAGCTAAAACAGTGCTTCATATAATAAACCACTTTTTAAGTGCTACACATCTCGGTCAGAATGCAACTTTTGCTATTCATGATCTGTACATCACAGTATTTAAATGGTACGTAATACTAAGCTTTTGAAAGGAGCCTTGTTAGCAACTGAAGTTTAACTTTTCCTGTCTAATTTCTGTATTGTATCCTCTATGTTAAATAAAAACGAAACGAACATCCCACAAAGGGGATTGAAAATTTAATTCTGGTTTTCATTATATCGCTGTATTAATTGATTTTACCTGTACTGATCTCAACCCAAACTCTATTGTTTGTCACTGTGCTGAATGCATTGGCTCTCGATGTAATACAATATGGGAATTAATTCTATTTTCAATAGCATAGATTTTAGTTTTAATGGGCGAACAAGTGTCAAGAAGTAGCCCTAATGAACGTGTGTATATCCTTCCTGGCAAAACATTTTTCAATGGGCGAAAACGAAAAAATTAAATTAAATTATTTTAAATTAGTAGCGACAAAAATTAGGATTTCCAATTTATTGCTTCAAATCGATTGTTGCATTAAACACAACAATTTCGATTTCTATGACAACTTAATTAATATGTTACATACATACCTACATATGTATGTATGTGTGTGTATATTTATTTTTTATATAATTTGTTTACAAAATTCTTAATTAATTAAATAATTCATAATTCTGTTTGCCATTGAATGGTAAAACAGATCATTTTGTTGTGATTTTCTTTAAAAACTGCACAATTGCGTTCTCCAACTGATTTTTTGATTTTTCCTTCATATCGTGTTTATTTACCTTTTTTTTGTTATCGAAAACAAATCATTTTCATTTTTCTTTCCTTTTCCTGTATTAGTGTTAGTGTTAGATACTGCGCATGTATTTTACCTTTGTTCTGGTTTTTTTTTTATATTTTTATTGTGTTTGTTTGTTTTTGTTTTTTTTTTCACTCCAGAATAGTTTACGTTTTTTTCTTTCTTTATGTTTTCCCCATTTTTTTTGTTCATTTATTCCTCTTGCTGAAATGGGTCTCTTCACAAAGGTTTATTACGTATACGAAAACAGCTGGTTTATGGTTTAGCTAAAGTTGATATCAAATTATTGTTATTGTTGTTGTATATTACTTAGGAAAATCTAAAAGGAAGAAATATTCTCTTAATATGAAAAGTAGAATTTAAGAGAATTTTTTTTTGTACGCTATAGACCCCCGTTTGTAAATGTGAAATTAAGAGAAATCATTGAAATAAAAACAGCAAACGGCATAACAAAAGTTTTGTTGATGCTTATTCTCCCTTTTTTTTTTTTTGTTTAATGTTTTATAATGAATTCTTCATCATCATCATGACTATGTGTTTGCATACATATGTACTCATATATATCATAGTGTGTGGTGTGTGTGTGTGTGACTGTTTGTTATAAATTCGCATACGTACTCTACTGTCAATAATTTTGTTATTTGTTTCCAACAGCAATAAAAACAAAAAAAAAACAACAAATAAGTGAAATAATAAAAAGTACGCAACAAAATAAGTACTTACTTTAAGGGGGGTGGTGTAGAATGATGAGTGGGGATTTGTTAAGATTCACTCAAAGTTCTTATTGTCTTGCTTTTATTTAATACAAGAGATTTGTATTGGAGAAGAGAAGAACAAGAAGAAGAAGAAGAAAAAAAAATGTGAAAATGGAGAAAACGATGAAGGAGAGCATATTACAAACATAAGAGCGAAACAACTCACACAACAATAATTTGAAACTTGTTACACGCGTTTTATTTCAGTTGCTTTCGTTGTTATTTCTTTTGTGTTTTATTCGTGCACAAATTCTTCGTTACAATATTGTGGGAGAAACATGCATGTTTATAGCTTCATTTATAAAGATTGTGGAAGGGGGTGTGGGGATGGTGGTGGTAGTGGTGGTGGTGTGGTTGTAGAATATTTAATTGTGTTGTAGAAGTAGAAGTTGAAGTAAGTCAAATAATTGTTTACAAGTCAATTAAAGTGATGTGCATTAAAATAGCACATTTTGCAATGAGTAAGAATACTTTCTACATGCATGTATAAATATGTACAGATTTCAGTGGAATGCACTTTTGACAAAGAAACACATTTAAAGTTGCATTTCTCTGTATTATTGTAAGCAGATTTGTAAACAATATTATCTAGAATTATTATTATCGTTCTCTGCTGTTTTATAACATAGAATGCATAGAATTTTCTTTATAACAACATACACATTATCCCCCGTATGTATATGTATGTATAAGTGTAAGCAAATGATTGAAAATGTATTGGCTTTTGAGTTTTTATAACTTCTGTTGTAGTTGACGTTTCTGTTGTTGTTCTGTTGTTGTAATCGTTTAAGTATCCCTTTAATCAAGTGGTTGTCATGCTATTGTTTTACTGGTGGCATGTGTAAATGTTTAAATGAGAATTCTAAGAAATAATTTCAATATACATATCTATGTACATACATTAACATATATGTAGGGGTACATATGTATGTGTGGCAATCAATTAAGTGTAGAAAATTATAAAATTTATCAACGCTTTATTCCTTATGCTAGTCCTTTATAATTTTTGTATAGTGCGCTCGACTATTAGTGTGTGGGTCGTGGGTTCAATTCCTACCAGAGACTCTGGTCTGTGACACTACACCAAGCACATGGTCTAAGTTACTCAGCTCGTATATAATTCGATGATAATTTATAATTGTATTGTAATTAGTAAACAAATAAATAATAGTTTTAGCATAATAGGTAGTTTCTGGTTTTTTATACTTGATTTTAATTGATATTTGTAGACTCCTAAAAAACACTAATTTGACTATAATATTTTGACAAAATTTCTTTATGAGTTCCAAAGACGAGACAGAGAAATGTTTTAACGCACACGTAAAGTTAACACTTCCACTGTGTATGTGTACGATTGTAACATTTAAACTTGTTGTTGATGAGCTTTTATTATTGGCGAAAGATAAAAAAAACAACAAAACTAAAATTATAAATGTATGTACAAAGAGCAGCGTTACAAAAATTCATTTCGCTTTGAATTTTTCCAAAATCTACGATCTGTTAAATTTTATTCGCCTTGCCTATGTATGTATATTGCCAGCTAAAACAGACAAATCGTAAGTAAAAAGTAAAAACAAAAACACACATAAATACGTAGTAAACATTAATAAACTTTTCGCCTTGTTTTTGACATGTAAAAGGACAATCCAACAATAAAACATTAACATTTGGATGTTTTAACACTATGTACCTGTATTAAGATATTTAACTTGTGTGTGTATGGCAATATTGTTTTTATCCAACTCTCTCTCTCTCTCTCTCTCTCTCTCCATCTATCTCTGAGTTAATAGTTCTCCTTTAATTTTTCCATAACTTGAGTTTATCATGCACCCAATCCTCTATATAAAAATATATTCACTCTCTCTCTCTCTCTCTCTCTCTCTCATTCTATGCTATTAATAATTATTAAGTTAGATGTGTTAATATGCATGTATTTGTATGTGTGTGTTAACACATTTAGTTGATTTTTTTCGTTTTTGTTTTCTGTATGTGCTTAATGTTTGTATGTATTCGTGTAATAACTTCTAATGAGTGGATTTAATTAAGAGCCATTGCCGTCTGTATTTGGTGTTTATTTAGCAGCAAAAAAAAGAAGAAATAACCAAATCGAAATGTTTTCTTTTCTTTTTATACTTTTTTTTATTACTTTTGTGTTTTTGTTGTTGTTGTTGTTTTTTTTTCATTAATTATTGAATTGTTGGCAAATTTGCTGACAACAAAGGAAATTACGCTGTTAAGAGACGTAGAAATAGCAAATCAAACAGTAAAGCTGACATTGAAAATCCAGTTGTTTTCTCCATAAGTTTTATTCAGCATTTCAATATTTGTAGCGAAACATTAATTTTTATGGTCAAAACTGCAAATTGTTTAAAATGTTTAAACTGGAGCAAGTGGCTTTGAAATTTTTATGGCGTCAGTATGATATGGTAGCAGTTGTTCCACATTTACGCTGTTCCAAGTGTACAAATGTTTACTTAACATTTTTTTTGCCTTAAGAGACCTTTGCCCAGAAAGTCACAAAATAGATAAAAAAAAATACAAAAACAAAAAAAAAAAACATTGTTCATCGTTTATTGGCAAACTGTTTCAGACAGACAAGTAATATAGCAAACGCAATAACAGGACAATAAGATAAAATGCCTGGAAAAAAAAGCTGAAGAGAAAATAATTTATCATAGTTTTGTTTGTTACAGGTCATGCTTAAGCATCTGAATATGTATTGCTTTTTATTATTGTCGGCACAATATTTCTGTTTATGGCTATACAATATCAGAAATAAACAACAACAACAACAATGCATTGAGTGCAAATAGTCTCAGGCTCATATTCGAACATTGTAAATTTCCAGTAACAACAACAACAACAGCTATAAGGAAAAATAAAACCAAACTAAGCAATCTGGTAAAGCCATCACAACTAATGGCTGAAGTTATAAATGTCATTCCACTTGTCCGCCTGTATGTACATCCGTACGTCCGTTTGTCTATCATTACAAAACAATTTATTTAGCCAGGCACAAATAAAATCACCAACAATAACAACAACAATAGTCCTACTACATCAGTAAACAGGATAAAAGAAAAGGAATACAAAAAAAAAGCTTCTAAAAAAAATACCACAATACTAAGAATAGTAAAAATAAAACAAAAGAAGAGAGAGAAAAAAAAAATGCTACAAACAAGGTGGAACGAACAATTTATTCTGTTTTCTTTGTCTCTCTTCCGTTATTGTTAGAATATTATGACACAAGGGATCACAGTTAAAGTATCATATGGAACTTGCAATACCAATCTATTCATAATTCATTCATAACAAACACACACACACAACAGTACACTCATACCTATGTACATACATATGTACGTGTTCTCTTTCTCATTCTCCCTTTATCATCCTAGCAGTATTTATGTGATCATTTCCCGTGTACTCAACCAAACGACACTAATTTTATTTGTTCATTCGTAATAATAATAAGATTATTACCGTCTTGCATTATTATCATATTCACCTGGCACTTATTGATTATCAAACATAACATTGTAAACGAAACTAATCGTCTTAAGTTTTATTATTTTTGTCACAAACAACTGTAATGCTTTTATTATCTTCACGAATAACTTCCAGGGAATATTAATTCGATAAGAAAATTCGATTTGTTTTTACAAACGCATAAAAATGTTTGTGGGGTATAACCAAAGTATTTCAGACAATGAAACCAATACAGTTGCGAGTAATTTTATAGTATTTTCAAAAGATATTCAAATTCTTTTCGATCAGATTTGTTGCAATTTAAGCTTATAAGATGAAAAAAGTTAATTTGTAGATTGATTTGTTAACTGCTCTTATTGATTTCGGTTTTATTACGGATCAAACTCGTAACGCTTATGCATAGGAAAATGGTTGAAAATGCACTGTGGATTATGTACTGGATTAATCACAGGAAAGTCTCTTAATCAGTTGTTCAAATTTCAAATTTGGAATTGATTTTTGTATTATTTTAGATTAAAGGTTACATTGTCTACTAAAACTGCTATCGTTTGACAATATTTTATTCGTCACTGTTTAAGATTGACAAGTTAGTGTTCGTTCGTTTATTAAATTTTTCCCAAAACAAATGTTATTTTCCCATTAGAAGTTCTGCGTATACTCTTTACTCTCTTCTCTGTCTGCCATTATGTTTGTCTGTCTGTGTGGGTGACAAATTCTCTATTATTTTGTACTCCTCCATTTTGGCAAGAGACATTTGCGTTTAAAGTCACTTCCCTCTCATTATGCAACGTTATTTCAACTATTATTTGTTCTCCGCTATGCTCCCCTATGTTTTGCACTCCCTAAATGACAGACATAAATTGCATTACATGATGAGAAGTGAGGAAAAGGAGAAGAGAAGAAGAAAAACTGTAACAATAACCATAAAAATAAAAACAACAAAATACAACAACAAAAGAAAAAGAACAAAATGGAAAAGAAGAAGAAGAAGAAGAAGGAGGAAAAAATAACAAATTACTATTCAGTGACATCACTTGAGTCATTATTATTTTGTTAAATATTCTATAATCAGACTTTAGGTAATTGGGAGTTAAAATACTCATGTAATGTATAACACAATACAAATGAGTACAAACACAAATACAAATACAAACACAAATACAAATACGAGTATAAGTACAAGTACACGTAATAACTGCAATAAAGTTATTAGAAAATGAATGAAAAAATGTGAAGCGCAAAAAACCCTGCTGTATACAGTGTGGCCCCAACATAATTATTTAAAGTGTTTTAAAGCCTGCGAAGATATCTTCCTAATGGAATCTAAATAGATCAATTAATGAATCGAGTTAAATTTTTGAGCAATAATCTGGAAGTTACTGTGTGTGTGTCTATGTGTTTGGCTATTTTGTTAGCAGGACCATTATCACACGCGTTTAATGTATTTCCGTTAGTTGCAGGCAAATGTTCTTAATTGCCGTCTTAATAGTTACAATACTAAATTGAATTACAGGCAATTAATTGAAACAAATTATTCTCATTGAATTGAAGATAAGATAAGATGTCTGCCATGAACAGACCATTTGAAATGCGATTAAAGGACTTACTGTGTGCTTTAATGCAATATTAAAAGTGTTACGATTGATTTTAAGCAAATTTAATTACGAATTTTAATTTTTGTTTACCTCAGTATCCCGGAATTAATTTGTAAATTTCAAGCTGTAAACAAAATTTATGGTTTTGTAAAGTCAATAAAAAAAGGTAATCTAAAGAGTATTCGTTTTTGTACTTTATGAAGTGTGTTTGAAAAGTAACGTTCCTTCCGATTATGTAAGACAAAAAGATTGACGAAAATATATCAGTTGATCTATCTTTTATGAAAAAATGGAATTGAACTCATCAAACGTATTGAAGTAGTGGCGGTAGAATATTGCAAGTCTGTTCTGAGTAGGAAATATTTACGCCTAATGCCCAACTGTTTCAAAAAGCCCAATAACATACCGATCCTGATCTTCTTTCTAGGTACCTCAGTATATACCTCATGCGTATATAAACATAACGGTGCTGAAAACTCAGCAAATCGCTGTTATAGGAGTTACTGATGGTGTTGGATTCTTAGCTCAAATGTTGCGATGAATTTTATTCATATTTTGTACTTTCCTCCATGGCAGCGATTCCAAAACTATGTTAAAATAAAAGAAATATTGCACAAGTGAAAGATTATAATGTAATGATAAAAATTATAATTTTGTTGACTGTTTGCCTCGATTACAGTGTAGTGTGCTGTATTGAAAGTGTTTCCTACAAGGCAATCTCATACTGGCAATCTCAACTTATTGATAAACTTAATAGGAACAAATGATTAGTGATTACGTTGAATCGACCGAATCCAGACTGTTCAAGCGCTAGTCCAGTTTGTTTTGATGGAAATATTGTTTTCCCAACACCATAAGCCATACCTAACGGTCTACATTTATACTTTCAGTGTGTTTTGAAAGACTCCATAAGCCATAATCTTTTTTGACTTCAAGTATGATGTGTAAAGTAATTTTACTTTGTCAATGTACAAGCCCTGTAAAGTGAAGAAAGGGTCAGAATCTGTACAGCAAAAAAAAATAAAACTTTAATACTCGTAGCATTCAGGATATTATAGCGATAAGTACATGGAGTAATAATCGATTGGATTTCAAATTTAATTTTTCAAACAATTCTTTCAACTTTCAACGCAAATATAGCTGTTGTTGACGTGTTGTATTTTTGTTAGTTTCGACCCACTCTAGTTGTAGCCGGCTTTAATTTATAAAAAGAAAACTGGTTTTCATTTAAAGTTTTTTTTTTTTTGTTTTTAAATTAATTTAATTAACATAAACATTTTAATTAATATTTATTTTCGAATTTTCTACGTTTTAATACCATTTTATGTGTTTCTTTCTTTGTTTGCAGATTTCTATGCGGATTCCATTTACACCTACAAATGCCATCATGAGCGAGTGATTTAAGAAGAAAGAAAGAAGAAAAAACGAAAAAAGAAAATCAAAATCGAAACCAATTTTAGGGCACAGCAGAAAGGGAAGAAATATAATGAAAATGTTTTAAAATGTTGGTCTTTGGGCCAACAACTCAACTGAAATTGCCATAAAATTTCAAATTAAACCAAAAAAAAAAAAAAAGTGAAGTGAAGTGAAGAAATTTTTCCATCATAAAATGTCAATAGTCAGTCAGTCAAGTAAATTGTGAAAATGAAATGAAATGAAAAAGAAAAAATTTTAATTTAATTTTAACTATCCATAGATTTAAGTGTGAAATGATTTTCTATTAAATCAAACAAGTTTTATGATTTATTTTTATAAAAAAAAAGGAAAACAAAAACAATAAAGAAATATAATTATAAAAAAAAACAACAACAACAACAGCCGTCTTTGTTGAAAATTAAAAAATAATCAAAAAAGAAAAAAAAAGAGAACCAAAAATAGCCAACGTAACGAAACGAGCCAGCCAAGACGGACGAAATTATTTAAGACAACAACATGAATTGGATTATTGTGGCCATAGTGCTGCTTATGGCTCACAAAGAGTACATGGCCAGTCCAACGCCGCTCAAGTTGCCCGGTAAGTACAATCACCCATACACACAATTATTGATGACATAAAGAAAGAAAGAAAAAAATTCAATTTCAGTTTCAATTTTTTCTCTTTGTTTTCGTTAAAGTTTCTTTCAATCTTTCTTCTTTCTGGTATTGGTAACGAATATTTGAAGCTGTTTTCAGCCTAAAAAATTTTTTGTTCGCAATAGAAAAAAAAAAAAGAAAAATAGCAACGTTAACGTATGTATGTATGTAGCTGTGTCGTGTGGTAGTTTTTTTCCAAATCGAAATTAAATTTTAAATTAAAATCCCGGCCTTTTTTAATTCCTTTGTCACTGTGTTGTCATATTGTTGACTAAGTGGTTTTGGCCATAAGAGTCTTAAAATAATAAATTTACAAATTTATTTATTTATTTACTTGTTTATTTATTATTATGTACATACGTACATATGTGTACATACGAGCATGGATGAAAAAAATTAAATAAATATGCGTTAAAAAATGTCTCATTTATGTGTCATTGAAATTGTAAAAAAAACAGACCACATTTTAACAATTTTATTTTGAAATTTTTAAATGTGTAATAACAATAGCAATTACAACAATAATAATAACGGACTTTTGTGGTGCGTAATATGCCCAACCGACAACAACAACAATCAGTCTCGACACCCTCCTAAATATGGCCAAACAAATAAAAATTACAAAACATAACAAAAAAAACAACAAGAATATCTTTAAATGGCAAACAATGAAAGTGACTTGACCAAAAAAATTGTAAAGAAAATAAATAAATGCCAACCGACATAGAGATAAATAAATATTGTATTTAATTTATTGTTATAAAAACAACAACAACAACAATAACAATAACCAATACATAGCAACAAATAAAATTGAAAAGAAATAAAAATTTTTTAATCTTCTAACAATAGAATAAAAAAAAATTAAAAAAATACTCGCATTTATTCGTTGTTATTTTCCTCCTCAGTGTAAAAGTAAATAAAACCCAGCAAACATTTCAATTTGCATTCAAAGTTTTAAAGTTACTTTAACAAGATCACATATGTACATCAAATTATGAATATAATCGAGGGATCTCAAAGAAAACTGAAGCATTAAAAAATATCTTTTTTTATTCACTTCTTAAAAAACAATATTTTTGTATAGACAAGGAGGCCAGTAACACATGTAAAGCAAATCGAGAGTGATAGATTTGCCACCAGCGAGATACATATGTACATATGCGGGCTACTTAAGCATGATCTAAAGTTCAGTTCTTGTTATCAAATATAAAAGTCTTGAATCGAAGCATACTTCAGTGCTGAAACCAATTCCGATGAGCTTTAAAATATAATTGGGATGTTGGTGTTATATTCTTAAACCTTATAATTCGTTGTTGTTTAATATAATAAAGTTGAAGCTGGTCTAATAGTGTGTGGTAGTGCCGAGCTTCATTGCATTGCATCCATCCATTCAATCCTTACAGAATGGTCGTATAAAGAAGTAGACATTATTCTTTTACATCTGCTTTACCACTCTTGGAAGCATATGTGAAATATTTTCACTACGTTAAGAAACAATACCTCCTATGAACATGTATCGGGTCCGCCATCTAATGTTTTTTTTCTTCAACTAGTGCTTATTTCGTTAGCTCATATCTGACTTGACAGATAATTAGTTTTATCTATTCGCTGAACGAATATGGTTGTATATACGCGTTTTCGCATCGCTAAGTGGGCCTGCGATCGACTTACAGAAGATGTCGATTCAGATTAAGCTCATTTTGATCTTGGCGGGTATGGAAACAAGCGAAATTGTCACATTTGGGGCACAGAAAACCCGCACGAATACATTGAAAAACCGACACGCCCAAAACGAGTCACTGTTTGGTGCGGATTTTGGTCCAGAGGCATAATTGGACCATTTCTTCGTCGAAAATGAGCAAGGAGTGGCCGTTACAGTTAATGGCGATCGTTATCGGGCCATGTTGAACGAATTTTTGTGCACGAAAATTGAAGAGGAGGATATTTGCAACATTTGGTTTCAACAGGACGGCGGTACGTACCACACAGCCGAAACTACACTCGATGTTTTGCGCCCTGTTTTTGAAGATCGTATTATCAGCTGCAGAGCTGATGTCGTTTGGCCACCTCGGAGCTGAATTTTGATACCGTTGGACAATTATTTGTGGGATGCCGTCAAAGATACGTGTTACGCCGACAAGCCAGAGACAATTGACGCTTTAAACGATAATATTGGTGAAATACAGCTGTACACAATTGATAATGTGCTTAAAAATTGAACCCATCGTGTAGGCTACTGCATGGCCAGCCGAGGCAGCCATTTGAATGAAATTATTTTCCATTATTTACCGGAAGGATTGTACTTTCAAATAAAAAAGAAATTTAAGAAAATATTCAGTAGTTTTTCTTTAAACCATTTTCAAAAAGAAAAAAGTTATTTGGCGGACCCTTTATTGAGTGATGGTGATGGTGCACATTGTTCATTAAGTTCTCCATTTTCGCAAGAGATGGTGTTGCCTGATTTTCATATCTCATCTACATTGTTGATGTTGATATTTCAGCTTTTTAGCTATAATATTCATTCATATTGATAATTTCTGACTTTTACCTGACCCTCCTTTAACTAATAATATACAATTAATGATAAAAATTGCATTTTAATATCAAAAACTAATTCCAAGTATGTTTTGAAGTCACCGTAAAGCCACGGCTTAAACCTACTTTGAGAGTAAATAAAATTGCCATGAAAAGTTTCTCAAAAATCTGTCGTGCGGATTAGATTTTAAACTATACTCATGTATAGAATTAATACCCAATAGTGTGTGAAGCTAGGCCGTAATCCTGACTGAATGGTTGTAATATGTATGGCTTTTATATGTCCTGAATGATTATGAAAGTAAATGTAATTAGCAAAAATAAATTTTCAAATTAACACTGAATATTTTCATCTGTAGGACATTTTACTGATTTAAATTAATTTAATTTTTGTTCATTTGACTCATTTAAACGAAAATATTTACTGGGATTAATTTATAAGTTCATATATGTACATGTTGCATACATATTTGTTTTTGTTATTTTATAAATATTTTTATTTTATTTAATTTTTTACATTTATTTGGTATTATTTTTAAGTTTATTTCTATTTTTTACATTTATTTGGTATTTTTTTTTATTTTAGCTGACATTTGCTAATTGCTAAGTATTGCTTGTTCTGTTTGTTATTCTATTGTTGTATACAAAATAACGATTTATTTTTATAAACAATATAAATACAAATACAAATACACATACATACATATGTATGTATAAAAATTAATATGGTTGATGTTTTTAAAACAGTATGACATAAAAATATTCCTACACTATGTTTTATTAACTTTCTTTAGGAAGTAAATACTCATACATTGTGGTGTTATTCTAAACATTTTTAATTTTATGCCATAAAATGAAAACATTCAGATATACATACATACATACATACGCATTTATATGTATGTACATATGTATGAACATACTTATAAGCATGCATGTATGACTTTGTATTGAAAACCAAAAAAACAGAATGTTTAAAACAAATCTGACTTTGACATGTTTTATTGCAAAAATTTCAGTTATTCTGGTTGATGTTGTTGTTGTTGTTGCTGCTGCTGTTGATGTTTTTTAGGGAAATGAAAATAAATAAATAAATAATGGAAAAACAAAAACAAAATGCATTAAAATTTTAAACTCTACACTTGTTTTATGCAATTTTATTTTGATTTTTGTTCGCTTTTTTTTTCTTTTTTTTTTGATTATTTTTTCGAGAAAATTTTTTGTTTCTTCTAATACAAAAAGATTTGAAAACATTTGAAAAGTTTTTCCATTTTCGTTTGAAAATGGAAATGAAATATGTATGTACACACAGCCAGATATACTAACATACACACATATGTACATACAGTGACGAGCAGAAGTAAGTGCATGTTCACAATACTGAGTTTCGTCATTCACAAAAACAAAACCATGCAAGCAAATACAAAAAAAAAAAATTAATTTTAATTCTTCATTTTGTTCTTAACAAATAGCAGTAAAAAAACAGTAATTAATGAAATGAATTCAATGAGTTTGAATGAAAAAACGAAAATAACCCACATAAACTCAATTTTGCACGTTTCAAGAAAATTCAAGAAACTAGCCCAATTTCAATATTTGGTCCATAGACCCATATTAGAAATGGCTTGATTTATGCAGTTTGAGATGCTTTCTATCAAATGATCAATAACATCTTTCGGAATTCGATGCCATTTCGCATTTATACGATCCCAAAGTTTGACAATGTCTGTTGAGGCTGTTTCGTACTGTCGGAGCCGGATTTTCACGAATGGCCAAAAATTTTTAATCGGATTGAGGTCGGGACTTTGTGTGGCCATTCCAGCAATTGAAAATTTTGTTTCCCATCCCATATCTTTACAATTTTTGCTGTGTGCTTCGGGTCACCATCCTGTTGGGAAATAATTTCTTATTCGGGATAAGCACATTTGTCCTTAAAATTCGGAAGATGGGTTTGCAGAATCTGTAGATAGTCTTTTTTCGCATGATACCATCTACTAAATATAGAGGGCCAACATGCCACCATCTTAAGTATTGTGAACATGCACTCACTTCTGCTCGTCACTGTACATATTCGCATATGAATGTTTTTCGTATGCATTTAAAACTAAAATTAAAAAAAATGAAGAAAAAAATCTGAATTTATAAAATTGTTGGCATTGTTGTTGCAACTGTTTCATTATTTATTGACAGTTATAACTGTTTCATACAAAATAGAAACAAAAAACACACACAACATACATACATACAGACACTTTCGAAATGAAACAAAGAAACAAAAAAACCAAAAATAAAAAATATGGCAACCAGAAGTGTTAATTTCCTGTTGATGTCAACCATATTTGTTGTTGTTGTTGTTGTTGTTGTTGTGTTGTGCTACCGTTTTATTTGAATTTATCGCCGTTATATATTTAATGCTTTCCTTGTATCAAAATTAATTTCATTTTTATTTATGTTTTCTTTATTGCTGCTGCATCCTATACCATTTAGGAAAACCATAGAAGCGAGATAGTTGTTAAGAATTTATTTAAACAATGCTCTCGAATAGAAATCTAATACAAATAAATCATAAATAAAAAGTTTAAAAATTTAATTTTAATGTTATTGAAATTAAAATAAAAAATAAAAACAACAAATTCATATGAAAAGATTTACAAGTGGTGTGACATGTGACTGTTGTTCACATTGAAACCCGGTATACGTAGTAGAAATCAAGAAATTCAAATGTTCTTATAAATTTAAATTTATAACGGGGAATTTTTGCATTTGAAAGCAAACGTTAAAACAATTGTTTCTGTAGATGATTCATACGAGTTTCTGTTGAAATACAAATTTTTCGTTTTAAATGTTGTTAATTTTATTTTATATGCATACATATGCATACATATGCATATTTATTTTAATTAAAATTTAAATTAATTTCTCTATTTTGAGGATGATACAATCGGTAGACATCTTAATTGTTGCGTAGAAATAGAAAATGATCTGATATTTGGAAAGTAAACAGATGTTGACTATTGAGAGCTTTTGAGACCAGAGGTTATTGGCTGTTGCGTAGTTTTAAAGATCTGTGCTTCGAATAATGAATTTATGATTCGATTACCACCAAACACTTAAGTGTCCTAGGAAAGCAATGTAGTGCTTATCTGGTAAAACATAGGTGATGAATCGGAAGAAGCAAACATAGAGCATCAAATGCATATAGAGGCTCTGAAGAGATAGTACAGGGCTATAATGGGACATTATAGGATAGCGACACTGTTTACAACATTACCAATATACTCTGTGGCAACACAGTTATGATGAAGATGATTTGTTTGCGAAGACTGGATGGGCACACTCATTATATGAATGCATTCAATCTGTTTAGATGCAAGGAACAGCAGTGAACGTAGAGCATGTCTGGCAGGCATCTCATGAGCAAACCATTAGCTTGGACCGATTTTCTTGAAATTTGGGATATTGATCAAGCTTTTGTCGTGTGCAAGTTATATGCAATAAATATATTCAAAATTTTGATCCAAAGGGGGTAAAAATGGGAGAAAGGGAGAAAAATGGGCAAAAATTACTTTATATGCATAATGGTGTATTTTATCTGTTTTAAAGGCCTTCTTCTATGATTTTGCTTGGTTAAGTTTCCCAAATAGCTATTGGAGGTTTTCCTTTTATAAAGTTGGACCTAAAGGGGTCAAAAAAGGAGGAAAGGGGCAAATTGAGTTCATTTATATTTAGGACTTAGAGTATTCAAAAAACTGGGTTATTTGTAAAACCGGTTTCCGAATAATTTCAAAAATTGTATTTTTTAAGAAGAATATTTATTGATATTTTTATAACCCGCGCAACGCCGGGTACAATCTGCTAGTAGCTTATAATTTAAATAAATGGCGCCGTAATCTACTAGGTAGTGTGTTGACTTTTTAGATCAGATATCTCGACCAAATCGAAATATGAAAAATATTTCTTCGGCGACTTCTTCTCAGCTGATTTCTGGCAAAAACTCTCAGGATAAATAAAAAATTATCATGAAAAGTTTCTTAAAAAATCTGTCATTTAGAGTTGATGTTAAGCTGAAGGTTCTTCCACTCATGTATAGAAGTAACACATACAACATAACTGTTGTGAGAAACTCGGTTGTAATCCTGACTAAAGGGTTGTAATGCCTAATTATGTATGTATGTATGTAAATATAATTTAAATGTTTTTTTTCTTTGCCTAAATTAATAAAGGAATTGCATTCCTATACCATAAACTATTCACCATGGAAATGTAATGTTTTTTCATTTAACGTTAACACCAGCCACCCACGTTGTGTGTTGTTTTTTTAATTTTACCTTGCATTTCAATTTAATTTTCGCTGCAATAGAAAATCAATAAGACACAGAGAGATTAAAAGAAAAAATATTGAAAGATTGAAAAACAATCGCTCAAGTGCAGGCAGGCAAGGAGACAGGTTCATGCCATTCGTTTCCATTTTGATGTTCGAAAAAATATTTTTCAGTGTCAAGTTTTATTGATTTGTTTTCATTAATAGGTATTTCCTTTTGTCTATTTTTTTTTTTTGGTACTTGTTGTAGTTGTTGTTTTTCTTTTTTGCACTTGCAGAGGATTCTATCAGTATTTCTAGTTTAGTCTTGTTAAACACAACAGCGCTCGTCGAGTATTGTTTTGTTTTAAAAAGTGTGGAATTCATTAACATGGGATTTGACACTTACGCACACGTACGTACGTACTTTGCAAATTTATGTTTTTCTTTTTGTTGTTGTTGTTATTGTTGCTGTTGTAAAATATTATTTACAATAAGAATATGAAAAAAATGTTTATTTTTGTCATTGTAAATTCAAGGTTCTTGTACTTGTTTGTTGTTGTTTTTTTCTTTCTTTCTTTTTTGTTACTGTGTTCACATTCTTATTCTATTCTGTTCCATTCTGTTGTCTTCTATTAAGAAAACAAAAACAATAAAAAAAAAAAATTGTTTTACGTTACGTTTGATGCTTGTATTTGTGCGTTTAGGTATGCAGGAGCGTTATTGTAATGGAGAACAACAGCAATTCAAGGTTAATTAGAAACAAAAAAAAAATGTTGCCATTTGTCTTAAATTTAAGCTACGTATGTACGCTTAATTGTTCGTTGTTGTTGTTTTTTTTTTTGTTTAATGTCATTCCTTGTATTGTATGTACTTGTGTTTTTGTCATTGTCACTTGTATTAATTCAATTTTTCTTTTGTTTGTTTGCTATAAAGCGTCAAAACAATTTTTCTTGGTTTTGTGTTGTAATTTGAAAATCCTACTTGCGGGTTTTTGGTTTTGTTTCTTTTTGGGAAATTGAAAAAGTTTTTATTTCAATTTTAATTTCAATAACAATTTGAATTTGAATTTTTATTTAAAAATGCATATTTTAGTATGCCTTGAAGCATTTAATGAAAGTGTGTTAGCAAATGAGTCATTTTAATAAGTTTACCATCGTTGTGCAGTATTTAGGCCAAAGGCATTAAATTTATTAAATTGCCATTTAAAATTAAAGCCTTAATTAGTTAGTAATTATAAAGGCGTACTGTTTTCTTTTTTGCTCTTGTTTACTTAATAACTTAAATTAATGAGTAAATTATGGTAGAATACAAAAAAAGCAATTTTTTTTTCTGTTTTACACAAAAAAAAATAAGGAAAATAATAAGCAAAACGCCTACAGCACGTCTCTTGCGTAAATATGGATAAAGAAAGAGCAGGAAGCTTTTGTAAAAGAATATTACATGACCATATCCACTGCCATATACTACGTAGAATAAAATAAAATTATTCACATCACGGTATTTACAAAAACAACATAATTTTTCATACTTTTGTTCATTTCCTCTTGATCTTCTAAAGCAAAGAGAATAAAAGTTTTAAGTCAAAACGAAATTTATCAAAGAATTAAGCAGTCAACCGAGCAGGCAATACAAACATAATAATCCACCATATCCACATTGTATAAACATTATGCAATAAACTCTTATTAATCATTAATTAATAGCGTTTTTACATTTTCATTTTTCCATTCACATGGGACCGACCACATAAGGACAAAGACAATGCCTTACACCTCCTACTAAATTTTTATTCTTTCAAAGTCATTGACCTTTTGAAAAATGTAGCCGTTATAGTACTATACTGTACTGTTTAATTCTTTTTTTTATTAATTCTTAAAGAGTCAGGTTTAAACGTCAAATGACATGCAAAACAAATGTAAAGTGAAGTAGTGAGAGAGGAGTGTAGGAGGGAGTAAGAGTATGGTAAGTTTAACGCATTTTGTAATAATAATTTAAAATTGCAAATAATTTATTCATACATACACAATCACCATATACATATGCATACATACATGCATGACACATCCCTACTCACCTACTCGTATTCGTACACATAATAACAGACTGTTGGTCTGTATGTTTTATGTTTCAAAACTGTAATACAACATAATAAAATAGCTCTGTGTGTACTGAACCAGGGATGGAAAAGTTGGTACAATTGTACTTTTTTTAGCACTATTTAGAAGTCAAAAACACCTTAGCACCTTCATGACTTATTTAGCACTATTGAAAAATGTTCTATACTCTATTACGTCACTCAAATATTCTGTTTCATAAGTGTATGATTTTTGTTTTCGTTTCATTTGCATATGGTAACTCGATGCTAACTTGACATATCACAAGTTATAAAAGGAATATTATTCGTTCCACATTCATCTGCAAATGTAGAAAGAACATTTTCAAACCAAAATTTAAATAAAATCAAAGGGACAACTGGACTGTTCCTTTGGACTATCTCTAATTTAATCCAAACAAGGGAGTTATTGAAGTCATTAAATTAGTGTTGCTACAATTTGAAATAAGAAATAGTTTGCTGGTACAAAATTTATCATAAATAGTGATTTAAAATGGAGATCCCAATAACTTTTCTATTCCTTTATAGTAAGTATTAAAGTAAGTTGTTAAGTTACCTATTATAAAATTCTTTCATAATTATAGCACCACCAGCATTTTAATAATAACAAACAATGAATTGTCTTCAGGTCATATTCTCCGATAAAAAAACTGGAACTTAGATAGATCAGATGACTATTGATACTACTGTCGTGACCTTAGAAATTCAAATTTTGAGGAGATATTCTATTGCTGGGGGGTTATTTCTTTAAGTGGTTGCCTCGAATTTCAGTTTCCATCTACGCGAATGTATAGTACAGAGTACATTACTGTTCTTAGCTGTAGTTTGCTCCTCTTCTTGAGAGAAAATAATGAAAAAAATATATTTTACAACAGGACAATGCCCGACTTCATGTCAGCAGACAGAGGATGGAATGGTGCCGTAAACAATCTATTGATTCATTCATCTACGAAGATTATATTGAAAATAACAAACAATTTACCAGTACTGAAAATTTTAAATTAAAATTTAGTTGAAGAGTGGGATGAAAATAGACGGAGAAATATTAAATAATCTTTATAAAAATATCGAGACCGAATATTTACTTTAATAAGGGGGGTTTACTAAGTTTTAAGTATAAATATTTTTGGTAAATAAAGCTTCTTATGGAACAAAAATGATGAGACTGGTGCTATAAGTTTGCAAAGACTAAAAACCTTAATTTTTATATTGAAGTCAAAACTGCGCTATCAATTTGAAAAATTTATTGTTATTTTTGTTCTTTTATATTAATACTACACACAATGAAATGAATTGTCATTTATATTTTTATTAATTTATAATAAAACGAAGTTTAAAAAAGAAAAAAGTGAATTTAGTACAATCGGTCTGAAGAAAGTACAAATTTTGTGAATGTTAGTACAATTTGTTAAGACCAATTTCCCATCCCTGTACTGAACACATAAACATAAAAATACTTTTTGTTTTTGTTTTTGTTTTTTTATATGTATCCCCCGATCCATAGTATATTATAATGCCGTATGCATGTACATAATAAGCTTGTGTTGTATGTTGTGTTACATTCTATAACGCACGATTAATCATATTTTTATTATTTGTTGTTGTACTTTTATTTTCTTCAGTTGTTGTTGTTGTTGGTTATATGAACACATAAAATCGTCTAGAATAACTTGAAATGTTTAATGCCACCTCTATAGGGGAAAGAAGACAAAGGCAAAGAAGGCAAAGAAGACAAAGAAGACGAAGCATAAGATAAATTACATTTTTATAATATTATTAAAAATCACTTTATTTTTAATTTTACTTCATAAGAACAGTGGTTCCCAAACGTTTCCAGAATATTCGTTTCTATAAAATGATTGCGGTAGCATATCTTCGTATTATCAATTCTTTCTTCTCCTTTGATCAGATTTTTATTTCTACTGCCTAGCTTTTGGGGAAGGGAATACTGTAATGCGGAGGCGTACTGACGTATCCTGCTCTAAGTGTAGAGGCGGCATTAGACTTTACGCAATGAAGTAAAATGAATTTTATGAAATTGTTATAAAAAGGTCACATTACAAGTGTCTTGAATTGCATAAATTTAATCATTTGAAACGTTGCCCCTTTCTTTTTCATCATTTTACCTTGAAAATTTGGCAAAAGTTAAAGATCCCTGCTCTGCTCTTGTGTGCTGTTTGTATGACAGGCTTGCTGGTCTTTGATAAGCTCATGGCTGGGTTTCTTTTTATAAACGCCAGCCACATCTATTGTTTCAATGCCGGTTGGTCTTCTACGCATTTTAAGTTTATTTTACTGTTATTGCTATTGTTGCTGTTGTTGTTGTTGTTGGCGATCATTTTATACAATATTTTCGCATTTAAGCTAGGGACGTAACGTTATTGCGCTCTTTTCGTTGCTTTTGTTTTCATTCCCTGAATAGAATTCTTTGGCTTACATGTAACTTGAGGATGGAGGAGTGGTGAGGGGGGGGTAATGGAAATTAAGAATGTGCAACATGTTGCCGGTGCTTAACGTTTAAATTTCCTTTTCTTGCTGCTCTTATGCATTTTAATACACTTCTTAAGCGAGTATCTATTTTTATAACAGAACGGTGGAGGGCGGGAGGTACATATTCACTCGTACATGTACATGACTTTGGTTAATAATTGCGTTGCGGTTTCCTTCATTTTTTTTATCTCTCTCGTATGTGTGTGTAGTTTTAATAAAAAATATAGAAATGTTTGCTTCAGAATATAAAAGAAAATCATTTTTCTTCATATTCATACACTGGTTTTATTGGTATGCTTAGCTAAAGGTGCTTAAGCTGCTTTAATGGTTTGAAGGAAAACAGCTGCAGAACAGAATGGAAAAATGGAAAAAAATGGTCAAAGCCAATTGGGGAAGTGGAAGTAGTAGAAGCAGTATTGTAAACGTGCCGGGCATTTTAATGGGGAACTAAAAAAAGTGATTGAAACATGTTGGCAAGAAATATTAACAAATTTTCAAACATACAATATCATCTGATGCTTAAAAGCTGGTAGTTTAACATTTTAACATACCTAAAATGGCAGCGAACGGACTTCCCACTACCCATTTTCTATTTCTAATAAAGTTTTCTCTTCCTCTCAATGCCCCAATATTTATATGCAGGTTTTATTCGGTTTTTTTTTTTTGGTTTATTATTTTTTATTGATTTCATATATAAAAAAAAGAAATATTTCCTTTCCTTTCGTTTCGACCATTAACAACAACAACAACAACAACAACTACATGGACAAAGACAAACAAATAAACGAATGAATTGAAACCGTTTTTCCATTTGACTGACCTTTTGTTTGTTTCTAATTCGTTCACAGAAAAAAGTTCTATCACCACTTGGTACCACCTTCCCACTCTAATGCTATCTTTTGTACTGCTATTTTACTAAAACTGAGGTTTTCACTTTGGTAATCACATTTTTATGCTATTGAAAGGTGAATTAATGAGAAAAAAGAAAAACAAAAAAACCATCATGGATGGGTAAAATACAACGAACCTCTTATTTAAGATTTATTGATTTTAAATAGACTTAGGAGCGCCCTGGTAATCTAGTGGGTAGTGTGCTAGACTATTATCGTGAGGGTCGTGGGTTCGATTCCCACAAAAGGCTCTGGTTTGTGACACTACACCGAGCGTAATTAGAATATAATTTGTAATTGTATTGTAGTTAATAAGACATAAATAGACTAAGAGATTCGATTTATAAATCAAAAATCTTTTGTGTTTTGTTTTCCTGAAAACATTTTTCATGATCGTCTAAACAATGTCGATTGCAATATATTTGCAGCACTAAACTAAGGATTGATGGGCTCTCCTGCAATTCGTTTATGCAAAAAACAATAAGTTTTACTGCTACAAAATTATGTGTGTGAAGATAAATTTTAGCAGCATTACATTTGGCATTAACAGAACAAAAATTGACTACACTGACAGAGCACTGTTAGCTGTTTAACAGTATCCCTCTAAACAAGCCCATTTGTTTAGGAGCTAATTTTAGGACATTTACTAGATCCATGAGTACCTTATCATACTTAAAAGAAGATTCTATAACCTCTTAATATTATCAGCGACATAGTACACATGTAAAGTGATATGGTATTGAGAAAGTTAGCTTTGAAAATATAAATTTTTTGTTTGAAAGTTCTTTAAAAGATCAGTGACCATATTGGAAGATATAAGAAATAATAAAAACCATACAGATTATATGTAAATGGTAAACTAGAGGGTCCTCTTTCTAACCGTGATAGAGGGATAGCTGGAATAATTTTGAGAGTTGAAAACAGTTTTGTTAACAAATAATAATGATCATAATGAATGTAAAGAATGTAAAGTACCACTGTTAAACAGTGTAAGTGCCACTGTTAAACAGTTAACAGTGCTCTGGAATTAGCAAAGTTTAGCCTGTTAGAGGCAAACAGTGCCTTTGCTAAAAGTGTGGGTTTGCGTCCTTAGTTATAAAAATAGTGTCTGTTGAACTTCTGAATTTCTAGCTTTCAGCGAACAACAGACGATAAGAAATTCCTTTTTTTTTGGATTTACTTACCGTCTGAGTGTGCTACTCACTCATTTTACTAATTAATGAAAAATTTGCTTTTTATTGTTGTTTATTTAATAATATTTGTTTTGTTGTTGTTGTTGTTGTTGTTATTTTTCTTTTGTTTTTGTTTCGCTATTTTACTCTTCAAATGCTATTATGGGCTGGTGTTTTTTCTAGTTGTTGGCCATTTCTAATTGAATAAATAATCACTTTAGCCTGTCAACGAAGAAAATACAAAAAAAAAATCGATTCAGTTTCAATATGTTGACTAAGGGTTGTTATTGTTGTTTTTTTTAATTTCTTATTTGCAATAAAAAAAAACATTTTGAAAAACAACAAAAACATTAAATGACCATCCAAAAACAACTTTAGCCAGCCATCCTGACAAGTGGCTTCCTATACATCCGCACTGCCCATCTGTTCATTTATTTTTCATTGATTTCATTTATTATACCAGCAGCAGCCATTGACTTTATTACTTTAAAGGTCTTCGAAACTCAGCATTAACAAAAAAAAAAAAAAAAAAGGAAAATGTGTTAAGAAATGTTGGAATGTCGATCATGACTCTGCCTCCGAAATGTCTAGCCAGACATTTATTTAGTCAGCCATTCAGTGATTCAGGCATTCAGTCATTCAATCATTATTTATTAATTAATGGCTTTTCCGTTGAAGCGATAAAATTTTGCTGCCCTGTTGTTGTTGTTTGTTTGTTTTCCTTTTTGCTACAAACAATAAAAACAAACAAACTCAATAATAGATGGGGAAAATAAAGAGAACAACAGAAAAAAAGAAAAAATACAAAAATAGAAACCAATTAATGAATTAGAAAATGTTGAAACTTTATAAGAGTCCTGCTGAAGTATTGTTTTGTATCCTTTTAAATAAAGCAAAAACAGTTCACAAGCACAATCACCTTTTGATTTTAGGAGCATTAAAACAAATATAAAGAATATGGAAATAGATGGATGATCTGTTAATAATTGGCTTAATTGACATTGCTTACTCGGGTTCTATAAGGTTCCTTTGCAAACCATGTTTCCATCTATTCCATCATATAATTACAGCTTTTGGTTGGCATCACTCAGTCATCCCAAGAGTTTTATGAACCCAGGTCAGACATCAAAACGAAATTTAAGAAAATATTTCTTTGGAGACTTACTCTGTGAAATTAAATAAAATTCCTTTGAAAAGTGTCTTAAAAATCTGTCATTCAGAATTGACTTTAAACTGTAGGTTCCCGCTACTCATGTATGAAATTATCGCACACAACAAAAGCTAAGTCGTAATCCTGATTGTAGGGTTGTAATTATCAATTTTGTATGTTGTTGTTGTGTGAATATTGTTCAAATCGCCTTTGACTAGTCACTTTAATTCATTTTTGGTGCCTAAGAATTCTTCGTCTGTCGTTCACATGCACCGATCCAATGACAGAGAAAATGCTTGGTCTCCTTTTCATTCCTCATCATTACATGTTCTTCAGAAGCTCGTGAGGTATTCCCAGTCTCAGTGCGTGTGCACTTAGAGGCCAGTGTCCCTGACATAACTGTTGTAATCTAAAATCTAGACAGGTTTTATGAAAATTTGTTCTGCGTAAATCCACATCGGGCAAAATTTCTGTAGTTTCTGAAAGTAAGTTCATTAATCCATTTTTCATTTGCAAATGAACGTAGTTTGTGTGAGAATATCAGAACATATGAATTCCATTAAATTTTTTATTCTGCCATTGTAGAAATGTCCGGTTTTTTCAAACAAATGTAGATATGGTGTACAAATTCTCTAAGAAACCAAAAAATTGGATAAATATGCATACATCGCCATACGATATACTCTAATAGCGGATGGCCCTAAATGACAAACTTTATAAGCATTATTTCAGCCTGAATGGTACAATAGAATAATATGGGATAATCTAAGTTTCAATTGCTCTAAAGAGAATTCACATACGGAGCTTAAACGAAAAAGGACATTCTCTACTTGCATTTACCTGAAGAAGTTCAATAATTTGGATGCCAATCTTCCTTTCTTCCCTTTTTTAATTTTATTTTTTCAATTATCAAGTGAATCTGAAAATCTTTAGGAATTTGAAAAAGTTTTTTATTTTATTTTTAAGGACATAAAAGGTGGTGTCGTTATCCAAACACAAATTTTAAGTTCGATTACTACGTAAACCATTGCATATTTCAAGGCTTCAATTCAATGAAAATTATTTTGTGATTCCATTTAGATTTTAAAGACATCGTCGTCCATATTTTTAAATTTCCCACTGCCGTTCACTGTAGCAAGCAAAGTTTGTTAGTTTTTCTCCAAAAACCAGACTAAATGTTTGCTAAAATAGTTTTTTTTCTCTCTCTCTCTCTCTCTCTCATTCATTCTTTTATTCTTTCATTTTGTTTCATACGGAAGTTTTTCCCAAAAAAAAAAAAAACAAACGGGAATGAGAAACATTTTCAATAGAACAACAACAACAACAAATCTGTGTTTAATTTACAAACAATGCTACGGTTTTTGGCCCAGGCTATTCATATTTTCTCCCTTTCTGGCTGGCTCTTCATTATTCTCTCTCTCTTTAGTTAATCAAAAACATGAAATGGTTGTTGTTGTAAAAATGTTTCAAGGATTTTTCTCGGAAAAAGAAACAAAACCCCAAAAACAAAAAACAACACAGTGAATGATGATGATGATGTTGCTGTTATTGTTGGTTGCAATGATGTGAAGGTAAACAAACGGTTTCCTATAGTTTGTAATGTTGTTGTTGTTGTTTTTGGTTGCTTTTGAAGCTTGTGGGCAATTTCCGTAACATTACTATTGATTTAAAATAATTGAAAAAGTCAAAAACTTTTCAGTTTTTTCTCTTCTCTTCTTTTGTTTCTCTCTTTTTTGTTTTTTTTGAGGAGTTTTTATTTTTGTTTTCAATTCGAAACAGTGTAATCACACAAACAGACACACACATTCACAGTTAATACGGTTCTAAAACATTCCAAATCCAGTTATTATGCTGTTGAAAATAATTCTCACATTTATTCACACACATTGATAGACAGAGAGAGAGAGTGAGAGAGAGAGGGAATGAAAAGGAAAGAGATTTTATTTTGTACATCATCAGTTTTGTTTGTTGTAAAGGATCTTTGAAGTCATTTACGTTTACGTTTACATTTTCGTTTTTATTTTCATTTTCATTTCAATTCAATTCAGTTTTGTGTAAAACAACTGCAATAACCACAACAGTTATCAATTTGCTTAATTAATGCCGAACAAATTAGGTTAAAAAGGCAAAGACACACACACACTCTCTCTCTCTCTCTCTCTCTATCTCTCACTTTTCCAAAGAAATCGGAGCATGAATTTTGTGTTTGGTTCCACCTATTGAAATTAATACACCACACAGAACAGATTCACTGAACAAGAACAACATAAGATACTTTGGCAAAGTCTGGACAGGATATATAGGAATTGTAGGCCAAGATGCCCCTAATAAAACCCAATAAGTGGTTATCAGTTCTCGATATATTTCTGACAAATAATTTATACCTTTAGCATAGGATATGTTTTTTTTAGAGTTTTTAGATTTAAGAGTACAAGAGAAACTCAATGCCTGTGATACCCGAGTTAAGATTATCACATTATCGTTTAGATCACAGCAGCATAACATAACATTCTCTAAATCCTTAAAGATGTTTACCAGTGTGTTCCTTAGTGTATCGTAAGGAACGCTTGTCCAAAATTAGGAAAAAATTGCGTCGCATTGGAGCTTTGGAAGACATTTAATGACAAAGCATTTTCTTTCTCACCTTAAACAGACCTTCAATAACCTTCTAAATCCCTATGGTGTGCAGAAGTTGGACTTTAAGCAAAACTGTAATAAAACATTGTGAGAACTTTTTCCTTTGGAGACTTACTCTGTGAAATTAAATAAAATTCCTTTGACAAGTTTCTTAAAAATCTGTCATTCGGAATCGACTTTAAACTGTAAGTCCCGCTACTCATGTCTGAAATTATCGCAACAACAACAAAAGCTAGGTCGTAATCCTGATTGTAGGGTTGTAATTATCAATTTTGTATGTTGTTGTTGTGTGAATATTGTTCTAATCGCCTTTGGCTAGTCACTTTAATTCATTTTTGGTGTCCAAGAATTGTTCGTCTGTCGTTCCCATGCACCGGTCCAATGACTGAGAAGATGCTTTGGCTCTCCTTTTCATCCTCATCATTACATGTTCTGCAGAAGCTGTGAGGTATTCCCAGTCTCAGTGCGTGTGCACTTAGAGGACTAGGTGATGGTATTCAAAGCAAAGATCAGCAATGAAACGTTTTTTCTCTACTCATAAGCATTCATGAAATTTTAAATATAAGTAAGTCAACAATATTGAAATTTAACTATGTACTCTGATTCATTCTCTACTCACTACAACAATGATTTATAAGTACAGGTTGCAATAAGTATGCGTACAATGTTGACATCAAACTCATAGCATTCGATATTCGAAATATGTTTGATTCATAAGCCTACTCCATACTTATAAAAGATACTAGGGAGTCGAAATTTACAGTCTTAGTTGTTCGGCAATTTACAAAGAAAGAGTATTTTAGTGTTCGTACTCGAATCATATTTATTTTGTGATTCTTGTGTTAAGGAGAGTTGAAATCAACACGAACATCATACGTGTTGTTAAGTATGAATATGATGAGTACTTCAGACTTTAAATATGAGTTGAGAGAGGTTCCATGATATTAAAATAAGTCTGAATGCGTATAAGCATCAGAAATTAGGAGTACGATTCGATTCTACTTATAATTTTGAATACTCATTGTTGATCTCTGTTAAATACATAGGCTGTCAGCATTTAAATAGTCGCCGGATGTAAACTTCACCCTTTTTCCTTGTTAAAGTAATAAAAGAAACACGAAACTTTTAGCTTTTTCATGGCCTTTCATTTGCGAAATAATAAAAATGGTTGATCTCTCTTTAATACGTGCTCTTATCCAAGTTGACTCTACCCAAAGAAAATCCTTTGAAAAATTTATGACACTGCCAGAGAAGACAATTAAAATCTGCTTATTTTTTATTGCCAATGCCCATGCTGGTGGAGGTGCTGAAGCTGTGGTGTGTATAAATTTTTATTATCTCGAATCATTCATAAAATGAAAGTATTAACGAAAACCTATTAAATGGAAAGGATAAGGAAGCCATGAAGTAATTGAAATTCATTTCACATAAAAAGTTGTCTTAACTAAATTTAAAAAAGAAAGAAAGAAAAAACACTTTGTCTCAGTGTCTGTGAAATTTATTTGACAACTTTTCAAACCTGCCCCATTTTTTTAATATCATTTTTATACTTTCTTAAGCTATTTAATAGGTTTTCACTCTAAATACTTTCAAATAAATTGTAAAGCTTTTAAATATTTTCCAAACAGAATTTCAATAGTTTTCTCTTAACAGACGTACAGCAAGAAAGAGAGAGAGAGGAAGAGAGAAAGGATACTTTGTTGTTGCAACAACACAATAGATACGTCGGTTGTATCCTCAATTATTCTGTAATAATTATTTTTTTCATTGTTTTATGACTACATTTCTCCTTGTTTTTGTTTTCTTCTCTTCTCTTCGTTTTTTTTTTGTTGTTTTTGTTGTAAAACTTTTATTTCTTAAAAACAATAAAATTTTGTCGTTGAGAGAGGGGTAAATGGGGTTAAAATCGTATTTCTCTTCCGTACTCTCTGAGTGTGTGTATCATCTAAACCAAACGGAGCTACGTTGAGAGCGAAAGCAAACGAGCAGACGAACTGTTTGTTGTTCTTGGTCGGCCAATTCCTTGCTACGTAGGATATTTGGTTGGTTGGTGCTGTTTGGCCAGGTAAAAGGATATTTTGTGCTGCTGCTCTTGCCAATACAACATCTTTGTTGCACTAATTATTCTTCTTCTTTTTATTTTCCTACAGTTTGTATTAGATTTCTTCTTCGTTGTAATTGTTGTTGTTTTCATTTTATTTTGCTGGTGAACAGTAAATATTATCTTCTTCTTCTTCTATTTTTTTTATCTTCCTTTGCTGTAAAAACAACCAGAAGCTGAGTGTAATGAATGTGAACAATTACTGTGCGGTCAGTGGAAAATTGCTGTTGTTGTTTGTTATTGTTGTTATTGCTGTACATTTAATTAATGTCCAAAATTATTATATTTATGGCACGAAAAGAGTTTTAATAACACAATAAAAATTCTTTTAATTTCTTAAAGGAATTGGATTTTTTTTCTCTCTCTTTCCATGTAAACGAAAAATAAGTAAAGAAGGAAAAAGGGTGAGAATCTAAAAATGAATACAGTGTAGAGGGTGTGTGTGCTACTAAACGTATGAGCGTTACGTTTTAATATAAAATTTAGGAATTATTTATTAATCATACGCATATGACTGTAATAACAGAGAGGGTTAATTAATTCCGTTCAATATAAAAGGTGTAGTAAAACAAAAATCCATTATTTATAAACTCAATTGATATAATTTATTAAACGGGGTATAAAGAAGTGTGAAATGCGTTTTTTTTCTTTTGTTAATTTGTTATTACCTTATGACGCTTTCATAGAAATCAAACATTAAAATAATCGACACTAACGGCTGCGTAATGCTGGTTCCAGACTATAATAACTATTCATAGCTACTTTCCAATTTAAAGCATTTACTTTCAATGCATGGGGTCTGGTCTTGGTGTAGACTCATTGGTGTAAAGACGATAGAAAAACTTTTCTGAACGTGCATCGTCTCTTCACTCTCTGCAAACTTTATTACAGTGACGTAGTAGCCTTGAGAGTATTCGAGGGAAAAGTCCTACGTAAGATTTTCCATCCAATGTGAGTTGTCAATAATTTTCGCATTCGATCCAACAGTAAGCCGTATGAGCTGCTCAACGACATGGACGTTAGACAGCGCATTAACATCCAGCTGCTTTGATGGCTCGGTCATGTCGTCCAAATGGAGGAGAATGTTTCGGCGAAACGGGTATTTGATGCGGGGATTTACGTAAGTTGAGGAAGAACCTTGTTTGCATTAGAAGGGCCAGATCAAGAAAGCTCTTTCATTGATTGGCGTAGGCGAGCAAGAACCAGAGGCGCCAGTTAAGTGAATAAATATGATCTGAACTCATGTATGTGAGTATGGGTATGGGAGTATGACTAAGGATGTTTCATTATTCAACTTAAAAATATTATTAATCATTATTTTATATATGTATACATACAAACACACCTACTTATGTATACGGCGACATAAAACATCTGTTCTCTCTGCCATTGTTTTTCAGTTGAATTGTGAGTCGTGGTGGGTATACAAACATATGTATGCTTGCGTGCTTACTCGTAAACAATTTTCTAAATTTTTCATTCTATTTTGTCATGGCATTTTCTTGTTTTTTGTGTTTTTTGTTTTGTTCACACAAAATTTTTTTGTATTCATATACTGAATGAAAACTACAAAAAAATAAAACGAAAAATGTCAGAAAGAATCCTTTTGACAAAAACGAAATAAAGTACGAAAGGAAGCCAATATAAATAAAGGACACTGTTTTTTTTTTTTTTTTGTTGTTTCCACTGATTTCAAATAGTTTTCTAAAACAACATTTCAGACTTTCATGTTTTTTTTTTATTATTCTTTCATTTCTCCCATTTGAAATATTTCAAGTGAAATGTTTTTGTACAACAACCGACGACGACCGTAAAAATTATTTTTATTTTTGATGTAAAACTTACAAAAACAAAAAAAATACAACAACTTGTGCTTGTGGTATCTCTAATAGAAAAATTCCTTTACTTCGTTTAGTTTCTGTTATTGTTTTATACGAATTTTATGAAACATTAGCAGACCAGTAAGAGAATCCTATTTGCTTAACGTTTTTGAAATATTTCTGGCCAAATAGTAGGACCCGTAGTAGCATTAATGAGTGATATTCAGTTATTGATCTTAAAGGATATCTCAATAAGAGCACATTAATTCATTTAAAAATGAATCAAGTGTTTTTGATCCTATTGCTATGAAGAAGTCCCCTTTAAGTTTCAAGTTTTAATCACATTTTTTCTGAATAATAATGGAAAGCTTTTCGGACAAACACCAATTATGGATAGACGAATAACAGAAGTAATGCATGTCAGCGGCACAACGGCCCTCCTCTTTAGTTAACCTAATGGCCGGTAAAGTCACTTTGCATTTCCTCTGCATGAATTCACTCTTTTCAATAACTGCCTGCTATAAATAGTTGTTTAAGGCACTTACATATGTAAAGGTTATGTAACGGTAATAAAAAGGGCGAATTGAAAAAGGAACTTAAAATGAATGCCATACTAAAGGAAATAAAGGGAGAGAGAGATAGAGAGAGAGATAGAGAATAAAAAAGAAAACCGAATACTAGTGCACTCATCATATGCTTGACCTGAAAACAACATTTATTTCTCTGCCTCTATTATAGTTACGTTTGAATGAATTTCTGTCTCATTTCATTCTTGTCATCTTCTTCTCCTTTTTTTTCAATTTCGTTTTTTTTTTCCAATTCCAATTCTAATTTGTTTTTGTTTTTCTTACGTTCTTCTAATGTAAATGCTACATTCGTTTTCATTCATTCACATAAAATGATACGTATGAAAAAAAGAAAATGAATGAACAAATGAAAGAATGAATGAATGAATGTTTAAGCCACTGGATTTTTTATGAAATTCACTTCAAAGGATACTTTATTTATTTTATTAAATATTTTTTTATTTTACGTTTTTTTTTCTATTCAATTTATTTTTAAGGGAAATTGTTTTCTTCAATTTCTCTTAAATTTATTTTAAAATTAAAAGGTTTGTAAATTATTGTGGATTGATACATATATAATTGGTTATTACAACCATTCAGTTAGAATTACGACCTAGTTTCTCATGTTGTGTGCGTTAATTTTATACATGAGTGTAGGGGGGACCTATAGTCTGCTGAGAGGGAGTCGCCGAAAAATATTTCTTTTTTTCATATTCCCTTTGGATAGTTTGACCTGGGATACGAATCTGGGCTTTATGTCTCATAAGCCAACTTTTTAGACTACGGCGACTAATGTGGATTAGAGCTGAGTGATCCAGTGAATTCTGAAAAACGTTGTTCTCAGTGAGCGTGATTTGTTAATCACTGTTCTTTAAAAACAGTGATTGTGATCACAGTATTCCAGATTTTCAAAAGAAACACATTAACGAGGAATAAGTGTAAAATAAGTGTATAAGACAAAAGTAAATAATCAGCATCATCTCCTAATTCTGCCTCGGTCAAAATAAAAAGAAATAAATTTGAGTATGTAATGATTTTGAAAGAACGACATTATTAGTAACTGTTATTTGGCAATTTCTATCACTGTAGTTACCAGTGAATTATCAATCTCCGTGATTAAATCACAGTGTGGATTGATGTTGTATTTTATTTACACAATCCTTAACAGAATTTTCTAAATTCAATACCAATACCGCCAAATAATTCTTTTTATTGAAAACTCGGTCCAACATCCTTTAATGGCCCATTCCAGTCTACGAAAGAATACATTGCGGTGTGGGGTATGTGGATTTAATAGCCTGTTACTTTCTTCTTGCTGTTGATGTTCTTTTTATGTCCTTATTACGCCATACAATTAATATAATAAGAAAACCTTTTCTTATTACCTGCCTTAACTCTTTCGATTTAACGTCGTCTACTGGTTCTGGTTTGTGTGATCAGTTTTATGAGTATATTTTAGATGATTTGTAATATCGGGTGGCGTTTTATTGTTTTTTTCATTTAATTTGCTTTTCTATTCCTCCTTACTTGTGTTTAATTTGTTTGTCTTTAAAAATTCCTTTGGGATGCCTTGTGCCAGAAACAATGAAAATGTTGCACAGTGGGGTAATGATGATATTTTATTGTGAAGCATTTCATTATGAAAAATCCAGAATTTGTTTTAACAATAAGCAATATTAGGTTCTCATAAAAATCTATTAAAGTTACGTGAATATTGTTAAACGAATACTTTTGAAAAGTTGTATTCATATCAGTAACGAATGATGCTTATGTTTTTGTCCAAAAATGTATGAAACCGTACCACTGTGTACCTTTACGTTTCGTTATATCCTTGGCGTTACCATTTTAATTTGAAAAAAAAAAAAAAAATAATAATAAAAACAAAGAGAATACAATTTTTTATTTTCAAATTTTCTTGAGTTCCATTTCCATAGAAAGAGTTACAGATACACACAAATATACACCTGCTGTGACAGATGGTTAATGGGTAGAAAAAAGGTGAAAAACTAATTAAATTGTTATTTTCATTGTCGTGCCTTTGTCGCCTTTGTTGGTACCTGAACATTTTCTTTTATATGCACAATAATTATTGTTTTTTTTTTTCTTTAATTTCAAGAGATATTTTTCATTAATTTTCTTTATTTAAAAATTTTCACCCAAGATGTTGCCTTTTGCTTGCTTGCCTGTGTAAATAATTCCTCATTTTTGGAAAATCTCCTCAAATTGTGTTTGCGTCCCATTTGGAAAAAAGCATTTTAATTTTGGCCAAACATTTAAATAAATTATAAAATATTTCATTAACATTATCTTATTTTCTCTTTCGCTTTCTCTCCCTCTCTCTCTTCCTCTGGTAGCTTTACAAGTAAAGTGAACATTAACGAATAAAAAAATATTCCTGCTAATGGCGGTCGTTATTAACGTAATACAACGTATCCTTTGAAGAAAATAGTAAACTTTTGGCCAGTTTAACTGCCATATTTATGAAGAACAATGACTTGATTTTTCATAAAACTAATATTTCCGACTCCTGTTTATTGAAAACCCTATGGCAGGACAATATTTAATCTCCGTATAAACCGTGTTCTATTATCTCAATGAAGGGACATAAAGGAGCACTGTACGTACGCCATTAATACTGGATCTGTTGTGCTTTAATAGATAGGCTTGATGAAATTGAGCACCCTTCAAATGCCTCTTTCTAAAAGAGGTATCGTAACATGATATAGTAATGGAATTGATGCCGTTGTTTGTTTATACTGGGTCTGATCCACTATTGATAAGAACAACTGAAGCAATTTTATGTTCACACGCTTTTACTGGAACGAATTTGGCCGATAATAAATAACAAAGACTATAAGAGTGCCTGTCCTTTTGTACGAGAACATTTAATCGTTTGAGGGTGACTGTTTCTTTATAGTATATGACATCCATCATCTAACCCAAAAACACAAAGCAAAGTTTTTCTTTCAGCTCAATCCGGACTTCAAGGCCTTGCTCTAATTTTTCTCTTAGCGGTATGAAGTTAGTTTTTGTACAAGGCTTTGCAGCTAAACAACAAAAAAAAATCAGTGAACATTCAATGGGGGCACAGTACAAATTGTATTATTTTTTAGCAGTACAGTAGAGGATAAGAAAATAGCTACCGAAACCTAATTAACAGTGAGAAAATTGTATATGACTGTCAGTGACACCATTTTAGCAGCACATTTTGTTCACAATTTCAGCTGTTAGATTTTGTTTTCTTTCGCTTTCATCCGACAAAAATAGTAAAACTTGACAAGATTTCTCCATTTTTCCCATTTAAAATTTAAGCTTTTTTTTAACTCCAATTACCGTATACTATGTAGGTATTGTGAGATACGAATTAGTAAAGTCAACTATTATAGGAATAAATCACCTATCATTGCCTGCTTTAATATAACTGGGCGTATTTCATTTTTCAAGGGAAACGGTGTAATTATTTAAATATTTTTAATTTTTCCATTAAAATTTGTTTTTTTTTTTTTTAGTTTAACATTAGAAAAAGGCCAGGATAACTAAAGGATTTTACTTGTATTCAGCTTTTAATACACACACACACATACACATATACACCTACTTAGGCACTCATTTTACTTTTCCAATTAAATAGAAAACAAGGGAACCATTTAACCATTTTTTAATGAAAAGGAAAACCAAAGAAAACTCCTCTCGGTTAATGGTCACGCAGCTGTACGAGTATGTATGTATGTACATATGTATGTATTTGGGTGTATATGCAGTTGAATGTATGTGATGGCGTTTAATACACAAACACACGCACAAATCCACTCGACACGTAAAATAAAAATGAAATGAAATTTTCACATTTTATTTAAAGGCGTAAAAATGAGCGGAATTCAATCTAACCACCATCAGAACGGTTTAACATATAATGGCTGGGCGTTAAAGAGGAGAAAAATAAAATGCGTGCGATGAGAGAGCGAGAGAGAGAGAGAGCGGGAGAAAGGAAAAATACCCGAATTTTTATTTGAAACTTGAACTTTAAGAGTGAATAAATGAAACGAAATGAAATAAAATGATAGAGACGGACGGAGTGAGTGTATTAATGGACAACCATTAACTGTTTTAATATTTATGATTGTGGTTTTCTTTGGGGTTTTTTTCTTTTCTTTCCTTTTTCTGCTTTCTCTTGTTAATGAGCATTTCCTATTAAAACAATTCGGATTTGAAGTAGAAGAAAGAGTGTTTTTTTCTTTTGTTTTTTGTTTCGGATCAGGCGGATTTTTCCTTTCTGGCAATTAAAAATTGTTTTTAACATTTCATTTGTAATTTGGATTCAGCTGTTTAATTCATTTGCTATTTGAACATCTGCTTAATTTTTAAGGCTTTGAAAAATATGCCCGTAATTTAAATTCATTTATTTCGAGATTTAATTATTGGCGTATTTTTAATTTTAAACATACATTTTTAAATGGAAATTTTCTCTGAGTATTAGTAATTGTCGTAATTAGTAGAAGTCGCCGTGGTCTAGTGGGTAGTGTGTTGGCTTATTAGACAAAAGGCCCGGGCTTGAATCCCAGGTCAGACATCAAAATGCAAAATATTTCTTCGGCGACTTCCTTTCAGCAGATTTCTGGCAAAGACTCTGAGAGTAAAAATTGCCATGAAAAGCTTCTCAAAAATTTGTCGTTCGGAGTCGACTTTAAACTGTAGGTCCCGCCACTCATGTATAAAATTAACGCACACAACATAAGTGGTGTGAGAAGCTAGGTCGTAATCTTTACTGAAAGGTTGTAATGGCCAATTATGTATATGTATGTGTTCGTAATTGTATTAGAAAAGGGGTTTAAAAATAATTCAAAATGATAGTTTGTATCCGATAAACAAACGTCCATAGGTCGCTTATGCGCATGATATTTTGTAATGATAAATAAAATGAAATTGTTTATAAGCATTAGACGTTATGCCTAACATTTCTTTCACTATACAAAAGAAGATAAATGTGTGTGAAGATAAATTCGATTTTTAGCATCCAAGACGCAATCCATAAATTTTAGCAACGCCACATTTGCTATTAACAGAGCACAGTTAACTGTTTAAAAGTGACAATAAATAGATTAGTCTTCCACTTTGTAGACTATTGATATGAAATTTGATACTCATTATGATCATTATTATTTGTGAACAAAAGTATTGAAATCTATAGGACGATTGGTGGGGGATGGAGGGATTCATAACTTATTCTAGCTTATTCGCTATGCTGATTATATTAAGAGGCCTTGAAAAACTTCCTTTTATTATAATACGGTACTCATGGATCTAGTATATGCCCTGAAATTATCTTCTAAACAAGTGGGCTTGTTCAGATTGATACTGTTAAACAGGAAACAGTGCTCTGCTAAGGGCAAATATTGACCTGTTAACGCCAAATGTGGTGCTGCTAAAACTTATTGATTGCGTCTTGGATTTTCAAAATCGAAATTATCTTTACACGTATCCGTTTCTGATGGGAAGAACATTTTCAATAGCGTTTTAAATGAAAATTAACTCAAGGAGAATGTAATAATTTATCTACACAGGTATTGGCACGTTCCTCTAATACAATGCTTTTTTAAGTCTCCTACATAGCTGCCAGATTTGACGATTTATCGTCATTCTATCGTCATAATAACGATGTGCCGATTTATGCCATTATTTTGACGATTTTTAAAATTAAAATTTACATCATATCCTTTACTTTAGTACATTAAAGCCACTTTAAGCTTTGTATTTACTTTACAGTTATTACTATTGCAAATTTAATTATTTTTTTTTGTACCTTATGTCTTTTTTATGCCTTAAAAGCCAAAAAAATTACAACCTCTGCACAAAGGGATTTCCAAATACGAATAGTCCGACTAAAGATACAATTTTGTGTGCGGCCAAACGATCACATACGTATGTGCTCCCCGTGAAAGGGGAATACATGGAACAAGTCCCTTATTTCGCTTGAAGATATCGATGCAATAGTGAAACAAAAACCATAACACCATAACATAACGAGCAATTTCGCCCTCTCTTGTACGTGGTCGAGAAGTCTCAAAATAGACATTGGAGCACCGGTCTATACATGAGAGTTGCATTCCATTCTCTTTAAGAAACTAAGGTGCTGAAAAATGTGTCGGTTATAGCCAACATCACACTGAATTTTAATGCCGATTTTGTGACGATTATTTTTACGATTTCCATGAATGTCTTTGACGATATATTTATCTGGCAGCTATGGTTACATACCCGATTAAATCGAAATATAAAAAATTAAATTAAATAGTTGCAGACTTTGCTAATGATAGACAAACTTTTATTTCAACATCAACTGAATCACGTATGACCCTCTTAAACGGCTGCCATTTGCTGTTGATTTACTACATGAATTAAAATTTTTTCTAAATAAATCTAAAATATATACGAGTTTGTTTCAAAAAATGTCTTTCTCATATATCCACCATGGATTACAAATTTATTTTGATAAAATAGAACCTGTTGCGTAAGTTGTACATTCTGTACCTGGCATTTGTTGAATAACAAAATCTATTAATTTCTTCCCTCTGGAAAGTATGGATCTTTCTTTTAATGGAATTCTTAAAGGCGTTCAAAAAATTTATGAGATCTTCTGCAATCACAAAAAGGGAAAAAGATTAAAAACTTTGCCGATGCAAGTTTTAGAGGGGAATGTTTATAATAAAATGTGTAAACAAATCACTGTTGCTTTACGCAGCTGCCAATAGTTGTTTTTTTTTGGGTTAGAATGAGATTGAATTAAAGTATTTAATGTCATTGTGTACTGGGGGTACACTAAACAAATCTTAATAATAACTTTAAGGATATTCTGTTCTTTATTTTCATTCTATTTGAACAACAAGATCAACAGAAACAACAACAACAACAATAGTAAATACAGAAAATGTTGTTTATTTTTATTAGCATGGAAAGCAGCCACCAACACTTGAATTAGTCGCAAAAGGTTCACCATTCACAAGAAGAGGAAGAAGAAAAGAAGAGCCAAGAGAAGAGAAATTCAATTTTAATTCTTGTAAACACACACTTGTGCAATTTTCCAAAGTCTCTTTCAAAGTTTTAATCCAATTCCATTTATTACAAATAAACGTAGAGTAGAGTAAGAGGAGCTCAGAGGGAGAGAGAGAGAGAGAGAGAGGAGTGAAGGAGACAAAACTAAAATCTCTTTTGTTGCTTTATTTTGTGATTCAATGAACAGTTAGGATTTGTTTTGTTTTTTCACAATTTTTTTTTTGTATTATTTGTTGAGTCTTTATATGTTGATGCCCCTATACAGCCATACATATGTATGTATGTGTGAGTGAGATTTAAGGTAAAATCCAGTCACAAAGAGTAAGTGACTGAGAGGAAGAAAATGTAGCAGAGCAGAGCTGGAGTATTTACATAAATTTTACATTAACTTGTAAAGGTTTTAGGATGGATATTTGATGACATCAAGAAATTAGACTCGTAACATATTATTCTCTCTCGCATATTCCGTTTTCATTTCATTGATGCTCTAAGAGAAACAAATACCCACACACACACACACATATATATATAAGTATTAGAAGGGTATCAATCGTTTGTATGTTTACCAGCACGTTACATTGTGTATTGATAGTTAAGCTCTGCTTAAACACACGTGTGTCAATGTTTACTATTGTTGTATAGCTTATGAGTGCAAAAAGCAAATAATTTCCCAAAAACAGAAAAAATGAAGAAGATGAAAAAAAACAAAAAGAAAACAGACAAAAAATAACGCAAATGTTAATATTATTTGGAGATTTTACTTGTGATTTATTCATGTATGTTAACTAAATCACAACAACAAATTTGGTTTTTATTTTCCAGCATGTTTAAGCCATGAAAGATTTGAGAAAGAAACACAAAACAAAAAGCAATCTATGCCTGGCAAATTGTTTTGTTTTCATTTCGCATTATTTTTAACTCTGCTGTTGTCGTACAATACGAAACAAAAGTTTCTGTGTGAATATGATTTTGTGTGTCTTTGGCTTCCAATGTCAAATATGAAGTTTTACACAAAAGTTTACATTTTCTTATCACCGTTATGTATATTGTTTTGCATCTTGTGCCCAATATTTTTTTAAGAAACATTCGAATGAAAATATTGAAAATAATTTGTTTTTATTCAAGGTATTTTGTTTTATTATTTTTGATGTTTTTTTTTTTATTATCACATTAATTTGAAGGAATTTTGTACATTTCAGTTTTAGCCACACTGGCGTATAATGAATTTATGGATTTTCGTAAAAATTATTCATACGCCTGCGGTAGCATTTCCAAATTAATTTACATTACAGAAACCGTTAAAGATCTTGAGCTTTAAAATTGAATTTTCCAATTATGTGAACAACTGATCTGTTTCTAAAATACATGATTAGCGTGAAATTACATTCAAAGCTAAGTTAAGTTCAATTGTCTAATAATAATGTAATGTGGACTGAGAAATAGGAAATTTCTAAGGAAAAAAATCTTAATAATCTTTTGGGAATCCATGCCGTATTGGAATATACATTGATTCCATGGTATATAAGGAATATAAATGCATATAATATATGTACATGTATCTCGGCTTTGATAGGAATCAATCTTAAGGACGCAATATAATTTAATTCTTTTAATTGTTTTCGAAACAACGCAAATTAGCAATTTCTTTATTTGTCGGCTAGTGAATAAATTTATCTAAATTAATTTACTGCGCTATGCACGCATAAACAATGTCTGCTATGCTTGGCGGTAGTATTCTGTATGCCAGTATTGAGACAATATTCTATTCTATTTTCGTTACATTAAAAATTTTAGGGCTCTCCAAACTGTGTCTCCTTTCCTTTGAAATATTTTTTTGCTTCCTTCCCGTTTCATTAGCCACGTACTTCCACTGTGCAAGGTCCTAGAATTGGTTTAAGTCCATCTACAGTTACATACATACATAATTGGTCATTACAACCCTTTAGTTAGGATTACGACCTAGCTTTTCACAACAGTTTTGTTTAATTTCATATATGAGTGGCGGTACATACAGTTTTAAGTCGATTCCGAACGAACATTTTTGGGTAACTTTTCATGGCAGAGTTTTTGCCAAAAATATGCTGAAAGGAAATCTCCAAAGAAATATTTGTTTTCATATTTTGTTTTGATGTTTGACCTGGGGTTTGAATCTTGGCCTTACGTCTAAAAAGCCACCACCTGCTAGACAACGGCAACACCATCTACAGTTGTGTAGATTTTTGTGTAGTGCTGACCAATTGCTTTCAATAAATAATTTTCCAAAAGCTGTCTTCGTGTTCCTTCCTCTGAATCACGAATACTTTTCATTGAACTTAAGCAACGTACAAATTTAGAATTTAATTGTCAAATCATCAATAGTTTTACAACAGAAAGTGTAGTAAATGCCATTTGTTTTCATATACTAACTACATCAAAGGAAGATCTGATTTCCATCTACCACTGTATTGTTGCAATAACCAAAGGTACAGAATTTAAGGAAATTAATTTTCTTCAATTACCATGTTGAAGAGAATGCGAATTTTGTATGAACAATGAATTTAATATCAAACGAAATATTCTTTTTCTCCCTATCATTTACCTCTCTGACGTCTTCATTAATGATTTAAAACATAATTTACCCACCAGCGCTAAGCATGTCAAAATTATATTTCAATTTAGATTGTCATACTACATGTGTGTGAGGCGCCTGTCTGACAGTCCTTTGGGGATTAAACGATTCCTTTTTAAGTAATTGTTTGTACAATTGTTGTTATCGTGTTTTTTTTTATTTTTATTTTATTTTTTTTCTTTGTTCGAATTTAATAACAAAATAAAAAATAAAAATTCAATATCATACTCTAATAAAAAGCATTGTTTTTGCTTTTTGCTTTTTTTCGCTTAGAATCTTTTTGTTTCTTTAAGACGATTTTTATAAAAAAATAATCACAATAACGATGTTTTTCTTCTAAAAGACAAAAAAACAAAACAGAAATGAAGAAATTAATTTCTTAAAATCCTAATGTTTTTCCACAATCTCTTCTTTTTGTTTTTTGTATGCTTCTTAAAAGGATTATTTTGTCTTGAAGAGTATTTTTGTTTATATTTTAATGAAAATGAAAATGTAAGAAACAACAACAACAGCACCAACAACACTAACAACACTAACAATAATAATAACAAAATATGTGGAGTTATTTATTTTAATAAATCCTACACATTCATTCAAATCGTCTTTAAATGTATACTGCAATGGGTCTGTAAAAACATTGAAAGTGTTCACAGAAAAGAAAAAGAGAGTGTGAGTGTGAGAGAAGAGATGCTCTTATTAAAAGTAACAACGAAAGAGGTAAACAAATGGATAAGAGAGTTAAAATATAAACAAGGAAGAAAAAGAAAAATAAAAGCGAAACGAAAGTGTAGTAGGGATTTTTGAACAACAACAACAAATTACGTATTACTTACACAAACATACACACACAAACAGTCTTACACATACATATGCATGTATGTTAATATACATACGTTGGAGCTCAAAGTTTTTGAATATTTCATACAGAAAAGTAAACATACAGAATGTATAAAAAAATACAGTTGTGGAATAAATAATAGGTACGATTAACGTTTTAAACAGAGCAACTGAACGCAAGCTAATGAGGAAATTAACTACGAAATTCAAAATTTTAATTTTAATGCAAAGAATTGCCTGTTATTTTGTGAAGTAGTATGAGTACTCCTACCTAAATACATTAAAGCATCCTGTTGTTCTGGTACTGATTAATTGTTAACTAGAATATCAGAAGCTGTAGTTATCGTAACGATTAAACCTTATATTGTCGTAAACAATGTCAACAATCAATCTACGCCTAGGTTATCATATTACTTTTATTCTAATTGTTAATCATTGGAATCTTTTTATGATTTTAAAGTACCTCCTCATTTAAATGTGCTGCTTTTAGAGGATCGACACTTAAAAATACATTCGTTCCACACTCAGTCATTTACCAATGTTCGTTTTCAAGGTTTATATCAAACGAAACGAAACAAAACATTAATAAAATTTATCATTCCAACACTATGCTTAAATGTGTTTAAATTTTGTGTTTAAATTGTTTTTACGACTGAGATAGGTTCCTGGTCATCCAGTCGATTAAGTCGTAAGTCGAATTTCATATAAAAAATTTTTTTTATTTAATTTTTGGAATGATAAAAAATTATTCACTTAAAAAATTCCGACTTAACTAATATAATGTACTGACTAAATATGTATGTAAAACGAATTTTTTTACTTTGAATTCTTTTTTTCTATTCATCTCATATATTTTAAGGATTCCCCGCAACTACATATTTGTCTTCTTTATGTAGTTGCTATGAAAAAAATTGGAAAAAAATGGTCGCCGTAGTCTAGTAGGCAGTGTGTTGGCTTATTAGACGTAAAAGCCAGGGTTCGAGGCCCAGGCCAGACATCAAAATAAAATACAAAAAGTATTTTTACGGCGATTTCCTCTCAGCAGATTTCTGGCAAAAACTCTGAGAGTAAAAAAGAAACCTGCCATGAAAAGTTTTTCAAAAAAAATCTGTCGTTCGGAGTCGACTTTAAGACTGTAGGTCCCGCCTAATTAACATACACAACATAAGTGGTGTGAGAATCTAGGTCACAAATCCAGACGGAAGGGTTGAATGGTGTATACGTATTTTACGAAAAAATTAAATTGTTTTTGTTTGTTTTTTTTTGCATTTCTGAAAATAAAATGTTTTTAATTTTAGAATATTTGAAGGATATTTCTTAGAATTAAATTCAAATTTCAAATTTATTCGTGTGCTTCCAACAGTCAAGATAAACTCAATATATCCAATGTACTCTTAGTGAGGCTATGGGGTAGCAAAGGAAATTACAAAAACAAGAAAAGAGAAAAGAAAACAACAACATCAACAGTGTCATTTCCCATACATGTCTTGTTTTAAGCTTTTAAAATATTTCTCTTTTAAATGATACGTACGAGCATTACAAAGACAAATTATTGTTGATAAATGTTTCCATTTTTTTGGTTTGTTTGTGTTTGTGTATGTGTATGTGTATGTTTATGTGTATGTGTATGTGTATAAGAGGAATGAAAAAGTAAAAAGTACAATAAAAACTTTTTTGCCTGTTGTTTTAAAAAATATACACAAAAAGTTTGAATATAATTGGGCAATTCACGCAACATTATATCGCGTATGTTGTATTGAATGCACTTGGTTGTTTGTGAACGCTCAATGCTATGCTGTATTGTGTATTTCGTATTCCAAATGTATTTTTTTTTTTTTGGTATTCAAATAATTTGATAGCACGAAACCAATACGACTTTTAATGAAAATTCATATGAAAAAAATATGTGTAAGTGTAACGGATTTTTACATGAAAATTAATTATACAATGTTGTATATTCATCCAACAATAAACTCAATACAACGATACGACGGCTTATGTGAATTGCCCAAATTTATTTGTAGATTCAAACAAACGGCAACAGCGTGTGAGAGGGATGCGAGTGTTTTACGATAATTTTTGTTTAATATTTTGTATAGGATTTTGTTTGTTAATATTTATGTTTGTATTCGTTGTTTAGATTTTCTATATGACAAAAGGAAGACGGAAAAAAGCAATTCCGCTTACTTGTCTTATTTCTCTCGTCTATACAGTAAACTGCTGGTATATGTATGTAGTTGAGCGTATGCGTTATTTGTTGTTTTAATATTTTTTGTTTTCGTATATTTAAGTGGCGAAATATGTCTGCTAAAGGCATTTTGGCTTCATTTATATTGTTTATTATTTTTGTTTATTATTTTCTAGCTCAAAATTCCCCCCAACTGTTATTTCTCTTGCACAGTTTTCTTTCTTCAATTGTTTCTGTTTCCCTGTGTCTGTTTCTCTCTGGTTGCTATTTGACATTTTTAGCTACCAAATCCACTACTCGTATCACTCCCTTGCAAATTAAATGAAATATGTTTGCAAGGCAAAAGAGGAATGTTATGTTTGTGGTTTCTCCTTCTTTTTCTTTTATTCTCTTTTCTACACATTTTTACGTATACATTAGGGATGCCAAACAACATCGATTTTTAAAAATATTTCAGGATAATTCGGGATCCAAAAATCCCGAAAAATCGCGATTTTCTCTTAATAATAAAAATATTTCGTTAACAAAATCATTCGTATTCCAATTATGTATGTATATCAGAATTATATACAAGACAAAAAGTAACAAAAAAGCGTAAATTAACGAAAATAAAAATTAAACTAAATTAAAAATGCATTAGTTTTAAAAAAAATATTTGGATTCCAACAAAGAGGTTAAAGCATCTAACATGTGATCTGATAGGCTTGAACGAATTTTGTTTTCAACATACGCTGCCGTTGAAAAACACTTCTCGCAATCAATATTTGTTGGTAAAATAGTTTCAAGATAGCTGTATGCAGATTGTAAATATTCACCTCTACTACCTCCTAATGTAAATAAATGTAATTCTTTGGACAGTTGAGTATCTAAATCATTTACCCTATTAATTCGTTTTATAGAACTTTTGCCTTCTTCGATGGCATCAAATAACTTTTTATCAATGGAAGTGTGGTTTTCCTCATCTGAGAAGCTATTATCGAAGTCAAGTGATATAGAATTTCAAAATACATGTGAATTCACAATCCCGAAAATCCCGAAAAATCCCGGATTTCGAGATTCGGATTTCCCGATTGGCATCCCTAGTACACAGAGTATATGTATGTACATATACACAGATATTCACATGTAAACAGAAGTAATGAAGTCTAACAATGCACAGGCAAGATAAATAAATATTATTAACGGAAATAGTGCAGGCTCTCCTCGTTTGTGTATCAATGTTTGCCTCGTATGAATTACGAGTGTGCCGACAACATGGCTAAACTGTAAACGAAACAACAATCCTAATAACTACTACAATAGCAATAGCAATAGCAATAACATTAACAATGTTTATGTTTTAAATGGATTCTAAAGATCTTTCTTGGCAAAATAGCCTCGTGATTTGTATTGTTTATATACTCCGTTGGCTATAGCTGGCAAAGTCTTTCGACTGAAATAAATCGAATGGTGAGTCAGATAGGGGCATCAAAAATAGCATTCTTAATTACATTCTTAATTCATTTAATAATTTTGTTTTACTTTAACAATGTCTCACGGAAGCATGATAAATTTGCGGTCCTGACACAGTTGAAATTGCTAGAAATTTAGTTCTCCTATTTGCGACAGATGCCGCCCTGTGATAAAGTGTGTGATTTTGATTGCAAGAAAGCCGTCGTTAGGCGCTAAGCTGCCTATATATTGTAGAATTTTAAATGTTTTTCTGATTACGTGTTTCAACACTTTTATTTGGTTTTATATTTTGCTATGGATTAAAGGAGTTCTTATTAGTTTTGTGCATTACTGTATGCAGCCACCACAATGCCTTACGGTTTTTTGTTTAATTTCCTTTTCATTTCAGTTTGTTTAAGACTTTTTACTTCTCATAACTTCTGCTTTAACCATTGTAGTTGAGTGTATGCGAGTAAAAAAGTAGGAAACCGTGAATGCAAGAGTACAAAGTTGCACACAGTCACACAATTACAATCAGTTACGTTTGTAAAGGAAATGCATAAAAATCCACACAAGCACACACATGCATGCACACATACACAAAGAGACATTCATAAACACTAAAGAGACAGTAAAAGCTGGTCATTACATGATCAAATTCTACAAGGTGGCCACAGTCGTAATTTGGTGTTGCAGCTGCTCGTGTGGTTTTATTAAATTATGTTTGCCGTTCTTTTATTTTCAATGCAGGTTTGTGTTGTGGCCACCTTAATCACTGCCATTATGCTTATTTACTTATTTGCTCAGCCATTCACTCATTCATTTCTTTCATTCGTAAGTTCATTTAAAAAGTATGCAACAGGACATTTACTTTTTTACATACTCACACGCACTACACACTCTAGGCATTAATTTGCACAGTTCGTCTACATGCATTTGAGTGCATTTGTTCATAACATAGCAAGCAGAAGAGAGAGAGAGAGAGAGAGAGATGGTGTGGTGGTGGTTACATTTGTTTTACTCATAAATGTAATTATAACGGAAGCAAGCAAAGAGAAATGCAGAGACATAAAAGAAGTAATTGTGTTTCTTTCTCTTTTATAATTGAAAAACAAAAAAAAAAAGCCAGAAAGAAAAAAACACTTTTGCATTTATGTGTGTTTGGTTTGGTTTGTTTTCTTCTTTTTTTTTTGGACTATAAAGAGTAATTAATGCTGATACCCCATACCCCAGTTGTGTTTTTAATGTCATATGGCAGTAATGATTTGTGTAGGTGTGGTCTGGTTTATTTCATTGTATGAGTTACTCTTTACTCACTGTTTATTTATTTATTCAACAACATGTTGCTAAAGAGTTTTTTTCCTCTCAAGTATTTTACTGTTATTTTGTTTTTATGGTGTTGCCGCGAGTGCAAGTAACTTAAGTTGTGTGTGAGGGAGTTGCCATTATATCTAGAAATGACTTTATAAAGAAATACTTGTTTTTGGCTTTTTTTTTTCTTTTTTTGCTTCTCCTTTTTCGTTTTACTGTCATCTACACTGTGTTGCTGTCGTTTCATTACTTTGAAGTTACTTTTAAGGAAAGTCATTTATAAATTTGATTACCTTCAAGTCTGTTGCCGTTGTTGTTGCTCATCTTCTTTCTTTTTTTCGTTTTTTTTTTTTTGCTTTGTGTGCTATTTCGCTAAGCTCTTGTATATTTGTTGGGGGAATTTTTTTTTATTGCCTGTGGGTTTAATTTTATTTTACTGTGTGTTATTTCATTATACATTGGTTTTGCATGTCGTTTAATCTGTAATTTGTTGAACATCAAAAATTAAAATTATTCATACGCACACACCCTCACTCACACCCACTCATGTGTCTGTTTCTCTTTTTTGTTCTGTTAAAAGACGATGAGAACAGGGCAAGCAGACGTCAAAGAACATTAAAGAAGCATAATTTTTAATTTTATGACCAACCATATTGGAAAGTTCGTAATTTAGTTCTGAGTTCATAATGAATTTCCAAATAATGTTAATAAATGTACAAGTTAACGACTCAAACGACATGTGTTGGCTTTAGAATCCACAAAAAAGGTGTCTCCTTTTACGAAATGTTAAAAATTTCTATTTCTCTTCAATGTAGTTAAGGAGAGAAGTAAACTTGTTTGAATATTATTCTAATAACAGCTGCATTTAGTTTTACGATTTGATTTGTTATTCAACGATTAGATTGTAATTCCCATTTATGCGCCTTAGTTTTCCCTTTTTAATAAATAGTAAAATGTAGGGACATAGCTCTAATATAACAAATAAAATAAAAGAAATTGAAGTTTACAATGGAAAATATTAAAGTTTTATAGAGATTTTACAAAACTCCACATATTTTTATGGTATATACTAGAGGTGTGCACAAGACATATAAACTTGAGCGCTATTACATTTTTCTTTTCTCAAGACCGAATATTGATTGTAGCTGCAAATATAAATAAGTGTGAAGCAAAGACAGAGTACAAGAAAACAACTGCACTCGTAAACCATTCTACAACAGTATAAAAGAGAGTTGTGTGAAGAGTGCAACAAAAATATTGTACTCTTCATAGAGTCACAACATGCATTTCTTCTTTTTCAGCTGCAGTAGTGAAATATGCTCTTACAACACAAAGCATGTTTCCGTTACTTCACAGACAAACGAGTGCTGTTGTACATTTTGTGTAAAAGAGAAATACACTTTTCAGTGCACTCGTAACGTCAAGAGCAAGAGAAAAGAGTACACTACAGTACTGCATTCGGTGAAGGGTAAGCTAGCAGAATGTCTTGTGCCCACCTCTAGTATATACAGACAATAAAATCTATTAAAATCTCTTTAAAGATGTTAAAAACTGAACTTCAAAATATTCGAAATTATTTTGTTAAAAGGTATATTGTGTGCATATGTACATTGGACATAAGTTTCAAAAGAAACTTTTAATTTAAGTTTTTATTTGATAGAATATATTAAGTTTGGAAAGATTTTTGAAATCAATTATTGGCTCAGTATCTTTGTATATTTAAATTACGCCTGACTTGCATGGTTTATTAAAATTCTTAATCCTAAATTGAAAAAAATTATTTTCATTTCAGTAAAAAGGATACACAGTAATGAGCAAAATTATAAAACATTTTTATTTATGAGCTTTTCGATGCTATGACTTGCTTTACAATAGATTTCAAATAAAACTTTCCTGTTCACTACTGAACCCATATTGTTTAGTAATATTAAGAGTGCCGGTGTAAAGATGTAATATTCATTTTGTTTTTTTAGTTGATATTAATCGTTTCGTCATTTTAAATATTCAAAATATCGTTCTATATACACGGGATAGTATAAATATTTCTTTAATAACTGATAAGAAATTATAAAATAAAATAAATGATGAAACTTTGTAAGATTTCCTATTCAGTTATGTCTATTGCTATTGCTATTATTCTGTACTCTACTGTATTTGCGTATTACTTTCACATCGATTTTTCGTTCTTGAATTTGAGATTTTATTTAGTCAACGAAGTAAATAAACAAATACAATAAAGAAAATGAGAGTTTACCTATACATATACACATACACGAACATATATAACATATACATTCAAACGTACGTACGTATATAAAATAAAGTTTGTATCCTTTTCATCTATTCAACCATTAAACTGTCATTTGATAGAAACTAACACACTCGCATACAAATGTCTTGTAAATAAAAGAGATTTTATTTATATTTAACACGGCGTAAGAGAGAGAGAGAGAGAGAGCGCGAGAGAGAGAGAGTAAGTGTGAAAGGGAGAGAGTACAAAATAGAGATTGTTTACATACTGGAATCACTGTTGCTTCCTTAAACTTTGACTTTCTCTTTTTTGTTGTTGGTGTTGTTGTTTTGTTTTGTTATTCTGTTTTGACGCCCTACTGATATGAAATATTTGATTAAGTGGAAATGATGAAGGATGCATGAACTTGACAGCATTTTAACAATCGGACTGATTGTTTAACAAAAAAAAAGAAAAGAAAAAAAAAATAAACTTCAGTTGCTGATGCTTTTGTGAAATCTCTGATGCGTAGATTTCTTTCTATTGAAAATTATAATACTCGTGAATATTTTATTTTTGTAAACAATCTTATTAAAAGAAGTATGTACAATAAAAAACGATAAAAAAAAACTTGCTTTGAAGGGGAAGGGGAAAGGTGGGCCTGTAAGAAAAACTGCAATTGATCGATGACTGTTTTTGTTTTTTGGAAATTTCCTTTAATGGAATATAATGTCAAAAGTTAAATACCCATTAATCTGTCCTCACTAAAAAAATAAATTTAAATTTTAAACATTAAAATTGAAAAAAATTAAAGAAATATTCTTGTTACCATTTCTGGTTAACAATCAATTGTCCGTTGCAGTTGACTTTATAAAATGTTGCGGTTCCTCTGAAGTAACAATGCAGCCGTTTAGAAAAGCTTTATTTACGATGCCCATTATTTTCTTCTCTCATAATGGTTATTATTGTAATGCTTGTTCACTCCTCTTATTATTTTGTATATTTTTAAGTTCTTTTCTTTTCTTTGTTGTAAAGAATTTTTATTTACCACCCTTGCAAGGGGGAGAACGGCACCGAACTGGTGTATGCTACAGCTAGATGTTAATTATATTCAAGTAAATACGTCAACAAGATATTATTTATTTAATAGTCGCTAGGACAGCACTAAAAATAGAAGTAATACCTTATAATACAGTAACTGAAATAATACAAACAAATTTATATACAAAAAAAAAAAAAATGTGATTCATTAATTACGTTTGTACATTATTGTTCATTTAAAAATTTAATTATTGCAGTCTTGAAATGCTTTGCATTGCTTAGTAATTGTATGTTGTTCGGGAGTTCATTTCAGAGACGAATTGCCTTGATGTAAAAGTGTCGATCAGATATCCGTTTATGGTATCTAACGCTATTAATTTTCAAGCCTCTATTAGACCTTGAAAAAACTAATCTATTAAACAAATAATGGGGTTTCCTAAGATGGATGATTTTATGTAGGTATACCAGACTTCAACAAATTCTCAAAAGATGTATTATAAATTTGATATGAGAACTCAGATATCCTACTATACCTTGTACAGTACAGTACTCATCGAGTCACAACTAGAAAACAGTTCACATCCATACAGTAAAGTGGGGATGAGATATGTTTTCGCTAGCAGCATTCGAATATTAAACGAAGTAAAATATTGCGCTAGATAAAGATTACGCAACATGGCAACCGTTTTACCATAGATAGCATTTATATGGTTGGACCAGTTAAGACTGTTGTCAAAGACAACTCCAAGATTCTTAACACTATGTACAGTCTCAATAGCAGTGTTATTAATCCTTAATTGTGTAATCTGCGCCGTACAGTTTACCTTGCCTATTATCAAAGCCTTTGATTTCGGCGGATTGAGGCAAAGACCATTAATCGACGCCCATTGAAACACATTATGGAAATCACAATTTATCCTTCGTATACAATCTGTAATATCAGACGGCATGCAACTAATGTACAGCTGGATTTCATCTGCGTACATTTGAACATTGCAAAACCTCAACTTTTCTGGCAGGTCATTAGAGTAAATGGAATATAAAAGTGGACCAAGTATCGAGCCCTGTGGGACACCTCTAGATGTTAAAATACTGCCTGATACAGTACCATCATGATACACAAATTGACTCCTATCCCGTAGATACGACGGCACTAGCTTGACAGCAGTATCCGAGAAATGGCACATGTGTTTTAACTTTTGGCATAGAATAGTATGATTAACGATGTCAAATGCCTTAGAATGATCGAGTAAAACCAAAAATGATGTCAAATGGTTATCCTTCTTTACAGAAGTAGTTGTAAAGTTGTAGTTGGTCTCTTTTATTGTCGTGTTACATGAAAGAAATTAAAAAAATATTATTTATCTCACTCTCCAAATAACGTGAGATATGTAATCCTTAGTAGACACTTGGTGGCTAGTGAAGTGTGTGGTAAGGAGTAAGGAGTCAAGGAGGCAGTAGCACAGAGTGTACAATTATCGCTTGAAAGTACATATTCGCATATACATTATTGTGTATATTTTGTTTTTTGTAATTGTTATTTTTATTGTTGTTGTTGTGACACTTCAACGATATAACAACACATACAGCCAGAAAGCAAGAGAAAGAGAGAAAGTAAAATACATTAATGTCACTTGTGGGAAACATTGAGTTGCAAAACTTTTATTGCATTTCACATGTCCTAGAAAGTGTGTGAGAGAGAGAGCGAACGAGAGAACGTAAATTGTTAAGAGCATCAACTACAATAGAATATAAAACGAAAATAGTAAGAACACAACAAAACAAAGCAAACCAAAATAAATAACAACAGGCATTATTTTAAATGAGTGCGATTGTACGCGTGCATCATATGCAATACACACACACATGCAAAATGCAACTGATACAAGAATATATCGCTCCTTTATTGCAACATAGTCATATCTCAAAAAAACTTGAACTTTGCAAAATGCGATTTAAGACAAGACAAGACATAAGTCCTATGATCTAATTGCCGCAAAACACTTTTTGGTATAAAAAAAAGAGCGGTTTTGCTTAAGTAACTACATATAATCCTTCAGTCAGGATTACGGCCTAGCTTCTCACACCACTTATGTTGTGTGCGTTAATTTTATACATGAGTGGCGGGACCTACAGTTTTAAAATCGACTCCGAACGACAGATTTTTGAGAAGCTTTTCATGGCAATTTTTACTCTCAGAGTCTTTGCCAGAAATCTGCTGAGAGGGAATCCGCCGAAGAAATATTTTTCATTTTGATGTCTGACCTGGGATTCGAACCTGGGCCTTTTATCTAAGAAGCCAACACACTACTCACTAGACCACGGCGACTTAAGCAACTACAAGTTTTTAATTTTTTAAGATATGACTATGTTGCAATAAAGGAGCGACATATGTATGTGTAATGTTCAGCAGCTTACATTATAATAACGACTCTCAATATGCATATACACAGTTAAGGACAGCCATGAGAGTTTTAAGAAAATTTAAAAAAATCTTAAGAAAAGATTTGTAAACTTTTTATATAAGTATTCTCCAATTGTCCCAAAGACGGCTATAATGTTTTACGATTTAAATTTTCCAACTATAAGGGATGCTTTTGGCTATTCCAGTGTACATAAGTATATTTATTCTTAGCATTTAAATGGTTTAAAATATGCCTTTTAAAGTGTTTCTAATTAATATTACCGAACTCTTGCAAGTAGGCTACAGTTTATTATGCAAAAGGATCTATTGCAGTCGCAAATTCATTTAAATGTACTTCTCTTAAACACAATCGATTATTTACTTTTTAAAGGTATTCGTTTTCGAAATACATGCAAAGGTTGATTCAAAGAACCATCAAAGAATTATTTTCTAGCATAAAATCTCGTTTTTTCTAGCGTCACCTCTAGATATATAATCCAACATACAGTACAACAATTTAAGAAACAAGGGATTAGTAATGGAATTGTCTTGAATATGCATTTTATTATGCATAGTCCTTTGGAAATCCTGAGTACCTCAAGAATCCTTTATAAAAAGAAATTTTTTTATTGAAAAAAAAAAAAATAATTAATATCCGGCACGCGCCTACCCTGCCTTACTTCGTACTTCGATATCAAGTGAGTGTCTTCAGCGAAAAACAAATCCGTTCATCCATAGTAAAGACAAATACAAATAAAATGCTGCCAATGTCAATCGACTATTCATTCAGGTGGCAATACGGACAACAGCAACAGTAAATAACAAAAACAACAATAGAAGAATACGTATACGAATATGAAAAAACATTTTTTTGTTTAAGGAAATAAAAGAAAATTCAGATTTTCTCAGTACTTATTTTGTGTTCTTTTATTCATACATATAGGGTTATCCATTTCGTGGCTTCAAAAGTAAACGTAAATAAAACATATACAAAATATTTTTTCATGATATTTCTTTTTTTATTGTAAAGTTTGAACGTTGCCATTATGTGTGAAACACTACATCATTTAAATGATCCCTACGCGAAGTGTTGCAAGCATTTTAGACCGCTTTTTGACACATATTGGGCGATATCTCAGCCACAACTTGACGAATGAAGTGCTCAAGAGTTGAAGGTTTATCTGCATAAACACGGTCTTTCCCGGAGCCCCACAAAAAATGTCTAATGGTGGCAAATCGCATGATCATGGTGGCCATTTGATATTGCCGCGACCGAGAAATTACACGGCCAGGAATGTCTCTTGCAATAAAGCCATATTCGCGCTCGTGTTGTGGTGACAAGTGGCAGCGTCTTTTGAAACCACATATTCTCCAAGTCGTATTCTTCAATAGCAGACAAAAAAAAAATTCGGTTATCATACAACAATAACGCTCTGAATTGACGGCGACAGTCGTTCCATCGTCGTTTTCGAAGAAGTACCACACCTTCGGACCAAAGAGCGCACCAAACAGTGACTTTTTCTGGATTTAATGGCCTTTCTTCAATTACTTGAGGATTCTCAGAACCCCGAATACGACAATTTTGTTTATTAACATTCCCACCGAATGTGAAATGTGCTTCATCGCCGAAGAAGCTGCGGCAGAATCACCATTTTTGTAGTAGGTTTTAATAATTTTTATACGTTGTGTGATAGTTAAGCGATCCATTTTCGTCAATGTCAGACTTTCAACTGAAAAGAAAAAAATTATTTTCTCAACTTTGTTTGTCAGACGTCGAATTCCAGTGCCATACTTTTGAAGCCACGAAATGGATTGCCCTTTATATTAAAAAGAAAAACACAACAACAACAACAAGAAAAAAGAAATTAAAGAGAATTTAAAATGTATTACTAGTTTGCATACACATTTTAAATGTTTCTCATGATTTTCTCTTTTCCCCCAAAAAAATCTCTTCGAAAAAATGAGCACAACTAAAATTGGTCTCGTATAATTATGTGTGTGTGTGTGTGTGTTTGTAAGAGCTATGTGTTTGTTTTAAGCCTTAAAGACAATAATCATTATTATTATTATTATTGCATATTGTAGTTGTAGTTGTAGTTGTACTCTCATATCTATTTTTTTCTGTTTCAGTTCTCTTTATAAGTTGTTATGTTGTTTGGAGAATATTTGCTTTTCGGTACATTTATTTTAAATATGCTCTACATTTAAGAGTACGTACGGTAATGTGTTTATGCTTTACATGTTCATGTTGGGTTAGTGTGCATGTGCGTGTGAGTGTGCGTGCATACGTATATGGAAGGTAGGATAATAACCGTCTTTCTTTATTCTCATTCCACTTATGATGGTTGTGCTGCTACCAACAATGACTATGAAATGAATGGCATGGAAATAATGCCAAGTTGTGTAAATTCAAATGGAAAAAGGAAGAAAGCAAGAAAAAAAAAACAAGAAAACAAAAAACAAAATCTCATTAAGTGCGAACGGATATAAACATTAATTCTCTTCTTCTTTTTTTTTTTTTTGTTCATTTCATGTCCACAGTATTTTGGTTTTTTTTTTTTTGTTTTTTGGTTAACTGCTCTTGTTCTGCTCTGCCGGTGTAATTTGTTTAGCTCTTGCTGTACATTTTAAGTTTGTTTTGACAAAAAGAGAAGGAGAGAGAGAGAGATAGAGAAACACTGCACTTTTTGTATTAAGAGTGCTGTACTATATTGTACTGCATTTTAGCTATTGGCGTTTTTTTAACTTCCCTTTTCGACATTTTTTTTTGTCCTTAATACACCTAAAGGAAGTCTGTGTTACCTTTTGGAAATTTGGAAATTGTTATGTTGCAATTTCCTTAAAGTTTTGGATACTTGCATGCAGATTAATAAAATTCTTTATTTTGTTTTGAACATTTTTTCTTCATTTTCTTTCGCAAAGTTATAAGAAGAACGAAAGCTTTGAATGAATACAGGGGCTCATAGACGATTTCTATGTTTTTTAAGTACATCGTACTTTATTAAGTATTTTCTGCTTTAATATCGATTTGCTTTTCTTGAAAATAATTATAAAGAAGGAAATTTAATATTAAAACTATTCATAATGTTGAGATAGTAGGGAATCTTTTAATGGGCAATGGTTGGTTAATCTTTGAATTAAGAAGATTTTGATTGATTCACTGCTCAGAAATTGTTGAACCAAATTCAATATCATTTTTGATTATGCTCTTCTCTAAGCGAACATTACTGATGATGTTTAACTGATGATGTACATTTTAAGATGTCAAAAGCAAATACATACATGCCACTAAGGAAAGTAGAAGAAACTAATTTGATGTTCCATATAAATTTTTTAGAACTTTTGCGGTTTACAATGAATTAAATTGATCATGAATTATAATTGATCATTAAAACTCTTCAGTCTGGATTAAGGCCTAGCTTCTTACATCCACTTAGGGTGTGTGATGAGTTTATTTTATACATGAGTGGCTATAACTACAGTTTAAAGTCGATTCCGAACAACAGAGTTTTTGCCAGACATCTGCTGACAGGAAGTCTCCAGAAGAAATATATTTTTTTTTATTTCCTTTTGTTGGAAATGTCTGACCTGGGGTTTGTTTGAACACGTCTAATAAGCCAAGTATTCAGTTTTTTTTTTGGCAATGCCAGGATGAAATAATTTTTAAAATGAATTTTTGAAAAATTCCCATCTTTAGTTTTTAAGACACTTGCAAGTCGAAATTTTGTTTAAACTAATTCAAATTAATTCTGTGGTGTTTTCTTTTATTTGATTTGTGATTTAATCGGCTTTGCTTGAATAAGGTCTTCAATAATACGTTCTTAATTTATATTTTCCTTTATCCAATGCTCGTTCACTTAACACAATTTGCAATTGATGCCATTTCGGGAATGCAGTGAATCATTTGTATCAGAATAGAATAGAGTAGAGTAGAGTAGAGTAGTGTAGAGTAGAATAGAGTAGAAAAGAATAAAATAGAGTATTAAACAATAAACATGTGCCGATTTTTCTATGTTCTTTTAAAGTATGTGAAATCCATTGTTTTTTATTTAGTTTATTACTCGTTTTACAATGTAATTTAAATTTTATTTCAAGATTATTTTCATGTTTTCATTTGTATTTCTTAATAGCATACAGAAAAACAAAATATGATTTTTTTCCCCACAAATAATTATGAAAGTAATTCGAAATTAAACTAGTACAAGCCACTTTCAACACTCACACCAAGAAACACATACATAAGTGGAGAGAGAGAGAGAGTTTGTCGCCACTAACATGCATACGTTTACGTAGTAACTTACAGCGGATAATTTCCATTCTCACCCACAAATTATTTCCGTTTGTGCCTATACATTCAAAGCAGCTGTGTGTGTATGTGCATTAACTGTACACTTACTAAGTTAACAATTGTTTTTTTTTTAACAAATTATTATTGTTTTCTATTGGTTTTTTTCTACTCCGTTTCAATGTTTAAAATAATAAGAGTTTAATTAAAAAAAAAAAAATTAAATTCATTTCATTCATACATAAATCAGTAACAACATTATAAATTATTAAATTAAATAAAAACAAATAAAATTAAAAACAATAAAAAAAAATGTTTCCATCTTTCTTTTTCTATCGTTTCTGTTCCTACACTAACACCATATACATATAAAGACGAATGATGTATCTAAAAGCAGCAATAAATATATAGCAACGTCAAGTATAAGAAGAAGAAGAAAAAAGCACAAGTAACAAGATAATAACAATATAATGATTACCAAGGTTGACACACAGACAGACAAAAAGTGTGTGTCATAACACTTTCATACACACTACATACATATTTATGTACATACGTATGTATGTATGTGTATTTGTGTCAAGAAGAGGTCTTGGCATTTTATGAAAGAACACAGACCTTTATGAGAACAAAACTGCATAAAGATGAAGAAAAACTGTTGCACACAGTATTCACAATACACTTACGAAACGTACATATGTATGTATAAAGTACAGTATTGTGCAAAATATTAGTCACAGTTTTCAAGTATATGCTGTTTTTGCAATAATCATGATTAAATAGGTAGGATTTTGTTATAATCTTGGAGGTAGAGCACCATGGTTCAATCCCTGGCTAAGACATCCCGAAAATTATATTTTCCTGCAGATTTTCCTTCTCAAAAATCTGTAATTCGTAGTCTACTTTAAACTGTAGGTTCCCTCATTCCTGACGAAAGTTAACACACACACAACATGATGGATATGAAGACCTAGGTCGTAATCCTAATGTTTCCTTGATTTAGTTAAAATTTTCATTTACTTTCAGAATATGTTTTGAATTTTACATCTAAAATATTAAAAGTTTAATTGAGATATTGTGCAGCACTGTTTAAAGCGTAATTTGCTGTATCGTTCAATTTTTCAAATACCATCTTAAACTGATTGAAGTAGTTTCCCAGTAATTAATGTATAAAATTCGTGAAGTCCAAACTAAGTGTTTAAATTTTTCTTTTCATTTTTTGTATTCCATTATTTCTGCTATTAAAGAGCACATCACTGTAATGCGGTAGTAAACAACAATAAAAATGGGCGTATATTTTAAAGGCTTGTGAGCATGCATTTCTTAGTGGAAACAACACTAAGAGAATAAAATACACTGTGAAAAATGGATTATTTTCAGGGTTGAAGTGAAGTTTTCCTAGATTTATAAGAAATATATATCAGACTAAGTGGAAATATCTATGTACCTGTGTTTTTGTATACATTACTTTAACTATACAAGTGTATTAAGATCACTTTATAAGGTACAAGTTTGTTTTGATCAGTACAAAGGAGATTTTACATGTTTAATGTGATAATGGCAAAAAGCCAATTTCTATAATCATACATACATACATACATAATTGGTCATTACAACCCTTCAGTCAGGATTATTGACTATTTTATACTTGATTATTTTATACTTAAGTGGCGTGACCTACAGTTTTTAAAGTCGACTCCGAACGACAGATTTTTGAGAAACTTTTCATGGCTATTTTATTTACTCACAGAGTGTTTGCCGGAAATCTGTTGAGAGGAAGTCGCAGATGAAATATTTTTTTAATATTTTCGTTTTGATGTATGACCTGGAATTTGAGCCATGGCCTGAAGTATACTAAGCCAACAGTCTACCTCCTACGACTTTCAATAATAATCATTTTGAACAATTCCAATTCGGTAATTTCTATAGTACAGATGGTCCATGCTTTTGAACACCAATAGCTCAAAATGACTTTTAAATAAGGATGACGATTCAATAGCTTAACATCGTATAGAAGCAGAAGTTCAATGTGTTCAATGTGATTGACGCATGTAACTGAAAATATCTTTTATAGGCTATCACCTGCACTTAAAGTTTACAAAGGGAATGGACTAAAACCAACTGTGAGAGTATATTTTGATTTAAATATTAACAATGGCAACACTGTTGTCTACGTATTATTGTTATTTTTGTAGTTGTTGTATTTTTTATGTTTTCATTTATTTAAAGAATTAATTTTTTTTTAGAACAACTGCAACACTAGAGAAGAGAAGAGCTTAACTTTAAATCATTAAATTATATGCACTACGAGAGTTATGAATAGTAGTAGCAATAGTAGCAGTTGTGGCAGTAGTAAAATGACAACAACACCAACAACGGCAGCTCGTTATAATGTGGATAAAGTTGCTGATGATGATGATGCTGAAAAATATTAAAAAAAAAAAAACAACAACAATAAACAGCAAAAACAAATGTTTAGTTTTTCCTCTTCGTTAGGAAAACAAAATTCAATGATGCTTTAAGTGCATAAGCAACAAACGTACACCATAAACGAATGACTGAATGAACGAATGAATGAATGAGTGAGTGCATGAATACATGCATACATACATATATATGTACGAGCACTGAAATAATTTAAATGAATTAATGAATACACTCATGCAGTCTAACTACATATATATGTATGTGTGTGTACGAACAGTGAGCGTCAAAAGAAAGTGTACAAAAAAAAAATATATATACATTAATAAATTACCGTTATTTTTATTTTAAAATTGTTTCATTGCCAGTTTTTAAAATAAAACAAAAGAAAATTTTGAAACATTGTAAAATTTTTTCGGGCACTCTCCTTAAATGGTAAAAAGTTAAGTTTGGTGATATTTAGAATTTTATTTTTCTGTACAGTTTCTTTTGACTCTGTCTGTATATGGAGTATGCATAATATACGAGTATTTATTGTGTGTGTTTATTTAAAGAGAGATTGTAGAGAGACACACGGTACTACACAAGGTACTGGAAAGAATGCCAAAATGAAAATTTGCTAAGCAAAGCAATTAAAATGAAAAAAAAAAATTAAAAATCCGATGATAGAAATTTTTATTGAGCAAGATCCCCTATTCGAAAAGTACTACTCCCGGGATTGTCAAAGAGAAGAACTATATTTTCCCTTTTTATAATTTAAAATGGTGTTTATTGTCTGAAATATTATTCAAACTCCGATAACAAAGATAAGACCAAATTTCACAACGATTGGACAATGTTACAAAGGCCAACTTGTGATCTTGTTTGCTAATTATGTACGCCTGATATCCATTTTTTTTGTTTTGTTTCAAATGTCCATACATATATGATGTAATAAGTCATTACAAACTCAATCTCGATTCCAATATACCATATACGATATGGTGTAGGGTACAATTTCCATTTGAAATAATACCGACCGACAGAGTGAAGTAGTCGTTAAGTATGCTGGCAGATAAACAAAACAAAAATCACGTTAATTTACCAGCATGAAAATCAAATTTAATTCCCAACAACTTCATCATTAATGCATCAGTGCATCACATCCAAGCAGCCATTCTAGCCAACCATCCGCTCATCCATATACACTCACTCATTCATTCTTTCATTCGTTGTCATTCTAATGTATTTAGTCAGGCATCATCAATTGAATTTTAATCATAATTTCGTTTAGAAAATCCATGGAATCAAGAGAGAAATGAGAAAAAGAAAATTATAAACACACTCGGGTGAGGATAATAAAAATTAATTTAAAATTTCTTTAAACATTCCAATATTAGATTTGTTTTAAACGTGGAGGGGGAGGGGAAGGGGAGCGAGAATACTTTTCATTTTATTTTGAATTGAAATGTGGACGTTTTTTCTTGGTCAAGTTTGTTATACTGAGAACGTACTTATTATATACGAGACATGAAAATGTATACAAAATATAAAAATGGAGATAATTAATCCAGAATTTTTTTTAACCTCACAAATTTATGTTCATTTCAAAGTACAAATCGATCTGCTTTCGGGTTATTATCACAGTTAAAATTAGTTTTTGTAACTCCGCAGTATTTCCAATACAAGAAAGTTTAAACAAAATTCAAAAATATTCACTGTCAGACTAAAGTTTAATTAATTGGAATTGAAATCGATAATACTTTGCAGGACGAATGTAATCGATTTTACATGTAACGTGTAACCGTAAGAGTGCATGTGTGTGTGTGGGTATGACAGTGTGTGTGTGTGTGTGTCAGTGTGTTAATAAATGAAAGAATTTTTGTCTTTTAACGCTTTCAAATAATAAATGATTGAAATTCAGAAAGCAGAACTAATTTTCTAACAACAACAAAGGCAACAACACAAAAGTTGATGTAGTGGAAATAACATGACAAATAATGTAACAGAGAAAGGAAGGGATCAAGCGAAAGAGTTAAAATTCATGTGGAAATAGAAGCAGAGAAGCAAAAGCAAAGAAACAAACGTTGGCAAATACTGGATTAATGAATGAATGAATGAATGAATTCGACTAACTGGAATGACTGAGCACAGCACAGCTCAGCACAGCACAACACAAGTGTTGACTTTAATATCATGATATCGTAGAGAGGGGGAGGGGGACAGCAGGGGGATAGAGTTGATGTTTAACATTAATTTGATGGCGTATAAATAACGGTTGTTTCAATTTGTTTGAAAGGCATCCTCCAATATTTGTTTAATAAAATATTGCCTGTCATGAGTTGATTCTTTCTCCTTCCTTGCCCTGCCTATATTCTTATAGTCATGCCATCTGTTTGTTTGTTTGTTTGTTATATTACAACAAATATTACAAATTAACTAAAAATAAATAAAACATACATACCTAACAAACACACACAACACATAAGCTTTGATGAATATTTACAATTTATTTGGAATGTGTGGGGGGAGGACGGGGTTGGTGGTGTCTGTTGGTTGCTCAATCTCCTATCGTTTTGTTAATAGAATTTCATTTCGTTTATTTTCGTTTTTTTTTTTATTTGTTTTGTTTTTTGTTGTTTGAGGATCTTTACAAGGTTGGCAATAATTTTCCAGGTGAATTCAACGAAGCATAAATGGCAAATAGAATAACAACAACAAAAAAAACCATCAAAATGAAACTAAATTGTAACGTAACGTAACGTAACGTAACGAAATGATATAAAATTGTAATCAAACCTTCAGAATATGCTTGAGCTGAGAGAATATTCCATAAAATTGCATCAGGGCTTTAAAGGAATTGAGTTTCTAAGTTTCGTTTTCAAAGGAAATTTCTTTGAAATCCAAATCGTGTATGAAACAAAATTATAAAATTAAATTTTATTGAAAATATTTTAATGAAATTATGTTTTCTCTTTTATGTATATTTCAAAAAGAGTTTATTTTTTTGAGGTTCTGTCCGTGCAACATATAAACAATAACCCACAGCAGTCTGAGAGGAGTAGCAGTACGAAATTGTATAAAAGTGACATGCAATGAAAGACATGTGATGACTGACACAAGACTGATGTTGGCCTTCATGTTGCCCAAAGAAGGGCAACACAGATTAGAAAAATAAATGAAGGGATTTATGTACGAACATGTGCGCGTGAGTGAGTGTGAATATAGAGAAGGAAGCATAAGCGTTTTACGTAATGAGCAATGAATTCATATTCCCTTTAATAGCTGACAAACTGAATAGTCGTGTAGATGGTCCAACAGTTTTTCTATTTTTTAAGGGTTTTAAAGTCTTCTTACTCACAAAATAGAACATATCTCATTAGTCAAGAAATATCATTGAGGCGAGACTTGCACTGTAGCACTGTTATGATATAATTTTTGTGAGATTCCTCTTGGCTGGAGACGTAAAAGTAGGTTTTAGGTGCTTATCAGCTTTGTCGATGGTGGGCAAGCATGGACCAGCTGCAGACGTTGATCACGAGAACGGTGTCTCACTTTCCATGAAAATATAGATTGTATTTGTATACAATTTAATTTCTCCTAAATTTAATTGTGATTAGAAGCCGCCAAGTCAGACATCAAAACGAAAATACGAAAAAATTTTTTTTTTCTCAAAAAGTCGATTTTAAAATGTAAGGTCCCGCCACTCATTTATAAAATTAACACACACAACATAGGTAGTGCTAGAAACTAGGCTGTAATCCTGAGTGATGGGTCTTAATGTATGTATGAATGATTAATTGTGATTCGTAGCCTTTTGTTCCGGATATATGTATGTGCATATTAAATTTGACATTGAATTTGAAGATAAAATTTTGTTCAATGTAATTTAAGTCCTCGAAGTTCTGTTATTTATTTTAATTCCTAGACATACATTGTCGGTCTAAGTCCTTATGTACCAGAGTTAAGGTTACAACATTCAGAACAAAAGCAAAAAAAAAAGAAGAAAATAACATCTAAAGGTGAATAATTGATCAGAATTTTAGTCTGATTGAAACAAAAAAGAACACTCTTCCTCATCACTGAGACGTTTCATGTACAATTAATTTTTTAGAAATTAATCACGAGTTTTATGGATTGGAAGCATTAATATTGGGCTGCTGTTTTTCAAAACCTAAAGAAACCGAAGCGTTATTTAAGGGTAAAGGGAGAGGTTGTTAAAACGACAACAACTTTAACAACAACATCAAAATAACATAAATTTAAATAATATTCGTAAAATTGTTAAAATTACAAAGATGGTCATAAAAATGTTTATTATTTAGTGAAAATTGAAGTTAAAAGGTAAGAAAATTTATGTATTATTCAAGAAATTTGCTTCAAAGCATAAAAAAGAAAACGTTATTGTCTTCTAAATGAAGCGAAATAAATGAAAATCATTATAAATTTATGATGAGCATCATTTTCTCTTTATTTCTGCTACCGAAATTACGTGAAAATATTACGCCATAAAGAGAATGAACGCATAATGAAAATGGTAATCGATAATAAGAGAAGCATGACTAAAAAAAATATTCTTTTTTATTTTGATTTCAAATTTAACACACAATTTACTAAACCATTGCCAATCGTTAACGCCAACCGCCAACTCCTTAATGCTATGCTAAGGAGAATGAAATTCTTTAGTTTGTTACAAAATTGTACAAGGAAAGCAAATAAAAACAAAAAAAAAATATTTTTTCATTTATAGCTGGACATTCATTTACAAAGTTCATATGTTTTCCCATACACGGCACTTATTCACACAGCCATTGTTAGTGCCTGCATCATGGCCAATGTCAAGTGTATCTCTATAAGTCCTGTGGTCAATGTTACCTTTTGTTATCGTTTTTGAGTGGTCATCAACGGTTGAGTATTCTTTTGATCCAAACACACATCGAACGGTGATTGCTTTGTGGTCGGTCTATTGATTTTTCCATTGTCGTCTCACTCCTCGTCGTCGTATTGCAAAAACAGCAAAACAGAATGTTGCCAATTAGAACGTTGTGATAGGGGGTTTTGAAATATTCTAAAAGAAAATATCATTTTAATAATAAGAAATTTAATTAACCATTCATATTCACTTGATTGTTTTAGTCAATCTTTAATTTTTTCCTGTGCCTTTTGGGTGTTTTTTTTTTGTGTTCAAAATTAGGTTTTTAATGGGAATTTGTGCTGATGATCTTTAAATCAAATGTACATTCCTCGTATTGATTTTTGAAAAAGCATTCAATAATTCCCCATTCATAAGAGTGATTTTTTTTTGTTGTAATTTTATTCGTTTTGCTTAAATGAGTCACATTTGTTGTGTTCTTTTGTTTATTTTTCTGTGAAATTTTTATAGACTCTTTAGCATCTTTGTGTTGTTGACTCAGTTAATTTGCAGTTGTTGACCCAGTTTCTTCTGCTAACTGCTTGTTTTATTGTACTCATGTATTGTTGATGTACAATTATACAGACGTATGAACCAATATTGACGTTCTATTTAAAGACAATGTTTTTACAATTTAAATTTTTAACGATTTTCGCTTTAATCGTGAGATTCTATTTTAAACAGATTTTTTTGGGAATCTATTTTAAGTATGAATTAAAATAATTTTTTGTAGTCATTTTTCCTTTGCGTATTTTTTTTTTGATTATTTTATTTATTTATTCTATTTGCAAATTGAAATCTTACTATTATTTAGCCCTGTTATTGACTGATTTAGTACCCCTTTCCTTAGCAATCAATCAATCAATATAATATAATATAAATCTTGTAAAATTCCTAAGACTCACTCGAATCATTTATAAGTATTATAAGTATTTTTCTATAGTTCTGAATCTGAAAGAGTAGGCATATGAATCAAACATATTTCGAATGGCATGAGTTTGATGTCAACGTTGTACAAATACTCATTGCAACCTGTACTTATAAATCATCGTTGTAATGAGTACGAATGAATCAGAGTGCATAGTTAAATTTCAATATTCTTGACTCTCATTTGTATTCGAAATTTCAAAACTAAAAAACGATACAATGCTGATCTCTGCACTGGACATGAGGGATTTCTGCAAAGACCACTGATCGGCCTAGGAAGAAGAGAGCATTGTCCCTAGTTGTCTGCTATCATTTAACTTGTCCTTTATTGATACCATCACGTTTTCTGGACATGAAATCAATTGTAAAATTCATTAGGCTGTCAGACTGCCGTAAAACATGTGAACTGTGATTTCAACAAAACTGCCAAAAAGTTTGGTTCTCTACATACAAATCTTCTTGTAAAACCATTCAATGAAAATTTTATATTTCATAATAAAAACAAATTTCGATATATAATAAAGGCTTTTGATCATTATAACCCTTTAGTCAGTATTACGACTTAGCTCTCACACCACTTACATATCTGTGGCAATAAATGATAATAGCTTAAGTCGACATAAGTGTTTTTTCTTTTTATTAAATATTCTTATTCTTTTCTTCAAAATCTATCACTCAGTAAAATTTAATATATAAAATGTCATTATAACTTTACTTAAACACTATTTAGTTTAGACAAAAACCTTAATATCTCTAAACACGAAATTTCGACTTAAGCTATTATTACTTAATTTAATTTTATACAAGAGTGGCGGGACCTACAGTTTAAAGTCGATTTCGAACGCCAGAATTTTTCAAGAAACTTTTCAAGGCAATTTTTTATTTACTCTCAGAGTTTTTGCCAGAAATCTGCTGAAAAGAAGTCGCCAAAGGAATATTTTTTCATATTTTCTGTTTGCTGTCTAACCAAAATCCCAGGACCGTGATCTTACGTCTAATAAGCCAACGCACTACCTACTAGTCCACGGTGTAGTTATCAACCTGTATTAAAATTGTCTTTTTTGTCGTGGTGCTAGGTCGTAAATGAGGTTGATCTTGTAAACTCAATTTCGAGAGAAGACACATTATCGAATAAATAAGTTCACTTATTAGAGTTTAGATTCAAGGTCTCCGTTGTTTATGTAGTTTCAGTTAGGTCTGATCTCTTTCTGGATTTAATCAATAATACTCATGATCTGTATGATGGCTCTGAATGGTTTTATAAATAATGTTTGCATAACGAAGCAATAGAAGTTATCACAGCGAATGTCTTGGTAATGGGTAGTGTTGTAGACTATTAGCGTGAGAGTCGTGAGTTCGAATCGCAGCAGTGGCAAATTGTATATAATCAAATATAATTTGAAATTATATTGCAATTAATTTATAAAATAAAAAATTATCGTATCACGCAGATGTTTTCTTGGAGTCAACTCCTAAGCAAAGAGCGGCGTTAAAAGACGAACAGTTAGTTTGTGAATAAGAGGGAGTCTCCCTCTTAGTTGAGTTGAGTTAGGTTACTGCATTTATCCGAGTTTTTAATCTTAGAGAGTGTAAACGATGATAAAAAAAATTTTTCTGAACAGAAAAGCTCAATTATTTTGAATGAAGTTTTAGAAAGTTAAAATCTAATAAACTTTAGATGGCCTATTTCGAATTTTTAAAAGTATCTTCTTTAAATACATAAAAGTAAAGTATATGAAAGTAAAGTAATTACATACACAGAAAATAAATGTTTATTAACTACTGTTCACTGTTGTTTTTTTTTTTGAATTTATCGTCCCACTGTATTACTGTAATTAAATTCAATTTTTTTGTTTGAATTTTTTTTTTTAAATCTCTTTGTTTTGTTGTTGTTGTTGTTGTTCCATTAGTGGTCTTTAAAATGTTTGTAACAGATTTATTTAACAATTCATTATTATTTTATTATATGTTGTATGTAGCAGCTGCTGTAAATTGTACGGTTTACTGAAGGGCAGAGTGGTAGTAGATCGTGGTGGTGGTGGTGGTAGTGAATGTAAATTGCAAAGAAATGAAGGAAAATGTCTGTCGTCATTAATTTTATTATTCTGCTTATTTCAGCAAATTTTCATTGTTACGAAAAGAAAAACAAAACGAAAAAAAAGAAAGAAAATATGAGAGAAGACAAGAGAAGAGAAGACAATGTTGTATGATTAAAAGTAAAACAACAATAATAATAATTATTATGGACTTGAATATTGTACAACAAGAACAAAAAAACGAAAAACAAAAAATGAAAAAGTGCGTGTTGCACGTTATTTGTTGCTGTTTTGTGTGGCAACAATTTAAGGCCATACATACATACATACATATGTGTATCCACACACTTAACATGACGTTGTAATTAAATGCATCTGCATCATCATCATCATCATCATCAAACTCCATCATCATCATTATTATCGTCGTCATCCTCATAGTCAGTATCATCCTCAGGTTGCACTCAATATGACTCGTACACGGTGTTGTATTTAGTATTTCCATGGAATTCTTAAATAATTGCAGTTCAACACCACCACAAACATAATTACAAGTATGGTTCTCATGTTCCTATATGCATATGTATGTACTTGCGAGTGTGTGTGTTTGATGTTTGATGTGCATGTGTTTAAAAGATGATATTTGTTGTACTCATTTATTAAAAATTTTATATTGAAATGGGTTGGGATAGGATGGCATGGCATTTTATGCGTGTTTTTATTTCATTTCTTTAAAACTAACAATTAAAGCCACTTCTTATTGCAACGTTTTGCTGGTAATTAAACTTGTTATAGCTTCAGCTTCTGCTACTACTACTACTACTAGATGCTCTTGTTTTTGTTGTTTTTGTTGTTGTGTCATCATGAATAAACATATATTTTCATTTCAATTAAAGTATTTAAACGCTTTTTAAATTATTGCTTCTGTTTTTTTCTTTCCTTGCAACAAGTTCAGACACTTTTTCTATAAGCACTTCGCATATACAATGTAACATTCCGCAAATGCAGGTTGTGCACAATGCAGTCAGTTATTGCGGCAGTCAGTCAGTCAGTCAGTTAATCAGTAGTGCAGCATTTAAAGTGTGCTGGCGTGAACTGGTTGGTTGATTGTCTGCCATGCAAAAATTTTTCTATCAATTATCTGCGGTATGACATGGATATGTAAAAATTTCTTCGTTCACACTCTGTGAGTGTAAATTTTCCTCTTTTTTTTTTCTAATTTTCTATTATTTTTTTTGTAATTTTTTTGCGCTCTTGATTTCAGTTCCTTTTCACCACTTGGTACATAATTTTTTTTGCCTCAGCACTACTTAAAACAACTTGATCATAATTTTATGCCAAGTTTTTCTTTTCAGTGCTGCGTTGCTCCCTATACCATTTTTTTTTTATCATATTTCCACAGTTTTTGATGTTCTAAAGTGAGTGAAATGTTTTTCCAAGTGACAAAGTCGCTTACAAAAAAACGAACGAAACGTTTTTTTAAACGTTAAAGAACCCTCCTGTGGAAGGGAGGAAGAGCATAAGAGGCTGAGAAGGAGAAGGAGGAGCAGAGGTTTGGTGAATAAGAAAAGTTTTATTGCATTAATTGTCCCATAATTTCCTGTGCATTTTCTTCTGTTTTTTTTCTTGCTCTTTGCTGCTGCTGCTGGTGGTTTTAATGTCAGTCACTGTGCTTTAGTTTCAGTTTCGATTCCGTTTTTTATGCTCGCCAGCCAGTTTTGCTGATTTTGCTGTTTTGCAAGTTTTGCTTTTATTTGCAGTTAAAATTTGTGTTTCTGTTTCAGCATGTTCATCAGCAGAGAAGCTGTTGCAATAATTTGTTGCTTGTAGCAGTTGTGGTTGCATTTTTTGTTTGCTTTTTTGTTTTTGTTTTTGTTGCCACTGTCAGTTAGTGAGTCTCCTTCTGTTTTTCTTTTGAATTTTAATTTTCTCTTCTTGTTGCATTCATCCATTCAGGATAATTATGAATTATGCACACAGCAAATGTGTTGGCATAAGTTTCACTCTTTTTTCATTTTCATTTCTGTTCATAATTTAAGCATATTGCTTGCTCTACATGCTATGAAAAAAAAATGTCAAGGCCTGCCCTAAAAGGATATGTTTTTAATGGCCGCAATCCATAGTGCGTTGAGCATTTCGTATCTTTTTTAAACGGTTAAGTTAAATAGACAAAATGCGATGCGTAAAAGGCCTTTGAAAAGGCCTTTTATATTTACAGGATTTAACTGTTAACTGAAATGTTCATTTGAATGTTAATTTTTTTTTTTGATATTTCAACTTTCTTTTGGAGTTTGTATCATTTAAGAAAACGAAATTACTTTCATACTCAATTATAATTCAAAATCACATTTTAAGTGAATGAAAAAAGTACACACACACACATTCACATAGATAGAAAATATAAAAATAAAGTTTTTAATGAGTTTAATTTTTACTCTTCACAATGTTTTCTTCATATTAAAAATTGTGATTTTATCTTCATGGATACAGGTAACAGCAATTGGAAGAGAGGTTTTCTTTTAAAAAATTTATTGATTTGTGAAACTAATTAAGTTTTCGAAGAAAAAAAAAAAACATTTCATTTACAATAACAGAAGTCAAGAAGTGAGTTTAATATTTAATTTAATTTTTCTTTTTCTTCATTAATTGATTTCCATAACAATAAAATTCTCCAGAGAACTCGAAGAAATGGTCTTTAACTTAAGTTTCTCCACAATCTGTTTTTTGGAGTCGACTTTAAACTGTGAGCCCCGCCACTCATGTATAAAATTAACACACACAACATAGGTGATATGAGAAGTTACGTCTTAATTCTGACCAAAGGGTTGTAATGTAGTTATGCAATCTTTCTTAACGGTTGATGTGTATAAGGATTAAGATTTGAGAAACCTTAACTGTTCTAAGGACGAGGAGCATTAAGGATTTTGTGAAACGTTAAATAATGTCTTTGAATGTGATTTTCCTAACTAAATCGAGTACTAACTTAATTATTTGCTAACTCATGCTTTGATAGAATATAAAATTAAATAAAAATTGAATGATTCGCGATCGTGAACAGTAAGTAGCTATTTTATTGTTGCTACAATGAGAGGATTTTATTCATTTCTCCAACCATATTTCATTGTAGGTATTTTGCGAAAATATCTACGTACTTTGCCTAAGAAGAGGATGTAAGAATATTAAAATTTTTGAAAATTGTATCCCTTCTATTGTTAAATATTTGATTTAAATTTTCTTTTTCTAATTATTTAAATTAAATAGTAATTCTTACAAAAAGAAAATCTTAAAATTAATATTTAGTGGCGTAGCCCTTATTTTTTATGACTTCTTGCAACCTAGAAGGCATAGAGTCGACTAAAGCTATTAATGTGTAATGAATATTTTCTCCCCATTCACTTTCAAAATTTCTTCTAATTGCCTCTTATTTGACGGATGTTTCCTCTTAACTTCCCGATCTAATAGCTCCTATAGATTTCTATGGTGTTTAGATCGGGAGACTGTGATGGCCAATCCAAAACATTGACATCATTGTCGCTTAAAAAGTTTCGAGCTAAGCGACTTGAGTGCTTTGGATCGTTATCCTGTTGGAATATGCTACCAGGAGGCATTTTTTCCCGCAGATGAGGAAGCATGTGTTCTCCAAGGATTTCACAGTACTTCTTCGCCTCCATTTTTCCTTCGATTTGAGTTAAGGGACCTACCCCATCACGGGAAAACGCACCTGTAAATACGTGACGTAAAATCAATCATTTTTTTTAAACATATCGTTCCTCACCCCACACCATTATTGATCCACCGCCATGTTTACGGTTGGAAGTTGATATCTTGGAGAATATCTCTGTCCAGGCAGTCTTCGAACAAAATTTATCCCATCGGAGCCAAACAAATTAAATTTGCTTTCATCGCTCCACAAGACTTTAGCCCATTGTTCATTTGACCAATCCTTGTAACGTTTTGCAAATTCCAGGCACTTCTTTTTATTGATTGCACTGATGAGAGGTTTCTTTGCGGGTCGTCTCGCATGCAAATTAGCCTCTTTCAACCTACGCCGAACAGTGTGAACGCCTATAGAGACTCCCATTTGCTCATTTGCGAAATTAGCAACGTCCACTGCGGTCTTTCGTGGATCTTTTTTAACCAGTGCAATCATCTGGCGGTCTTGGCGAGAGGTAGTTTTTCGAGGATTACCACTACCTGGTTTCCTTTCCACACTATTTCTCAAGGAAAATCGAGATTTAATCCGACATACGGTTGATTGATTTACACCAAAGAGGTGTCCAACTTCACGCATGGATTTTCCTTCTTCTAAGGTTTTAATGATTGCAGTTTTGCTGTCAGCTGAGAGCTGAGAGCTGCTTCTATTACAAAACACATGTTGTATAACTTATTTAAGAAATTTTCAATTATAATTAAATAAATAACTTACTTTAACTATTTTTTTTATTATGTTGCATTTTTTTTGCTCGCTAAAAATTTGCACTTTTTTCACTAATTCAAAAATATTTAACTTTTTGAAGCAGAATTTGGAATAAACTGTGGTTACTTTGAAAACTTATAATTGAAAGAATTAACAGCAAAAGAAAATAGATAAATTAGTTACCGTTATTTTAAAACAGATCTTATTAAAGATCATATGGCACAGTGTTGCATTTTTTGTGCTCGCTACTGTAGTTATGCAATCTTTCTTAGCGGTTGATGTGTATAAGGATTAAGATTTGAGAAACCTTTAGTGTTCTGTGGACGGGGAGCTTTAAGGATTTTGTGAAACGTTAAATAATATCTTTGAATGTGATTTTCCTAACTAAATCGAGTACTAACTTAATGCTTTGCTAACTCATGCTTTGATAGAATATAAAATTAAATAAAAATTGAATGATTCGCGACCGTGATTTTCGGATTCGGATTTTATTCATTCCTCCAACCATATTTCATTATAAGGGTGTAAGAATATTAAAATTTTTGAAAAAAGAAAGAAAGGTTGTATCCCTTCTATTGTTAAATATTTGATTTAAATTTTCTTTTTCTAATTCAATTTTAATAACAAAAAAACATTGTTCTTTTATTTTCAGGTAAGTTCAATTTTCCATTGTTCGAGATATGATATTTGAATTGCTATGATGCCCCGTAAGTAAAGTTTATTGTCTTGTTTTATGTTAAGAAGAAACACTTTTCGGTTTATTATACGAGTAATATTGTTACGTATTTACCTTCTAAGAACGTTTAAAATATAATCACGTAGATTACAAATAAAATAAAAATAACTTTGTATTTAGTTTCAATTAAAATTCTTTATTATTCACACAATTCTGTGTACAGTTCATGTAAACAACATGTTTGTCTATAACCTTTGCATCAGCAAGAACAATTAGTAGACAATTATTTGACAAACCACGATTACTCTCTTCAAACAAACCTCGTCTTCACACAAGACTATGTGAACTTCACCAACTGTGTTGCCTGCTTTGTCATGCCCTTTATGTGGCATCTCTATAAATGTTGTTTTTTGTGTTTTTTGTTTACGTTTATTATTGTTGTGTTTGTTGGTATATTTTTGTTTACTTGTATGCCATTTTTTTCGTAACAGTACTTTACAAGGAAAATATGCCAAATTTTTTAAAAAGTACTTATGCCTACTTATTCTGATCACAAAGAATGCTGATGGTAATCACTGATCTAGTTTTCTTGGAGGTTTATGATTGAATGTATACAAAATAATGCAAAATACTCTCTTTTCAGAAGGCAATGGAACATTTTAATCAATTAAATCAATCACCCTGTATAAATCAAATAATCCAATAAAATCTAATTACAATCATATTCTAACATTTTTTTTCCTAATTTCATTTATTTTTTCTTTTATTTTGATTATTTAGTGGGTAATTTAAAGTTTCTTTCTTCTCTAGCCATAATTTGTTTTAATGGTTTCCCCTACAGGTTATTTCAATTGATGCTGGCGATTATTATTATTATTAGCTGTTGTTGTTATTGTTATTGTTGTTGTTGTTGCTGCTGGTGCTGTTGCTATTGTTATTGCTTGTTATTGAACAATAATAAACCGTGTTAAGTGTAGCGAATTATATGCGTCAATTTCATGCTCTAATTGCGCCATTTTTAATTATGATTTATTTTACCATCATCACTCCATCATTCCTACATACCTTCATTCATTCATTCACTCATTCATTCATTTATGCAGCAGCAGCAATGAACCTACCTTTACCTGCCACTGCCTCCTACATCGGTCTTCTTTGATAGCCTGCAATTGCTAAAGAAAACAGAAAAAATCACTTTCATTTTCAATTCCTTTTAATATCGCCTTGTATAGCGATAACAGCAACAGCAATAGTAGCCGTGTTATGTACGCTTATCAGCGGTTAAACTATAGGTGAAAAGAATATTGATTAAGTGCGTTAAGGAATGATGGAGAAGGTGTAATGATCCAATACGCCCAATACAATGTGAAATGCAATGTATGTACTCGTATGAATTGAAAGAAAAGTAGAATCCACGATGTACGGATATGTATGTAGGTAGAGTGGTTTGGTGCTATAATAAATTGTGGAAAAAAAGGCTTCATTATAATAATCATATTGTTCTTGTTGTTGTTATTGCTAGTGTTGACGTTGTTGGCGAGTATTGTTAATAATTTTGACCACCAACAGATTTCGCAAATATAATTATAAACTGCAACTACTAACACATAAACAGTTACAGAAACCACAGACTATATACTACCCCCAGTCAGCCATCATCATCATAATGTTGTTGTTATTATTGTTGTTGTTGCTGCTACTGCTGTTGCTGGTGCTGTTGCTATTGTTATTGCTTGTTATTGAACAATAATAAACCGTGTTAAGTGTAGCGAATTATATGCGTCAATTTCATGCTCTAATTGCGCCATTTTTAATTATGATTTATTTTACCATCATCACTCCATCATTCCTACATACCTTCATTCATTCATTCACTCATTCATTCATTTATGCAGCAGCAGCAATGAACCTACCTTTACTGCCACTGCCTCCTACATCGGCCTCCTTTGATAGCCTGCAATTGCTAAAGAAAACAGAAAAAATCACTTTCATTTTCAATTCCTTTTAATATCGCCTTGTAAAGCGATAACAGCAACAGCAATAGCAGCCGTATTATGTACGCTTATCAGCGGTTAAACTAAAGGTGAAAAGAATATTGATTAAGTGCGTTAAGGAATGATGGAGAAGGTGTAATGATCCAATACGCCCAATACAATGTGAAATGCAATGTATGTACTCGTACATGAATTGAAAGAAAAGTAGAATCAACGATGTACGGATATGTATGTAGGTAGAGTGGTTTGGTGCTATAATAAATTGTGGAAAAAAAGACTTCATTATAATAATCATATTGTTCTTGTTGTTGTTATTGCGTCGTTGGCGAGTATTGTTAATAATTTTGACCACCAACAGATTTCGCAAATATAATTATAAACTACAACTACTAACACATAAACAGTTACAGAAACCACAGACTACATACTACCCCCAGTCAGCCATCATCATCATAATGTTGTTGTTCAGTGTTTATTAAATATTTTGTTGTTTGGTGTTGTGTGGTAGTAGAGTTGTTGTTGTTGTTGTTTTTTATTCTTATTATTTTATAATTTCATTAAAATGAGTGCCAAAACAGCACTAAATAAATGAGTTAATGAACTTTATTTGTATAAAATCGGGTCTATTATTAAGCGCTTCCTATTTTTCAAATTATATCAAACCAATTGTATATGATTTGTTGTCGACATTTTATATTCACTTAAAACATAAAACATTAGATCTGTTAATGCTATTATGTGCGGAATATTAAATGGCATATGAGTTAAGTTGGCTTTAAGCATCACAGTGGGTTGTGGCTTATGCGCAAGAAAAAGATCCCGAGCAGAGATCAGCAATGAATCGTATTTTCACTACTCATATGCTCTCATGAAATTTTGATTTAAAAGTGAGTCAACAATATTGAAATTTAACTATGTTGTACTCTGATTCATTCTCTACTCACTACAAAGTTGATTTATAAGCACAAGTTGCAGTGAGTATGCGTACATCGTTGACATCTCAAACTCATACCTTTCGAAATATGTTTGATTTATAAGCATGATTCGAGTGACTCGAATCATTCAATTTACAGTCTTAGTTTGTTGCATTTACAAAAAAGAAAAAAGATAGAACAGGAAACAGAGTAAGCACACAACACAGCCTCCTAGCGATTCATATTTATTTTGTGCTTCGTGTATAAGTTGAGCTATGGGGGTTCGAAATCAACAACATCATACGAGTTGTTTAGTTTGAATGTGATTAGTAGTTCAAAACTTTAAATATGAGTAGAGATTCCACATTGTGTAGAATATGCAATGTGCTATGAAGCTGTGTGGCAAATAGTCCGGTTTAGTTCAAAGCGCATATCATTGGTCCCAGATCATTTAATTCGGGTCAAAAAAAAATTATTGAATTAAATTAGTTACTCAAAGACGATCTCAAAGAAATATGGACCAATGATACTTCCAACGCAAAATCAACTCTCTTTGATCACATACGGATTGGTTTCTTTCCCAAGGTGACAATTTTGTTTGTTCGCATGCCCATTCATCCAGAAGTATACCTCACCATCCAATTTTTGCAGAGCGGCGGATATAGCAACAATATTGCCTTTATTAAATGTCAAAGTTTAAAATCTCTATTTGAAGACCCGATGTAAGAAAGTGAGTGTGTTTTACACAATCCAGGCCATTAGAACAGCCAAAGCCAATTGAAACTAATAAAAAACAAAATAACAACAATCATTGCAACGACTTCAATACTTCTTGTGTATTCGTAATGCCTGTACTTCTGTGTAATGTTCAAAATTTATGGTAAAATACAGCCTGGTTTAGGAAGAGTTCAACGGACAATAATTTACTTTTTCTCTCATTTAAATAAATAGAATGTCAAACGGTTGATATCTTGTTTTCTCGAAAAAAAAAACATTTTTTTGTGCAATTTTGATGTTGATTTTTATTTATTTATTCTCGTTTTTTCCATATTTTGTTTTTCTTTTTGTGTTTTTCAAGTAGAAAAAAATAAAGAAAAAGGAAGAAGAGAAATCAGACTGAATTTATTATTCAATTTATGAAGCGACTTCTTGCAACCAACTTAAGAATTTTTATAATAAACTTTAGAGTTCTTTTCATTTCTTATTTATTTATTTCCCTTAAAATGCAAACAATAAAAAGAGACAGAAGATAGAGTGAGGGAGTGAGAGAGAAAGATAATAAAATTACAAATTATGTACAAGTAACACAATAAAGAAACGAAAATGTTTGTTTGTACGAAGTGAAGTATTGTGAATATTTTTACAATCGGGCATACATAAATATTTTTATCTCAGGCTCAACGCTCGTAAAAAGTTGCTGCACAAAATTCTTCTTTTTTGCCTTTTACTTTTGTCGTAAATAAAAAAGAAGAAGAAGGTTCATGCTCAACATGTTGCACGATAATAATGATGAGAATTAGAATTTACAATTCACTGCTACAGGGTTATTTCATATTTAAAATGCAATTTTTTTTGACATCTCAAATTCATACCATTCGAAATATGTTTGATTTATAAGCCTGATTCGAGTGACTCGAATCATTCAATTTACAGTCTTAGTTTGTTGCATTTACAAAAAAGGAAAAAGACAGAGCAGGAAACAGAGCAAGCACACAACACAGCCTCCTAGCGATTCATATTTATTTTGTGCTTCGTGTATAAGTTGAGCTATGGGGGTATCGAAATCAACAACATCATACGAGTTGTTTAGTTTGAATGTGATTAGTAGTTCAAAACTTTAAATATGAGTAGAGATTCCACATTGTGTAGAATATGCAATGTGCTATGAAGCTGTGTGGCAAATAGTCCGGTTTAGTTCAAAGCGCATATCATTGGTCCCAGATCATTTAATTCGGGTCAAAAAAAAAATTATTGAATTAAATTAGTTACTCAAAGACGATCTCAAAGAAATATGGACCAATGATACTTCCAACGCAAAATCAACGCTCTTTGATCACAAACGGATTGGTTTCTTTCCCAAGGTGATAATTTTGTTTGTTCGCATGCCCATTCATCCAGAAGTATACCTCTCCGTCCAATTCTTGCAGAGCGAGGGATATAGCAACAATATGGCCTTTATCAGATGTCAAAGTTTAAAATCCCTATTTGAAGACCCGATGTAAGAAAGTGAGTGTGTTTTACACAATTCAGGCCATTAGAACAGCCAAAGCCAATTGAAACTAATAAAAAACAAAATAACAACAATCACTGCAACGTCTTCAATATTGCTTGTGTATTCGTAATGCCTGTACTTCTGTGTAATGTTCAAAATTTATGGTAAAATACAGCCTGGTTTAGGAAGAGGTCAACGGACAATAATTTACTTTTTCTCTCATTTAAATAAATAGAATGTCAAACGGTTGATATTTTGTTTTCTCGAAAAAAAAAACATTTTTTTGTGCAATTTTGATGTTGATTTTTATTTATTTATTCTCGTTTTTTCCATATTTTGTTTTTCTTTTTGTGTTTTTCAAGTAGAAAAAAATAAAGAAAAAGGAAGAAGAGAAATCAGACTGAATTTATTATTCAATTTATGAAGCGACTTCTTGCAACCAACTTAAGAATTTTTATAATAAACTTTAGAGTTCTTTTCATTTCTTATTTATTTATTTCCCTTAAAATGCAAACAATAAAAAGAGACAGAAGATAGAGTGAGGGAGTGAGAGAGAAAGATAATAAAATTACAAATTATGTACAAGTAACACAATAAAGAAACGAAAATGTTTGTTTGTACGAAGTGAAGTATTGTGAATATTTTTACAATCGGGCATACATAAATATTTTTATCTCAGGCTCAACGCTCGTAAAAAGTTGCTGCACAAAATTCTTCTTTTTTTTTCTTGCCTTTTACTTTTGTCGTAAATAAAAAAGAAGAAGAAGGTTCATGCTCAACATGTTGCACGATAATAATGATGAGAATTAGAATTTACAATTCACTGCTACAGGGTTATTTCATATTTAAAATGCAATTTTTTTACATCTTTTCAATCGATTAATTACATAGAACGTTACCCCAAAAAAAGAAATAAAATTCGTTAAAGTCATTTTATGATTAAAATCATGAAAATAATAAGATTTTAATGAATCAAAACCCCAATGATCCTTTTTATTCTCATTGATTCGTCATGGAAAGTGTTCTGGGGAAGGCGAGAGTGCATCACAATGGCACTACTTTTCAAAAAAGCGTCCAGCTGCTTGGATACGCCTATGACATTGACATCAAAGGGCGAACTCAGTGAGATCTTACTGCTGCTTTTAGCCTCTATTGACCGGGAGTCTGCCAAGATGGGTACGACAGTAAGTGAGGGCAAAACGAAGTGTGTGCTATCGACAAGAAGAGACCTGCAGTGCATTGGATCTCAGATGACGACAGATAACTATACTTTTGATATAGCCAAGGAATTTATTTATCTCGGCCGTCACCAAATGATGTCAGTCTGCAGAACAAGCACAGAATGCCAACAGATGCTACTGTGGTCTCAATAGGAAATTGTGTAGCAGAGACCTCTCTCGTACGACAAAACTAATATTCTTCAAGATGCTTATTCTCCCCGTGCTTCTTCGGTATAATGCGATTTGGCGCTGATTTCCTCGTCCGAGCCAATGAGCTGCTCAACGACATAGACATTGTACAGCGTATTAACATCCAGCGGCTGCGCTTTCACGGCCATGTCGTTTAAATGGAGGCGGATGCTCTGGCGAGACGGATATTTGATGCTGGGATTTGTGGAAGTGCGCGAAGAGGGCGTTGGAAGGACCAATTGAAGCAGAGGGGCGTTGAAAGATGTGTTACGACAGGTCGAAATTCGTTAAGTAAGTAAGTAATGATTACACGATTCGGAAATTGCTTGCAGATGTGAAGGATTTATTCAACAAGCAGCTTGAGTCTCCAGTTTGAAAGTAATGTTGATGACAAATATCTCAAACAGATGAGATTGAAATCTAAAAAGAGAAGCCTGGGACCTAGATTTGGCAGTAGAACGATATCTCAACTTGTTTCGACATGAGAGCTGTTTATTGCATGGCGAATTTATTAATGTTTGTCCTCCACTTGTAATACTTGTTGATATCTACAAAAGGGTAAAATTCTTTAAATCTATTGCTTTCAAATAGGAATTGTTTGCAAGTTTTAATCCTTCTGTATAAAGAGAATTTTCTTCCCTTATGAAATGTCTTTAGGTGTATATGGAACGCACCTTACATACAAATTAAGGCGGTAGTAATGGCTGCTGCCTTAACGGCAGCAGTATCAAATCGGAGTAATAAAAAAGAAGACGAAGCAGCAGTATTATAGGAACAGCATGCAAAATAGAATTTTATTTAAACGAACATACGGTTGAGTTTATTTTTAGGAGGACTTTCGACATTTATTTTTATTTTTGAATCTTTTTTCTTTAATTTTTTTTTTTTGGGAAAACGTCCCATTTTCTTTGTTGCTCTCAAAATATAATTTTATTGTTAAACATTTTCATGCAATTTGATGCTGGTTATTGTTATTGTTGTCGTTGTCGCTGTTGCTGTTGCCGTTGCTATTGTATTTGCATAAACATTTTGTGTCTGATTGTATTACAAAGAAAGCAAGAAAATAAAAAAAAAACGTAAAAATATCGCCCGCCAAATGTGTTTCTCATCTCTTCATGACTGCATTGAAATCTGGTATGAAATAAAATTCCTCAACAAGCTCTGAAGCTCTGAAGTTGAACTATTTTTTCGTTCGTCTTTGTAAGAAAAACTATGATTTTTACTGCTTTAGCCCCTACACACACTACACTTGACGGTAACAGCCCGTCTAAGAGTCTGTCTGTCATTCAGTCTGTTTATTTGTCTGCCATTTAGTATGCCTTTTACAATTTGACTTGGTACTTTTGTTGTACGCTTATGTGTATAGAAAAATTTAAATTTCAAATTCTCAAGATGACGTGGTAGTTTATGACGGACTGCATTGGCTGCCTGACGGTTTGGCTGACTGGCTTTTGTTGACTGCAAGCGTAGCTGCTGTATTTCGTCGTCTTTCTCTTTTTCAGTTGATTTCTATAGACATGGTCATGATTCACAAAAAGAAAATCCGAAATGTTTATAGAAAAACTATCCTGCTCAAAAGATATTCATTTTTTCCCATTCATTCATTCATTCATTCATTCAGTCTGTTTCGTATAATAAATATTTTTAAGATTTTTAGAAATTTGCTTGAAAATAATATGAAAAGGAAATCTGTGCAGTTTTTGTGTACGAAATAGAAATTCTTTTGAGCAAAATTTTTTTTCTTGTTAAAAAATTTCTTTTTTGTTCAACATTTTATTACAGGGAGTTTTATCTCTGATTTTTAGATTTTCGAAAATTTTTTTGTTTATTGTGTTGCAAGTATTTTGATAATTTATTTCCATAAAATATTTCGAACGTTGTTTTTTGAGTTGCATACACAAAAATCAATTTTTTGTGAGAGGCTACAATAGCAATAACAAAAGCAAATAAACACAATAAATAATAATTAAATATTAATTTCAATTGTGTATGTATGTACATATATGTAAGAGTGTGTGTTTGGCTGTTTCTATTGCGGTAAATTTAAATAATCAACCCACCACATACATAAATGCATGTATACAGACACACCAATACAATACAAATACAAAATCAACGGCTATCTATTATGCAACACGATTTTATGAAATTTATTGCATTTGCTGCCAAAACTAAAATCAAAATGAACCAAAACTCAACCGGCATAAGTATCATTTAATTGCCTCCACTCTGCTCTCTCTCTCTCCCTCGTACTCTACTGCCTTCGAATCATTTACACTCGCTTGGCTACGTTTAAGCCAACAAAAACTAGAAAAACATGGGCCAACAAAAATAAATTTTTGTTATTTTTTGTTTTTTTTTTGGCAATTTTCTACATGTTCCGTTTTGATTTGGTTTGAATGTGTGGTTAATTCAGAGTCATACAGCCACTCAGTCAGTCAGTCAGTCAGTCAGTCAGTCATTAAGCCACTGGTTTCAGTCATTCCAGCCATGCTAGCCAATCCAGTCAATCTATTGTTGCATAAAAATTATAGAAAAAAATAAAAAAAAAAAACTAAAAATAGACAAAAAAATTCGCATAAAAATTGTGTTTTTTGAACAAGTCAATCTTATGAGTATTTTTGGTGTTTCCATTTCTATGTCATTCATCTCTTCTTCTGCCAAACCCCACATTTTTTCAATAAAATTCCGCAAAAATTACGCACGTTTTTGTGATGGTTTTGCCAGTGATTTTAATATTTGCGTCACGTTTTTTTCACTACTGGACTCGTTTAATTGTGAGTTTACATGTGATTCACAAGAAGAAAAGAAAAAAACCAAAAAAAGCAAAAAGTAACCAATTTATCAATGTTAGTTCAAACTGAAAAAAAAAAATCGAAAATAAAATTTTTTCGTTTTTCGAAAAATGTACCCCTTGAAACTTAAAGGTTTTCATCGGGACTTTCAGAAGTTTATAACCAATAAATTGATTTTTTTTTTGTAATTTTCAAATTAATTTAAATTAAATTTTTAATTTATTGTAACCACTTGGAAGATCTCAAGTTCATGTTGTTCTTAATGCGAATTAAAATATTAAATTTTTTCATAAATTCAAGCAATATTTAATTTATTTATTTATTAATTCCAATAATATTCTAACTAGATGACCCGTGCGAATATTTCGCACCGCGTTAGTTGTCATTTTTGTAACATAAAATGAAAATAATTAATAGAAATTTTATTAAAAGTATAAAAATATTAGAAATCATAATATCATCATACATATTTACATACATAAATACATATCGCTCCTTTATTGCAACATAGTCATATCTCAAAAAAACTTGAACTTGGCAAAATGCGATTAAAGTTTTCAAGACATAAGTCCTATGATCTAATTACCGCAAACACTTTTTGCTATAACTTCGGTTCAGCTTGGGATATAAAACTGATTTTTTTCAAACATAAGTAACTACAAATTTTTAATTTCTTGAGATCTGACTATGTTGCAATAAAGGAGCGATATGTTTAAATGCTTTAATAATACTTCTTTGAATACAATGTTAGAGGTAATGACATGATCATCGTTAACTTTTTGCCCGTACGAATCCTTAATACAAACTAAAATATCTTTAAACGTATGCACTCGAGAAAAAGCCACGTATAACTGCCAATATGAAAAGACCGGTTCTGGTAAATACCATCCTAGCTTTTGAAGAGTTTCACCTTGTGCTTTGTTTATCGTCACAGCAAAAGCAACTTTCACAGGGAATTGTTTTCATGTCATTTGGAAAGGCACAGTTAGATCAGAAGGTTGATTCGGGGTATGAGTACAGTTTTATCGGTATGAATAATTTTTGCTGATATGATGTGCTCTCCCAAGCTTGTTACGATTAGTCTGATACCATTTATTAACCCCTATTTAGCATTGAGATTTCTGATTAACATTATAATTGCATTTGTCTTTTCAAATGCACGTTATTTATATTCTTGCGTTGCACGTTATTTTTATTCTTATTTTTCTTAAAACCTTTTTAACTGTTAAATATCAGCTGACACTATATATATGCATATATTAAAAGACACGGTATTACTACACTTCATAAAACAAACAATGCCATGACAATAACGACATTTCCAAAATGCCTTTACAACTTTATCTATTATTATTTGGAATAGCATTACAATTAAGCGACCCTGTTTATCGCACTTGATCTTACAACCATGAACTGCATTACTATTAAACGTCCCTGTATTAGCACACTTAAACAAAAACATATAATCATAATGACAACAGTATTATCTTGCAGTTCTATATAAAATATAATTTTTATTAATGGAAATATTAATTTATCAATTTCTAATTATTTTCTTCGATTAGTGTTAGACATAAGCTTTAAAATGAGATATCATTCATTAAATTTGATGCGGTGGTATGGGAGATATTTGCAACCGACAAAAAAAAGTGCTTTAGAAATATGATGATTAGATACGAGGTGAGTAACTTCAACCACATGCTTGGTGCAGTGTCACAGGACCACCAGTGTCTTTGGTGGGAATTGAACCCATGACTCTCATGCTAATAGTCTAGAACACTATCGCATAGACTACCAGGGCGTTCCCAAGCATCATAATTAGACTAACATTAAAGGTGTAGTAAAAAACAACATCAGGGTAGTTCATCAATCAGGGTTATGGACCTAATTTCTCATTATGTGTGTGCGTTAATTTTATACATGAGCGGCAAGCCCTACAGTTTAAAATCGATTCCGAACCACAAAGTTTTTCAAAGTTTCTGCTGAGGTTATTGTCCGATTTGGGGTTCCAACCGAGGCTTCAAGTCTAATAATCCAACACACTATCTACTAGATTTCGGCGACTACTATAACCATTCACTTCGATATTAAATTTAAATATTTATTCTACTTTTACAACAATACTGTTTATTTTTTGATTGTGGATTTAAAAAATTATTTAGAAAATTCCTTGTTTCAGGACTTAAGTTAATAAGAAATAACAAAAGAAAAAGGAAAAAAGAAAATGTATTTAGAAATTTCACAGTAAATCATTAATTTTAGATTTGTTGTTCACATAAATTATGTTTTAAGAAATGCTAGGCAGTTGCTATATGACATTATAATTCTCTCTAAATCAAATTAATTAATTATAATCAATTATAATTCTCATTAATAATGAAATAAATTCATACTTAAAAAGCAGAATTAAATAAAATTAATATACAATAAGTACGCTATATACGTATGCACATGCATATATTAGATATGTAAGTATAATCAGATCTGGGTAATGTGAATTACATTCAAATTACATTTACATTTAAAAGACTGCAGTCAATTGAAGCAAAAATTCCAATTATTTATTATTTACATACTTATGGTCTGGTCACCGTAGTAGTTATGGTGACCAGATGTGATGTTCTGAGTTGAAACCTCAGCTCACATATCTTCAAAAGAAATGAAATTTGAGAAAAAAAAAACTTGTTCTTTCGGTTCTGATAGTATAGGTTTGGTGTGAAAAGGTAATTAGGGCCTATAAATATGCGTGTGAAGATAAATTCGAATTTGAAAACCCAAGACGCAATCCATAAATTTTAGCATTATTTCCCCTTAACAGAGCACTGTTAGCTGCAGTATGTCTCTGAACAAGTCTACTTGTTTAGAAGTTAATTTTGGGAAATAAAGAAAGTTTCCTAAGAGGCCTTATAACCAGTCACAAGAAAATTGTCTTTGAAACTATCAATTTTCTGAATGGAAATTCTTTTAGAAGATCAGTGACCATTTGGTTGTCCAGAGGGTCCTGTTTCGAGTCGTGGTAGTGGGATAGCTGCAATAATTTTGGGATTTGGGAAAATTTTCCTCCTCCACTTTGTAATTCAGTTCATATGTTACTGCAACGCCACAAGAATTATTTGTAATTCTTTTTAAAACTTTTAAAAATAATTTTCAGAAAATCCCTCCCGTAAACATTGAACGAAATTTAAATTGTTTAAAGTTATCAATGCAATTAGTTGTGATTGATACTCTGTATGTCTAACAATAGCATGTTATTGTCCAATATTGTGTAGTAAAGACTGTCCAGGCCTGCTGCATGCAATCGATGTGTGTGTGTGTGTGTGTGTGTGGGTATTATAATTTTATCATTACGATTTTTATTATTTCAACAATTTAATCAATGCAATAATTATTTATAATACTCAGCAGCAGCAGCAGCAGCAGCAGCAATAAATGTGTCAATATTCTAAATTATGTCTGTAATGGCACATGAATTATATTTGAGAGTTCTTTTATAGTCTCCTCTATTTTTAATAACTGCAACAAATGCATGCATATGTAGTGTTGTATTGCATTTAATTTAATAAATAATAAAATAAATATTATTAACAACATAATGAATAATTAATTAAATCAATACATATGCTCTCTCAATACACTGGAGGGTAAGAGTATATTTTTTTTACCGCCATAAATATTTAATAGAAAATTTACATTAAATAAATACAATATACACATACATACGAACATATATATATTTAATGAGTATATAATATATACATATGTAAATACGCATAATACGCGTAGTTGTGTATTTAGCAACACTTTCTGTCACACAGCTTACCGTCATATCTTTAACACTTCAATTTTAATAGATATGGATTACGACAGGAAACCAACCTAAGATCTCTTGCCTATCGCCGGACGACCTAAGCTTTGCAAATTGTGCGCTTGCTATTAAAGGACAAAATTTTCTAAAGGAAATCTGAATCGTGTACAAACTTCCTTAACTTCTTTCAGTCCGCCCAACCAAATTATTTTCATCTGAAACTTAAAAAAGCTGGACATTCACATAAATGTGTCTTGTGAGTAGGGCCATTAGTATAATTTGTCTTAAAATACTCATGATTTTCATGGTGATTTTCCTTGAGTATCTTTGTAATCCTTCCACAATAGTCGATAGAATGTTTCCACCTAGATTCTCAACTCAGTGAAAGGCTTTACTGACTTACATCATGTATATAATTCGTTCACACATACTCATGTTCCATGTGGGTGCTACCTATAACCTTATGTTGACTCCGAACAACAGATTCGAATATCTCTTTATGGCAAATTGATTTTACTCTCAAAGTTTTTGCCAGAAGATTGTTGAGACGAAGTTGCCGAATAAAATATTCGTTTTCTTTCGGTTTGTCTGAGCCAACGGTTGAGCTATGGTCTCTCACCGATTGAGTCAACACAATATCTATTAGATTACGACGTCTTTCTCCCAGGTATTCTTTTGTGTATTAAACTTTCAAAAATAATACATTGACGGCAAAAAAATTTTATTTTTTTATAATTCATCAAAAAAGAAGAAAGAGGAAAGATAGAAAACAAAAGATTAAATAATCAGTTTATAAATAAAAAATTTAGCAACCGGAAATTATAGCGAAATTATCTTTGGACTGTGAACTTCTTTGCACAATAACTTCAAAAACAAATTCACAAATAAAGATTACAAGAAATTGCTCATGAAATAATATCAGATCCATAACAAATGCCGCGTAAGTAAACGCACACAAAATAAATTGCAAGTCAATAAATATTTTCTTTCATTTCTTTTTTTTTCCTCTTTTTAATTAGTAAAGTTTAGGGAGGAGCATCAATAGCTGAAGTTGAAGAAAACCCTGCTGGGAACGTAAATTGATTTCGAACAAGCGAAATAACATTACGATTTTATACTTCAACTGTGCCATAAGCAGGGAATGTGGGTGATTCAGACGATACGTATTCAGTATTCCATAGCATTTTAGTTAGAGTCTGAACTTAAAACCAAACACACCCCGCAAGTTTCAAATTGTCGACAATTGTAAGAAATTAAAAATAAACACAATAAAATAAGCAAGCAACACTTTTATGGCATTTGTGGCATCATTAATCACTTGCCTAATCGCTAGACTGACCTTAAATGTTGAAAACTACAACACAATGACGGACAGACTGATAAACGAACATAAAATAAAAACCATTATGGTTTCGCGGAAAAAAAATGAAAAAAAAAAATTTGTTTATTATTTTATTTTAAATGAATTAGAAACAATGAAGAAAGAACGAAAGGAAGGAATAAAAAAATATCAAAAAAGTCCCGGACCTAGACTGGTTTGTCAGTGTAACGACAACATCATCATCATCATCAGCAAGACCATCATGACCATCACCATATTCATTTGTGTGAACGTCATCGCTGTTATAAACTTGACTGAAACCTTAATGAGTTAATGAGATTAAAGCACGATGCATGGTGTTAAAGTGATTGTAATTATTGAAAGAGTTTTTGTTGAAAACAATACTTGAACCATATAAAACGTATGTACTTGAAAATAGTAGCCAGGACCATACACAACATATGCACAACTTGTCATTACAATGAGTGGCTGGCCGAACTTTACAGTTTAATGAACGACTCCGAATGACAGATTTTTAAGAAATTCTTCATAGTAATTTTATTCATTCTCAGAGTTTTTACCAGAAATCGCTTTGATATCTGACCTGGGCTTTTAATCGTGGCCTTACGTCTAATAAGACGATACACTAATCCACTATACTATGGCGACTACATCAAGGAACATAACTTATGAAATTCTTATCAATAGAGGAGCATTGAAATGTCTTGTTTCGTAATTTTTATATGTAAAGTTTGTCTGGCGTTACGTCAATATCATTATTTCGTTATCATGCGTTACTATACAAATGCAAAAGTGTTCAACACCACCATCCACAACGAAAGTGAATGGCAAACGGTGGTAAAGAGGGCATGAAAGAGGGGGAAGTGTGAAAAGAAAGAAACACAGTTCAATACGGAAATTCCATTTCCTATTAGCCCTATTGGCAATTTTCAACATTTTCCATTTCCGTTTTTATTTATTTTTCTTTGGTAAACAAATAAGAAAATAGCCTCAGGCTTTTTAAATCAACACCGACCAGATCTACTCTACCCTCTACTGCCCCTTACCCCATACTTTCTACAAACAAATAACAACCAACTAACCAACACCTTTTTTGTTGTAAATCAAATGTTGGTGTCTCTCTCTCCTACGCCCTCCTACTCTCTGCCTCTTCTATTTTAAGCATTCTTTAATATTCTGTTTTCAGCCCCAAAAAGAAAAACAAAACGAGAGAAAAAAGAAAACTTTTGTTAAATTTAAATTTTTAAAGTTTTGTTTTGTTGTTATTCTCGTTGTTGTTTTCCTGACAACCAAAGTAATGCAAAATATATTGAAAAATATTGATAGAAATCATACAAAACACTAACAATCATGTTAACAAAGAGAAAAATAAATTCTTTTTCAGATTTACATTGAATTTTATGACATTCCAAGAGTTTGACAGCTGAAAAGATTTTCAGGATTTGATAAAATTAAAGCCTTCCCTTATAATTTCGTAATTGATTTCTCTCTTTGTTTCCGTTGAATTTCAATTCTCAAGTGAAACGAGACAATCATTTGAAATAGTTGCTAGCAGCGGTTATTCATGTCATCACAAAATTCTGCTTTAAAAGAAATTCAATTTTTTCTGCTTCTCTTTGTGTCGTACTGTAATCTTAGTTTTAAAAAATTATGTTTTAAACAATTCCAAGGCAATATCTTTCGGGTTAAGACATTTTTATTAAAAAAACAAATACTTCCACGTTGCTAGAAACGAATAAACTAAATATCCTGAGTGAGCATAATCTTATAACTCCAGTGTAGGTGATCTTTGTAAAAATGCTGAAAATTTATCCAGCGATACGTTTTACCCTCTACATAGGAATGTACATCTACATCTACCATGAATTTCAGATCTATTCTATAACAGTGATAATTGCTAACCTTTTGAAGTCCTGATCCTTTTAATAATTGGCCAATACAACCTTTATGGATTGAGACAAGAGCAACAGAAGTGGATACTTAACATTGACCGTAAATGACAGCTTTGAGCAGGTATTTGGGACAACTTTATTTACTCTTAAAGTTTTTGTCAGGAGACTGCTGAGAGCAGATCTCTCGTCTAGTAAGCCAACAAACTGACTTTGTATTACCACAGGATTAAAATAAAAAGTGACAATGTTTTAAGAACAACTTCGTGTCTAATTGCTGACAGAAAAAATAAAAAAAAAAGATGCCAATCACTAGTGATAAGTGAAAAGGGACAATTACAGTTATGTAAAGTGATGCACACATTTATCCTTTGGTTTTGCTCAAGTATTTCCACGAAATATATGCTAAATGCTTAATCATTTAGCATTCTCTTAATGTTCATATCAAAAACAACGAAAATTAAATTAAAATTACTTTCCGAATGGTAAATTATTTTGGTTTAAAAATTAAGAAATCATATTTTATTCAATTTACAAAATAACTACAATATAGAATACATACATACATACATATGTACACCTTACTTACTTACTTAATTGGCCATAACAACCCGATTAACGGATTTCGGCCTGCCGCAACACATCCTTCCAGGTGCCTCTGCTTCTTGCGCGCCTACGCCAATTGGTCACACCAATCGATGACAGGGCTTCTTCGATTTGGTCCTTCCAACGGATACAAGGTCGTCCTCTTCGCCGACTTCCGCAGATCCCCGCATCAAACACTCGTCTCGCCGGAGCATCCTCCTCCATTCGAACGACATGACCGAGCCAGCGCAGCCGCTGGATATTAATACGCTGTACAACGTCCATGTCGTTGAGGAGCTCATACAGCTCACTGTTAAATCGGATGCGAAAATCATCGCCAACTCGCACTGGACCGAAGATCTTACGTAGGACTTTTCTCTCGAATACTCTCAAGGCAGCTGCATCAGTTCTTAATAGGGTTCATGCTTCTGCGCCATAGAGAAGCACGGGTAGGATGAGCGTCTTGTAGAGTATTAGTTTCGTCTTGCGAGAGAGGTCTCTGCTACTCAATTGCCTATTGAGACCATAATAGCACCTGTTGGCAAGAGTAATCCTGCGCTTGATCTCCAGACTGACATCATTTTCGGTGGTAACGGCGGAGCCAAGGTAAATGAATTCCTTGACTGTATCAAAAGTATAGTTATCGGCCGTAATATGTGAATCAATACGCCGCACGGCTCTACTTGTCGATAACATATACTTCGTTTTGCCCTCATTTACTGCCAAACCCATCTTCCTAGACTCCCGTTTAATATCACTAAAGGCAGCAGTGACATCTCGTTTGGTACGCCCTATGATGTCGATGTCGTCAGTGTACGCAAGCAACTGGACACTTTTTTGAAAAATAGTGCCATTACGATGCACTCCCGCCTTTCGCAGAACACTCTCCATGACGAAGTTGAAGAGGTCGCATGATAAGGGATCACCTTGTCTGAAACCTCGCACGGTATCGAAAGGTTCGGAGAGGTCCATTCCTACCTTGACGGAGCTGCAGGAATTGCTCAACGTCATTCTGCATAGCCTTATCAGCTTAGCATATACCGAGCTCAGACATTGCGGCAAAAACGATCCCTTATGGAGCTATCGAAAGCAGCCTTATAATCGACAAAAAGATGGTGTGTTCGACTTGATTTTCGTGGGTCTTTTCCAGGATTGGCGTAGTGTGAAGATCTGGTCGATGGTGGACTTGCCAGGTCTGAAGCCGCACTGCTAAGGTACAATCAGTGTTTTGATGAGTGGCTTCAGTCGTTCACACAATACGCCTGTAAGAACCTTATATGCGATATGTACATATGTACACCTTTATAGATTATTTACTCTGTTAAAAAATCATTGAAAATGATCCAATTTAAAAAAAAAAAAAAACAAAATAATAATTTTTGTATAATACTTCTGGGATAAGAACTGTTAAAGTGTCCCATATTTAAACAAAATAAAAAGTTGTATTAATTCGTTCATGTTTGCAACAAAAAAAAAAATAAAAAATAAAAATAAAAAGACAACGAAAGTTTATCAATTCCGACAGTAGCCATATTACCTTATTTTGTTACGAAATTTATTTATTTTATTTCCATCAACACATTCTAATACATGCCTTGCTTTGCTTTGCTTTGCTTAACTTACTTTCCTCTATCAGAGTTTCAAATTGCGTCTCAAAAATTCTTGACTGAATTACGAAAATGGAATTTACGTGTCAGAGGCACTAAAAAAAAAAAATGAAAAAAACGTCGAATAAATAATACACAAGACATTGAAACTGTTTTAACCTTCCCAACTCCGAACCCAAATAAAGTAAAACTGAACGATGAATAAAAAAAAAAAACATGAAATAAAAAAAGTTCAAAATACAACACAAAATAAAACGCATGAGTTTTTATTTACAATAAAAAAAAACCAAAAAAAAAAGCAAAAAAAACGATTTTATTAAAGAAACAAAACAATAACAACAATTTAATATTTTATACAGAAAACTTTGTAAAAGATTTTTTAACGATTTTTTGTCATGGGTATCTGTCAATTACTTTGAAACAGCAAGTAAAACTTTTAACTCTTCATTCTTGTCTAACTAAGCCTGTATCTTAATCTAAACGAAGTGACCTTTCTTTTACTAGAGCTACAGCTACAACTACAGTTATAGCCGTAGTTTTAACTTTTCTTTTTCCATTTTAAATGAGGTTCATAGAGATGGCCGTGTTGATTTCAAACCATAAAATTCATGGTGGCTTCAATAATTTGAACATTTTATTTGGGTTCCAATGGGTACCAACAAACCAACACCAAAAGTTCACCACAAAAAAAAAAAAAAATCATGAAAAATAAAACAGAAATAGAAATATTTGTTGTGTTTTTTTTTTATTAACAACAACAAAAAATTAAAAGAAAAAATTTTTAGAATAAAAACGAACGAAAATGTTAAAAAACATCCTATCCTCCAGAGAATACAAAGAAAGAAATTCGTTTCAAATAAACTTTTTGTTCAATATTCCACAATACCCAGTTAAATATGCATGGATATGGTGTACAGCGTGTATATCATTCAGTCACATACATGCATACATACAACCACATATACATACATACATACATACATATTCTCATAATTTTATTATGAAAGTATGTATTTGTATTTGTTATTGTTTTATTCAAAATATTTTGAGTATTGAGAATATTTTTGTGTGTACGGTAGAGAGAGTGTGAGGGAGAGAGACGGCATGTGTTTATATTTGATGAAAAATTAATATTTGTTCGTGTGTATGTGTGTTAGTGTATGAGTGTGGGAGTTGTGTATATGTATATGGGTGTTTAAATACCCTGTAAAAGCTTAAATGTAAACATACTTAAGTGTACATACATACATACATACACATTCAACACAATAAAAGTATAATCATATCAATATACAAACGCACACATACGTACGCATATATTTATGTAGTCTCTCTCTCTTTACTTCCCTCATTTATGCGTTTGCAATCAACTATAAAGCACATGGTGTTATTTATATTTGTAAACAACACTAGGCTCTCACACATGTGCACATAAGTTTATCGCAAAGTTTTCGAAATACCCAACAAACAATTTCGCAATTAATTATTGTAAAACAGTTTAAATCGCAATTAATTTGAAATTTAAAATTTTTTTTTTTATTTTTTTTTTATTTTTTAATTTTTAAAAGAAAGAAACAAACCGTTGGGCATAGATTGACTGAATTGCTATGAAAAATGACATATCGGCCCATCATTTTTCATTACGGTTCCAAGTAAATAATTTCGAAATCTGCATCTATTCAACTCTTTATTAATGAAAACAAACAGAATTGTTAAACAATTCGCCACATAAAATGTGAACTTTCAATTGGAGAGGCAAGAATTTTCTACTACAGAACGGAGATCCTTGAAGTCACTGTAATCTCGTAGGTACTGTATTGGCTTATTAGTCCTGAGGCCTCGGTTCAAACCCCCGATCAGGCATCTCCAACTAACCAAATTTGACACAATTTTGCTTCGGCGACTACCTCTCAGTAGATTTCTGGCAAAAACCACGAAAAGTTTTTCAAAAATCTGTCGTTCTAAATCGACTCACGTATAAACATTAACGCCCACAACATAGGTGGTGCGAGAAACCAAGTCTTAATCCTGGCTAAAGGTTTGTAATGACCAATTATGTATGTATGTCAATATAAAGAATTTCAAAATACAAATACAGGCATTCTACTTATTGACAAGAGTAAGGCCCAATTGAGTACAAAAAGAAGAATATTTTGTGTGACATTTCAAATAATAAAATGCATTAACTGTTGGGTATTTTTCTATTCAATTGTGTTAGTGTATGACAGAACAATATACCATAAAAGTTTACCAATGCGTGTATATTGTGTACTCGTGTTGTACTGTATGTATATCGTATAACAGTTTTATTGGTCCATAACTAGTGAATGCGTAAATAAAGTATGAGTATGTGTGTATGTATGTGTGTGTGTGTGTTTTCATATCATTGGAATACAATTGTAAACACAGCAACAATAACAAACGAACACCGATGGCAATAGTATGGCAATTCAAAAGCAATAACAACAACAACAAGAATAACATTCAATATTCAATAATTATTATTATTTTTCATTTATTTTATAATGGAAGCGAGTCTCTTTAACTCTCCCCCATAATGACGTTGGAAGGGCATGTAATGGTAAAGTTGTAATGCTGTTGACTGTATTTTTATTTATTTGCTTAAAGGTTATTTTACTCTTTCGAACAGATGAGATTCTGTAACAATGAATAAAATTGTTTTATTTATTTATTATATTATTATTATTATTTAAATAAAATGAAATGATTTAATGTTTTTTGCATAAATTTCGATACATGCTTGGCATTAAAGCAAATTGTATAAAATAAAATGTATCGCAATATTTTCTGTTGCTGAGTGTCAATTAAAAATGTGTTTAAAACAGGGCGGCTTCCTCTATGCTTGTGTTTAGTAATGTATGTAGTTGTGAGAACAAGAATGACTTCAATTACTTCGGTACTTTAATTTAGGGCATGCAATCAAATATTGCGCATACAGTGTGTACAGAAAACTGAAAGTAAGTCAATGCAAACCATTAAAAAGAAAAAAATAGAATTTGATCTGAAAGACAGACTTTCTACTTAGCCGTATACTTACATACGTGCTAACCTTTGACTTAAGATTCACAATGTATTCTTAAACGGCTACTCAAAAACTTGTCTAAGTTTTGCCTCACTTATTATTCTTTAAAGATTTAATGATTTTAAGATTTATTTTATATTTATATTAACTTCACTCTCAGGGAATAATAATAAATAATGGAATAATTCTCATCCATCAGAATGTCAACGAAATTTGGCCTTATCAAGCAAAATGTTCCCCTACGACGTAAATTATCCGTTTTCAATCACGAATCATTTAATTTTGATGTTCCTTGACAACTATGTTGACAATGTTGACGTTGCTTTCTTCACAACTGCTATGTACATACTTGTGAATTGCTCTTCTTGCTGTCTTTTGGATTGCGTTTTTATTTTCTTCTTTTGGTGTTAAGAATGAGTTCTCTTTTATTCTTCTTATCGTAAGGCACGTATTCCTGGATGTCAATAATTTTTATCAATCTTTCTATTTAAAAATATTTTCCTTTAAAATGCTAATGGCGACCGATCTGCTTACTTTCAGTGCATCGTTTACTAAACAATCACTACAACCAAATACAATATAAGACATAGCACATAGAGTTTATTCTGGTTTTTTTTGATGATCTAGACCAGAGAACAGCAATGAGTATTCAAAAAGATAAATAGAATCGAATTATACTCATAATTTCTGATATTTCTACTCCTATACTTTCAGACTTATTTTAATATCGTGGAACCTCTACTCATATTCAAAGTTTAGAGTACTTATCGTATTCGTACTTAACAATACGTATGATGTTGTTGATTTCGACTCACCATAACTCGAATAACACGAATCACAAAATATGTACGAATTGCTTACGAACACCAAAATACTTACTGGAAGGTTGTTTGTTTGCTCTGCTTGCTGGTCTGTCTTTTCGCTTTTTTTGTAAATGCAACAGTAACTAAAGCTTTAAATTTTGATAAATGATTCGAGTCTCTCGAATCAGGCTTATAAATCAAACATATTTCAAATGGTATGGGTTTGATGTCAAGGTTGTACAAATACTCATTACAACCTGTACTTATAAATCACCGTTGTAGTGAGTAGAGAATGAATCAGAGTACATAGTTCAATTTCAATATTGTTGACTCACTTTATAATCAAAATTTCATGAGTGCTTGTGAGTAGCGAATAAACGATTCATTGCTGATCTCTGCTTTGTATAGTACATCGACAGGTGTGCTCGCTATTGCTCCTCACTGTAAAATTTTCTTTTTACCGTTAATTTTTTTCCTGTTTAGTTTTCAACATGAACAATTTATTGTAATATTTTCTTTGAGTAGTTTAATGAAAAAAAAAATGAAAAAAAATCATTTAAAGCCATAAAAAAATGGCAGAATATTCTCTAATATTTTAACCTTATAAAGGAACAATACATACGTATAAATGCATAGATGGATTATATACCCCCATACACATACAGAACTCTGTACATTCATGTGTATGGGAGTACGTTTATATTTGAATAGATTGCTCGGATGAAAGGAAAATGAAAAACTGAAGCATCACTAAGCTGAAAACTCAAAAAAAAAAAACAAAACAAAAAAAAAATAAAGGAAAATGAAATGAAAAAGTGGTTTCCCTATATACGATTATGGATACGTAAAGCACGAGGAAGTATTCATAGAAAGCTTGTGTATGTTTTATCTCATAATAGAAAAATTATATTAAAATATAGAAAAGATAATAATAAAAAACAAAATTAAATAAAGAAAACAAATTATTAACTCTTACTCATAATAGAAAATTAAATTAAATTAAATGAAATAATGTTGTGTGTGTTGTTGTTGCATTTTTTCATTTCACGTTGCACCAGTTCATTGACTTTTGAAACAACTGAACTGATTTCATATTAATTTTTTCATTTTAAGTGGCGTATTAGAATATTTAGAAAACATATTATAAAGAGTATAAGAGCAAACTGTATAAAGGATTTTATTAAATTTCGATATTATTGCAGAAGCTTGTTGCACTTTTAAACATTTTGTGCTGCAAGTAGTTGAACTGTCAACGTTTCTGAACTTTCAAAATTTTCGTATACGATATACACGACATACATACATAACATAATTGGCCATAACAACCCTTCAGTCAGGATTACGACCTAGCTTCTCACACCACTTATGTTGTGTGCGTTAATTTTATACATGAGTGGCGGGACCTACACTTTAAAGTCGAAGGAAGCTTTTCATGGCAATTTTTACTCTCAGAGTCTTTGCCAGAAATCTACTGAGAGGAAGTCGCCGAAGAAATATTTTTTCGTTTTGATGTCTGACCTGGGATTCGAACCCGGGCCTTTTGTCTAATAAGCCAACACACTACCCACTAGACCACGGCGACTTCATGCCATATGTCAAGTGTAATTTGGAGTCGTGTCGATGTTTATTTTTCGTTTTAACATCGACACTACTTATTCCATTAGATAATTGGCATCTGCCATGAAGGTGAAAATTATATTAAGTCGCCTTTGGCTAGACACATTCTGTCTTCTTCTTAGGTTTCTAAGCGCCGAACAACGGGACAATACCAGAGATCGAAGTCATTGTGAGTAATTCCATGCCATAGAATCCGAAGATAGAAACTGATAAGGTTTATATGGTTATTATTATATTCTGCAAGTAGGTGTATTATATCATCTATTTCCTTGGGAATGAATGAAGTTTGTTTGAAACTGTTTGTTTGTTCTTCAAATGCCATGAATGAATTCAGTTCAATATATCATTTCATTGTGTCAGCGTTTTCAAGCAAAGTCTTCTGCTTTGTTGTTACCATCAATCTGCTTATGTTGAGGAACCCATATGAGCGTAACCGATGAATATTACACTGTCCTTTAGTTACAAACGAAATTCTTGGGCAATCTTAGCTGTGCAGTGTTCACATTCGCCATGGAGCTTTACAGATGGTAAATACGCGACGGATCGTGTAGTCAATAATATTCACAATTCATACCACTTTAAGGCAAAAAGAAATAAATGTGAATTCTGGTGACAGTAGAAAAACGACACAAACAATTAAAAGAAGAATGATGCTTTTCTAGCATAAGTGAACATATGTTTACAGGATGCGTACCATAAAGGTCAGCAATGAATCGTTTTTTTGCTACTTATAAGCACTCATGAAATTTTGAATAGAAATAAGTCACCAATATTGAAATATATCGACATATAAACCTCTGATTCATTCGTATTCACTCACTACTACGTTGCGGTACAGGTGCAACCTGAGTAAGCGTACGACATTGGCATCAAACTCATATGTTTGACTCTTAAATTTATTCATTTAGATGCATTATTTATAATATTTCTAAATGATATAAAACTGTTGACGACTGTATCGGCCACACAGAAGTAATTGTTAAGCAGATCTTTTCTAATAAGAAACTTTTCTTTGTGAATTATATTCTAGTCCAACAGCACCAATATATTGAATGAATACATCTCTACCATTGAGTTTTTCATCGAACCAAGAATTTTAAAAATTCATTTGTAGAAGTCCTTTCTCCATAAAATGGACATTTAAGTTGTTTTTTATATTGCTACGACTTCGAGCAGTTTTTGTTCACATAAATTAAACCGAATGAAATTATTTTTTGATCCGCCATTAATTTTATAATTATTACTATGAGGGAATGTTTATTTTTACGTTTATTTTTCAACACATACTTTTCAGTATTCAATCCATTCATAGGGGTCTGAGATTTTTATTAAAAAAAAATTATTTTTGCCTGATTTCGGTTTGCATTTGTTTTTAAAATTCATTTGATTTTAAGCCCATGGAAATACACTCAGCCACAAAAGTATACATACGGTTAACATATTTCAGAAATTTTTTTAACCAATCCGTTTTCGTTGAAAACCTTTATATTTGTCTGACAACTTTCCTCGATTTTAAGACGGTCTTTTTTGCATTGTTTTAAAGATTTCTGAAATTTTTTAATCGTATGTATGTATACTTTTGTGGCCCTGTGCAGGTGACAACTTTCCTCGATTTTAAGACGGTCTTTTTTGCATTGTTTTAAAGATTTGTGAAATTTTTTAATCGTATGCATACTTTTGTGGGCCTGTGTATGTATGTATTTGCACCTTAGTTTTCTTCCAAGTATTTGTTTTTAATTTCGAAACACAGAACAAAAACAACAACAAAAACTGATTATTTTATAAAATTTTTGCAACTGCATTTGAATGCAAGTGTTTGTTTGTTTGCTTTTTTTTGTAAAATTTTTTTGTTCAATGATTTAACAATAACAACAACAACAGCAACAATCAGAATAACAACAACGAGCAACAGAAATACTCATCTCATGGTCATTTGAAAAGAAAACCAGGTCATTAGTACGAGTATTAGAGTTTTAAGTGTCTGCCAGATGAACAGAAAACGAGAGAATGAGAGTGAGAGTGATAGAGAGAGAGAGAGAGAGAGGGTGGCTTAGTTGAATTGTTGTATTTGTGCAGGCAAATACATTTAATGCTTACGAAACGTCGGGGTAAATAGTATCAAACTATCGACTTAATTTTGATGTCGATTACGCTTGTCGATAATACATGCACATGTATTTGAAGGCACTTAATCGGTTTCCACTTTTTTGTGCATTAAACAGCAGAAAATGAAAATAACAAAAATAAAATCGAAAGAAATCCTCCAAATAATTGTGTTAGTAAAACAACAGCTTAAAACTATTTAATTTAGTTTCACCATTAATCAGTGCACTTTGTTTGTTATTGTTGTACTGTTGTACTGTTGAATACATGTTACATGTTACAATAAAAATGAAAATAAAAAATACACGCATATTCTCTTGTAAAACAACAACAACAACAAAACAAACAAAAAATCGATTAACACGCAATTCTCTAATAAAAATAAAAATAAAAAAATTTTAAAGTAAAATGAAATATTTGAAATAAATTCCAATTTGCCTTTGGCTAGCTGGTGTTGGTGATATTGTTCACACCAATACTGTTGGCCCAATACTTACTTGCTGGCCGTCACTGTAATACATAATTAATTGCGTTGCCATATTTTCTCAATGTTACACATTTGCATTTGAAATTTGGCGTGCGTTACAGCAATAATTTGCCACAGCAACAGCAGCAGCAGCAGCAGCCGTGGCATGCCATTCATTGCTTTATGAATTGCAAATTTGTAATTTACGATGTTTGAGTTGCGTTTTGCGTTTGGCGATTGGCATTTGACGTTCGGCCGCATTAGGCCGTTTTGAATTTGCATTAATATGTTGGTAATTAAAGGCCGCCTAATTTTTTTATGCCAAATCAAATGAAGTTTTTCTTTTTCGAACACACATATGCAGTCACTCTAATTTACTATTTGTCTGTCCTGTTTACTTGCGTTATAATGAAAGTGCGGTTCATTACGAAACTCTATTCAATTAAGTTGAAAGCTATTAATAGAGTTCATGGGCGGTGGGGATTAAAACTGAAAAAGTTTTCCTTTTAATCCATCGAGGTATTTCGTTTGTTTAAACGGGAATTTTATTTCTAACCAGTATACTGTTTAAGATCTTATATTCGGAGTACTGTTACCGGTCCAAAAGCTCTTGTAGGAAAATCTACACTACCGATGCACCCATAATGCAATGAAGTATTGGGCTTAAATGTTAGTGTTAGCGTGATACAGACATCAGCCACAGAGTTAAGAGACGTGATAATTGTGTGAATTCCTTCATTATTAATTGCCCTCTCACTGACGGTGTTGTGTGAAACTCTACACGGATTCTACACGAATAATTGGATAAATATTCTGCATTATGTACTGCTGGCAGTTGCAGGCAATTCTATTGTGTATGTACAAAGCAAATTACATTTGAGTACTTAAAAAGGATAAAAGTTTATATCATAACGTCAGGATTTCATAATATTTGAATATATCCTGGGCATAAAAGGTTTAGGTTAGAGGACGTATAAAGGAAGTAGGAAAGGGAGAATAAGGAAGCGTAGAATTCTATAGACTATGAAACACATAAGAGAGCGCGACTACACTATTAAAGTCCTAGCAGTTCTCAACCAGCTCAAACTAAAGGTGAATTTATGGAGAGCCTTGATGTCGGCATTTGGCTCAGAATTAAAACTCTCTTAGAAGTCCTTGATAAAGGTCTTCAAGCGCAACTTACAAACGGCTGGACAGTTACAGAGGAGGTATTCGATAGCCCATATCTTTGTCAGCGATCTAAACTCGAAGTGCAACGTATTAAACCCCTAAATGGGCATAGAAATAGAAAGGAAATTTGATTACCCAGCCCAATAGACGCAATGAAATTTGAATGAACTAACTAAGAAGTTAATTGTAATGTAGACTTGAGGCCTTTGTGACTTTTGGAATTGTTTCGAAATTACATGTCGCCACTCTTTTTTGTGCAACATATTGCATACAAACGTACCAGAATAGTTGTAGTAAGTCTTTGACAATGCATTTCAATTATGTTGTTAGACAACCTAAGGCGGCTAAAGATTTTAAGTCATCATTTAACATCAATAATCCAACTTTGTTCAGCACATCAATCATTGAAGTGTTTGGTCGCTCATCTGACGAATATGTGTCTCACTAGTTTGCAAACGCAGATGGACAAGGATCGCATACACGGTGTAACACAATATATGTTGTGTTCTTCTTCTTCTATGTTTAAATCTTTATCGTATACGTTATACGTTATGAGAATCCTGCATCCTGAGTGAGATTTTAATCCACATTTCCAATTGGCATCTCAATATAAAAAGTATCAACTTAAAACATGGCTGACTAAGAGGGACATTGTTCCTTTAAGTGTAGAATACTTCTGCTTCTGTTTATGTTTCGTTCTATTGTACGATTAGACGACTCTCGCTTATTGAAGTCGAAAAGAAGAGCGGAAGAGAAAAATGTTAAAAAATGAAAATGTTTTCACTTGACAAACATGTTGTGAAAAGACTAAACAACAGCAATAGCAACAACACCAACAACCAACAACAACAATACAAGCTACGTTTAACTACTTAATCATCTAATAGGCAAAGAAACGGAAAAGAATAGAAACTAGAATAGAAGGATGGAGATTAAGAAAGATGCCTAAAGGAGCATAAAGAAACGAAAAGAAAAAAAGCTTCGAGTTGCTTTAAAGCAACAGAGTAACTGTCCTGTTTGTTACTCGTATATGTAGTGAATGTCGAAAGTGAAATCGTAAGAGCCTATAAGAAAATTAATGTCTGCTGACACTAAGTAAAGCACAGCCTGTGTAAATGAAGGCAAAGCGCAAAGCAAAACGGTTCAACTTCATGTAAATCTGACGAACAATAAACATAAACACTGAATGATAAGAAGTGGCGTGTGGGAGAGAGGAAAATTGAATATCCATGCATTCATATGACAAGCAAGTGTAATGCATAAAGAAATATGAGCGTATGTATGCCATGCTTATTTACTAGGAAGAACTCTGGTAACAACAACAATGGCAATAGAAAACACCAGAATGGGGTCATGCAACAAAGTAGTGAGTGAGTGAGTGAGTGAGCGAGTGAGTTTGTTGATGATGGCAATGATGATAGTCATGCACTTTGTTAGTTGTTACATGCTGTCATCGTCGTGCAACGGTTTATTCTTGCAACACTCCTTTAACGACATGTGTTGTCTCGTATCTCTATGTGTTACCCCCATTACTATCTTTGTCTGTGATGAGTTACAACCATATAAGGTTAGTTGTTGGGAGCGTTTGTCTGTCTGTCTGTCTTTTTTGTTGACTTCTTAGAAATGACTTGGAAAACTCTGAATTGCAAGTGACGATTAAGAAAGCTGATGTATCACCGTGTTGTTAAGTGATGTCAACAAAATTTTATTGAAAACATTTTGTAATCAGCTGAAGTTAATTGACATTCATCACTGTCGTCAGTTTGCCTGCAGTCGATCTATCTATTGATTGCTATTTAGGTTAGAATATCTGTTTGCCAGGTAATTTCCTAAAGAAATAAATTTATGAAAAGCCTTTCAATGACTTTATTCTGCTAATAAATAATAATTTCATTTTACATACAATCAGCATAAAGTTTTCGTAATAAATCTCGTAACTGTAGTGTCTTTAGTAGTCAATAATGCCTAAGAAATTCTTAGCAGTCATTAATGTTTAGTTTCGTAATTGTTTGGAATACAACAGTTTCACGAGGGATTGCATAAGTCTGAAATTCCTTTATTTTTAAAATTTTTCTCTTATATGAAGAGATGATAACAAAACGTTTGTGTGTGAAGTTGGCTATGGAAGTTATGTTCGTTTTTTTTTACAATGAATGTTATGTTAACAGACACTGTTAAGTTTACATAATTTAAAAACTAGAAAAGGATGGAAAGAAAATCGACTAAAAATCACGAAAATAATGATAATAGGGAGAAATATTGGAGAAAAGGAAGTCAAAGCTAAAACTTTGAATTTTCCATAGAACAAAAATCTATGATAATAACAATTTGTTTATTGGAGATACTAGAGTCGAATAATCAAGTATTTTTATCAAATATGCCCTCCATAAAAGTGGGCAAAATATGAACAAATTTAAAAACATCTCCCTTGGATCGGAGATATAGCCGATGAAGCAAACTTATTTATATTAGCAAACAAATTGCCCTATTAAAATCGGGAAGATTCGATAAAATATGGGTTTCAGTTGTGTGTAGTCTTCTTGCTAGGAGCCGAATGACTGCACATTTTGTAATTTTTCTTATCCAAAGTATAAAATAAAATGGCCATTCCATTCTGCCTTGACTCGTCTTGGTATTGTTCATTGCATTTAAATCCGATATGTTTTTTAAGCGAAAACAACACAGATATTTCAAATAGTTCTAACAGTTACCATTATAGGCTTCTTCGAAGGACAATTCATGAAGTTGTAGTCAATGTTTGATTCAAAATAGATCGAATGCCATGTATTATCGATGACGTTGCAGAATCTTTATTGCGCTTCTCTTTGCTTAAAATTAAATGCAAATCTGGCTTAAAATTATTTATTGAAGGCTTTAAATTCAATTAAAATTTCATTGAAAAACGGTTTCAGTCGAAAATAATTAATCATGTACGTGTTTGTTGGCGCTCATGTACATGCATGTGTATGTAGGGAAACAATACAAATGTAATCGTATTTTTTGGTTTTTTTTAGTTTTAAAACAAATATTTTATTTGGGTTAAACTTATAAAGCGATTAAACTGTTACAAAAACAAAAACAATAATATAATTAATGCTTTTTGCTGTTGTTATTGTGTATACGCTACTGTCCTTATTTTTATTTACAGCAAAAATAGTAAAAAAAAAAACAGCAACAACACCCAATGAAATATCCCATGAATGTTATTGAAAGAAGCAAAAAAAAAAATTTAAACAGGATTTATTCAGCTCATAATCCATGACAGCAATTTTTTGTTGTTTAATTTTCCCTCAACTTTTACAATATTTTTATGGCATATACATAGGCGTTAAAGTGTATGTGTTTGTGTGTGTGCGTTAGTATATTTAAATATGTATCTGTTCTCTCTTGTGCACATAATTAATTGATTTAATTGACTGCCAGCAATTAATCGTTAAAAATAAAAAGAAAGAGACAGAGAGAGAATTATACGCAATAACAACAAAAATAACAATTTCACTGAATGAATATGAAGATTTTAAAGGCTTTTTTCGTATCGTATTTAAGTGCAGAGCATAGCAGATAGCAATGACAACAAAAAATTATTTCTTATCATCATTAACATACACACAAGCACAACTGGAAAAATATACGTATTTTAGCGTGTGAAAATACGATGATGATGATTACAATGATGATGATGATGTTGGGAATAAACAAACAATAGCAATATTGTCTATAGACAGGCATTAATATTGACAACACCGGTATCAGCAGTAGCGATACAACACCGAATTATCATCATCGTTAACAAGAATTTCTCTTATTTACCGTTATAACGAGAGAAATGAAAACTGTAGCGCGAAACCATTAAACGCTTCAATCGCTGAAAATCATTCCATTCCGTTGCTGCCTATCAATTGTTGTTGTTGTTTAAAATGAACGAACGAACGAACGAACAAACGTTTAAATGGCTGAAATTAATGAAGCCATCACTATGCATCACTCTGTAACAAATTGATGTGAAATAACAACTGCAATACAGTGGCAACAATAAATAAAACAACATTAACAAAAAAGTGAAAGAAAGAAAAAATGAAAAGAAAATAAATAATAATGTAGTCATTATTGTTTCATTAATACTCATTCATATGTGCACCATACATTTACATTTTAATTTATTTTTATTTTTTATTTTTCATTTTTTTTTTTGTTAATAAAACACGCTTACATACACACTCCTTTCTCACACTCCGTTATGGTATGGTATGTCATGGCATGGCATGGTATGGTATGGTATGGTATTCAATCACAGTATAATCTTAACATTTTTATTGACATAAGTTGGATACGTTATTTATAAATGGCAAAAAATTTATAAAAAAAATAAAATACATTTCAAGCAGTTGCAAAAGTTATTAATCAATCAATCTGTCTGTCTGTCCGCCTGTCTGTCCGCAAACAACATTTTTATGTAGTCAGCAAATTTTTCCAATAAAAGAAATGAAAATAAAAAATTCGAAAAAAGTACAATGAAATGAAAACACATTTTAATTCATTTTTTACCAGCATATTTAAGCAAAATACAAAAAAAAAAAAAATACAAAAAACCCTGAATGGATACATTTTCCACCATATTTGGTATGTTGAAATATTAAAGCGAATATTTAGTATTGAAATTATGAATGCATTGAAGAAAATTAAACGAAATATTAAAGATATAATACATATGCATGCAATGCACTTTGCTTTTTAATACCTGAGATTTGTTTACTTTGAACATGAATACCTTAATTTATGCCAAATTGATTGAACGCTAATCCAATAGGTGTAGCGATCCCTGATCGTTTTTATAATACTCCAGATTAGCTCTGGATATAACGAAAGTACAGAATGATTTTGTGAAACTCTCTGAAAGAAATGTCTTAGTTTCGTATTGTTACGTTTTAACCTTTTAAAAATGTTTAAAATATGATCTCGTAGATCGCAAGTAAATTAAAAATAAATTTGTGTTTAGTTTTAATTAAAATTCTTTACTAGACTATTATTCGAAAGATCTTTGTAACGTAGATCTTCAAACCACTATTGCTGTCTTCACACCCACTGCGCTTCACACAAGACAGACTGAACTTCACTAATTAACACGCCTGCCTTGCCTTGCCTTTTATATGGCAGGGTAAACAATTTGATGAATGTTCATAATTTCGCCTTCATTCTTGTAGTATTGTCGTTTACTGTTTTTTTTTTTTTGCTGGTGTTTGTTGTTATGTTAAGCAGTACGATAATTTGTAAACAGGTTTGGTTACTGCATTATTTTGTTTTTGTAGCTTTTGTTTATAATTTTAATGTTAAGCAATTCAAAAAAATAAATGGTAGTCGGCGTAGTCTAGTAGGCATTGTTTCGGCATATTAGACGGGTGGTCACGGTTCAAACCCCTGGTCAAACATCAAAACGAAATTATAAAAAAAGTATTTCTTAGGCGACTGCCTCTCAGAGAGTAAATAAAATTGCCATGAAGAACTTCTCAAAAAATCTCTCGTTCGTAGTCGACTTTAAACTGTAGGTCCCGCCAGTCAAGTAGGAAATTAACGCAAACGTAAGTGGTGTGAGAAGGTAGGTCAAAATTCTGACTGAAGGGCTGTAATGACCAATTATGTACATACATATGTAATGTCAAAGCAAATCACCACTATCTAGATTTTCGTGATAATATTTAGCCTTTTGGCTCACCTATTAGTGTGTGTTAGTAAGACAAGATATTTTTCAAACGTACAGTGAGAGGCATTCAAGATCAAAGTTATCCGATTAGAAAAGATAATTGATTGCAAAAAAAAAAGTGATTAAGTTTTAAAATTTAACTTTGAATACAAGTGATGGTGCAGAGATTTTGCAATTATATTGCTCATGAATGAGAATAAACACAGAATAGACAAAAAAAAAAAACTGAAACATTAGTGAATCAGTCACAATTAACCTTCAAGCTCTTTACTAAAAGCCATATGATGAGTTGAAATAATTTTCATTTATTTTTCTTACGAACATTTATGAACAGAGAACATTTTTTTTTGAACGAAATATTTTAAAGCACGTACATAACCCAATGAATATTCATAATTCATTAATTACTTCTCTGCAATTATAATTCAGTAGCATGAGTAATTACCCTGTCATGGCTCTTATGGATTTCATATCGAAATTTCGTAATTTCTTCTAAAATTTTAATCAGTGATGAAATATTTGTTTGCTGGGATATATTCAAAGCATGATTCTACTTAATATGCACATAAGTTTTTATGCAAATATACATATGATTATATCATGTTAATAGCATCAGTGTAACTATCACAGACTAAATTAAACATGTGATATTGAAATATAATTTTCATTTTCTTTTCTTGTTGTTATTGTTGTAGTTTTCATCGTTTCATACAGATAGATTTAATTTGATGTAAAATGTGTTACATTTTGTAAATATTTGTCTATTCATTAAAAATATGAATGCAAATATGATTGCATTATGTATGCAAGCATATGAAATTTATCTTTGGCCATGTAAAATTTTATTCACTCATCCAAACCTTACGAATAGGCCACCATACATAGACAAACTTATTGGCATTGTTTGTGGCAATAGTCACTTTATTGTCAACCCTATATCAGTTACGGTGCTACATATATTCAGAAAAATGTTAACCTTTTAAAGATTTATTTTTTATTTTTCGATGCAACAATACATTTCATTATTTTTCATTTCCTCTTATACGAGGCGATAAATTATATTTTGTGATAGCCTCGGTGCAAGTAGTACCGCATCTCCCATACCAATGTTAATATGTACTTTCCATTGACCTGATGACTGGGTCATGAGGTTTGGCCTCATTTCTAACAGTCAGAGTCTGCCAGTTATCAGTAATTATCAATCATTTTTCATAAGTTTGGAAGGGATAAAAGGGTAATACTTTGCTTCTAGAAACTATATTCGTTTTGAATTGTTAATTCCACAGGTTTTCTGAAAAAAAAAGCCGATATAAGCGAAGAGATATCCCTCCCCAGTTATTCAAATATAATCCTCAGACTTATCACGCGGCCATCCGCAGTTGTTTACACTTTCTGTGTAAATATAAATGCAAATACTTATTTATTCAATTGACCTTTACAACCAGAGATCAGCAATGAATTGTTTTTTCGCTACTCATAAGCACTCATGAAATTTTGTTTGGTTTTCCTTAATTCTTCTCATCGTCTTCATTTTGGAACTAAACAACCCAATACTGTTTACAATTTACAAAATCAATTCAGCTTAAGAAAGTTATTTTTTTTTTAAATAATTTTATTTTATTTTTGCATTTTTAATTTATTAAAAGTAAATTAATTTACATTTAATAATAAATTAAGGAACTAGCTGCTAAGGCCTTCGTCCTAATTTTTTTAAATAACAAAACGACTTACTTCATGCCATTAGTGTACACAAATTGCTCTACACATTTACAACGGGTAGGTGAATACCCTAGGCGTAGGTGTATGCCACCAATTTGAATTGATTTCAACTGTTTGTCCGATGGTATGGAAATATCTTTCTTGAAATGCTTAATTAAATGTACCCTTGGAGTCATTAGTTGTTTATGGAAAACATTTAATAAATTATGAATCATCATCTACGGGGAGACATCGTGGATGGTTAGAAATTGAAACGTGTTGCGAGTTACGCTTAGTTGGCTGCTTCATGCGGCAGTTTCATGTTGATGTCGTTCATTTGATATCGCGTATGTTGATCTACTCGCATGTAATTTCTGTTGTTGTTGTTGCTGCACTGGAACTTGACTGAGTGATGAGTTGTGATGGCGGCGGCTGGATTCAATGGTTGGTTGGCTTTGGTTTGCGTTTACGTTTCGTTCATGCTACACACAGGGTCGCATTTTAAATGGCAATGTAGACAGACGATGGTGTTGGTGTAGATAAATACAACATACGAAAGGCGTACGTGCAGGGCATCTTGCAAAATTAGAAAATTCAATTCGAATATGTCAACGACATTTTATTTTTGCTCTTTTAAAAGAAATCGAATAAAATTAAGAACATACAGGTATGAAGTCATGTCTGTGCGTGTCGTCTGCTCATAGACCGAAATAATTGTGGCAGCAAGAGTGTTCATAAAACACAAGACTTGTTTGGGGCTTTTCTTGACTTTTTTTTTGCTTCCTTTTGTTTTCTGACAAATGTGAAACACCTGTGGCAAATTGTCACAAAAAAAAGAAAATAAAAGAGAAAAATTAATTTCTTTTGTGTTTTTTGTGTTGTTCCTTAGCTGGCTGGTTATTGTCTGCCTGAGGATAAACAAAACACGAGCTAAAGTGTCATCCAAATAATACACATTCAAAGAAAGTGTTTGTTTTTGCTTAAATGATTAAGTACTTCAGACGATTAAACAAAGTATTTTAGAAAGCAATGGCTTTTGGAAGAGACTAATTAGTCTGAGAAGTTTAAAATTATAATTTTGTAGACAATAAATGTTCCCCTGTTTCCATAAGAAGACAAATAGATTTCACGCGATTGAAAATTCCTACAAAAACAAAAAGATTAAATAATTAATTAATTCAAAAAGAACAGCAAAAAATATAATAATTTTATACGATATGGTTTAATGAATGAATAAATTTAAATAATAATTTGTTGATTGATTATAGCGGAAACGGATGTATTTATAAGCTAATAATTATTTGAATAGAAACAAACGAACAAAAAGTCAGAAAGAGTAAAAATTGTTGGTCAAAAACACATCCATATTGTGTATCAATAAATGATAAAAAATAAAAATGTTTGCAAAAATTTTCCAATTGTTGACAATGCCATGAGAGGAATTCTTTTCGATTTGCCCGTTATCTGCTTAACAAAGTGTAACAATGCCTAGCAACAATAATTGACCAGACCACCACAATGTCGCCATCAATTTAGCAACGAACTTTTTATTCCATATCTCACCTTTAATCTGAAGCAGCAGCAGCAGCAGCAGCAGTAGCAAGTAGCAGCACCAGCAATGAACATCGTCACCACCATTGTCATTGTGCTCATCATCATTTTTATAATCTTTCTTATCAAGATGATAATAATTATCATCATAATTATAATAACGTGATGATGGCAATGATAATGATGTTAAATATAATGATAATGACGATGATGATGATGACTATGAATACGATGAGGGCATTAAAAGCGGCTTTGCCAGTTTCTGTTTTGTATGTGTTCGGTCAAGTGCATTTGAAATCATGCACAAGTGAAGTCAAGTGCAAATTCACATGCAAGGCACACACAGCCATAGATGTAAGTTGACAATGCTCTGTCTGTGTGTGTCTGTTTGAGGGCTTTTCAAATGAGAGAGAGAAAAAAAAAGAACAATTGCCTCCTCGTTGAACATTTTTGTTCTTTTGCAGTTGATTTCAAGCAGAAAATGTCGGTCACTAAAGCCCGGCAGAGCTATTGGCTGGTCTTAAACATTTAACGTTTATGCAACATTAACGATTGTTTTAAAGCAGTATTGCGTTGTAGCAACATTAAATGAAGTTGAAACGAAGAGTTTAGCTAGCGACTAGTCAAACGTTCTTAATGCTTTAACAACTTGTCGCAATGTTGCATAGTTTCAGCAACATATTTTCCATTTCCATTATACGACAGCATTTTACACCAATCTAATATACATACGCACACACATGCATATGCATTTGCTAAAATTACAATCGTGAACAAATTGTGTGCAAGTGCCACAACAATACCACACAGTGTACTTGGATTATACACACTCCTTCAAAACAAAATTCATCTCCCCACAACTATGTATGTACGTATGTACGTACGTTCAACAAAATGTGTATGAATGTGTTGGGGGTTTGCGTCTATGTTTACATTGTATTGTACGTTCGTATGTACATTAGACTGCCATATCGTACATTTAGAGTACATTCTTGTTCGTTGTTGTTGTCGTTTATGGTAGGTAGTTGGCAGTCCTCTAAGCGTATGTCTTGTGCCTGTTGTTGTTGGTGGTCGCTAGAACATCTCAATAAATGAATGTCTCAAGTTGTGGTCAATGCGGTATTTTTCACAACTACAACTACAACTACAACTACAACAGCAACAAAAACAAAAACAACCATAACTGTATTAACAACAAGCCAAACTAACATGCATTATGCATGTATTTACTTAAACAAAGCCACCAGCAGTAAACCAAAAGAATGCATTCTTTTTTCAGAGTAAGTTTTCTTATACGCACTAATCCTTATAAAGACGAAAACATTAAAAAATAAAAAAAGATATGACAAGGCTTAAAACCGAGGTTTTAATTTTGTGTGCGATCGATTCCTTCTTGGTGTCCTTATGTTAAAAATTATAAACACTTATAACAAGTAGAGTGTAGCATTGAATCTCATACATTTCATATATTTAAAGCTCTGGCTTGTTTAGAGTAATAAACATGATCGTAAAATAATTTTGTGGAAACTAGAGTGCAATAGGATTTGCATGCATTATTGTATGTTTGTATGTGTAACATGTAGTCATGTTACGGTAGAAACCGTCGCCACCACCACCAACATTAGCTACAACAGCAACACATCAAGTTATGATAATTTGTCTTGAATGGCTAAGAAATTAAACGAAATTGCTTGTACTAGACACGAGTTAACAAAACATACAATATTTGACCATTTTTATACCATTTTCACTTTTCCACTTTCCTGTTTTATTAGTTTTTCTTCATTCTCTTTCTCTTTCCATTTTCATTTTTTATGGTCTTCTTGTTTAATGCGGCTGCCATTTACAATATTTGTTTATTCGTGTATTGATTAGTTTGTATTTGATATTTGATGTTACGTTCTGTTTTTAATTTCATTTTAAATTTTCGTTTCGTTGCAGGTCATACACAGAAATTAACCCCATTTATAAAGCATTGGGAAGCAGCAAATTTCGATCGTACACACCTACATGAGGCCCATCAAAAACACATCGAACAGAAAAGACATCGTCGAAAAAGAGACTTGAACGCTGGCGAATATGGTCCAGCGCATACCATAAGACTGAATTTTTCTGCTCACGACAGGTAAGTGCTTAAATTTATGAAAAGTTCATATTTTTTTTTAAATTAATTTCATTAACGTACCTCGCATTTACATAACTGAATGAAAAGTGTATGAAAACGTTAAATAGAAAATGAACATCCTTCCTTCCAATGTATGGGTTTTTTTTTTTAGGGAGAAGCAACAAACATGTTAGAACGTTAATGAATCCAGTAAAAATGTTTTCTAATTTGCAAATCAGCAGGTTATGGCTCAATGTAAGCATAAGAGTTTTAATGAAGAATAATATTAACGTACCAAAAAACCATGATAAATTGTTTGTGTAAAATGAAAAAAAAAAACAGAAATTCAGAACCATATTTAAGTATGAATAATTTCCTCCAACATAAAACTCAATTTAAGCATCCATCAACTTTAACAATCTCATGTACATTAACGATGTCAGCTACATCGTCATAGTCATAGTCATCGTCATCGTCATCATCATTATCAACATCATCAACATCATCGTCATCATTATGCTGAAGTTTTCACTTCAATAAATTCAAATAAAATGAAATACTGAGGCGAAAAAAATACAGGGAAACAGAATTTCAAAAATAAAAAATAATAAGAAGAAAACTCTTAAATACTCAGATACTCGTACTCGTGCATAAATATTTACAAACTTATATATGTACGTACAAAAATATCAGTTAAAATGTCAAAAAAAATTTTAAAGCCCAGCTATGTAAAGACTTCCGTAAATGAAATGGCAACAGAATTAAAAATTCAATTTAAAAATACAAGGCTGTACAGGCGTTCCTTATACTCGTATTGTAAGCATTTGCCGCTGTTGTGAATTAAATTCCGAAACTGTTTTATAATTATTTCCGATGTCATGAAAATATTTGAAAAATTTGAAATAATAAAACGAAACATGAATAAAGAAAATTGAAATTAAAAGTTTCATCAATACCAGGTATTTCTTAATCTCTCTAGTATTGCTGTTGTCCACCTCGTTGTTTGTTGTTGCTCGTTTACACGTCCCTCACATTAATCAATTAAAGTTGCCGAAGTCTATTCGCGGTCAGGCAACTCCAACTAAACGAAATATGACAAAATATTTCTTTGGCGACTTTCTTTCAGTAGATTTCAGATAAAAAAAAACTCGGAGAATAATTAAAATTGCTATGAAAAGTTTCTCAAAGAAATCTGTCGTTCAGGATCGACTTTGAACCCCTTTATTGCACTCTCAATCACAAATACTAAAATAAGTGGTGAAAAACTTATAACAAAACAAAATAGAGATAATCACTAACATGAGGGCATTTAATTCAGTAGGAAAAGTCTACATAATAATTTACAAAATACCCAAAAAATTTTCCTACTCATTTGTGCAGGCAGAGACGGAAAGGGATAGGTGCCATTACTTATGCATAAAATTAACACACACAACATAAGTGGCGTAATCCTGGCTAAATGGTTGTAATGACCAATTAATTAAGCCAATAAGTTAAGTTTTTTACTACAGATCCATTGGTTCAGCCAAATAATCTAGAAATAGAATGGATATTACACAGCAAAAATGGAATAATATTACTTCTTAGCAGTGTTCGGACTTAGTAAAGCATAAATATGAACGACTGTGGAAAACTTTTGTTCTTGCTTTCATATTGGGAATAAAATATAAGAATGATTAGATTTAACACCTTAGGACTTTTTCATGCGGTACTGTCGGTATATTTACAAAAACTTTCGAGACGAACATGAATTGTAGACACCTTAGAATTCGAGTTTGACAAAACAATCAAACTGAAGAGACAAAATAAATCAAAACCGAAGCATAGTTTTTATGACCGCACCAATATCAGACTATTTAAACCAATATTTATGCAATTTGCGAAAGGATAGAATTTATATTGCTTAGACAGAATCAATTAATGTTTCCATGGATAGAATTTCGCCGAATTATAATAAAAATATCCTTTAGAAGGCTTAACATGTGAACAACCTGCTCGTAGAGGAACAAAAATTGAAAATCAAACATGAAATTATAATAAAATTTATAGCTTGACGATCCTCGCTATTTATCAAATCTCTAGAAAAGAAACGGATTTTGTGTTTGTTTAAATTTCGTGTACGTTTATAGAAGATCAAGATGAATTTTAAGAAGTATTAAGTCTAGATGACAGCAATGAAGTAAACTGATTAAAAAGACATCCCATTTTGGATTTGCCATTCCGAAATGAATTAATTATTTATTTCTATTACTTGCATCTATTTGCCGTTCATGAATTGTTTATTTTAGTAACTTGTATGTACATATAACAGAATTCAACATGAGTATAATAAATTTTGTAAATTGTTGTACTCAGTGGAGGACAACTAATAATATTATCTTATCATATTAAATTTACTTAACAATCCTTAAATGGATAGATTGTAAATAAAAATTGTTTGAAAAAGAAAGAAATATCAAGAATTTAATTTTTATTCCATCTATTTTAGAAGAAATTCAATGTATTTTGTTTTGCTTAATGTTTCAGTCTCCCGACATACATACATATATCCACGTACATATCGCTCCTTTATTGCAACATAGTCATATCTCAAAAAAACTTGAACTTGGCAAAATGCGATTAAAGTTTTCAAAACATACGTGCTATGGTCTAATTGCCGCAAACACTTTTTGCTATAACTTCGGTTCAGCTTGGGATATAAAATTGATTTTTTTTTCAACATGTAGAGAAGGTCTAAAAGAGCAGTTTTGCTTAAGTAACTACAAATTTTTAATTTTTTGAGTTATGACTATGTTGCAATAAAGGAGCGATATGTATATGCGTGTGTATATGTTTTTTTTTTTTTTATTTGCCACTCTTCTAACAATTTTCAATAAACAGTTACATTGAGAATCAATTGCGTACCAATATATGTTACCCTATGCTGTGGTTGCTCTTTCAACCTCTCCCCCCTTTATTACTCTTTTTCTTTCCCCTTTTTCCATGTGCATTATAATGATTTTGTTGTCGTTGTATTAAAGAAAAATTTTTTTAGTGTATTTCTTGCATTCAAACACATTGTTTTCAGTTCAATCTGGGTTCAATTTGGTTGTATTGGTTTAAATTGGTTTTCATCTCGAAATGAATTTTCTACGTCATATGCAACATCAACAATATCCGTTAGTTAAACACGCTTAAATATATAAACCTAGACACATCCATACACACATATCCATATGTATGTATATAATATAACAATAACTGTTTTGTAGGCATACGGTGATTGTATGCATGTGTGTCTGTATGTGTGTATATGCTGTTGTATTTTCAAAAACTCTATTTTATGCCTTTAAGCACATTATAAAGTATTTTTATACACACAATTGGTAGAAAAGATGAAATGAAATGAACAGCAACAGCAACAGCAACAGCAACAAGCAATACAATATCAAGCCAGAAAGAAATATGAAAATATGAAATTTCCCAAACTGTCTGGTTTTTTTCCCCTTTTCGATAACAAAAAAAAAGAGAAAAAACCAACACTCATCTACGCTGTAAATAGCTGTATGGAATGCAATTTTAAACAGTTGCCTACACACACACACACACACATACAAATACTACTTGCACTCAGTCGGTCCCAGGATAAAAGTTAAATGTTGCTGCTACAACTGTTGTTGTTATTGTTGTTGTTCGTTATTGTATAGGACTGGCACAACAACGATAACAAACTAAAGCCGTCTACCGGAAATCAATACAAATCCGCAATATTTCCGTTATTGTATGAATTCTCTATGAATTACAGGCTGTACAGCAAGCAAAAGGCGTTATATTTTCTTTTCCCATCTCTCTTTCCCTTCTCCTCCTTTTCCATCTCTCTCTCTTTCATTCGCTATTTATCTACTTTTCTGTTGATTTGAATGTTTTTTTTTGTTTTTTATTGTAAGCTGAAGCTTAAACGTACACGAAACTTAAACAAACACGAAATGCGTTTCTTCCATAGGGACTTGATAAATAGCGAGAGTCGTCAAGGTACAAAGTTTATCATACTTTCATACTTTATTTTCAAAGGCCATATGTATACAGCAGAGATCAGCAATTAGTAGAATAGAATCGAACTTGTACGTATTTATACTGATTTTAATATCATGGAACCTCTACTAATATTCAAAATTTGAAGTACTCATCATATTCATACTTAACAACACGTTTGAAGTTGTTAACCTCTACCTCGTCATAACTCAATATTTACAAGCAGCATCAAATAAGTACGATTCGCTTACGAACACTACAATATTTACCAGAAGGTTGTATGTTTGCTCTGCTTGCTACTCTGTCTATCTTCTTTTCTTGTTTTCTTTTTTTTTTTGTAAATGCAACAAAGTTATGAACCTAAATGAGTAGGCTTATGAATCAAACATTTTTCGATTGGTATGAGCTTGAAGTTAACGTTGTACTCATACTCATTGCAACCTGTACTTATAAATCAACGTTGTAGTGAGTAGAGAATGAATCAGAGTACAATATAGTTAAATTTCAATATTGTTGACTCACTTTTAAATCAAAATTTTATGAGTGCTTATGAGTATGAAAAAAAAAACGCCACAACGACAATAACACAAACATTTTGGCTACGTATTGTGTTGTTAGCCGATGTCAGTGTATGTACCTCAATTATTTCTCTTCAGTTTACTCATAATTGTTGATTATCATTTCTATTTCCGACAAAATGTTCACAATTGGGCATTTCACACGACTTTGTATCGTGTATGTAGTATTGAATACACTTGGTTGTTTGTGAACGCTCAATGCTATGCTGTATTGCGTATTTGATAGCACGAAACCAACACAACTTTTAATGAAAACTCATATGAAAAAAATTTGGGTCGGATTTTTACATGAAAATTATCAACAACTATCATTCACTTTCATTCATTAAATAATCGCCCAACAATACACTCAATACAACGATACACGCCGTTGTGTGTTTGTCAGAGATTCACTACATTGATGGCTTGATTTTCATTGTAGAAAAGATTTAAAACTTGTGTACAAAGTTTTTTTCCTTACAATCCTCGTACATTACTGCCTACCTATTACCACCTATAATATACTCACGTACATACATACATATAAACACACCCACACAATCACTTACATATGCAACATCAACTTATGAAATGAAATAAATTATGAATTACGAGGAATACGAGGATGGCAATTGCAACATGAATAAGTAGGGGAAACACACACACACAGAAAAAGAAACGAATCGAATCGTAAGAAAGAAAGAAAGAAAAAAACTGAAAAATTGTAAAGAAAAGAATACAACAACAAATACAACAAATCATAATCGAAAAAGGGCAATTGCACACACAGACGCTGTTGTGGTGCCTGCCTGCTGTCCATTGTGGTTAAGGTCTTCCAATATATGTTCGAGTGCCACACATGGATCCACTTTTTCTATTTGTTTCACGTACTTCAGTTAAGGAAAAACTTTATAGACCCAATTTTTTTTCTTCTTCTTCTCATTCTTTGTTTTTCTATTTGTGCAAATTGTTTTTTCATTTCCTTTTTAGAGTGTATGCGTATGGGTATGTGTATGTGTGTATGTGTATGTGTAAGTCTAAAAGTTTAACAACCTTTTAAGGGAGTGGCAACAGCTGCAAGTAATATTGTGTTTTTGCATTTATTGTTTTCATAATTCTTTGTTTCTAATTCATAGAAAAACAACAACAACAACAACAACAACAACGACAACAAGAAAAAGTTAAGAACAAAAAGAAAAAATGACTTGAAACTTTCTTTCCCTTAAAATGAAAGGAAATTATTAAATATGAATGTATATGTAGTTGTGTTACGTATGGGTGTGTGTGTGTGTGTGTAAAATTATTTGAATTTATAAAGTATTGTCTAAGTTAAGAGGTATATTAGCTAGTCAAACCATTGCAACATAATTTATGGACTTAAAGAATTTTTAATTAACACACACACCCACACACGACATACATACAAACACATACCCACAGATAAAGCAAAATTTAAATTATTTCAACCTCTGTAAATTAAAAGTAATTAAAAAGAAATAAAGAAGCTATTTAATACTAGTGAGTGCTAATTAAAATACATCCCCCAACCCTCCTCCTAATAATAGCCTGATGTTTTTGTGTTGTATTTAAATAAATGCTCCCTTTTTATTTGAAAGACAAAACAAATATTGATAATGTATGTACATATGTATGTATGTATGTATGTATGTATGAATGTATACAAACTATTTTCTCTCATCCTAAGCAATTTTATTTAAAATTATTATTTATGTTTTCCTTTTCATTTTACATCCGGAAATCCTTAATTCCATCGGAAATACTATTTCATGTAGAAAACATTAGCACGTTTCCGTTTCCCATCAATGACAGTGTGTTTAGTAATCAAAACATCACTTAATAAAATAACAACAACAAATAATAAAAAAAATAAAATAAATTATACGTTTTAGACAACACAACACAATTAAAGAAATCTTTGCAAAGAAACATAAAATATTGTAGAAAACATAGGCATTTCGAATTTAATAACACAGTATCAGTTTATGAAATAAAGAATGAAAGAAAACAAAAAACAGGAACAAATTTTTATTTTGTAGCCAGTGTTTGCAATTAAATTAAAAGCTTTGATATTCAATTTAATATTTCGTTTTACTTTAAACAAGAAATAAAAGAATATGAAATAAATTTATGAAAATCAATTTTAACACTCGTTTTTATTTTATACAATAAAATAATAACTTTAATTTAAATTTAAATTTATTTTTTTTTAAATTTCATTTACGCAAATGAAATAAAATATTTCATCTCTTCTCTTTTCTTTTCTTTTCCGTTCATTTTATTTATATTTTCTCAATGAAATTGTGAAGTTATTTTTTATAAGAAATCTCAATATATCTTAGTATGGAAACGTGCTAATGAGGATTACAATAATAATTAAAACTAAGCAATAAAAGTTGTTTCTTAAATACAAAATATTAAAATAAAGAAAAAAAACTGAAAAAGTAAATTTAGAAACAAATTAAACAAAGACAATTTATAATGAAATACAAAATAAAACTTTATAAATATTAACGAGATTACGTATATAATTTGCCATTACAATTCTTTATTTGGGATTAGGTCGGAGTTTCTCACACCACTTCTAATGTGTGCGTTAATTTAAAACATGAGTGGCGAGACCTATAGTTTAAATTCGACCTCGAATGAAAGATTTTTAAGAAACTTTTCATGAAACTTTTCTCAGAGCTGCTGCCAGAAATCTACTGAGAGAATGTCGTCGAAGAAATATTTTTTTTATATAATTTCGTTTAGTTGAAGGCGATTGATCTGTGGTTTGAACGATCCCTCACGTCTAATAAGCCAACACACTACATACTAGACCACGGCGACTTTACATTTACGAAATTTGTTATCCAGAATATTTCAGAAGTGCACTTCTAAATACGTTTATGTTGCTCATTTCTAAACTTGAGTCGGGAGTAAGAAATGCTGTCGCTGTAGAGGTTCATGGATATCTTTGCTGAATAAGTAAACTCTAGAAGGGCGCTGAATTTTTAATTGCCCAAAGGTTACTCATTTTACTCTCTGCCAACAATTCTACTCTACCAACTACAGTCAATATTCGATTATTTATTTTATTATATTTTTTAAATGCAAATTATTTTGGAATTACAAATTGTATTCTAATTGTATACGAGCTGAGCAACTTAGACCATGTGCTCGGTGTAGTGTCGCAGACCAGAGTCTCTGGTGGGAATCGAACCCACACGACCCTCACGCTAATAGTCTAACACACTATCCACTAGACTACCAGGGCGCTCATATTCGAAACGAAGGCTTAGCGAGGAGCACAATACCTCCATTTTTGCAGCGGCTAACAAATTCGATATGGTAGGTTGATATAACGTCCATCGTTCGTAGCCCACTAGGTAACTGTACCCAGATTACACGATCCGCACAGTGATTGATATCATTTGTTGCATAACATTTATAAATCTTTACATCATTAGTCTACATTTGTATGTCACATTTGTATGTACAGATAAAGTAACAAAGACTCGAGTATTGTACTCAGTAGCACATCTTTTTTTACGCTACGAACTGCTGAATAATTGACATTTGAATGCAACAGTTTGAAGTAGTCAGGTCAGATAGTTATTTAAGAGGCTAAAGACGATTTACCAAAATTAGAAAATTGCCACAAATGCTTTATTAGGACACAATAGAACTAAAAAATATATCATACTCCTCTCACTATAAGATTTCTCTAACATCCGGAAGTATTATAGAGCAATTAGCTTTATCACACTGATATCATAAGTTGTAAATAGAAAATCAGGAGCTAAAACTTTGATCGTATACCGGCACTTTCGAAGTATAATTTACGAAAATCAAGTTAAATAAAGTGCTAGATTGCTTATAATAATGTCTCGGTGTAAACATGTCAATGTCAGTGTATTGAACGCATATATTCTGCAAAACATTCACTCAAGGATCACAACAAGTACCGATTTTGAGTCCTGTTCTGTTCTGTATGACATCGTAACTAGTTGTACACAAACTGTTGTATGTACATGTGTTGGTGAGATAAAATCATTTGTAGTCGTCGAATGAGTTAAAGTCAATCTATCATTAAATCGTGAGTTTTGTAATCGTGTTTTAACGATCTCAATTGAAATAAATTTACTGAGTTTTTACGGGTTTTAAATTCACATGCATACACCCATTCATGTACAATAGTAAGAGAGGGAAAACGCTTGAGTATGAGTGGTTTTTATTTATTTCTATACTACGATGTATGCGTATGAATAGTGTCATGTGCAGAAAGAGAGAGAGAGAGCCAAACATTAAACATCCAATATGTTAAACCCGTGTTTGTGTATGTGTGTGCGTTTGTGCGTATGTGACAGTAGCAGTAGTACATACTTCAGCTAACAGCATCTGTAATTGTTGTTTGTTGCTGTTGCTGTTGATGTTGTCGTTAGAGTTTGTTTGTTGCTATTGCTGTTGCAAAATGGAATTGTTTTGCTGAAATTGTGTAAAACATGATGCAGGAATGTTAAAACTGTTCTGGTTGTTTATTGTTGTCCTTAGCATTAGATGTGCATGCATGTATGTGTGTGTGTGTGTTTTGTTGTTGTTATTCGTTACACTTTAATGCAGCATTTATTTGTGTAAATAGAACGTAAAGGAATTCAAAAACGGCAACATAAGAGAAAAACAAAACAAAAAACAGAAAACAGAAAAAAGGAAAACTTTAAATTTATTTGGTTTCTGCAGATTTGTATTTTTCTTTCTCTCTTCCTTTGTTTGTTTCTTTGTCTATTTCATTCTTTGCTGCTTGACTGTTTAATTTTATTGTTGATGCAATTGTTGTTGCCTATTTTGTATTTGTTTTTGTTTTTGTTTTAAGGAAGCATTAAGAAGAATATTTAATTTCCTTGTTTCTTTTCTTTTTTCATTTTTCTTCTTGTTATGCTTTGGAAACATATTTTAATCGTTATTATTATTATTGTTGTTGTTGTTATTGTTGCACATTTAGTTGTTATTGTTGAAATGCATTTCATTCAACAACAGCAACAACAACAATTTAATATTGAAATAGAAATTTATTTCATCTTTTGTTGATGTTGTGTGTCATTAACACATTTTTCTACTTCAAAATTATGTCAACATTTAAAGTAAAATAAAGAGAGTGAAAGAACAAGGAAGACATACATACATAAGTGTACACACACAATCACACACATTAACATGTACTACAGCAGTCTATTGACATGAAACTTTAAGGCATACTTGACAAAATATTGCTGCTGATACTGTGTTAAATTTATTACACTGAGAGAGAGAGAGAGAGAGGGAGAATTCTATGTGGATATCAATATAGATTCTTATGACTAAACGATGAACTAAAGAAACGCAAAGCATTCCTAATTGGATTGATTGAATGCAATCAGTTTATTTTATTTTATTTTAAATGAAATTCTGATAAATCTGCTTTTTGCGATCTTATAAGTCAGGGTTATAAAATTTTGAAATCTGCTTGAAAATCGATCAGTCCAACTAAATCCTCTCTTTGCAATTTCTGTTAAATTCGTTGCAATGCCAGGTGGCTTTATTGGAAACTAAATTCGTTAAAAATATTTTCCATACCATTTTCAAAGCAGAGCTATTAACAAATGTTAACAGCGTATGATTATGGTGACCTCTAGAGTTCTTGTAGTACTGCAGATTATCTTGATTAAAGTGCTTGAAAGTCGCTGAAGTCTAGTAGGTAGTGTATTGGCTTATTAGACGTAAAGCCACGGTTCAAACTCCTGGTCAGACATCACAATGAAATTACGAACAAAAAATATTTCTTCGGCAACTTCCTTTCTGCAGATTTCTAGCAAAAACTCTTAGGGTAATAAGGTCCCGCCACTCACATATAAAATTAACACACACACAACATAAGTGGTGTGAGAAACTAGGTCGTAAGGTGCTTTAAAAGTATTTCACTTTCAATGGATGATTTTTTTAACAGTTATTTAGGATTGCCACAGTTTCCTTTGCAGTAAGTTGTTCATTGTTTTCTCTCAGTGTGTGTATGCATTTGTGAGTGTGTGTTTTTATTCAAGTGCTATCCCTTGTTTATTACTGTGGAATATATTTTTGTGACTTGTTTATATTTACAATGTTTATATCCTTTCATTTATTTAACTATCTTACAACAACAACAACAACAACAACAATAACAGCAAATATTTTCATTCATTCCTTCATTCATTTATCAAAATGTGAAACATGTTTTAGTCAAATAAAAACCAAAAACAACAACAACAAAACCCAGCAAAATGGAAATGATTTCACAACAACAGCAACAACAAGAAAATGAAAACGAAAATAAAACATTTTTTAACGTTTTTCTTCACTTTGGCTTAGGGCGTGGTGACACTTAAACTACGAAGCAAAAGTAACAAAAAAAATATCTAAACAAATAGCAACAACAACAACAACAGCAAACATTGCATTCAATTTAATGTTTTTTTTTTTTTTCGAAAACATTAAAAACAGCTAAAAGCATTTAATGTGTTGAAAAGGCAACGAGAGCGTTAAAAAAATATGCTCAAATAAAATACATCAACAACAACAACAGCAACAACAACAAGCAAAAATAATAACAATATCTTAATAAATATTGTATTACGAGTTAAAAGTTAGAAAATGAACTAGAAAAACAGGCCCAAAGAATCATCATCACCATCACCCTCATCATCAACATCAACATCAATAGGTATTACCATCATTATCATCGTCATTATCTCACAGGCAGTGAAAAGAGAAAACATTTTTAAGAGAACAAGAATTGCTCTAAAGGGTGCAGTCAGATCTTATCGCATCGATACGATATGATTTCTTAGTGATTTCTTTTTGCATGAAAGAGACCCAAGTTTTGACAAACATCTTAAGGTGTCATATTTGTTGTTGTTGTTTTCTGTGTCAAAAGCAAAGAAAAAAAAAAAAAGAGAAGAATAGAGCAGAGTAGACTAAAGTAGAGTGGAGAAAAACCGAAATTGTGTCATCATTAGGCAAATGGAGGTTAGAAAAAAAATACAAAATATTGCCATAAAATCATGGCAAAAAGAAAAATATTTGAAAATGGAATGGTAAACACCATTTGGCCACCTCTCTTGCCTTTCTTTAATCTAAAATAAAAAACGAAACACACTTTCAGTGATAGAAAGAAAAAAAAAAAAGAAATTAAAAAAGAAAATGAAAGAAAAGCAAAAGATTTCTTCGAAAATGATAAGAAAGAACACTTCTTAAGTAAGCAGAGCAAGTTTTCTAGTCAAACATTCATTGAGAGAGATCAAAAACAACAACAGAAAAAAAGGGAAAAAAACCAAGAAAAACTGTTTTTCTTTATATTCCATTTCGATTGAATAGAGGAGGGGATCCAGAAAATCATGTGACCCAGAGTAGTAGGTGATACTGATGATGGCTATGAAGATAATGCAAAGGCAACTATTGATGCTAAAAAATAACTCCTGCTGCCATACTGTCTGCATCTGTGAATGTTTAAGCTTCAACATTTAATGTCATTGTAGCAATGATTTCAACAATGTTTCGGTGAAGAGGAAAAATCCTTCCCTGTAATATAATTTTTCCGAACATTGTTTTTGATAACTGGACATTGGGTAATAGCTCAGTCGATTTTATTTTCCCGTCGTACTACAACCTTTGATTATTTCGTACAGGCATGAATGTAAGCAGTACGCATTTCATATTTATCGTTAATCTTATCACTTGAATTGCTGGCGCACTAAATCATAGGTTACGGTCGAACATCTTAGGTTTTTTACACACATGCGACATGAAGATTAACCAAGGTCCTTAAAAAGAGATTCAAGAGATGCATTCAGTTGCTTGTCAGCTTTTTGTTCAGGTTTTAATTATACACCCAAAGAAATATTATCATAGGATTCACTTACATTCAATGATGTTCACTAATAACAATGAGAATGAATCTCCATTTATGGAGGAATATTTGTCAAGTTAAATACTCTGTCTTTAGGTATACATATGTGTATACATATATGTATGTATATATTAATAGGTTAATAAGTACAGTTGATAATATTATTAACAATTTTCCTCTAGGTTATACACATGCCTCACACAGCTAGAGCCACCTTTTAATCATGTTCTCTTTGTACTGACCTCTGTTATAAAGAATTTTCTGAAATTGTAGAAATATTACAGATGTGTGTGAAGTGCGCTGCGGAAGTTATATGCTTTATTTTACGCGTGAATGTTATGCTAACAGAGACTGTTAAGTTAACATAACTGAATAAAAGTGTACGAAAGACGGCATTAAAACTTTGAAATAAAAAGAGAAATCCCCACTGAAAATCTGATTTGATTTTCAATTTAAATTTATTCTTGTCCTTCTCCTTACCATTATCATATTTGCTTAAATAGATTCACTTCCATAGTTTTCTTTAGGATGTAATTGATTTGTGAATAATTTTTGATATTTGATAGTCCAACAAGGGTTATAAAAATACAAAAACAACATGAAAGTTGAACAAGGTCAAATTTAATTCTCTGGAATGATTGCAAAGTTTCTGTGTTTCGTTTTTAACAATTCTGTTCCTTTTATCCATGTTAACTGTCCACAAAGAAAGCGAAAAAGGAAGAAGAAACAGCAACAATAATAACAATAAAGATGTCATTCTGACAATTATCTCTCAATGTTAGCAAAGTGCCTGTCGGTGTGCGATAGGCTACTTTGAAGCATATTTCGATTTTAGGTTGCATGCATCTGGTTCTCAAATATTCATTCAACATTTTTGTGAAATTAAAAATAAAAGCAACAAAAACGAACATCATTTGTTCTTATTGTCCATAAAAAGTAGATTCAAGTCATAAAAAAGTGCACAAAGAGGAAAAAGAAAGACTGGAGAACATGGAATGAAGAGGAAAAATGGGAAATATTTTGTAATAAAAAGAGTCAAGAATTTAGGATTAGAAAGCTGAATAAAAAATGTCTCCTGTAAGTAAAGGATTTTGAGGCATTCTACGGTTGCACAGATGCAAAATACAATTTTGTAAGTGGTGTATCTGATTTTAATCGCTAATAATGATTCAGCATTTTATCGTAAATAAATTCGTGTGCAGTTCCAGGCACCTTATGTAGGCGTATTAGCATCGCCATCATCTTTTCATCATTTATAGAAGTTTTCTAATTCTTCTACCAAATTATCATTTTGCAAGAGTTCTATAAAAACAACCAGAAAATTCAAGAATTTTAAACAGATTTATTGATTATTTTTCTTTATCTTTTCTTTTCATTCCATTGGGAAGTATTAAACGAAAGGGAAGAACTGTTTTTTTTTTCTTCTTTTTTTGAAAGTTCATTTCTATTCTTCTTTGGCTTCAAAATAAACAGAAAATATCCTTCCCCAGTGTATTGCAACAATATTTTCAATGGAAACAATAGATTAAAATGCGTTCCTTATTTGTTTTGTAGTTGCGTTTTTCTCTCTCGCATTTCAATTCAATATTATTGTGTATACGAGAATGACATGTGCATACAGCATACATACATACGTATCCATATAGACAAAGACAGGGAGAGTGAGAGATTGGGAGATAGAGAGAGGGGAGAGAAAGAGTTTTATGCTGACACAATTATTGCTGACATTTAGAATTGTCAACACTTGTGCTGTCATCGGTTACGACTTTTTAACATACAAATACACAGACATACACACACAAACACACACACACACACACTCAGGCACTTGCATTTCTTCAATTGTTGTTTGCTACTCTTGCAGTTTGTAGGACTGAGTAGGGTTGGTCCTTTGTTCAAGGAATGTCTATCGCAATGAACATTTGACACTCGCTAGCAGCAGCCAATTAGGTTGGGTAAAATAAATAGTATGGTCCCAGTGAAGTCCCTATCCGTACGCTGGCACCAAATGATATAAAATTTTGGGACACTAAACAACAAAACTCAGTTCACTTTGCACTTTTTTTCAAGGCTCAATGACTTTAAGTCTACCTAAAATTGCTTGACTGAACACATCTGGATCGGAGACCTCAGGTTATGCCTTATGCGTGTGAAGATAAATTCGAATTTGAAAATCCAAGACACTACATTTGGTGCTACAGAACAAAATTTCCCCTTAATAAAGCGATGTTAGCTATTTAGCAGAAGCCATCTGAACAAGCTCTCTTGTTTAGGAGTTCATTTTCAGAAATACTCTAGGGCTATGTGTACCATACTAAGTATACGCAAAGTAAGGTTCTAAAACCCTTTAATTAATCAGCAACATAGTCCTCATATAAAGTGATATCGTATTGAAAAAATTAGCTTTGAAGATATAAATTTTTTGAATGGAAATTCTCTAGAAGGTCATTTTGGAACATATAAGAAACCCGACTATATGCAAATGCTAGTCCAGAGAGTCCCCTTTCGAACCGTGGTAGTTGGGATAATTTTGAGAGTTGAGAAAATTTTCGTCCTCGATAACCACCAACCATCCTTTATATTTCTTCAACACTTATGTTCACAAATAATAATGATTGTAATGGGAATTATATTTAGATGTCAGTAGTCTGCAAAGATTGCAAAGTAGAAGACTAATTAACTATTGTCACTGTTAAACAGTTAACAGTACTCTGTTAATAGCAAATTTTACAATGTTAAAGGTAAGAAGTGGCGCTGCTAAAAGTGTGGGTTTGCGTTATTAGTTTTTAAATTCAAATTTATCTTCACACACATCGATGTGGAAACTATATCATCTCTTATGGGTTATTCGGAACCAAAGGCAAAATCCTTAGAAGATAACTCACCCTATAGAAACATAAAATCATTTGTAAGCACGAGACTATCGTCACTTTAAAACTTGTGGGTTGTGCTACATATTTGCACACTCTTCAATTTCAATGTCATAAGAATAACACAAACACACGCACACACCTACACACACACCCACACCCACATTGAAATGTATTCCACTCCCTATTGTTTAAAATAGTTTTTCATTCTGCGTATTTCGTTCGCTTCGCTCTATTGTTTCTCCTTGAGGTCCCCCTAGACGTTGTTATTTATTGTGTGATACACTCTTAATAAGTCTTCTATTTTTGTCTTGATGTCCTTATGTGTGTTTGTGTTTTATTTTTCTATTTACTTGATCAATATTGTTTTTGTTATTATCGTTTTGAAAAGTCAATATTTTCTACAACTGCTAGTGCAGTTAATAATACTCACTCACTCGTATTAAATGCTTTAATAATGCCAATGCCAATGCATTTGTTTTATGATTACTTTCATGTTTTATTTGTTTTACGATTTATTTTTCTTTCTTTTTTTTTTCAGGGAATTTCGTTTGGTGCTGCGTCAGGATCCCCTATCAGTGTTCACCAGTGATGTACAAATCGAGACTAATGATGGACCCATGGATTATGATATTTCAAGAATATATACGGGGTCCTTAGAAGGTAAGTTCGACTAGTTCTTATCTATTTTTTTTTTAATATACTAATGGGCTCCTGCAATATCAATGTAAATTATATTTATTGATTATGATTGAACTCTGCTTAAATTGAAAGACAGTAAATAAGTTGGTGTCCATAGATTCCTGGGTGAATGTCCATGTTCCATTTAATAATGGTTACACATTTGAAATACCGGATAGATCCGTTTATTATAATGATTTATACTGCTCCGAGAACATCATCCATGTATTCACTGATGGATTTAGGTCACGCAACAAAGATAAACCTTTTTAGAACATTTAATCTTTAGTTTTAGCCTGCGATTGCTCGATTACTATATTTCTATTCGTGTGGTAGTTCTATTACTAAAGCTTCACATCTAAGATTGCTCAAAAACGCAGGACGTTTTTAGACTTCCATGTTGAAAAATTCAATTGAACATCACTTATGAGAGTAGAGATTCTCCGCAGAGGACTGCACAAACTTCAATCATTCAAACCACACATTGATTAATCTCTCTCGATGGTACAACCCATTCAATCAGGATTACAACTTACCTTCTCACACTATTCATGTTGTAGGAAGTCGCCGATGAAATATGTTTCATAATTCGATTTGATTCAGATGTCTGAGCAGGGGTTAGAACCATGGCCTCATGTCTAATAAGCCAACGTACTAATCATTCCCAGCAAATTTGTAGCCGATGACAGCATATATACAGAACACAGTCGTCTAGAATAATAAAGCAAAGCATCGGGTATGTAGCAATTACATTCTCACTTTACAGTAATTCGAAAGTTATTCTTTTTAGTTATGCTAGCATTTACTAATTTTCTTTTGGCATTAAAGAACCACAAGGTTAGGTTCTATGCTCTCTTCTCTTTGATGATATTTTGACCAAAAATTTACATCTCTTAGGTTACATAGGTTATCTCTGCAAAAGGACACACAACGGCGTAAATTTGAGAGTCAAACTAAAACTACTGATACCAATGTATCGCTACTACCTTCCTATCGTTAAGACAGTATCATATTGAAGACTGAGGGTTCTGAAGATGAAATTGTATTTTAGAAATAGTTATACTCTATGTGTGCCAGTTTTGGATGTGGAAGTTACAGGTGCTAGTCAACCAGTCTCTCTGCAGACATGTCCTTAGCTTTTGTTGAAATTAAACCCATTTCTTAGACAAAACTAGACGTTTGTCACTGTTTCAAATGTCATCGACTACAATTTGCAAGGGAAACATAGGAGATAAAAACCTGAAAATATCAATTCCATTTGCAGTAAATGTCTTCTGTGTTCTATCTATGGCGAGGCTAATATTTCCGAGCTTTCATTCTTAAAAGTATTCAACTTTATTCGATTTTTTTTGTTAATTTTTTTTTGTAGTAATTTAACCAAATTAATGGGCAATTCTAAACACATACTCGCACAAACGATGTTTTTTATGATGAAATAAATTTAATTTCATTTTATTTTGTGTTCTCTTTTACGCCCATATGTATGCTTTACACATACACTCCATATTTCAATGGCTATTACAGACGATTGTATGAATGTGCGTATGTATGTGTGTATGTATGTACGTATGTGTGGATATGGTAGAGTCACATAAAATTTTTATGAAGATGTCTGGGTTATTATACTCTATATGACCTTCAATTTTATTAGGAAATATAAAACAATAACAACAATAAACAGAATAACACCGATGACAACAACACTAAATAGAAATTATAAGAATAATCATAAAAACAACAACAACAACAACAACAAAAAATATAATATAAACAATGTAAAGTTGTTTTTTTATAGAAAAATTATACCCACTACAGGGTCTCTCCTTTTTATTTCAATCCGCTTCTCTTTCTTTCGGTTCTGGTTCTTTTTAAAATAGTTCTACTAGTTGTAGTTGTAATAAAATAGCATTAGTAGTAGAGCTAGATAAACAACAGCAACAATGGTAGTCCTTGGGCTTGATAGACCCATAAAACCGCGTCTTTTATGGGTCCTCAGTAGACTGGAAACAATTTGCTCTGGCAGCGCTTTTAAACTTTTCGAAGCGCTTCTGTTTCAAGTTTTGGCACAAATAAACCAAAACGTTCTCGTTTCTTTATTTTTTGTTGTTGTGCGTTTCAAATGAATTTGTTTTTGAGTTGCTTTGGGGGGGTCAGCCATCAAAAAAAAAAAAAAAATGTGGTACACTTGTGTCGGGTTAGTGGCAATGAAAATTAAAATTAAATAATTGCTTGTGTTTAAAGTTCACTTAATGTGTTAAAGAAAAGCAATAACAATATTTATGAATACAGGACGACAGCAGCGATGGAGCCATTAATAACAAAAAAAGAAATCCCTCGTAAAATATTAGTTTTCCAAATGAGAATAAATTTTTTATTAAAAAAAATGATTGATTCGAATAATTTGAGCAGGGGTTAGAACCATGGCCTCATGTCTAATAAGCCAACGTACTAATCATTCCCAGCAAATTTGTAGCCGATGACAGCATATATACAGAACACAGTCGTCTAGAATAATAAAGCAATGCATCGGGTATGTAGCAATTACATTCTCACTTCACAGTAATTCGAAAGTTATTCTTTTTAGTTATGCTAGCATTTACTAATTTTCTTTTGGCATCAAAGAACCACAAGGTTAGGTTCTATGCTCTCTTCTCTTTGATGATATTGTGACCAAAAAATTACATCTCTTAGGTTACATAGGTTATCGCAACACACAACGGCGTAAATTTGAGAGTCAAACTAAAACTACTGATACCAATGTATCGCTACTACCTTCCTATCGTTAAGACAGTATCATATTGAAGACTGAGGGTTCTGAAGATGGAATTGTATTGTAGAAATAGTTATACTCTATGTGTGTCAGTTTTGGATTTGGAAGTTACAACCAGTCTCTCTGCAGACATGTCCTTAGCTTTTGTTGAAATTAAACCCATTTCTTAGACAAAACTAGACGTTTATCACTGTTTCAAATGTCATCGACTACAATTTGCAAGGGAAACATAGGAGATAAAAACCTGAAAATATCAATTCCATTTGCAGTAAATGTCTTCTGAGTTCTATCTATGGCGAGGCTAATATTCCCGAGCTTTCATTCTTAAAAATATTCAACTTTATTCGATTTTTTTTGTTAATTTTTTTCTTTTTTTTTTTGTAATAATTTAACCAAATTAATGGGCAATTCTAAACACATACTCGCACAAATGATGTTTTTTATGATGAAATAAATTTAATTTCATTTTATTTTGTGTTCTCTTTTACGCCCATATGTATGCTTTACACATACACTCCATATTTCAATGGCTATTACAGACGATTGTATGAATGTGTTCATGAATGTGTGTATGTATGTATGTATGTGTGGATATGGTAGAGTCACATAAAAAGATGTCTGGGTTATTATACTCTATATGACCTTCAATTTTATTAAGAAATATAAACAATAACAACAATAAACAGAATAACACCGATGACAACAACACTAAATAGAAATTATAATAATAATAAAAACAACAACAATAACAACAACAAAAATATAATATAAACAATGTAAAGTTGTTTTTTTATAGAAAAATTATACCCACTACAGGGTCTCTCCTTTTTATTTCAATCCGCTTCTCAGTTCAGTTCAGTTTAAGTTTTGGTTCTAGTTGTAGTTGTAATAAAATAGCATTAGTAGTAGAGCTAGATAAACAACAGCAACAATGGTAGTCCTTGGGCTTGATAGACCCATAAAACGCGTCTTTTATGTGTCCTCAGTAGACTGGAAACAATTTGCTCTTGCAGCGCTTTTTAACTTTTTCGAAGCGCTCTTGTTTTCAAGTTTTGGCACAAATAAACAAAACGTTTCTCGTTTCTTTATTTTTTTTTGTTTGCGTTTCAAATGAATTTTGTTTTGTTGCTTTGTCAGCCATCAAAAAAAAAAAAAAATGTTACACTTGTGTCGGGTTAGTGGCAATGAAAATTAAAATTAAATAATTTGCTTGTGTTTAAAGTTCACTTAATGTGTGTAAAGAAAAGCAATAAAAAATATTTTATGAATACAGGGGCAGACAGCAAGCGAATGTGGAGCCATTAAAAAACAAAAAGAAGAAAATCACTCGTATAATATTAGTTTTCATAGATATTTTTTAAATGAGAATAAAATTGGAATGCAATTTATTTAAAAAAAAATGTTCTTATTAATGTCAAGAGCTTAAATAATTCAAGGTTTTGGCGATGGTCCTACACGAAAGTGTTTTTGTGTATTACTTTTGCATTTCTTTATCTTTAATTGAGTATTGTCCACTTGGCTTCAATAAGATCCCAGAACACGGATAATCCGTCTGGTCAGATGTCTTCGAAATCTAAACGAAGGATACAAAAAATTATTCTATTAAATTGGCATGTAAAGTTTCTCAAAAGTCTATCGTTTGGGGTCGACTTTAAACTGTTGGTCGTAATCCTGGCTGTATCCTCGCAAATTTGCAACACAAAAACATGCACGAAAATCTTGTGACGCATTAATAAACTCTGGTTTTATTTGAACAAAAAAAAAAAGAGGGCGGCTTTGTTTGTAAAATTCAAACTAAAACCTGATGACGGTTGTGATTAGCTGGTCAATTTTCCCACAATAGAAATGTTTGTGAATTTCAGAAAACAAATCGTTTTCTTTTCAAGCAATCATAAAATCACACAATTTCTAGATTTAATGACTCCCTCACACACATAATGTGGGTTTGATTATTTTGCAGTCACCACACCTACATATACAGATTCTCTTCTAGTCTCTGGTTATTTTTTGAAAATTCTTAAAGGAAATATTAAGTCTTGGTGGCGATTTATTATCTAATTTTATAACAATTTTCTACCATCTTTATCGTGTTCTATATTCCCTTTTTGCTCGCCCCTAACCTCTCTTATGCTCTTATGTTATAAAATATTTTCAAATGCTGTGAAAGAGTGAGTGTTTGTGTGTGTGTGTGTTCTCTTAAAAATAACCTGGTTTTACAATCCACAACAACTTGAGGTGAGTTTCAAATAAAAAACTTGTAAAAATTCTTGTGTAATAAATGTTGACATAAAATAACAGCAGGACTCTTTTCTTTATTCAGCAGTGACACACATACTCAAAACACGCAGGGATTCATAATAAGAAGATGGTTAGAGTAAGATCCCTTAAAAAAAGTAAAAACAAAAACAAAAACAAAAACTAATCTTAGATAAAACTATTCCATAATGCTGGAATATCAATGGCAACAAAAGTAGCAGTGCCACTGCCAAAGGCAGAGAGGCATCAACATCAGCAGCAACAGCAGGAGCTGTAACAACGATATTGATAGAGAATGCTTTCACATGAACTATGAACGTGAATGCTTACTTAAATTGGAATGAAATGGCATGAGGATGATGCAGCAGCAGTTTAACTGATGGTGACATGATGATGTACAATCAACTCTACTCACCTGCTATTCCTATTCCTGCCACTGCTACCATTCAAACTTTTATTTGAGTTGGCAGAAGGTTTTGCCCTTTTTTATGAAGTGCTTAAGGCCAGAGCCTTAAAACTCTAAATTCTTATTTTCATGTTAATAAGTTTAATGAGCTAGAAACATGACCTAGTGATTGGAATGATGTTTTAAGGCTCTTATTCGTAATTTTTTTGGTTTTTAATTCATATTAATATCCATATTATTGAATTCTTTTACTTATCTGACTTCAACTTTAACCAGAAGTTAAGGAAGAAACAGAATAAGAAAATAAAATAATGAAAGTTTGCCAAATAAAACTTATTTGCCGCACACACACACACACACACATACACACAGCTAGATGGAAAGCAAAAAATTATTACTTCAGGTTTCCTCAGTGGGTTACAAAAGTAAAGTAACAAAACTAACAACTAAATAGCTGAAGATTCTTATAAACTTAACGGGATTGTTTTTTACTCTTTTCCCTTGTCCTCTCTTAACTATTTATTCCATAAAATAATAGAATAAATATTGGATTATGGACAAATTTGTTTAGTTGGCTTGTTGTACTTTACCAAACTAAATAAAAACTATTATTGGAGCTTAATAATGGATAATGAACACAACAAAATAAACGAACGAACGAACGAACAAACAAAAGCAATCAGATAAAGGCAAAAAGAAAAAAGGAAAAAAAGAAGATTACATTTATAAATTTATCGATTTATCGATTATTAAATATTTAAAAACTGAATTTATTTCTTAATCGTTAGACTTAAAATCAATCCTGTTATCAACAAAACAAATGACACACAAACGATTATACAAAATTTCAATTGTCATTAATTTTTATATTCTCTATGCTCACTTCTTCCCATTTCCTGATTTTATTTATTTTCTTTTTTTGTTTGTATTGACATATATGTATATATATAAAAGCACACTTACATACGTTTATTATTAATATTGAATATTATTTTAAAATAATTCTCTTCAATAACTGTCATAATAACGAATAAGAGAGAGAGAGAAAGCGAGAGGGAGAGAGGGAGATGGAGTATAACAAGAGCACTTTGTTTTAAAACACTCCAGAAATGGTCAAAACATTATTTTAATTATTTAATTCACACATATACACACATAGAATGCAGATGCATGAGTAAGATTGATAATATAAAAATAATGTCTTTTTTTTGCCTTGCCCAACAAAAGCATGCACGATTCACCATCACTTGTGCCTGCGTACTAACCCCACCCCCTACACACTTCGACCATTCTCCCCCGCGGGACTGCCGTAAGGTATTACTTCGCGGAGGCCTGGTTAGCTCGAAAGCTTTATAACATCATCTCAAATTTCGCCTTTGTTCCTCCAACCTTCGGAGTACCATCATTACTTCAGCCATTTTCTGGCTGTATTGGCTCCATACCGTCCTAAAACTCAACAGTATTCCATGAGCCGAACTGAAATGTCCATCTTCCCTTTAAACTGCTCTCCCATCGGAAGTCCTTCTTTCCTCTGCTTTTATAGCTGCTGTCCGTCCTGGACTCTCGAGATGGCGAAAGTATATCCGCCTTATCTCTTCCGCCAATATGTCTATTGGTATTTGATTTGCCAATACCAATACCGCTTCATCAGACACTGTCCTGAAGCCACTTATCCGTCTAATCGCGCTTAGACGATACAGACATTATTCTCCTTGTCGACCCCACGGAGAGTGCCTCCGACCATATGGGGGAAGCATATAGCACTATCGACGTTACTACCGCTGAAATTATCCTCCTCTTGAATGGACCTGGTCCTCCAATATTTGGCATCATCCCCGCCAGTGCTCCCTGCGTTACAGATGCCTTTTCGCCTATGTATTTTACGTGCTCCTTGAAACTCAACCTGTCATCGATAATCACTCCGAGGTACTAAATCGCCCTCTTTGATTCGATCTTTGTGGCTCCAACAAATATATAAAATATTTTTTTTTTTTTTTTTTTTAGCTATGCGAGCTAAGGTTGGAAAATCTTCGAAAGACCTTGGTAGCACGGCCTACCAAAGTGCACGATTCGCCGCAAGACTTACTCTCGGCTTGCTAAGCGCATACGTACTAAAAAACCAACCTCATCACAGACTTTCAACCATTTGTATGTATGAATGTGTGTGTGTGTGAATGTATGCGTATGGATAAGAATTTCTTACAAAAACAACAAGTTGCATTTCGTTTATGCAAGAACATATAATAGAAGGCAGTGTATTAGATCACAAAAACATCTTTTAAGGTACAACTAAGCTGGTAGCATGGAGTGTTCGATCTTACTTCAATAAAGTACGACACCAGACACACTTAATTACATTGAAGTAGATGGAAATACTAGTTGCATTTATAACTGGATAGTACATCATAATCACAATCCAGTGCTAATACTTTAGCGGTTATAGTTCTGCTAGTAAAGTAAGACCCCGCTTAACGCTGTTTTAGTATTACATGGTACTAGTATTGGGATTCCCCTAAATCGCACACTTGTTGTATACATGTGCAAATGAAATGACCATACACCAACCAAAAGCGATGCGACGGTGTATATTTTGTATCTTTTTCAACGCTAAAACGCTCCAGACTAAAGATTCCAACCGTATTTTCCGAAGATCGCAATGTATTTACATTAGAACGTGTTAAGTTGCCTCGTCTAAAGCTATTCCGTTTAACGCTGGAACTTATTGGAACTTATCCCCCGCGTTAAGCGGGGTCTTACTGTATTAATTTCATTGATTTTTATTAAATTAAAATTTGAAATATATTTTCCAACTATGTTTAAGGAACGGCCCTAATATGCCTAAACAAATGACAACATGCAGTCGATGTTAAATAAGAGTGTTATCCACACACACGTGCATTTGCTGTTTGTCTGTACGTATGTAAGATTTGAAGAGTGTATGTTCAAACACAATGTATATGAACATGTACGGATGAATTTATGTATGTGTGCTTATGTCAACGTATGAATAACGAGCACTTTCATTCTGTTGTTGTTGTTGTTGCATGTGTGTTGTTTCTTTTTTCACACTTTCTCTCTCTCTCTTTCTCTTATTCAACCCTTTTAGTTATAATTTCAGGCAAAATCCAAATCATTGTTTAACAGCCAAGAAAAGTTATGCCTGTGTTTGTAGGTGACAACAATAATAACAAAATGCTTTGAGCACACACAAACACACACACACACTCACACACAGTGTATAATAGACAAGGATAAAGAACAAGTATAACAGCACTTTAAGTGTTTACAAGTTGATGGGCGTTCGTTAGCGAAAGTGAGTGCATGAATGACTGAGTGGGTGCCCTTTGTTATGTTTATTATTCTTATGCATGAGAGTGGAGGAAGAGAGAAAGTGCAAGAGAGTAAAACAGGCAAAAGGCTGTTTAGGCAAGTGCTAAACAACAAGCTGTTGCATTTTAATGTTAAAAATAAAAATAAAATGCAACAAAAACAACAACAACAACAGAAAAAAAAACGATAAAAATATAAACTTTTATTAAATACTTACACTCAGTCACTCACTCGGTGCAGTCACTCATTCACTTGTATGTACATACTTACTTATGTTCACTTTAAAAACTTTAAATTGCAATAGCAAAGGGGGACAAAGTGTTAGTTATTCATTATTTTGTGTGTGTGTGTGTGTTTTTTTTGTTTTGTTGTAGTTTTCTTTATTTATATGGAAAATAAATGAATTAATATCTTCTCTGTTTTCTCTGTGTTTATTATTCTATATAAGAATCAATAGAAGAAGAATTTTATTTTAATTAAATACTAAAAGTAATACAACAATGTACAGGGTGTCCCATACAACGTTACATAACCATTTGCTTATGGAATAGATAGAGTTTTGCCCTTGTGTTACCCTGTGTTGTGTTAACAGGAATAAAACTTTTTTGCTGACTTTCCATGATGGCATCATTGACTATGATGTTGATGATGACAATACTGATGTTTGTATTGTTGTTGTTGCTGTTGTTGCTGTAGATGATTCGTGCTGAGTATAAAGAGAGCGCAAAAAGGATACTCTGTTTTAATTAAAATATTTAAACAATCTGTATAAACTATTATGCTTTTGAATTAAATTTAAATTAAAAACTTCTTTTAAGTTTTCCAAGAACCCAAAATTAAACAATTTATGTACCAAAAACATTACGAGGGTTCAAACAAAAATTTCAAGTAATTTAGCAACAAAGTTTAGAAAACATTTTCATTTTCATGTCTTAATAGAAAATTGAATCCTTCTTTATATGGACGTCTGTGCTCGTTCAAGTGTATTTAAGTAAAATCTTTTATGTGTCTGTAGCATCAGCATCATCATCATTATCATCGTCATCGTCATCCTTTTCAACATTTAAAGTTTTTCTTCGTCTATACAAATTATGCAAATTAAGTAGATTTTTACCAAAAGTGATAACTTAATTATCAGAAAAATAAAGAAAGAAAAAAAAACACACACACACACTCACAATCTACAAATAAAAGTAACATTTCTACTCTCACTTTCAGCCTATTTTTCTGAACTCAAATGGATAACAAATTTTCTTAACACGTTCAAAGTATGTGTGTTTGTATGTATGATTGTGACTCTATATTCGTAGCTTAAGCTTATGGTATAAATACTCTTCTGTCTGAAGTAGAGCATATCGTTTAAGATATTTTCTTGTCTTTCTATTGTTGTTGTTTTTGTTTGTAACATTTATGGGAAAATATTTTCTTGAAAACTCATTTGATTTAATTAAAAAAAGGTTGAGCCTACAAAATTATTCATTCTTTCAGACATTGGGACCAGTTTGACCTCTTAAGCGGGATACACAGGCACATGGACATGAATAGTTGTAGGATGCTGACTTTGAAAGAAATGCTACAGATGGGGGTGGTGTCTTTTCATTCTATTTAATTTAAAACTAAAAAACACAAGCACATAGAATATCAATATCAAGCATTAAATAAATTTTAAGGTTTACAATATAATTTCTGATGAAAATTTATTGAATTTCAGTCATTTGAAATAGTTTTTCACATTTTCATTGTAAAAATCAATTGCTAAAATCATTTCTTACAAATGCTTTGCAGCTTTAATGAAGATTTTGATCAGAAAAGCAGTTTTAAATTCTGCTTTTATTGCTAAAAAGCAAGTTTTGTAACACAATTATACTTACTGTTACGTTTTTACCTTCTAAAAACATTTAAAATATGAAAGGCAAAGCAGGCAACTGAGTTAATAAAAGTTCAGTCAGTCTTGTGTGAAGACCCATTGCATTACAACCCTTAAGTCAGCTTTACGGTCTAACTTCTCACACTGCTGATGTTGTGTGTATTAATTTTATACATGAGTGGTGAGACCTGCAGTTCAAAATCGACAATGAACGCCAGAATTTTATGATAAACTTTTCCACTCAATCTTTTATTTACTCTCAGAGTTTTTGCAAGAAATCCGCTGAGAGGAAAGCGCCGAAGAAATATTTGTTTCATAGTTTCGTTTTGATGTCTGACCTTGGGTCTGAACCATCATGGCCTTACGTCTAATAAGGCAACACGCTACACTACGGCTACTTAATGACTCAAATAGAAGAGTGCCGGTGGGGAGTCAGTTGACAATAGCTTGGTGAAGGTGATGTCCAACTTAGGCAAGTTTTCAAAATTATTCTTTATCATCATATTTTAGACGTTCTTTTGTTGAAATTTTCTCTTTCGTAATACATTGTATTGCGTTATTCTGGTTATAGAACAAAAATTTTTCATGATTTTTTTCATAAATTTTCCAAAAACCGATTATTTGGTTTTTTTTTTTTAAAGAAAATTCCTGCAATAATACGTTCTAATCTGCCTTTTAAGAGAATGAATGAATGACTAAAATATCGTCTGTTTCTGTTTCTTTTTCTTATTAATTTTGCTTTTCTTTTATTGTCTTTTCTTGTTTGTTTGCAGAGATTATCAATAATTGATTTCACTTTCTTGTTTTGAATTAATTTTACCGTCTGCTCATCAATTTGACTGCCTCTGTTGGTTGTTGTTAAAAGTGTTGGTGGAGGCGGGGTATGGGGGAAAGAAAACAAAGTTTAATCGGATGATGATTTTGCAGTTCTTTTTTTTATTTCTTTATGCTTTCTTTACTTTTCAATATTCAAGAATATTCAATTAAGGAATTCAACTTGTTTAAAAAGTTTTTTAATTTTCCACCATCAAACAATGCACACGAAACATGAAGTTTATTCCGTTTGTGTGTAAAATATGGAAAATTATTTACAAGAAAGGAAAAAAAAAATTAATAAAACGAAATACAACAACAACAACGGCAACAACAAGAAAAAAAATCTGATTTTGATTAATTTTAAATTAATATTTCGTTCCCTGCTCTCTTTGAAAGAGATTTCTTATTCATCATTTCCTTTTTCTCTTTCTTCTTATTCACATTGTTGTTGTTGTTGTTGTTGTTTGTTTTATTTTACTTCTTGTGGTTCTTGTGTTTAATAAACAATAATTTCGTCCATCTTATGCTCTCTTTTGATATGAAAAAGTTTTATAATGTTTTTATTGTAATTGCTATTGCTGTTGTAGTTGTCGTTGTCGTTGTGGTTGTATTTTCAACAACGCCAATTTAATATTTCAATTTCATAGTCTCGTTCTCGTTTCTCGGTCTTTTTCATTCTTTTTTTTTTATTTTTTCATTTAGAATTTTAAAGTTTTTACTTCTCCATCACTTTTTTTCTAAATCAAGCACATAATTTTGTTGTTGCTGTCGTTGTTGTCCCGCTTGCACTTTAGAATTTCTGTTTAAATGCGAGTTGAAGTTGTTGAGTCAACAAGAACAAGAAAAAAACCAGAGAAAAAATGCTAAACTATGTACGTGAGATTGTATGTGTGTGTGGTGTATGTATGTATGAATGTGTGTGTATAAGTGAGGATATGAAAATCACTTTAGAGAAAGTGTTCACTATTCCAGAGAGTGTTCTCTGTATGTGTATGTGTATGTGTGAGTGCGTCTGTGAGTGCCTGTGCCATTGAGTTTGACATTTTTATGCAAATTTATTCATGCAATTCCATTCTTTTTTGTGTTTTTTTTTTCGTTCGTTTGTTGTTGGTTTTGTTCGTTCTGTCTAAAACTGAAGCATATTTTAGATTAGAGACTCTTTTCTGTTATAAAATTCTCTGAGAACCCAATAGAATTGTATTTAGAAAAAAAAAAGTAGACAAAACTAAAACAATAACAATAACCCTATCACTCCCTGTTCCTATCTTTTTCAAACCCGTTGCCATGATGGTAAAATAAAACAAAAAAAATTTTAAACTGGCAAATGTAAATGAAGATGAGAAAAGACAGAATTGCACTCAGGTAATGACATGTTATTTGTGGATAAGAAAATTGGGTTAATAAAGAAAAAACCTGAACACACATACACACCCACACTGTTACCCACTCGATAACAGCAGCAACAACAACAAAAGCAACAATAATAAAATCAATTTGAGAAATAAAGTTTCTTGAATAAATGAAATGAAAATTCTATGAAGAGCCCAGGTAATTTCATTCAAAAACACTGGGGACAGCAATAGCAGCAAAGAAAAAGAAAAAAGAGGAAAACTGAATCTAAAAAATTGATTAAATTGATACAATTAAATAGAAAAAGTAAAAGAAAAGAGAATAAAAGTATTTAAAGTTATCACGTAGGCGTACAAGTGTTATCTTTACTGTGGGTTTTGTGGATTGTTGTATTTTTGGATGTTCTTTAATCAATTTTTTATTCACTCTGTGAACCTACAAAATACATAGATGGAGTGTTAATGAACAAACGAATGTCAATTATTCTCATCGTTATCCTAATAACAAAAATCTTCAACAATTTTCTTTATTCATATTCGATTTATTATGACATGTTTCGATGGCCGATAGACTAACACTTGTTTGATTGTTTAAATACGATCGATTACATAAAATTAATGTTAAAAAATAATAAACATAAAAATTGTTTGTGAATATTCATAATTTGCTCATTACAACCCTGCAGTACGTATTACAACCTATCTCCTCTTCATGTATGCATTTTAAAGTCGACTCTGAACGCCAGATTTTTTTTGAGAAACTTTTCATGACCATTCTTATTTACTCTTAGAGTCTTGGACAGAAATCTGCTGAGAGAATATCGCCGTCATATTTTTATTTTCATGTCTGACCTGTGGTTTGAACCGTGGCCTTACGTCTAATATGCTAACACACCACCTACTAGACCAGGGCGACTATAATTATTATTATTTTTCTTAATTTATGCAACTTATTTCACAATCAAATACATTTTTTTAATTTTTATTTATTTTTTTTTTCATCTAACACTTGTTCAAGAGAGAATGCTCTCTGAAGGAAATCAATTAAATTAATAATTTCTTTGTCTCTCTCGCTCGCCCTCCGCCTCTTGCTATTGCTGTTGTTCTTATCAAAAATATTCAATAGGAAGTAACGAAATATCCTGCTTTTACTTCCAATTATTTCTAAAGGGCACAAGCAAGAGCAGGAACATTCTGTATTTCTTTGTATATCTCGTGTATATGAGATTTCTCCATATAAAGCCGCTCTTATATTGAGTATTGTGCACAATATATTCACAACTAATAAAGTAATCCTCTTTTAACTAGAAATCTACACAAGTTCACACACTAACACACACACACACACACACACATTATAACATACAAATAAACAAACGCACTTATACACCATCTTGAATATATCATGAGCCAGAGAGGAAGAGAATAAGAAAAAAGGAAGAAAGAAAGGAAAAAAAACGTAATAAAAGATGAGAAACATACAATTACAGGTAAAATGCAATACTCTTAACGATTGTATTGCAAAAGATAGAAAGACGAGAAGAGAATTAGAAAATCTAAAAAAAAAAGTAAATTATACGTACGTACTCAGATCATTCTATATACATACACTCTCTACATATGTATGTACACATACATACATACCCTAGAATACAGATACAAACGTAGTAGCGTAGCATAGTGTAGAGGAATAACAAAGAATCATTGAAAAATATCATTGAAAAATTATTCGTTTCCTTTGAGCTCCTTTAAGTATGCTTGTATTTATGTTTCCATAAGTGTATCATATCTCTTTATCTCTCTCTCTTTCTCTTTCTGTGTGTGTGTGTGTGTATGTATTTATTTGTTAAGAGTTATTGTTGTTTGTTTTCTCTTCTATAGAGGAACACGTGCAAAATGTGACTTTAAATTTATTCTCATGTAAGAATTTAAAAACAAATACTCTTATGAGCTCAAATGTCAATTAAAGTAAATTTTTCATATTTATAATATGGGACTTTCCACATTTAAAACGAAAGTAATTCAGAGGAAGCTAATACAGACCTATCGAATGCCGTATTAGAGAATTATTTAATACAATTAATGTGTTTTGGTAGCATAAAATGAAACTTTGTATATTTAAATCTACAATTTGTATGGCTTTTAACATACAAGAGTTAACAGTGGTGTGGGTAGGCTAGTATAGTGTTTTAATATAGTTACGAAAATGGAAAAATCTAGATACTGGCGTTTTGCTTACAATAAACGCTACAAGATTTCGAGAAGGTGAAGTCACGAACAAGAATATTCGTCAGACTATTTACCCTGCCATATAAAAGGCAAGGCAAAGCAGGCAAATATGTTAGTAAAAGTTCAGTCAGTATTGTGTGAAGACGCGGTGAGTCTCAAGAGAGTACAAAGATCTATCGAATAATTGAAGAGTAATAGTTATTGTTCATCCAAAGGATATAAACAGAGAAATAACAACCGAAGTAATTGTTGTTGTTTACATCTAGTCGTGAATAGTGGCACAGAGAATTGTGCGAGTAATAATGAATTTTAGTTAAAACTAAATACAAATTTATTTTTATATTATTTGTAATCTACGAGCTCATATCAACGCCTCCATTCTATAATGTTATTGCATTTTTAAATTCTACGCTCTCTAAATTAAATACATACTGTCAAAATTTGGTTAAGGTGCGCCGATCCGTTTCGATTATATAATGAAAAATCTACTTAGGATACACATATAGTCATAACGCGCGTGAAAACTTTGAGAGCTCATAACTCAAAACACACTTTTTGGACTTATAATGTTATAGAACGGAGGCGACGATATTTTAAATGTTTATAACCGAATTATTCCTTTGTTCCAACAATTACCGCAGAAGTCCGTAATGGTTTTGAATATAAAATTAAATAAAGTTTCCTTAAATTAAATGGTTATCCGACAACAAACATCTGTTAATGCATTATGAACACTCCATTAAATGTGGCCATTAATAGATTTCCTGAATGGATTTCATGTGCGCTCATAAAGCCTTCCCCTAAAGTTAGGATAAACACACAATCCATATATCTTTAGCATTTAATGGGAAACAATGGCAAATGTTTTATTGATTTCCTGCTAATAATCCTTACATTACATAAAAATACAAAGAAGACAAAATAAATGGAACACACAAGCGATTATTTTTATTTAAATTAATTACACTTCATACATACAAAACTAAATCCAACAAGAATAATATGCTGGAAGAAAAAGCAATAAAATCAAGACAAAAACAAAAACAAAAATGAATTAAAAGTTTCATGGCCATCACAATAACATCTAACGATGATTTCCATAAAAACGACACAGAAAATAAAATGAAAAAAAAAAGAATCATTGAAAGAAACAACAATTAATGCCACTGGAAACTGTCAGTTTCCATTCAGTATTTTCATTTTCACGAATGCGGTCAACTTAAAGGCAAAAGGCAACTAAAACCTTAAACAGGAGAGCTTCAATTGTAGCCACGAATATAAAGAAGTCCATGCGTATGTGTACGGGGAACAGGAAACAAAATATGGATCACAAGCTCTCTTCTCATATCCATATGTACTCAAGTATGTGTGCTTTGTATATGGCATGTATGTGTACTATGCATGTATGTAAGTATACATTTTTATAGTCTGCATGTGTGTGTGTATGTGTGTCAATTTATAGAGTGTACCTACACGAGAAGGAGATAGAAACGTGCATGAACATAAACTTTTATAAACGAGAAAATGAAGAGAAATTGTGTTCAATTTCTTTATCTAATCGATGGCATGTACGACTTGATCAAATTGACATTAATGAGCGATGTCGACGTTGTTGCCTGCCTGCCTGTCCGCCTGCCTGCCTGTCTTCCTTGATGGTGTATTCAAACTGTAAATGTGTAAGTGTAGTGCATGTGTATGTATGTGCTAATAAATTGAGAAACGTACTACATGTGTATGGATGTGTATAGGTAAAGTTTGTATACGAATATAAATAACTTTATCATACGATGGTCGTCGTCTAAAGTTTAAGGTATAAACTTACTGTTTTGATAAAGTGTGTGGTAAAAAGAAATCTTTTATATTTAGTCAATAAAATTAGAATGTTGCAATTACGCTCTGATTTGCATTATTATTTTTTTGATATCACATTACCCATTGACAGCTGACAGATAGAGTACGCAGTAAGCTTTGTTCCATACCAACTAAGGCATTATTTGTTACACTAAATTGACAGACGGCTAAGCTGGTGGCAGTGAAACTTAATGTTGATATTTAGGATTCCAAGATTTCTCGGAGAAATTTCAAATCATTCAAAGGTCACTCTTATGTAGGTTGCGGGACATAGAGATATCGTTGAAAATTGCGTTGCAGGTGCGCTGGGCATGGCCGGTGTAAAATTCACAATCTCAGACATTTTACAGGGTAAAGGTATTCCGATTGCCTCCGTAATTTCGATATTGTCCACTCGTGTTACGAAAAAACTTACTTTCGTTGGAGGCATGAAATATTGCTAGACTCTGTTGGACATGTAGGGATACGAAGAAGACTCACTCACGTCTGTACTCAAATTCAATTGCCATCCGTCGTCCAATGGCGATCCTTATGGGTCATTGTCCTTTTGGTAGGCATTGCGAAAGCTTTCTGTAGAAGCAGGCCCAGGCTAGACATCAAAAATAAAAAAAAAAAAATACAAAAAGTTTTAATTCGGCGATTTCTTCTCTTTCTCTTCTTGTTTCTCAAAAATCTGTTGTTCAGAGTCGACTTTAAACTGTAGGTCCCGCCACTTCTGTATAAAATTAAAAAACACAATGTAGGTGGTGTGCGAGCGCCCTGGTAGTCTAGTGGGTAGTGTGCTAGACTATTTGCGTTAGGGTCGTGGGTTCGATTCCCACCAGAGGCTCTGGTATGTAACACTACACCGGTCGAAGTTACTCAGCTCGTACATGATTATGATATAATTTGTAATTGTATTGTAATTCTTAAATAAATAAAAAAAAAAAAATAAAATAAGTGGTGTGAGAAACTGCGGGCTTCTCTGGGAGATTGCTGTAGATTGTCAATGGTGAAGGTGTAGCATTGACCATTTTATAGTCACCAGCAGCAACTTGTTTCCTTACCGTTCGCATCTTCCCTCTCTCTTTCCACCTTTCCTAAAAACTGCACAATGCACTGCATGAGTAGGGTTCATCCCCTGAGTGCTGGTTTTATAAAAAAAAGAAGCAATTTATTTGAGGAGGATCATGTATCAGTCCCCTGCTATTGACTTAAAGAGAAGAAGGTTTTTAATCTCTCATTTTCCTGATATCCTTGACTCTTGATCATTTTGATCACATTGATTTTTTTTCAATGTTTTATTAACGTATTGTTACGGTTTTATCTTTTAAAAATGTTCAAAATTATGAGCTCGTAGTATGAAAATTAAATAAAAATAAAAGATTCCTGCTTTGTTTCTTTACTATTTCCACAATTCTGTGTGCCACCGTTTACAACCTGATGCAAACAACAACAATTGTTTTGTTTTGTTTGTTATTTCTCTGTTTACACCCTTTGCATAATCAATTATTCGACAGACCTTTGTAACGGAGATCCTCAAACCATAATTACTCTCTTCAAATACACCGCGTCTTCATACAAGACTGACTGACCTCCACTAACTCAATCGCCTGCTTTGTCTTGCCTTTTATAGGGCAAAGTAAATAGTCTGATGAATGTTCTTCGCCTTCTCGAAATCTCTATAAATCTCTATAAATGTAAATATCGTTGTTTACACTTATTTCTATAGTGTTGTAGTATTGTATTTTTTGCTTACTTGTTTACCATTTTTATGCTGGTGTTTGTTGTTATGCTAAGCAGTACGATAATTTGTAAACAGATTTGTTTCTTGCATTGTTTTCGGTTTGTAGCTAAAAACAAAATCAGAAAAATCCCAAGTGCACGTAAATGTGGGCATTTAAAACTCAACTTTTGATTTAATCGACCCTCGTTTGTAATAAAACTATTCCATGGATATAGCCATCTAGTCATTGAGCCAAATAGTCAACCCAATAACTAACCAGTTAGTAAAAACCGAACAACAACTACAACAGCAGCAGGAAGAGCAACAGCAACGAAAGCAGCCAGCAAAGCCAAAACTAATCAGACTGTGTGGCACACAAGATGACTACTGGCATGGACGAGGACGAGAACGACAACGACAACGACGTCTATTCGACTAGAACGTTATAATAAAACTCAACTAAAATCACACGTGCGATGACTGCTTGTAAACATTTTATATTTCAAAAAAAAAAAACCAAAAAAAACCGAAATATTGGCAACAACACGGTTTTCTTTTAGCCCACTAAAGTAATGTGAAAGCATTGAAAAACTCTAGACTCCAGTGCAGAGTCAAGTCGACTGGAGTATTATGGCCAAACGACTACGATTGAAGGACGTTGTTGCTTTAAAAATGAAACAAAATCGAGAAAAAAAAAGAAAAGAAACGAACAAAATCAAGGGAAAAACAGAAAATTATAGAAATTCATGGAAAAACTGCAGCAGCAATTGCGAGAGGACGTGAAGAAGAAAACTATGAAAATAGTTCCTGTAATAAACGTCATTTATTGATGTTAAGCACACGGTATTACTACATAATATTTTATCATCATAATTTAAACGAAATATAAATTTATAACATTGTCAAGAAGAACAAGAAAAAACGAAATGATTTAATGCGAATAGAATTTCTCTTTTCCGTTTTTCCCGTGTGTTGATTAAAGTTCAAAATTTTAACGAAAATTCAAGAGCTGCATCAAAGCGCTGCATTAAGAAGGAAAATGGTGTTTCAAAAAAGAAAAACAGAAAAGTTTCCTTTACTTTGTGCTAATTCCCAACTATTTGCCTCTCTTTTTTACTTTTTCTATTTGCACTTCCTTTTCCCTCACACACACACACACACACACAGCTTTGCTGTTTAGATACACGTTCTTAAACACATTCTGTTTGAATTTCTTCTCTCTTGTTTTTTTCATGCTTTCCTTGTTATTTTCGAATGTTTTCAAAAGGATGCCTTTTTAAGGATGTCTTGTAAATGTTCTTAAGGCTTCTTATATTTCCTCTCTCTCTGTCTCTCTCTGTACATTTTTAAATAAGTGTGCTATGCCTGTCGTTGTGTATGTGTGTGCACGTAAGCCTGCAAAAGTGATTTCCACTTCATTTGTTAAGCTTCTCTTATTCATACTTATAGTTCCTCTAGTAATGGCAACAATACCAACAACAACAGCAACAACACTTACAATTGTAAACAACAACTATTGTTTTACTAACCGTTTACCAACACATGTTGCCACATACTCGTATTATCAAAATTCGGTTTCCAAGAGATGTTGCTTTAAAGTCTCATGGTTTTATTAGTTTTGATCAATAAGTGAGTAAGTTATCATAGGAGATTTTAATCGAAAATTAAAGATGTTTCACGAAACATTTCAATTTTATTAAAAATGGATCTTTGGTAGACAATTTATCTTTTAAAAACGTTAAAGATCATGAGGTCATAGATTGCCAATAAAATAAAAATAAACTTTTTCGTTTATTTCAATTAAATTCTTTATTATTCGCCACGATTCTGTGTGCCACTGTTCACAACTTTATGTAAACAGCAATAATTGCTTCTCTTTTACAATTATTCGACAAATCTTTGTAACGGAGATCTTCAAATCATGATTACGCTCTTTAAACGCACAGTGTCTTCACAGAAGACTGACTGAACTCAGACTCACTAACTTAGTTGCTTGCTTTACCTTGCCGTTTATACGGTAATGTAAACAGTCTGATGAATGTTCTTGAAGGCGAAACCTTATACCTTCTCCTTCACGAAATCTCAATAAATGTGAACACCGTTGTTTACGTTTATGACTGCAGTGCTGTTTGTGGATTTTGTTTACATTTATTATTGTAATGTTGTTTGTGTACTTTTGTTTATTTGTTTATTGAGAGCAAATAAAATTGCCTTATAATTCCGTCGTTCGGAGTAAACTGTAAACCGTAGGTGCCGTCACTCGTGTATAAAAGTTACACACACAATGTAAGTGGTGAGAGAAGTTACTTTGGAAGCTTTACTAAGGGGTTGACAAATTATGTATGTACATAAGTATGTTATAAATGAGATTTTGTAGACGCTCTTTATGATCTTAAAAACACAAAAATGTTGGATCGTGGCATAATATTAAGACACTGAGACACTATGTTTCGGAACTCTTATACTAGGTTGTCACATAGGCATTTTTGGTTAAGCCAACTTAAAAACGATGCAAAAATGTGGCAACATCATGCCTTTTTCTGGTGTTGTGTTCTCTTTACGCTTAAAGCAGTTGCTCATATTAAAGTTGTTTAGCAAAATATTTCATTCAGTGTTTTTGTTTTGTTTTGTTTTATGCTTTAAAAAGGAAACTTTGCTAGGAATTCATCTTTTGCATCTTTGTTGCGTTTTGTATGCAATTTTTCTTTTTGTTTGTTTTTTGTATTCTCTACTGTTACTTACACATTCTATCGCACACACCACATGTACATATACTTTATACGTTTAATAACAAAAGAAGAAAAAGAAGAAGAAAACCCACAATACATTCACAAACTTACATTCTCGCATAGAGGAAAGCCATGTATTTTAAGTTTTAAACAAAATTTTATTGTATTACTATATGATAGATATAATGTATGTATGAATGTATGCATATGCATACATATATTCCTCTCTCTCTCCCCGTCTCTTTTCCACACAATGTCTTTGTTCTGAAATAAATAGGAAAACAAGCATGGAATACAATGTTAAGTACTTGTTGTTTAAGACTTTCACAACAACAACAACAACAACAACAAAATCCAGAACAACAACAAAATATTGAAAAAAGAAAACAGTTCAACTCAAATACTTTGTACTTGTGTTTGTAAAGATTTATATTTTCTCATCTCTCCCACTCTCCCACTCTCTGTTGCCTGGTGTTTTATTCTCTCTTTAACTTTGATACTAAATACATACATACATACATGCATACATATGTATATTTGTAGTAGATTTTATTATTATTTTTGTTGTTGGTATTGTTGTGTTTTTTAGTATTTAGTTAAATCATATAGTCGTCAGACATTTGCACACACACACACAACAAATAGACTGTAATTGTAACTCTCTCTCAGTCCCTCAATGTGTGTATAAAACATTCGATTAAGCAAGTAAAACAAATCGATTATAAAGAGCAACATTATCGACACCAATACGACGAACCTTTAAATCCACATACACTACATATGACACTATCATAATCACATTATCAGTGTGAGAGAGACAGAGAGGGTGTTCAAGAGTTTGTCTGGGTGTGCCAAGTCTGTGTTTGTGTAAACATCAAAAAAGGATTTGTATTGGCATACAAATTTGTGGAATAAATGACACACACACACACAATCAATGATTCAAGAAAGAAAAATAAAGAGATTCCTTCACATATAATTCTCGATAGTTTTGCACATGACCAGAGATCTCTGAAGCACAACCAAAGAATAAATTCGAAGTAATAGAGCATAAATTATCATAGGAGATTTTCCAAAAAATTAAGGATTTTTCACGAAATAATTTAATTTTAATTAAAAATATAATCTTCAGTTAAGAAACAATTTCTATTGAAATCATCTCGTATGCAATTGATTGATATTCGAAATGGAATTAAAATTTAATTACCAAACATGGCATAATACTGTTTAAATTAGAGAAGTACTGTCCTTCTGACAACTTTATAACAACTTTTGAACATTCATTTTAAACTTTGGTCTGTCACTCCACGTAAAGTTTGTTTGAAAAGAGTTGTTGGGACTATTAGGAAGGATTTCCTCTAACTGGCCATACATCATTTCCGTTTAACGGATAACAGTTTTAATTGTAACAGCCAATGCATAACCACCATTACGATAACCGAATCTTTACACGAGTTACAATCGAAAACATCTAACATTATTTCATTTCCAATAACTTTACATATCTTGAAGTGCTGCATAGTGAATTTTTGCTAGAGAACAAATTGTTTTCATCGTATAAGTCCGGGCATGATTAAAAAAAACTAGCAGATCATTCCATATAACAACATTTCAAATGACAGAAATAAATTTTGTTTGAATAGTCTTGTGCATAAAAAAAGAAAACATTTTGATTACGAATCTCAGAAACTTTATACAAACTTGTCTAGTACAAGCGTAAAGCGCAGATGCATTCAAAGTTACAAAAATATGTACATAGAATTTCTTTTTCCGTTTTTCCCGTGTGTTGATTAAAGTTCAAATTTTAACGAAAATTCAAGAGCTGGCAAAAATATGACGGTTTATTGAGACAAGTGAAGAGCAGGTAAAGTTGATCCATTTTACAAACGTGTTAAAGGAGAAAGAATAATAGAGGAGAGAGGGAAAATAAAGGAATGTAGGAAAGCGTGAATAATAAAGGGGAAAAATGACACACAAGGCAGCGCGGCTACACTATTGAACTCCTCATTGCACTCCTCAACCAGCTCAAACTAATGGAGAGTCCAATGGAGAGTCTTAATGTCGACAGATAATTTAAACCCTCAAAGAAGCCCCTGCCAAGGGTCCTCAACCTGAACTTACTAAGGGCTAGACAGTTACAGAGAAGATGTTCGATAATCTCCAACTTCTCCTCTTCGCAGCATACCCTGCTGGGATCAGTTCCAGATTCTTGTCAGTGATATAGTTTCGCAGTGCAACGTAATAAGCCCAATAACTTACTTTAAACTGACCTTTTTCAAGGCCAGCAGCCAATCTGTTCTTACACTGTCTATAGCAGGCCATAGACAACATATCAATCCGATCCATTCTCCCAACGCCTGTGCTCTTCCGCCCTGACCCATGCATTGATGAGGCCATAGAGTTCGCAGATTGGGCGATCAGAACTAACTATCAAATTGTCCTCAGAAAGTTTTAACGATATTTTCTCCGACAGTATCTGTTACCAAAATTATGCATTGAATTATTTTAAAATAAATACAGTCAACTTTCCTACTTTTCCTGTAGTGCCTGTTTAAAGAATTCAATTTTCCTTTTAAGAACTAACTTAAACTGACCAAAAGAGTAATTGCCTCGTACGGATTAATGAGTTGAAAAATTAAAAATTTTTGTATTTTCTATCAGCATAAATTGCATATTTAACAAGGACATCAATTTTGATGCAAAAAGCAAAATCCTTTTAAAGTTTGTCAATATTTTTCTCCCTCTTCTCCATATTGCCTAGGTGACCTTATTTATTCTACGAAACACCTAAAAACAGGCATGAAAAATAGAAAATTATTCTCACACATTAAGTCGACAAAGCTTAGCTGCCATGTTATACGTGAGTAAATGCAGGGAGATCAACTTTAGGTTTTGGATATCTGCTGCTTACTTTTACTTCTGTTTTGTTTCGTAATTTTTCATGCACTTTACAGTCTTAAGGTCTTTTTGAAAAACACAATTTTGGGGGGGGGGGGCCAAACATTTGCCAAGGTCTGCCTCTCTCATGATGCATAAATTAATCGCACTAAAAGACTTGGAAATGTCTTCTTATAGGCATTAGGAGTAAAGACTGGAAAGTTAAACATGCACACAGGTTTTCTCCTTCTTTATATACCACAACAACAACATCATCATCAACGTGGTGTACATACATTGTGTACATATTCGATAGTAGAGTAGAAAAAAGTGAATAAAGATACTCGTAAACAAATATGTGTATAACTGTGTAGAGTATACATACATACGTGTATGTGTATGTGTCTTAAATTTTTTCTTTCTTTTCATTCTTTCATTAGAAAACCTAAAAAAAGAAGAAGAAAATTCTAGAAAAACATTTTCCATATGAAGATTCATAATTTCTAAAAGAGAGTGTTTCAAAGCATACATGCATACACATGCACATACAGATGCATGGAAGTGTGAGTGTGAGTGCGTGTGCCTGTGTTTTTCTGTGATTCTCTGGATTATATACTCAGAAAAATGAGTGAGTAATTAATTTTATGCAGCAGCATGTAAAAGGTTCTTTCCTTCATTTTCTGTGTGTGTGTGTGTGTTTTTTTTTAATTTGTTATTGTTACTCTTGCCCTATATCTACGTGTGCGTATGTATGCGTGTGTGAGTTGCTCATTTTCTTGTCTATGCATGAGCTTAACAATGACAACAATTGGTTGTCATTTGTGGTGTGTGTGTGTGTGTATGCGTGTGTCATTTTATGGCATCGCACTTGAATCTACAACAAGTGCATAAAAAAAGAAACAAAAACGTTACAAACACTCATACACTCGTCATACAACATGACTAAACTGTGCACACAATAACATGCAGCACAGCAAACAAAGCAAAACAGAAAAAAAGAGAGAACAACACATTGAATAAAACAAGACATTCAAGTCGTCGCCAGCCTGGCATTTAGGCATTGAGCCAAAACAGAGAACCCAGAGATGATAATACAGACGCCAAAGTCGAAGGAAAAGGGTAAATGGTCCGTCTTGCAAAAAAAACAAAAAAGACGAACGTCACTGTGTACAACAACAAAAAAAAAGAGCAGAAAATAATACAAATGAATATGAATAAGGGATTTAAGGGTCAAGGACGTTTCCGTTTGTATACCCCTATACTTGTTAACACTTACATATACACGCATAAACACTCATTCATACATACATGTGAACACTTGTGCAAACAAACATTTTTGTTTGTATGTTACTGTGAATCTTGAAAAGGAAAAAAAAAAACCTTGAAAAATCTGGATAAAAGAGCCTTTGAAATGAAATTTTATTCTTTAGAAATGATTGCTTTTGAACAAAGAATGAATGATTCAAGTCCAATAGAATTTCTTTATCCTGTGCAGAAACACTTTTAAAGCCATTCATTAAGAATTTTAGAAATTTTCCTTCTAAGAAATTTAGTCTTTTAAACGTGACATACGCAAGAACTTATTAAAGTTTTTTGATATTCAATTTGTAAATATTGTTACGTTTTTAGGTTTTAAAAACGTTTAAAATATGACCTCGTAGATTGCAAATGAAATAAAAATAAATTTGTCTTTAATTTCAATTAAAATTCTTTATTATTCGCACAATTCTGTATGCCACTGTTCACAACTTTATGTAAGCAACAACAATTGCTTTGTTTGTTTGTTTGTTTGCATAAACAATAACAATTACTAAACAATTAATCTACAGATCTTTATAACGGAGATCTTCAAACCACAATTGCTCTCTTCAAACACACCACGTCTTCACACTAGACTGACTGAACTTCACTATATCAATCGTCTGCTTTGCCCTGCCTTTTATATGGCAGAATAAACAGTCTGATGAATGTACTTGAATGTGAATTCGCCTTCTCGTAATTTCTACAAATGTGAACATTGCTTTTAGCATTTATTCCTGTAATGTTGTTTGTGTATTTTTGTTTACTTGTTTACCATTTGCTTGTATTTGTTGTTATATTAAGCAGTAGGATAATTAGTAAACAGGTTTATTTGCTGCATTGTTTTGTTGATTTTGCTTATAATTTTATTGTTAAGCGGGGGTGGATTTAATTTTTAAATCCACGAATTTCTTTTGAAGATCATTCTTCGAAACAGTTTTTAAAATTGTGTCTGCCTAAAAAATTCAATCAATTACGATACGATTCAAAGCTTTTGATTAGTTTTTATCAACAGTCCGACCTATTATGAATATTTTCTAACTTTTACTCCCGAAAGATGTTCATTATGTTTAGGAAAATTCCAAGTCACTAACGTTTTTCCACAGTTGATCAGGAATTCTTCTTTCTAATTATAAGTAGCTTCCCTTGTGTAGCATGACATTTCATATATTTTGTGGAAAGGCATGAAATATGATTGATAGTGGCAGTAGGTTTACTTATCAAACGTCCTTCTTACATTTGTTCGTTCATTACTTTGGTTTCAGACAGACGCACTTATCATCAAAATAAGATGAACAATGTGTTCAAAATTACTTCTTGACTTGCAACATACTTTTGTAGATAACAATCGAGTCTACTCTGTATTCCTTCTAGGTATTCGAACTAAATTCTCTTTCCTTTAAAGGGGAGTGGGGAAGCGCAGTTATTATCTTGTAATTCTTGTTACATTTTTGAATAGCAAAAATGCTTTTATTCTAATGAATGTCTGAAGCTTAGCAATATTTATGCATGTGAAAAATTATGAAGAACCCCATCGTCAATGTCCTCAACCTCAACGTCAACGTTAACCTCTTTGCCAGCCATTATTGTGATTATCAAATGCAGCCAGCACAACAACTCTGTTCTTGTTGTTGTTGTCGTTGCTATTAGAAGGATAAACTCCTCCTTTTAAAGTGAATGAGTGAGTGATTGCATAGCTTAACATAAATACCTGCTTATTTTACCAACATTTACAGGAAAACAACAAGAAAGAAAAAAATGTGAAGAGAATGTAAAACCTAGCCAACAGAATAAACAAAAGGATTCAACAAATTACTTCAAAATTATGTTGCATACGTTGAATTACGTTGTTGAATGCAATGGCGATGATGATGATGAAGTTGGTTGTTGCTTTGTTTCTCAAGTTTTTCAGTTTGGTAGATTTCTTTTTGCGTGTTTTCCTCATGAAAATTTCTGTGTTAATTTCCATATTTTAGCACAAAGTGATTTCAATATTTTTCTAAGGGTTCATCGTTACCAGTCTTTTCTTCACTTTTCCCAAAAACAAAAAATAAGAATTTCTTCTTCTACACCAAATAGGTGTTTGCGAAAGCTGCGAAGGGGGGAGGCTGTTCAATATTTATTTAGACTGATCGTATCTTTATAACCATAAAATAATGTGTGGCTCAATTCTTAAAAATTCTATTCAGAATTTTCAAACTTACTTTTTTTAATATTTGATTGGGTAAGAAAAATGAAACATCACTTTGCAAAGAGATGCTTGAGTACTACGATTATACGATCTATTTTCATATGTTAAGGATATAGCTTATAGCTAATAATGTCCCTAGAAATCGCTTTAGTCAAGTAGGTTGGCTTTTAGACTTGAGGCGACAGTTCAAACCCCAGATCAGACATCAAAACGAAAAACTGAAAAAATATTTCTTCGGCGACTTCTTGTCGGCGTATTACTGGCAAAAAATCAGAAAAACCATCGTCAGAGTCTAGTTTAAACCACAAGCGCCTTCATTTATTTATAAAAATAATACACACAACATAAATGGTGTGTGAAGCTGGGTCATAATCCTAATGTCTCCCTGAAACCAATTGCGTTGGCAAACTTCTGAATGCTGTTCGTTCTCGTTAGGGCAACCAATTGCTTCATGGTGATTCCTTCCAAAAACATACTGGACTTGAACAAGTGTATTTTAAGTTTGCAGAGCTTGATCAAAAAGCCGGATACTATTCTAAGGGTACCGAATACCTTCCAGATGTTCTGATGCATTCTTCCATTCTCTAAGGCACTAATCTAGATTGTAAATTAGATTGCTTCTTGAGAAGAGTATTCGACTCTCTCCAATTTGGCGTATATAATCTCTGAAACCACTTTATACGGTTCCGATGCTATTATTGGCGCTCACCAACTAGCAAACGCATTAGGAGTTTCTACATGACCTAAAAGCCATAAGAGATTGAATCTACTTTACCTGGCTAGCTGATTTAGTTTGTCTTCCTATCCAAACATGGAACATCTACCGGTAGTGTAGAAAAGCGCAGGTTTTTATGACTGTTGTGAATATGTATTGAGCTACTGTATTAGGTGTGGGAATGAGGAGTTCTGACCAATAAGATCTGGTCTTTTTCAAGAGATAACGCTGCTTTAATTACAGTTTAGCATCGATTATCCGTGATTCGATTAAACGGGAACATCAATTATCCGGGATCGGTAATGAACAAAAGCTTTTTTATTTTCAGTCAATTATCCAGAACTACATCAGTTATCCGGAATGTTAAATAACAAGTTTTTACCGTGTTGGGAACACAAAAAAATTTTTTTTTTGATTGAGTTAGTAACATCCGACATGTAAAACAAAATAATTTTCGAACATAACTGAACAAAATAAATTGCAACTCTATCGAGAAGCTTTTGGCAGAAAAATATAAAATTAAAAAGAACAAGCAAACGACTTTATACTATGTGCTCCATGTATATGTATATGCATATTATTTATTTTCATCTTAATTAACCGGGAATCTATTATCCAGGATGTTCCCGGTTCTGACTATCCCGGATAATCGATGCTCAACTGTACTTAATTTTGTAGTCCGGTATACATACATAATTGGTCATTACAACACTTCAGTTAGGCTTTTGACTTAACCTCTCACACCACTTATGTTGTGTGTGTTAATTTTATACATGAGTGGGGGACCTACAGTTTAAAGTCAACTTCGAAGGACAGCTTTTTTTGACATCATCATCATCGCCATCGCAGTCAACAACGTAATGCAACGTATGCAACATAATTTTGAAGTAATTTGTTGAATCCTTTTGTTTATCCTGGTTACGTCATGGAAATTTTATTTACTTTTAGAGTTTTTGCCAGAAATCTGTTGAGAGGCAGTCACTGAAGAAATATTTTTTTTCTCATTTTTTTTTTGATGCCCGACCTGGGATACGAACCAGGGCTCTTCGCCTAATAAGCCAACACACTATCTACTAGACTACGGCGACTGCTATTCCGGCCTGACGTTATTACTAGTATTTAAGATCATTTTCGTACAGTTTATGCAATACGTTATCGTTAGATTACTTCTGGTTTCTTTGAAACTTTAAATCAAAGAACCATTTTATTTCATATAAAAATAATGCATACTGCCTGTAACTATAACTACGTTTACACAAACGATTTCTATTTTCGTATTTCATAAAGACATTGGGATGACAACAATTTGTTGGATTTTCCTGAATTTGCGAAATAAATTTGCAATTCTTGGGAAATTGTTAATTTATGAACCCTGAAAAATTCTTTTCGAATATTTTTTGGATGCATAGGACAAACATTGAATTAATTTACCATTCCTGGCAGTGGGCACCTATACAGCCCTTAAACTATTTCTTCTTCGTCAAGCATTATTTGTGCTTTCTTTTTATCGTTTTGTTTTTTTTTTGTTGTAGACATACGAAGTAAATTATCAACAAAAGAAACAAAATTAAAATTGCGTGCCTTTATTTTAGAAGAGATTGTTGTTGTTGTTTTTGTTGTTGATTTTATTTCCATTTGTACAAACAAATCCTTCACAATAGAATCACATGATCTCTGTGAATGAAAGACAAGAAAATGAAGGATAACGTTGTATATTTGCTTATAAGCAACAGTAAATATGTACTCTTATGAAAGTGTACACACACACACATCACACACAAATAAGTATGCTTGTGTATGTATGTATGTATGTATATGTAAAATGAGAATGTATGTTAGTAGTTATTAAGGACAAAACAAATATCGAAAGAGACTAAAAAGAAAAAATAGAAAAACAAAAAACGAACCTGTGCGTATGTAGGTATGTATGTATGTATGTATGTATGGATGTGTAAACACATTAAAGACTCTGACGTCAGTGTGTTGTAACATTAAAATAGGATTTCTTTCTCTTGCTATTGTTTTCATTTTCTGTTTACTTTCATTCATTTGTTTATTGTTGTTAATATTTGTTGTTGTTGTTGTTGTTTGTTTTAATATTTGTATCATTGCTTTGGGTCATGAGAGCGTATTTCTGTACGTATGTATGTATGCATGTATTTATTTATCTTTTTTTTGCTTCCGTTTGCTCCCTTGAATCAGAACAATAACGATTGTTTATATGCAGCATCCATATACAGTTAAAGGCTTTAAATTCTAAATTCTTATAGTTATTAACGTCTGTAATGAATTAAATTTTAAAAAATGAAAAGAAATATAAATAAAATATATTTAAATAAAATTCTAAAAAGTAAAGAAATAAATGCAAAAAAGTTCATAAATATTACCGTTTTACTGCTAATCGATTTGATGAAAAAAAATGCTTAAATTATTTATAATTATATAAAAAAATAACAATTCTAAGATCAAAAAGATGACATAAACGCGATTTTACGACTAAAGTTGAAACAAGAAATGCAATTACGTAAAAAACGCAGCTTTGTGCACATACAATCAAGGTTAATTTAGAATACCACGTAGACGAGTTAGATTGACGATACTTTACAATGCGTCTGCGTCTGTAACTAGAGTTCACGCACATCAAAGTCAATAGTCCGATATGTTTCTGTGTGTGGGTGAGTGTATGTTTCAAGGAAATGTTTAAACTAAGCCAAGTTAATAAAGTTCGTATGCATTATTTGTTAGAAAAACATGGAGTTGAAGTTGCTGCACAGGCATTTGAGTGTGCGGTGTGTGGTGTTTGCATTAAAACTATTCATATTTGTAAGATTTACTCTTTTTCTATCTCTCTCTCTATCTCTCTCTCTCTTTCATTTCATTGCTTTATTTACATGTTATTATGCTTGCTCTCCTTTTGCGTGTCTCATGAATACGTAAAAGTAGTTTGTATACGTTTTTGTATATCTTTTTTAGTGTGAATGAGATTTCTTGCATATTTTTCCGTTTAACAAGTAAACGATTTAAATGAATTTTTCTTTTTTTTTTCATTCTCTCCAACTCAAACTTTATTAAAACCAACTAAAACACACTCACACTCATATACAGGCATACGCACACAATACAAATTCTGTGGTTTATTTCCGGTTTTTTGCTATTTTCTCTTTGTTTTGTTGTTTTTTTTTCTTTTTCTGTGTTTATTTCTCTTAAACACATTAAAGCTCTGCAAAGAATTTTTGTTATTTTATCCTGCATTACTTAGATTTTTTCGTTGGCCTTTTTTTTTTTTTGTTCAACTAAAGTAATGAAACAACAACAACAATGTGAACATCCTTTTATGGTAGACTTTCTTTATACTTTATATGAATGAATATGTGTATGTGTGTATGTGTATGAGTGTGCACGATTGGTTGGTAGTATTTGCCATGTGTTTGGGCTTGTATGTGTTTAAATGAAATCCACTTTATGAGTTGTAACTCTCTCTGTGGCGTTGAAGTAACAGACGTAAAAAAAAATGTCTAAATAAACATGCCACTTACAGTAAATGTCCATATTTATGGGTCCATTGTACAATAAAGATCTCTGGGCAGGGAAAAAATGAATGATGAAACCTTTAAAGTCCGCTTGTTTCTTCAAATCGATTAAACCCATCATGTAATTGAATCGTTATAAATTTTATACTATCAAGTCTTGTAGTATTTCTGAAACAAAGAATTTAAATAAGAATTCTTAAACACTTTCTTTAACTTATCATTTTTTCTTGGCTACAAATCGTCTATAAATGAAATGTATTAAAAATGTGCCCATAAATAAATGATCATTCAATGAATTCTTTTAAATTTTATTTAATATTATGCATGCCTTTTGCTTGAAAAAGTTTGGCTAGTTAATGATAATTCTTTGTCTATAGTAAATTTAAGTTAGACTCTCCCTAGCGCCTGTTAACAGAAATCATACGACTTCCTACGCTTAGATAGATTCAAAACATGATTGAAAACTTCAAATCTATCGAATAATGCTATCTGATAAGTGATTCGACTCCCTTTTATGCCCACATGTTCTAGAATATCAAGCTGGCCAACGATGTTTAAATATTCGAACACTGTTTAGTACACTGTATGATATTTTGAACAGTTTATCATGTAAACAACATATACTTCATCTTTCTCCAATACAAAATTGCCGCAGTCTAGTAGGTAGGTGTGTTGACTTACTAGGCGTAAAGTCACCGTTCAAACCCCAGGTCATATATCAAAACAAAAACTTGAAAAATATTTCTTCAGTGACTTCCTCTCAGCAAATTACTTGCAAAGACTCTGAGAGGATATAAAATTGACAAGAAAAACTTCTCAATCTGCCTGCCTTTCGAAGTCGACTTTAAACTGTAGGTCCCTCACACATAGTGTTGTGAGAAGCTAGGATGTGATCCTGACTGAAGGATTGTATTGATCAATTATGTATGTGCATATGTTTGAAGTATTGTTTGCGGTGAATATATGTGGAGATTGGTTTAATCTCTATACAATTGGCCTACACTGTTTGTACGTAGAAAAATTATTATTTTTTCCTTCGCTTCATACAGTTATGCGAGCGTTTGTGCGTCTATGCATGTTGGGGTATATTTTTTCTCCTTTTCGTTCCATCGCATTCATAGTAAAAATGAAATGAAGTTCGAGTATAAAGATTCCTGTGGTTGCTTAAAGGAATGTCGAGAAACAAAAAAATAAAAAAAAAACAAGAAAAACGTACTTACACGTACCATATTCACATTCGTATACGTTTTCATTAAAGAGAAGAGTAAGATTTCAAGTATTTCACCGCCAACAATTTTCTTCTTCAACAAAACAATTTCCATGTCCTCAATGGTTTCATTTCGTTTCATTGCAAGACGATGAAAAAACAAAAAACGACGAAAAAAGTGGAATTTGTGAACACAATTAGATTTTGTATCGCTTAAGAATATTAATTAAGCACATAATTAAGCAAATAAATGCAAAAAAAAAAAAGAAATGAAGAAGTAGAAGTACGAGATAAAACAGATAAAAATAGATGAAGACATAAAAATAATGATGAGTTCGTTCCTAAATTGACTTGAGAAATATTTCGTTCGATTGTAGCAGGATATGTATTCGTATTTATGTATGATGGGGTGTATTGCGGATAAAGTTCACAAATGTTTAACAAATGATGGCATTTGGAATTTTCTCTTTTTTCATACGTGCTGCATGGAAGGTATCTTTACAAGAGATGCTAAAATGATAATCGTATTCAAGGAAGTTGGTATTTAATTAAGAAATTCTTTAACCACTTTTGTGAGTTATTATGCAACAACAACCAACTACTACTTGTACTAACGATTCTCTATTTCATTAATAAAGTGGTAAATTAGTCAAGAGGGATAATCAAGATTTTTTCTTTTTTTTGCTCTCTTTTTGACTTGAATAGAACAATTAGAAATGCTGAAAGGAACAATTCAAAACAAATTGGCAATCGCGTTAGGGAATAAACAGTGATGGTGAAAATAAAAATTAAAAAGAAAGAAATGCTTTTGTAATGATTATGCCACTATAATGATTCACTTTTGAAACAAGCATTAAAGAAAATGGATGTAGATCACGTCCCGAAGTCGCCGTAATCTAGTTGGTTGTGTGTTGACGTAGGGCTGTGGTTCAAAACTAAGGACAGTCATCATAACGAAAAATAAAAAAAAAATCTTTCTTCGGCGAATTACTTTCACCAGAAAGTAAATAAAATTACCATTAAACTGTAGGTCCTGCCAATCATGTATAAAATTAAATCGTAATCCTGACTAAGGGATTATATTGACGAATTATGTATTCATGTTATGTATGTGATCCGAACTAATGGTACAATTATTTGCAATCTACGAGCTTATATATTATTTAAAATGTTTTTAAAAGATAAAACCATAACAATATTTTACACCCAAACTGTTTAACATATAAAGAAGCCGTTAATATTATCAAATTATTTATGAATTTTCAACGAATTGTTTTCTGAAAACTCAACACAATATACTATTGATAAATCGAAACAACTAACCAAAACCAAAATAATAAAAATTCTATAAATTTATAATTTCTGTAGTATTCTGCTGAATATCAAACAGTTTTTTGCCGTCCTCTTATTGAAGTAGAAAGTTTTCCAATAAATCATGTAACAGTTGTAGCTGTGTTCTTAAGGAATACATTCTTAGCAAAAATTCTGGTTTTGCCACCCCGCCTCTAGTCCTCGTTTATAGTTTTGGTCATTCCTGTTTTTTTTTTTCGTTTTCTTTACCATGAAATAATAAATTTTTGAAAAACATTTTTATACGCAGATTAAAATCATAAAACTTAAAACATTGTACTCGTACTCGTACTCATACTGTTGTGATTCATTTTCTTTCATTCTTTTTCTGTTTTTTCTTGATTTCAACTCAAGTTTTTGCCAAGCATTGTATCGATAAAATGTATTGAGCTTGCTTGTTCTACTACATCGTCTTGTTTCTCTCTTGAAAATACAAATACAAGTACAAGTAATAAGAAATGAATTGGGAAACTAGAAAAAGAGAAGTAGAACAAAAAACGAAAAGAAGGAAATGCAACGAACAGTAATAAAACCGCTGTAGTTGTAAAGTAAAATGATTTGTGATCCTTTATCAATGGTTAACGTGTTATTTGATACTAAAACTTTTACCGAAACCTCCACCTCCACCTTTTTCTCTCTTTCCTTTTCTTTTTCTCTTTTGTAAATGAGAATTTTTCAATACGATACTTCAACTATAAAACAGGATACACAAATATATTTACGATAATCGAAATAAAAAAACCAACAAAAAAAAGAAGAAATTTAAGCATACAGTCCGCGATTATAATATTCGTAAGTCTAGATTCCTTAACTAAAAAGTATTATTTTCATCTAAGAAAATATGCAATCACAATATTGTTACGTTTTAACTTTTTAAAACGTTTAAAATATTTACTCGCAAATTGCCAATTAAATTAAAACTAAATTTGTGTATAGTTTTAATTAAAATTCTTTATTATTAGCACAATTCTGTGTGCCACTATACACAACTTGATGTTTGTTACACTTTTTGCATAAACGATAACAATTACTAGACAATTATTCGACAGATCTTTGTAAAGGAGATCTTTAAACGCACTGAACGCAAGACTGACTGAACTTCACTCACTCCGTCACCTGCTTTACCTTGCCTTTTATATGGCAAAGTAAACAGCTTGATGAATGTACTTGAAGGCGAATGTAAATATCGCTGTTTACATCTATTAACGTAGTGTTGTTGATATAGTTTTGTTTACCATTTTTTTTATTTATTACGTTATTGTTCAATACTCAATATGAATATTTGTAAACAGGTATGTTTACTGCATTGTTTTGTTTTTATAGCTTTTGTAGCTTTTGTTTATAATTTTAATATTAAGCGATGGAAATGTAAAACACCGGTATCTAGATTTTTTATCTTTGTAACAATATTAATAATCTTGCAGGAGAATTATTTTCTTTAAAACTCCTTAATAAAATGGGATCTAATACGGAAACTATTTTTTTAAAGTAATAAAACAGCTTATTCAAATGCCATTTTATTCTTGAATAAAACAAGTGAACGTCTACTTTTTGTTTTCACTGTACCTATTAAAATGACATACTTAACACAACGCGGTTAGATAATATTAAATGGGGCAGAAACAAAAACGAAAACGAATAAAAAACCGACGATAAAAATGTATTGAATTCTGGATGTACTTTAGTGTATTGTGCTCCTGTTTTATTTCCTCAAATGGGGTCTGGACAAGAGTCTGGTAAGCTGTATTACATTTTTTTGTGCCTGCATTGAACATAAATTCTTGTTATCGATTTAAGCAACAAAATTATTAAAATATCGGCGAAAAAAAAGAACACCAAGGAATACAAAAAAAAAATAAAGTTGGGTCCTCTCGATAATAAGTTGCTTTCTTTTCTTACGATTTCTTCTTGTTTTTTGTTTTTTTTATTGAACGCCAAACATGACTATCAAAGAGACAATAAAAAATAAAATAAAACAGAGAATATAAATAATAAAAGCGGAGGTTTAAAGAAATATATTCTTCCATGGTGTTAAAAAATAGAGCGAGAGAAAGAGCGTATATTGGTGTGTAAAACTTTAAAGATTTCCTTTATTTTTCACTTCTACGTTTTTCTACGTTCTCCTTTGGGAATTCCAAGTAACACAAGCCAGAAAATGTTTACAATCAACAAAACAAAAAACATTCGAGTGAATGAAATAAAAAAACTTCTTCTGCTGCAAGTGAAGACTACTGCTGCTGCTGCTGCTGCACAAGAGAGAGATCCCATAAAGAATCAAAGCAAATCTATGGGAATTTTTTTTTTTTTTTTGGGTTTTGGTAAAATTTTCTTATGCCAAATTGATTTAATGCACAAAACTTTACCATTTTTTTTTGTTTGTTTTTCTTTTTCGGTTTTTTACTTTCCTTGTGCCAATTTCTTTTGTTACGAGGGTTTCCTCGTTTTTGGCCAGAGTGAATAAAGTTCCTTTTATTTCCTTATTGTTTCGGTTACTGCAATTTCACTCCATTGCTCCGCTTCCTTCCATCTTTGTTTATAGGGCTTCTTCCATTCGTTTTCGTTTTGTTTGCTTAAGAATTTTCAAAGATTTTTCCCCAGAATTTTATTACGGATGAATTGTAGTTGTTGTTTGGTTGCTCGACTGTGGGCTGGTCGTTGTTGTCATTGGGATTTTTATAGGTCTTTTTTTGTTTTGTAGTTATTGACAATTTATTTTTGTTTTACCGCACACTATTAATACTGAAAATGACGAAAACTTTACTTCCTTTTATACTTCCATTGCCATCGGTATTGTCATCAAAAAACAAAAGAAAAAAAAAATTGTGACAGTTGGTGAAACAGAAAAAAAAAAAGACAAAATATTGCAGCAAAATAAAAAAAAAATTGTTGTCCTTTATATTGTATTGTGGCAGCAATTTGCCCGTTAAGGAAACTATGACAAACGATTAGAAAGAGTAGGATAGTAGGTAGGGTGCTTATTGTATTACTTTGTAAATCAATTTTCTTTATTTCATTTCATTTGCTTTTCAAGAATAATGAATATTCAGGATTTATCCTTAAACTAGACTAAGACAAAGACTAATATTTGCCTTACATTTTAATCTTAATCTGTTTATTTTGTTTGCCATTGAATTAATGAATTTTCTTTTATCGTTCTCTCATTTCTTTTTTTTCTAGATGATGAAAACTCCCACGTACATGCCATTCTAACGAAAGACAATCTTTTGGATGGCACCATAGAAACGAAATCAGAAAATTTCTATATTGAACCATCACTTCGATATTCGCAACAATTGAATGAGACTGGCGTCCATAGCATCATCTATAAGTTAACCGATGTAGACATGCGCAAGCCATCAGTTGAGGAGCCCACCAAATCATCAACAGCCGAACACTGTGCCAGCGAACGCCTCAGACGTAGTATGTTATTGGACGAATTGAAACGTAGAAAGTCCAACGGTGAAGAACTTCGAGGGTTTACGGAGACACCTTTAACCGAAAGAGAAATTGAATTGCATAAGAAACGCAATAAAAGATGGCTGCCAGAAGAGGTGAGTTATTTCAATTCACTTTTTTCCACGTGTTGGAAAGGAAAAAGAATTCAAGAAAAATATAAAAAACTTGCGAAAGAAATTTGATTATTTATTAAGAAAAGGAAAAGAAAGTTTAACCATGTTTTCCGAAATAATTTTGAAGATTTTTAACTCAAACGTTTTTTTGTTTTAATTGTCGTTACTCTTACTCAATCCATTTATTCTGCATGTCTTTAAGCGGCTAATGCCTTTGCCATCCTTTTTCCTTGCATTCTAGCTGCGAATTACTCATTTTCAGCATTTATCGAGACGTCTTTGATTACTCTATTAGTGAGAGAGCGTGTTTACATTACATTATTAAAGCTTAGCATTATTGTTGCTTTTTGTTGTAGCACAAAGTGTGACATTGTAAATGCCATTTAAAAGTTACACACACACATACACAGTGTTTGGTAAATCAAATCAACGTTTATATAGCCACTGTGTCATGCCTGTCCTTTTTTTTTTTGCTTATTTTTTCAATGAGGCCAAAATCAAGACCAACAGCAACAGCAACAGCAATAACAACAACAAACAGAAATTATAGTGTGTGTGTCACTTTTACGGGATTGAGTTGTTCTCGTATTTGTCAATATAAAATGTGCGTTGAACCACCATCATTGTTGTTGTCGTGAGTGGTTTCAAGTAAGAGCGTATTATACTCACCATCTTACTTTCTCTTTTATTTTCCCTCTTGACAACGTTTTCCTTTTGTATTCTTAAATCGTGTTTCTTTTTTTTTTTTGCGTTCTTTTCGTATGCTTTTATAGTGTTGTTGTTGCTGTAGTTGTAGCTGTTACTGCTGGTCTTTATACACACATTTTATGTTTGATTGACAGTTAATTTATAAAAATTTGCATAATAGAGTCAAACACTTTTCGCTTGTACACCCCCCTCCACCCTCCCCCGCTTACAATCACTGTGTGTATGTAAAATAAAAATAGTGAGTGGTAGTGAGTGTGAGGGTATAAAAATTCTGTTCGTCAACGACGGTGTTTAAAAAATATTTCGTTGGATATTTTTAGATGAGAACAAAAAAAGGAAGAAAGAAAGAAAATAAAAAATTATTTACATGAATACAAAGGCCCCCTATATACACACACACACAGACCTATGTATGTATATGCATACATACATGCTTAAACAGTGTTTTTTTTTCTCTTTTTGGTTGTATTGAATGGCTGTTGAAAAGAAAATCAATAGATTCGTAGAAATATTTTCATTTTCATTTTTTTTTTTTTAAATTCAATTTATGGAACAAGAAATTACACAATTTCTATGCAAACTGAGTGTTGATGTCGGGAATGAGGTAAAAATACGTTACGATTGACGTTAATTAAATTGAAAATTTTGGGGGAATTTTAGTGGCAAATAAAAGTCAAACATTTAATTTTTACTTTTTTTTTCTTACATTTAATATTCAATAAAAAAATAAAAAAAACGAATGTATTAAAGCATCTGTAAAGGAGAAGTTTTAAATTATGATGGAAGTATGTATACAATACCTAAAAGTAAAACAAATTTCTTTCAATAAAAGGCAAATATTGATACTACGAGTATAATAATTATCGTTTCCAACTTCTTATTATATTTCCTTAAGCCAGTTCTGAGAAAAGGATATTTAGAAAATCGATATTTTTAATTTAGGCTCTCATTTCCCTATGAAAATAACCTCAATAAGTTACTTTGCAAAGGAGTTTTATTGCTTTTCTTATTTTCATTTACTATTTGCAGTATTTATAGCATTTCCGTGTTCTAGTTACCGTAAGACAGTTCATTACAATTTCATTTCATTTCATTCGTTTCATTTCACCTCGACAATAAACGGAAGAAAACACCAGTAAATGAGTAAATGAAGAGCAACGAACTAATCGAAGTATTTGAAAATTAAAATGTCAGTCGGTCAGCCAGACATTCCTTATCGATAAAGAGCGTTAAGCCAACATTGTATTCAGGAACGTATAATTTAACATTAACTTACGATATTCATATTCCTGCTAACAAACAAACATACATTGTAAGAGTACATATACTACAGCACTATCATTAGGAGAGTTCACAGGCCCACAACTATTCCTTAGAAAATAGGGTAAAAACAGAAATTAAAACAAAAAGAAAAAAAGAAAAAACTAATACAACCCCATTAAAACAAAGTTATAGCAGTTGTTCAGACACAAATGAGCATTCATTCATTCGTATTGAACACATTGTATACGTACATATGGAGATACGCATCAAGTAAAGGAAATAAGTGTACCCGTCGTTCTTATAGTCAATTTGTACACTCAAAAAAAAAGAAAAAAATTATTTTTAAACTTTATAAAATAAAAATATAATTATACACGCTCAAGCGTCACTTCCAATAAAACGAAATCAATGAAATTGAAGATTTTTTATAGCAGCTACAGTAATTGGTTGTTAGATTTTTGGTCTTTGGCACTGAGCCAATTCTAGTCTATCTCGCTAATAGAAACCCTTGTTATGAATGAAAAAAGAAAAAGTGTTTCAATAGATTTTCGTAAGGTTTTATTGAAATCATCTTGTCACCAACAAAGTTATTTGCTCTTCAATATTAAATGAAAATTACAGACGTGCGAGCATGACAACGATGTCTGCATTTATAGAGATTTCAAGAAGGCAAAGTCATGAGCGTTTGTCTTCAAAAACATTCATCAGATTGTGTAGGCGATTAATTTAGTGAAGTTCAGTCAGTCTTGTGTGAAGACGCGGTGTTGGTTAAGAGAGTAATCATGGTTTGAAGATCTCCGTTACAAAAATCTCTCAAATAATTGCCTAGTAATTATTATTGTTTAGCATATAAAGAATATAAACAGACAAATAACAAAAGAAAGCAATTATTGTTGTTTACATAAGGTTGTGAACAGTGGTACACAGAATTGTGCGAATAATAAAGAATTTTAATTAAAACTAAATACAAATTTATTTTCATTTTATTTACAATCTTTATTCTATTTACAATACCCTGATGTGTAGTTGACAGTGGTTCTTGCAGTGTCAGATTCAAATTGTCATATTCTCATATGATCATTATTTTAGGAATGTAGGAGTCAATCAAAGAGAAAACTGATGAAAACGTTTTCTTTTTATACAAATAAATTGTTTGTCCAACTTTCTCAAGTCGTGTGAAGTGCAGTTCTCAGTTTAATTGGATAACCAGAACAGAAAAGATACTTTCACTCAATGATTCTTATAATAAAGAGTTTTGAATGTTGAAATGTCCATTATTTTTATGCCCTTGTTATAAATTGCAGCAACTCGGACTTAAGACGAAATCTTTTTAAAGTCAGCTTTAAAGCCAATGAATTTATTCATTAATTATACAAGAAGTAACTCATTATTCCAATAATCAAATCATAAGGTAATATTTTAAACTTGATTCTTGGTAAATTTCTTGTTCATTTCCTCAGTGTATAACTGGCTGGCAAGCTATGAACGGTTGCTGGCATTAGAGGTCCACTTTATTTTAAGCCGCCCAAAACTTATAGCATAATATTCCATTAGGATTTATGGCCAAACTACTTTTGCTTTCTCATAAAATTAAAAAAAAAAATGAAGAACACGAGTAAAAAGGAATGAAATCTAGAAAATAAGTGGGAAACAGACACAGACTGAAAGTATATTTGTCCGTGTGATGATGCATTGAGCACATAGGAGAGAAGGATTCTTTGAAAGAAATTGTACGGTTTTAATAACGAAAATCTGCTTTTCCTCTTGAAAACCCAATAACCCCATCTAGCCAAGCTTTTTCCGCCCAATTCATTTTCATTTCAGTTTATTTTGCAGTCAATGCAGAGAATATATATTATTGGACCGTGGTCGTGTAGCATTCGTACAATTTTGGAACGACAACAAATGCAACGCCATACAATGTCATGAGAATGAAATGAAAATATTTATCGTTTTGCTAAGAGAGAGAGAAAACAAAAAAGAAATTCATTTAAACAGACACTGACACAAATATTCAAATAGACAGACAAACCGACAGACAGAGAACACTAGAAAAGGAATGAATAAATGCAGTTTTGTTATGTAGAATACGTATATACTTGTGGTAGATGTTGTAGGAATAGAAGACAGAAGTGGCAGCAAAAGTATTGGCAGTAGTAGTAGAAGGGTAATTTTTCTTTTAGCCAAATAAATCCAATTAAAATGTCATTTATGTTTCTGTTAAGAGTACTTATGCTTAGCAAAGCCACCACTTTAGCAGCAACAGCGAAGACCAGCCAAATGAAAGACTAAAGAAAAAATAGGAAAACCGCCACTAGAAATAGATTTTCCATAGACCGTTGAAATACAAAGAGTTTGAAAGCATAGAAAATATGTATGAACTCAATTCCAGTGTAAATAAATACGATGGATGGATGGCTCTTATAAGCCGACCATAGTTGATGACAAAATTTATTCGTATTCACTTCTTTTCATTCCTTTCATTCATTAGCAGTAAGAGAACATTTTTTTCTTGTTTTTAATTTTTTTCGTTTATTTTCTAGTTGAAAACAACAAATGGAAACTCTTTTTATCAATTTTATTCTCGATTTCTTTGCAGCTGGCTTCATCTGGTGTGGGCCATAAGAATGATCCACCTTTACCCTTGGATTTGGATGTTCCCTACAATGATGATTTTAGTATTTTTCATGATGATGGAAAGACATTTAGATCTTTAGATAGAACCACCACCTCAACCACAACTGAAACTACGAGTAACTTTAATTTTAATAATAATCATAATCATAATAATAATAATCATAGTAATAATAGACAAACAAAAAACAATTATAAGGAAGAGCAATTGCGTAAAACGCAACAAGCAGCATCTGTGATAACGTGGCGTAATGCTGGTCAACAACAACAACAACAACCACCACAACATAATTATGATACAACAACTATGCAGTCGACCTTTCCTCCATACTCAACAAATTCAGCGTCTGCCTCAACATCATTTAACAAATACAATCGCAATCGTAATATCATTGTCAGTAATTATAATCCAAATAGTAGTAGTAATAATAATAATAATAACTACAACAACAACTACAATTATAATGGTGATAATAATAATAACAACAACAACAACAACAGCAACAACAATTCATATAACAATAACAACAACAATAATAATAATAATAATTTAAGAAAAACTTATACAAAACATAAAAATATTATTGTTAGTACATACAACAACAACAACAATAACAATAATAATAACAACAACAATCAAAATATACACAGCAACAATAGATCAGCGCCCTCATCTTACGATCGCATTGATGACTTCAGCGATAACAATAATTTTTTCAACAATAACTGGACGACCATATTCATGGGCAACGATCGACCCATACACAAGACCCATGTGGAAATCATTACAAAGAATGGAGCCACCAAGAAACCCAACATTATTGTCAACAATTATAATCCCGATATAATGATGGCCCCCAATCCCCACAATCCGAACTTCAATAGCATGCTTATGACGAATTTGCTTAGCAACAGAGGCGGTGGAGATTTTGGTAACAGTGATTCACCAAATTCTGGCAAGTCATTGTATGATCGCAAGATCACTTGTATGTTGTATTTGCAAGCGGATCATACGTTTTTTCAAAAGATGGGTTCCGATGAGGCGAGCATAGAGGCCATAACGAGGCATGTGCAGAGAGCCAATTCCATATACAAGAATACAGGTGAGTACAACGATTTGAAAGGAACGAATTTTCTCATTATGGTCAGAAATGTTTTTCTGATTTTTTTATTTTATTTTGAAATAGTCATCAGAAAAAACTATTGTAACCGTACAGATATGTTAACATGTTTAGGGTGCCTCTACAAAGTATCCCGCCAGATAATAAAAGAAAATGAATTAAACTTCTACGAATACTATTTCGTAGAAGACGTCTTGATTTGGTAGAACAAATGTGGTCTTACTCTTGCAAATTATTGTAATGCATTCGTCAATAAATAAAGACTGCAGACGGCCTCTCTTTTTCCTTGAGATATAAAAATGCCCAAAAAAAGCTTTCCTGGCAAAATGCTTCCAAAATATGAGCCTTACATAATTCCATTAATATCCAGAACTTCCACGTATGCATGCCATTTGCTGAGTGATAGAAAAGCACTCCTTTTCAGATTCCATATACAACTGGAAACTTTTGCTTACAGACGAGGAAATATTGAGAGTATTAGAATTCTTTTCCTGCGTCTAACTATTCCAGTCAAGGTTTAATATGTTGATATGTAGGTTAGTTAAAATAGTTTCGGTTGCATGATATATCACAGTAATTGTTTGAAATAGTTTGCTATACACGTGGCATCGGTGGACATGTCATCTACAAAATAGCTTCAATTTAATTTAACAATTACAAGGCAATTATTCGATTGATCTTTATAACGGAGATATTCAAACCACGAGTACTCACTTCAAGAATACCGCGTCTTGACATAAGGCTGGCTGAACTTTACTAACTCGGTCGCCTTGCTTTTTACAATACGGGCAAATTGAATTGTCTGATGAATGCTCTTCTTTAAAAGCCGAAAGAATTCGGCTTCTCGAAATCTCTATAAATTTACATGTTATTTACATTTATTCTAGTAGCATTTGTTGTTGTATTTTTGTTTACTTGTTTACCATTTATTTGTATGCTGGTGTTGGTTGTTATATTAAACAGTACGATAATTTGTAAACAGGTTTGTTTACTGTATTGTTTTGTTTTTGTAGCTTTTGTTTACAATTTTAATGTTAAGCAATGTAAAAGCAAAACACCCGCATCTAGATTTTTCATCTTCGGAACAATAAAACTTTCAATAGATTTAAACATTCAAAACATTTGCCATAAAGTACTGACTAGGTCACGATGTTATTATTTTTACGATATAAAGTGTGATTTAAATGTAAAAAAAGAAACGTGAACATAGAAATATTTTCCTTGTCCATTCTTTTTGTACGAAATTTAAACAAAAATCCAAAGAAAATAGTTTATACGACCTTTGTTGAGTTTTAAACCAAACTTCAAACCAAAAATAAATATGAAAGGCAAAATGTATATTTTTATTTAATACAATACAATACATACATATTTATATTAGAGATAGAAAAATAAAATGCAACCAGCAAACAAACAAACTGAACTACCGACCAACCAACCAACCAACCACCATCATAGTAAAATATTTATTCTGAATATGCAGGATAAATGAAAAGGCAAAATAACGCAAAAAAAATATTCAAAATAAATAAAGTTCCGAGGCGACCGTTCATGATGGCTTTTTGTTACTCTAAACGTGAGATTTGATTTAATGGTGCACCAACGGATTTTTCGGATGGTTTTAATAGTGCAGCACACATTATTGATTCCCAATTATCAGCATCATTTTTGAAGAAATTAAATTTTGTATTATTTTTGGGATTCGTTCTGTTCAACATGTATGTACGTGTACATGTATGTGCTATAGGGTATCACTACAAACTCAATTTTACGGTCTATGTTTCTCTCATCAGTCGAATGTGTACGTGTGCACGTGTACATTTACGAAAGAGTCAGTCAGTCTATTCAATAATATTTTGCATTTGTATTGCTGAATGCAACAGTGTATGTGGGATTTTATTCTTTTCGGCCAAAAAAAAAGGAAAAAACGAAAAAACAACAATAATAACAATAAAACAAAAAATGGCAAAAAACATAAAAATGAATCAAAACCACTTTTTCATACTGACACAAACACTCTGACTATATATGCTCACCTATACACACACACACACATGCAATAAAAACAATCACGAGAGCTTATACGCTCTGTCTTTATTTATCTGCTGAAGAGCAAAACAGTTATATTTTTCCTGTACTGTACTGTACTGTATTATTATATTTTTATGGGAGAACAGCACAACCATAAGCAAGTGTATGCGTATGCATCTCTCTGTGTGTGTGTGTGTGAGTGTGTATTATAGTGGATATCAAATATTCTGGTTATAAATAAAGAGCAGCGAAAAAAAGCATTTAATTTTTCTGACATAAAATCGGATTTATGTTTGCTAACGAAACATACATGCACACAAACATGCAAACTATGTACTATATCTGTATGCCAAGGTTGTTATTTATTAAAACTTTCAAGTTGATCGCATGAAAATCTCATTCAAATGATCGATTAAATTAAAAAACAATTTGCACGAGTATTAATTCAAAACTTAAGTTTGCATCAGAATCTTTTATTTTGAATTGTACAAAAACTGAAGTGATCGTATAAATAAAGTTTCGTTACGTGCTTAATCGTTTTATGTTAAATCGATTAACCACCCTACTGCTCAGCGCAAAGTTATTTTATGAACATTTTTTTTTTAATTACTTTGGGGAGTGATGAATATGCATGTTTTATTTTAATTAAATTTTTTTAACCTGTTGTCATTCATATATTATTTCTCCTTTTTTTGTTTACATTACAGACTTCAACAATGATGGCAAGCCCGACAATATTACATTCATGATTAAACGCATCAAAGTTCACAATCTGAATGCAGTCAAGGATCCATCGTATCGTTTTCCAGGCAATTATGGCGTTGAGAAATTTTTAGAATTATTCTCTGGTGAGTAGTACTGTGTGTTGAATATGCAGTCAGTCAATAAGTCAATTGTTATTAAAATTTTCAATTTATTTTATCATCAACAATGTCAACAATTTTATTAATTATTGTTATCGCTTTTGTTTTTATATTATGATGGTCGCTGTTTTTATTTGGTTTTCTTTTTTACTTGTTCATACATTTTTTAATCACATTTGAACTGCCCAAGTTGCGGTTGGCATTTAGTTTTTTTTTGTTACTAAGAAGAGAAAAAATACGAAAAAACTCCTGCATAGCTGCTACCTTAATTTCATGTCAAAGTTTAATCAGGACTGTTTTTTACGTCTCCTTTCAAAATTTTTTATTTGCTTTGTAAGTTAACCACTTCAGCTTAAATTAGTTGATAATCTTCAAAGTTTATCGAATAAATATTTAAACATATACAAACCAAAACTGTTGATCATATAGTCTAATCGTGGTGCTAAGGAGATGAATTATTCCTCATTCTAATACCAATGGCCACCTTTGACAACTACCATTTTGGCTTGACGTTTTAGAAAACAGAGAAACTTTTAATCAATCACCTATTGCAACAGAAACAATTCCGTTGCGATTAGCAGATGGGATATTGGTTGTCATGTTTTATTCTACTGCAGGTAAATACAGATCAGAAATCAGCAAAGGATATTCAAAAAGATGAGTAGAATCAATACATCTGATACGCATTCATACTTATTTTAATATCATGGAACCTCCGCTCATAGACAAAGTTTGAAGTAATACGCGTACATGACTCAACATATACTCGAATCACAAAAATTAGTATGAATAGTGTGCCTAGAAGGTTATGTGTTTGGTCAACAAGACTATAAATTATGATAAATGATTCGTCACTCGAATCATTTCTAATTATTGTAAGAATTTTTTTAAAGTTATGAATCTGAATGAGGAGGCTTATAAATCAAACATATTTCGAATGGTGTGAGTTTGATATCAACAATATACGTATACTCATTGCAACCTGTACTTATAAATCAACGTTGTAGTGAGTACGAATGAATCAGAGTACATAGTTAAATTTCAATATTGTTGACTCATTTATATTCAAAATTTCATGAATGCTTATGAGTAGCGAAAAAGCGAGTCTTTAATGACTTCTGGTACGAAGGTGTACTGGACCACAGTTTTCACTCAAAAGTGGTTGAAAGTCCTTTAATTTAAAGACATATTTTGCGAATATATTCCTGCATTAATAAGCATTTGAAGTCGCCGTGGTCTAGTGGGTAGTGTGTTGGCTTATTAGACAAAAGGCCCGGGTTCGAATCCCAGGTCAGACATCAAAACGAAAAATATTTCTTCGGCGACTTCCTCTCAGCAGATTTCTGGCAAAGACTCTGGGATTAAAAATTGCCGTGAAAACTTCTCAAAAAGCTGTCGTTCGGAGTCGACTTTAAACTGTAGATCCCGCCACTCACGTATAAAATTAACGCACACAACATAAGTGGTGTGAGAAGCTAGGTCGTAATCCTGACTGAAGGGTTGTAATGGCCAATTATGTATGTATGTATGTGCCACGCAGTAAACATGACTTTTTGTTTGTTTTTTAATACTGGAATGACCAGCTTTAAAGTTTCTGTGCTCAATGATTACTTTGCGATAATCAAAGGAGTATAAATAGATCCAATTCTTTCCGATTTTCTTTTATTTTCATTTCACATTTGTATATTTTCGTCATTAATTTCTTTCCAAATTATGTTTTTTTTTTACCGTAACATATACTACCATACACAGGCATCATGACGGAGGAAAAATATAAGACTCTGCAAGAAAAATCATATCCATTTGCCTGTTATACTATAGTACGAAATTGGTTTCCTTTTGTCTTTAAGCCAATTGATAAGATTTTATTCCTCTTTTTTTTCCTTACCACACTTCGTTAAGGATTATTGCTTAATTGCATTTACGTGCAGGAAACTGACTTCTTTATTTTTTTTCCCTTGATTTTGTTCTTTTCTTTACTTTTCTCTCTTCTTTTGCATTTTAAATATGAAATGCGTTTTGATTAATTCAATAAAGACTTCATAAGAACTATAATTCTTAAGATTACTTTTCTTATTTCATCGGAAACTCAGGTTGAAATACATCTGAAGGCCAGGCCTTAAAGCCAGTTCTTGATGCATTACATATAGTGGGATAATTTGAATACAATCTTCCCACATGCATACACATGACATCCTCATTTGTTTTATTTCCTAAGTGACTGACTGACTAACTGACGGACAGCTTGTCTGTCTTGTCATTGATTATTTCCTTTTCTTTTCCTTCTTTTTTATTTTGTTTTTCAATAAAATTGTTAAAAACTGTTTTATTCTCAGGCTCAGATTGCATTCGTGCAGTTGTTGTGGTTAAATTTCTCAATTCGTAATTGATTTTTCCAAGAATTTTCTTTACACATGTAAACAATTTCTTTTATAAAATCAAACGAAAAAAAATAAAGAAAAAGGAAGAGAAATTGTACGTGCATTAAAAAAAAAAAGAGAAAGCAAAAGAGAGTGTCTCTGTTTCATCTTTATCTGTCGATGAAAGTTAAAGAATTGTATGCATGTGACGACTACAAACCCTGAATATGAATGAATATGAATGTGAGTGATAGAGATAAAATAAAAGAACATTAAGAGATAATCCTGTAACATTTATTTGCAGAGATTTAAATAATTTCTTATCGATTTAAATTCAAATTTAAATGATTTTAATTAACAACAAAAAAACGTGACGAATTTTTAAAAGATTTAGGCAAAGGCGAGATTCGTCTCTGTGAAAAGTTTTTAATTCACAAACATTTGTATTTGGATGTGCCTTGTTTTAGTTCAAAATACAATTTTACCAAAGATTTCTAACATTTATGTTCATATCTAGAAAAATAATGGAATTGTAACAATGAAAGTATTTTCCTGGGCAACTTCATACTGGTGTATTGCTTAGCAGTAGTCTTTTAATAACGCGCTAAGAAAATGAAATACATTTTGGTTCAAGCTTTTATTATTCCTGAAAATTGGCTTTGTTAGATGAACTGAATGAATATCTTTTAATCAAAAAAATAAAATTTGATATTGTCCATCTTTCAAGTTCTACTAGTGCAATAGTGACAATAGCGACAGTTTAATTGTATGTTTAAGGCTTTTATGCAAATAATGACAAGCATGATTGAGAAATTGTAGAAATAGAAACGATATTAAAGTGTAGATAAGAAGATCACAAATTACGATTTCTATTCTTTTGTTGAATCAAAAGCGGCTGCAATACTGGATCATAAATCAACAATGAATAGTTTTTTCGCTGCTCATAAGCAGTCAACAATATTGCAATTTAACTATGTTTTCTGATTCATTCTCTACTCACTACAATGTTGCTTTATAAGTACAGGTTGCAATGAGTATGCGTACAACGTTCACATCAAACTCATACCAAACTCATATCAAAATATGTTTGATTCATGCCTACTCCTACTCATGTAGATTCAAAACTTTAGAAAAATTCTCTTATAATGATTCAAATGACTTTAATCATTCATCAAATCTTACAGTCTTAGTTGTTGTTGTTGCATTTACACCCACCAGAAAGTAAAAAAAAATACAGAAGCAAAAAAGACATATCAGCAAGCAGAGTAAAAACACAACGTTCTAGTGAGTATTTCAGTTATGGAGAGTCGAGATCAACAATATCATACGTGTTGTTTTTAGGTATGAGTATGATGACTACTTCAAACTTTGAATTTTAATAGAGGTTCGATAATATTAAAATAAGTATGAATGCGTATAAGTATCAGAAATTATGAGTAAGATTCGATGCTATTCATCTTTTTGAATACTCATTGCTGATTTTTGCGTCGTGCCAACAACTATCAACTCTTCACTGGGGTCAATTCTTCAAGTGTAACCAAAGCGACAAAATAAAGAATATTTAGATAGATATTTACGGCGGTTGCCAATCGGAGAAACTGGAACCATTCAGAAGTTCGGATAAAGTCCATCGATTTTCTTCTAACCATTCGCGATAGATCATTATGATCACCTGCATTAGTAGTCGGTTTATTAGACGCTAGGTCATGGTTTGAACCCCAGGTCAGACAACCCAAACAAAACGAAAATATGAACAAATATATTTCTTCGGCGGCTTTTCTTAGCAGATTTCTGGCAAAAACTCTAGGAGTAAATAAAATTGTCATGCAAAGTTTCTCAAAAATCTGTCGTTTGGAGTCGACTTTAAACTGTAGGTCCCGCACACATACAACATAAGTGGTGTAAGAAACCAGGTCGTAATCCTGACAAAAGGGTTGTAATCACCAATTATGTTATGTATACATTAGTAGAAGCTGAAGTATTTTTTACTTCTCGAACATAGCATTAGACATTGACAACTTTTTCTTCGTCTTCATGGCCTGTGCGCTACAGTAGGTGAAATTTGAAAAATTCACCTTATTTTTTGAACAGACCTCGCAGTTTTCGTTTAAATTTCTTCATTTCGTTTGAATGTGTTTCTCTCTGGGTTACATTTGAAATCTCAGTTTACATTGCCTCAATATAAAGACCGAATTAATTACTTTTTTTTTTCATTACGTTGCCATACATGCATATGTACATACATATGTATGTACATGTGTATGTAAATCAACCAAAAATATATTCACTTTTAATATTTCTAAATGTAAAAAAAGGAGAATTTATAAATATTCCTTTCCGTTTACCACTACTTACATACGTATACTCATAAAGATTTTCTTTATTTATTTAATCTTTTTTTTTTTTTGGTTTTTGGTTTTTTTTTCCTTATTTTCACCTTATAACCATAAAGTATTCTCTTTCCATATACGATTTAAAAGTATATTTTCTGTTGAATGTGTAGCTTATTTTTAATTTCACTTTTTTTTTCTGTGTTTTGTGTTCATTTCTTATTTATAGAGGAGGATTATGATGCATTTTGTTTGGCTTACATGTTCACCTATCGAGACTTTGAAATGGGTACCCTGGGTTTAGCCTGGACTGGTGATTTAAAAAATGCTGGCGGTGTATGTGAAAAGAATGGGGTGAGTACAGTAATTAAAACTAATGGCATGAATATTTAACATTCTAAGAAAAACCAAAAGTGAGAGAGAAAAACTATTAATTTTACAAAAAATTTGTTTTAAACTTCAATGAATTTTTTTTTTGTGTTTTAATTATCGTAGGCATAATGCATAGTTTTTATTCAGATTTTATTATAAATATTTCATTAAATATTATTCATACATACGTATTCACGCTTTTACTTATGAATTATTAATGGCGCTTGTACGCCACCCGGGTCAGAGTTATTTGTTCGTCGCATACAATAATGAATTGAACAATAATGGAGAATGTTTTGTTCATTGCTTCTTTTTTCCTTTTTTTTTTTTAACAAACACCCCAAATAGGAGAAAGAAAATAATAATAATAATAAAAAACTTGTGTAAAACAATAAACAATTACAAAATTCGCTGTGAACTTGAAAATTCATAATGGACTTTTGGTTACTGAATGCCTCTCCTCGCCCATTGCTAGACCTGAAATCACTGTAATGTAGTCTGACAATAACAAAAGGAAGAAAAAAAAAATGAATTAAAAACAATAAAAGCGAATTTATTCATTCATTTTAACCATTCGTTGGTTCATTTTGTTCATTTCCTGTGTCCTCATATAAATTGGTTGACTCTGCTCTGTAAGCAACCATGCAACCAGGCAGCCAGTCAGCCAACCAACCGTCAGACCAATAAGCCCACATTGAAAAGCCTCGACAAAAGAAATAAAAAAACAATAACAACAGCAACAGCAACAACAACAACAACAGTTTCCATTCAACCAATTCAGTTGCTGCATAAAAACGTAAAATTTTCACCAACAAAAAACGTCGAATGGGAAAAAGTTTTTACAAAAATATTGCAAAAAGAGTGTGGATTTTTTGCCATTCAGTTCTGATTGCATGAATAAAAACTTTTTCGCTTTTTGTCTTACACTCCTTGTATTCGACTGGAGGGTAAGGGCACCTTTTGTCTTGTTCTCCTATAAATTTGAACATTTTTATTATCATGTTGCACACATAATCATCTTAAAATAAGTGAAGTGAAGATTGCAGGCAGTGAAGAGAGACAAGAAGCTATTGTAAGGCAATCTTATAATTCGAAATATTTCGTGAATATATTCCGCTTTTGTGCGTATGAATCAGTGTAGCATGCTTCATTACAATTTTAAGTTTTAAATATCAAGTAATATGAAACGTAATTCATCATGTTAAGAATTTGAAATTTCAATAACTTATTGAGCACATCGGTTTCACTGGAAGTTGCCGCAAGCGCTGAACGTTCAGCCTTCTGAAGATGTGGTCTACAAGTTTTTTTATATAATGTTCAGCAGTTATGCATAACAGGGTGAATAAAAGTTCTTATAGATTACCAGATGCCAGCATCATTACTGTTTTTCAGGAGAAGGTCATGACAATTTCGTAAGCAGGGCTGTGGTTTTTGATCTACCGCTCTAGATCAAACTCTCTCATACAAAATATTTGGATTTTGCCTTTTGGACTGATGAAACTATCAGACTTGACTGCCCTTTATAAATTAATCGAAGAAAAACTATAGAATTTGTGCTTAGCCTGAATATTCAGAAGTTCGTTTAAGTATGTTGAAAGAATAATGGATTTATTTCTACTACATACAAACATAATTGGTCGTCACAAGCCACTTATGCCACTCATTTTATACATGAGTGGCGGGACCTACAGTTTAAAGTCGATTGGGAACGACTGATTATTGAGGAACTTTTCATGCCAATTTTATTTACTCTCAGAGTTTCGAAAAGGTCTCAACCGTGGCCTTGCATCTAAATAAGCCAATACACTACCTACTTTTACTGCAGCTTTCATTAAAATTAATGACCTGAATAATACAAAATATAAATACACTGTTCAAGAGATTTAAAGATTTTTCCTTAGTTGTTTGTATTAAATTTTTAATTATTTTGCATTTCTGAACATCCTTAGGAAATTTCTAATTGAAAAATCTTTTCATATAAAATGCAAATTCAAAACTAAATTTTCCTTTGTATATGTATGTATGTATGTATGTATGTATTTTGTAAACAATAATAATAATAACAATAATACTAATGAAATAAAAATAATAACAAAGAATGAATCTCATGTCAACATCATTCATTATGCAATCTTAAAGAACCATAAATAATTCATTGGAATCTAAAATTTTGTGATTTTATTTTATTGCATTATCTTCAATATCTTTCAATATACCTGCATATGTATATGTATCGATGAATGGTTTAATGTATAATCATTATTATCTTTAATTTATTTCAAACAAGAGAAGAAAACAGTAATAACAGGATTTTTTTTTTTTGTATATTGTATACCAAAGCAAGCAAATGTAATTCTTTATTTCATGATTAAATTGAATAAAAATAATAATAAAATGAAGAGACGATCAAGAAGTTGAAAAAACAAAATAAATAATTGAAAAGTTTAATATAAAGAAACAATAAGAAAAACAATATGGAGAAAATAAAGTCCTGCTCGTATCCAATGATTGCAAATTTAATGTTAAGAAGGATTTATCGTTTTACCAGGATGTTGATTTTTATTGAAAATTTCTTCTTTCTACAACATTGGACAGACAAATGCCACTGTTTTTATTGTTTTTCTCATTGTAATTATTTTAATTCTGATTTGTGTTCACATATATGCATATACATACATACACACATATGTATATGTATGTATGTATGCATGAGTGCATATGTACACGTGTATCAGTTGAAGTATATGCATTTAATAAACAAACATTAAGTTGATACAAATATTTGTTTATTGCCTGCCTGCACATGTTCAAGTATAGTATACCAATACACACATACATACATACACAATAACAGTAATGCAAGCATAGGCATGTCTAAGGGGAGCAAACGTGTGTATTCTTTCATTTAAATATTCATTTGCATTAAATTGCAAATGATCTCCATTTTACTGAGATAGTAATTGTGTATGTACGTATGTAAATGTAAATTATAGTCTAGTATAGTTCACATGGATAGTCTGTATACATACATACATAACTACGTACTTATACAGTATAGATGTCATCAGTATCTTTAACATTAATAATCATTATTGTTTATATTTATAATAATTATTCTACTCACGCATACTACTATATACACACACACACACACACACGCAGCAATACTTGTCTCTCTCACAACTTAATTTTTATTATGTACATATGTATGTATGTATGTATGTATGTATGTATGTGTGATTATTTTATTGAGAGTTTAATTACAGTTTCATATTGTTGACTTTTTTTTTTTTGGGGTGTTGTTGTTGATTGGTATTGTTCTCGTTGCATTCGTACCACCATTATTATATTCTCTCTTTCTTTTTAATTCGTAATTTTTTTTTTCAACTTGTCACATGTGTGTTGTATTACGTATATTTAGTAGAGTTTCCAATTGTAACAAATTGCTCAGATTTAAGAATATTCATTAAATTTAAAATTATATTCGAATAATTAAATCATGATAAATATTGAGAACAATTATTTTGATTTTTAACTAAAATAAGAGATTACTATCCGCTATGCAAATAGAACTTAATTTAATTGCTTTGAATATATGTATCTACGTTTCACACTTTTTTCTGACTTAATTTTTCAAAGACTTAATTAAGCGCAGGCAAATTTGATCTCTTTTGCATTTCAACATCTAAGTGACAGTAATTGATATAGTTGAAGATGATAAAAAAATCAAATTTATACGTATTAACAACGATTTACCTATCCCGTCATACAAGTGTAACGCCTGGTTGATATTTCTCAACCCTATCAAGAGTTTTACGAAGCTGTGAATTTTTTTTAAAATCGTCTTTAGCCAGAGACGTTCTGTCAATAAATTTTAGGTGACCCAGAATTCTTTTTCTTAGGCTTCTAAGAGAAGAACAAATATATTTTGTGGTCTCCACGTAGTCATTATGAGGTATTTTCAAACTGATCAGCGTCCCCTTAAAATGGAATTTGGCCACGTTTAATGCAAATTTAGTATATTGAGTCTGCTTTTACCAAGAGTAATCTTTCTCTCCCGTATATAGCAACCGATATCAGAGTAACTGTCCGAAACTCGATATTTGTGTACACTTTCTCCAGAGATCTAATGGCGACTTTACTGTTGGTAAATATGATATGCACTGATTTCGGTCTGAACGGTACAACAGTACTCAGATGGTGCAAAGGACAATCCAATATTCAGTTAAAGGTGTTCAGAAAAGATTCAACATTCGTCTTTACCGTGTGATTTGCTTTCATTAGTGAATATTTGGATGACGTTTTCAATGTCATAAAAGAATCTATTGATGCCAGTTTAACATCGAAAGAGAAACACCATTTTAAGCACGTAATCTGGTTATTCTCTCTTTCAAAATCTTTTAAACGAAATTAACTTGAAAAATGGGAAACTATTCGGTAAATTGAAGCTCTCAGCTTTGCGGCTCTATAACGATTTTTTTTACAACATTTCCGCATAAAATCCCTTTTAATTATAAGAGAAAATTTTTCAGCAACTTCAAACTACCAAGTGCTGGGTTGATTATAAATTTTAATGTAAATAAATAAAACAACAACAAAATAAGCAACTGTTATTAAATGCAATTCAAATGTAATGTTGCATAAAGATGCACACAATAAAATTATACTCCTATACTGATTTCAATATACACAGGCATACGTATTTTAAGTGAATACTCAGCGTATACGTAATATTTAATTGAATTTAATAACAATAATACTCATACGTCTGAATGAACAATTAAAGAGTAACAAATTTGTTATTGACCTAAAGGCAACATACAAATACATACATACATACATACACTGTTTAACAAAAAAAAAAAAAAATTATAATAAAAAATATTAAATGCAGAGACAGCGAGTATTGTTGTTTTTTTTTTTTAATAAAATAAAATAAATAAAAGACAACAACAAAACAAAAATTAAATAAAAAAAAAAACAATTTCTGTACATATTAATTCTTATGTTTTTATTTATTTTGTAAATACTCTTCTTCCTGATGTTGTTGTTTCTGTTGTTATCGTTGATTTTTTTTTTTTTTTTGTTCGCATTTCATTTGTACTGGTATTTATGAGCCATTGATAGCGTATGTTTATACAAGTCACCCTTGACTTCATTTCACATTCAACATTTTTATTCTCATTTTTGTTTTCTGCTTTTTCTTGCAGCAACGTAAACTAAAATACTAACGCAACAACAATAACAACACACACATACACATACGCATACACTCTTATACTAGTATATATGCATACATACAAACAATTGAGCCATCAATTTATAACACATACACACATACGCAAATATGTACATTGGCTGTCAGTTTGCTAGCAGGCTGCTCGGACGTCAGATTGCAAGGCTGGCATGCAGGCAACATGTCTGGTTGGTTACTCGATTGCCTGGCTGAGTGCTTGGTTGGTTGGTTCGTTGGTTGGCCAAACGTCTGACTATTTGTTAGTCAGGTAAGCAACCCAGTTTTCACTTTTAATGAAAACGCAAATGTTTGTGTAAACTAGAGTTTTGTCAACAAACGTTTCTCAGTATAATTTTCCAATTCAATGGCCCAGACATACGTTCCTGCATTTGCATAAGCGTGTGCGTCTCTTTTATATAACACACGGCCAATCCAATATTGAACTGATGACCAAAATGCACACACACTTGCTGTGTTGTTGTTGTTATTTTTGTTGTATGTTACAACACAATTATTGAATTTGGGTAATGCAATTTTGTCTCTTCCTCATAAATGTTACGAAACAAAAACAAAAAAATAAAAATTTGTTTTAAAGTTTAACACTGTAGGACAAGTGACAAGTGCCCAGAGTGGGGAAAGGGGAAAATTTTTGTTTCAGCTTGTGTTTATGTGGTTGTAATATTAAATAGTTTCTGTTTTTTTTTTTTGCTCTTCTTGTTTTTGTTGTCAATGAAAATGTGTGAAACTTTTGGTAATTTTTTAATGTTTACAACGACATCTACACAACATTAATGGTTTAAGTTTAACACACATACACATAAACAGATATAATGACACTCAAACGTACATTTACATTTATTCACATGCATACACACACACAATGGATAAAATAGAAATAAGAATTGTTTGCATAAGTATTATGTGCATTGATGCAAAGCATGAGATTAAGAGGAGATGAGTACAGTGCTTTGTAGTAAATAATTACACACCTCAAGTTGATATTTTTTTTTTAATTTAAAAAACAATCTTCAAAATAATGGCAATATAAAAAGATTTTTAATTTTTTATTAAATGGTTCGTTAAATATCTAACTGACTTCGTATTAAAATTATCCTTCCGTTGTAAGTTATTTGAATTGCTATGGTTTGTGTCAAAGCTTTTCTTTTTTACTGGGATTATTTATACTTCACTAAACTATCACAATAAATGTGTACATCATACATAATACATACATACATCATTGATCCGCGATCGAGGGATTCGAATCATTCATCAAAATTTACAGTCTTATTTATTATTGCATTTACAAGAAAAGAAAAAAGATACATAAGCAAACAAGACAGATCGAAAAAGCAGAACAAACACACAACCTTCTAGTGAGTACTTTAGTGTTTGTACGCGATTCATACTTATTATTGTGATTCATGTATATGTTGAGTCATGTACGAGTATTACTTTAATCTTTGCATATGAGTGGAGCTTCCATGATATTAAAATAAGCATGAAAGCTTATCAGAAATATCAGAAATTATGAGTACGATTTGATTGTACTCATGATTTTGAATACTCATTCTTAATTTCTGATGTGTGCATACGAAATAAACAGGATACACGATCACACTTTTAGCCCCTGTTCTCTACATTAGATCTCATATTTCAATTTCAATTGAAAACAAATCGGAGAATTCAAGTTGAAGCTATTCCTTGGCCAGTCTGTAGAAAACATTCAACATTTTATTGACAGAGATATTAAACGGTACACATGCGATAAAAATTGCAGTGTATCTAATGATATGGTCACGTACTGTATAGAAAGTAAAGCAAAAGATAGTTTCGATTTCCTCTTTAATTCTCATTCAAATAATATTTTCGAGCAGTGTACTTACGACGTTAAATATGAAAAAATTATTTCCGTTTCCAAAACTCGCTCTCATCCTCCGTCATTAACGTCGTTTATGTGTGTGTGTGTGTGTGTGTGTGTAAATAATTAAAAAGAAGATAAATATGTATTCTATTGTATTTATTGATTTGTGGTTTAAAGCAGTTTTTTCCCCGTTAATTTCAGCCAACATCTGCCTGCCATACATAAATCGTTTAATTGAATTCGTGAGTTCACACAAGTTAAGCAATAAAACGGAATTTTTATTAATTTTATTTGCTTAAATTAATCATAGATTTTTCGTTTTTTATTTCAATTAAGAATAACTGCATTTCAAATAATTTTTTATTAAGCCACACATCATATAAAAAGAATAATTTTTTTATGTCGCGACCTGCTGTTTTCATTGTTGTAAATAATTTTTTATTGTTTTAAATTATATCGTCATATAAAAAATCCTCCCACAAAATACTACAAAATTAAGAAAAAAAAGAACAGAACCGTTTTCAATTATAGAATTGTGGTTAATTGATTTTGTATTTGAACACTCTGCCACATACTCCATTAAACCCAAAGTATTTAAATGTGAGCCCCAAAAAAATTTTGTTTTTTTAAGTTTCCATTGCAACATATTTTATGGCCAGAGATTCCAAGAAGTAAACCAAAAAAAAAAAGAAAGTTTGTAGTAAAACATGCTTTTAATTTATTAAAAAGTTTGTTATAAGCCTTTAAGGCCTGGAACAATCAAATTACAATTGAAAGTGTTCTAAAACTTGGTTGCTTTTAATTTTTGTTAATTGAAACAAAAAAAAAAAAAAAGAAAAAACCTCAACATGAATGAGAATCTATCAGCTGCTAGTCTAATGTTGATCTACTAATAAATTACCCCGTTATGGTACGAATTGTCCTATTTTTTCCGCAAAAAAAATCTTGAGATTGCTTGTGTTTCTTTCTCTTTCTTAAATTAATTCAAATATTTTAATGAATTCAAGAATGTTGAGATAAGCGTAGAATTCATTTTCGTATTTAATTATTCCCATTAACTTTACAATTGACCCTCTTAGTAAAATTTGCAATTCAAGTTTTTAAAATACAAATGCAATGGCGAATAGAGAACGTGGCAAAAAAAAAGAAAGAAAATATCAGGAAATCAATATTAAGTAATGACCCAGTTAAAGTGGTATTTCTACACATATTCAGGTGAAATATAAGAACTCTTTTATAACAAAATTCCTTTATGCACACACAAATTCACAAACAGACGCAAACTTAATGTACTGGCTTTCAGAGCTAGTACCACCTATCCATATGTGTAATAATAGGGTGCCTCAAAATTATTTTTCTGTTTGAATTTCATTTTCAAACTTCATTTCTTCTTGAGCGGTCTTGGATTTGTATAGAATTGGATTTCGTTCGCATTATTTTCTGTATTCATGTTCAGAGGATCTGCAATCATATATATTATTTCTTAAGCACTTTTTTTTGTCGGTTGCAAATATCTCCCATACCACCGCATCAAATTTAATGAACGATATCTCATTTTAAAGCTTATATCTAATACTAATTGCGAAAAATAATTAGAAATTGAAAAGTGTGGTAATACAGGGACGCTTAATAGTAATGCAGTTCTACATAATATAGTATGTATTAAAATCCATTCTGGCAATACCGCTATTTACTATAATGCCGTTTATTACTAAGTTAGTTATATATAAGATGCATATTAAGTTGGAAAAAGCTGTTTTGGCAATTATTTTTATTTTACAAAAACGGTGCGAAACATTCGCACGGGTCATCTAGTACTCTTTATAGCGTTGAGATTAGAAAAGTCATTCAATTTGCACCAATTATATCAAATTATAGTGTCGAGGCTTTGTTCGGATCATATCGTACTGATCCTTTGGATCATTCATTTCATGCCCACTTATGAAGGGAACAGAAGAGCTTTAACATTTTTGTTCAAAATAGACTTTTTGATTTTCACATTCAATCGTCATCTCATTACCATGAAAACCTTAGCAAACTAGTCTTAAATTGTTCCCAGTGTAACAAAAATCTTATCTTTATGCAAACAAGTCTTTAAGCGATTACCTAAAAGGATAATAATTTTCACAGCTGCCAATTTTGATCAGAGTCCCGTAGAACGATATATGAAAATATAATCCAATCGGTTATGGTCTGGAAATATCTCTTCATGGTCATGTTTACACATTATAAAAAAAATGGTAAACCAGTAAACATAAATACACAGACAACACTATAGAGATTTCGAGAAGGCAAAGTCATGAATATTCGCCAGAGTCAGTCTTATGTGAAGACGCAGTGTGTTTGAAGACCTTCATCATGGTTTAAAGACCACCGAATAATTGTCTAGCAGAGGAATTGTAGACAGAGAAATAACACACAAAGCAATTGTTGTTGTTTACATAAAGTTGTGAATAGTGGCACACAGAATTGTGCGAATAATAAAGAATTTTAATTAAAACTAAAGACAAATTTTTTTTTATTTCATTTGCAATCTACGAGCTCATATTTTAAACATTTTTAAAATGTAAAAACGTTACAATAATTTTAGTATGGATTTGGATAATATAAAGAAGAGTGCATGATAAAAACGTTACAGAGGTGAAATGGCCACAGGCATGTGTCAACAGACCAAACTGACAGCTTTATTAGGATTTTGGAATTGGTTTCTGAAATTTGTAGACAATACCACAAGTCTCAAAAGTCATTGCTAAATGGGAAACAAACACATATACATACATAATTGGTCATTATAACCCTTCAGTCAGGATTATTGACCTAGTTTCTCACACTACTTATGTTGTGAGTGTTAATTTTATACATAAGTGGCGGGACCTCCAGTTTAAAGTCGACTCCGAAGGACAGATTTTTGATAAACTTTTCATGGCAGTTTTTTTTTTTACTCTCAGAGTTTTTGCCATAAATCTGCTGAGAAGAAATCGTCGAAAAAATACTCTTTGTATATTATTTTGATGTCTGGCCTAAAACTCAAACCCTGGCTTTACGTCTAATAAGCCAGCAAACTACCTACTATTACCACCACGGCGTCTTCAAATGGGAAACAAATTTATTTTAAAATCTTATCATTCATATTACGAACAATTGAATTTTTTTCATTCTTATTAAAAACAGAACCTTATTTTAGAAAGACGTGAACCTCCCTATTGTATTGCGTTTGTACAAAAGTTTGTTCAAAGAAAAAAAAAAAAAATGAAATACATTCTGTAGCAATTTGTAAAGCGAATAAATCTAGTAGAGTGTACATGAAAGTACCAGTTTGTGTGTGTGTTTGAAAGAGAGAGAGAGAGAGAAATGAATGTGAAAAGTAGTTACAGTTTTTATTTTATTTTTCTGTTAAAATAAAAAAAAACCAAGTCAAATACAAAGTATTGGATTCAAAATACTGAATAAATATGAATACGAATCAGAGAAATATTTGTTCTCTTTTGCATTTTATTTAAAAATATTATAAGAAAAAAAAAATAGAAATTCTAAAGAAAAACATTAGAAATTGTGTATTTCTTCCTTATAACTACATACGAGTACATGGTCAGGTATGCAAGCTCTACTCGTATAGGCCATGCTATTCCATGATAATAATTCCATAAAATAATAAAAAATATTTCATAACTTTTCTCTTTCTGTATATTTGTTATTTGAATTTTAAACTTTTCACAAAATACGAGTATCAGTTTCAGTTTTATTATTGAAGAACTTATTAATTGAACAATTCATATATCTTTTCTGTGATAATATTTTATTGGATAATTTTCAATTCCAGATTGAAAATAGTTTCATATTTATAATATAAAATGTTTTAATGTTTTTTCTTTGTCTCTTTTTACAGCACTACCGCGGTTCGTTAAAGTCCTTGAATACTGGCATCGTAACTCTGTTAAATTACGGCAAACATGTGCCACCAGCAGTTTCTCATGTAACGTTGGCCCATGAAATTGGTCATAATTTTGGTTCACCTGTAAGTTCAAATAAATTAAAACGTTTTAATTATTTTGATTGTTTTTATTCGTTTTTTTTTGCTTTTTGTTTTAAACAAATGAAAAGACTACAAAAGATATCAAAGTTCATAAATCATGAACTAAAAGTGGCACGAACTGTTAGTTTTGGGTGGCATATTGTATTAAAACGGGGGGAAAAACAGGCACTCAAAACAAAAAAACAAAAAAAAATGGGGAAAAAAGTTCATTTAAAGTTGCAAAAATAACTTTCTATCGCTTATTCATATACTTGCCACACTTGCAATGGTAACAAACACGGCGCGGCAACAATAAAAAAGGATTCATGCACCAAAAATATTGGAGAGGAGATGAAAATTCATTAAAAAAAAAACAACCGAAAAATAATTCACACACACACACATTCATACTCGTATAAACTCGCTTACTGGCTGTGACCGTGTGCATGTGTTTGAAATGTTTATGTTGCTCGAATATAGTACACTCACATACACATACACTCACATACACATACATTGTATATTGTAGTAAAGTGCACTTAATGCAATTAGTTACAGTTCGTCGCGTGTGCATAAAATCCTTTACGTTTGGCAAAAAAAAAAAGAAAAAATGATTTTCCACTTTTTTTTTCTCTCTCTCTTTACAACAGGAACTGTAAAACATTGTGATTCAAAAAACATACGCTTTTTTCCCTCATTCTTATTTCTTCTTCTTATTTTACGACTTTTTTTCATTTTTTTTGTTTGTACGACACATTCGTTTTGTATAAATGCATGTCTATGCAACAGTCTGAACACTCTATAAAACTAGGTACAGTAACAGGAAAAAATAAACGAAACTTATTACCCGCTCACTGTACAATTTTAATACTTTTGTGAAAGAAATTTTCATCAATTGTCAATTGTCGAATATTTTTGTTTTTAAATGAGTTTTGAATTCCATTTGGAAATTATTCTTATTGGAAATTACTTTTCAAGCACTTCATGTCTCCCTGTAGTAATCAATTGTGATGGATAGAATTTAGAATTTTCAATACAACAGAAAAAGCAAAAAATAAAATTAATACGATTATAAAACTTTGTTATTTTTCTTCCGCATAAGATGATGATTAGTTTTCATTTTACTTAAAAGGTGCCAGGTCCACTACAAAGAAAAATGCAGCTCCCATCTATTGGAGGTATAGGTTATAGGTTATTTGGCTTTCCAATCTTTGTCAGCTTGACGGAGCTATCATCCATTGATGTCAAGAATGTAGCTTCGTTCATCAAACTTTAAGGCTTTTCTCCATCCTAAGATAGTAGGCTTTTGCGCTGGCCAACTTCTTCTCCTTCCATGGTTTAGAGGAACTTGGTCAGTACATGTGTGACATGGCTGCAAAGCAGTCTCAGTGACTTTTGCATGAAGCTGCCAAAACGTATGACTTACTATAGGCCATTGAGCTTTTGACGACAAAAATTATCGAAGACTATACTCACAAACACACACACAAACATGGCATTACACCCTTCTGTATGACCTACTCCACACCATATGTGTGTGCGTAATATAACATGGCGGAACCTACAGTTTAAAGTCGACTCCGAACACAGATTTTAACGCAAGTTTTACTCTCAGAGTTTTGCCAAACTGCTGAAGAAGTCGCGAAAAATATTTTCTTTTGATGTCTGAATTCGACCGGGCCTTTGTCTAATAAGCCAACACACACTCAAGACACGGCGACTCTCACATCCATTTTGTATTTTGGACATTTACTTTAATGCTGCAAAATATTCAAAAATTTTAAAGCGAAAACCAGATTCGAAATTACTGGCAATTAGGGGCTCAGCTACAAGATACCATTAAACACATGGTCATAGTTTAATTCAAAAGGATTTCGAAAAAAAATTTACAATTGAAATAATTTTTAATTTTTTTATTTTCATAAAACTTACTCATGATATACAGGCTGTTTAATTACAATAAAATACTTAATGTTACACAAACAATGGCAGACGAAGAACGAAACTAATTTCGAGAAGCACTATTCCGTTGTTCACTGTAAAATGTAACTTCTAAGTGACATTACAACACTTACTCAGCATACGTAAATACACTGTATAAGTGTGATTGTATAAGTGAGTTCATGTAGGAGGAAACAGGAAGTTATATAACGCCGCAGTCACATATTCATTCATGTATTCACACAAATACAGATATAAACGATTGTTTTTTTTTTTGCACAAAAACAACAACAACAACTTTATCATCATTTTAGTTTTGTAGAGAATATAAAGAGACTGTCTATGGTTTTGTGAGACACACATACACACACACACAGATAGACATGTTGTTGCAAGAATATGAAAATAAATTTCATTGTCGATATTGTCATGCATATTGTGAAAGCAACAATTTCCTTAAAAGTTTAAATTTCTTACTGGGTACCGCATATTCAACCGGACAAACTCACAAATACTCATATATGTACATACATACAAGCCCTGATGGCAATTATTTGTTGAATGATTGTCTGTAATCGTCAGAATATTTCATTTTTCTCTCTTCCTCTCTCTTCTCTCTCTCTATCTCTCAATCTCTCTGTCCCTGTTCTTTGTTGAACTTTTCGTTCAGTCTACACTTGATCTAGAGAAGTAAATACTCATACACACACACACACACACTCATCTTAAAGCATCGATTTAATTGCAACAAGGACAAATTACTTTCTCCAGTTTGAGTTTTTAGTGTAGCATAGTAACGCCAAAAGCAAACGAACTCAAAACGAATTGATTCCAAAATAGATGCACAGGCGAAATTGATGAAGTGAAAATGATTTCGAAACGAATGCGAAAAAGAAAAACTCCAAAAAAACAAAATAAAAAACTAAAATGGAATCCAAAAAGTAAAAAAAAAAACCAAAAATCTTCTAAAAGAAAAAAAAATCGATACAGTTTTCACAAGCAATTAAGCATTGCAGTGTTGATATTGTGAAAAGAGAAAGTTAAGGAATGGGAAATGGGAAAGGGAAAGAGGGAAGGGAAATTATTTTAAATGATTCTCTATTGAAAATTGACTTAAAAATTATTTCGAATTCTATGGTAGAGTGTGCATGTGAGAGAGGGAGAGCCATAGAAATTGGGGTCAATTTAAAAGAAAATATGCAAAGCCAATGAAGAACGAAATATTCATAAGCAAAGCAAAAAAGAAATGAAAACAAAAAAAAAACAAAATAGAAATAGAAATAAAAAATTAAACTTTAAATAATCATTGCATAGTGATTGCACAGACTGATTACAAAATGAAGGATTCCAATGCATTAGTTGCCTTCATTTCTGTTTTTTTTTGTTGGAAAGAGAAGGGAACGTAATGGTGCATGGCCACGATCAAACTGAACTGATTAAATTTTGGGTATGTATTGGTAATATTAATTTTGCTTAGCACAGCAACACATCAAAATTGTAGCTTCAAACTGCATGTATTGTTGTTATGAAAAAGAAGAGAACATATGATTTAGGCAATGCAGTTAGCGGAGATCAAGAGTATTTTGATATTCTTTCAACTCTTCACAGTCTGTACGTGTGAGGACAGTTTTCTGTACGTGTAAATATAGTTTTACCAATAAAATCAAAAAAATGCCAGATTGATCGGTTCAGTTTGATCGTGGCCGTTCCACTTAATACAAAACAGAGATCAGCAATGAATCGTTTTTTCGATACTCATAAGCACTCTATGTAATCTGATTCATTCTCTACTCAGCACAATATTGATTTATAAGTACAGGTTGCAATGAGTATGCGTACAACGTTGCCATCAAACTCCTACCATTTAAAATATGTTTGATTCATACCTACTCCTACTCGTTTAGGAAAATACTTATAATACTTACAAATGATTCGAGTAACTTGAATTATTCATTAAAATTTACAGTCTTTGTTGCATTTACAAAAAAAGTAAAAGTAAAAGACAGAGCAGCAAGCAGAGCAAAGACACAATCTTCTAGTGAGTATTTTAGTGTTCGTAAGCGAATCATACTTATTTTGAGATGCGATTCGTGATTCATATTAAAATAATTATAAATGCGTATAAGTAACATCTCATCTTTACGGGATACTCATTACTGATCTCTAATACATACTGGAATTCAAAATCAGACAATGCTACTATGAATGAAAATCAAAATTTTTATACCAGCTCAGTCAAAGTAAATTTAAAAGAAAAACTTACAAAAAAAAAAACAATCCAATCGAAACAAAAACTAGAAATTCTAGATAGATTTGTAATTCATCCCTTCATATTCTGAAATTTATTAACAATTGATTTTTTAAATCTTTTTAATCTGTTTGCAGCATGATCCTGAACAATGCACACCTGGTGGAGAGGATGGCAACTACATTATGTTTGCCAGAGCTACTTCGGGTGACAAGAAGAATAACAATAAATTTTCACCCTGTTCGCTAAAATCAATTGAGCCAGTACTGAATGCTAAGGCGCGTAGTGCCAAAGGCTGTTTCACTGAACCGCAGTCGTCCATTTGCGGTAATGGTGTGGTAGAACCAGGCGAACAATGCGATTGTGGTTGGGAAGAAGATTGTAAAGACTCTTGTTGTTTTCCTATGTCACGCCATTCGCGAATAGATGAGAAACCCTGCACTCTGACACCCAAAGCCATGTGTAGTCCATCGCAGGGCCCCTGTTGTACGGGTGACTGTAAACTCAAGTATGGCGACAAGTGTCGTGATGACAATGGTTGTCGGGATCCCAGCTTCTGTGATGGTCATATGCCCCAGTGCCCACCATCCATTAATAAGCCGAATAAAACCATTTGCAACAAAGAGTTTGTATGCTATATGGGCGAATGTACGGGTAGTATCTGCTTAGCCTATGGACTGGAATCCTGCCAATGCATACCCGGCCCTAAGGATGACAAAATCAAATCGTGTGAACTTTGCTGCAAATTGCCTGGCGAAGACAATCCCTGTCGCAGTTCGTTCGAATGGAATGATGCGCCATTTGATGTGCCCGATATGTATGCCAAGCCTGGTACTCCTTGTAATGACTATAATGGGTAAGTCTTCAAAAAAAACAAAAAAAACATAAAGATTACATTTTTGGCTTACTTTGCAACTGCATTTGTAAGTGGAAATGCAAGTGCAAGTGCAAGTGCTGTTTAAGGAATATCTTTTTATATGTCAAGTGTCAAATCTCTTAAAATGACCGCATCCATTACGAAATTGCTTGACAAACACAAGCAAGCAACCAACCAGGCAAAAGGCACTCCTTCCTTCCTTCTTCCTTCCTTTCTTCCTTCCATTTTCAATTCTATTTTACAGTGCTTGTTATCTCTCTCTCTCTCTCTCTCTCTGTGACAACGAGTTGAAATAACAATTTTTTTCCATCATTTCATGTATTATTTTTACTCTTTAATGTTTAGCAAAAATAAAATAAAATAAAATAAACACAGTAAAGAGTGCACAGAAAAAAAAAAGTAAAATGAAAAATAAAATTCTGAAAAACTGTCTAAATTGTAGAATATTTTTCATCTCAATTTCTAAATGTTTTTTTGGTTTTTGTTTTTTTTCTTTCTTTCTTATTTTCATATTTCGTTTCACCTCTCTCTCTCGCTGAAACAACAGCTACTGTGATGTCTTCCAAAAATGTCGTGAAGTTGATCCCTCTGGGCCGTTGGCAACATTGCGAAAGCTGCTATTGTCCGAGGAGAGTATAGCGACATTTAAAAAGTGGATGCAACACAACTGGTATACTGTCGCTTTGGCTGCTATTGGCGTTTTTCTTCTATTGGTAAGTAAAGCAACAACAACAACAATAACAATAACAACAACATGGGCATTTCGAAATAAACTTGCAAATACGACAAAATGACTAAAAATTTTAAGGGACAACAACCAGAAGAAAAAAACCCAAAAATAAAATTGTAAAAACGTTTCAATTCTTGTTTTTTTCTTTTTTCTGACATATGCGAGGCAGATGGACATTTTCACTCTCTCGTTCTCTGTCTCATTGTGTGTGTGTGTATGTGTATGTGTAGTTGAGAGAATGTTTATGTTTTGTGTTCCTCTGACCCTGGATTATGTTCGTATGTTAGACGTTCGTGTAAATGCGTGTGTGTGGGAATGAATCTGAGTTAAAAGTTCAACTGACCCAGAGAAAAACGAAAAACCCACAAAAGGTTTTTTCGGTTTCATTTCATTTATTTATCAAGCATTGCAAATGCCCATCACTAACCTCACTTCACCCCACTCCACTCCACTCCCCACATCAATGTATGTTCCCTGTCAATAAGGAAAAATGTTTTAATTTTTGTTCCTGTTCTTTTCTCTATGCTCCACACACGACAAACAAAAAAAAAAAAATTGCGATTTTTTTCTCCAAGATTATGAAGTTCGTTACGAATCTTTTAAAGGATGAATACGAGAAGAAAATTTTAGAAAACTCTTCAACGCTTAAGGATTAGTAAGTTTTAAGAAAAATAATAAAAACGAAAAAATACGTTAAACCGAGTCGTATGAATACCAATGTAGTTAATGGGTATAAAACTTAAATGTCATCCTTAAAATCTTGCTCAATAATGCTCAAAAATAGTCCTCACTCAAGTATTTTCGAAAGTCATTTGATTACATTTTGTTTCATGCAGTGGTTTTTGTAAAAAAAAAATGAAAAATAAAATAGACTTTGATTTAGAATTAAAGCTACTGATATCCCCCCCCCCCCTTCTCATTATACTTCGAATTAAACAATGCTTTTTGCTTTAGACTAGCAAAGTATTAATGTCGAGCTAAATATCAGAATTTTTTTGGAGGAATTCTTTTTTTATTTTGTCAATATTTGAAAATAATTGAATTTCATTTTGTTTTTATTTTTAAAAAACCTTAGATCCTGAGCACGAAACTGCTGGCGAAACGATCGAACCTGAAACTAAAATCCGTCACAATAATACACAGCGCCACCACCGAAACCGTGCGTCTACCCGACGACAACAACGGCGTAATCGTACATACGGCCGTCCGTACAAAAGTGCCCTTCAAAAAGAAAGTAAGAGGCGAACGCAGCACGTCCAACAACCCCAGCAATGGTAACAAAACAAAGTTCGGCGGTAGTAAAACCAATAAATCCTCCCATGCCCATAGCAGAAACGGAAAAGCAGCAACAGCTGCTGCTGCAGCAACCAATGCAACAAATGCCAATAATTCCACTACCACTGCTGCTGCAACAGCAATCAACGGTTCGTTGGGCGATATTAAGAAACCAGTCAGGACTAAGAAGAACAGAGTCGGGGGTAGCAATGGTAAAACTGCTCATGCCGTTATTAATGCAGTGGTCAATGCTGAAAAGGCAAATCAGGATAATTTGAAAAAGTCCAAAAAGAAAAAACATAACAAAGAAATAATCGACTATTCATCACGTACTGGCCCAGCCTTAGCAGGACCACCAATCAATCACACCAACACGTTTGGCAAAGTACAAAAATGGCTATTGGAGTCTCCTATAGTAGCTCAGCCGCTCTCACATATTGAACACTCTTCCAAAGTCAGGAAGGTAATGAGCAAATCGCAGAGCACTCCTGAAAGATTAGTGCAGAAAACGCCCACCAAAAGCAAGAGTATGGGCAACCTTCCCAACGAAAAGGTTAAGCTGCAGGTGGTGTATAAACCACCATTCCGTTTCGCCTTGCGCCTATCGAAGAACACTAAAGTCAAGACTCATGTTATGGGCAACAGCAACAACAACAACAAGTTTAAAAGGCACTCCCGAACCGACAATAAGAGATCAAGTGGCACTCATCAAATGGATGGCAGTGGGGGTGGTAGTGGAAGCGGTAGCGGTGGAGGAGGTGTAAAATCATTGGGCGAGAAAACCAAGAGAGCCGCCTTATTACTGCGTTCAAATAACGACGAGGACAATCAAATTTTAACCTTAAATGAACCCAACTATGAAACCCTTAACCCCAAAACCGCACCATCCAGAATGGAAAATCCATTCTACGAGAATATGAAATTCGTGCAATCAAATGATAAACGGCACAGTGATCCCACTGTAAACACTGGTGAGTCTGGAGCCGCCAGCAATAATACTGGTTCCAGAACAAGCAGTGTGAAAAGATCTTCAAGCAAATCCAACCTGGAAGCCCACAATCAAACTCAGCACTTCCACCGCTCATCTAGTTCCAGTAACCCTTTCGCCATTGCCGATATGAACCGTAATTCACGTAAACTCAGCGAAAGCAATGCAGACAATTTAAGTCGTAATTTCGGCAGCACACAAAACCTAATCAATAGCAGTCAAAGCAATTTAAACAAATCAAAAAAGCGTAGCAGTCTTAATCTAAAATCTAGCCTCAGTAAGAATGGCAAGGATCCGCCTCTAAATGCAAACATGCCACCAACGAAAAGAAGCAATTCGAATTTGAATCTCAGAAGAGATTCCTCCTCCACCAATATGGCGGCGGAAAATTCTAAAACAAGCAAACATTTGCAGGTACAGCCACAGCCTCAGTTGCAGCAGCAGCCGCAACCCTTGAGACGTAGTATAAGCAGTTCAACGCATACAAATCAAACGTCAGCAGGGAATCCTTTAGCCAAATCGTCGTCATCATCATCTACGCCAGCCGGTGTAACTACACAACTGCCATCGTATAATGCTCAACGGTCTTCGCGAGCCAGTTTTAGCAATATTCCCAGAGCTAGTCTTAGTTTGGTCAACTCATCCAACGCGTCCAGTGCGATTAGCAATTCTCCAGCCAATTTAAACTCAAGTCATACAAACTTTCTCTTCAATAACCAAGTGACGGCTGCAGAGCAGAGACGTACACGTTCCAGCTTGCCACCACCCCCCATACAACCGCCTCAACAGTCCGGCCACGGGCATCAAAGATCCAACTCGGTCAGGCAACATGCCCACAACTATCATCCGCCACCACTGCCCAGCACCACTACCAATGCCGTCAATGCAGCCATCAATAGTAAAATACAATCGAGTAACACGGAATTGCCATCCGATTTAGAAGTTATGGTATCCGATATTGAAAACTTGGTTAGTTAGTCGAAACTCTACAAAATGCATCAACGATTGATTTCATTTTGTCGGCAGGAAAGGATACAAATGAACTGAATTCGTTAATTCGTTAAGAAACTTGCCAGATTTTTTATTTTTTTTAGTTTTTTTCTTTTAATTTATTTTTTTTATTTCATTATTCATTATCGATTCGGGAAATATTTGGTGTTTAAAGGAAAGAAAAGAAAGAGAAATTTGTTTTCAATACAGATACAGATTTAAAGAGAAACTATCGCCGCCGCCGCCGTCGCCGCCTCACTGCCCTCCTTACTGGACTAAAATTTTAGAAGAAAAAAAAAAACCAAAAACGAAAGAAAAATTAAATTTCAGAAACAAAAATGAAATGAAAACGAAAACGAAAGTAACTTTTAACTTTTGGCAACATGATGGTATTATTTTAATATTTAAACAACTACAACAACAACAACAACAACTATAATAAAAGTTTCTTTGAACAATAACAACAACTACAACATATAATGAAATTTTAAAAAAATCTAGAAGACTTTCCTTATTTCTTAACCCTCCCCCCTAACCCTACCTTCTTCCTATGAACACTACCATAAAGTGTAATTTCTTTAAATAAAATTGTGATGTTATGTTGTCAATAAAGTTTGCATATTTCAACAGAATTTCACTTGAAATTCTTGGCAACTTTTAACAAATCGTAGAAAATTTTTGGAAATATTTTCAAATGATGAATAATTTTCATTACTAACTATGAATTGTTAAGAATGTAAACACTTTACCTATGAAATATTCCGTTTGTAAATCAATCGATTCCAAGGCCAGCTATTAAATAAGCAAACAGGGCATAAGAGATGAAAAGTTCTGAAGGTTTTAATTTAACATGAATTACTTAACCTGAACTAACTAACTACTTAGACTGTATAAGTATTCTTATGTAATATTTTTTAAAGGTAAAATTAAATCAGATATTTTTGGAATTGAAAATAACAACAATTTTTACATTTCTTTTCAACACTTCAACAATAGAAAAACGAAAATATTATCAAAAATTCATCTACCTAATATAATTAAACAGGCATACATGCATACACTCAGCGCCATAATGGAGTCAACACCCAATATAATTTTAAATTTTCTATTATAAAAAATATTCTTATACCACAACAATAATTTTGTTGTTTGTTTTTGTTTTAACATTTTTTTTTTTTTTTTGGAAATTTGTTCGACTATTCTTATTTACTTTTTTCACAATCCTAAGAAAATGTATTATTTCTGTGGTGTTGACTCACTTTTGGCGTTCACTGTACGTCTATATGTACATGTAATTGGCGGTTATATGACGTAGTTTGTCACTTGCGAGTATTGCGGGTCATTACACAAATGCGATGTATGTATGTCTGAATAATGAATGATATTTTATAAGCATTGGAAAATAAATTATTTTAAGGAGAAATATAATTTATGGTTCCCACTAATCTATTTGCAGAACTATTAGAAGTATGACTGTTGCAAGTTTTACAAATTCAATGCCACAGATTAAGAACTACATATATTTCAACAGTAAGTAATTAAGTTTAGGGCATCATAACTTTGATAAATAGGGACTCGACAAATAAACCATGTTTTAAAAATTTCTTTAAGGCTTCTATTCCTAAAGCGCTACTGTGCGTTATTGAGTCCACAATCCCACCCATAGTTAACCGGCGTGTTCGAATGACATATTTGAGAAGATAAGATATTTTTAAAATATAGAAATTCTTTCCATTTATATTTGTAGATAAGCAGTTTAAACCTACAGTTTAAAGTCGACTCCGAACGACAGATTTTTGAGAAACTTTTCACGGCAATTTTATTTTTTCTCAGAATTTTTTCTAGAAATCTGCTGAGATAGGAAATCGCCAAAGAAATACTTTTTGTATTTTGTTTTGATATCTGGCCTGGCTCGAACCCTGGCTTTACGTCTAATATGCCAATACCACGGCGACTTCATTCTCTTTTAGCTGTTTTTCGGAATCCCTATCAATATTTCTAATTGGTACTTGGAAAGTATTTACAAATGCAATGCGTGATAATAAATATTAAAAGTAGTGGTAGGAGAATACTTATTATGTATTTTAAAAATATGTACGCCCAACGGAAGAGCAATACATATGTAATTGGTTTACTGAAATATAAATTATACTAAATAAGGAGACATTTTAATAACAATCACCTAAAAATTTCCATTTAAACATCACAGTTTTATTGTTGAAACATTAAAACAATTAAATTCACAATTATTTCCAAACCTCAAAAGTATATAAAAAAACAAAAACAACCTTAAACTCTTGCCTTAAAAGAAATTTCAAACTAAAAACCCTATGTCCTCGATACTCGTTAAATTTCCTTAAAGAATATCCTTAAAATCTAAAAAAAAAAAACTAAAATAAAATACAAATATTTTATGTACTTGAACGTATAAACATAAAGAAAACGAAAAACTGAAAACTATTCGAATTGATTTAGAATTACAAGAATCTGTAACAAGTCTTCAAAACTATTTTGTGATCGTAGTTTATTTATTAATAAATTATTTTTAAATGTAATTTAAAAAACAAAAAAAAAAGAAAAAAACAAAAATGAGAAAATGATATAAATTTTAAGTCTTAGTAAACTAAATCTAATCTAAAAAAAAAAAGAAGAGAAACTGTGTATAAATGTGTAAATTTTATGTTAAAAATTTTAATTCCCATTTAATTTTCTTTTTATTTTTGCTTTCTTAAATTCATTTTTATCTTTCCGTTTGTTTAAAAAGTTCTCTGTATGATATTAATAATTAAAGAAAAAGAAATTAATTAATTAAAAAAAAAAACCTTAAATAATTAAGTATTAAAACTATTAAAAATAAGTATAAAAAAAAGCGAAAATATAACAAAAAATTAGTTAAACTAAGTAAAAAATTATTGTCGACATAGTAACTCTAAAACTGTGTGTAAAATATAAAAAAAACAAACAAACAAACAAAGAAACAAATAAAATAAAATGAAACAAAAACAAAAAAAAAACAATTAAAAATAAAAATCAATATTTTATTTATAATTCCAAATGAATTGTAGACTTAAAAATACATGAATTTAAATAAAAAGAAAATAAATTACAAAAAAAATATAAAAAAAAATTAACAAAAAATTTACAAAAAAAAAAACATGTCTTATGTGTCAATTAATGTATAAATTGTAAAATAACCAACAACCACAACAACTAAAACTGAAAAGTAAAACAGAAGAAAAAATTACCACAAATAAATAATAAAAAAAAAAACATTAAAATTAATACAGAAACAAAAAATTGGTTATTAATTTATAGCGTTTTAAGTTATTCCATACCCGCCCGTTTTTTCTGTTTCTCCCCGCTTTTTCTCACTTGCGGCTCAACAAATCCTTGCTCATCCGTTCAATTTATTTATTTCTCGACATTTAAAACTTTATACATTCAATATACCAGCATATACATATGTATGTATATGTATGTTTAAATACATGAATATGTGTGTGTGTGTATTTGTGTCAATTTAATTCATATAATTTATTGTGTTTTTATTTCGTTACAATTTAAAGTGCAAATAATTGCATAGAATAAAAAAAAATATTTTTATATGGTAACCCCGATAATGGATATCCTTACAAGTATCCCAGCAAAACATTGAAGATAACGAAACATATTCCAAGAGCAGTCATGAAAGAAATGTTATTAATTATCGATACTTGTTCTGTACATTGGATTGGATTTGAACCGATTAACCGATTTGAACACACATTAGCTGTTTTAAAGGAATTTATCAATATTTTTGTGGGATTATTATTAATTAAAGATAATAATTTAGGTCCAATGCCAACTGTATCCGTTCTCCAGATGTGTATAAAAGCTAATAGCACTTGCAGCAATTTTTCCAATGCATTGCTTGTCTTGACGGCTAACAGAGCCACAGATTTGTTCCTACGAATGTTTGTTGATCTCCATACCTTGTCAAGGCTTCTATGCCAGCTTTTTTAACGCAAGTAATTTCTGTCTTCAAGCTGAACCAACTGCTATCGTTGTAATGCAACCGTGATAAAATGTTATTTGGTCGCCATTGTAAAAGTGTATTGGCGTACTTAACGAGAGCTTAAGGATTTAATCTCAGCTCTGAAATCTTGAAAACAGTTGTAAGCATTCGTTGCAAAAACTCCGAGAATTAATTAATTTTCCCAAAAACACTTTTTATATCTGTCGTTCGAATTCATTGTTAAACTGTAAGGCATGTCGCTCATGAACACATGATGCCAAAAGTTATAGTGAAGTCGCCATAGTCTAATAGGTTCAAACCCCAGGCAGACATCAAAACGAAACTACGAAAAAAATATTCGTAGTGTATTCGTATATTTCTTCAGCGGGTTCCTCTCAACAGATTTTTTGCAAAAACTCTAAGAAGAAATAAAATTGCCAAGTAAAATTTGTCCGGAATCGAATGTAGATCCTGCCACTCGTACAACATAAGCAGTGTGGCTCATAAAGTCTAATTATGACTTTCGAATCAGAATTCAAAATTATGCATTTGAAGTACAATTTCATCTTTCTCAATGCCGTAGTCGAATTTAAAATAAATCCAAAATAGATTTTTCAACATTTACGTGCATATACATACATACGTACATATGTGAAGCATATTTGTGTAATTTATTTGCATATGCCCATAAAACTGCTAAGCATAGCCAGATTTAAAGTTAAGTAGTGGCCTTTTAAAAGGCCTCCTACACGAAGCGTTTATTTACATTTTGAAATATTCCTTGTACTTTTTGCCGCTGTGCAAAATATATGATAGTGCCGAAATATATGCGTGTGAACATTATTTACATTTTGAATGTAATTCATATGAAATGAAAATTTACATAAAAATTTATTAAATCAAACGGAATTCATAATTAGAAAAAAATAAACTTTCTTTTTTTATATGCAAATCATTGTACAGCAATTATTTGGCTGAAACAGATACATTTTTTTGTATTCGTATTTGTATTTGTACTGTACTTGTATAAGTAATGTAGAGAAACAAATAAATTATATTTGCATATGCATTAATTTTTAAACATCGATATGCATGTACGTACATATGCATGTATCATACTCACTTAAGTATATATAGTGCATATATATATATATTTTCACATACGTATATGTATTATATCGTTAAATGAAAATCAAAGTTCTCCAAATTATGTACATACATTGTTTAATAATACATACATATGTACACCATGAAATAAAAAAAGCGAATTTCCTAAACGGTAGGAAATTGTTACGTTTTTACCTCTTTAAAATATTAGCTCCTAGATTGCAAATAAAATAAAAATAAATTTGTGCTTATTATTTATTTAATTTATTTAGCAACAACAACGATTACTCTTTTCAAACACAACCCGTCTTCACACAAGACTAACTGAATTTCACTAACTCACTCGCATACTTTGCCTTTCCTTTAATATGGCAAAGTTAACAGTTTGATGAATGCTCTTGAAGGCGACTGACAACTTCGCCTTCTGGAAATCTCTATATCGATGTTTACATTTATTATTGTAGTGTTGTTGGTATATTTTTGTTCACTTGTTTACCATTTTTTTTAATTTGGTACTTCCACTGTTTTATGTTTGTATCTTTTGTTTATAATTTTAATGTTAAACGATGTAAAAGTAAAACAACAGTATCTAGATTTTTCATTTTCATAAAACTGTAGCCTCATGAACTCTTTGCAATAATCAGAGTTTAAATATTTAGCACAAACGAATTTTTGGTAACGATATGTTGCAATGAGAATGATTTAATGTCGATAATTTATTTGAAAAGATTCAATGCAAATTGTTTACAAATAAATTAAAAAGTAATTTTCGAATGATTAGATTTTCAAAATCATTACGTTGTGCAATGATGTCAACTAAATTTAGATTTAGAAATGCATACAAAACAATACACAACTCTAGGAATTTTTAATATCCCTTGACGAAATGTATTGAAATTACAAAAATCTATAAAAAAAAAATTTAACAATTTCATTTTAAAAAGCACAAGTGCTGCTAATGCTAATGCAAATATAAATCTAAAATCTAATTTAATTCATTTCTGTGTTTGGGATTTTTATGTACTGAATTGTTAATTGTTTTAAAACCAAAAAATTTCAGATATTTTTTTTTTTTTAAACCAATGAAAAAACAAACTTTTCAACAACACTTTCATCAACCAATCCAACAACCACTTTAAAAACCGAAAAAATATCACTTCAATCGTATTGCAACTAAATAGTGTTGCAAAAAAACAAAATTAAAAGAAATAAAATAATAAAAATAAAACTCTTTCAATGTGAGTTTTGCATTCTGTATTTGAGTGCTTTTAATTTCGTTGTATTATCATCGTTTACACGATGCCGTTTTTTGCATGAAAACTTCCCTCAAATTTTGTGAAATTTTACTTTTTGCAGGCAAAAACTGCAGGGAAATCGGATATTCGTAGAATTTAAATACAAAAAAACGAGAAACTGAATAAAAATATTATTTATGTGAAGATTAAATAACGAAAAATTTTAAGAACTTAAAAAAAACGTTCATAAAACAGCTTTATGATCAGTTCCAACTTTACTTAAAATTAAAATTGATTGAATTATTTGAAAATCCGTATGATTTGTAAGCATTTGCAAACACTTTAAAATATTTATAAGAACGTTGCCGACATTGGCAGACGCTATAACTATAACATCGCAAATAATGGACATATGAAGCAGAAAAAAACTTTTAAAACAGTAACAAGTCAGCCTACAATCTACATAATTGGTCATTACAACCCATTTAGTCAAGATTATGTTGTGGTGCGTTAAGTTTAAAGTCGACTGCGAATGACAGATTTCTGAGAAACTTTTCATGGCAATTTCAGTTGCTTTCAGAGTTTTTACCAGAAATCTACTAAGAGGAAATAATCGAACAAATATTTGTTTTCCTATTTCATTTTGATGCCTGATACCAAACCGGCCTTTACGTCTAATGATCTAACACACTTCCTACTAGACCATTACTTGAGAAACTAGGTCGTAATCTTCACTAAAGGGCTATAAGGAAAGCCTTTTCTTAACTCACCGTTGGGGAATGGTTTTTAAATCGAAAAATTGCAAAAAAATTTGTTTTTAAGTTTATCTGTTATTGTATTGAACTTTTTTGTCATTGACTGTATGTATACGCTTTGTACGTACGGAAAACTAAAATTTTTTTCTATAATTTAATAAAACTCCAGGAAACTCTATCTAACAACAAACAAAAACAACAACTGACGAAATAATTAAACAAAATGATGATGAAAATGTATTTAAGTGTGGAAAACGAGTTGGTTTCCCTCAAAAAAGACAACAAATTTTAAAAAAAACTCTAGAAATAAAAATTAAAAGCACAAAAACAATTAAGAGCTCGTAAAAGCTTAAAATACGGATGGAATGTGAAATACTTTTCTCTCTACAAAAAGAAAAACAAAAGAAATTTCATAAATCAACAACAACTGAAATAGAAGATGTTCCAAACATATTGTACCTAAAACACGAAATTTTTCTTATTTTCAATGGCTTTAATAGCGTTTCGCAATAATTGATAATTAGCAAAAATGTAGACTAGACTACAATTCTCGAAGTAGCTTTATCACTAGGTAAAAAATAAAGTCAACACCAGGCATGATTAATGCGTACGCTACTTTTTACGCTCACTGTCCGTTGTCTGTTCATTGGTTTTTAAATTTAATTTTAAAATAGCCCATAAAAGTTTAAGAAACAAACTCAAGATCGCGGGATTCTGAGGGATGTTCATGTTTGTGTTCCACATTATAGTACAGAAGATATTTTTTCACTAATTTCGAGCAGTCATCAGGAAAAAGTATAGAATGTGTTACCAGATCTAAAGTACCAAATAATTTTTATTTTTTTCATTTCAATTTCATTTTATTAACCGTACATAGATCGAGCTTTATATCAAAAGTAACACTTTTCAATTTTTGAGACACTATAACTTTTATTTAGAAAAATTAAACGCCTGATATTCGGTAGTAATGTTATCGGCAATATTTTAAATCAAATCAAAAAATTCATAATTCTCGCTTATGTACCATTTTTGATGCAGACGGTTTTACTGGGGATTCTTAGTCGTGAAGAATACTTAATTTATGGTATATGAGAAGGAATTGAATAGAAGTGTCAGATGAAAGGGAAAAGGGCTGAATTTTCTGTTCTGCTGTTATGATCATGATATTGATAGAAGTAATCGTAGTCCAGCAAAAAGCGTATTAGGTTATTAAACGTCAGTATGTATGTATGTAATATTCCTGCTGCTGAAGAAAAATGAAATAGAAGTTCAAAAGGTACAAAAGGTGTATATTCAATCGGCAAAGCTGTTATTTGGCCGTATTTATTTTGTTTGGAGAACGTTTCGCATTTTAAATACCTCTATTTAACAGGGTCTAGTTTAATGGTCTGTGTAAAGTTATTGTGTGTTTTTTTTTTCTCCATTAAATATTGTAAAAATATATAAAAGAGTTCAGAATATTAGAGAATTTCATTTAAACTTACTTTATCTGGCTTTTATCTACATCAAGATTTTTTAAAATAAATTAAAAAAAAATAAAATAGAAATAAAATAGAAATAATAGAATTACAACTAAGCACATAAATATAAATAAAAAATGCAAATGCAAATCCTCAAATCAATTTATGTTTTCCCACAAAATAATGTTCAATTTTATTTTCTCCCGTTCTTCGCCCTACACCCCATGCAATATTAAAACAATCAATCAAAGGCTTTAACTGTGTGTAGATGCAAACAAATAAAACAAAAAGAAATTAAAATTATACAAAATGCTCTATTTAATTGAATGCTTTTTTTTATTGTTTTTGTAAAAAACTATTTGCAATACAAAAATATGCTGTTTTAGTCATTTAGTCATCAATTGAAACTAACGTGTAATACAAATAGAATTAACACCGCAATTTAAAAATCAATTTGTAAATGTAAAATATGATATGAAATCGATAAAAAAGCATACTACATGTAAAACTATATATTTTAGATAGCCAAGGCTAATAAACTATCAAAAAAAATAAACAAAAAAAATTTAAAAGAAAAAAATTATGGAATTAATTTTAATCGATTACATTTAAAGCATATCAATCAAAGGTTATTTGTCCGATAATTATTAGTATTTTATTGATAAAAATGATTTTCTTTTGTTTTTTGGTTTTCTTCAAATTCAATGGTAAATCAATTGATGTCATCATTCAATATAATCATCATGTTATCATCATCACCATCAGCAACGAACTTAAATAGATATTAAAAATGAAAATGAAAATGAAAAGTAATAATAATAATAACAGTAATATTAATAATAAAATATTCATAATAATAATATTAATTATAATAATACTTTAAAATAAAAAAAGGCCAATTTATTTACAATATTTTTAGAATAAAAATTTGCATTGAAATTGCAACCCAAAAGATATTCTCACGTACATACGTACATATGTATTACAGATTCAGTTGAAATAAGTTAATGAACAAAATAATTTGCAAAATTACACAAAAACCAAGAAACAAACAAATAAATTTTAATACAAATACGAGTATGTATTTATGTATGCATAACTAACAAATGAAATAAAATAAAATATACAAACAAACAAACAAACAAACAAACAAACAATACATAGATATATTTTTCAAAACAAAAGTAAATAATAAACCATACCATAACAAAAAAAATAAAAATAAAAAAACATTTTAAATTTTAATAATTTATTTAAAATATAACAAAACAACAACAGAAACAGAAACTAACTTTAACTAAATAATTATAAGTAAGACAACAACAAAAAAAAAAGGAAAAGAAAGAAAGAAAAAACAAAAAAATAAAAAATAAAAAACTAATCAAAAATATTGAAATAAAAAATTTTAAAAATTTGTTTTATTTTTTTGGCAATTAACACAGAATCAGATTTTAATTTTTTTTTTATTCATTTTTCAATATCCATTTTAAATTAAATTCACAAGTTATGAAATCTTAATTGACTAGAAATAAGTACAAAATAACGTGGCATTTCTATGAGCGAATGAGAGTGACCGTACCCCCTTTATTAATCAATTGTGCCCATGGAAATTCAAGATGTTACAAAGCTGAGATCAGTTTTTTTTTTTTTTTGCTACTCATAAACACTCATGAAGTCGCCGTGGTCTAGTGGGTAGTGTGTTGGCTTATTAGACAAAAGGCCCAGGTTCGAATACCACGTCAGACATCAAAACGAAAAAATATTTCTTCGGCGACTTCTTCTCAGCAGATTTCTGGCAAAGACTCTGAGAATAAAAATTGCCATGAAAAACTTTTCAAAAATCTGTCGCTCGGAGTCGACTTTAAACTGTAGGTCCCGCCACTCATGTATAAAATTAACGCAAACAACATAAATAGTGTGAGAAACTAGGTCAATAATTCTGACTGAAGGGTTGTAATGGGCAATTATGTATGTATGTTAGCACTTATGAAATTTTGAATATAAGTGAATCAACACTGTTGAAATTTAACTATGTTGTACTCTGATTCATTCTCTACTCACTACAATGTTGATTTAAAAGTACAGATTGCAATGAGTATGAGTACAACGTTGACATCAAACTCATTTAGATTCATAACTTTAGAAAAATACTTCTTATAATACTTATAAATCATTCGAGTGACTCGAATTATTCATCAATATTTACAGTCTTAGTTATTGTTGCATTTACAAAAAAAAGAAAAAAGACAGAGCAGCAAGCAGAGCTATCAAACAACCTTCTAGAGAGTATTTTAGTGTTCCTACACGAATCATATTTATTTTGTGATTCGTGTATATATGTTGAGTTAAGGAGAGTTATACGTTTTGCATGAGTATGAATATGATGAGTACTGCAAACTTTGAATATGAGTAGAGAGAGATTCGACGATATTAAAATAATTATGAATGCTTATTAGTATCAGAAATTATGAGCATGATTTGATTTAAATATTCATTGCTGATCTCTGATTTGGATAGAGAGCAAGCCCCTTCAAGTAATCTTTTGCAAATTTTGCAATGTCAATGCAATACTCCGTAAGATTATTATTTTCTACATGTAAAAGACAGGTAGTTCCCGATAACCATGTTGACCTGGGAAGAGTATTACACAACAAGAGTTTACAGTCCAATTTCAAACAGTAAGTCATCGTATTTCAAAAAGTTTCAGCGTAATTTTCAAGTCAACTGTCGAGTCCCTATTTGGTTATTGATTTGAATTGAGGAGCATCATGTAAATGTTACTTGCATAGTTACCTTTCATAGACATAACCAATTTTATAAGGGGAATATTTAATCATGCTGATATCGACAAAGGTCGAAATGTATGTATTTATATAAGTCTATCCATAAGCATATTCGTGGCAAATAGTTGATTTTGAATGGATTCTAAAACACTACTTTGCGGCACGCTGTCGATTGAAATCCTACATACATACGTACATAATTGGTCATTACAACCCTTCAGTCAGGATTATTGACCTAGTTTCTCACACTACTTATGTTGTGTGTGTTAATTTTTATACATAAGTGGTGGGGCCTACAGTTTAAAGTTGACTCCGAACGACAGATTTTTGAGAAACTTTTCATGGCAATTTTATTAATTCTCACAGTTTTTGCCAGACATCTGCTGGAGGAAATCGCCGAAAAAATACTTTTTGTATTTTATTTTGATGTCTGGCCTGAGACTCGAACCCTGGCTTTACGCCTAATAAAGCGGCACACTACCTACTAGACCACGGCGACTATGACTGAAATCCTACAAATAACTCTTATTTCAACCGCCTGAACACATGAAACCTTTTGACTGCAAAATAAAAAACTATTGGTTAAACTAATCAATTCTTTTTTAGTGTATATGGATGAACATGTAAGTTCATTTTCTTTATTTGACTGCTAATATCCTGTCAATATGAAGCTAAATGTTGAAAATCTCTCATGCCGCAAAGGTCGAAATATTTATTTCATGTTATATTATCTTATGAGATCAGATTTCGTAGTTAAAGAACACATTAATAATTCCTTTCTAAATCAATTATGAATTAATCACCCACTTATGTATTATTAAAGGAATTTAAATTTCAAAACAAAGAAATTATGTTTTTCATATTAGTCTTCCTTCAAACATAGTGAAAATTTAATTAAAAAATTGAATTTTAATGAAATCTTTTAAAAGAAAGAAAAAAAAAAAAAAATAAACAAAAGTATTTCAAAATGAATTTGTTTTTAATTAATTTAAAATTTTTAATTTGTTATTTCAATGAAACACCAGAGTCATATTAATTATGGTGTAAATTTTGTTGACAATTTCATTTAAATTATACGAACACTTTCTTAATAATTTCTTAGTTTTAATGTTGAAACAAGAGTTTTAACTATTGGCAGCCGTCACTTTTAATATTCTCGACATGGTACCACTCTGAGTGGTGTTGATGGCAGAGATAAAATTTTTATTAAATAGTTTTTAAATAAGGAAAATTATAACACTCGTCTCGTATCTCCATACATACATATCTATCACACCCAACAGCAGCAACAAAATGTAACTAAAGTTTAACCATTATTAACAAGTGTTGTCGCGAAATGCTCTCCTTCTTTAGTAGTTGTAGTTTCATTAGCATATTTACTACTCCATGGAATGATTTCACACAACAAACAAACAAACAAACAAAAAAAATATTTCGCTTAAATAGCAAAAATACACTTACACGCCAAAAAATACTGACGCTGGTGACGATGGCTATGACGAAAACATTGACAACGATGATGATGATGATGAGGATGACGATGGCAATGCTGGTTACGGTGATGGTAGTGATCACCAACGTTTTCAATGGCAGAAGTAAATAAGCGAAGATTTGACACCAACAGTACGCCACTTAAAACATAGCCAACTAATAGGAACACAAACACACACAATGCTGTATGTGAAAGAGTGTAGGAAAGGAAAGGAAAGGATACCCAACAAGCAAAAATATTCAATGTAAAGTATTGTTTCCCATGGCAATCCTATTTGTCTTGTGGTTTACTGGGTCGCAAAGGATAATTTTATGTGCGTATCTACGCTGATGGTTAAATAAAATACACACGCAGATTGACGCCAATGCTTTGCCGGCACACATTCAGACACACAAGCACACAAGCAAAACACACACAATCTTGGAACTTTTCAGTAGACACACTGATAGGCAACATTCGTTTAATGTAGGTGTGAATGTTAATGAGTGTATGTAGTTGTAACATGTAGTGGATAAATTGTGGCACATTTGCATACACACACACACATACACGCGCATATTTATTTATAAATTTAAATATTAATTTGTAACTTACACCCATAATACACATGCCACACACACACACACACACACTCATCTCATCTCATAACATTACATGACACTTTTGCATGTCAATATATTTACATACGCATGTGGTGATACATGGAAGACAAAGGGGACGTGGTGCTCGCATATCCAAATAATGTTTAAATGTTAAATTTTTAAAAGAAATTGAAAATGTTTTTCAACAGTTTTACGACCATATCAGGCGGATAAATGGAATTTTAACTAGAGATCAGCAAATTTAATAATTGGTTTGTATGTTATTTGGAATTGATATCAGTCAGATTCTCTTAATTTCTGATATTTAAAGGCATTCATACTTATTTTAATATCATGGAACCTCTACTCATATGCAAAGTTTGAAGTACTCATCGCACTTATACTAATTGCTGTTGATTTCGAATCTTCACGAACAACTCGAATGAAAACTTGTAGATTTAGAAAAAACAAAAAAACTGAAATGAGTGCAAACTTTATCGTCCAAGACTCTGGTAATATCAAATACGATTGAAAAAAATAATTCAATAAACTGAAGTACAAGATATTGATGATGTCAATATCTCTTCCTTTTTGAGATGAACAAACCGAAGTATGGGAGTAGAATTTTGTGAACACTTGCAGTATAGTTTGAAAACCACCTAGGAAAAGGTCACGGTCAAACCATTTGTAGTAAATGGCATGTAATTGCAACCGAAATTCTATTGTAATAAATAAAATCAATAAATATTGTAATAATTCAATAATTATTGCCATACCAAATATACTTATGCAGTTGTGGGTCTTATATTGCATGCATTTCAATGAGCTTCACATAAAATATTTCAATAGAAATGCCATTCAATTTAAGACAGACCTTGTTACCTATTTTATAAATATGTGAGTGTTTTTCTGTTACCATACCATCATTGTATATGTGGTATCGATCGCACCATTTAATTTCATTTCATTTGCTGCACATACTACTTTCAATGAAATTAATTTCACTTCGTATGTTTTCAATGGTGAATTGGCGAATTTTTTCTAGTTTATTGATGCTAAACCAGACAAAAAAAAAAAGAAAAACAAAAAAAAATTCGAAACAGAAAGACGGCAAACAATTTAATTCAGTTATCCCAGTTAAAATGTTAAACGAAAAACATGATGGAGAGCGAGTCTCTTACAACCGCATCGATTCAGTGTTATGCTGCATGTAATGTTGTTGAAATCATGCAGAATGCCAGTCTACAGATATGGAAATAATTATACGTTTCAGGAAAATCTATAATGTTTAATTCAATATTAGATAAGTAACGTGGTTTATAACTCTGCAACAAATGTACGTTAAAGCACAAATTTTTATCATTCTAAGCATCTGACAAGGCAAAGCAGTCGAGTGAAGTAGTGAAATTCAGTCAGTCTTGTGTGAAAACGCGATGAGTTTGAAGAGAGTAATCATCGTTTGAAGATTTCCGTTACAAAAATCTGTCGAATAATTGTCTAGTAATTGTTATTGTTCATGAAGAGTGTGTAAACAGAGAAATAACAAAGAAAAGCAATTGTTGTTGTTTACATCGAGTTGTGAACAGTGACACACAGAATTGTGCGAATAATAAAGAATTTTAATTAAAATCACACACAAATTTATTTTTATTTTTTGTTAGCAAACAATGAGCTCATATTTTAAATGTTTTTAAAAAAGTGAAAACGTAACATTAGATTGAATTTGTTAGTGTGGATTTTCAAAAAAAAAAATACGATCAGGCGACAATAATATAGAAACATTTACCAGATCCAGAATCAGATGGTTTAATTAAAATGTCTGAAAGACGTTGCTTTGGTTCAGAATGTGATAAACGATCGCCTTGTGATAACAAACAATTGTAATAACTGTTGTAAACAAATAAAGTCAAAGATAAAATTTAACATCTAGTAACCCTAGTTTTAAAGGAAAACTTTAATCTTGAAAAGCAAAAAAACTGCACCGAAACCGAAAATTACAATAAGAGACGAGAAAAGCATTTGCCGAAAAATTTAAATTCTTTCGGTGACATAATGGCGCATGGCGACACATCAAATTTAACTGATCAAATTTGCATATGTGTTGGTAACATGTCACACAACACATCAATATTGTACCTTCAAACTACATTATTGTATAGGTGTTGTGAAGAACAAGCAAACATATGATTTATGCAACGCAGTTAGTTATGCAAAAGTATTTTGATGTTTTTCAAACTCACCGCGGCCTGAATGTGTGAATTTTTTTTAACAAAAAATGTGAGTTTGGTCCTTTATCTCATATGTGGCCAGGCAACTAAAAAATTTTAGATTGTATGGTCCAGAACGGTTTTCAGGATTGCATTAAATTGGTTACAAAATGAATTAATGAACTAAGAATCAATCAAATTATAACGATCATAAGTTTATAAGAAATAAATTTATACACAAGCTTTTTAAGTTTGATTTTTATTGTATTTTTATTGTATCATATCGTATAATTATTTCCATACCTGTATATATGCTAGCATCCTTGTTGTATTTGTGTAAATGTCTTCGAAAACAATCTCACCCAGCAAACATTTTAAAGTGAATTTATTTTTTCATCGACTTACTAATCACTAATGCCTTGTCAGCTTAATGCAGTTATCATCTATTGATATCAAGGATATAACTTCGTTCTTCAAACTTTCTGGCTGGTTTTCCATTACAGGGTAGTCGTGCTTTTATTGTGCAGCCCTTGCACTGACCAACTTCTTCCTCTTCCCTGATTTTGGTGGAACTCTGTCAGTACAGGGACTGTGGGTACTCAAATGCGCCTTATGATATCAGAGCTGCCACTCCGACCTAACTTAACCTATTAATCACTAATAACTCGCATTGAAAATGCTTGTTGGTGTTGTGCAAAATGGTTTCATATAGTATGTCTTTATGTTTGTTGTTTGTATGTGTGTGTGTGTGTGTATGTGAATAAAGGCATTTCTATTTGTATTCTTTGTATGGGTAAGAGAGTGTAATTTTGTATTTGCATATTTCCAATTGTGGTCTCTTTGATTTTGCAAAATTAAAGCCACAAAAACCATTGAGCTCTGCATAAATACTCGTACCTAAAGCAACAACAATAAGACGATTTTTTTTGTTCTTTTTTTTCGTTTAAATACTTATAGAATCTTTTAAACAACAACAACAGCAGCAGCAAACAATGCCAACAACATCTTGCAATATAAACAATAGAAAGTTTATTGCAAATACATACACACACGCAGAGAGTTTTTAACAGCACATACATATGTACGTATGTTTGTAAACCAATGTTCATCAACACATACATACATACTTACATTTACATTAAGATTCACATAAATCCAAGTGCATTATAAGCAAATTCAATAGCGCAACCATTTTCCGCATTTCTTGCTTACAAAGCTTGATTTCGAATAGAGAAACGTGAAAAAAAATGTTCAAAAGTTTCAACTTTTTTAAGAGAATTTATTTTTTTAAGCGGTAAATTGGCATTTAGTTGCCACTTTTCATTGTAAATTCTATTGGCTCTGTTTAACATTGTTGTGCAAAACAATTGTGCATGTGTGGCATGCAACAAAATATTCAAAAGTAAGCGGTTAGGTTAGGTTAGAGGACGAGTACTTGTCAACTGTGACAAGCACAGTACCCGGAGGTCGAATAGATGCATTGTACAACGTCCTAGCTTCTCATAGCACTCGTGTTGTGCGCGTTAATTTTATACATGAGTGGCGGGACCTATAGTTTGAAGTCGTCTCAGAACGGCTTTTATGAGAAGCCTTTTCATGGCAATTTTTACTCTCCGAGTTCTTACTAGAAATCTACTGAGAGGAAGTCGCCGAAGAAATATTTTCAAATTTTCGTTTTGATGTCTGATCTGCAATTCGAACTCGGGCCTTGCGTTTAATAAGCCAACACACTATCTATTAGACCACGGTTGTATGGAGGAAATACGAATAAGAATACAATAACAAAAACAATGCACCTATTTAATATGAAATATACCGTTTGTATAGAATTTAGTTAACAGTGTGCGATAATTTAATCAAATAATAATTCGGTTTTAATGTCGCTTGAAAAGCGTTTCATGTCACTAGGTTAGGTGGGTCAATTGTTAATTATAATTGTTGTATCCTAAAATTACCGTAACATTGTAATATTTTCAAATTGTTGTACTGTAGGAGGCATCGACCACAATTCATCTTCACTTTCTGGATCTAATAAATCGCTTTGAACTTTAAACTTTGAATGTTGAATATACACCAGAGATCAGCAATGAGTTAGCACTCATGAAATTTTGAATAGAAGTAAATCAACAATATTGATATTTAACTTTGTACTCTGATTCATTCTTTACTCACAACAATTTTGATTTATAACAACAGGTTGTAATGAGTATGCATACAACGTTGACAGCCAGCCTACTCATTTAGATTCATATTTTTAGAAAAGTACTTCTTATAATACTTATAAATGATTCTAATGACTCTAATTATTCATCAATATTTACAGTCTTAGTTATTGTTGCATTTACAAAAAAAGAAAAAAAGACAGAGCAGCAAGCAAAGCAATCAAACAACCATTTAGAGAGTATTTTAGTGCTCATCCGCGTTTCATACTTATTTTGAGATTCGTGTTATGCAGAGTCGATATCAATAATATCATACGTGTTGTATGAGTATTAATATGATGAGTACTTGAAACTTTGAGTATGAGTTGCAATTGCATGATATTAAAATAAGTATGAATGCGTATAAGTATCATAAAATACTCAACAAAAGTTCAATATTTTGTAACGAGACAATGAACCGTAACTGATAATTTAATAGAAAATAAAATTTAAAAATATTATTATTGTTGTTGTTGGCATTGTAACTCAAAAAAAAAAAATCATTTGAAAATAACAGACACAAAAACTGACATGGTCATTCACACTTACACTGGCAACAAAATTGGTATCAAAATGAAATTTACGTATAATTTGACCAAGAGTTTGAAGGGAGTAGGCCAATTGATGAGTGCACCGAAGTAGACATCAAGAGGTCCTATTGTAATAAATATTTTTGTAATAAACGTTGAATAAAACCGACACACACACATCACATTGGTGGTGTAATCCTAACTAAAGTGTTGTCATTCGCAATTAAATAAGTGGTAGTTTCAGTTTAGTATTATTGGTTATTAAAGACCAAAGGAAAGAAGTGAACTATTGAGCATGGAATTAGGATTATGTTCTGCTTATTATATCAGTTTAAAGTACGACTAATCAAAAATGAAAAGGTAATCGGTTTTAATATATCAAAGAGTGATCACTAAAACTGGCTGTGTTCCACATCGATTATCCAGTTGATAGAGTGCTAAAGTAAATGTGCTGAGACCCTAGCTTCGATTACCTCCAGAGACTGTTGGTGTCACAGTTTACATACATACGTAATTAGATATTATAAACCTTCAGTCTGGATTATGGACCTAGTTTCTCATACCACTTATGTTGTGTGTATTAATTTTACACACGAATGGCGTGGACTACAGTTTAAATTCGTTTCCGAACGACACATTTTGTTGAAACATTTCATGGCAATTTTATTTGCTCTCAGAGTTTTTCTTCGAAGAAATATTTTTTTTTTTTATTTTCCTTTTGATGTCTGACCTGGGGTTTGCACTGAGGCCTCACGTCTAATAAGCCAACATACTAACAGCTAGACTACAATGATTCAATCAGATTCCCTACCACTTTCCCAGTCCAGCATTTCGTCCAGCATCCATTATATTTAAAGAATGGAATTATTTCAGTATACCAATCACTTTCCTAATTTCCAGAGATCACAATAAAAACAAATTCATTATTCCGTGGCAAAACACAAAACGTTCTTGGTCTTTAATACCCCGTCGCATACCATCTAAACTACGATCCTTTTTAAATCTCTGTGTGCTTGAGTCGTTTGTAGATGAATGCATGAGTGTCTGTTTGTAGCAATTTGTGCTTATCAACTCAATTGTGGTTTTTCTGTACGAACATTAACATGTGAACCAAGGACTGAACGTATGTGAGTATGTGTGCATGCATGCAGCTGTGTAGCAGGCTGTTATATTTCCGTTTTAAATTGAATATCGATTTCAATATGTTCGCATTAGTTTTCAACGATTTTAGGTCAACAACACATATTTCAACTGCAGCGTGAATGTTGTTGTCGTCGTCGTTTACTTTGTCCTCCTCTGCCCTTTGCATGAGGGATAGGCTGTAAGGGGGAAATTTTATTTTTATTTTATATTAGTTTTGGGCAATTGGTTTACCAATACGTTTTTAATCGAATTTCATTTTCTGTACGTATGTACGTACATGACAAATTTATCAAAATTTATTATGAATGCCGTTCGAATGTTGCAAATAAAATAATAATAACAACAACAACAATACCAATTACATACAATAATAATTATCATCATAATATTTTATTATCGTTTATTATTATTTGCAATTAAATTGTACGCTCAACTGCCTGCAAACAGGATGTTAGAGTTAGAAATTCTAATTTAAATTTTAAATATGTATTTAAGCACACACACACCCACTCATTCACACATACACAGAGTGATAGAGAGAGAAAATGAAAATTATAAATTAAAATTAAATTTCGGTTAAAAAGTGTAACACATTTCCAGTGACATATTATTATTGATTGATTTTTAATGAGTCCATAAATATATATAGGAAATATTTAAATAATTAAATTTTGAAAATTAAAAAAATCGTAGATATGTTCTGGTGTTTTGCTTTTACATCGTTTAACATTAAAATTATAAACAAACGCTATGGAAACAAAACAATGAACTTATTTACAAATTATCGCTCTGCGAAACACCAGCAGAAAAAAATGATAAACAAAAGTAAACAAAAATACAACAACAAAAACTACAACAATAAATCTAAACAAAATACACAAACAACAATAACGAAGCAACGATGTTTACATTTATAGAGATCTGAAGAAGGCGAAGCCACGAACATTCACCTTCAAGAACATTCATCATAAACAAAAGCTACAAAAACAGAACAGAAGCAATCGTACTGCTGAATATAACAACAAACACCAGCATTAACAAAATGGTAAACAAGTTAACAAAAGTATACCAACAGCACTACAATAATAAAAGTAAACATCGATGTTTACATTTATAGAGATCTCGAGAAGGCGAAGGCAGGAACATTAGCAATTATTGTTGTATACATAAAGTTGTGAACAGTTTCACATAGAACTATGCGAATAATATAAAATTTTAATTAAAATTAAACACAAATCTATTTTGATTTTATTTGCAAACTGTGTGCTCATATTTTAAACGTTTTTAAAGGGTAAAAACGTAATAATAATAATAATTTGGCAATAAACCCCTCTCTGGTCATGTACAAAATACGAACATTGTTGGCATTTATTTAAATTGTGAAAGAATTTAAATTCAGTAGCTTGAAGTATTTAAAATGTTTCCCTGGTTCTTTATGTTGCTTCTCTTTATTTTTGTTGTCGACAATTTAAAATTCTCTGCATATTTACAAAGTTAATGTGGCGCATTACATACTACGTACGAAGACTATGAATGCAACGTTGCACCCTTTTTCAGCAGTGGAAGAAATCTCTGCTCAATGCTCAATTTACTATGAAACATGCAAATATCCGGTGATAGGCTCTCTACGTCTGAACTATTTTTTTTGATTTTCTTTTTTTTTTTCTTTTTGTTTCTTTTCCTCTCTATAAACATTGAATATTCAACTGAAATTCTCGTACGTTTTATTTTTTTTTTATTTTTTTTTTTTTTTCATACAATTTTGCTGCTTGGAACGTGTGGCATGAACATATAAACAAATGCACGGAGCTGTGCATGAAGCAGAGTAACACTGTGTAAAAGAAGTAAAAGAAGACAATGAAAAGAGAAAGAAACTGGAAGAAGATGAAAAAACTTTTGTAATTAAGTCAAGTCATCAAATACTTATAAAAAGTGTAAAATATTCTAAAAGAGTGTAAAAAATGGGTGAGAATGAGCAAGAAAAAGGTGTTATGGCCGAAACTTATAACGATCGACAGGAGTGAAGGACTTTCAATCGCTGGCGAAACATGCCGTATCAATTATAATAACAACAATAACAAGAAATAACCAATCAAATAGGGACTTTAACAAAAACAAAAGAAGAAGTACAATAACATGTAAAGTTCGAATTAAACAGTGATGGTTAAAAGTGGCTTTAATTTTAGAAATTTAATCATCTTTAGAACTGCTAAGAAATGAGTAATTGGAATATGAATACACATATCAGCGAAAAAATTATTTAACTCTATATGCCTTTAGTATTTTTAATACCTGCTGGACTCAGGGTAAATATTTGATAAAAGCTTGAATTAAAATGAGGAGGATCACTTTTCATAAACAACCTCTTTCTAACCACTCCCCTGCCACGATGTAACGGAAATACCAAAATATACATAAATATATATAAATACATGACTCATTTAATTAATACTATAATTACGTCATCTGCTTTTCCTACAATGTGGAAAAGTGCCAAGATAATACCTGTGCCTAAACAGGATAGAACTTACCGCCCAATTGCAATTTTGTCATACTTATCGAAAATTTTCGAGAAATTAATTTATAAACAGATAACCCAATACTTGTATGGTAATAGCGTGCTTTCTGAAAGGCAGTCTGGTTTCAAACCTAATCACAGCTGCATTTCAGCACTCATTGATGTTTCGGTAGAGTTGCGATTAAGTGCGGATAACAATTTGACATCATTTTTGGTTTTACTCGATCATTCTAAGGCATTTGACACTGTTAATCATACTATTCTATGCCAAAAGTTAAAACACATGTGCCATTTCTCGGATACTGCTGTCAAGCTAATGTCGTCGTATCTGCGGGATAGGAGTCAATTTGTGTATCATGATGGTACTGTATCGGACAGTATTTTAACATCTAGAGGTGTCCCACAGGGCTCGATACTTGGTCCACTTTTATATTCAATTTACTCTAATGACCTGCCAAGAAAGTTGAGGTTTTGCAATGTACAAATGTACGCAGATGACGTCCAGCTGTACATTAGTTGCATGCCGTCTGATATTACAGATTGTATACGAAGGATAAATTGTGATTTGCATAATGTGTTTCAATGGGCGTCGATTAATGGTCTTTGCCTCAATCCGAGGAAATCAAAGGCTTTGATAATAGGCAAGGTAAACTGTACGGCACAGCTTACACAATTAAGGATTAATAATACTGCTATTAAACCTGTATATAGTGTTAAGAATCTTGGAGTTGTCTTTGACAACAGTCTTAACTGGTCCAACCATGTAAATGCTGTCTGTGGTAAAACGGTTGCCATGTTGCGAAATCTTTATCTACTCCGTTTAATATTCGAATGCTGCTAGCGAAAACATATCTCATCCCCACTTTACTGTATGGATGTGAACTGTTTTCTAGTTGTGACTCGATGAGTAGGAACAGGCTAAAGGTCACTTATAACAGTATTGCTAGATATGTTTATGGTCGTACAAGGTACAGTAGGATATCTGAGTTCTCATATCAAATTAGGTTAGAGGACGTGCACCTGTCGGTCAAGACAAGCACAGTACCCGGAGGTCCAAATTGACCCATTGTACATCAAATTTATAATACATCTTTTTAGAATTTGTTGAAGTGCCGTACTCTGGTATACCTACATAAAATCATCCATCTTAGGAAACCCCATTATTTGTTTAATAGATTAGTTTTTTCAAGGTCTAATAGAGGCTTGAAAATTAATAGCGTTAGATACCATAAACGGATATCTGAGAGACACTTTTACATTAATGCAATTCGTCTCTGGAATGAACTCCCGAACAACATACAATTACAAAGCAATGCAAAGCATTTCAAGACTGCAATAATTAAATTTTTAAATGAACAATAATGTACAAACGTAATTAATCAATCACATTTTTTTTTTATATTATTATAAATTTTGTTTTTATTAATTTTTGTTATGTTAATTAATTTTTAAGGTTATTATCTTTGTAATATTTTATGCCTATATCCTTAGCAGTACTATTAAATAAGATAATATCTTGTTGTACTGTATTTGCGCCTAAATGAATAAATAAATAAATAAAATCTCCAGTATGATCCGCATTGTTATAGGAAAATAAAATGTAGACAAGAAAAACCAATAACGAATGAAAACTGCAAACTTCCGATCGAATAACAAACGAAGAAGTGGTGAGAGGAATAGCAAACATGCAAAGATGTGAGCCATCCTACTTGGGGCACATGCCTAGTGCGAAACAGATAGGAGAGATATGACATGGCTGAACAACATAAAAGAGTACCGTTATGTATGCCGCAAGAAACGGAGAACTGTAATACACATGCCAAATGTTTTGTACGATCGCTAATATTAGGATTAAGGCCATTCACTAAATGTTCAACTCTAATGTTTCAATTGAAAACCATATGGAGCAGTATCAGCTGGCTGTTCAGTGAATTCCACTAGATATTACAACGTAAATTCATGGTTTTCTGAATTTACTTTATTTATTTATTTTCGCCATTTCCTTACCATTTCTTATTTTAATTTGTTCCACATTTTATTTGTTTGTATTCCTATAAATAAGGGGGAAAAAATTTGATTTTCACTGAAAATGCGATCGATTTTTAGTATCGCAAGAAGTGCTCTTCCAGTTGATGTAGTGACGGCAATGTTTCTGGGTCTTTATCAATCAAATAGAATGCTTTAATTTATCTGCAACAACTCTTTATTTTGTGATGTATTCTACCTCGAGAAAAAAAAACTTTCGAATACGAACAAATGTTTTACTCGCGATAGTAAAGCTAATGTAGCGTAAGATTATTTGCTGTTAAAATATTCCACAGCGAGGTATAAGTATGTCTGGATGTTTATGGGTGGACGGGTGTAATAAAGTGTCTCACTTTGAATGGCATTAAACTTGTAAGTCCTCTCTAAATTATAACTTTAGTTGTGGTATTTCAACTAATTTTTCACAATTTTAACATCATGAAGACAACCACTGACACAAGTTGAGATTAAAAAATGATGCAACATTTACATACAATGATTTTCGGTCTTTTGCGCATTTAAAACGATTTCCAATAGAAAAATATGAAAATTTAAATAAGAAATTCAACACGAATGACTTGAATGGGAACAAATAAAAATAAAAAGAATTTGATTTGATTTGTTTAAATGTTATCCTAATTTAATGTCTAATAATACGTGTAGATAATTGAGAGATACACGTAGACACATGTTGGAGCGATGAAACAATTCAACATGACTTAATGCTGCTTGAAAAGCCATCATTATGTTGAAGATATTTGACCTGGCTGTAGTATAATTTGCGGTTTGACAAGAAAATGCTTAAGAAATTCATTCACATTTGAAATCACTTACTCTCTCACACACATTCACACATACACATACATATATGCAGGCAATCTCATACAGTTATAGAATTTTAATTTATTTACTCAAATATTTACATTTACAAAAACATTTGAAATTATAAAATGGCTGCTGCTGGTAATAGTGCTTACGTGTGTGTGGGTTAATGTTTTTGTGTGGGACTATTTGTGTGTGCATCTGTGTGTTAATGTCGTTCTGCTTAAGCAATCAATTGTTATAATGAATTACAATGAATTGTTGTTGTTGTTGTTGTTGTTGTTGTGTATGTAAATATTTGTAAGAGAATTTGTTATGATGATATGCTCTCATGTTTAATGCCTATCCAAATAACTGTAGATTGCATTTAAGTGATACGACAATAGATTTTAACAATTTATGTTGCTCTTGCAACATTAGAAGTTAACTTTACTTTACTTCTTCTTTTCTTTTTTTTCCCCCCCAAAACCACTGCAATTAAAACGATGATTATGTGTTCGGTTTTGCTTTTTGGAAGAGAAATTAATCTTTCCTTTTGCGGTTTCAGTATGTAAATTAGGTTTTCAATTCTTTAAAATTTTCAAATTAATCGATTTAAATTATTTGCTGAAAGAACGTTTTGTATCACAATATGGTTTAAAATTAAGAAAATGATTTTAAATATCAGTTTCATTTTGTTAAAAGATAATATTTTTCAAAGCAAGAATAAAGAAAATTGAGTACAGAAGCGAGAAAGAAGCGCAATCAACACTTTTAAATTATGCTGAAACTAGGTAGACTTGCTTCATGAATCAAGTCGTGTGTAGTCGATATCACTAAAGATTATGTATGCACGTATCAGAGGTCAGCAATGAGTTTTCAAAAAAGATGAGTTGGATCGAATTATATTTATAATTTCTGATACTTAGATGCATTCATACTTATTTTAATATCATGGAACCCCTCTACTCATGTATGATGTTGTTCATTTCGACTCTGCATAACTCAAGTATGAAACTCGTAAGAACATTAAAATACTCACTAGAAGGTTGTCTGTTCGCTCAACTTTCTGCTCTGACTTTTTTCTTTTTTGTAAATGCACCAATAACTAAGACTGTAAATATTGATGAATAATTAGAGTCATTAGAATCATTTCTAAGTAGTATTAGAAGTATTTTTCTAAAATTATGAATCTACATAAATAAGTAGGTTTATGAACCAAACATCATTCGAATGGTATAAGTTTGATGTCAACGTTGTACGTATACTCATTGCAACCTATACTTATAAATCAACGTTGTAGTGAGTATAATAATGAATCAGAGTACATAGTTAAATTTCAATATTCTTGACTCACTTATATTCAAAATTATGAGTTGCGAATAACCGATTCATTGCTGATATCTTGTTTGAACCGAGGGTTCATGTCTAATAAACCAATACACTATTTGTAATACTATGGCGACTTTAGATTTCTATTCGATTATGATTTTATTAAGTTTAAATAATACGATGAAGTTTAGGGGATGGGTTCTTTTTTCCAAATTTCTGTAATTCCAGTATGTATTCCAAAAGTGGAGATCAATCAAGTTAATCTAGTCCTATGTTATTTAAAATGTTTTGTTTGCAAACAATTAAACTTTGTAGCATAATTTAGTTTAATTATTTGATTTCATTAAAAGAACTATTTTATCATTTACAATTTTACACATATTATGTGCATAATTAACAATTTAAGGATCGCTCTACTGCATATATACCTGCGCATAACAACATTAATCGATTTGAATACAGCAAGGCCTGTAGATATTTTATTTAGGCCAACACTTGTGTCATTAGTAAAGAAACTAAACATCACAAAATTAAATAAATAAATTAATTAATAACCTTAGATAAGTAGAGTTCTTACACAAGCAACTACAATAATTTATAAATAATAAAATTAATAAATAAATATTACGAATGTATTTTAATTGCATTTGCATCTGTTTGAACTCTCTCTCTCTCTCTCTCTCTCTTATTAGAAGAAATGTTAATTGCTGTGCGGCATTGTTGAAATATTCTCTTTCATGGTGAATTATTTTATTTGTTGAATATTTTCTTATCTTAATTTAGTTTAAGAGCAGAGATTTGCTAAAAGCTTATATTAAAAATGTATTTTTATGAGTCTCATCGTATAAAATTAATGCTGCCCAGACACAACAAATAAATATTAATTTCTAATTAAAGTTTTCCTTTTCAAGTTTATAAAGTAAAATAAAAAGAAGAAAAGTTTCATTCTGCAGTTATACTACGCATTCATGTTTTTCTCAAACATTTAAGAACTTGAAAAACGAAAACGATGAGAATTATGGCAAAAAAAATTATAAGTTTTCATGAGTTGTTTGAGCATAAAAAGTTTTCTAATCCTTAATTAGATTTTTTTATTGCAAATCTAAACGAAAGAACTTAAATGGTCCTCTTGTTACTTAAATTATAAAGATACGAAATGCTAAAGAGTGTGAGTCATACTTTAGAGACAGTTGATCTAAATGAACTTTATTTGTGAATAGACAGGCAATCGAAGTAGTAAATTTAATAACCAGTTCAATTTCAATTGGCTACAGCCTGTATGTATCATTTGTGCATTAAACAACTTAAACATTCATACGTAAACTTATGCATGCATACAAAAATACTATCCCACTCTTCTACTCTCTCTGTCTCCCTCTGTCTCTCATATATCAAGTGCTTTTATGTGTCGTAAGTATACGAGACACTTCAATATGTGTACGTACGGACGTACGTATACAAGTGTGTATGGGAGTTAGGGCGAACGATGTGCGTTTGTGTTTGTAGGCTGTCTGTGTTACTAATCCTGCATTATGGAGATTTGACTATTCTAATGCCATTTAATTTATTTTCACTTGTTTAAATTGCAAAACCCTAAAGCACTCATTGCAATTGTCGTTGTCGATGTATGTAGTTGTACTTCTGCATATCTGTACTAAATGCAATGGGAAACCGTATGTCGTCATATACTATGCATACGTGGTTATAGAAGTGAGTGTATTAGTGTCAGTTTCGTGTTGTAAGAAATGTACGGCAGCAGCAGCAGTAGTTGTAGTAGTAGTATTACCAGTATTAGCAGTAGTGTTGTGTATCAACATCACGACTGCATGTGTGTAGTTCGCATGTAAATAGTCATTGTAATACTGGCAATATGTTTGTTTATGTAGTTGTTAAATTAGCAGCTGTTTGTATGTGATTCTTTTTCTCTTGCTCTTGCTCTTGCTTTCGCTCTCATTCTCTAGCTCTCTGTTTATTTTCCTTCTGGGGTTTTTTTTTTTGTTGCAAATAAAAATGCTTGTCTATTCCTCCAGTTTTATACTACTTTTCAGTAGGTTTGCTTTTCTGTTTGCTCCAGCTCTCTTGCTTGCTCTATCTCTCTCTCTCTCTTTATTTTAGCAAACAACAACAACAACAAAAAAAGAGAAATAAATGGCACATATTCGGAAAGGGTTTTTCGGTTTTCGTTTTTTGTTTGTTTTTTGTTTGTTGGTTAAATAGTGCGTGTTTCGTTGCTGCATATGTTTGTGTTGTAAACAAACAACACATCCACACACACACACACACATGCAAATATAAAGTAAAGAATAAAGTTTTATTTTTCCAGCTTATTTTTAATGGACTTTTCCTATTTTGTTCTTTCATTAAGTTTAATCGCATGTTTCGTAAGTGTATGCATGTTAATGTGTACACAGATATTGGTGTATGTGTATGTGTTTGTGTGTTGATCATGAGAAATTATCTAAATGGAGACAAAAATTATTATTTTCACACATCCTTGGGCAATAAATATGAATTTAGGGAGTTTTATAGTTTAAAATAAAAAGAAATGAAAATGAAAAATGAAAATGAAAATGAAAACGAAAACGAAAATGTAACATAAAATATAATCTCAATTATGGTTTTGATTTAAGTTCTATTTAAATCATTTAAGGTTTAGTTAAATTAAGTTCAAGACAATTTAAATGTATTGAAAACTCAAAATTTTTTTATTCATTGATAACCTTAAAACGTATATTAAATGCGAAAAACTGTCAATCATAGTCTTTGTCCAAATTTTGTAACGTTGTTTTATTTTTTTTTTTTTGAAAATAAATCAAAATAATTCCGATTAAATAATAAAATTTCATATTTTTTAAGAAATTATTTTTAAAATTCTAATTTTGCAAGAATTATCATAAAATTCGAAACATTCATGTCATTACAATCGTTCAGCCTGGATTACGACCTAGCTTCTCACATCACTCATTTTGCTCTTGTTAATTATATACATGAGTGTCGCAACCCCAATTTAAAGTCGGCTCCGGACGACAGATTTTTGAGAAAATTTTCATGGCAATTTTATTTACTCCCAGAGTCCCAGAAATCTCTTAGGAGAAGGTCGCCGATGAAATAATTTTTCATATTTTCGTTTTGATGTCTGATCTGGGTTCAAATCCCATGGCTTCACGTCAATAAGCCAACACACTACCTACTAGACCACTACAACCAATTAATATTTTATATTGTAATCCTCATCATGTTCGGTGTGTTGGCTAGTAAACTGAGATATTCAAATTCAATGCTTAATTCTGTCTGAGGAATTGTAATAACAAATTATGTTATCTTATGTTATAAGTGATTATTTTACAGGCTAAATTTCCCAAAACATAATTACAAATCAATAGCTTTCACAATAATCGTCCATGTATTTTTCCCGATTGATTGCAACTCTGTCTATTTGCACAAGAAGTCCTATAGCACCGATAAGAGAATTTAGATCCATAAACCCAAACAGATACCCAGATGGCGAATATCACAACTCTACGATCTACTGTAGTCTCTAAACGAATACGTACGTATGTATGTTGAATTATTATTTTTGCGTATTTTGCAAATTCAAAAACCTAAATCGCATACATAACTAATCTTGCTTTTATCTTTTCATGCTAAAATATGCTTCATACTTAAATTTACAACGAGAAGTTTTAACTAATTTAACCTTGTCTAACAGTTTCTTGTCTAACAGTTTCTTTACAACTTCATATTCCGGGCATTTTATCTTCTTTTTCCAGATTAACTTTTGACTGCATTTAGCCGAGGGCCACATGTTGCGGTTTGGCACTTTAAGTTGTTGTTGTTGTTGTTGTTTGATGGTTGTAGGGATTTTATATTCCTGTAAAGTGGGGGAGTGGAGGAGAGTGCAAGTAAAATAAAATAAAATAAGAAAGAACATAAAATAAATATTAAAAAGGCAACAAAAGTCCATGAACATGACAGCAACATAATTAAATACAAAAATAAAGAGAAGAAAAAGAAAAGAAAAAAAGAAACTTTAAAAGATCCAAGTAAAGTTTTCTATAACCTGATACACATTTTTTTAGTTTTTATTTTATTTTTTTTTTCTATTTGTTTAATATTCCTTTAGTCTTTAGTTATAGAATATGAATTAATAACATTTCATTGGATCTGTTTGTTTTTTTTTTTCGTACTCAATTGAAAGCATTGTAAGGCTGTTTATACTTTGAAATATTCAGTTTAGGTAGTAGAAGTGAAAATGGTTTGTTTCTTTAAAAATAAAATCCTTTGACTCTCGTTTTATTTTTCTAAAGGCAAATTAAAATGCAGGCATGAAGTCTTTTTTTCTTCTTCTTCTTCTTCTTCTTAATGAACTTTAAACATGCACTTGCCATATGAAAAGAGAAATCCAACAATTTATTGTCTTAAACGATAAATGCAGCAATAATAAGTGCCAGACCTTCAATTATCATACTTCGGAAATCGTTCAATTAGAAAATTGTTTTATTAAAACTTTTCATTTTGTTTTTCCTTTAAATCGGTTTAAAAGGCAAGGGGGTTTGGGGCGTATAAACGTAGTTGTATAAACGCATAATATAAATCGTAGACCTTGGCATTATGATTTGAATTATATTTCTTCATTTGTTTATAAAATTTAAAATGAATATCTATCTACTGCCACTGCCACTGCCACATTATGTACTGCCCTACTCAGCACCTGCCGCATGGCTGCTAATGTTAATCATCATACGTCAGGGTTTACCACAAAATATAAATTGAAAATTGTGTAAATCACCTGGTAGTCGTCGTGTGTAAGTACATGTTGCAAAAACTATTCAACAACAAAAACTACGTACATAAATTTGCAATATTAGTGTACATACATATGTACATATGTGTATGTGTATGTGCCTGGATGTGTGTGTGTGGGAGAATGTGTTACGATTATGTATTTGCTTGTATCTACATGCCACTAAAAACATGGTTACTAAATGCCTGCTTACAATTTGTGCAACAATATTGCTACGCATCGTTGTGGCAATATGCGTTTCATTTATTATTAACCTGTTCTCTAGCACTTACAGCCTAGAGTAAAATAATGACAACAATGTTGTTCATCTACATGTTACAGACTGTTAAAGTAACAAAAAAAAATAAAATTGTTTATTGATGTTGCACAGATAAAGAAGCTTTCAATGTAAAGTGTAGAACATTATCATCCAACTTAAGAGGAATAGATCCAAACGAAATCGAAACTGTTCAGAAAGCTAAAGTTCCTGAGATTTAAATTTGCATATATAGTGATAGAATGGGATATGTGGACAGAATAAATTTTGTGTGTGTGAGTCCGAACGAAAAATTTTTGAGAAACTTTTCATGGCAATTTTATTATACTGTCAGCGTTTTTTCCAGAAATCTGCTGAGAGGCAGTCGCCGGAGAAATATTTTCTCATATTTCATTTCGTTGATAACGTCGGACCTGTGGTTGGAACCGTAGCCTCACGTCTAATAACCCAACACACTGTAAGTAAAATATCTTTCGGTTTTTTCGATGACTTTTTAACTTTATTTTCTTTGGAATTTCCATTAAAGCTCTCCCTACAGATCCTTGTGAAAGTCTTTCGTATAAGCAGAGTTTAATCTTTAATCTTTGCATTGACAGTTTTTTAACGACACTGTTCTTGTTGACATTGGTGTTTTACGGATGTTACAAAACATTATTACTGTCATACACAAAATTACACGAATTCCTACACGCATACACGCACGCATACACGTACACATGCACGCCTAACTAAACTCAATGACAATTCAGAATAAGTGTGCATATGTTTACCGTATGACACGCACATGCTGACAAGCAGACAGACAAACGAATAGACGATAGAACAGTTAGACACGGAGGGATGTACATCCATAATACCGGAAATGCATACAACATTGAAATTTCCCGCTGATACCCATCCAACCAACCAACCATCCATCCATCCATCTATCCATCCGTGCCATTTAAATGTGCATCCCAAACAAAATTCGAAAAAACAGCCTAAAGTATACAAAAATTGTACATTTTCCATCTACAACTGTCAGGTTTTTTCTTTTTTTCTTTTTTCTTTTTTTTTTAAAGCGCAACTGTGTGCTTAGAATAGTGGAATCGAGTGAGTGAGTGAGTGCGGGAGAGGAGAGGAGATGTACATTCAAGTGTACGAGTTTATAATAAAGTTTTCTTTAATGCATGAGTAGACGATATGGATGATTATATTAATGGCTGGTTAAATAGATGCATAACATAGAGACAGCCGCACATATATTCATATAGAGAGAGTGAGGGGGGGGTGCTAGATACATAGGTAGATGGAAAGTTTTCATATTCATATTTTTCGTGACATGCCAGTTTAGCACAGGAATCTGTCGCAGTGCAATTATTTGTAAATTCCTTAAATTACAAACATTTTTATTTTACCTCAAGACATTTTATAAATTCTTTTTTCTTTCTCTATTTGTTAAGAAAATTTATTTCTTTTTTTTTCTGAAACGATAAAGAACGCACCCGGTTAAGAAAACATATACATGAACATGCACTTAGGAGTCACAGACATGTACTCACATACCCACATTAATTTAAGTGCAAACATATGAAGTTATTTCAATGTGTAAGACAATTTCTTTTACGTCAATACATGTATTGTCGTTAAACTCATATTTTTACTCATGGGCCTGAGTAATAGCTGCGAGTAATTAACTAGAAATACTTTCATTTGAACCTTAGATAATCAGCACATTAAGAAAAATACTGCAGATATATCGAAAATAGAAATTAAAAAATGTTTTATTATACGTATAAGATAAGAAGCAGCGGAGGTCGTGCTATTAGTAAGGATAATAATCTTCTAGACTTTTAGTAAATACATGTATTAAGCATTCTACATTTTTAAAACGTACAAAACATACGCTCATATATTGTAAATAAAATAAAAATAAATTTGTTTTTAATTTCAAATGAAATTCTTTTTTCTTCGCAAAATTCTGTATGCCACTGCTCACAACTTGATGTAAACAATAACAATTGCTTTGTTTGTTAGTCCTCTGTTTATGCCCTATGCATAAACCCCTACAACCGTACGACGCTTTCACACAAAACTGACTGACACTAACTCACTCATCTGCATTGCATTGCCTTGCCTTTTATATGACAAAGTAAACACTCTGATGAATGTTCTTGAAGACAAATATTCGTGACTTCGCCTTCTCGAAATCTCTATCAAGGTAAACATTTTATTCATTATTTGGTGTATTTTTGTTTACCTCTTTACCATTTCTTTATGCTGGCTTTTGTTGTATATATTAAGGAGTACGATAATGTGTAAACAAGTATGTTTACCGCATTGTTTTGTTTTTGTAGCTTTTGTTTATAATTTTGATATTAAGCGATGTAAAAGCAAAACACTAGTATCAAGATTTTCTTCATTTTCGTAACAATATACACGTTTCTAATTAATTAACAACTGCTGTAAGCATCTGTGTATTTGCGTTTGTATTTATGGTTGTCATGACATCAACGTATACGTCTGTATGTAAATCCATTTAACTGATACAGACATAAAAAGTTCATACACACACACACATACACATAAAATAAATACATATACAGATAAACATCCCTGTAGTAAATAAAGTAGTCGGTTGATAAAAACGCAAATTATAAATTAACTATTCTGCAATTGACTACAAATTGGTTTAAATGTCATACAGATATCAACCAAACATATTGAATAGAAACAAAAGTAAGAATGAAAAAAGGAAAGCAAAATAAGAAAATGTAAGAAAATAATAATAAAACAAAGGAAGCAAGTCGGTAAATCAAATATCAATCACAGCAAATACGGTTTTTAGGTGGTGCTCAATTTTATTAAAAAAAAAGGGAAAAACCCAAGTAAATATTCCAAATTTATAATAAAATATATAAAAGTGATAGTGAAATAAAATAGTTCATTAAAAATCTAAATAAAACAATGTGTATATACCAAATCTATACTTGTACTACCAATTATGAGGCGCATTTATCTGAGCACTGCTGGTAAGTATCTTGTACAATCGTAAAAATATGTCTTATTATTTATGTTGTATTTTAACAGATAAAAGTACTGAAAATGATGATGCCAATGTTTCCCAATTTGATGTAAAATTTTCTGAAATGAATGCCTAATTATCAGAAATAACGGTAAAATGAAAATATGTTTTGCCTACCAAAATATCCTGATTTTCTAATAAATATTTATATTTCAAGACGACATTAAGGAGCTCAAAATGAGATTATAATGGCAGTATTGTCTACCCAAAAAGTAGTGACCGAAAGCCTTGTTCGACAGGAAAAACGCAATGTGGCAATTAAGACTACTTTTGGAATAAACACCCTCGAGGAGCTGAAAGCGTTCAGTGATAACATAATCGATCAGCAAATTTACGTGAGTTTTTATTCTTCTCTACTTTTATCATTTTCCAAATTTTTGTGCATTTTTGCAGACTAATGCCATGAAATTATCACTGAAAAGGAAACGCCAAAAACTTTAACGACAATTTTATCTCTGCGATTGCTGTATAAATATTGATGGCACTCATGGCAAAAAGAGCTTGAAGGATATCAAAAAAGTTTTTGATGCATTGATGGATGCACTTCGGCCTGTCTGTGATGACCCAGACAAAGAATTACGCATCGCCTTAGCCGTTATTAAAAAACGGCATTTTCATCACGTTTGTGTTGGAAAAAAACTTAATAATGTTTTACTTTTGAATTTTCATTCAGTACAAACTTTCGAATGTGTATCAGTATTCCTTTCATTTAACTGCTTTTTATTACAACTTTCATTTTAAGTCCTGAAATGTAAATGAATTTTCTTTTAATTTAATTAATTTTTTTTTTGTATTATAATAATTATTTATAAATATAAATATATGCATGTATATAATATAAATAAAACTGTTTAAAATTGAATTTAAAAAAAGTGGTTTTTAAATAATTTAGTGTAAACAAATATTTAAATTAACTATATTTTATTTAACTAGAAATTGGTTGAAAAATAAGTAATTTGTAGTCAATTTAAAAGTCATGCAGAGATGACCAATTGACTACCGCCTAGGACATGCCTATGTTAAAATAATGAGTCGGCAACAAAGAAAAAAGTCACTTAATCAACTAGTTGCGCTTATTAAAAAACCAGTTCCTAGTTACTTTAAAATTAGTTTGATTTCCTACAGGGATGCTTACACATACATATTATATTATGAATATAATCATACATAATTTATTTCATAAACTCATATACACACACACACACAGACGCATTAAGGTTAAACCCATGCATAATGTAATGTAATGATAAACGTATGTACGCAGAAAGAGACAGAAAAACAAAGAAATGAAATAGAAGAAAAGCAAGAAAAAAAATATAAAAAAACAAACAAAAACAAAAACAAAAACAAAAACATGCATGTACATAGAAAAGTTGGTGAATGTCAAAAGTGCATCACGAATGGAGAAAATATAAATAAATTTCTCTCGCATCATTATATTTTTGCGTGTTTAACACAAGAAAAACTTGAAAGGCAACAGAAAAAACGAAAAGAAAAAAAATTTTCTTAAGAAGAAAGAAATGAAACATTCATTTCCTTTTTTACAATTTTGTTTTTCTTTGTTGTTGTTGTTGTTGCTTTTTTTCCTTCTCTCTATGCAAACAGGTGAAAATTAAATTTAGTTTTTCCCTTTCAGTGAAACACTGCAGATAAAAACTGTGACTAGAAGTTCTACTTTTTTCCAGGTGAATAAATATTTTTAATTTTTATTTTTTAATATTTTTTTTTCTTGTTTTTTGTTTACTTTTATGGCAACAATATTTAATGCACATACATTTTTAAAAAAAAACTGTAAATTATGATTAAAGAAAAAAGGTCAACCATATTTAAAATAAAAATAAACTGCAAATGAAACTAAAAAAAAAAATCTGTTTTTACTTTAGAAAAAATATGAATTTTTTTCCCTTAAACTTATTAAATTTGTTTGGCCTTGTGTTGTTCTAAAGTTAAAATACGCTAAAAGCTGTAACAACAACAACAACAACAGCAACAGCAACGTAAACAACATTAATTGCTTGGGGTCATAATTTTTAATAGGACATCCTTTTTTTTTTGGTTCTACATGCGTATCTTTCTATAAATATGTGTGTGTGTGCCCGTTTGTATGTGTTTGTTTGAAAATTATATTTTTGTGTGAAAGTATTTAATATCACCTAAAACAACAACACTAACATTAACAATTTAAGTTAATTAAATTCCCGCATACTCAGATTTTATTTGTTTCTTTTTTTCCCCTCTCTCTCTCCCACCATCATATTTGGTATGTCAATAGCAACGAAGGAAACAAAACTCAATTCCAACAGACTGTTGTTGACCAACAAAAAAAAAAAAAAAAACATTTTGCCAACCGCAAAAATGAACTCGATTTGCCAAAATTATACCAAAAAACAACAAAAATATTAACTGGTGAAAAACATAAATAATGAAAATGTTTTAAAAATAAAAATATGCACCAGCAAAGTGAAAATTAAACACAAAAATAAACAAACAAACAAACAAACAAACAAAAAAGAGAAAATGGCAAAATGATGGAAGAAAATCTTAATGATGATAATTTTGTTGAATGTCACTTTAAACATCACCGACAACGTTTTTCATTCATTTGCAATCAGAACAAGATAATTTGGTTTGGTTTTCATTTAATTCAAATGTATTCTGAAAATAGAAACATATTAGAAGAAGTTAAGATGAATAATGAATAGTGTAACGTTTTTACCTTTTAAAAATATTTAAAATATGAGCTCGTATATTGCAAATAAAATAAAATTAAATTTGTGTTTAGTTTTAATTAAAATTCTCTATTATTCGCACAATTCTGCATGTCACTGTTCACAACTTTATGTAAACGACAACAATTGCCTTTTTTTATTCCTCTGTTTACATCCTTTGCATAAACAATAACAACTACTAGACAATAATTTAATAGATCTTTGTAAATGAAATCTTCAAACCACGATTACGCGCTTCAAACACACCGCGTCTTCATAAAATACTGACAATACTTCAGTAACTCTGGCGCCTGCTTTACCTTGGCTTTTTATACTGCAGAGTAAACAGTCTGATAAATCTTTTTGAAGGCAAATGTTCATGACTTCGCCTTCTCGAAATCTCTATCAATGTAAACAATGTTGTTTTTATTCATTATTGTTGGTATATTTTTGTTTACTTGTTTACCATCTTTTATATGCTGGTGTTTGCTGTTTTATTCAGGAGTACGATAATTTGTCAACAGGTTTGTGCACTGCATTGTTTTGTTAATTTCATTGCGAAATGGCAACCACCAACACATTGTAAATATTCGTGGTGGTGTTGATTACTTCCCTGCCAGCAATTTTGTAGTCGACTACGAAAGTAATCCACTTTAAGTTAACTTTTGTAGACTAACTATAAGCTAACTACAATTCAATGCAGCACTTCCTTAGAATTTGGAAATCGACTACGAAAATAATACACTTTTAGATAACTTTTTTAGACTAACTATAAGCTGACTATAATGTAATGCAGACCTCACCCAAATACGAAACGTTTATTTATTATTGAGAGCTTCTTGTTTGTGAGATTTGTTTTCTCTCTGTTCTCTCTTTTACCAGATCAGACTTTCTATGAGTTTGTTTTTAGACTAATTATAAGCTAACTACAATGTTATGCAGAATTTCCCCATAATTTAAAACGTTCTTGCTATTTCTGATAATATTGTTTTTTCGATTGCACCTTTTTCTGAACTATTTTTAGATTAACTAATAGTTAATTGAAATCTAATGCAGAATTTATTCAAAATGAAACCGTTATTTTTTTATTCTCTTTTTTTACAGTTTGAATTCTTTTACATTGTGAAATTAAAATCAGTTCTGTGCGTGCTTTTAAGTGCTATTGTAGAAAAGACTTAAAAAGACTTTTTAAAAAAGAAATAAAATAAATTTTAAATAAATTAAAAAATATTAGTCCAGATAATTGTAATTGAATGTAAGTATTAATTTAATTGTACATATAATTAGTAAATAATGTATTTATAGATAACAAGTGAAACAATTGTCGCGAAGGATGTTCAAATATTAAAGAACTTCTTCAAGAAAAGAACTTTACGTAAGTTTAAACAATATTAATAAGACGTTTATATATGTTAGTATTTTCAAATAACAACATTTTTTGATCAGGTAAATGTGATGAAGACTTTATTATGCATGGAAGTTAATGTTGACGGAAAGCTTTCTTTCAAGCCTTAACAGGTAAGCAATACATTAAAAAGAAATGTATTTTTCTAATTACATATATTTTAAATAGATGCTTGTCGATCGATTGGGTCTGATGATGCAGAAAAAGACATCAGAAATGCGTTGAAAATAATCAAAAAACGCCACATTCACGCAGAATGTATTAAATATAAAAGAAAAAATTAATTTAGCATATATTTGAATATAATTATAAGTAAATGATGTTATTAATTGTTTTGTTTTTTATAACTAGTTAAAGTTAGATTATAACTATTTTAAATGAAGTTCCTAATTGTTTTGTTTTTTATAACTATACGAGTGTATATTTTGTTTCTTTTTATTATATAAAATAAATAAAATACTTAAAAAATTAAAATGTTTTCAATAATAGTTGTGTTTTTTTCGAAGTTTATGGAAATTTTTATATTTTAACAACTGACTTTAAGTTAATTACAAATTAGCCAACTTTAAGCTATCTTTGAATAACCAACTTTAAGTTAGTAAAAAATTGGCTAACTTTAAACTAACTATTTTATAACTGATTTTAAGTTAGTTGAAAAGTTATGCAGAGTCGGACAATTGACTACTGCCAATGACACCACCATGTTAAAATAGTCAGTTGGCCCCATTAAAAATAATCCAAGAGTCAACCACAACTAGCTGAGAAAAAGTTAACTTATAATGCATTAAAAGTTAGTTGAGTTGCCTGCAGGGTTATTAAAACACAAAAAGTTAATTACAAGTGTGTGACATATGGTGTGTATGGATGTAACAAACATTTTGTAGACTTTAATAAAGAGAAAGTTTTTATGGATAAATTTATTATCCCTTCCCTAAAATTTTACTTGTCACTAATGAAATGTTGGTTAAAAATTTACAGAAAAGCGTATTCGAATATGTAGGTAGTACTGTTAATAATATTTTTTCTTGATTTTTTTTTAATTTATTAACTTAACTTCGGTCTTCGGTCGGGGCTTATTTTACAATACGATTTCGTCCGCAATGGTTATTGCTTTCGTTTTGTAAAACACTCACCAGAAATATCTGTTATTCTTCATTTATCAAATGATACTTTCTCTAGTCATTACGACTATCAGCGACTATCAGCGCTCTAATCAAGTTCTCTTATGTTGTGAAATGTGATTTTCAAACGCGTTTCCCTAGAAATGTTATTAATGGAATGACAAACTTATTTGGACTCTCATCCTAATCATGGTCATCAGTGACGTAATAACAGGATGACAAAATACACGCATAAACGTGGCAAATGCTATTTGCCGCACGCATTACGTAAAGTGTTGAACCAAAGTGTTTTTTTGTTTCTCCCTCTCTCTCTCTCTCTCTCTCTCTCTTTTTCTAAAACTAAACTTCTTTTAGTGGAATTAAAAAAAAGTAAAAAAAGTGACATGAGTAAAGAGAAACTGATGATGGTCTGATGCTGACGCTCATGCTGATGCGTTGCATTGCTTTGTGTCGCCATATAAATGTTAACAAACAAGTGTTACAGATGCGGTTTAAAATATTTGATGGTCTTTCGATTGTACAGCATGTATGGTTTTAGACAGGCTTATAGACAGACATGCTACAAATGGACAAATATTCAGCCAATAATAACAAGAAAGAGTAGAAGCAGTTTTTTTTTCTGTTTTGCCCTCTTCTAAATCAGTCAATTACAATTTGGCATTAAAACCACACATTTGCTGACAATCGTTAGAGTGTATGGCAACAACGACTGCCGCCATTATTTCAACTGTATATGATATGATATGTACACTGTAAAAAGAATTAGGAGAACTTAAGGAAGAGACTCAAAAGAGATTTTTAAGTCAAAACTAAAGCATAACTTTCGTTATGTGCTAACATGCTATTAGAACTTAGACTTTTCTTTTAAGAAGCTGTATTTAGATGAATGGCGAACTGAAAAACGGATAAAAACAATTATAATCTTATTTAGCTCTTTAAGCCGGCTGCATAAAAGACATATATTTTGTAGAAATCATTTTTTTGTATCCGTTGAATTTCTTTCAGTGTAATCAACTGACACAATACCCATAGGAATGCTACGAATCTCTGGTAGCGAATTGCAACCAGAGATATTACAATTCTGACCACTATTTAGGTACGAGCCATTTTAGCTACAAAGCAAATGGATTTCTCTTCATCCATGTCTTGATTTATATTTACGGCCAAAAATTTCACAATAAAAACAAAACAAAAAAAAAACGAAACAACATCTCCAAATGCAGCAATAACAACACTTGCAATAGCAAATAAATCCATTTGGAAAGTGGCAACAATGTGTGCAATGAAGAGATGTATGACAGCAACGTGATTTTAACACTTTCAATTCATTTTAAAGTGCCAAACAAACAGGCATCCATCCACCAACAACGATGATCATTAGATGTTTTAGTGTGTGTTACTTTAATAAACACGAAGAGATTTTCCAATTTGTGATTTCAAATCGAATTTAGAAAGTTTTCTCGTTAATCATAATTACATTTGCCATTTTCTATCTCTCTCTCTCTCTCTCTCTGTCTTTTGTTCAAATAAATGTTTATAAATGGGTTTTTGTTCGTTGAGTAGGGAAAACCCCGATTGGCGTATGAGTAATAAAAATTCATTATTTATTAGACGATAATGTCGCTCATACGACAGAGTAGTTAAACAGCTCATACTCAAACATGCTCGTACTCATTATGAAAATGTGGATGTGGAGGTCATTTGGTTTGTATTTCATGTTGTTGTTGTTCCTATTGCTATTGCTGTTGTTGTTGGTGTTATAAATGTTGATGTACATACATGATGCTGATGACGATGTCGTTGTTATTTGTATTGGTAAATTTTGTTTACAACTTTTGTGCTTAATACTTCATAAATATTAATGACACTCTAATATAAGGGAGCACACATAAACGCACATACCTCTACTTGATAACAAACAAATAAACAACCATATGACAAATGACAACACATGCAAACACGAACACACACACATGCACACATTAATATCGTAGAGGGCGTTTGGACAAGCACACAAGGTAAATAAACATTCGTTATCAAGACGAGCATATACAACAACAGTTACACCTTTAAATATTATTGTAACGGCTTTTCCACACACCACACCACACCACAGCACGTAATAAGCCTTTGAAAGGCAACTACAATAACAATAACGCAAGAGATAAAATTCACATCAAACTCTCACTCTCTCTCTCTTCTCACTCTCTTGTTGCTTACTTGCTTGCTCTTGAGAACAATATCATCGGCATTATTATCGTCATCAGCATTATACTGTTGATTATAAAAGCAAACATACATATACATATACATACATGCAAGCACTTAGACGTAAACACACACACACACACATGCACGCACTTAGAAACACAAGTTTAAAGTGAACTTTTAATGAAATTTTAGATCGTGTGTGTATGTGTGTTCTTGGGTGTTGTTGGCTTTGTCGGTTTGTCGTTGTCTTGTTCATGATGTCTTCTAATTACCTCAGACAATATGACGTCGACAATATGTGACCAAAAAAAAAAACAAACAAACAAAAATAATGTTGTCTACTGTAAGGGTTCTGAAATAAAACGGGAAAAAAGAAGAAGAAGAAGGTAATTAGTTGTAGGTTAAGTGCTACCGGCACATACCCTACACTATTATTATATATTTTTTGTTTTTTTTTTCTCATTTCTTCAGTACATTAATTGGAATGCGATCACAAGGCCACATTTTGTATGTGAATATCTAGCATTTGACTTTTTGAAAATGTTGCAAACGTTAAGATAAGTTATCATACTCTGATGTAGGGTAAAACAAGTTATGCCCTCATACTTAGTGAATTTAAAATTTCTATTGTTGTTGACTTAAGAAATTTGAGATTTTTGGTTGAATTTTTATCGTTCTTTTGCTGTTATTGTTGCTGTTATTGTTGTTTTAAAAAGAAACTTGTAAGAGAATTAACTTTTTAAATTAGTATCATTTAATTTAATGAAGTCACACACACACACACACACACATACACACACGCACTGGTGTTGTAAATTAATTAAAAAATTTTTATAAAACAGAAAAGAGAAACAGACTGAGAATGTTTTTCAAGGTTCTTGTTATCGAAGTTGTTTTAATTTTTTTAAATTTAATTACAAGTAAATAAAGACAATAAAAAGTGAAGAATATTTTCATAATTTGCTATGCACCTGTCAAAAGTTTATCAGTCATTAAGGAACGACTGGAATTTAAGAATGTTTTCTTCTCACATTAATAAACCCCAACCAACCAACCGACCGACTCATGCCAATAAATTAAAATTTTATTGTATGATGATGCTCATTTGCTTGTAAATAATTGGATGATTTTAATCGTTTGATCGGTGAAACTGAAAAGTAAAAACTAGGTGGCGATGCATAAGTAAATGAGTAATTGGAATTTGTCTTATCAAACTTGGAATATGTTTTATTTTTTTATTATTTACATCGGAAAAAGGGGATTGAGAATGCTTTACAAAGATGGAGAGACACGTAAATGCCTGAAAATATCTAAAAATATTGTGACGAAAATGAAAAATCAAAAACAAAACAATTAAACTGTTTACCCTGCGATACTAAAGGCAAAGCAAAGCAGGCGTGAGTGAGTTTGTGAAGTTCAGTCAGTCTTGTATGAAGACGCGATGTGTGTAAAGAGAGTAATCGTGGTTTGAAGATCTTCGTTACAAAGATTGTTAAGTAATTGATATTGTTTATACAAAAGGTATAAACAAAAAATAACAATGAAAAGCAATTGTTGTTGTGTACATAAAGTTGTGAACAGTGGCACAATAATAAAGTAGCGAATAATAAAGAATCTGAATTAAAACTAAACACAAATTTATTTTAAAAACGTAACAATATAATTTCATTGAGTGCAGAATTTGAATTTTCTTATTATCCGGGAGATTAATTCTCTTTGCTTTATTGTGGCGTTGTTTTTCATAAGAGAGCAATTTAATTTCATTGAAATAATGGCTATAAAGATTACTACTGTACCAATTTGGTATCAGGATACATCGTATTATGATTAATGCATATTTAATGAAAATAAAGTAGCCATTAGATGCCAAGAGAACGATTACAGCACATCTCAGATGTGTCGCCAGCGAAGATGGTAAGACATTCGATGGTACGGGATATTCCTGGATACAAGACATTAGGTTAGAGGACGTGTACCTGTCGGTCAAGCCAAGCATAGTACCCGGAGATCGAAATTGACCCATTGTACAAGACATTAATAGTTCAACAAAATCAATAGAAAATTCATTTGAATTTATACCGTGCCATTGACATTTTTTTTAAGAGAAACAAACAAATGATTTCAGACAAAACACATTTGCGGATAGACGATGCAGATCTGGCCCAATTTGGATACACATATCCAAAACAAAATTATTTTTCGACCTGGCCAGACTACATCTTGTTAATTTCATAGCTGTGATAACGAGGCACACGTTCTAAAGCTAGGAAGGCATTAAAAAAATACACAAATTCATGACATACAGTCATACGTCCTGGGAGAATGTACAAAATTCTAGTAAGGAATCGTCGAATCGTTTGGAGACTTTCTAAAACTATTCGTTGTTCTTGTTTTTTTTTTTTTTTGTTGATAGTTTGACTTGAAATTGATAAATGACTAGTTTCTTTGAGTATTCTTAACACACCCCGTTTGTCAGTTTTCCCATCCGTAGGATGAGGAAAGAAAATAATTCCAGTAAAATAAAGTAGGGTACTTGACTTGAAAACGCCATCCTAAGTTTTTGACTTATTCACCAAAAAAAAATTTTTTAAACTTCAATATCAAAATAATTTCCAATTTCAAATTTGTTTTCAATTTTTTTTTTTTATATTTTGGCTTCTTTTTTCCCCCGCAATATTTCTGTGATTTTATGTGTCGTGTGTTTGAGTTACAGCCAATTTAAGAAGAAACAAAATGCTGCACGAAATTGAAGACATCGATCAGTTGACAGGCAAACAATGTCGCGAATTATTGTATTTGTCTGCAAAAAGGGTATTTAAAAATATTTTTTAATAATAAAAAAACGAAGAAATTTTTTTTTTTCATTATGATTTTAGCCAAAACGAATTGTGCCGGCATTTACTTATCAAGCTCTACAAAGGAATACGATGGTGGAACCGCCCAAAAAGTAATTTCAAAATGAAACGTCAAACACGATGTTTTTTTTTTCAAATATAAATTGCATTTTGCTTACAGAATAGAACTATTTAAGAAACGACCCGTTAAGGAAACGTTCTTTCGGATTTATTTGAGACGGGGAGATATACCCGTGGGATTTTCGGGAAAAATTTTAAGCAAGAAAAAGACAAAAGAATTTCCGGTGAAATGGTATTGCGTACCTCAGGATCTGGACTATTGCTATTATTTGCCTATATTTATAGATGGGTTAGAAGCCTTCATTTATATCATCGCGTAATTTGTTCTTAAAGAAACTTGTTTCCTTTTTCCTTTTGTTTTTTAGATTATCGGATAGTGATTTAGAAATACGTAAACTAGCCCAATATAGTGCTATGGATCTAATAATCAAGGCACCGCAAAAAGTTTTGCCTGTATTACCTAAAGTGATTCTACCCTTAAAGAGAGCCTTTAACACCAGAGATAAGAAAATCATAATTGGCGCCTTAAAAGTTCTACAATTAATGGTTTTGGTTGGTGAGTAAGAAATACGATAACGCATATACTTATATTCCCTTTAGAACATACAAATTAATCATGCAAATTATTTGTATTTGAATTTCATTTTAGGACCTTGTGTAGGGCAAGCTTTAGTACCGTATTACCGTCAACTGTTGGCCGTTTGTAATTTGTACAAGAACATCAATGTTAATCTGGGCAATTTTATAGATCCGGATCGCGAACGACGCATCGCAGATGTCATCGAAGACACTTTAAATATTTTGGAACATTGCGGCGGTCCAAATGCCTTCATAAACATCAAATACATGATACCGACTTACGAGAGTAGTGTTTATCCGCGCTGTAAACACAATTCAGAAAAACCGGCAAATAATGCAGCTACACCAAAATTAGATGAGTCGACCAAGAACACTTAAGCATTGCACGAGGCTTATTTCGCATATAAGTCACCTTTAAAGTTTTTAATGGCGTATCGGAAGGTGTTAGTTCACCTTTTTTTTTTTCTTTGAAATTTTTTTTAGATCTATTGCCTGTAATTAAACTAGCCTGGGAAATTGTTGTAATTAATAAAATTATGCAATATTAGTTTGTATTTCTTAAATAAATAAATGTTTCACAATAAATGTTGTTCACAATTTCGTAATACTTTAATGTGTTTCTTTTTATTAAAAATCTTTAAAATAATATCTTTAAAATAATTTTTGTTCTTTATTTTATTTATAATTTAATTTTTCTCCGATCAAAATTATTAACTGTTAAGGAGATAACTATCGTATGACATGCATTCAGATACCATAGCTTATATTTATTATGTCGCGGTAGGGCAGTATTAGATTTTCGTTGAACTGCGGCCTGGACGTCTTCTCCAACAACACATTGTCTAACATTTCTGTAAACGTATGTAAATATTTGTGAGACTGTGTATATACAGTGGGCGTTTAATGAAAATAAACACCACATTTTATTTGATGGAAATGTACATTTCTTTTTTAACAATTATAGTCATATGAAGTCATCAGAAAACAATGAATAAAAAAATACTGTTTCTCATAAATCATTGTTTTTATAAATATAATCCACATGTTTTTCAAAAAATGCGAGGAGTTTGTTTTTATTTGACGCTCACTGTACATACAGTTACGAAAGTGGAAATGGTGTTGTTAAAATAATAAACAAAAGCTCCAAAAACAAAACAGCGCACTGTTCACGTGATCAATGAATGAGTAAAAAAATATACCAACAAAAATAAAGCGCTTGTTTACAAGATCGATGAATAAACAAGAATAAAGGATAAAAAGACGTGAATAACCAACAACAACATGAAGGGAACAAAGAAGTAAACAAGAAACAACAATGTGCAGTATAAAATCGAGAACAGAGAAACAACGCAACAACAACTAATCTAACAACAAAAATGAACATAAGTTGTTAACATTTTTAGATTATTCCCGAAGGACGTCATCGTCCTTCAAGGGCATTCATCACATTGATGATCCAGTGATATAAAAGGTAAGCCAAAGCGAGCAAGAGATGATTCAGAGTGCAGAGTTTGAATTGAATCGTGTAAGACGACGTCACGTTGGTTGAGAATTAAAATCTGTCGTGGATTCAGAGTTCAGAGTTGGAGCTGAATCAGTCGTGTGTGCAGACGGCACGTTGTATTCGGAGTGTGAATTAAGCTAGTCGTGTCGGTTGTGTGCAGACAAGTTGCGTCTGAAGGAAGCATTTGTTAGTGCAGTGCTTACAAAAAGGTTGTAACAAGTGTTGTTGCTTACAAAAAGGTTGTAAGCAGAGGATTATCACGAACAAACACATATTGCGAAAATTATCGTTCTATACGTAGAATAAGCTGGAACAGTGGCACAAAAGTTGTGCCGATAATAAAGAACTCAATAAAATTAAACACAAATTTATTTTTACTTTATTTGCAATCAATGAACTCATATTTTTAACGTTTTTAAAAGGTAAAAACGTAACAATACTACATATGCTTTCTTTGCTCTATGCTACAGTATAAAACAACTAAAATTTCACTGTTTGAAACATATGTTGAGGATAAAACTTGAAAACAAATTTAAAAGGAAATTAAAAAATATATTTAATTTTCGAAATAGTTCGTCCTTTAATAGATTTTACATTTCAAAACCAAGGTAAGGAATCGATTATTGCACCAGCTTAAAACATATAAAAGATTTATGGGTTAAAAATGAGCACATTCAAAATGAAATTCATTCAGACATGCATCTGAAAACCACTATTTGACGGATTCTGTAAACAGCACATCGCTGTTTACCTCATTATTAATTACCAAATTAATAGTTATACATACAGTAAGACCTCGCTTAACGCTGTTTCACTATTACGCTGTAGCATTGGGATTCCCCTCAATCGCACACTGTATTGATAACTGTTGTATATGTGTGCAATTAAAACGGATATGCACCAACCAAAAGCGGTGCACTGTCCAGAATACAGATTCCAACAAGTGTTTTTAACGCTGTTTCGTTTAGCGCTGGAACTTATTGGAATCTATCCCCCGCGTTCAGCGGAGTCTTACTGTACATCAGATAATGGATACTGATGACAATTGTCTTCTCAGATTCGAATACTTCCAAATTTCATTAAAAGAAAAATGTTTTTAATTCAATTTAAGTTGATAACAATGAAAATTCCCTCTTAACAACATAAATTTCCTATATTTTCCTTTATTTTTTTTTTTTTGTTTTCATGGTTATCGAATAAAATTTTGAAATTTATTTAAATATCCAACTATCCGACATACTCATGTAATAGATTATCATTCTTAAATGCAACCCTGTTTGTTTTTCAATTCCTTCATTATTCTCTCTTATTCGTTGTATGAAATAATAACTGTAAAGTTGTTGTTCCAGATTTATTTTTTGCTTTAAATTTTGCGCCTGTTGAGAGGGCATCAGCTGTTCAGACAAAAGAAAAGAAGAAAAATTCCAAATAAAATTGAAAATATTTTTCTATAAATAATAATTAATTTCCTTTAAATAAAAAATCAATAATTTTGTGTGTTGTTGCGTGAATGTTTGTGTTTTTTGTAAATCAATTGTAATCGTTACAGCCAACGACAACTATTCATGCAGCGTATAAGGTTACATCAACGAATGGGTAAGTAGTGGTTGTTGGTTGAGTGTGCGCTTTAAGTTAGGGACGCACGACGCATTCAAATGAAATTCATTGTAATTCAGAAATTTGGAGGGATTTTTATTTCTCTTCTAGTTCTCGAGGGAAAAAACTTCTTATTGGAACAGAACGTTGTTATATTTTTTTTTTGTTTTTGTAAATACAAAGACAAACGATCGGCTCGTTAGTAGTTCACACATTTTCTTTTGTCATTTCAATTTATTTTCATTCACTTTTTTTTTTCTATTCATTTACAGAGACTGTTGATATCCCAACACCTCCTCCAATACATCGCCCAAAACAGCGCCAGAATATCTATCGAGTGTGTTTTATAACCTTAAAAGAATAGACTTTAAGACCTGATAAACAAAAAACAACTCCAACCAAAAAGCTTAAAAGAAAGAAATATTGCAACTTACTCTCTCTCTCTCTACTCCAACCAACCAAAACGTCGAACAGTGATTATTTTCCAAATACAGAAAATGTACCATTCAGTGATTATTTAACCGACCGCACGGTATTATAAAGCAACGCCCTTGCCTGGCAACAAAAATTGAGCTTTTTTCGCCGCATAGATCTTTTTGATCAGTTTGAAAAAAAGTCAAGAGACTTTCATATATTTTTGTAAATTATTTCCGCCGAATATCGTTTGTCGAACAGTGTTTGTTTATTTCGTATTATATTTTTGTAATTATTTTCGCATTTTAAATTCTTTGGAATTTTTCGTTGCGTTTTGTGTTGCAAATTGAAGTGTCGTTAATCGCCTCTCTCTCTCTCTCGCTCTTATATTCTGCTCGTGTTGTTTGTATAACGTCGCGAGTTCTATTTCATCAAGTGTGTTGTATTGTGTTTCGTTGTATTTATCTTAATTCGAATGGAAACCTCAAGCTTAAGTCCCTCTGCAATGCCTAATCGTCATAATAATGCCGAAGGATGGAAATCATTAAAACGTGCACCGGAACGATATTCAGAAACAGATGAGAATTCTCTGGGTAGCGATGGTGAAGATTTTATACTCGAAAATCGTCACAGTAAACGCCTTAAACGGTTGGGCAATTCATATTTGGAGGAGCACGCCTATTTTGAGTCGCCGGTCATATTGCGTCCCAAACGTAATTTTCCAAATAAACTACGCTTTCACGAAGTAAATCAGGGGATTTTGTCTCCCATTACGGAGATATCGATGAATTTAAATGAAACTACATTGTGCGGCGGGAATAGTTTGCAAGATTCATCATCTACTGCTGCTGATTGTGTTTATGACGAAGGCACAACGCCAGTAAGACATAAAGGAAGTTTGTTAAAAGCAAACGTTTTCAAAAGGTCTCAACGCTATAAGGAAGGTGAGTTCCATGTCTTTAAATAAATAAATTTATACCCCATACGATATACTTCTATATGGACTTAAACAGAAAGCATTTAAAAATATTGTTTTAAAGTCTTCATTCCACACTTCAGAGTGCCATTTACACAATGATTAATTATGATAGAGTACAGGGTTTTGCACTCCGATTCCCAATTTCTTTTTTTTGCGTTTAAATAAAACTTTTTATTTCATTATATTTATAGTTTCCCCATTATTTTATCTACCATTTTATATATTTTATTTTGCGTTATAAATCTGTGTACTTTTTCGGAAATGTTCATTTATGGAATTTATAATTTAGTTGCCATTATGTTAGACTCATTTGATTCAAACCACTTCAAGCTCTCAAACACGATTTGTTGAAAATCGCTAAATTAAATCTTGTTTTCAGAACACTGATGTTTCATTTCATTTCCTTTCACTTATGAATTAAAACAAACATCTCTAAAATTGTTCCTGAAATCAAATCGATAATGGTTTTCAATATTTTTTTATTTCATTCGTAGTTTTTTAACTAAAATCGTCGTATACCCCTGGTGTTCGATTTTGCAATGTCGAATTCTTTAATTACGATATGTAGTTACGATATTACGACCGACATTGATTAGAGCGAAATCAAGTAATGATCAATTAGGCGAAACTAAGAGAAATAACTTCTTTTCAGCGTTATAGATAACTTTTCTTATTAAAAATATTAATTTAATTCATTTAATGAATGGCATGCTTATTAACTAATATGATTTAAGATTTTGTAATCATTCTTGTAAACAATGTTGAGAAGCAGAGCAGAATTTAAATCCTTTTATTTTGTTTTTAATAAGATTTTTCGTTTTTTCTGAAAAAATTCATTATTATAGACTGGTTCAAAATTGTTAAGCTATTTTTTATTCTTGAAAAGCTGTTTCTGTGATCTGATTTTATGTTTGAAACCTCCTTCTCAAACATAGTACTAGGGGATTTCCCTATAATGGGGATTTATATTTTGAAATGGGGATAAAAGTTTGTCTTTAGCGAGTATAGGGAAAATCTTCTGATCTTTAAGTTTTTATTTTTTGTTTCCGTTTCCATTTTTTTCTCCTTAAAGAGCATATGGGAAAGAAATGATTGATTAATGGATAGGATGCCGACACTGGCGACCGCGTATCCGACGATTTACTACTGAACCCTTACCTGCTCGACTCCAGGGTGAAAAATTGTTTTTTAATATGGTGAGTTTTGAGTAAGGTGACTGGTGATTGAATGGCGTGTGTCTTTATTCTAAAGTGATTACTTTTTATGTAATGTCTCACATTTATATGAGATGGAGATGAATTTCATTTATATTATATTCCCCCTATACTTCTATTCTCATATAGGTGAAATTCACCGCAACTCCTAATACTACATATACGCAACTACCGTTAGAAACTACTGCATTACCAGTAATGACTTTTTCGGTTTATGTCTGGCATAAGTAAATTGTGTCTCGGTTAAACTGTGTTATTTGGGTTGAAAACCCATAATAAATTGGAATACGCATTTAGATAGGGTAGATATTTATAAAAGATAGAAAAGGGGAATGGAATTTCTGCATATTTAGGAAAATTCAAACTTCATTCACGCATTGATTAACATTTAAAAAACATTTCTATAAGTCATATGCGGCATTTAAAGTTTCTTAACCCCTCTGTTTGTTAAAGGAAGTCTGCACAGGGTGTATAAAATATTGAAAATGGTGTGTGTCTTTGATAATATAATGCTTAACACTATCTGTGAATGAGTATTAAAGCTATAAGTAGTTTTTTTATGTATTATAGGAACAATAGGAGGCCAGATGCCTACAAATACCTGTAGAGAGCGCCATCGTAAAGTTTTTTTTTTTTTATTGATACAAATAAAGGACTACATAGAGTACGATTCTAACTATCTTTAGCCATTTTCAAACCAAATTTCTTAATTTTATGATTTTTTTATAATCGTGTTCATTTCATATGCTGTAATGATTAAGTATTCTTAAGCACGTGTTTTAAGTTTAAAAACCATGTCGTTCAGGGTCAAAATGAACCCTTAATTAAAGATCACATATCAGCAGGTATATTTGTATGTATGTATGTATCAATGTGATTCTGACTTTGATTTGCGTATTTATTACCCTCTATTAGAAATCCATAGAAATCTCGATCAAAGGAGAGGGCGAGAGAGTTTAAACAGCAGAGTCTGAGTCTTTCTTTATGCAACATTTTGATTTTGAGACGTTGCTTACGGTGCGTGCATTTATTTGTATATTTCATTCGAGTATGGCTACACAGCTGGACAACAGTAAAACAACAAAAGTAATAAGAAATTGTGCCAACAGTTGTGTTGCGTTCTTATAAGGACTTCCCTATTTGTTTAATTCCTGTCAGTGAAGAACTGTGTAGCGAAAGGGTGCCTCCATTAGCGCTTATAGTTCCTCTCATTCGGTGATTTCACATTCAAGACAAAACCTCTATAAATTTTAAATTGACAAACACATCCGCCAATCTCGATCTTGGCACAGTATGCTCAGTACAGACCAAAGGCGATGTCAACTCCATATATTGTTGGCATTTCTAAAGGAATATTATTTACTTTATTAACAGAACACGAGTTTAAGGCACATGGATAAACGTCGTCTGGCTAAGATTTTATGAGGATAAATGAAACAATTTTTTTTTTTCTATTTTTTAATTTTCTGCAATGAAATCAGTTTGACGTTTAGTGGTTTTCAATATTACAACGGGGGTTAGCTTTGATTTATAATGATTTACAGAACCTTAAAAATATAAATTCTTGCAGGCCTACTTGGAAATCATTCTCTTAATAGGATGTCCAGGAATCTTGTCATGATTTATGAATGATGATGGCAATGACAATTTACATTTATGTTCGGTTATTTATTCTCTAGCATTATTATGATGAAGTTCAAGTTGTAGCAAACAATTAAAATTTCAAAAAAGAATTCATTCTTTAACAGTTTGGTTGTTTAGCTTATTTTTTCTATTGAAGTGTGAAGTCGTGTTAGAGAACACATAACTCCTGCTGACTTTTTGTTTCCATTATTTCCTTAAAGTCAGATAAGAAATGTTCCATTTTATTCATCATCCACAATAGGGTAGAAATATCAACAAATCGCTGATTTTTATAATAAAAAAAAAACAGAAAAATTGTGAAAATATTCGTGGTTTTCGATACTTTCGTTTTTAGAAGCAAATTGATTCCGACAAATGTGAAATCTTGTCTTCTTTCGCTCGATTAAATTTTGAACACTTGATTTCAATAAATTGTCTTTGGGCAATTGGATGACTGTCTCTCCCTCTCTCCCCTTCTCTTAAAAAGCAGTCAACCAGAATGTTGCCAGTTTTCTTCCTTTACAGATTTATGCTATCTGTTGTCATGCTTCAATCATAAATGGTGACGTTTTTAATATTTTTTTTTTTTTCAGCTTAAAATCTATAATTTTCTCTACTTTTTAAATTAAGTTTTTGCTATTTTTTTATTGTTTTTTTTCCTTTATTTGTGAAGGGTCATTTCCATTGTTACTTCAAGAGATTGTCGGCTTTGATGTCTAACAATAAGTTTCAAAGCAATTGTTTTTGTTGATCGCTCTTGGAAGTAATTTTCAAAATTGTTGGCATATTCTTGTTATTTTCTTTTGAATATGTATTTACAAAGAGATTAAATAAATGAAATGGTAGGAGTGGTACGAGTATTTCATCATTGTATTCCATTGTTTTCTGGTGGCATTTCCCCGCGCTGCTACTCAACATTTTTTTTTTTTTTTAATTTATTCATTGTTTTGCCGCTCAATTTTCTTGTTTGTTTGCACTTTAGCTCGATTCTATTCCAGCAACTAACTTATTAAGGGGACTTTGACTTTTTAAGGCATGCAGTTTAAAATCAGTAGACCAAAACGTTATGCGACAACTGACCCCTACTCAGCAAAAAATATTTAATTTGTATTGAGCGAATAACTTCAATTGTAAACTAAGTTTATATTACTAAAATGAGAAGAAAAAAAAAACGGAACAAAAAGGATATTTATGCTTAGGTCATGGTCTTAATGCATACATAATTGGTCATTACAACCCTTCAATAAGGATTTCGACCTAGCTTCTCACACCACTTATGTTGTGTGCGCTAATTGTATACATGAAGTGGCGGGACCTACAGTAGTTTAAAGTCAACTCCGTACGACAGATATTTTTGAAAAGCTCTTCATGGCAATTTTATTTACTCTCAGAGTTTTTGCTAGAAATGTGCTGAAAGGCAGTTGCTGAAGAAATTTTTTTTTTTTTTCATATTTCGTTTTGATGTCTAACCTGGGATACGAACCCGGGCTTTTAGGTCTAATAAGCCAACATACTACCTACCAGACTACGGCGACATACATATGCGAATACATATTTCTAAACATTTTTATAATTTCTTTAGAAGTTATCAACGATATCAGTAACAATTTAGCTTTTCAATAATTCAATACTGTGTCCTGCTAAGGGTTAATGTATTTGTATTGTTAAGATTTATTTCGAATAACAAATTTCAGTTTCGAATTCTAAAAATCTTCTCCAGATGTAGGCAAGTGAACTCAAGATTTTTTTGCAATTAATTGCGGTGCCGTAGCACTTCTCAACCAATTCAAAGTAAAAAAATATCGGCTCTCGACACAGAACTCAAACCCTCAAAACCCTGCCAAGGGTGTTCAGCCTCAACCTACTAAGGGCTGGACAGTTACTGAGGAGGTGTTCGATGGTCTACAACGGTACGGCTGAGATCTGTTCCAGATCCTTATCTGTGATCTAATCTAGGAATGCCCTGTAATAAACCCAATAACTAACCTTAAGCTGCCCTTATCCAAACCTAGCAGGCCATAGGCACCTAGAAACATAACAACCCGATTCCCCAACGCCTCTGCTCTTTCCCCCTGACCAATCCATTGATGAGGCCGTAAAAGTAGCGTCTAGTTCGCTCTTTTTTCAGAAAACTAAATTAATGAAGACATATTTTATATTGTTTGCCAGCAACAAATCGATAGGCATTTGCAGTTTAATGATTTTCGCATGCACTACACCTTATAGCACATGCGAGGAGAAGTTTGTTTTACGCTAACTCTGCTTAACTTTGAATGCAGTGCATAGTATACACGAGAATGTCTTGTGCTATTTATTAATTGTACACTCTTTGGCTTAGCATAGATTATGTTTCTATAAATTTATTTAATCGTAATCACAAGACACAACTACTAGGATTCTAATCTAAAATCCAGCACCATAATAGTATAATACGGTAAATCAATAGTAATTGTGTCAGAAAAAAGGAATTAATTCCGTTTTTCCATTGCATCCTTCCTCTCTCTATCTCTCCCTGTCTACATTTTTAATTGAAGAAAAAGTAGCTGGCAAAAGAATTGAAATTATTACGCAATAAGAATGAAAGCAAAACAAATGCATTCCAAATGCTCGACAGCCATACAGGAATCTTTTATGTCTCGTCCTATTACTGCACGATTTTCGTTTCTTATTTTGGTTTTTTTTTTTTTTTTGTATGACCGGTGTTGAGCAGTATTGTAATGTGTCGTTGACACCTGGATATTTTGCAATATCTGGGCAAATTTAGCCACACAAAAAAAAACTAACATTTGCTTTTGAATTATTGTCCTGTTTTCCTTTTTTTTCCTCTCCCTCTTTCTTAAAGTTGGTGGCATCATGCATAGAAACGAAAATACAATCGATTGAATTGGAATAAATTCCCTCCAAAAACAAAAAATTACGAAAAATCAAAATTTTTGCTTCAAAGTCAATGAACAGCTAAAGAGTCTGCCGTCTGTCTTGCTACACATCAAAATAAATACACACAGTCGTTGCATGCCACAAAAATAATGTAAAAAGTAATAATGACGACGAGAATAAGAATGAAAAAAAAGAAAAAGAATTCATACTCAACATTGTTTTTCGTATAATGAAATCCCGTCTCCTTAACGCCACAATGCAGGAATAACAGTGTTTACACTTGTCCCTCCTTCTAAATTACACTACATCCTTACGAAGTTGAACCAATATTATGCAGACAAAGTTATTAGCAGATTGCAGTTTTTAGAAAATTTTCTTTCTCAGTTGAGTAAGAAATTTGTGTGTATTAGAGGTCCATTGAGACCTTTTTTGTGCCATTGAAGGATACTACACTTCCTCCCAAGAAGAACGATACGTTCATATGTATCTCACACTCATAATTTCCAACACTTATACGCATTCATAGTTTGATGTCAACGTTGTAAGCATACTCATTGCAACCTGTACTTATAAATCAACGTTGTAGTGAGTACGAATGAATCAGAGTACATAGTTAAATTGCAATATTGTTGACTCATTTATATTCTAAATTTTATGAGTGCTGCTTATGAGTAGCGAAAAACCAATTCATTGCTTATTTCTGATGTGTACATCAGCTATAACTTATTGGGAAATTTAATTTTTGTCTCTTTCAGCAAATGAAGGACACTTCTCGCAACGATGTAGATTGTTGTTACAGGCCTAGGTGTATTCTTATAGAAAATTAATGCTCAAGTGACGTTATGACTTCAGTTTGCAGTTTTTTCTATAAAATTTTTTTTTTTATTTTGACTGTTTGCCATTCTTTAAGACTTTGGCACATACACATGCACATATCAGCCGCCGCTCGTATTGTCGTCGGGGTAAATGTTTTGTTAGATGCAGGGAAAGCAAATTAATAGTTTAGCGTAGCGTAACTCCTCAGACTAAAATATTTTATTTTCTCTTTTCAATATCAATATTGTTGTTTTGAAATTGTTCAATCAACTTTATCTGAGCATTATAGTGGTGATAATTTCTTACCAGACTTCAAGGGAAGTTTTCTTTCTTGGCTGTGTCGAATAGTTTCTTTGGCAATTAGAAGATCGAAATGTTGATTATTGTTAGAATGAGGGTGAAAAGATGTCAAATTTATTATGCGCGTACTGCTAGCTGCACCCTCTCATTTTCAAAAATTGGTTGAATGTTACGGAATAGAAAAACAAAAAAATATTTCATGAAAAACAAAACAAAACAAAAAACGGCTGCGATATATTTTCTTTAATTTTTTTTCTTCTTCTTGGCTTCAAGATGTTTTCAAAGTGTTGGCGTTAGCACGCGCCAAAATATTATAAAGTTTGCCATGGAATACAACAATACAACAATAATATGAAACCCTATAATAGACTTACAATAGCTAAAGGAATGAATAAGAAAGGAAAGAAGGAATTCAGTTACATGCTTCTTTTATATCCTTTTTTTTATTATTATTTTCCATCAAAATTTATGTAAATTATTGGTTGAAAACGAAAATGTTACAACGGCTGTTGTCACACGAAACAAACGGGTGTTTTGTAACTGAACTGTAACTGTGTTGTTGTTGTTGTTCCTCAATTGATAATTGTTAAGGAACTGTTGTCGTCTGTGCAACTATTTTGTTTACTTCTGCAGATGAATGTGGGTTAGATTTGTTGTTTTGATTAGAAGGAAAGGCTGATGACAAATTTTGACGTTTGTAACACACAAAATTTAAGATTTTCGCAAAAAGAAAATTGCAAAGCAAATTTTCATTTATTACACACACACACAGAGTTAGTCTTAGTGTCTTGAAAAGTAAGATCAACGTCATATACATACATATGTACATATGTTGTATGTAAATATTGACAAAATTTATACACGAGATATTCTATGGCCAGGTTTAGATAACAACCGAAAGTTAATGCACAATCACCATGCATCGCCTGCAGTTATGCTGACGAAATACAAATTTATCGCCTATCGAGTAAATCTGGGCGTTTGTAAGCAAATTCACGCCGGTTTCTAGTTTAGCCGGAAAGGCTTCATTATAGACATCGCCTTCGCGGTCTTTTTAAGAATCTGTTCATTGTTTTGTGAAAACTACATGTGGTTAATAGCACGTATCATCAACAACCCGCCAAAAAAAAAACTACTACCAGCACGTATCTCAATATTTTGACAGTAAAATGCATTCAAAAAAAAGGTCTAAATACTCTGTCAAATAAGAACCAAAAGCAGAAGTGGAATGCAAACAAGGTATGCTTTACATATCCTTTCGTTTTTGCATTAAAACGATCCACTTGTTTTCCAGACAAATAAGTCGTTGACGTTCATGGCGATGTAACAACCAACTTTTTAAAATTTGCTCTTTCATCATTTTTTTCTTTTTCAACAAGGTGATACCTTCAGGAATGCAACCGGCTCAGACTTTTCATACATAATTTATCATTACAACCCTTTAGTCGGGATTACGACATAGCTTCTCAGATCAATTATGTTGTGGGCTTCAATTTTATACAAGAGTGACGGGACCTACATTTTAACGTAGACTCCGGATGACAAATTTTTGAAGAACTTTTCATGGGAATTTTATTTGTTTTATTTTATTTTCGCCAGAAATCTGCTGAGAGGAAATAGCCAAAGAAATATTTTTCATATTTTCGTTTTGGTTTCTGATCTGGGGTTTAAACAGTGCCCTCACGTCTAATAAGCCAAACAAACTTAACACATTGACTGCCACAGAAAATTTCAGAAAACTGGCCAAAAAATTTTTATGATTTTTTCACATTAGTAAGTACGAGATAACTCGTAGTTTGGCTCCCTAGAAGAGAACGCAAGCTGCGAGTTATCTCGTAGTGTTAAACTAGGGATTTAAATTATTTTCATTTGCTTTCGAGTGCATTAAACATTTTATCAGTTGTCTGACGGAATAAAAAATTATCCTTGAACATTAAGAATGTATCCTAAAGAAGGATGCACATTTGAAAGAAGTTCCCTATCATTTAAATTATACTGCACTATCGCAGAATCATATTTTGTATATTGATTTGAATCTACTTTTCAAAATTTACAAACTTTTTCTCCACAAAATTTTTAAAAATTCTTAAAAATTGATTTCTTATCCTGCGTTATATAACGCCTTTTCGAGAGCTTTAATACTTTACAAGGCAACAATGCCTTTTTTTAACAAAAGAACACATAAATAAATATTGAATGACATTTTTTGTGTTTTTTTTTGTTTTTTGCATAAAATGAAAGAAAATGAAGAAACATAATGGATTTACCGATCAAAAATATTTTCTTTTCTTATTTTTTTTTTTTTATCGAATTACACTTCAATTGATTTATTTCCGATTTATGGATGCATTGTTCCTTTGGAATACATTTATAGATACGCCTCTTGATATTTGCATTATTGTTGTTTGTTGTTGTTGTCGACTGACTCATTAAAAAAAGGTGTTGAATACAATTTTCGCATCTAATTAATAATAAACCTTAGGTGGCAAATACCACAGTCCCAATGGGAGTATAAAGCTTATGGAACGAAGAAAGAGCAAAACAGTTGCAAAAGAAATTGAAAAGAAACGGCAAAATCACACATAAATCAAGCGATACCAACCATAATCGCTGTGGCATTTCCCAAAATAACCGGCGACTAATTGCATTTAACACTCTGTATTGTAATAAATCAAATTGAATTTTTGCTACAAAATCTAAAAAAAGAAAAGAAATGGAATCTCAAAACGAAGGATTGAACCGAACTATTGATTTTGTGGAATTTTTTTTTTTGCTTCTTCCTTGTTTTTTTTTTTTGCAATTGCAATCAAATAAATCATGAAACTTTTAAAACAATTGCGCAGTTCCTTAAGCATTGAACTAACTAAAGGTTATTTTAACCCTTTTTTGTTTCTTCCTTTTAGTTTCCCTTAAGAAGGATTCCTTGTATGTATGAATATGTGTGTGTGTAGGTATTTAAAAAAGAAACACAAAAAACCATTAAAAAAAAACTCTAATAACCACAATCGACTTTACAACTTTTAGGAATAAAAAGAAAAATTTCTTACAAGTTTGGAGTTTTTAATAGTTCAAGGATATGCTTTGACCCTTTATCAATACAAACTCTCTCTCTTCTTTTTTCATTTCATTTTTATTTTTGGTTTCTGCGCTTGAATCCTTTTCTTTGTCTACAATTATGCGCTTCAATGCAATTTGATTTGATGAAGTTTGGGAATTTCACTTTTTTTTTTTTTTTTTTCGGTGTATTAAGCATGTGTTGGTCATTTGATTTGGTAAAGGCTCTAACCCGCGGAGACCCTTATGAATTTTTTTTTTTCACAATTATTTCATGTTTCGTTACAATTTAAGCGTGAAATTTGAAAGCTTCTCATCCGTTCTATTACTGCATAAGGACGAGTGAGCAAAACATGCAGCCTAAATGGCATTTGCATTGTCATATATGGAACATTAGTATAAAAATAGATAAAGGGGTTGTGCCCCTAAGACACGGCTCTTGTGTTTTTACAACCACCACCACGAACGACTATCAGCGTCTAACCGTCCATATAGGCGAGTATTTTTTTTTATTCACTCGCTCATAAAGTTCAAGTATTTGAAATTCATTTGCATTTTGTTGTCTCAAAAGATTATTAAAATCTATTGTTTTTCTTAATTTTTTCTAATGCAAGATAATAACGTTTGCCGTTCTTTCCCTTGTTCTTATCATATTGGATTCGTAGAAATGACCAACGGTCAAGTTTTTCCTGCTTCTACAAGTCGAATCTCTGTAACGATCAAAATCTCGTCTCTTCTCCTTCATTTCTCTGATCTCTGCATGTGTGATTATATTGTGTAAGGGTTTTATTGTTCGTTAATTTAATAAAGTCGCGTCGACGAGTGGTCAAGTTTGACCTTTTTTTAATCGCCGTCTATCTATCTGTGTATGTCTGATGTCTGTCCAGTCAGTTATGCTTTCCATCGTTCATGGCAAAGTAAACAATCTTTTCTACTTTTACGATCTGGTGTAGTGTGGCGTATGTAACTGGTCAAGGTATTAAATCCTGTAAAAAAAAAAATTTCATCGTTTTGTGTTTTTCTAAAACCAAAACAAATATTTGCTTAAAGAAAATCCTTTCAGTTTTGTCTCTTTTTTTTTTTTCGTTTTCTTTTTCGCAGTCATTTGACTTAGACATGGTCAACTGAATTTGTTTTAATTTCCACTTTCTTTATTCTATAGCCCCTACTATAAAAATATATCAATGGTTGTTTATGACCTTCTTCTTTTTTTTTATGATCGTATTACAATTGTTGTTGTTGTTGTTGTTATTGTTTTCTGTAACCTTTATTCGTTACATCAAAGCAGGAGATTATTTTCCATTGAAAAGTCGTTTTTATGTTTTTTTTTTTCACTTCTTCACCAGGAACCTGACTTTTTTATTAAGAGTGTTTAATTATGAAACCCAAAACAGCAAGAAATTTGTTTATTTAACATTGGAATCCTATTTGTTCTGGTCGACCAGTGGCCAGTGAGTGAGTGAAAAAAATGAAAATGAAAGGAACTCATAAAAAAAAAAACAATTGAATGATATGATATGGATATGATTGCATTGCTGCATACTTGTTTAAGTGTTTTCTATTGTTATTTAAATTTTTATAACAAAATTTTTAAATTTCTTTTGTTTTCTCCCGTGCAAATGCAATTTGTTGTTCAATTGTCCCGTTTGGCGTATAATTCCTTAAATTTTTGTTTATTTTTTCCACTTTTTATGAAAATTCATTTTAATAATCTTGTAATGCAACTTTAAAATAAACAAAATTATCAGATTACACGCTTAACTTCTCAGCGTTAATGTTATTGGACGGATTATGTTTATTGCATTAGGTCGGTCCTGTTGACCACGTATTTAAATAGGAATTTAATTACCGGACAAGGTGAATAATTTTGTTTCTATTTACTTTAAAGTACTGACCGTTAAAATTGTAAGGCCTTAAATTACAAAGATTTGTAATTTGTAGAAAATACGTTTGAGAGTTCATGAAAAGGACTATAGACAGTTTCACAAATTTCCTTACAAAATATACGAATCATGCAACAAATAAATACGCATTTGAACACATTTTAATGTCAACAAAGTTTGAATGCTAATTAAACGCTTATAAAGGATTCAAAAATATGTAGCATTAACCTTTCAGTCAGGATTATTGATCTCATTTTCACACCACTTATGTTGTGTGTATTAATTTTATACATAAGTGGCGGGACCTACAGTTTAAAGTCGACTCCGAACGACAGATTTTTGGAGAAACTTTTCAGAGTTTTTGCAAGAAATCTGCTGAGAGGAAATCGTCGAAGAAATACTTTTTGTATTTTTTGTTTTGATGTCTGGCCTGGGGCTCGAACCCTAGGTCGACACACAACCTACTCGACTACGACGAAATCAACAAAAAAGCCTGTTACACATTGCTTAATTATCCTTATCTACGGTATAATAACTGATGTTTTTACTTCCTAAAGCTTACGCTCTCATGAGACATTTAGTCAGAACGGAAGTCGGTAGTATAATCCATTGCATTCAAATATTTAATTTAATGCCTAGTTGTTAGATATTTTATAAATTGCCTAGTGTCATTAGTTGATAACTGATGCCTGTATTGATGGGAATCATGCAAGTCCTTTCGGATTTATCCCTTCCCTTCATCAGGAGCCATCATCAAGTGAGGTGACAATTCTGATTATCAGGTATTAGCCTCTCGCGCATAAAGCTATATTCGTATCTTAATTGAGCCCTAGTTTATTTTGTATGCATGAGTAAGAACCTCCTGCTATTCGCAATATTGGGCGGGTGACTGTCCAGGTCTCTGTTATACTCATTCTCTAATCACTTTGTTCTAATCTAAAAATGGATAGCTGGCAAGTAATGACTGATAATAGAGTTAATTAGCGATCTAGCTTCTGATATCTTTGGAAAGTTTGAAGTTCAGGATGTTGTTTACCAGCATAGAATGATTAACTGCTTTAAGCAGTCGCAATAGTATGTTAATGATTCCTCTGGTTAAGGTCATTGACTACATGGAAGACAATTAAGTTCAATGCTGTTGTGGGACACGTTGATGTGAGTCGTTATAATCTTTCTAATATCTTAGTTATCGATTATGGATATTATTTATTTATTAATTACAATACAATTACAAATTATATTCTAATTATATACGAGCTGAGTAACTTCGCCCATGTGCTCGGTGTAGTGTCACAGACCAGAGTCTAGCACACTACCCACTACCCTACCATGGCGCTCATTATCGATGTTATTTTAATGATTCTTTCATGATTTTTGTTTTGCACTTTTCCAAACAAAAAAAAAAAAACAAAATTAATGAAAATTTAATCAATGTTGTAATAAAACAAAAGGCGTGAAACACTTTGCCACAAAAGTCATAATCATCGTCAAATGTATGCGAAGTAGAGGGAAAATTTAAGGAAGAAAAAATATTGATTTCCTTCAAAAGAATACAAGAGACAAAAGCAAAGTATGACAACCAGGTGATACTCTTTACACCACACAACTGTTGTTGTATGAGTTGTTGTGCGAGTGTTTTTGTGTTGAAGGCGAAAGGTATCAGTAAAATTGGCAATCAATTGTATTGGAATCGAGTTGAGACCATGTATGTGAATGAGTGAGGGCGACTATTTTACAAAAATAAGGATGCTCGAACGCGTGCCATCCGCAAATTTCAAAACAATAACGTCAACAAAACGAAAGGAACATTGATAAATATGATGACAAAAGAAAAACGGAAGACGGATAGAAAAATGAGTGTATTACAATTGGAAATGAAATGAAAAATATTGTCCTTTAACACCTACAATTCTATAAGTTATTAACTGTTTGCCAGCGGTGCATTGACCATTCGACTATTGTAGAGCTGAGAAGAAAAAGGTGCTAAAGCTGCAATTGTTGAGGAAATGATATGTCATCCAGAGCTGCAGCAGTGCTAGTCGAAGTGGAAGTATTTCTTCGAGTATGTGGACAATTAAAGATCTTTGATTATGAATCGATGAGAAAAGGAAACAAACAAATAAATTAACTTTATCTATGACTTTTCCATTGTGACCAACAATGGACACCTAATGATATTGAGGTTTAGCCCACTTTGGCGAATGTCATATTAAAACCAGCAGCAGCAGATGCTTAACATTTTACTCCCAAGGATACGAGTACTAAACAACCGCTCAGCTAATTTATTTTGTCGATTGAGAATCAATCCAACAGATTCTGATCGATTAAACGAACCATTAGCATTTAATTTTTTTTTCTGCTCTTATTAAGAATACCTTGAGGAGAAATAATGGAATGTTACGACTATATTGCCTGCTGCAACACCCAATTCTGCACCCATTTGTTGCTTTTTATGCAATTTCGTTTTCCTTCATTCTTTTTTGCTCATTAATTTTTGCACTTTTTCTTTTTCTTAGTTATTTTGCCAACTAACTCCCCTCGTTTTGCTATATTAAAGCATTTTATTATCCTTATGGCAGAATTATTAATGAATCTATAGAAGAGATTGGTATTGCAAAAACGGTAATATTCTGGTTGTTCAGGCTTTGCTGGTTGTTTTCAATTTTTTTTTTTTTATTTAAAATATTTTTTTGAATTCATGTTTATTTAGTTTCCTTCCTTTTCTTAAAGATTTCTCCCTTTCCTTTTTTTTTTTTAAATCATTTCTAGTTTCTTTGGGATCCGAGTTAATTTTTTTTGTTTGGGTGCAAAAGTAAAAAAAAAATGTGAATCAAACTGCAGCAGCGACATTATTGTAGATGAATCAGTGAAACTATGAATTCAGTTTGTAAATGAATGATTTGATCTACAAATAATTTGTAAGTGTATTCAGTAATGTTATCAAATAGCAATGCTTTAGAAGGATTGAACAACTACGCAAGATTGTAATTAATTGGCAAAGAAAATATTCTTATGGAATAACTATACCCTCCTTCATGAATAAGCACGATGGCAGTGGGCATAGCACCCTACCAAATTCATCCATTTTAAGCCTCAACATCGTACGATTGACTGCGATAGCTCGCAAAATTTTTTTTTATATGTTTTCGTTTTGATGTCTGACCTGGGGACTCACATCTAATAAGCCAACACACTACCCACTAGACCACTCATTCATAAGCTGAAAAATGTGCAAGTGACCCATTGATGAAAGTCTCGAATTGTATGCTGAATGTATACGATGCTCCCAACCAAAATCGCAGTGTAATCGTTGATTTTAGCTCGAGCGCCGTTCTCTACCGCTTTCACTGAATGCCGTTATGAATGTCTTTCTGTTCATTATCACTCACAATCCGTTTCAGAAAGGGTTTCACTTAGGTAAGTAAATGGACATTCGGTTTACGTTTTTTGCTGCATTTAGCTTAGTCGCTATGCGTTTCTCGTAGAAGAATTGTGGAGAATTAAAAAATATGACGGCATACTTTTAATATTCTGTTCATGAAATGAAATCCTTATTGTTAAATGCTTAAAAGTCTTTTTTTTTTCTTTTATTGTAAATTTTATTTTAAATTCCTTTTCTTTCAATTTCTTCTGTTCAAAGACCTCAAGGCAATGTTGTATAGTGTCGGGTAGGGTAGGGTAGCATAAGGCATGTTGTACACAAAACTCTTGGCACTTTTATATAAAGTAGGGTGTTGTTGTTTCACAAAATCATTGAAATCATTCGCTTTCATATTTCTTATGTCGAACGTCTTAACATGGTTGTTTGGGGGGGAAAAATCACTGAAAAACAGCATTTGCAACAGCAATTGGTTGGCTGGCTGGCAGATGCGAAACGAAAAAAGTGCGCTCAAATCGAAACGAAAAATGTAGCCGGTGTTGGTGACTTCATTTATTTAATTGTTGTTGTTTTTTTTATTATGATTTCATGCTAACTTTGATTCTTGAATGCAATTCAAAAGGACTTTTTTTTTGTTCAAAAGCTTCTTCTTGGTAAATTACAAGCATCCACAGCTAGGCAAGTGTTACATTTGTAAGGGCTTCTGTTGTGTTTTGTTTTAAATTTTGCAACATCCTTTCAATTTCAATTACTAAAGGATTTACAATTTTTATTTGGAATGTAATGAAAAGAATCTAAAATGTTTTGGTGTTTCACTTGAGAGTTTTGTATTAACTCTTGACAAATTTAAAATAAAATGAATAGTCAGCATCATTATTTGTAATTTAATAATTCCTTTCTGTGTTCTCGTGAGGCGACTTTAAATCTATTGAAGCTCCTTCAGTGTTTTCAAAACCAAAATTTTTCAATCGGCATACATTCTTTCTTACTTAATTGGCCACCAATTGCCTATTGAGGCAAGGTAGCATCTGTTGGCAACAGTAGATCCTACGCTTGATCTCCAAACTGACATCATTTGTGGTGGTAACAGCGGAGCCACGAAGGTGTAGTTAACGGCCTATTATCTGAGATTCAATACGCCGCCTATCTCTACTGTCGATAACATATACTTCGTTTTGCCCTCATTTACTGCCAGACCCATTTAAACAAAATGTTTTATCTTTTTTGGTGTTTATTGACTATTTTTTGAGTGTAAAAATCAAATTATTATATAAACCACTTCATTAAGACAGTAATTTTTATCGGTATTATAATCAATTGTTGAAATTTCCCTATTGTTCCATAGAACAAAAGAGAAAAAGACGAAACAAGTCTCTTTTGCAGTGTCTTTGGCAGGTTATTAAAATAATATTTTCTAATGCCCTACTAAATGTTTTATATCCTTCAAATTTTCTAAGCACTTTTATTTCCTGAAATATTTTCTGGTTTCATTCTTACATTCAGCATCTATAACCTGTTTTCTCTTCACGCTTCTTCTCTGAAAGGGAAATGTGAAAAGAAATATTTCATCTCAGACATCATGTTGTCTTGTTTTCTCTAGACTCCTTTTAAGAAAACAAAAAACAAACAAAAAAAAACTAGAAGTTTTTATCCTTTTTCTTAAAAGACAAAAAGAGTGAAAAAAAAGAGGAGGGAAAAGATTTTGCCGCGCGCGCGCTTACTTTACAAATAAGTTTTAATTTGAATTTGTATAAAAAAAAAGAAAGGAAAATAAAAAGCAAACAACTAGCATTCGTAAATTTATCCTTCCTTGTTGTATGATCAGTGACCTTTGAAAGACGACAAGAACAACAACACTAATTTAATGAAAGAAGAAATTCTTAAAAAATGTCTCGGCTGTTGCAACAACAGCAAAAAGCAGCATCCAAACTTGTTAATGATCCATCACAACTTGTTTCCCTCCTTTGGCAATGACCACCACCAGCACCAGGCATAAAATACCGAATAGGCTGGAAATGTTAGATGGTTTAAGTTTGTTGGCATAAACAAAACATTAGTGTGGGTTCAAAGGTTAAAAACGCTAAAAAGATGGAAAAATAAACGCTTTAAAATCTGTTAAAATCCGGAAAATCTTTTAATTTTCTTCATTCATTTCATTCCATTTCCGCTTTTTATTTCCACTTTTAATTTTCACTATTTTGTAAGGCGGCAAAGCGTCTCTATTTCTAAATAATATTCAGTTGGGTAAATACGTTAATGATTAAATGGCATTTGCTGTCTTGTCTGTCTATTGTTAGCATGTAATGTGCGTATTTGTAATATTTTCGAAAAGAAATAATTGGCTAGACAATGTGTCTTTAAGAAATATAATCTCGTGTGAAATAAATTTTGATTGACAACAGGATTAAAGCAGTTTTAAAGCATAACAGTCTTCTAACGACTGTTTAATATACCGGTATTTTAAATATGAAAATCATATGCAAATTGAGAAATTATTTTAAATCATTTGGTTCGTTTCATATTCCTGATTTCTGTCTTGAAATTTACATATGCTTAGCAAAGTGAAGCTTTACAACCAAGATTTGCTTGCAATTAATTTTAGATTTGCAAAAACTTCTCAGGAAGATATTTGCAATGAAAGCCAAAGATCTCAACGCCTGGTTAGAGAACCTCGATATCATTTAACTAAATATTTAACTTTCTTGTAGAAACGAATTTCAGTTCTGTTTTAAAAAATTTTAATTGGATAGTGTTGTTAGGAAGTAGTAGTACTTAGTGCAGTTAATGCATTGCAAGATTTATGAATGGATTAGGCTATTACAACTTGACAGGTCGTCATTTAGTAAACTTTACACATTTCATTTTCTCAGACAAAGCTTACTTTATTTGTACAATAAAATTTTGAATTATTGAGGCATTGGAAAAACTGCTTTAATGTATTCAAAAACCTTTTAAAGCCTATCGTGTACACCCTTTAGTCTGGTGGTGCCAGTGAGTTGTTTGAACATGCGCTAAAAATGCGCTTATCACTACCGTACTACAATATTGGTTCTTGTACTACTTTTAAAAGATATGGATACCGATGCGTCCCCTAAACGTTGCAACAAAGTTGAACAAACAAGTTGGTCCTCTATTCCACACGTAGCTATCATACAAACAACTTTGTTTATAACTTGTTTTTTTTTCATGTTGCTCGTAGGTCGATGAAAATCAAAATTTTTCTTTGATCTTCAACCAATCGACGATCTACTATTGACCAACCAGTCCTCCAACTTAATTAAATTGAACAAACAATTGCAACGTATAATATTAAAGGCCTTTAAACTATTTTGTTCAATGGAGTTAACACAATAATGCAGTTTGTTGACTCCTTTCAGGGGCAAACCTGAACGAATAGTCATTCGAAAGAAAAATGTCGCTTTTAAATTAAAATACTACATAAAAAATTAATTAAATAAAAATTACAGATACTTATGTATAATGCATTGGAAAAATTTAACAGAACCTTTAATACTTCTGCCAATACGTAGCTCCTGTAGCAAGTTGCAAATTTCCATTCTACCGCTGAATGGTTGCCACTGCTGCTAATGGTGGTTGGCAAATCTTGACCTTAGACAATATTTTTCCAATTCCACTTATGACTTGTATTCTCCATCGTTTTTTAATGGAAAAAAGCCAGCAATGGCAATAAAAGAAATTTTTTTTTTTTTTCGTTTCTTGCTTTTGAAATAAACAAAATAACCAAGAATTGTTGTCATATGAACCCATAATTTAAGGGGGAATACAAAATCAAGAAAATAAAAGAGAGAGAAAAAAATCAAATCAAAATAGCGCTTAAACTCACAGCTGCGCAAATTAATAAGAAGAACCAAAACCGAACGCATACAAATGAAAAGCGAAAGAAAGAAAAAATCAAGAAGAAGAAGAAATAAAATTGAAATTAAAAATCTAAATAAAAACCATACGACGACGGTCCCTAAAAGTATAAAATTTGCACAAAAAAAAAAAATTACAATAGCAACTACACTATTATAAAGACTTTTTATATGTACACGTACCCGATACAATCAAATGGGAAAAATAAACAAGAAATCATTTTTATACCTTAAGACACTACCACCACTACGACTACAAATGCATTATCAGCAGCAAAGGGATACATACATACATACATACATATACATATTTGCTTGTACACATACACTAATTTGGAAATTTATTCTCCCCATAAATGTATCTCCCATGTGTCGTAACATTTACCTTTGCTTTCGCGCTCTCCGCATAGCACGAGACACGACAACGAGAGAAAAAGACGAACATTTTAAGATGGAATCCCTTCTTTTGCAATAACAACAATAATTATTGTTATATTGCAACAACAACAACAGCAACAGCAACAACAAAATATAACCTCAATACAAATTGCAAATAATACCAGAAAATCACATCAAATAAATGCAGAGGATAAAAGAGAAAAATCTAACAGCAACAACAACAATAACAACATTATATCCTATACTCACACTTGTATAGGAAGAATATTAACAATTAACAACAACAAAAATACCTTCTAAAATCAAAAAGAGAACAAGAAACGACATGCAAATGTGTGAGAAAGAGAATGAAAGACAAATCAGATTTGCATTTAGTTTAGAAATCCTTGCTTAAACGACAGGGAATAAACTGCAATTGCGCTGGGAAACGATGAAGAACAAAAAAGCATCAGCAATTCGTCATGTGTGTTGTTTTTTTTTGGCGCCAATCATACATTTTTCATACTGTTGCTGCGATTTTTTGTTTTTTTGTCCTTTTTCTTTTCAATCTAAACTTGATGATCATCGTTCATCTCTCAGGCATTATGAAAACGGAAAATAAAAAAAAAATATGATGAGTTTGAAGTGAATGAATCCAAATGTGAATCGGAATTTTTGCGTTTTTTTTTTCATTCCCTGCAACGAGTGCATCATTTAGTAACGGAAAAAGGAAGGGACAAAAATCATGCGTTGTCTTTAAGAGACAGTAAAGTGAAATGAAAGGGAGGGGACTGGAATATTATTTTCGTATATCATTTGCAATTTTTTTGTTTTTGTTCTTCCTTTTTCGAAATACTTAATCAAAATCAAAATAAATCAAAACCGAAAATGAAATTGCAAAACACAAATAAGAAGAAATCACTTTGCACGTAAATCACTGTGAGAAATTAATAAGAAACGTGAGATTACATTACAGGACCCTTTTAAATCTCCTTGAATAACTCAAATCATCTTAACAACTGATTAAAATATTTTTTTTTTTTCGTTGTTCTGTGTCTTCAAATCACAGATGTTTATTTGTTTAAATTTAAATTAAAATTTCGCCTTGATCCACTTTATGACATTGAAAAAGAGAATATTGAATATTAAGGATATGCAATAACTCGTTGTTAAATAAAAAAAATTCTTAATTGCCTAAAACAGTTGTTTTATTCTTTTTAAATTGCCTGAATACTTTTAAGGCCTTAAGATAGTTTAGACTGCAAAATCTACTGATAAACTTCCACGATATTTAATGGAGTCGTCTTCCTTTTTACTGTGTTGCATTATGTAGTAGTCTGGCATAATAATTTATTTTTTGAATTCAATTTTGTCTAAACTGCGCGCTTTCCATTGGGCTCTCCAGCAAAGAGTGTTAGTTGCATTTCTAATAAGGTTTTCTTTGGATCCATTTCTATTATTGAATAACAATTTATTTCAAAATGGCAAAACCATACGCTTTTTATTACACAATATGTATTGGCAGACTTATTAATCTGTTACACTATATTTAAAGGTTTTTACGGAATTTTTTTTTTAAAGCCAATTTACACGTCAACTTCTCAAGTGCAAGAAATTGTTGAACAATTTACGAATATTAAAGTGAACTGAAATCTTTGGTTTTTCCTCTTAACATTGAATTTATTATAAAGAAAAAATGTTCTTAAAAACACCGAAATAGTGGCGTAACCATTAAGAATGTGTGACATTTTAATATGCTGGTCATTTCATTGCATTCACAACACCATCATCAGTGGCTGAACTACCGTCATTGTCGCAATTGAATTCCATTTTAGAAATCTTTGGTTTTCTTTAAGCAGATTGTTTATCTGCCAACATGTCTTTGAAATATTGCGTTAGCAGAAGGAAAGTCCTACAAACTCCTACCTTTATTGTTTAAAGACATAATTTTTTTTTTTCTAGGGGTTCTATGCAGGTCTTCTAATTAAAGCCTGCCCGGCAACCAGCACTATTTCAGATTTTTTTTTTAATTTGCTGTTTCGATTTTAAATCAAAGTATTATTATTATAAAGAAAAGCTAATTAATATAATTAAGATTTAATAACTGCATCCAGTTGAAGAACTGCGACATCTTTCGTAGTACAATATTTAATTAAATGAAAGGCAAACGGATAAGGAAAAAGGGAGAATTCTTAAAATGTAGTTCCCTAAGGAAACAGAAAGAGTATAGAGTGTCACAGAAAACAGAACAAAAGGTGGAGGTAATAGAACTACATAATGGAACATGCACGCAGGCAATTATAGTTTACCAATAAATAAATTTTAAAATCAAACTTGATTGAAAACTGAAATTCTATTTTCTTAACTATAACATGGGCGTATCAAACTATGTTTTGTATTCGAAATGGCGTTTTTTTTTCATAAAGTAATAATTTCATGTTATATTATAAAGCTGCACAAATTATTTTAAATTTTAAATATTCTTGAGACAGTTTTCTCAAACACCGCCTGTTGTTTGTCATGTGTTTAATGCATAGCCAACCAGCCTATTACATCATTTACTGGCCTTGAGTTCATTTATATTCCATATTCTCTATTCGTTAATTGCAATTTTAATTTGAAGTTTTTTCTATTTTTCAATATTTGATTTATTCAATAACGTTATCGTACAATTTTTGCCACAGAATAAAATATGGTTGTTCCCATTTTTAGCATTTTTTCTCGATTTTAATTTGTTTATTATTTTAAAAGCTGGTTTTCTATTATTATTAGATAGGGTTTTCGGCAGGGTTTTTATTTTTATTTATTTTTTAGCTGTACAAAAAGAATGGAAATCGAAAAAATTATTTTTTTTATTCATTCCGTAACGGAATTGACTGACAAGAAATAGTCTCAAATGGATCGTGGGAAGAAGGCGAGGTTCAAAGCAGAGCTCAGCAAGAATCGTTTTTTCACTGCTCATAAGCACTCATGAAATATTGAATATAAGTGGGTCAACAATATTGAAATTTAACTATGTACTCTGATTCATTCGTACTCAACGTTGATTTATAAGTACAGTATTCCCTCGATTTACGTCGTAGAATGTTCCGCAAAAAGGCGACGTAAATCGAATTTCAAAGAACTCATAGTATCAGATGCATTTGTTTATGTACATTTTACAAAAAAAAAGATTAAATTTTAATTAAATTTTTATTCTAACAAAGTCGACGTAAATCGAATTATGACGCAAATCGAAGTTGAAGGGAACAAAATTTTTGACGACGTTAATCGTTAATCCTTATAAATGATTCGAGTGATCCAAATTTAGTCAGTTATTGTTGCATTTCCAAAAAAAGAATGCCTATAAGTATCAGAAATTATAAGAGTTATTCGATCCTACTCATCTGATCTCTGCACACTGCATATGTACATACTTATGGGTAAAAAATTCATAGATCACTTCATGTGATTTACTTCTCGTTTATACATCCTATACCCGATTGAAAATAAAATTTATCCCAAGACCGGTGTGATATTTTATTGATTATATTATGCCAAGACTGCTAGTTATCCACTATGTTATCGAGAAACTGCTGGCTTCTTGGGGACGACTGGTGTAGAATGTTTAATGGTGAAGGTATGGCACTGTCCACTTTATAGTCACCTCGCAGCAACTCGTTTCCTTGCCGTTCGCATCTTCCCTCTTTCCACCTTTTCTAAAAAACCTGCACAATGCACTGCATGAGTAGGGGCCATCCCCTGAGTGCTGGTTTTATAAAAAGAAAAACTGATATTTTCAGACGGAAGTCGCCGTGGTCTAACGGGTAGTGTGTTGGGTTCGAATCCCAGGTCAGACATCAAAACAAAAAAATATTTCTTCGGCGACTTCCTCTCAGCAGATTTCTGGCAAAGACTCTGAGTGTAAAAAATTGCCATAAAAAGCTTCTCAAAAATCTGTCGTTCGGAGTCGACTTTAAACAGTAGGTCCCGCCACTCATGTATAAAATTAACGCACACAACATAAGTGGTGTGAGAAGCTAGGTCGTAATCCTGACTGAAGGGTTGTAATGGCCAATTATGTATGCAATGTGCAATTAGTCTATATTTCGTAAAGAACAGCGTTTAAACATTGCAGAAATAATTCGTTTAGCCGCATATTCTTCGATGACGGCTATTCTATCATGTAATGTAAAGCAAATTAAAATCTAATCGCTCCAACACAACACAGTGGATGGATATTAGTAGAAAAAATGTGTGCTTAACACTTAGAAAGTAGAAATATTTTTTTTATTCACATGGGCATTGGCATTCATATGACATAATATGACTATTTACACTACTTTAACGCCTTAATTACAAGTTTTTAGTTCCCTCCCGTGGGTGTCAAATGAAAATCCCAAAAGACTTTAAAAACTTAAATCCCTAAACGTATATTTAATCTGTTACACATGGCGCCATTTAAGTGCGTAATAGAATCACTAAAGCCAATCACTACAACCAATACCACTATCATCGTTCGCATTGAAACGACCACAAAACTTCTGGCATTAATTCGAAATTTTAATTGCTGTATTGAATCTATGAAATGATGGAATTTATATGATGTCATTGGTGTTGTTGTTGTTATTTTTTTCAATTCCTTTTTATACGAAACCAATCTATTGCTTGACCTCATTTCTTTATCAATTTGCATGTTTTGCAGAGTATTTATTAAGAACTTAAATATGAAAACTATTAAAACCTAATAATTTATTTTCAATAGAATAATTCTATAGGCAGTTATGGCTAATCAATGCGATACTGTTCGTCTTATAATGTATAGGAAATGAGTACGCCACGCCACGTGTGGACAAAAATCGAAATTATTATCATGAGGTTTTAAATAAATGGCATTCGTTAAACATTTACCAAAACAATAATAACGTGTGCTATTGATGGCCAGTAGGGCATTCTTATTTGGTTGACCTCTTGAGCTACTTTTCTGGTAAACTCAGTAAGAGATTTTTCCGTCTATTGGTATCATTACGTTCCTCAACATGCATTGCACACATGGAAGATATTGCAGAATGATATTGGTATAGGAATGAATATGAAGAGGATAATAAGAGTTTTTTTTTTTTTGAAAATTAGTACGCGCCATAATTTCACAACAATTTGCAATTCGGCAAATTTTACGATCCTCTCGGCCGACCTCCTCCAATGTTTCGGAACTGTGCACACATTAATGTTTGAACGCTGCGCTGCGTTTTGCGGCACTTGAAGCGTAAAATTTCAACGAAACTGAAAACGAGTCAAAAGTTAAAATAGTTGTTCGTTGCTGTTTTACTGCTGCCTGTCACCACATGAGGGACATGGAAATAACATGAACCCTCTAAAGAAGGAATTTTAAAAATAGACTCGTTTTTTTAGAAGACAAAAAAGAATAGCCCACCAACTTAAAAAGTGCAAAAATGAAAGAGAAAACAAGGCATGTTTTAATTTAGAAGGATATTTTTTAATCGACATGATGTCTGTCATGTCTATCCATCAGTCATTCAGTCTACAAAAACTGACCACCCTGTAGGTCAGAATTTTTGAATTTTTGTGATGATTATAAACAACCATTATTACCGGCGAATTATTTTTAAGATCCAGTAATCTTTCCTTGATGTGAAAATGAAATGGCTTTGAACCGGAACCAAGAAAGAAATTTGAAATTAAGTTCCTTCATACTCCCGTTCAGCGCATAAGTTCTGAAATAAATGTCATCCGTCCCAAAGAGCTGCAAGGTCTTGAGCAACGATGATTGATGTGATTTATCCACTCAGAAATGTTAATTAAAATTATTGCCGTATGGGAAGGGATGATTTTTTCCCGAAAAGGCCCTATATTTTCTTCATTATTTACTGAAATAATTTCCAATTTTTTTATGCTTATGAGAAATGTTCCGCTGAATAGGGACTTATATACTGAAAAAAATTCTTTAAATTTCATATCACAATTACGAATAGGGGATAACTTTTTCCGCCAGACGATCAATAAGTCATGTTTCTTCTGCCAATCGTCTACAATAGTGTATACAAAGTGAGTAAGGAAAGCAACATTTTTTCCTTCCGAATGTCGGAACGCTCAAATCTATTATTTTTTTCTTTTAATTCGTATAAAAGAGTTTAACTGTAAATCTTTTGAGGCGATCTGAAATCACAATTCTTAAGAAAGAATATGGGACTTGGCAATGCTTTAAATAAGGTCGTAGTAATTGCAGAAGTATTCTACAGAAAGCCGACTAAAAGATTATTTTCTCATATTTTGGAACCGTCATCACATCTTATGTGAATATAGTTTTAAACACACACATTATCTTTCGTTTATATCGCCACTAAGGAATTTCAAATGAATTGTTCACCAATGAGACGAATCATTTTCATTTAAAGTGAATGACACAACATGTCACCCAAACAAAATACGTTACAAACTCGACTTTTGTTTTTGTCTTGTTCAAATAAATTATCGAAAACATCTTCCAATTTTAGTTTTCCAGAGTTCAATCACCTTTTTAGAGTTTTCCAACCCCCCCACGTGAAAATTCGAAATAAAAGAAGAGGAAGGACGGGGAAATAATATTCGAGAAAAAAAAATAAAAACAAAACTGAAACTGACATTTGTTTAATCACATTAAAATGATTCCTCTTCTTTTACTTTTTTCTTGTTTATAATAACACAAGAGAGAACAACAATAACAATTATATTGAGGAATTCCCTAAACCAACAATAACAACAACAACAGTTCCAACATTATGACCGTCATTATTAAACACCTTGAACTGTATGCAAGGAATACCTAGTTTAAATAGTTACGAAATCCAAAGGATGAGAACAAAAAATATTCTTATTCAGCTTTGGGTTGGTGTTCGTATTAGTTTTAGTAGGACATCAAATACACGACTTTTGTTGTTGTTTTTTTTTGTTTTTTATTATTATCCTGCATAATTATTATAACGATGGCACGAGCCTTTTTTATTTCAGTTTTTTTTTTTGTCATATGTGTGTGTGTGTGTATGTGTGTTGTTGTTGTTGTCGTGTTTGGTTTTTTACATCCTTAAGTATTGTCTTATTGTTGGTGTGTGTTGTAATTCGTCTGCGGAGTTCGTTGTACACCTTGAAACATTTCTTTGTGAACCTACAACATCAACAACATAATGATGATCGAAATGAATGATCATTTCATTTTTTGTTATTGTTGTTTTAAGTCTCCATATGTTGTTTTTTTTTTATTTCATTTCATCCTCAATGTTGCATAACGCACGAGTTACTACGTATGAAGTGTGGCTTTCAACGTCATTGTCCTTATGAATTTAGGCTTTAGTTAGCGTAGCTGTTTACGCCCGCTGTTCTTTTGTTTTTGAGTTTATTAACGCTTCTTGAGCCTTTAACTTACAGAAGTCTACGTATGTATGTACTGTGTATGTGGCTGAGTCATCCTTAGCATTGTTGGCATGTGTAGTTTCGCGTAAGGATTTCCCAAATTATTGTTTCTTTTTATGTATCACTACTATAATTTTTTGACGAGTGATGGTTTTCTATATGTATGTATGTGTGTAACCCAGTAAACATTTTTTTTGTACATGCATACATATGTAAACAAATTAAACCTTTCAATTATAGCACGTCAGCACGAGCACCAAGTTATTTGATTTGGAATTCGTTAGCACTACGAACTGTTCTATCATTTAAGAACAAAACACAAATTTATTAATTCCGTAAATTATCCAAAAAACATTTTGTACCCTAAAGAAAGAGATTAATTTTACCGATAAGTTATCGATAACACATTTTTAAAATGTATGAACAAACCGTTGTACAACTTTAGAAAAAATCAGAGGAAAACTGTTATTTTTGAGTGAAGTTGAACACCGTATTTGATCACGTTTTTGTTAAAGTTGAATTATTTTATTTGATAACTTCTTACCACTTAAAGGAAATTTATTGGCAAAAAAAATATCTAGGGCATTCGATTTTCAGTAGTTCTTGTTGAGAGGAACCTTTGGCCAACAAAATTATTCGTCATAGAGAAACACAACTTTTAGTTACGGGGATATGGACAATAATTCCTTTAATATTTAATAAAGATGGCCCTCTGTTGACGATTACCTCAGTCAGTCTGAATAGTGATGATTCCTTATCAATATCTTTAAGAAAAATGTAAAACTATTTTACTTTGCTTTTCAAAAAGGTTTAATTTCATTAAGGGACCACAGCGATCCATAGAAGGATTTTTGGTTCAGAAATGTTCTTCTCTGTTTGTCTGATTGGAATTAAATTCAATTCATATCTAGCATTGTTCTGAAAATAACTTCTATTCAATACGAGATGGCTCGAGCTTGAACTTAAACCCTAATGAAATAAACATTCAAAAATAGCCAAATTTTCTCTCTTGCAGGGCAGTCTAACCCTACCTAATAATTCCTAATACCATTCATACAACATGAGGCTTTAATAGCATCTAAGAAATGGATTGATTAAGGAGGATTAAGTATTTCTTTAAATCGGATTACAAAGAATTGTTGCACCCTTACTATTTACTCCTTATCATTACCACGAAGCATTGCAGTTCGGAATAAGCGCCAACCTGTTCGACTATTATTCTTCACGCTTCTCTATTTTCGGCTCTTAATTACCAGTTACGGCTACTCAGTTTTCAGGCCTCACTGGATCAAAAATTTTGAAAAAAAAAAAAAAATTTCAGTCAAATATTCTCCGACAAAGTTGATCATTTTATGCCTCTGATCAGATCACATTTCCCAACCATATTACTTGATATTGTCATTAGAAAATTCGAGTTTGTTTCTGAGATTCTTATGGAAGGAAGTTTTGTCTAAAATACTGTAAATTTTTAAAACTGTTTGTTCTCTAGGCATAAAAATACTTTTAAAAATAATAACTTTTCTACAAAACTATTTGATATCTTTTCTTTAAGTCTCGTTCTCTCTCTTCTCTCTTTAAGTTTTTTTTTACAAATTAGTTTCATTATAATTGTCGTTGTTGTCTATTATTTAATGTGGACATGTATGAACATATTTTCTGGGGGATGAATTGTTATTCATCGTTCGGAAGTTAAACCATATGAAAATGAGGAAAACAGAAAATTGAGGTTACTTTGCTCTTGGAAGACTTGAAAGACATACGTCTGGAGTTCACTGCACCTTCACTTCGCCTAAATTACGGACATTCACGTACAGGCACTTAGTGGCACGTATGTATACATACATAAGGAGCAAACGGAACAAAAGTCTTAGAATAGAATGAGCGAAACCGTAGTAGAACATTTTCCGTGAGTTGCAGCTTGTAGCGCTTCAATGATTTTTCCTTAATTATGAATGCGTCTGTGTGTGTGCGTACTTTTTGGTTTTTATTCACGGCAAATAGCACGCGTTTCTTGGTTGGATGGATGGCTGAGTAGCTGGCGAAATAGTTCGACTTTCAACGAACAAGTGTTTTTCCTATTTTCTCTTTCCTGGCTGTGACTCTGTGTTTTTTTTATTTTGGCGCGGTATAATTTCATATTTCAATTCTTTCATTGCCACACAACATAATGAGTTCTAGCTCACAGGTGTAGTAGTCGCTGTTATGAGTCCGTAGTTCGTTAGCAAGCAAAGTAAGAGTTTGGTTGACCTTTTTACCTCTTAAAGAAAATGGTAACGTACGTGGTAACGTTGTTGTTATTTGTCATTTTTGCAGTTTAGTTGTTCTGTTATAATTATACGAATACTTGAGTAAACTTTCTATGCTATTTACGGTACAACTATGGCAATAACAACGACAATATCATTTCTATTTAAAATTCCTTTGCAGTGAAATGAACGCGGGCGGTAGTGGTTGCTTTGGTATTATTTTTGTTTTTTTGTGGTTCTGTTGGTGGTTGATTGGTAGGTAGTGTCCCCTATTTGTTTGTTTATTAATATGTATGTATGTACGTACGTATTTGACTTGAATTCCATTAGAGCATAACTTTGTTATGTTTTTTTTTTTTTTTTCGGTAGAGATATCCATACAAAATATAAAATAAAAATATAGCACGAGCTTATTGTATCGCTATTTGAATATTATGGTCTTAGTAAACAAAAATGTTAAACACCATTTGTTCTCTCAAATGCAAAAAAAAGCAGTTGATTTGAACTCTTTAAATAAAAATAAATTTGACTCTTTCTTTCTTGTACATATTTTTTGTTGTTTAATTATTATCTCTTGGTGTGGGTTGCTTTTAAAAGTAAACAAATGCCATATGGTCAGACATATGATAAGCAGGAGTTTTTTTTTTTTGTTGTTATTTTGTATTTAAAAACATTAAACTTTCTTCATGGGTGACTTTCTGTCAGAGTGACAATGCTATGAAAGACATCTGGGACAATTAACTCTTAGTTTGATAAGTCTCACAACAGTAGAGGTGTGATTAAAATTATAATTTTTTAATTATAAACGGAGTGACTAATTGAAATTTCAGTTTTTTTTAATTTAATTCAATTTTTTTTTATTAAAATTTTGCAAAATATGCAATTAAAAATAAAATAAAAAATCAAGTAAAAACAATTCTTTTATGATATTATTAAGTATTCGTCTCTCTTGTGTAAATACTTTCCGGTAAGTATTCGATGAAAGAGAAAAGGTCTTATCACATACATACATATATGAAGTCTTACTGCGAGGAATACATTCTGCCATTGCCGGTAACAAATGCTAATTACTGAGTGCCATAGGCGCCGTAGTTTAGTAGTCAGTGTGTTGGCTTATTAGGCGGAAGGCCACGGTTCAGATCCCAGGTAAGACACAAAACGAAAATATAAAAACAAAAGTATTTCTTCGGGGACTTCCTCTTAGAAGTTTTTTGAAGTAGAAGTACCTTCACAAATTTTCTCGATCAGCTTCACCTCCTTGCTTGTGTACTACGACTTGTGGACCCAATTCTGCTGCAGTAGGTCATCATCATACATGACTATTCGAGCAGAGAATTTTAATTTTTTTTTTTTGTAACCGAGCGATCATACCATCTTGCAAATTTGATTATTCTTCATAGCAACAATGAAAAATGTTATCAGGCGACGAAAGCAATCGCTATTAAATCGATTTGATTGGATAATGTCAGGCCACACTGAGGGCTGAGAGAGGGATCTGTGACATTTCGGATGGGTTAAACCAGATTGGTTTAACCTCTTCCGACGAGAAGAAGGGCAACAACAGAATTCATTTCATAAGGACAAGAACATATCGAGCAATTAGATTCACATTTGACTTGAATTTTCTCATTCCTTTTAATAAAGTCTTAAATCTCATGCCCAATAAAACAACTGTTTTTCTCTATTTTGATTGATTCCCACTCCTCAACAGGTTTCAGTTTCTCAGAAGCCTACTTTAAATACAAAAACTATTTCAATACGTCACTTACTAATATGTTAACATCAGTGGCAAACGAAATAAAATATTAAAACTCTCATAAATTTAATTTTCAAGTATCTTGAATTACCAAATATATGATAATTTTTAAAGAATTGTGGGCCCATATTAACCTTTCACGACTGTCAGGTTCTTGTTTAGCAAACAAACAAATTAATTCGTAATGCAATTAGCGTTTCTCTCAGTGTATGCCCAGAGTACATGATTTAAAATTCTTAAAAAATTGTCTGTCTTTTGATACTTTCTTATCGATTATTATTGTTTTACAAACATTTTACACATTTGCAGTTATACACTGCAAATCGAAACCACTATTGTACGTGATATTTTCAATATTTTGAAATTGTATTCAAATTCTGTCAAGAGGTTCTCCAGAGTTCTTTTTTTTTTTTTGTTGTTGTCGTTTTTGGTGTATGATTTTTTATTGTTATATTTACGAAGTATTTGTGTAAAATTCATTCATAATTTTAAAAACGATGCCCACCACAAAATGAGAAACAATAGACCCACACTTTCTTTCAATTGATGGATAAAAAACCAAAAACTTTAAATATGAATACGACGAATACGTATAATTTACGTTACATTTTGCGTATTAAATAAAAATAAAAACAAAAACAAGCAAATTGAACAAGAAACAGAAACTTTGTATAAAAACTAAAAGAAGGAAATAAGCTTCAATAATTTTTGCATGAATTTCTTCAAGAGGGAACAAAACAACCAACGAACGAACGAACATCGAGAGTTTCGTTTAAGGAGCGGTTGATGAAATTACGTGACATTATCACTGCTTCATATTTAATGGTACCATAGGAAACGATCCATACAGCTTTAACGTACTAAATAGCAGACATTTAATACAGACTCTAAACTACATTGTTTTATTCACTTTGGTTCTGCTGTTATTTTGTTTTCGCCTGTCAGCACTGTTGCACTGTAAAGGAAACACTTCAAACACACTGTTGTAGTTTATTTTGATCGATCTTTTCAATCGGTTTGCCTGTTTCAGGTCCATCCCTTTGTCTGTCCTTCAATTCAATGGCGGTCTTTTGTTGTTAAAGGATTTAATATGTAAAGATTGGAATTATTTTTGTATCATTTCGATAACTTAGGGCCCATTTAACCAAAAGCAAAAGAAACGAAAACTTCATATCGAAGAAATGGTTTCAGATTACAAATTTTGCAATTAGTTTTGTATGGCACTATATTTTATTTACGCAATACAGTGTGGCTCAGCAGCAGATATTTATTGTCCTTCGGCAAATGATAGGGAGAAATCCATTAAATTAGATTTTTAATTGGGGTTATACAATTCTGACATTCATTTGTATAAAACTTTAAGTTTACTGTCTAATTACAACACGTTTTTTTATTCGTGTTATAGGCAGAAGCTATATCAAAGCGGGAATATTAGGAGTACAAGAATCTGTTAACGTGATACTATCGAAGTGTTTTCTGGGGCTGAGTATATACTGCTTATTCTTTTTCCTATTAATATTCGGAACTAGACGGTGAATGGGTCAAGTAATATCTTTCTTTTAATAGCGCCTAGCTGTTTATTCTTTTGAGTTAATTTTCCGTTTGTCTTTTTTCCACATTTCGAAACCTATCTTGGTAATAATTTGATGAATGTTAGTTTTCAAACTGTCTAACTTTAGGAGGTTGGAGGCTACGTTCTTAGACGCGGTCTCTGCAAAAAATTGTATGATCTTGGTGGTCTAGTGACGTCTGCCCAAACAAAACACTACACCTTCTGAAAACTTCTCATGACATCTTCAGGCCATAATGAGCAACAAAGTCAGGAGATTTTATATGGATTGAGTCGTAAATCCAAATGCGAAATATTCCATAATGATTGATCTAAATTGCTGAAAAGACCACCAAAAATTTGGATTATAATTCGCAGTTTCTCATGCATTCACAAGTAGTTATGTTTGAATCATCACAGCTTTACACGTTCTTCGGTTCGTAAAGGATCCCTATTCCATATACGTAAATGACGTATCATTAAATAAATCACTCTTCAGGTGAAACATATTTTACAACATAATCCTTGCTATCGGTTTTTAAACCACTGAACGAAAGTCCCTATATTAATATAGGCTGACTTTATAGCAATATTCTAGGTACTCCTAGTGTTTATGATTCTTGCGAATGCAGTCGTGTTGTTCCAGGCAAGTTTAAATGAGAGTTTTATAAAAATTTCTTTTGATCCATACTGTATACATAAAACACATATTTCTGGCCACCTGACACAAATTCTCATTTTTAAACAAATAAACCGATTGGATAAGAGTTTTTATCCTCTGAGAAATATTTTTACATAACAACTTCGAGAAGTATTTGAATATTCAAATTGTCTAGAAAAATTCGTGTGTGTGTGTTTTTTAGTTTTTCTCAAATATTTTTAATTTGACTCGTGCTCTAAACATAAATTATTTTTTAACAAACAGTTGGTGGTTTTTCTTTTAAAGAAAATTTTGTTTCGATATGTTATTGTTTGGTTGTAAACCGGTGAAATGCTTGAACGATTCTCTTATAGAGGGTTGCAACGGTACTCAAGTTTAAAAGTCATTTCATTTAAATTTTTTTTTTTTTAATGCACTTGTCCATAGAGACACTCTGTCACTCACTTTGTAACTCACCCGCTCATACGGTTGAAACAGTTCTATGACGCATTATGAATTTTCTTAGAGATAGTGGAACATACCCACCTTATGTTGCAACTTCCTTTAGTCAGGTGCACAAGAAAAAGTATAGAGCTTGTACTGTTTCTGCTGCTGTCTTTAACTGAAATTTTTTTTAAATTATTACGCGGTTAATATTTATTAGATAAACCATTACAAAGTCTTTAACTGAACGAAATACGTTTGGAATTTTAATCTTTATTTTGATAATACAATAGCCAAACACATACAACTCCTTAGAAAGCATATCCTGATTTCAAATTTCCATGACAATATTATTTGCTACTGAAATCTGAGAATCCCTTTTCCGTAGTACGTGTCATTACATTTGATTTGTCTCCCTGTAGGTGATCTTCCGTTCAGAAGTGTTTTGCATAAATTTGGTTTTCTTTTGATTGCATTTTTCCAAAAATATCCCTTCTATCGCATCGTATCTTATTTCGCGTCATGTGTAAAATAAAATAAAATTGAATGGATCAAGCACGTGTCCCACATTTTATTTTAAGTTCTGTTGTCACCCGTTTTATTTCCTTTTCAGAGTGAATTGATTTATTTCTTTTAACATTTCCTTTTGTCTGTTATTTGTCATGCAAATCTTAATAATAATATTGACGCTCTTTTCTAATTTTATTGAATTGAAATAATATTTTCAATTTTAACCAATGCAATCCTTTCTCTTAAGCGAAAATTGCTGTTGCATTGTCATGACAATTTTATTTTACAGAATTATTCACAATCGATTGAAAGTATCGCAGTATAATAGTACACATAGGGTAGAAGTTGTCATGTGATTTATTGCCATCACAGCAGTAGGGTTAAATAGAAACATTTTTATGGCATAATTAGTGTTCATAACCAATTAAACAACATAAATTAGGCGATATTATATTGTTACGTTTTTACCTTTTAAAAACGTTTAAAATATGAGCTCGTAGATTGCAAATAAAATAAAAATTAATTTGCGTTTAGTTTTAATTAAAATTCTTTGTTATTTTCGCACAATTCTGGGTGCCACTGTTCACAACTTTATGTAAACAATAACAACAATTGCTTTAATATTCCTCTGTTTATACCCTTTGCAAAAACAATAACAATTTCTAGACAATTATTTGACAGATTTTTGTAACGAAGATCTTCAAGCCACTATTACTATCTTCAAACACACCGCCTCTTCACAAAAGAGTGACTGAACTTCACTTACTGAGACGATTGAATTGCCTTGACTTTTAAAGCTCATGTCTATACAGACAAGCCCGCTTCAATTGACGCATTGGAAGACAACATTGAAGCATTTATTCGTGAGATACCGGTCGAAATGTTGGAAAGAGTATGCCAAAATTGAACTAAGCGGATGGAACATTTGAGGTGTAGTCTTGGTCAACATTTGCATGAAATAATCTTCAAACATTTAATTATATGGACCGTACTATCGATTCAAATACAGATTTCATGCATTTTTCTGAATTTATTTTAATTAGCTTTTCTTTCCACGCGTCTGTGATTCCTTTTATCTTTTCACACTTCTTTTAATTTGATAACTGAATCTCTTCTCGAAACTGAATCTATTTTCTAATTTTTTCGGATCCTAAAAATGGTTATCGTAATTTACCGAACATTTTATTTGTTAATACCTAGATCTTTTAGAAAATTCTTTGAATTATTATTAAAAAAAGAAAACAAAAATCATCATGTTTTTGTATTAATTTTCGGTGTTTTTGTCTCTTTCAGATACCAAAATAATATCAACAAAGGACCAGTACTTGAATGATGATGCCAATGGCGATGTTGTTGACAATGATAAATTAGGCGACGAAAAAGAGTAAGTACCCACCGCCACCATTTTGCTCTCAAATGTATCTGTTGCTACGACAAGTGCCAGAATAATAATGATTTTTATCTCTCTTTTGTTTTTTAAGTAATCGATTTAAAAAATCTGCACATACTATATTCTTGCTAAAGTCTTTGTGTGCGACCACAAGGGTCCTTTTTTATGTTTTTTATATCATTTTTCTAAAATCTCTTCTCCATTGTACCTGTTGGAAAATTCTTTGAAAATTGGAATTCTATTGTTTGGGTTTTTCTTTTCAGCATTATTGTTTATTTTATTTCTTTTTAGTTTTTCAAAAATCAATTGAAAAATTGCACAAATTTTATAATTTTTTTCTTTTTTTTATTTTACTTTTGCTTTGGCTCATAAATTGAAAATCTGTTGTACAGTGTCTGGGTTATTGTTCTGGATTTAATGGTTTTGAGTCAAGTATTAATGATTAAACCATTGTTTCATCGTCTTTCCAGTAATTATCCAGGTTGCTGACAAGAGTTTGCTTTGACCTTATCACACAACCGTTATCTTCTTTTGCCATTAAATTTAGTATTTGGTTCTCCTCTCAAGAGCTGAGTTAAATGAGCATTTTTGCTTCTTTTGAAATCACAATCGAATGTAGCGCAGTCTTTTGTTTGATGTGGTTTTTGTTTAAATTGTTCCTTTTTTTAATTCTAAGAGTGGGTGTTGCAATGGTAGTTTGTCAATCATATGCGAGACCACCATAACTGTAAACGATTCCAAATTTTACGACCTGCTCCTGTAATTAAAAGCCTCACATTATTTAATAGGCAACCTACTTGGAAACTCCTATCCTAAGGCATAAGAAAAGCACTTTTAAAGCCAACTCTATTATTCTTTGTAAGATTATCTGCAATGTAATTAAATTCTGATGATGATAAGACAAAGAAATCTTCCGATGCTCCTGAGCTTAGTCTAGTAAAGCACTTTTCATGTGAAATATCGGCACAGGGACTAGGTACAAATGTAAATAAAAATTATATTCCACCTGTTCTTTTTCCAATTTGAATTGAATTGTTTACGCTTCATGCATTAAATTGGCAAAACAACAGACACTTAATGAGTCTAGAAAGTGCACTTGTTCATTTCAATTTCTAACAAAAACGTATAAAAAAAAAACTAACAACAACAATAATTGTGCAATGAAAAACCAAACAAAGAAGAGAGGAAAGTACACTACGGGAGCGGCGCCATGTTCCCTTAAGTGAAATCAGCATAAAGGCTAGATTCATACAACTCTACTCCTACGATATACGTTCATTCCTTTTGTGCTCTTCGGTTTGCTTCTCAACCCAAACAATAAATTCTTTTGTCATAAAGGCAGGCAGCATGACAATTTCCTTTTCTGTTTGTTGTCTTGCATTTCTCAAAAAGGATATTCGTAAGTAGTATACTTATCAATTGTCCAATTGTTGCTAGTTATTGCCTCTAATGCCAGCGTGTTCAGGCACAAAATTACGAAAATGGAATTTGCACAGATTCTTTACATACATACCTTGCGCACTGCAAATATGAAATGTTAGGCAGACTTTTGTGAACGAACTAAAGTGTGCAAGTGCTCACGCACATTGCGAACTAGTTGTAGCAACGTACCTTTGCCACACACTAACCTGCTGCGCCGTCTAACTTGGTCACTCTACACCTTGCACGATTTGAACGAACAGGTTCTTCTTTATCGTTTTTGTATACATTTAACCCCTAAATTTTAATTTTTATTGGCTTTTCTTGTTCTTTTCTATGCTTGTCTATTTATTTGTTTGGCGGCAAGTGCCAATAAATGTTTAAAGTGTTTGGTTTTTAAGTATAAACAGTTTATTTTCAATTATGATCCTTGAACTTGAAACTGTTGTGGCATATAGAACTCCCAGCGTGCAAGTGATGCTAGTACTTTATTGTGAAAATATATTTTTAGTTGATTTATTTTCTATTTTTCAAATAACTCGGTTGACCTTCATGTTGAATGCGATTTTAATAGAGTCTTATTGGTTTTCGTGGTCTCTTAAACGACATACATTTCGTAATTATTTTGGCATTGCGTTAACACACTTTAAACCGATCCGACTTTCCACATTCACCCATCATGGTAATGATCACCGTGGTAGTGGTATGTCCTTCAACGTACATGGATTAATCCGTGAGTTAAGATTTTCACACATTTCCCTCGGTATTCCATAATTGGTTCTTAGAATTAATTTGACCTTAAATGAATGAAATTTTTTAATTGTTTTTATTCCCTCGAAATTTCACAATGTAGTTATCATTCTCAATAAGAATTTTAATTGTCTTAAGGGCAGACAGTAGTACTCTTAATTGTCTGAAGATCCTTGTAAATTAGCCTTCTATAGATTACTTTTCAATTCGAATATGTAATGTGTGTGTCAATATAATTGCTTCTAAAAATGAATATATTCGTATGTGAAGATATTTAATGCGGTTAAATTGTGTACCTAGCGCATGGTGTGGTCCTATAAAATACCGGATAGCACGGTTGTACAATTTTATAGAATAAATATTGTTAATAGTTGATGAACAATTTGCCTGAAATGGAGCTGGTGAAACAATTTTCATTCTTATTTCTTTTTGCGGACGTGGGTAATCTATTTGACTTAAACAGGATCATGATAATTAACACATTCACGTCGACGAGTACCACCGGTGGCCCGCACCAGGCTGCCTTATCGGTCGGCGCGTACCACCGGTGACCCGCACTAGACTGTCACATCGGCTGATGTTTACCACCGGTAATACGTATTTGATTATGCTAATAGACGGTACGTAACACCAATATTTAGATCTTTAACACTTCCACTGTCGAAAAAGAATACTTGAGAGTCAGGCTCTATTAAAAGCATTAATTTTTAAAAACAACACGACACAAATTCAAAATATTTAGTGAGGATGAGACGAATTCACGAAGAATTCACACAAAAGTTTACACGATATCGTTGCTTTGTTGGATTGTCTATGCAGCATAATAGCTGCCGTCCGATAGAGCGAAAAGCGCTAAGAGCAGCGCCAGTGGGGAGCACTGGGCCGTCGTGAACAGTCAGTGATTAATTTATAAATCATACATACGTAATTACAACCCTTCAGTCAGGATTATTGACCTAGTTTCTCACACTACTTATGTTGTATGTGGGTTAATTTTATACATAAGTGGCGAGACCTACAGTTTAAAGTCGACTCCGAACGACAGATTTTTGAGAAACTTTTCATGGCAATTCTATTTACTCTTAAGAAATCGCCGAAAAATAATTTTTGTATTTTATTTTGATGTCTGGCCTGGGACTCGAACCCTGGCTTTACGTCTAATAAGCCAGCACACTACCTAATAGACCACGGCGACTTCATAAATCAGATTTAAAAAACAATTTCATAGAACATTTGTTGGTAAGGTTTCGTCGTTGATATGCCATGACCTCTTTCACCAATGAAATCTTTGTCTCTCGTGTAAAGAGTAAAAAAATAACTTATTTTTAAATAAAACAAATATTTTAAGTTTACTGCATAGCCGCATTTGAGATCTATTCGCTTTGTCAAAGCTTTTGTAGATTTTTTTATATGCTGTCCACAAAAAAAAATGTCTGTCGAGGTCATCAAAATAGATTTATTTGTGAAATGATTTTAACTTCGAAATCAATTCTATTTTCATCGAACAATTGCTTCAGTTTTGTGAACAAGAAAGAGTACCTCGAAGTTAAATGCAGGGAATAGAGCAAATGTGGAACCAATTCGAAGAGTACTTCGTGGAATTCGGTAATCAAATCACTTTGTAAACTATTCACAAAGCTTGCAAAACGCAATCTAAGAGAGATTGTTAAACTTGCCTTCAACTAAAGACAGGATTTTAACGGGCAGATAAATTGTTTTTCATGATTATTAGGGGACAATGCGGTAAAAGTGAGGGTTAAGCTAAAGGGAATATCATCCCACCGGTAACGATTAAAGTTAAGCTGTTCGGGTCAGTTTCTCTTAGTCTCAACATAAATTTGGTGCAGGCATTGCTGAATACAACAACAAAAATACAAAAATAACATTCCCACGCTACTTACAGACGCAAAAGTTTGTTCGTTTAATTGGGATTATCGATTAAGAAGTTATTTATCAAGTATGTACGTATGTACGAAATGTCATGAAATTACTCTGAAAAATCGAATTTTATCGATTGTCTGCTCGGCCGCAGTTCCTTTAAACTCCATTATTTTTTTTATAACAATATTTTAATTTCTCACGATCTTCAAATTGTGATTTTAAGTTCCAGGAAAGCAACAAATGTATATAAGTGTGGATGTGAGAGAAGTTCTGATAAAGGACCTTAGTTAATTTTTTTTTTATCGTTTTCTGTTCTTTCTCGTATAGGGGCTCACTTACAAAGTAAAATAATACTGGTACTCTCGTCTAACAATTAATTTTCGGCTCGTTTTCATTGAATCCTCCTGTTATTTTTTTGTTTTTGTTATAATTGGCCTAAAAAAATATTTCCATTACGATCAATCAGTTGAGTACATAACATAGTTCCATTCACTTGTCCTTCCAAGAAACACTAAATGATTACTCAGTCAATTGTTGCAAGCAGACCGAAACACAAATGCAAACATATTGTTCTCTTCTCTTCTCTGCTTCAACTGCTTTGTTGACATTTATTTATGAAGTTGCCGAATTCGATTCGCCCTAATATGACCACACACGCACCACATGACCGTCTTAATTGTCGAATCCAAAAAAGAATTTGTGGTCTTAGATGACGACGTCAAACTACTATTCTCTTGGGCACAAACAATTGCAAGTGTTTGTTGCACATTCATTGCTGCATTGATTTTGAACATGACTTTGTCATTTTGAAATGCCAAAAACCCATAATTGTGTGATCGATAAGTGGGTTTATTATGAAAATATTGTTTTAAAATCTTTAGCATGTTTTCAGTTTCAGGATAATAAACGATCCTTCCTATTCGATTCTAAACATCAAATCCTTTCCTTACGCTAGCATTTACACCTATTCATATGTATGTATTAAAATTTGTATATTTTTATTCCATTTCTTGTGTTTTATGATTTATACTTTAATTTAATAAATGTTTACATATTGAAAGAAAATTCTTCTCATGAATGCAAGCAAACATGTGTGCCAACATTTTAACCGCCAATCTCAAGGATACGCTTTGAACTTGAAGAAATCCTTTCCATTAATGGCATATTGTCGTCATTAAATCTTGGCATTGGTCTCTTGTTTATGTCTATCTGGTTTTACAATCAATAATTGAGTGGAAAGTTCCATGAAAGACTAGTCTAAACAATTTAATTTTGCTAACCCGGGTACATGACTTAACTGTGTGTTGTGGGTATGGAAAAATGAGAACAATCTCAACAAGTGCCACCTTGTGACGCGCCGTGACCCAAACAACATTATTGTATTGTTATTTGAGATTTGAGCAGAATATAAATATTAACGAAGCAAATCCCTGGATCATCAACAGCATCATCATCATCATCATCGTTCTCATAGATGAGTGAGTCGCATTAAAACCAAAGAAAAAAAAACGAGAGATTTTTGTATGGAAATTTGATCCAGCTATACTTGAAAAAATGCTGTCATTAGTTACTAAGATAATATCAGACTATCCTCTGCTCTGAACTGCATTACTTCTACCTCCACATAATCATAAATTGTGGCCAGCCATCCTGTTGCACGTACACACACTCACTTATCACACAATCGTCTCTGTTCATTCCCAAAAGAAAGAAGAGAATTTGCGTTTTCAAGGATTATTTTGTTCTTTGCTTTGGTCTTCTGTAAGATTGAAAGTAAAAGAAGAGAAAGAAAAAGAAGGAAAAACACACAGGTTTTGTAGGCGGAAAAAATATCCTGTTTCAACGTTGTTTAACTGTTGTTTGATCCAATTATGTAAACAATTTAGACTGTCAGTAATAAAATAACAGCAACAACAACAACAATAACAAGAATAAACGTTATTTTTGTTTTTTACGGTTCCTGAAGAGTTAGCGGCTTCTGTTTGCCAGATTTTCGAGAGAATTCTTTGGAATCAATTCGTCAATTCGTCCGTTCAATGTTGTTGTTTACGTATATAAAATTTTATTTATGTTTCGTCTCTTTTTTTCTCTTTTCATTTTACTTTTCTTTGGTCACTGAATGGAGACCTTCACCACCATCAGCCATCCAGCCAGCCACACACATACACATATGTTGCTGAATAAATTGTCTTATTAGCTTTAAGCAGAATTAGTTTCTATCGATAAGTATCTGCATAGGTATCGATTACAGTTTCACAAAAAGGGTCTCAGGAAAAAAAGGAACGAAATTTGTTTGTTTGCTTAATGAGCAGAAAAATTAATCACAGATGTGCTAAATATTATATTCCTTACTGGGCGTTGCTCATTATAACGGCACTTTATACAGTACAAGTCATAAATTTTACAACAATTTAATGAATTTTGTTTTGGATACTCCATGCAAATGTTTTAATTGGACGTTTTCAGTTCAGGAAAACTTGAGCCAACCCGTGTGAAAGTTAGCTAGACTGTACTCTGCAATATATTGTAATTTTGAAGTTGTTTTTCAGCATTTTTTATTACAATTCAACCTCATAAAGTTCTTCTAAAGTATTCGACTTTTACCGCAAAATGGCATTTAAAAGATTAATATCGTTTTATTAGACGATATGTATTGTTTTTGATTAGAATTAGTACCTAATGTCATTTTGAACATTTATGAACATAATACTGTTACGAAAATTAAAAATCTAGATACAAAACAATGCAGTAAACAAACCTGTTTACAAATTATCGTAATGCTTAATAAACAACAAACATCAGCATAAAAAAAATGGTAAACAAAAATATACCAACAATACTTTATTTATATATGTAAACAACGATATTTACATTTATATAGAGATTTCAAGAAGGCGAAGCCTTGAACGTTCACCTTCCAGAACAATCATCAGACTGTTTACCCTGCCACATAAAAGGCGTGGCAAAGCAGGTGGTTAGTTAGTGATGGTTAGTTAGTCTTGTCTAAAGACGTTTATGCAAATGCTATAATTAGAGGAATAACAAACAAAGCAATTGTTGGGATTTACATCAAGTTCTGAACAATGGCACACAGAACTGTGCTAATAATAAAGAATTTTAATTAAAACTAAATACAAATTTATTTTTATTTTATATGCAATCTAGGTGCTAATGTTTTAAACGTTTTTAAAATGTAAAAACGTAACAATACTTTTGGCGCCATAAATTATAAATATAACCTTAATTTGTCATAGCCATTCTTTTGTCAGTATTACAACCTATCTTCTTATTCCACTCATATCGTGTGTGTAACTTTTATCCATGAGTGGCAGGACTTACAGTCGACTCCGAACGACAGATTTTGAAATCGCAGATTCTCGTCACTTAAGCGACTATTGGACATCAGGAATTATAAAATTTATATTATTTCTGGCCAATAGCAGCATAGTAAACTCCTTTCTAGTGGAGAAAAACAATTTCTTGCGCCAGTTTTATAAGAAAGCAATCGTCCCGTGATTGCTAGTAAGGGGACGCACTCTATATTCCGAATTAAATTGAAATCGATGCATAATCGATCCTAAATATGCAATTTGTAATCTAAACTCCGTTAACTTTATTAGTAAGGACAGTCTCCGGAGAGCAGCAAATACTTTTGTCGCATTGTTATATATAATCAGATACTTTATGTCCAATATATCACTTCTAAGAGCAAAGTGCAATTAAATTTTAAAATTCAGAAAATAATTATTTTTTTGTTGCAGTTTTCAAATGTAATGAACCTCCTCACCATCTACGTCCCTTAATTTATCGAATATTTTTTTTTAATTTCTTTCTATTATTGAAATCCCTCTGTGCCTTTGACCCTTTACTTGGTTTTAGTTCGTTATGATTTTTTTATTTCTCTCTGCCCTTCCTCCAATTTACGTTCACTTGTTTTATTTCTTTTTCTCTTCCAACAACAGGTTCCTGTTGGAATTTCCCCACCCAAGTTATCTCTCCTTTCTATTCTTCCTCTCTTTAACATTTTGCCCTTGTCCTGCCCTTTATTTATCAGCACTTTTCTTTCAATGTTGAGCCATTGACAGGAGAAATCTGGAGAAAATGATTTCTTGTGACTTTCTCTCATCGAGTGTCTGTTAGCAAGTGGTTTTCTTTTCTTTTTCTTCTGATTCTCAACAAAGAGGAGACTCAACAACAGGTACCTGTTGATTATATTGAGTTTTTCTTGGATTTTTCCTTGCTTTTCTATTTTGTGAGAATGATAGTGATTTACGTTTTTATCATTCTCTTTCTCAACTCATTTTCTTTTTCATTTATCAGTTTTTTTCTTCTGTTTGTTTTTGTTTTGATTTTCACACTTTTGCTTTTAGTTTGAACGGAAAATGTTAGAGGGCGTTACAGTAAAGATACTGATAAGTTCTTTGTTTTAAAACGAGTTGTTTTTAAATTATCATTGAATATTACAAATTAAATAAATTTAAAAAAGAGTCGTACTATAATGACTATAGTTATAGTATTTATTTATTTCACCATGATTGTAAATTATATTCAAATTACTATGACCCTTGTAACTAAGACCGTTGTAGCGTAATAGACCAAAGGTTTTGGGGTGGAATCCAACCCAAGATCCTCATGCCAATATGTTAGCACACTACTAAACTAGATCAGCAAGGTACCCAAGAGGATTATATCAGTCAACAGTTTTCAAAACTTTGTTGTTTGTTGCACATATTTTATTCGAATTGTGCAAACATTTAGTATGTGCAATAGTCGAATTATGTTAAATTAAGTGTGAACTACTCTTTGAACTCCTGTACGACTTATCATATCATTGTTCACGTCAAATACATTGTTGATAAATTACCGAGACGTTTTATTTTCGATACTTTCAATAGAATCCTTTGCTACCTGTCCAATTCATAGATTAACACAATTACCACAGATTATAATTAATTATTTCTCCCTGTTTGATGATATCGGCTGTTGCAAATTATTGTTGACCACTACAATATTGTATCCCATTTAGTCATGCACTGAGACTAGCCTTTCATACTAGCCTTCAAATGTCAAACTAATGAATTTCATTTGCGTTCTTCATTTGGTTTTTTCTTTATTTTCCTTTCGTTTAGGCAAGAAGATGACTTGGAAAAAGCTTGGACCATGGGAAATTGACTTTAAACATGGTCCTGTACGTGACTATGCAAAAAAGTTTTCTTTTCCTTTTTGTTAAATGTTTTTACTGCAATTGCCGTTACATTTTTATTGTAAAAATATTAATTTTCTATTCAATACAAATTCAATTCATAAGTACAATAACTTTGAAGGCATTCAGCATTTTGCAATTCCAATTTTTTTTATATTCTACCTACAATCAAAGTATTTCGAGAAATATGTATACTCTGGGGATCGGATTGCAAGAAGAAAATGCAGTCATGGACTGTGGGAAATTTTCTAAATCATTTGAGAATAAAAATTAAAAGAAAAAAATGTAACTTAAGAATTATTTGTGGTGATTTATTTCATTAGGTTTCATAAACTGCGTACTTGTGGACGCATAATAAAAGTATGAATAAACAATTAATGGCCAATTATGACAATAAATGAATCAATCAATTTCCAAACTAATTTACATTTTAATTGGTGACATGGTAATTCACTCACTACCCACAACTAATAATTCGATATTTTACTGTATTCTGCAAAGAATCGATTCTAATTGCGTGAAATTAAAACATAATTGGCTTCTAATGGGCCTATTCAAATTATAGCATCGTTTTGTTAAATAACTTATTGCCATTATGCGGCAGTAATTCAGTTATACTCCTTTTGGAAACCAACGTCACTTTGGAAAAATAAATGGATTTACCGACATTCATAAACTTCTATTGAACCTACATTTTGAACAAAAAATTAATCAATTTCTTATCAATTTGAAGCTGAATTCAGCTCAATCCTCCTGTAGATACCACCTGTCCTATTTTACCGAGAATTAACCGTAAAAAAAGACATCATAGAATTGTCGAGATATTTTTCAGCACTATATTTAATCTTTCTAGAAGTCGCCGTTGTCTAGTAGGTAGTGTGTTGGCTTAGTAGACGTAAAGCCCGGGTTCGTATTCCAAATATAAAAAAAATTTCTTGAGCGTTTTCCTCTGAGCAAATTTCTGGCAATATCTCTAAGAGTAAATCAAATTGCTATGAAAAGTTTCTCAAAAATCTATTGTTCGGAATCGACTTTAAACTGTAGGTCCCGCCTCTCATGTATAAAATTAACATACACAACATCAGTGGTGTGAGTAATTGGATCGTAATCCTAATCAAAGGCTTGTAATGACCAATTACAGTCGAACTTCTATAAATTGAATCACCATTATCCAGAAAAAAACTTCAACTTATGGAAACTTCAACTTTGGAAAGCTAATTTACAAACGATATAGATGCTGTTGCCACGATATGTGTTTCAACTTATAAAAACTTCAAGTAATAGAAGTTCAAATTATAGAAGTTCTACTGTATGTTACACTGGAATAAGGATAAGTTTGTGAGATCTTCAATTATTGAAAGCCCTAATCTTATGACCCAGTAGATATCGATGTTCAATTATTCTCGTATACAATAATAGTTTCATTTATTAAGTTCACACAGAATAAAAAAATTTCACTTGAATACGTAACACGTAAAATAAATATACGTTCCTACTCATATGTACATAAATATGTATGCAAATTGTCATTGCATTGCACAGGAAAACGTAAAGCATTAATGAATTCTTTTCTAAGCGATTAAATAAATAGAAAATATTTCACCTCAAGGCATAAAAATAAATTGTACGTTTGTCAGTCAGTCAGTCTGTCCTTCCTTCTATCGAATCGTGGTTTGTTTTGGCTTCATCTTTATTTGCATATAAAGAAAGTCTTTTTAAGGAAATTGTTAAACAACAGAACAACAGAAGAACAGAACAGAACGCAATGAAATGTGTTTGTCATTAAAATTGTTGTAATACAACCAACGTAAAATTATTTTGCATAGGCCTCTCGTTACATTGTGTCACATAGAAAAAGAGGAGAAAAAAAATATTTCCGGGAATAGAAACTAATGTGTCGTACTGACATACAATAAATTTGCATACAAGAATATGCATTCTTGTCATAGATCACGAAAGAACCTAAACCTAAACGAACCCAACCCAATTCAATTGGAAGGCAGACAGACAGACAGACAGACAGACAATAAAAGGTAACATAATAAAACATTTGTGCAAATAGAATAGAAATGAATACACTTAAGTATTGTATTTAAATGATCATCTCTTGTATTCTATTTGTTGTTGGTTTTGGCTTTGCCTTCAATACCCAAGTTAGACTAAGTGACTGATCTATGGACGCGTTTGAATGCTTAGTTGAGTTGATCTTGTTTGATGGCGATGATGATGATGATGATGATGTCAACAAAAGATACTATTTTCGCACATTTTCTGTCATTCGTTTCTTTTGTTTTTACGCAAAATATGACATAAAATGAGTTCGGGATGTTTTGTGGGCATTTAGTTGTTGTTGCTTTGAATTCCTTTCACATGTGTAACACACATGACAATGGCTTCTTCTTCTTCTGTCGTAGAAGATTGTGAGCAAGTATATGATATGTGAGTGTGAGTGTGTGTTCAAAAGTCGCTTTCTAAGGAAAGAGGTCAGATTCTGTGTTGTTTTCTCAAAAAAAAAAAAATACTCAAATCCAGTTATAATGGAAAAACAATTTTCCTTTTTAATTTTTTCTTTCTTCTCGACAAATTCCACTTTCCTGTGTTAGTCCCGTTTGAATCTGGGATAAGCCCTGTTTAACTTGAAAAATGTTTAGTTTTTCTTTAAAAAACACAAAAACAAATCATCAACAATTATTGATTCTATCCATTCATTCCATTCATTCATTATATTTATTTACGTAGTTACTATAGAAGATAAAATAGAAAAAAAGATTTACTATCTCGGTTAAGAGTGATAAATTTTGCGTGTGTATGTGGGTGTCCTTTTAAAACTAAAATAAGACAATCTTTAGTATACAATTACGTTGAAAATAATAGCACAATTTCCAATATTGTACAGATGCGCTTTAACTGAAATATCCACATCATCGAAAGTAACATTTATACTTCGTGTTTTTTCTTCCCTATAGGCCGTTAATAACCCGATTAACGAATTTGGGCCTGTCCTAACACAGCCTTTCAGGTTCCTCTGCTTCTTGCTTGCCTACGCCAGTTGGTTATACCAATCAATGGCAGGGCTTCCTCGATCTGATCCTTACAACGCAAAAATGATAGTCTTCTGCGCCGACTTCAGCATGGCCGAGCCAGCACAGCAGCTGGATGTTAATACGCTGCACAACGTTCATTTTGTTGAGGAGCTCATACAGTTCACTGTTAGATCGGATGCGGTAAATTTCGCCAACTCGCACGGGACCGAAGATCTTGCATAGGAATAGGCTGCTGCATCAGTGGAAGCAGAACACAATGGACAAAACTGCTTCTTTCATGCACAGAACTTGTGTAAAAATGCGCAAACACTTTGCTGCTATTATTTTGAGTGCCACTTAAAATATCCAAACGTTGCAGATATTTTAAGATTAGATTGCAGGCTCAACTCAATATGCTAGAGAACGAGCAAAGAAATATTTTTAATCCCTTTTTGTTTTACTTTCCTTCTTTAATGATTCCTATGCTTGACACGAGTTCTCCTAATCGATTCTACACTAACAAATTAACTCTTTTTCGGTTGCGGCACTGTGGACATTTGGATTCTGTTTTATTTATTTTATTCTCTATTTTTAATTTCTATTTTTCTTTTCAATTATGCATGCATATCGTATAAGTACATGCAAAAAATCATTTGAATTGAATTGTATCCACAAATACACACAACACATGTGGTTCCAAGGTTAGATTATTATTTAATTTTTAAATTTTTTATTCTACCATAATAAACATAGAAAATATAAACCCATTATTTTGAAGACGCTTCTTTGTTAAGTTGGTATGTCTTCTCAGCAAGCTTCAACTGAGGTAAATATTGCTCAGAGTTTTCCATAAATTACATTTGTACTGTAGGTATAAGTCAGTACTAGTAATATGGCCTTAAGAGAACCGATATAGAAATACAGATAATAATTCATTGTAATTCGTAAATCTAATGGTAATTTAAATATTGATTGGACTTTATTTTAAACGTTTGCAGTGATGTCCTTTCTGCTAAGAAGGCTCAGACTAATTGATTCGAGGTCGTATTTTATTTAAAACTAGCAGATTGTACCCGGCGTTGTGCGGGTTATTTTTTCGCCCCTTTCCCCTTTCTGAACCCATTTTGGTTGATCTTAGATACGGAATACCTCCAATAGCTATTTGAGAAACTTGACAAAGCTAAATCGTATAAAATTACCTATTACCATTTTTTCTCCCTTTGTCCCATTTCTTCTCCCCTTTTGGTCTAAATTTTTAAAAGATTTATAGCCTATAATCTGCTCCGACAAAATCTCGATTTATATGCTATGCACTGAATTTTCCCGCTTGTGGTCCCTTTCCCCTTTTTGGACCCTTTTTGGTCCAACTTTAGAAACGGAATACCTAAAATAGCTATTTGGGAAACTTAACCATGTTAAATCGTCAAAAATTACCCATTACCATTTTTTCACCATTTCTCCCATTTTTCTCCCCTTTTGGTCAAAATTTTAAAAGATTTATAGCATATAAACGGCACCGACAAAAGCCCGCTCTATATCCCAAATTTCAAGAAAATCGGTCCAAGCGTTCAGGCGTGATTGGCTAACAAACAAACAAAAAAACAGACTTACAGAAAGATTTATAATATATATTAGGATTAGGATTACAAGACTGGTATCGAATTGACGATCAAAGCACACGAAACATCTCCACTACAATACAAAGTGAAGCATACAGACATGTTATAGCTTTTAAGCTTCTTCTTCTTAGCTTCTCACACCACTAATATGGTGTGTGTTAATTTTATACAAGAGTGGCGGGACGTCTAATATTCCAACACACTACCTACTAGACTATAACGACTTCAATTACCCTATGTAACCCCAAAATTAGAAGACCTTTTTTATTTAATATACGAATGAAACGCGTTCTATTAGGCACAATGTCTTATTGCACCAGCAACTGTAAAGAACAAGAGAAAAAGCCGGTTGATATAACCGGTATCAAAAAATTACACAATTGAGAATTATTGAGCAGTAATCAACTCTGGAAAAACTTTTGCATCTGCATTCAGATGCAAAAAAGAAAAATTATTATAATCCTTGCCTTTATTATCCTTTATGAATTGCTGTATGAGTACGTGTTGTCCTCTGTGTAGTATTTTAGTGGGAGTTTTACATTTTTTGCACATGCGATGAAAGCCTCACATAATTTTAACAAGTCGTCCAATCTTCTGATTTAAAAATCTTGAATTAAATAAAAAAAAAAATCATGGAAAAATGAAATTGATTTTCTTTTAAAACTCTTGTCTGTAGCGCAATCAGTTTTCGACGTTAAATTTAATCATTTTTCATTCATATTTGTCTGCGTTCCTTAATTCTTTTTTTAGAAGGAAGTAAAAAACGAAATTGTGTTTTATCAGTAGAGTTCTTTAGGGCCACAGACAAAAAAAGTTCTCAAGATAAGATTTTATTTGTTTTTTCTTGGTTTTTATTTTTTTATATTTTCTTGGTGACCTTTTTTTTCGTTTGATGTTGTATTTTTCTCAATTGGATTCATTGATAGTTTTTGTTCTTTTCTTTGACAACAGTTTTATGCGCAAAATTATCTCTTGAATGGTGTTAAACACTCACTCATGCACTTACATACTTGTGCAGACAGTTAGTTAGTCAATGAGTCTGTCCGATCATTTGCTCATTTAGTCACTTTGTTTGGATTGATATTTGATTGCCATTTGACGAAGAGATAAGAAATAAGTCGGCTTCAAAGAAGTATGTCATTTAAAATACATTTTCTTGCATGTGGCATAAGAGTACATGAACTATTTGTACATTTTAATCTTCGAATGGAAATGTAGAAAAAAAAAAGAAGAACACTTGATACGTGCGTATGTATGCGGTATCAGTAATCGGGTGTACTTAATGGGCATATTAATAGCTCGCTCTACTGATAATGTTATTTTATAGCATTTACATCTACAGATCAGCTTCTTTGTTCTTTAATATTTGGCACCATCCAATCTGAGAACTATGCTATTAGCCACGTAGAATATAAATTTTCTTGAGCCGAGGCATAGACCCTTCTATATTTAATATATTTTTACTATTTTGTAGACATTTTTCATAGTTGACCTTCCAGCGCGATTTGTTGCATACGTATATACATGGTCATTACAAGCCTTCTCACACTACTTATGTCTGCTGGGAGAAAGATAATTTTGCCGAATTAATAAAAGGTTAACGACTTTAACCAAGCAACGTTATCGCCTTTAATTTGTCTGAGAGAATATTGCATAAATAGACTGTACTAGTGTCCTGCAATGGAGATATGGGATACCAGTGTTTAGCATTTCAGAAAGTTAATTACTAAAGGCAAAACAAAACTTTATATTTGAAGGACTGTCTATCAGGACACACTTTATTAATTATTTTCATAACTCAACCAATGTAATTAAATATTCTTAACCATTGAACGTAGAGCAACAGTATATGATAGTGAGATTTGAAGTTCAGAGTAAATTTAATTTCGTGCCTGTTTAATAAACAAGAACCCCCGTTTGGATTGAATTGCACCTGGAAAAAATATGTTTTTAATTTTAAAATGAAAAAGGAAAAAGCTTTTTAGCCAAAAACATTCATTAATTACCGAAAAAAAAAATTTTAAAAATCGTAAAATTTCAAAATCAAGTTTCATTCTCAAACCATTTTGTCTATATTTCGTCTCTTTCTTTGATGTTTCCTTTATGTTTTCAAAAATAAATGGAAAACGTTACAAAATTTTTAAACATTTTCGTAAACTGGTTTATCCCTTTTAGAAATGTCTACGTAAGTAAGGAGTGTGTTGTTGTTTTTAAAATAAATGAATCTCTTTAGCAGGATAAATTTAAGGTATCCTGATGAATGCATAATAATTATTAGATTTACACACACTAACACACACACTCATCCACAATGGAATTTACATATTACAACATAACGAACGACAATGACGACGATAGTGATGGTGATGGTGATGTTGATGTTGAAGAAGGATGCGTTTACCATACCATACCAGACAGACAGACAGACGTGACACACAAAAAGACAAACACTGCGAGCGTGCATGAAACAAACATTCATTATAAAATCATAGACAGGATTTCACTATATTTTTAACTTTTAATTTGTTTTTGTTGTAATTTTTTTTTTTTTTTAAGTTTCTCTATGCTAGATCAGTTGTAGAATGAAAAAAAAATACACAAACTCAGACAGCAGATGTAATAAAATGATGTGCAAACGCAATGTTGATTTCAAAAATTGTGGTGGTTTTGGAACGTTTTGCTATTTCTTGTCCTCTTCCCACAGATTTCAGTAGCTTATGAGTCGTTTCCTGGCTGTGTGTGTTGTTGTCAATGTACTACACTGTGTGGTGCGTGCGTTCTATGTTTTTATCTGATTTATTTGAGGGGCGTATGAACTTTAGCCAGCAAAACAACAGAAAGTTTTCTTCATACTGGTTTCACTATTCTGAAAAGCATCTCTTTAACATGATCATTCATTTTGATTTTTCTATCTCTGGACAACCCTTGATTAGAAGGATTTCAAAAAGATTTAAATTTAAATTTTTAATTTTCTATGCCCAACTCAGTCACCCAAAGAAAAATGTCATCGTCATCATCATATCTTTGGCAACTTTTGTCGTCCTGCTAGTCATTACACTCGTCATCTTTATGATCATCATTTTATAATTTCTCAAATTCCCAAAATAAACACACACACAAAAAATATTCAAATGTAAAGGAAGAAATGGAAAAAAGGATAAAAGAAAATAAATGTCAAAGTGACATTGTTACATCACACATCATAAATGTTGACCAAAAACCAGCCAAACCATCTATCCACATCCTTTCATTCATTCATTCGTTCATTCAATTCATCCATTACGTCTACCAAAGACGTAACTGACTGATGATAATGATGATGATGGCCGGCCAGTTGTCAGTCAGTCATTGCTGCAGGAAACTTCTCAAAGCTTTAGGCAAGATTAATGCAAAATGGTCAGTTTAGCTGTAATACATTCATGATTGTAATGCTGATGACCACCATGAGATGATGAGAAATTCATTTTTCTTTCTTATGGAAAATTTTCCTTGTTGAGCCGTGCCGTGCCATTGAAAGGATGAAAGGAGAGATGGTGTTAATGATTATTATGCAAGAAAAACAAATATAAACAGAAATAAAATAATTTATTTGTGGTTGGTCAACTATGTTTTTCTTTTTTTTGGTCTTTAACAACACTCGGGCAGCTGTAAGTTATTAAATTTGAAATTTGCATAAAGAAGTCTTATACAAAATCAAGGATTTATCTTTTTCTTTCCTTTCTTTAAGTCTAACCAAACAAGTTCTCTTTTACTTTTAATTATGCCCAGCATAACAGAGAAATTTGAAACTCTATTATGAAAATGAAAAAAAAAGAAAATGAAAGAAAGAAATCCAACAATCAAAATCTTTAAAAACAAAAAAATAAATCGTTTTGCAATTTAGTTTAGTTTCAGTTTCATTTTCTGTTCATTTTTAGTTACACAAAGAGGCAAAGAGATGAAAAGAAACCAAAGATTTCAATATCATCTCGGTAAAGCAACACTTGCTGAAATTGAATGAAGAAATATGAAAACCAAAAAATTAAATCCTTGCAATAATAGCATCATTGTATGTTGAGCAAATCCTTTGAGCTGTAAACCGGCCGTTGCTCATCTAGTGCTCAATACAAGTGAGACAAACCTATTTTTTTTTTTCGTATTTGGTTTTAATTTTTGCTTTAGTTTCGCCTCTGTTTACATTTTAGTTTGTAATTAAAATTCTTTTTTGGACTGGCATAGTTTAAATTTAAATGCCAGGATTAAAGAAAATGTGTTCGTCCTTAAGGCAAAGTGAACAATTCGTTAAAGAGTGCTATAGAACAATTCTGTCGTCACAATAGCAGACCTAATGGGATATTATGATTTGCATATGCTCATTTCGTTTTGGAAATATTCCATTGTACTCCTAAACGTTGAAAGTGTTTTTATATTTATTTTTACGTTTAACACACTGCATAAGCTTTGATTTCAGATTCACGAACGAATTGTGTTATACAATCAAAATTAATATTTTAAGGGAACCACAATTCCGTAATTTATGTAAACTCAGACCTCTTGTGATTGATTATGAGTATTAATAACTTTAACTACAGTAGATTATGTTCTCTGCATCAGTAGATTAGTTGATGGTTCTACAATTAAAGTTCAGTGGGTATGAGTCCTATAAGACATAAAATTCTGCCGGTATTTCTATGACTGGTACAACACCTACCGCTTGATCTTTTCTGTAAATGTGCAGCAACTTTTACTGGTCAGAACCTTTTAGACTACCATAGTCTCTCGGATCGACAACTGAGAAGTACATTTTTTTTATAAGCAACAGGCCATAGCAATATTCCGAATATAAAAGTGCAAAGCAATCGCGGATGTCGCATTAAGAACCTATAAGTCTAGATTGATATTTCGCTAATAAACTCCGTTAATAGAAAGGGCCACATTGATCTATCTCTCTATCTGACTATCTATGCTTCTTTCGGATTAAAAATTTTAAATTACTTACCCACCTAAGTCCTACTATTCTGACAGCGATTTTATTATTACCTTTCGGGTCTTTCGTTGCTTGTATCAAAACCGTTGACATTTCACATTTGCGATAACTTATTTGGGAATCTGAATTTGTGGTAGAAAATTTTCAGGTAAATCAACAATCCGTTGATCCGTTCAGAGGTAATAATAATATGTTCCTTTTACTCCGCTAGGGTCCATAGGGCTCGTTTTAAATAACTCTTATTACGTTCGGTAAATAAGCAATACGTTTTGAGTTCAAAAGACTTTCTCTCAGCAGATTTCTGGCAAAAACTCTGAGAGTAAATGAAATTAACATGAAAAGTTTGTCAAAAATTTGTCGTTCGGAATCGACATTAAATTGTAGGTCAGACGACTCATGCATAAAAATTATTACACACAACAGAAGTGGTGTAAGAATCTAGGTCGTAATCCTGACTAAAAGGTTCCATCAGAGAATACTTTTACATACAAACTACAGCAAATACAAGTAGTCTCCAGCAAAAATCAAAGCTTAAAAAGGTAAAATTTAGTGTGTGCACTTTTCAAGAGTGGTGACTGGTTAGTTAGTTTCTACTCTAACGAGGCATAACCAAACTCATTTCGTTTCTATCCGATGGAAATGAGCTGTGAAATGAGCTGAACTACTGCGCAACTAAAGTGATGAAATTATTTTCCACTTAAAAACCTGTTAAGATTCGAGCGAATCCTTCGTCAACCGGGCTACGCACATAGCCTGGCAGGGAATAAAACGTTACTTTTTGTTAAGATCGTGTCATGTGTGTATGAATAAATATCAGTTTGTGTGTGTGTGTGTAAATGAATACATTTGTATGCTTGCGTGTGCATATTCTTGGCGCTAAAATATTTGCAAATTTTTGTTTTTTTTTTTTCATGGTCATCCTGTGTAATACACTCTCACTTGTTTGCTTGCGTTGTCTCTGTGTGCGTGTGTGTTGTGATTATAAATGTCCTGCTGTTAAGGGTTATTGTTCGTCTATTGTTTTTCGTATTGTCGGTGATTATGGATTTCTTTATTTTCTCTGCCTCTGCCTCTGTCTCTTCTTTCATTATGCTTCAAAAGGATTAAATCTTCGTTAAGGAAGTAAATTTCCCGCCTTTTCTTGTTTTCTCTTTTGCAAAAAGATTTTTAGATGACTGTTGGTTTCATACACAGGACAGTTAAAGAGAGATCTTTCCAAGTCATCTTTCTGTCACCCACAACCAACCAACAATAACTACAAAATGTTTTGATAAATTATTAACATTTTTGGTTACTTTTTTTTTTCATCTTCTAAAATGAATTGTTTTTTTTTAATGTGAAACACAATTTCTTTTAAATCCTTCTACATTTAATAGAGAAAGAAATTATAAAAGAATTGATTTTTTGGGTTTTTCTTGAAAGTATTGATCCTGTTGACAGTAGGCTGATGAAAAGATTTCATGGTGAAATCTTTTTGAATTTTTTCAGGAACTCCTGGCTGGAGTTGGTTGTTTAGTTTTCGAAACATGAAATTTATGAATTTTTCGAAAATTAAAATTTATGATTTAAAAATTGCTGTTAAGGGACACATCAATATGTCAAGAGAGCAACCAAAACGAATTGCTTCGTTCAATATGATTTCCAAATTTTGTAAAAGTTTTAAAAATAAAAAACAGAATAATTACGCCGTATCGCAAATACCATTGTCTTTTCAATACAAAAAATTCAATAATTGGATCAAATTCCAAAAAGAAATGATAAAACCTTTTCAGCTGAACTTCACTATAACACGTGACGAACGTTTACACAGGTGCTTACACATCCTTTTCATTTCATAATACCCAATTCAAGAAGTAATCAATAACTGAATGAGGAAATGTGAATGATTTTGATAAGATCACATAAAAATGATCATTCGATTATAAATCTCCAGTCATCAATATTACTTCCGTTGCTTCCTATAAAAGCGTCAAAATACGATCAAAATTCTATGGAAGAATAATAAAAGAAATTTGATTTTTCTTTTAATTTCAATTTCATTACATTCCATCTCGTTGAACAGAAAAGGATGACAACGTTTTGATTACATTTCCAAAGGAAATAAAAATCTGTCTGCAAAAAACATCACAGTGGAGGACAAAATTTTCTAATTACGTTTTAATTGATGTACTAAATAAAGATACACTTAAATTATTTAATTGTAATGGCAGTAAATATTCGTAAACGAAATTAACCGACTGGCAGATCTACATATTTTCAGAAACTGGGATGTACAGATTGCAGAATATATTAAGTTTTTAAATAAAATTGTTGCATATTAGGTCCTAAAGGCTCGAAGGACCATTTGCTCTTTAGGTTCAATGCGCTGTTATTTCTTCTGTTTCATGTGGAAACATGTTTGCTGTTCATATCACTAATAAAGTCTCACATAATCGTTGACAGGATAGCTTTAGCTGGCACTAAAATACTGTTTCGAATATTGCTTACAAGAGCTCTGCCGCCAATGCCACTAATCTTGTGCTATGGACAAATTTCTAACACCTGCTTGTGCCACACGTATGGTAGTAGGCTTAATTGTTAAATTGAAGGCCATGTGAGAGAAAGCAGAACGCCTTAGGCTTGCTGGTCACAATGTCTTTGATTTTCATATTTCTTAAAATTGCAATTGTCCTTTCAATCACAAACTATCGTTCATTTTTCGGCCATCACTGTATGACAAATATATTGATATGCAGGTATTTTAATTAATTGAAAATAAAAATGTTGTTTGTTTATTTTGTTTTTGTTTTTTTTTTTATAAAATTTCTTGTTTTTGATTTTGGGTAAGCGTAAGCAGTGGCAGGAGAATGAATATGTTGTGATTTTGTCTCTGGCCTGATAATTTAACACCTACATCGACTGTATGAGCAACAATAAAAATTTTTTAATTCATTCTTAGCATTCGTTTGGCAAATTGATTGACTGACTAAAAATCAGAGGCACAGACAGACAGAGAGACAGACAGACGGACAGAATAAAATATTCATTTCAATTATGAATTCAAATTGCGTTTTAACAATCAACTGAAGAAGATAAAAGAAGTAAACAAATATGAAAGAATTCAACAATGAGAGGAGAGAAGAAGGAAGACGAGAGGAAGATAATAAAGAAAGAAGCAGAAAAGTCAAAGAAAAAGGATTGATTAATAAATAGACAAAGAAAACAAGAAGGGGGCAATATAGATGCATGCATGCATGAGTGCATGACTTAATGGTAGAAACGTTGGTTAAATTTTTTTTAATGAATGGTATGGAATGGAATATAAATTTCACAAAACAACAACAACAAGTGATAAAAAAAAAACAGTATGATTTATTTATTTTATTCAATTTATTAGAATTCGAACAGTACCAGTCGTACTATTTTATATCTTTGAACATAAAAATGTTGTAAGAGGTGCAAACGTTGTAGAACGTGAAAGAAATACTGGAGAATTAGTATTGTTTGCATTTGATTATTAGTTTTTATTTCTGGTTTCTGGTTTTTTTTTTGTAGTTTTGGTTTTTCGTCTTCTTACAACAATCCAACCGTTTTAATTGCAAAATAATATTTTGATTTTGTTGTTGTGATTATTGCAAATTTTTTTTCTTTGCTTTTGCAAGCATTTTTTGTCCTTCTTTGAAGTCGTAGCAAATCAATCTCAACCAGAATTGTTTTTATTGTTGGGGTTACACTTACACAGGTGATTGCAAACAACAAATACAACACCAACAACAACAATGTGTAAATATCAATACATACATACATACGTGGCTCATTATTTTCGTTATTATTATTGTTCCTTTACCCTTTTCTTTTGTTATTTAAGTTTTTTTCTCCCGTCTCTGTCTCTCACTTTGAATGTCTATGATCATAGAACGAACTAGAAGCAGAAGAAGAAGAAGAAGAAAAAGTAAAATCATACAAATTTATTGTAAATTGTACACGTGCAATAAAGAAACCCCAACCATTTAACCAACCATTCAATTCAATATTCATCTTCGTCTTCGTTGTTAATGTTTTATGGCTTTGAGCGAACCAAATCACTTTGAGTCGCTTTGAATTCTGTAGAAAAATAAAAAAAGGATTGTTGACGACGAAATGGCCGAATGACTGACTGATTGATTCACTGACTGACTGACTGGAGCTTGGCTCAATGTCATGCATGTATTCCTCGTAAAGTGTTGTTAGTCTGTAAAAGAATTCAATCACGTCTTTATTGTTATTATTCTTGATTGTTTTCTTCTCTCTCCTACTCTCTCTCTCTCTCTCTCTGTCTTCATTTTTTCAAATCAAAATCAAATCTTCTCTCCCTATTTAAATAATATTGAGAAGGCTTCGTCTCTCAATTGTTTGTTTACAATTTTCTTGGCCTGGACTTGTTTTTGGCCTTTTTCCCCTTTCTTTTCACATTTTCCTTGTTGTTAAAAAGTTGTTTTTCTTGGTACTATTATTGAGTTGTTGTTATTGTTGTTCTTAGACATTTACTTAGATGTTGTAATAGAACTTGTTGTTTAAGAATCACTTGGAATTGTTAAAAGAAATCCAACAGCAGGCTCCCAATTCAACGTATACACAATTTTTCTTTTCCAATGACTTTTCTGTTTAAATGTTGAGAAGGATGGCCGTTACAATAACTACAACAAATACAACTACAATAACGACGACCACGACTACGACAATAAAAATAATATGTTGTTTGTTGTAGCCAAGTTCAAAAAAGGTACAGTTTTGTCTTCTATTAAGACCAGTTTTTCTTCCCACAAAGAAAAACTTGCCAAGTCAACTGGATTGTCGGATACTTTTTTTTTCAATTTTGTTTTCCATAGGATTTTTCTATTGAAAATTTATTTTCTCAATACACAGGTCTTTGACACCAACAATCAACAATCATTTTCTCTCTTGTTCTTATGTTTTCCAATCAAACGGGGGGGTTTTCATATGAGAATAAACGAGACAAAGAAATGTAAAATTTATTTAGTCTTTCATTGATTTCGTTTAAATTTAAACTCGTAATAAAACAGAATAGAATTTCAACGTTTCCTTGACTAGGACCCCAATAAAGTTGTTTGCGGAAGTAAGAAAAATATGTTGCTTATGGAAATTGTATGGAAAGAATGATGCAAGTGATAAAGGACTTGATCTCCCCTAATTGTTATTATTTACAAAAATGCGGCTAATTTTTAATCGGATCAAATCGTTTATAACACACCCATATTCTTTGTACTTACTGTCGCATTTCCCGGTGCTTAATTACCATAATCCTGAAAGAGTATTTACTTTTCTAATTTGTATAGAAATGACCTGACCATATCGTCTTTTATGAGAGATTTACATATAAATCTCTAATTTATTCGTTATTTTTATTGTTTTAATGCGTTAGATAGACACTTTTTATAACAACAAAAAAAAATCATTTGCTTTCATTGGATATCCAATGATCACACAACTGAGTTTTAGGCATGAATAGTTAATGTAATTGTAGTCACCGTAGTCTAATAGGTTAGGCTAGATCGGAGTGGTAGCTTGATATCACAAAGCTCACTTGATGTATAGGTAGTGTGTTGGCTTATTAGACGTAAGGGCCAAGTTCAGATCCCAGATGAGACATCAAAACGAAAATATGAAGAATAATATTCTTTCAGCGACTTCCTCTCAGTAGATATTGAGAGTAAATAAAATTGCCATGAAAAGTTTCTCAAAAATCTGTCGTTCGGAGTCGACCGCATGTCTGCTCTCAGCCACCAAAGCTTTATTACCGATCTAGTCGTATATCTGCTCTCCATCGATAAGCTTTCGAAATTCGTGCAATTCGAAAGATATTTTATAAATTGGGCTTAACTTAGATTTGGCGATTCGCTTCTTAAAATATTTCAAAATAAAGCTGTAATAGAATGGCAAAGAGAAATTAACGATAAGAAGTGTTCCGTGAACTGGAAAGTAGCGATTATGAATTTTATTTTGACTCTTTCAACACTGACTTTTTCCCTCATAATCTTACATACTGCGTATTACTGTTTTTTTATCAACGAAAATTAATTCCGACCAGCATGACGCAATGGGTTAAACTGCAGGTTCCACGACTCATGTATAAAACTTTATGCACACAACATAAGTGGTGTGAGAAACTAGGGCATAATTCTGACTAAAGGGTTGTAATGACTTACTATGTGTGTCGGCTCAGAATGCCAATTTTCTTTCGTTACAATATATTTTAGGGTTTTTATATTAAATTGCGCTCCTTTCACCTATTTTCATAATTTTGTAATTCTGTTTTATTTTTTTTCAGATCTTTAAACAATTTGGATCCAAGGTAAGTTTCAATTTCCCGCATTTTGGTTTTTTTCTTTTTTTAATTTTATGTCTACTGACGGTATTATATTTGAACACTAGCACTTGCTGGTCACTCCAAAATTGGGCTGTCATTGCCGCAAGTCTTGTTGATTAATATTCGAAAAACATTATACTGCAGACGACTTCAACATCATTTCACGATCTTAATCATAACGCCTAGAATCAGAGTCAATTCGCTCAATTTGTTTTTCTGTAGGCTTCACTAATATTTTTGAATTCATAAAGCCTAAGAAATCTGCTATATACTCGAGGAAAATATCCCAATTTCTTACAAATTCAGTAGTACAGGAGCTTATATCACCAGGACCTCAATAACAACATCAGTAGTCGATTGTCGTAAAGTCTAAACGTTCAGTTCAAAGGTTTTTTCAGACAAAAACTGCAGAATACGGACTTCTTAGCTTGTAGCTTCCCTTCATATTTTAATTGAATTACAGTTCGAACCTCTATAATTTGAACTTCTATTACTTAAATTTTCTAAAACTTAAAGCACAGCATCTTGGTGAGAAATTCTATTAGGTTTTGCTTCTTTAACTTGAAGTTTCTATAAGTTGAAGTCTAATTTCTGGCTAATGGTGATTCAATTTACAGAAGTTCGACTGTATTTAGTATTTGGAAATCAGTTGTCAAACCTTTCAGTATTCAAACAAACATTTATCGTGAATTTGTGTTTTTTTTTTCTCTTCTAAACTGCAAGCGTACAATTTAAGAAGTTTTTTAATATGTGGAATTGCACACTCCAATCGGATATTGTTTTTATTTTTTTTTATTTCTCTTTTGTTTAAATTAATTTTTTTTTTTATGGTTATAAAAATTAATAAAACATTCGTATTCAGTTAAAAATCATGTATAGAAACATTTTCTAGTTAAACAAAAAGCATTAAAAATAAAAACATTTATTTGCGTAGAAAATCAATTGGCGTCGATACCACCAGATACCATAATGATGATAAAGTGCAAGCAAACAGGCTTTTTGTTTTGTTTTTCGTCTATGTTAACGTGAAAAGCGTTAATGTCTTCTGGTTAAGAAAATCCTATAAAAACACCGCATAGAATGGAAAATTTTAAATGTTTTAAGGAAAATAAACATAAAATAACGTAGCAGACACGCCCACGCAATTGCAAGTTTAGACATTCTATTGATGCATAACTCTGTGGTCTTTGCAACTTTCCACTCTTCTCGTTCAGAGAGGAGTAGAGTACGTGTTGTTATACACGTTTTACAATATGTTGAGGCCAAACACTGAATGGGGCTCATTTTTGCTTTCTTTGAAATTATAATTTTTAGTTTTTTTCTTTCCTAATGATCATTATCGAGCTCGTTGTTGTTGGTATAGTGTTGATTTTAACATTTTTCTCTTATTCAATTATTTTGTTGTTTTTCTTTTTGTTTAATTTCTGTTTTCATTATTTGTTTTAATTTTTTGTATTTTTTCCTAAACATTTTAATTTTTGGTGTCTGACTTCTCTCTTAAAATGTTAAATCACGGTCAAAAGGCTCAATAATCAATAGGACACACACATACGACCATGACTGCTTTTTATTATGGTCGTTGAAATGTTTTTAGGATTGGTTTGGCGAAAAAGTAATTTCTTCTCGCGTTGAGTATCCTCTCTTTTGGAGATCATTTTTGTTAGTTTAGCGCATTCGATTCTGTTGGATCCTGCTGGCATGAATAATTAAATTCCGAAATTATAGTTTAACCGCCCCAATATATTTTTCTTGGTACTTGTAACGGACGTTTTGAATATTTTGTATGTTTTTGAAAAACAAACCGAAACCTGCCATCATTATACACTGACAAACACTAAACCAGGCATAGGCCGGCAGTGGACAAACAAACAAAAATTTTACAAACACACACAGAGGCAAGCACTGTGAAAACGATGGTAAAGAAGTGTTGTGTTGTGCTGCTCAAGAATATCAAAATATCTAAAAAGAAAACTAAAAAGTGCTTTGGAATTTCAATAAATTCTTAGAGAGATAAAACACACACAGACTGTGACTGCAGTTAAACAGGCCCCTCATCCAAACAAGCCAGCCAACGATCCCGGCAGAGCGACATGGAATTATTTCGAAAACAAACCGCGAGACCAGACAAATAAATAAACAACGCGTTTTAAGGTGACTGAACTTGTACTAAAATTCCTCTGCTGCTAATTCTACTACACAAATGCGACTACAACTTCGATTTCGACTACTACAACTACTGCTACGTTCTGATTCTATACAAAATATAAAAAAAAAGATTAAAAAAAGCAGAAGAAAAAACTCAAAGGCTCTAAAGACGAAAGAGACTCCTCTTGGCATTTTTGTTTACAAATAAAATCAAATTATTTATGCAGACCCCTGAAGGAATTTATTCCTTACGGTCTGACATGTATGATATTTTCTGTTAAAATTTATTTTTTTACACTTCTATGTACCAAAACCTCCAGATATAGGTGGTTAAGCTTCATTTCAGCCTTCATTTTATTGAGCTTTTTTTAGTGACTTGTATAGATTTTAGTGCTCACTCGCCGGCACTAATAAAATATGAGAGAACGTTGAATTGGTCATCCTTCTTAAAATTACGAAAATTTATTGTCCTTTTTCTCCCTTTTTTTCTAAAGCTGTTATCTATTTGAAGCTGTGACCATACCATGTATACGTAAATTATTTTCTGTTGGCCCTAAATCAACCCATCTTCATATTTAACTTTCTAAACCTAAGGTGTTGTCCAAGAATTTCTTTCACATTCAGAGACCAATTTCGGAGCAGCAATAACTTCAGTTGAACGATTAAGGAAGCAAATACAGACGGATTAGCCTTCTTATGTTTAGTCTCCGCTACAGTAGACTTGAATTGCTTTCTGTCTGACTTAACAATCTATTGAAAATGTAAGAAGAGATATCGTCATTCTGTTTTACAATTATGGAGGTTAAATGCCTCTCTTCCTACAGGATAATTCAGAAGTATTTTGAATTCTAAAAATTACGATGCTCCAATCCAACTAGAAATTATCATCCAGGAAAGCTCCTGACCAATATCAGTCTCATCATCTAACACCTACCTCAAATCTTGACTTCTTTAACCATACTGAGAAAATTTCTATTCTAACTGAACTACTCTATCTCTCTATGAGTTCCTTTGTAGTATTGCAGTATTGCATACATATTTAGTAACTATGTACGTATTCAGCATCTAACACAGCACAATGCCACTTCTAAGTTTAGAACATAGATTAACATGCCTTCGATTCATTCTAATTTTTAATATCAATTCTCCTGTTGGCAATGTGGAATTCTATATTCAAAACTGATGCATTGGCGAATCATGGAAGCTGGCACTCGTTTAAAAACCTGTCTGGTTTCCTTTTGAAAAAATAAAAGAGAATATTTTTTATATTTTTCAAACGAAATGGATTTGAACGATTTTATTGTGTTTTTGGCACAAAAATAATTCAAAACAAAACTGCTCGTATTTAACGAGTACATGGATTTTTATTACTTTGTTGTTTATTTCACTCTGTGGGTCGGTATTCACGTACTCAAGACGCGTCCTCCTAATTTTCAAAGACATTAGCAGTGGTAACATAAGTTTACCTTGACTCCTGCTCATTTTAAATGCTGACAACAAAGTCGGTTAAATGCCACGTTGCATTTGTATTTGATTTTTCGTTTTTTTCTTTCGATTCTTCATATAATTTCTACGTTTCATTTTTTATACAAAATTTATTGGCGTGTTATTCTTACTTTTTTCAAGAGATAATACAGAAAATAGGTTTTAGAGGAGAGAATTTGCCTGCTCAACCGTATTGATACAAACAACTCAAGTTTGTTTGCCTATATTTGGGCAATGTTTAGATTATATCCATTTCTAACCCCTCCACCTCCCCTCGTATATTGTAGTGGTGGGACCGGGACCTACAGTTTAATGTCGTCTCCGAACGACAGATTTTTAATAAACTTTTCATGACAATTTTATTTTGCTCTCAGAATTTTTGCCAGAAATCTGCTCAGAGGAAGTCATATTTTGCGTTTGACCTGGGCTTTATGCAATGGCCTTACGTCTAATAAGCTAATTTTTACAAAATATCCGTTTTATTTTCAAAAAATTTGTCTATTTTCATAAAGGGGGGGAGGCAGGATTATTATTTTTATGCAGACAATTTAAGCATTAAATTATTAACTTTTTTTATTTTACTTTTTCCCATCACTGTACATCATTAGACATTTATAAAGATAAACTATTAGATACCGTACTAAACTGTATTTTACCTAAAATGTACGTACGTTCGTTTGTTTATTTTTATTTTGTTTTTTCTTTTTATGATTTCCTTCCTTTCTATTTGTGTTTGCTTATGTACAAATATAAACTTTAAATAATTAAAATGTTCTCTTATGCCTTAATATACTCTGCGTTATTTTTTTTTTCATTTCTATTTCGATTTCTATGCATTCATTGTGGAAATTCTTCTATTTGTTCTGTTTGTATCGTTCCGTTTTCAAATTTCTTGCAAAGGGAAGGGAATATTTTTTTGATTTCGTCTGTTTATTTCCTGATAAAATAAAACATTTTCTCATTCTCTCTTATGGAGGAGAAAACTATACTTACGCCTAAATTGTTTACTTAATTTTAGAGAGATTAGAGAGGTGTTTAGGGAAATGAACCCTATTCAGATTATTTATTTAATGTTTTATTGAACTTTCAAGAAATTCAATTGAAGATACTATAACTGTATGACATAATTATGGAAGTTTCCTAAAGTCCAAACAAAACTACCCACAAACATTGTGCTTCAAATACAATCAATTTCTCTTTTAAAGCAAAGATAAGAAAATGATAACCCAACCAATATTTGTAGAATGTTTTTTTAAATGATGTTCATTGAAAGCAACGTTTAATGTCAACATAAATAATAATCACGCCTCTGTATAACTATATACTGGATCGTATACGTAGTAATTGCCACTAAATGTGGCATTGATGTCCATTTATTGGACAGCACAAATTCAATTGTTTCAAACGAACAAGTGTCTTAAAAGCACATTTTGAGGTTAAATAGGTAAAATGTTATATTTATTGAGAGCTGAGTGCGATATAGAAAATTAGAAACACATTTCACAGAATTGGATTGTCCGATCTCGTTTTGAAAATTTAAATTTCTGGAAAGGAAAGATATTCCCTTTTGTGGGTGTTAACAAAACTCAACGAAACTTAATTTGGTTTGATTAGATCAGTGAATTAAGGAATTAAAGCGTTACAAAAATAAAAGAAAATTACCAAACAATATAAGGACACACATAAGTTCATTTACATGATTAGAAATATCAAGCCCTTTGGATAGAAAATATTCTAAAACACGACATCAACTGAATTCGTAATTTTCCACCAGAGGCAGAGTTCTCGATATTAAAGATATTATTTCCCAATTCATTTTGTCGAAAGGCATGTTTTTTTGTTTGGTGTATCAAACCAGCAAAGACTTCAACTTATAGAAACTTCAAGTTAAAGAAGCAAAACCTAATAGAATTTCTCACCAAGATACTATTGCTGTGCTTTAACTTTTAGAAAATGTAAGTAATGTAAGTAAAGTAGAAGTCGCCGTGGTCTAGTGGGTAGTGTGTTGGCTTATTAGACAAAAGGTCTGGGTTCGAATCCCAGGTCAGACATCAAAACGAAAAAATATTTCTTCGGCGACTTCCTCTCAGCAGATTTCTTGGAAAGACTCTGAGAGTAAAAAATTGCCATGAAAAGCTTCTCAAAAATCTGTCGCTCGGAGTCGACTTTAAACTGTAGGTCCCACTACTCATGTATAAAATTAACGCACACAATATATGTGGCGTGAGAAGTTAGGTCTTAATCCTGACTGAAGGGTTGTAATGGCCAATTATGTATGTATGTATATATGAAGTCACCGTAGTCTAGTAGGTAGTGTGTTCGCTTATTAGACAGAAGGTCACAATTTAAACCTTCAAACCCTCTCAACAAGAATAAAATTGCCATGAAAAGTTCCTCAAATATCTGTCGTTCGGAATCGATTTTAAAAGAAGATAAAAAAGAACTCAAAGGCTCTAAGACGAAAGGGACTCCTCTTGGCACTTTTGTTTACAAATAAAATCAAATTATTTATGCAGACCCCTTAAGGAATTTATTCCTTACGATCTGTTTTTATATTAAAATTTTATTTTAAAATTAAATTTTTTCCACCCCTATGTAAAAAGAACCCTGGTTATACATATCGATGGCTTAATATAGAAAGGTCATATCTCATTTTTTTTTTTTGTTTGCAAAATCGGGGTTTTTAAATATTTTGGTAGACTAAACTCACATACACATCCTCTGAAAAATTCAGCTTTCTAAGTTGACAAATAGTTGACTTACAGCAATTAAAATAGAAGCCCTAATTCATATAATATTGGATAAGTATTTCTAACTCTTTGTGCCGAGTGAAAATAGTAATATATCCTACCGTTATTTTATTATTAAATTCCTGATTTATTTTTAATAGAAACTGCATTTAAACTTTTTTTAAAACATTATTTATTAAGTTTTTTCCTTCTCCTGTAAAGTACTGAAAAATTAAGATAGGACCTTTCTATATTAAGCCATCGATACGTTAGTGGTTAACCTTCATTTCAGTCTTCATTGTACTTCAGTGACTTGTATAGATTTTAAAAGATTCTGCCAATCATGTATAAAATTAACACACACGTCACGAATGGTGTGGTAAGCTAGGTCGCAATCCTGATTGAAGGATTGTATATATGTACATACTATGTATATGAGTTAGGTATGTTTATCATAAAATTTTAATTATAGCAGAATCAAACTAAGTTTTTCTTCTTTCATTATATTTGTAATACAAATCGCTGTTCTATGCACTTTTAAGCAGGATACTCCTTCGTTTGAGATTTGTTCAAATAAAATTTGTACATATTCTCTTCCTTTTTGTAATTAAAAAATTTTTAAATTCCATCGGAATTTTTCACTATCATTAAAATTTGTTGTGTGGTGATCCCTATTAGTAAAAACTAAATGTTCGAAAATTAAAGGAACATTTTCGAAAATAATGATCGTAAAACGTCGTTTAAAATTCGAAACTAAGAAATCTAAATTGAAGCAAGTTTTTTAATTTACGCTCCAAAGGATCAATGATAAAAAGATTACAGGAATCCTGCCTCAACAAACAGAAAAACAAATCGTAAGAATTGGTTTAAGGCACCGCAAAAAGATGGACGTTTGATGAAACAATTCAAAACCATAAAACAAACACTAAAAGAACAAAAACAAATTAAAATTCGATTTGAAAATCTTCCATTTTAGCCTGTCTCTTTTAGTTTTTATTACAAAATAAGAGTGTAAGAGGGAGCGTACATAATTGTTGGCTTACAAAAGAATTGATTTTATAATGAGTATGAGTTATATTAACTTTATTGTTGTTTTTATTCTCATTGTGGTGTACATATTTTATAACAGCAACACAACCGTGAGCACCTACCATATATTAATTAACCGGTTAAAGAACGGAAGATAAAAACAAAAGGAAAAAAAAGAGAATAGCGAATATAGAGAGAGAACTAATCAATGAATGCCGCATACTTTGAAATAAGATTGTATGGGTAACACACTGAATTACTTTTATAAGACTGAATGTGAGAATAGAAGAAACTCAATCCTGATGAGACTTAACAACTGGAAAATCTTACGAAATCTTACGAGAAATCACTTGTTAAAGTGTTAAAATAATTGGAAGAATAACAATAACCCACCCTAAGCATACGATAAATCCTAGATTGTCTTTTAGAATTCTGTTTTATTGGAATATTTAACGAGAAAAGGGATATTTTATAATATTTTTTTTTTTTTTGTTTAATTCTCTTTCTTATAATATTTCTGTTTATGTTTTCTCTCTCCAAACCCGTTTTGCAAGTGTAAATGAATAAAAATGTTTATTATTGACATTGTTCAATAACCTTTGTAAAGTGCTTATGGAGCTCTCTTAAAACATAATAGTATTGGTGCCTGCCGGTATTGCCTACTAATCAAACACAAATCACTAACCTCGACAAGGTTCCTTCAATTTTAAGGGTTTTTTTAACAATCAATTGATTGGAAAATAAAAAATACACTTCAAGGGAACAATACCTACTAGATTGGGATTTCTTTTTTTTTTACTATTTCATATTCTCCTCCGTGAATAGTCACATCATCAATTCAAGTCATTATTAAATAATTTATCAAACACGCTAGTCAAAGGATTTCTTTTGAATTTATGATTAGACAGTCATCTGGAAAAGTATTCTCATACTCCCATTTATTTATATTTCATTTTTAGTCTAGGTGTGGCATTTAAAAATGAATTACTCTAAATTTTCACACATAGACAATACAACACTAGAAAAGTGTTTTTGATCGTGTTCTTTTCCAATTACTTTCAATACCTTTTTCTATTTTATTTCAAATTTCCCATGCAAAAAAAACTAATTATAAACCGATTTAGTTTTATTTTTTATCTTAATTGACTTAAAATTATATCCTGATTTAATTAAGCATATCGTAAGAGTAGGCGCCGTAATCTAGTAGGTAGTATGTTGGCTTATTAGAAGTGGGGCCACGATTCAAACCACAGGTCTCACATCAAAATGAAAATATGACGGCGACATCCTCTCAGCAGATTTCTGTCAAAAACTGTGCGAATAAAAAAAAAAATTGCCATGAAAAGTTTCTGAAAAATTGGTCGTTCGTGGTTGACTTTAAACTGTAGGTCCAGCCAGTTTTGGATAAAATTAATACGCTCAACATAAGTGGTGTGAGAAGTTAGGTCGTAATACTGACTATAAGGTATGTATTATTCCCACATTATTCGCAGATGTGCAACAAAAACAAATTTTGGTGCAATCATAACCATTTCGAGTAGGTGTTATAACAGTCAAAGGATTAAATATTTATTACCATTATACGTTTTTGAATGGGAAATATACTAAGAAAGATCCTCAATTAAAGATTCATATACTTGAAGTACTTTGATCACTAAGTTTACTGGTTATTCATTCTATTTAGTGACAGTGGCACGAATGCTACCAAAATTGTGCCTTAAACATTAAACATTAGCGCAAATGCCAAGCGACCCTTTCACCTATCTATGGAAGGGTAGTGTAGACTAAGAAGAAGAAGAGATGATGTACTTCAACTTAACCTTATTATTGTGTTTGTCTGTTGTTTCTTTAACAGTAGAGAACTAATCTTCTCGATTGAAATTTCTTAAATGCATTCATCTGATATAAGAAAAGATTTGTTGTTCTTACACTTTAATCTTTGCGACTGTAACACCTCATCTTTAATAGAAAAAAAAAACTCCTCGTAAATTAAAAAACAAACTCAAACACCAACAGGCAAAGGAAATGAACACAATTTTTATTAGAAACAGAAACAGAACAGAAATGAAAGATACTCTTGTAAATTAAAAATTTATTTATGCATCATAAAATACCAAAAAAAAAAAAAAAATCGAAGGATCGTAAAAATATTTATCTTTGCTCTTAAAGAAGATACAAAAAAAAAAAAAAACTCTTCTTATACTTCACTTGAACTTAAAAAATCCCAAAAAAAAAAGCAAAATAATAATAAAAAGAAGAGATTCTTCTTGTAATTTTTATTTAATCGTTAAGGAGTGTTTTGTAGCACTCAGTGTACCGCACTGAGTTGTCTTTAAGGCAACGACAACAATAACGAATACAAGTTTTAAGCAAAACCCATCATTATATTCCTTAAATATTCAAAAACTTCCAATTGTTCGTTTTGTTTAGTTTCATTCGTTTTTTATTTTTTTTGTAATTGTTTATGCAACAGTTTAAGGTTTTTTTGATAGAAAATTTATGGCTTATGGCTCCGCGCTCTGCATGGGTCGGCTTTATGTTGTCTATTGTCAGTTCTTTTTCTCTTTGTTTTTTCAGATTTTTATTATTTTAAAAAAAGTAATTAAAAAACGCGATATTTTGTGGATAATTTAAGGAAATGGCGGTTAGAAAGGGGATGTTTTGGCTCGTAAAATTTCGATTTCAAACTAAAAAACGGAATAAGAAATTAAGCCAGTAAATGTAACACAATGAAGTGCAAATAATAAGAAACTTAAAGGATTTTTCTTTACCAAAATAAAAGGACAAAAAAATTCTAGAAGAAAATAACGAAATAATGAAAACAAGGAAAAGAACATGTGTTCTAAGTGTTTTAAGTACTAAAATAAACACTTTTTCAGCTCCGATTCGTTTTATCAATAAGACTAGAGAGCAAGGAATTCGACAAGTCCTGTCTAAAGATTAGAAAAAAGAAAATTAGAAAATTGTGTACAAATGTCTTCCAAAAATATTTTTATTAACGCATTGGAATGCAAATAAAAATACAAAAAAAATCACACGATTAACGTATTTACGTGAATCCTTAAAGATCGATCGCTTTAAGTTTTTATTCAGTGAAAGCTTTAGCATGTAACCTTTACCTGAGGCTCTCCACCCAATTTAGTTGTGCCAAATATTAGAGCAAAGAAATATATTTGGATGTGTGTATTTAGAAGACAGACTAATCATAATATTCTGAGCGATTTTGGCTAAACTCTAAATATTACGAGATAAAGAATGAACACTCTGAACACTTGTTTAGTTCGGTAATTAAATTGTTGCCAAGGCAAATGCAGATATGTGGACCGATCTTAATCGACGTCGGTGATACAACAGTTATTATATACACATGTTGTTTTAGGCACAAACGCCCGCAACGACTTTCCATAACGTATAATATTGCTAGTGATTAAATCAACTTAATTGAAGCTTGAGAAAATCGATTGAACAATGAATTTGATATTGAGAGTGGTATAAATACATACATAATTGGTCATTACAACCATTTAGTCAAGATTAAGACCTAGCTTCTCATACCACTTATGTTGTGTACGTTAATTTTATGCATGAGTGGCGACATCTTTCATGGCGATTTTATTTACTCTTCGAGTTTTTGCTAGTAATCTGCTGAAAGGAAGTCGCTAAGCAATATTTTTTATATTTCGTTTTGTTGTGGATATCTGTGACATGAGACCTGAACCGTGGCCTCATGTCTAATAAGCCAACACACTATCTACTTAACTACGGCGACTTTAAATTTGAACCTGAGAGTTACATTTTTTGAACTCGAGTTGAGTTGAGTTCTCTTATTATCCAAAGTAAAAGTCTTTGGTATTTTTTTTTTTTTGGTAATTTTTTAAAAGGTTTTTGTGTTCAAAAAGGCGAAATTAATTTCACACGCTCAATAGAATTTAAATTTTTTAACAAATATTTTTTGCAAACGGATGTGATTTTTCAAATTGGCAAAATCATAAATTTTCAAAATGAAATGTTGCATGTTGGCAAACATTTTTAATTTCCAAGTAATTTAACAAACACGTCCCAAAAGACTTTATTTATATACGGAAAACAGGGACAACAAAAAAAAATTAAAAAAAAACCCAGTCTGCCAAGCAAATCCATCACAAACAGAAAATATTTTTCAACAAGAAAGACAAAACAAAAAAGGAATATTTTGTTTGAATAACATTTGTAACGGCTAATGAAAATGAAATAAAATTCATTCAGTCATCTGTTCGTTCCTACACTCTTTCATTCATTTTCAGTGCGGGTCGGGCTGCAAAACTGATTTGTATAACACCTCAGGTGACAAACAAAACAATTTCACCTTTTAATCGAAAATGTTCACAATGAATGAATGACTGAGTGAAATGACGTGGCAGGTTTTCTAAATAAATATCGGCACAAAACCCATTCATGTAACATTGTTGAAGCAGGTGAAGTTTGTAGGTGTTTTACAGAACACGGTTAAGGTTAAACGCTTCTAATGAAATCTATAAAAAAAAACAACAACAAATTTATAGAAGTGTGAACTGGCATTATTAAAGGGTTAAAGAAATCGTTTTCTACTAGTGGCCATTGTTAATGTTGACCTTGATTTTATCGCACTTTCTTGCATAACATTTTAATGGGAGGCCATTTAAGTTGATAATGAAATCTGTGATTCGAAAACCTTTGCATAAATTGGAGAAAAAAAAAATTCAAAATTACAAGTCGATTTCACAATGTCATTTCCTGTCTGCCTCTTTGTTTGCATATCTCGCTCTGTCTCTCTCCCTCTCTCTCCCTCTCTCTCTCTCTCTCTCTTTGGTTGGTGTTTGTTTATTTCAAGCATGTTTATTTGTTTGAATTTAGTTTTGATTTATATTCAGATAGACTGGTTTGAATTGGTTCCCGCCAAAAATTAAAGAAAAAAAATCCAAGAAAAACTGTCGAAAATAAACAGAAAAAATTAAACGTGACTGCCATACATGCCAACTAAAAATTTGTTCGTTCTTCTCAATGACTTTGTAACAACTCTGAGCAAAAAAAAAAAAGAAAAAAGTAATTCAGACATTCCTTCACAAAGTGAATGTCCTGCATACTGAGCACGTACCGAAAAGGCTTTGCTTTGGCGACAATTTTCATATCCTTTCCCAGCTACTGACACGTATGTATGAACATAGAAGGCATGCTATTTCGAAAACAGTCACAGATTGAATTGTGGCATTGCAAAAGATTCATAACAGACATGTGTTGCACATTCATAATACATGCCTCATAATAATCTATTCTATTAGTACTTGCTGTTTTCTTTTTTTTTATTATTCATATACATATTTATTAATGCTACACCATTTCCGCTTGTATTTTCTGCAAAAATATTTCACATTCAAAATTCACAACAAATTACTTTCGCGAAAATCAAAATTCCATAATGTATTTAGGTTTGACGAGAGAGCCAAATTCATTGTAGATATCTATACAATCTTTATTTGAACTTGTGTTCCGCTGCCATTTGAAATGTTTTACATTTTTCGACTCTAAATGCGGGTGTTTTTTCGTCACAATCCACTTTGCTTAGTGATATACCAACCGTACCGAATGCCCCTTTACCCACATGACCGGTACTCAGATCTAAGATCAGATCCTCTTGAGCAACTTGTGTTAATCGTAACTACTAAGAGACAGAGCTTTTGTATACATACAGCTGTTGCACATTTAAGAACGTAAAATTCTTCTCATATAATAAGCTGTGGAAAACTCTTCCATCTTAGGATACATTTCTTAAGACTTTCCATCCAATCATCGCATTCGCCTGCTCTTTACCCGATCTGTTCTCTTTTACCCAGTCTGTTAATTTGTTTGCGCTCTCTGTATTACGCAGCGACCCTTCCCAGTCCTTTACTGATATCTAAGGTATTAAAATTCAAACAAATGAAGGAAAATGTTTAAACACAGCAGGGGAATTGCTATAAAATCATCAAGAAAATAGAAAAATTAAAAAAAATCAAAATACGATACATACCTGGATCCTGCACAAGATTTGAAAACCGATTGTCACAGTCAATGCAAAAGTTTACCAAGAATAAACAGCCAGGAGAGTTATGTTTTTCCTAGGATGGTAGCCGACTTTCACATACATACATGCACATACATAATTGGTCATTACAAGCCTTCAGTCCGGACTTTCACTGTCAATCATTTGATCATCTGAATAAAGCATATGCCAAAAGCAGCCAGACTATACACTTGGACTGAAGCACATTCTAAGCTTCTGATAAGCAGACTCTAAGGTATCCATTTTAAATATAGGACCTGACAGAAACCAATAGAAAATAATTTTATCGTTTGAAGAGTTACCGAACAAAACGGTGCCTGTTTGATTAGAAAGAGACAACATTTTTCTAATTAAACTTAAGTAAAGCCTTTAAATTTCATTTATTATTCTGGTCGTCGCACGCACTATTGAATGATTATGCAGAGAGAGTTTACCATTATTTCTTCAATGATAGTTTCTTATCCATTAGCATGGCACAAACGTTTAATAATCTGCACCGTCATCAACATAGACTTGTAGTGTGGGAAATGGTGTAATTCTATTTAAAAATTCCCTTTGTTTGTACGAGTCACAGGAGTATGCCCAAGTTCTGGTGGCCGCTACCTAAAATCTGTTGCCTAATTGTGTTGTACTATTTGATACCGATTCTACCGCTTGTAGGCCTGAACTGAAATAAGCTTGTCTAGTTTGTAAGACACGTTCGTTTATGAAAAAATAACAAAAAAAAAAAAAGAAATCAAAAATGGAAATTTCTGCAATGCTGTAGGTGAACTACATTCACATGTACCACAAATAAGGAATGAATTTTTTTCTAAAGATCCTGTGATTTCTGCCGCTTATGCTCATTCTTCTGTATTTGTGTTCTTCTCTCACTTGTTAATTTCCTAAAAACGTACAACAACAACTACTCATGAAAAGGGAGAACGATAGAACATGAAAATTCAATGAAAATTATTGAAATACTTAGGAATTTTGCGGAAGTCCTTTAGAGATAGTAATTGTTCCGTTATTCACTGTATGGGTCTTAAGATGAGATACAATGCAACAGAACGACATGTACATACGTTCAGAACATCATACGTTCATTGATAACTTGTTAAATTGTTATTGTTTTGCACTTGAAATCAAAATTTCCAAAAAGAAATAAAAAAAAATATTCCAAGAAGACAATCAATAGACCAATAGACCGACCACCTCACAGTATTTTGTTACAATTATTAGGAAATCTTGCGGCAAAACCTTGATTTTGTTCTTGCCTTTATTGCTTTTCATTTGATGTTTGTTAAGCGTGATTAACACTTACTTTTAAGCGACTTATTGAGACAGAGAGTTGTGTGAGTTTCTCTTGTTTTGCGTAATATGATGCTGGAAGAAAGAAATTTCTTTGAGCAAACATTTTTGCACACTCAGTCTGTTAGTAATAAAGAAGGCCCAACAAGGATAATCACTTTAATATGGCAGCCTAGCACGCATACTTAAATAATCTTTATTGCACACAAATTAATGAATAAAATAGAGGAACAATGGCAAGGACCTGTGTTTATGTTTACCAGAAGAGCAGCCTATTCTACATCTCTACTGTTCCATCATTGTTTCCATTGATTCACTTACAAATTGTTTAACACAATAGTGAGAGAGGAGAGAGACACACACACAGAGCGATAGAGGGAGAATGAGTCATTTCGCTTTTATTATTTCATCATTATCAAATATTTTGCAGATTCTCTTGCGAGTAATACTCAAGTACTCATTTCCAGGATTATCTAAAGGATATGCCATGTAAAAAAATGCCAAAAAAAAAAAGGAATGAAAACATTTCACATTCATGTCTTTTGGCAAAAAAAAATGTTTAAGTTTTTTTCTGTTGCTTGTTCCTGGTATTTTATCGGCATCCCTTATAGTGGCAAAGGACTTTACTTTACTCTGGTGTATTGGCGCCTTTATTTGTGGTCTTTGTTTGAATTCTGTTTAATTTCTGTAATAAAATTCCAAAATTTTTGTGGATTTTTCATTATTTTTTTCGTTTTTTTTTTTTGTGATATAAAACGTGAGAATATCCTCCAAAAAAAAATTCTTTTGAACGCCTGATTGCATTTTATTGCAGTTTTGTGATGGGAGACAAAATTTTTGGGTAAAAATTACAGAATGAATGAAAATTATTAAAAAGGAACATGTTCTTATCTGTTGCATGGTCTCCATTGTAAGATAAAAATCACTTATGGGTCTTCAAATCAAGTGAATTATTTTTGATTTTAAAGAATTGAGGATAAAAAAATCATAAATATTGAGGAATTTCAATTACCTAATTAAACTTTATATTAAAGGACATTTCTTTAACGTTTACAATAATATGGGAATAGTATTCGATTTTTGATCTCTTTTCAAAAACGAATTAGTTTTCTATGATTTACGCGGGACATCTGTAGTCAACTTCGTCCCTTTAATAATGAGAAAACATTTAAACAAATTTTGCATTAACGTTAGCAAAAACGCTCTCACTAGATAGAAAGATATGGTAGCATAAGAAAGGAGCAATATATCCTTTAATTTAAAGCTCATTGGAATCCTGTAAAAAAAACTGAAACTAACCACCGATTGTCGAAGTTTCTAGACCGTTGTCGTAACATACATACATAATTGGTCATTACAACCCTTCAGTCAGGATTACGACCTAGCTTTTCACGCCACTTATGTTGTGGGTGTTCATTTTTATACATGAGTGGTGGGACCTACAGTTTAAGGTCGACTCCGAACCACAGATTTTTTTGAGAAACTTTTCCTGGCAATTTTATTTGCTTCCAGAGTTCCTGCCAGAAATTCGCCGAAGAAATATTTTTTCATCGTTTTATATCGTTTATAAGAAGATACAATAAACAGAGAACCCAACTAAAGATATAAACTGTCTGAGAGAGTGTTTGGTTACCTTCATCTGCAGCAAATTTTTTTAAATTTTTTTTTTCTATACAAGTAACCATAATCCTTGAAATACAATATTCTGCTGCAACTATGAAAATATGTGTGAAGTATGTACACGTATGAAAATGTTGAGTGCTAGATATGTCGATAATTAGATTAAAAGAAAGTTTCCAGCACAGCTTCTCTATTGATTTTCGAATGACAGGCAATAAGGGATTTTTGAGAAGCTGATGTGAAGAAATTTCGTTCCACATGACTAGACTTTCATATTATTTTGTTTGGAAAATTGTTCATCAATATTCATGAATATGCCTGTGAAAATAACGAACACCTTTGCTCTAGCAAGCACCTTTCAGAGAAAACTTTTTGTTTCTTTGGGGTGGTGGTGCAGAACTATTTGTAATATTCTTCATTTGGTGTGGCACTGGTGGGAAAAACAATTTAAACTGAAACTAAAACCATTTATTGAACACAACACAACACTGAGTGTATCAGTCTGTCAGCCCAGTCAGTTGGCTTAACAACCATACAACAAAATTTTGTTTTAATTTACTTTTCGTCTTCCAAAAATAATTTTATGCAAATTAAAAAAAAATCGAAAAGGAATAAAAAAAAATCAGAATCTAATCTGCCAGCTAAGGAAACTACAAGTTGTTGCTTTATAAGGCGAAAAGGCAAGCAAATGATGAATCTTCCCTTTTTGGAAATTTTTTCTCTCTTTCCATTGAAGATAATTGCTTAAATATATTTTGGTTTAACAAAATGAAAGTGAATTTTAATATTTCAAAAAAAAAAAAAGAAAAAGAAATACTTGCATTAGTTGTATTAGAAGATAGAAGACCTTGAAGTAAAGAAGAAAAACAAAATTGTCCTTGTTTATGCTCCTCGACGATAGCATACATTGGCCCAACAACTACAGCAAATCTAATATTTTTTGTTGTTGTTTTGTATACTACGTAGTCAAGTAACAACCCTACCTAACCATTGCCATTGCCAATGCCAAGTGTAGCCCATGTGAGAATAATTTTAATTTAGTTTCCTATCCATTTGCCAACAAACAGATGACAAAACTTCTCGAACAAGGATACAAAATAGAACATTGCAAAAGAGGGTAACGCAGTAAGAACTATACACAACTAACACATGTCCTTTAAATAGAAAAACGTAAATTTCACATCAAAGTTGGCATATTTTTCTAATAACTGACTACTCTACTACCTCCATTAAACGTGCATATTGTAGGTTTGTATAACAAAAACCAAAACAATTGCCAAAAACGAAAAAACGAAGTAAGAAACGTGCATTTCAAGTTTATTACTAGATCAACTGCCTTAATAGCTACCGGTTCCCACTTTTCTTTGTATGTGTCCCATAGCAAGAGAAAACAAAACCAAAACGAAAAAATAGAATCGCTTGTCATTATTTCTCAACTTAATTGCTTAAGAAAAACAGACAAAAAGCTCACAACTACTCATCAATTTTCGGATTTATTTGTTGTCCTTTGAACAGTTTACACAAAGGACACCCAAAACAATTCATCATGTGTCAAATTTGCTTAATGTCCTCAAAAAAAAAAAATCTCTGACCACTACATCTTTTCGGCAAAAAACAGTCACAAAATCCTGACCACAATGTAACACAACTTGCAACACACAAAGTCAGTCTTACAGTTGTCTTGGTAAAGCGCGTGCTTCAAAGCATCTGTGTATGTATATTCCTTCCCTCTTCTCATGAACATTTCAATATCAGCCGCTATCAATCAGTTGTAACACGAAATTTTGACATTCCTCACAGCAGACATATAAAACGTTTTCGATTTACATTCAACAGTTTTAATCCTTTTCTCTCTTTTCCACCCCGGAGCCACATCAATGTCCCTCCGGCTGGCCCGTATGCAATGTCCATTTCATTGATGTGTGTAAGACACGGAATTTTGGTGTGTTTTCTTACCCAATTTTTATGTTCCCAAATGTTTGACAATAACTTTCATTACACAATCCTTTTTAATGTCCTTTGCTGTTCTTTGTCTATCAAACAGACAAATTCAACATTCGATTACAAGACTGTGCCGCCTGTGTATGTGTGTTGTTGTGTCATTTATTTTTATCCATTTACTAGGCTAAGTTCAAAGTTCAAATTTGTGTATTTGAGTTTTGCACCGCGTGTTGTTTCTCCTGTTTTTGCTTCGCGTTTTTTGTCCTTTTTTTTTGTTTTGTTTTGTTTTTTAATGAAAATGTTTTTCTTTTTTCCGTCGTGTTTCATCCTTTTTTATTGTTTATGTTTTCTCTTGTCTGATTTCATTTTCAATTGTTATGTTTTCATGTAATATTTCTCATTCTCATTGTAATTAAGTTGAGAATTTATGTTTTCACGTTAAAGTTTATTCCCTTCATTTCCCGCTGTTACAGTGTTACTGTCCCGTCTCTATTATTTTCAAATTGTTGAAATTTTTGTTACTTTTTGTAACACAGTAACTACTAATGCTCGTAAATATGTATGCATATCAACTTTTCCTTTAAGAAAACTACGCAGTTTTTTTCCTATTTTTCTTTAAACTAAAAATAATGATAAATTGGAAGAATTTTCCAAAAGTTTGTTTAGGCCTGAACTTTTTGATCATGGTATGGTCAACTTTTGAAACCTTTTCCTTGCATGATAAATTGAACTGGAGATACAATTTTAATGCTAAAAAAATACAATTTACTTTAACATCGTGATAGATTTATTAGATTGAAGAAGAAAGAAATGAATTTAGCAATCATAAATAGAAGAGAAAATGGTGAAATGCCAATGCCAATGCTATGCGAGAGCTTAACTTACCTTTATTAATTTATATTAAACAAAAAATGTTGTTGTTTGGTTGTTAAGCTATGTTGTGTTGTGCTCAATAAATGGTTTTAGTTTCAGTTTAAATTGTTTTTCCCACCAGTACCACTGCAAATCAAGAATATTTCCAATAGTTCGATACCATCACCCCAAAATGAATTCAAAAAGAAACAAGAACGTTTTCTCTGAAAGGTGCTTGCCAGAGCAAAAGTGTTCGTAAACAATACTTTTCGTAATTTTCACAGGCATATTCATGAATATTGATGAACAATTTTCCAAGCAAAATAATAAGAAAGTCTAGCCATGTGGAACAAAAATTCTCGTTTCTCAATAAAAAAAAAAATAATAATGGGAAGAACAAATCAAGTTTCAATAATCCTTTTATTGCCTGTCATTTGAAAATCAATAGAATAGCTTTCTTTTCATCTAATTATCGACGTATCTAGGGCTCAACATTTTCATACGTGTACATACATACATACATAATTGGCCATTACAACCCTTCAGTCAGGATTACGACCTAGCTTCTCACACCACTTATGCTGTGTGCGTTAATTTTATACATGAGTGGCGGTACCTACAGTTTAAAGTCGACTCCGAACGACAGATTTTTGAGAAGCTTTTCATGGCAATTTTTACTCGCAGAGTCTTTGCCAGAAATCTGCTGAGAGGAAGTCGCCGAAGAAATATTTTTTCGTTTTGATGTCTGACCTGGGATTCGAACCCGGGCCTTTTGTCTAATAAGCCAACACACTACCCACTAGACCACGGCGACTTCATACGTGTACATACTTCACATATATTTTCATAGTTGCAGCAGAATATTGTATTTCAAGGATTATTGTTATTTTCATCGAAAAATAAATTTAAAAAAATTTACCTTAAACCAAGGCAACCTGGCAATATTCCAAATACTGTTTAAATTTTTAGTTTAATTCTCTATTTATTGCATTGTTTTACGACAACGTCGAAAGTCGCCATAGTTTAGTAGATGGTGTGTTGGCTTAGTAGGTGTAAGGCCACCGAACAAATTCCATGTCAGACATCTCCAACAAAACGAAAATATAAAAAAATATTTATTCTGTGATTTCCTCTCAGCAGATTTCTGACATTAAACTCTGACAGTAAATAAAAACGCCATGAAAAATTGTTCAAAAGTCTGTCTTTCAGAGCCGACATTATAATGTATGGTCCCGCCACTCATGTACAAAATTAACACACACGATGTAGGTGGTGTGAGAAATTAGGTCCATAATCCTGACTAAAGGGTTGTAATGACGATGATTATGTATGTATATAGTCTAGTAGAAAAATAGAAAAGAAAAAATGAAATCAAAAATCTTAAAAATAAAAATAAAAACAAATGCACTATTTTGTTAAACAATAATTAAACTAAGAGCGGGAGGATGTTTGCAGTTGTTAACAAAGAGGCGATGTTGCAACCGCCTAAATAAATAAATCGTTCAAACTGCCAAATTATTTTTCCATTTTGTAACGAAGGACAAAATCAAATCAATGCAAAAATTTTTTAAAAATCTAAAAAGAGTGTATTTTTTTGTTATTCGTTCATTCGTACATTCATTCATTTATCGTAGTAAAGAGCATGTTATTGTCCTTTATTGGCTGAAAGAATGGATGGCAAACAGGACTTTATGTAACAATGTGTTGTCTCCTTTAGTTAACAATGAATTACTCTCTCATCAATAACGAACGACAATTCCCACACCTATTTAAGGTTTTTTAATGCGTGATTATTTTTTAAGGTGAGATTTTTTTGGCTAAAAAATATTTTCCTGCACAAAGTCACAAAAGCCGTTGACTGACATTTTTTGTATTCTTGAGTTCTGCCGAATAATATTGCCTAGCGAGTGAGTGAAACTGTAAGGCTGGGATTTTATTTTGTTTTCTTTTTTTTGTTTTTTCTTTATTTCAATTCTATTGCAACCAACAAAATTAATAACATTTAAGGCTCTTGAAAAGTCGTCCTTGTTGACTGAATTATTACGCAGGATAACACACACAATAAGTATGTTTCCTTTCTTAAGATGCCATCCACTATGACGCAAAATTACAACAATTGCCACAAATTTTCTGTGCGATGACAATGGCCAACAAGAAACATGAAGTAAGATTTGAACACACCACCACTACCGAGTATCTAAAATTGTTCAATATTTAACGTTTCTTTTGGTTTGGAATGTCAATTCCGGGATGATGGTTAAATAATGAAGGAAATTTAATTCCCAGCAATATAATGCAAGACCTAAACAATAAACAACATATTTATGTGCGTGTTTGTCTGTTTTTTATTTATCCAGTTTGTGGGTGAATTTCAGAAGCAAGGTACCTCGTGTTTTCTACAAATACAAAAACAACAACTTAAAAAACAAAAACGATTAACAGACGAATCAGTGTTAACCTAACTTTGCTCCCACAGTGTGTCTCAGATCCTTAGAAAAATTACAGAGTAAAACAAAGGGAAAAGGGAAGAATTTTTGGTTGTAAAAAAAAACACAAAATCCTTGTTATAATCAGCTGATTCTGTGACCTTTCAACCTCAACAATCCATAAATCAGCTGATTTCCTAAGGAAAATTATACTTGGAAAAACAACTAAAAGAAGAGCGGCGGGGCTGGTACCTGTTTTTATTAATTGTTTCGCTTCTTAAACAAAAAAAAAAAATGATGAATGAAATGACGTGGCATTTATCATTAAATTATTATGTTGTTGCTTGTGTTGTTGTTGTTGTTGTTATTTAATTCCTGTTATTGTTTTAAATTCTATTTAAAACTGTGTTGAGAACACAGTAGAGCTCCTCGCTCCTTGCACGTGTAAAACCAACTTAGTGAGCGTTTTATTGTAATATGATGTTGTTGTTGTTGTTGTTGTTTAAAATACCATTATGATGTTGTCAATTATTTTCATCTTCAATGCGTTGTGTAAAGGATAAAAGGATTTCACTGTTTGTTTTTCATTCGTATGTTTTTTTTTCTTCTTATTGTTATTGTAGGTTTTGTTGTTATTAGTTTCTAATACTTCGAGCTAAAAAGTATCGTATCAAGTGCATAAATCAGCTGATTAAAGAGTCACTATCTACCTGTTCATTCGACCTTTAATTTCTTGCCCTTGGAGTCCTTCATCCCAAGGATGCTGTTACATTTTTTGTTTTTATTTTTCTTAGTGTTCGTCCGTTCGTTAATCGTCAGAGGTACTATTGAAAGCGGTTTCTTTCGTCCTGTTTTTGTTTGTTTTCGTCAACTTTCCTTCACTGAGTTTGTGGGAAAGTTTCATTCGGTATTTTATTGTTTCGTTTGGTTTTTATAGTGATTGAGCGTCAAAACCGAAAAATTAACACACACACACACACACAAAAAAAAGATTTTATTTTTATTGTCTGCTCCAAAATGTGGCGGGATATTTTTGTTTTTATCTTCTTCCTTTTTTTAATTCATAGGAAAAGTATAATTACGTTGGAATTTTTCATTATTCATTAGAGCACATTAATAAAATAGAAAGATTTTAGTTTTAGGGGATTCAAAGGAAATACTTTTTATTGAATTTAATCTTAGTTTTCGTGTACTAATTTCGATACTTAGTCGAACAGTGAACTCGCAAAAGCAGAAATGTGAACTAATTTTTGCAGAGGATATTCATTTTTTCGATTTTGTTTGATGAACTAAGACAAAACAAAGAGAAGATTCCCAAAATTTATAAATTTAATTACTCTTGTTTAATCAAGCTGGGTTATTCACCTTTCTGGATATTCACGTTTTCGTAAGTTCACTGTACTTACTACATACTTAGCCATTACTTCCACCCACTTTATTGACCAGGGTTGCAATGGCCAATGGGGTTAGTTCGCACGTTGTGAGCCTTAATTTTATCAGTAGTCGAATTCAAACGTCAGAGAAGCTATTTCATTCACAGAAGAGAGAAGATCACAAAGAGATTCCAAATAAATGAAAGTCTTTAAAAGTCATAACTGCAGAGACTTTAAATCTTAAATTGGAATATGATATAATCAAACTTTTGATAGCATATCACGTACAAATTTACATATAATTTGAAAGAAAATTGCTTTAAATATAGTTTAATTACAATCAGTTTTGAAGCCGCCCAAGGTTAGTAGATAGTGTGTTGGTTTATTAGACCTGGGTTCAAACCCCAGGTCAGACATCAAAACGAAAATATGAAAAAATATTTCTTCTCAGCAGATATCCGGAAAAAATCTGAGCGTAAATAAAATTGCCATGAAAAATTTCTCAAAAAATTCTGTCATTCGGAGTCGTCTTTAAACAGTAGCTCGCGGCACTAAGGGATAAAAATCACCACACAACATAAGTAGTGTGAGAAGCTATCTCGTAATCTTGACTGAAGGGTTGAAATAACCAATTATGTGTGTATGTAGTCAGGTCTTCTGACACCAGTCGGGTTGTAAATCTTAATTTTATCCATAAAGGGCGGATCCTATAGTCTTGAATTCAATCCTTATGGAATTCAATTGTTCCCAGAGTCGCCTAAAAAAATTCTTTTCTTCAACGCGTCAGAGCTTAGGTTTTAAGTAAGTGAAAAAGTGGATTTGGCTACTATCGGATATGGCTGAATTTACTTGCAATTCAGCGGCGTCTCGCACAAGTTTTTATTGTACCCAGTCTTGCACGAGTCGCTCCTTTAGCGAGCTCTTTCACCGTGGGTTATAGAAATAGTTACACCAACGCACTTAATAGTGTTAATCTTGATATTGAATTGTGCATGCCATTGAGTATTCGTTAGTCATGACAGACCGCATTCTATGTTCGTTCTGTAGGGGCACATATAAGAGTATCGCCTGTCACTTCCGTAACTGCAGTTGGTTAAATTTGTTTTTAATCATCAACTTCAAAGAAACGCTCTTGAAACAGATTGTAAATCACATGTGAAATGCTGGTGGTCAAATTTATTTATTTTATGATTTTTTTTTTTTTTTTTTTTCATTCAATAAATAAACCAAAATTATCAACAGATTTTCTTCCTTTTTTTTTTTGGGTCTTAAAAAAATATGATGATGACGGAACCCTTTAAACAAGGTGTTATTTTAGTTTTTGTTTTCTGTGGTTTCTGTTATTGAAATTATTGCAACATTGTTGCATCATGTTTTTTTTTCATTTTAATTTTTCGTGTGTGATCAAATATTTGGCCACAGAGAACAGAGGAGACAACACTGTAAGCTAAGATCAAATGTTTGCTGATGGATTAATGACAAATTCGTGAGGTGGTTTGCAAGAGACAATTTAAGATCTGATTTGACGTCTTATCACCCCGAAGAAGTAAGTGACCATATTGACTTCAAAACAACAACAGCAACACAGCGATCAACCACAAATTAAAAGACCAAACTGTCCCCCTAGGTAACACGATACAATCCATTGCCAGAAGAAGAAAAGAACAAAATGTTTGATGTAAAACATTAAATCAATATTAACGAACTGCTGATAACCAGGAAAACATTTTAAAACATTGTTTTTGGTGCTCTTTTTAACGCTTATCAGCTAAATAAACGCGCCTGCTTGCCTACTCTTCCTTCCGTTCATCAATCAGGTCTTCCAGCTTACTGAAATATCCTGAAAACATTATCAAAATCATGTTATGATCTAAAGGGGGAGCGGAGTGAAAACTACAAACTCTTGTTAAAAAATGTTTGCATGTGTGTGCCTGTGAAGTTATTTTAAATATTTTTGAATGAATTACTTTTTTTGTTTGTTTGTTTGTCTCATCCTTACCGGAAATTGCACTAAAGTGCTAAAAAACAAAACATTACTACTGCATATCTCCATAAAATCCCCAACACCATGTGTTGCTGTTACAATTGACGCCAAAGCACATGCGCACTCAGCATATTTTATTTATTTTTTTATCAATTCAATTAAACTATAAACGATTACTTTTTATTTATTTTTTTAGTCTTTCTGTGTTCATTTCATTTCACTTCAATCGTTAATCAATAGTACAGAATAAATATTAAATTTGCTGCCCCTGAGAAGATATTGTCATCGATTGATTGGATAAATATTTGTTTGCAATAAAAGTTAAAATTTTCAAAAAGTACTTGAACCATTATTGTAAGGGGACCTGACTGAATTTGGATAACAAAAATACGCGCGAATTTTTTTTTTCCTTTTTATTTAATTTTTAATAAATTTGAACGATTTCCTAAGGAATTTTATGAATGAAATTTATTTTTAGCAACATCTGCACAAATGTTTGCTTAACATTTCGATAAATAATTTTGTGAGTAATAATTTTGTACCCTACATGAGGTATATAACAGAGATTAGCAATGAATATTCAAAAAGCTGAGCAGCATCGAATCATACCCATAATTTCTGATACTTATACGCATTCATACTAATTTTAATATCTGCTCATATTTAAAGTTTGAAGTACTCATCATATTCATACTTAACAACACGTATGTTTACTTTTCCTCTTCAAGGACTCCAAGCAGCGGAAAGACACAGTTTTACAGTGCATTGCCCAAAAAGGCTGCAAATGTTAGTGAGTCTATTGAGTAAGTCTATTATTCGCCGCTTTAGAATTTTCAATTCTGTTTCAGTTATTTCGCTTTCGTAGATGCAACTTCCCTGTCTATCAAAAACATCGAAAAATCGAATTGTCACGTTCAAATTATTCCTGAATTCAAATAAAACGCCTTAGCTTAGGAGGTCACTTATGCTGACGACAGAGGTGTTAGACCTTGATATAGACAAGCAATTACGATCAAAAATGTTGATTTCGGGATATTTCTGTAGGGCTTCCTGACGGCATAATGCGACGTACTAGCAGTAAGTGTTCTAAACTCTGATTTGTAATGTTCATACAAACATGCATAATTGGCCATTACAACCCTTCAGTCAGGACTGTTAATTTTATAGAAAAGGTGGTGGGACCTACTATTTAAAGTCGACTCCGAACGACAGAATTTTCGAGAAACTTTTCGTGCCATTTTTATTTTATTTACTCTCAGAGTTTTTGCCAGCAATCCTCAGAGAGGAAATCGGCAAATAAATAATTTTTGTATTTTGTTTTGATGTTTGGTGATCGAGACCCAGGATCACTTGCTTTACGTCTAATAAGCCAACACACTACCTATTAGACTACGGCGACTTTGTAAATTAATCCATTGTAATTGATCATTGCAACCCTTCAGACAGGATCACAACCCAGTTCCTCACACCTAATAATTTCTAATAAGCCAAAGTACTACCCACTAGACTTTAACTGATATTATCTTAAATTTAATTTTTTTTAATTGATTTTTAATTGAAATTTAAATTTTGTTATTGAAGTTAATTTGTAGATGCACGCCCACAATTTCAATTACAATATTTTCTATTACATTCTATTGTAAGAACCGCCCCGCCCCGCCCATAAGTTGAATCCTATTTCTGTGCTAACTTTGTATGAAAGTTTCACACCAGTATTTAAAATACAGAGTTGATTAGTATTCGAGAAACTAAATCTGCTTGCTGTTCGTATATGCAATAGAAATAAAAACCACATTCAGGCGTTGAAGTTAATGACGTGTAAATTTCGTGAAGACTATTTTGTAGACCCTTTATACCGTCGCAAACTTAATGAGCAATTGCTGCAACCGTACTCCATAAAGCAAATATACTCGTGATTGTTGATTGCAGTTTAAATAACAATTTAAAACAAATTTGTTTTTTTTTTAATTCTGCATAAAATATTTAATATTTCTTATCAGTTCAGCACACTCAACTCATTGTGTAGTAAAAATATTTTGCACTTCCTGTGCCTTCTTAAGCAACCGAGAAACAAACAATTTGACCTTGAATTTCTAACAGCCTTAATCATGTAAAATGCAGTTGTATGGTCTATGTTCTGCATTACGTATGCTATTTAATGCATATTACTGTGCTAATTAGCTGAGCATTGCTTTCTTTTTTTCCTCTTCTGTTAAAAGAGTGCATTTTCTAATTCTCCTTTCCTTAGGAGCACTTTTTTATGTTCTGTATGTGTTTGAATCTAGAATTTAGAATTTGTAACCGTTAAAGATTTAATCTTTGTTTTTAATTTGTTTTGTTTCGGATTTTTTTTTTTAAGGTTTATTCTTGTGGTTTTATTTATCTTAGCTTGACGCGGTGATTTGGTTCATTGTTTGTTTATTTGGAGTCTGCGAATAAGTGGTTTTTTGTTTTTGGTCTCCATCTCTGCGGAATTGTTGCTACATTTCAAGTTTATATCTGTAAACCACAAATTAAATGTGTTTTTAGCATTTTCGCGCTGCAACAACTTGCCTGATATCGCTTACGTAGGCTACCATGTATTAGGGAGACTCCTAATCTATTGTAAAGTATGCTCGGGTTTCTTTTGGAATGACGTCAATTCACATTTATCACACAAGAGTATGAGAGTCTGAAAATGGGTATTTGAACAAATATGCTGTTGATTTTTTCAAAGACGATATAAATCCGATCGCCTATGTTAATGATAAACACCAAATTTAAGAACATATTTGCCAAATATAATGTTTAGTTAAAGCAAATCCATAATTTTTCATAAAATTGGAGGTCAAATGGAATATTAAAAACCTATATGCATATGGAGAAGTTGCCGTAGTCTAGTTTGTATTGTGTTGCCTTGTTAAAATTACCACTACATTTTAAACTTATCAAGTTCACTGCCTCAAATCGCTTATTAAACATTGAAATTAACCAATTTCCTAAAGAGTCAATAGAAAGCTAAAATACTCTGTCACGTTAAGGAATGTTTCCAAGTTAAAGAGTTATTTTATTTTATTATCTGTGTTCATATAACATCTGCTAGAATTTCTAAGAATTTTCAAGTAGTTTTTTTTCACTAAAATAGCTTATTTTAGTTTTCAACAATCGGTTATTTTGCTTTGTAACTTTATATTCCCAACCAAAAGTAAAGTGTCAAATAGCCAGATTGTTTACTATTTTTTGCACACCAAGTGTTCTAGGAAGTGCTAAACTGAAGTGGTGGAAAACCGAACCATAAAAAATCATTTAATCTTATTAAAATTAACAACTCAAGGACTTTTGTTTTTTACCACATAATCCTGTAAAGGATCACCACTCTTTCACCTCATTCAGAGGCTCTTAGAGAAATGTTTGATATTCGATCGTTTGCCTTAAAACTCATCGCAAATGAACGACGAAAGCAAGAATCTAATATAAGAGACGTTTTTGTATAATTTTTCCTTACCTTATTCATTAAACAAACAAGCAGTGTTGCCAGCGATTGTATATCAAAACGCGCACAAATAATTAAAAAACGGGTAAAAACACGTATTTTTTAAGTTTAAAAAGGGTAAAAATGCACTACAGTTTTTTAGTAAGAAAAATCGTTTATAAAACTTATATTTTATAATTTTCTTCTATTTGATAAGTTAATATTATGGTTAAACTAATAAAATATAATAAAAGAAAACAATTCATATAAATATGTCAGTATAGTTTATAAAATTAACATTTATAATTAAAAAAAATTTTAAGTATGTGGGTATACAACCCTTATACAAAATTCCTTATTAAAAAGTTACTTAAATCTTCGGCAAATATTTCCCTGATATCATCTGCATTTTCATTCTTCCCAAACCACGTTTGGCCACAATAGTTTTGTTTGAATAAATATTTTTGCAGACCTCGGAAGGTATTGCATAATTATTACAGCAGAAATTGAGTCTAGGTAGTCCATATTTTATGTGTAAAATCGAATTAACCGAGTATAATGATAGTCGGTTTGAAATTTTATTCTTTGATAAATTTATGGAACTATATCTCTCAAACTCTGCGTTAGAGCAAGGAAAATTTAATACTCGAAGAACAAACTGTGCTAATACTAAAAATGTTTTTTCTTCTAACGAGTTTATAAATTGACTAACCTCCAAAAAAGATCTCTTCTAGTTTTGCTTTTCCAATTAAATTAAATTTTCTAAACAAGTTTCTATTGTTGATAAAGTATTTACATCATTTATAAAGTTGCTTATAAATTCTATTAACTGATCTTTATTTATATTACTTAATAAATTTTCGACAATGAATAAGGAAGCTTTTTGTAAATTTTTTTGCTAGGAAGTCTAGCTCTAATTTCATAAATAAGGTTTTTAGTGAAAAGAACACATTTTTGTTTAATAATATTTTTTTCGGTTTCTGTTTTTGGTATTCATTGGAGGCCTTTTCAAAACTATAACCAATGTATTATATGTATTTACTATCTATATCACCTTCTATATAATACAAATTTTCACAATTTATTATCAATTTGTTAGTCAGCTTTTTAGCAATCTATACAAATCTTATACAACCTAACGTGGTCTGCATTTTTTGCTTCAAATGCTAAATTGAACCTCTCCCAAAATGGAACTTAAATACGTGAGATATACAAAATTGTTATTATTATTGTACATATCCTTAAGTGAAACATACCCACTGTCCTTAAGAATATTAAAATGTGTTTAAAGTTCCAGCCACATATTCAAAATACATTTAACCGCCCTTTCAATTGATATCGTGTTCTAAATTTTACGCTTAAAAAAATTTGGACATTTTCCTTTGTAGTTTCAATATAAAGGCTATTAAAAATCAACCAAAAGCACTGAAAGCACTATAATGAAATTTGAAAAGCACCATAATAGTGCCTCTCCGTAAAAAGGCACTAGAAGAAAAAATTTACGCGTACGACGTTTCATAAAGCACCATAAATAAAAAGCACTAAGTTGGCAACACTGCAAACAAAGTACTACTAAATTTCTCTCTTCTCTCTCTCACTCTCTCTCTCTCTCTCTCACTCTCTCTCTCTCTCTCTCTTTCTTTGCTTTGTTGATCATTGAGCAAAAAGTACTTTAACTTTTTTAATATGAATATGAAGTGCCTTTCAGTGGAATAATTTAAGGCGATTAACCAATAAACACATTGCCAACATAACGTCGCAATCCGATTCAAATTTCAAAGAGACCCACAAGAAATGACCTGCTTTTCTTATGTTTGTTGTTGTTGTTGGTCGTTTTCTTGTCAATAAAACCAAAACCGACTAACAACCCACAATTGACATCCCACATATGATGATAAAGATTAAGTGGTTGTTTAATATTGCATCCGATCGGCATCATCTTCATGGTGATCCATCCATACGAATAACGAACAACGAACAAATTATTCAATTCACGCCTCTTTAAAAGAAGAAAGAAAAAAGAAACTAAAATCTCATCCTTTTTGTGCTGTATTCTCTTCCACTTCCACTTCAATTTCAAATTTTAATATTTCAGATCTCCTTTGGGACATTTACTTTTCATTTTTTCACTTTTTCCTCTCTATTCCGTTTTATCGAAACATTATTTGAGTTGAAGTTTTTCGCGCCAATTGGTATTTCTTTAACAAAATTATGCTTTAAAAATAAATCTACACTACAGAGAGAAACTTGTAGTCACAATTGGTCTCTTGTTCATTGTTCATTCCAACAACATATTTGACGCGTTTCCTTACGTTTGTGTGGCAATAAAAATTTTAAAATGTTCTCTCTGCCGTTTCGTACGCCAGTCTTTCTCTGCGTTGTGCTCAACATTTCGTTTATTTTTATGTTTTTGCTGCCTAAAATTAATATTTCTTGACATTGATGAGGTATTTCGAGGTATTTGATTATGTACTGTGAACACGAATATAATGAAAAGGCTCATCAATGAAATCTTTTGAGGCTTCTTTTATTCAAATACTCAAATACTGTATACAGTTTAGTTTGTTACAAATGTTGAAGGATATTTAAAATTAAACGCGATGTTATTACCCAAAATGTTTTTCAAAAGAAACTTTATTTGTTTACTTAATGAATACGACTAAATTCTTTCGGAATTTGAAAATACCCTCCTTCTCAATTTGCTCGCAAAAACTTTGAGAGTAACCAATTGCCATGGAAGAGTTTCTCAAATTGCGCTTCTTACATGGCGCAAAAACCTAGATCGTTATCTTAACTATAGGACTGTGAAGACAAATAGTTCGTATTTGAATGTCATTGTCATTGCATTTGTCAAATCTACCAAATATGAACAGTTAAGTAAATTTTCATTTTTAAAAAATGTTTTTATAAAACTCAAAAATTTGCAACCGTTGTATTAAAAAGTCGCCGTGTGTTGGCTTATTAGGCGTGAGGCGTCAGCTAAAACTCCAGGTCAGTCATCTCCAAATAAACTTTCTGGCGAAATATTACCAAAAAAAATTTTTCAAAAAAATCTGGCGTTCGGAGTCGACTTTAAACTGTAAGTCCCACCACTCATGAATAAAAATTAATGCACACAACATAAGTGGTGTGAGAATCCTGACAATAGGTCGTAATCCTAACTAAAGGGTTTTAAAGACCAATCATGTATATAACAATTACATACATACATAATTGGCCATTACAACCCTTCAGTCAGGATTACGACCTAGCTTCTCACACCACTTATGTTGTGTGCGTTAATTTTTATTCATGAGTGGTGGGACTTACAGTTTAAAGTCGACTCCGAACGCCAGATTTTTGAGAAGCTTTTCATGGCAATTTTTACTCTCAGAGTCTTTGCCAGAAATCTGCTGAGAGGAAGTCGCCGAAGAAATATTTTTCGTTTTGATGTCTGACCGGGATTCGAGCCCGGGCCTTTTGTCTAATAAGCCAACACACTACCCACTAGACTACGGCGACTTAAATATTTAACAATTATTATGCATTAAAAAATCAATGGAGTTATGAATTAGGACAATAATAAAGACGTTTTGACGTTTCATTCTTTGTAGGAATGTTGTGTTAGGGTGCCCTTCTCTTCAGTTGTAGTAAAAAAAATTATTAAGTTAACCATTGAGAGTTTGGCGATGTAGAGAGTTAGGCATGACTCTTCTAAACTAATCATAATGATATAAAAATGATCTCATTCTGCAGTTTCCGATTGATATTTATGATTCTGTTGTTCAACATTAACAGATTTCTCTATAACATTTTTTCAATTAATGGTTTTAATTCAATTTTTTTTCTTTTTTGACATATTGCACCACAAACTGTGTCTTCTATTTTGCTACATAAAGTTATAAGCATGTACATATGCATATAGTTAAATAAATAAGTCTACATACACGCCTGCAAAGACCAGGTTTTCATTGAAATAAGTTGTAGTAGAAAGAAATCCTCAATTTTTTTTTGCAAATATTGAATTATAATACTAATTGGATTTAAATCAGGCTACTTCAAGTTAGCGACATTAAATTTTGTACCCAAATAATCTTGTGTGATTATTTTACGTAATTGTGTGGCTCATTATAATTTGATATGTTTTTGTAAAAAAAAAAAATTCTTCTAGCTAATAATGGATTTCTTTTTACAGTACCTTATAACAGTCGCTAAATTAAAGCGAATGCTAAATTTTTTTATCTAAACAGATAGATTCTTTCTTTGTTTATTTTTTACAAATTAAAACGAATAATTTTTGTTTTTAGTTTTTCAAACGCTCAAATACCTCCAGTGAGTTCACATTGCTAAACGCAGCAATCCAACATTATTTCTCCTTTGATTGTAATTTGTTTGCCTTGATTAACGCAAAGAAATTAATTTTTACTTGATAAATCCAGGGATCTTGTGTTTGATCACAAGTACCGCGGTCAACAAAGACGAGAAAAGAGAAATCAAAATTCACAGATAATTGTCTCACCGGAGTACCTGCCTTTCGCCTGTCAAATGTTGATTTTTACAATCAGGGTTAAATAAATACAGGTCACGAAGAAATCACTTGGTTTCCTGTATTTTCTTTTCTGTTATAAAGAAAAAATTAACAGAAATTAGAGTAAATAATACTTTATAAGGACCAGCTGTTTAAATTTGAACATAATCAGCTGATTTAAGGATATTTGTAGCAGTTTTTGGTCAAAAATCAATATTTGGAAAGGTTTGTTTGCAACACCCTGTATTTTATTTTCAGGTAGTGTTTAAACACGGCATACTTTTGTCGTGGCCTCGATAAATTGTCTACGGTTTGAAAAACGGTGACCATTGTAGAGATACGACACAAAGGACACCAGGTCTCTTGAAGTCAAATGTACTTGAACAACGTTTATGTTATAAACGAGTGTAGCCTGCCGCCTGTAGTGCCATTGTGACATCAGCTTAACAAATATCACTTGCATTACGTGACAAAAACTACTGAAAGTGTTACCGAATGGCTTAAATAGTTGTCCTACAAAAAAAAACCTCATTAAAAATATGCAATTTTACAAAAAAAAATAGAAAAAAACCATCTAAAAAATTAGAAAAATAATGAAAATTATGATGAGGTGAACTCTTTCAAGCAGGTACGTCACACTGTGGCAAAAAAATTTGAAATTCACATATTTTTTTCGAACGCTGTATGGGTTTAAGTGAAAATAATCACTTTCCGACCTTAAAACCTTTATTTGAATAAAACTTTTTTATTAAAAAAAAAAAGAAGAATGTGATCTTTAAAGTATTACTTGTTGTCGGTAAGAACAATAAGGATTGAAGAACGAGTTTGAAACCGAATATTTTCTAAAGATCTGCGGGAATTTTAAAAATTTATTTTCAAGTAAAAATTAAAAAAAATTACGCTCAATTGTGGCAGAAATGCATTAATAGGAAGGAAGTTTTTACACTTAATTTTTGTCTATTGTGAGGTTTTTTTTTTTTGCATTGTTTATTTTTTCAATAATAATAAATTTTCAAAAGCCAATTTTATTGATAAAACAAAAATTACTCGGCTTTCGAAGTGGAACAAATTAAGGAACACAGACCCAAAAGTGTAAACGAACACCGAGAAGAGATGTTTTTTTTTTTCTTTCTTTATTTCCTTTCGTCCTCTAACCCATTATTGTTTACCAAATCGTTTAGTCTAGAAAATCTAGCAACCCATACAAAGAATCCATCTTCCTTTCATTGTTTATTTATTTTGGAATTCCTTTAAAGATTTAACATCCTGGTCTTCACATCACAAAGAGTTGTAAAACTTTGTTGTTAAAACGGATTTCATGGGCAACTGGGTAACAGTTTGTTGTAAGACCTCACTAAAGTATTATAAAAGTGCCTCCTAGTGCCCATCATTGGGCATTTTGTTTTTCAATATATGAATGGAATTATATGACCGTGTAATGATTGTCGCTATCATCCTTGCCCACATCTTGTCATCATATGGAAGTATTTATTTACCTACACCCTCGTCCTTTTTTCAAATTTAATTGTTTTTCTTTAAAATTTAACACAACCATTAATTGACTCCACAAATAAATCGAAATTTCGCATGATAGTGTTACTAGAAATTCGAATTTTGAAATGTTCCCCGAAAATATTCAATATTCTGTGCCTTATTTGAAGATGATTTTATCGTTCCCAAAAAAAAGAAATTTTTTTTCTATTTTGTTAAACAGTTTCATAAAGGATTAAAAACTTGTTTCAAAGCATTTACAATATTGAGGGATAGTATTCTGGTCATCTGTTGCTATAAAACATCTTTGTATTGTAGAGTGTTTGTCATCCATCATATCCGTCTTATCTTATAAAAACGGGGCATGGTCTCCTACCTATTTACACTTAATGCTTTTCCGCCACAAATGCGAAATCCAAGTGCATTCGGTTGCTGGGCGCGACAAGCTGAGAGTCGACTAATTTCAGTTTGAAACACCCTACGACACTACATCCGCATTGCTTTACGAAATACTTCGAGTACCATTATAGAGAAGCAATCATTATTAGTCATTGGGAGCACTTTATATTTGAAAATGTGCCTGAGCGCGTAAACCTACAGGAAAATGTATTTATAGTTGCTGCCATTAGGAGAATGAGAGAGGAAACAATTGCAATCTCGGCAAAAAGAAACGCTTAGATTTCATTTCCTATGTAAAAATTTAGTAGCAATGCTGTGAATTATTTGAATTAATTGAATTAGTTAACGACAGCTTAACCATCTAGCTCAGCTTCACTTGTAAAGATCAAGAAGCGCTTCATGTATTTCTACCCATATTTGTAATCGTATTCACTCGATTTTCTATATTTCGATTAAGTTCTTTAATTTAACTGAATTTCTCTACGTATCTATCGGTTATACCCGGTTGCTTAATTCGAACGTACATATCAGCATCAAATTTGGGAGATTATTTGGTTGACTCTATTTTTAGTTTTGATGCCAAAATATGTTCTTTTCTTTTTAATTTGCTGGGCTTTATTATTAACACAATCTGGCACATACAATCTTTCGGAGACCTTTCAAGGAATTATTTCAATTTTAAGTTTCCAAGGACTTTAATCTTACTGGAATCCGAACTGAAAATATTCATCATTTGAAGGAAATTAAAATAACAATTTAAAGTCCTAAGAAATTTGTAACTCGGCTTCTTCACCAACAAATAAATAAAATTTTATCTTAAGAATCTAAAAACGATTTCATTTAATTGAAAGATTTTTTTCTCGAATATGTACGTGAGAACACCAAAGCGGCATATGTATGTGGTGTAGTTGATGAAATTCTTCTGTGTCCTTATCTAAAATTCCTCATGAACTTGTAACTTTGTTTTTTAAATGTCGAAGACGACCATGTCATATTCAAACAGAACTCATTATGAATGAATTTGCGACCATTAATGGACACGTATGTACTTCAAACATACTCAACATACATATGCCAGCATATGCGATGACATGTTCTGGATTCGTATCAGTTTTGTTTAAGAGTGTCAAACGGATTTTTGGGAACTGATAACAACAAAAAGAAAAACTAATACTTGAACTAAAACTATGTACATATTTAGAAAACACGAACGTACAACGTAAAAACACAAGAATTATGCGAGGTCTGTTTAAAGTATAAATATTTTGAGAAATTATTCATTCATTTATAAATAGTTTTTCGCTCCTTTAACATTATCCCCTCAGGTTTACAGAAATAAACGTTTCCAATCTTCACAATACGATGTTCTCATTATCATTCTCTTTACAAAAATTAACTGCTTCGGAAGAGAGGTGCGCATCAGAGATTAGCAATTAATATTCAAAGGCATAAGTAGAATTGAATCATACTCATAATTTCTGATACTTATACGCATTCATACTACTTTTAATATCAGGAACCCGCTACATACATATATAATTGGTCATTACAACCCTTAAGTCAGAATTACGACCTAGCTTCTTGCACCACTTATATTGTGTGCGCTAATTTTATACATGAGTGCCGGAGCTTACGATTTAGAGTCGACTCCGAACGACAGTTTTTTGAAAAGCTTTTCATATTTAAAGTTTAAAGTACTCATCGTATTCATACTTATCAGCAAGTATGATGTTGGAGATTTCGACTCTCCATTACTCAACACAAAAATGAATCACAAAATAAGTACGATTCGCTTGTGAACATTAAAATACTCACTAGAAGGTTGCGTGTTTGCCCTGCTTGCTGCTCTGTCTGTTTTCCTTTTTTGTAAACGAAACAACAACTAAGACTGTAAATTTTAATGAATGATTCAATTCACTCGATTCATTTATAAGTATTCTTCTAAAGTTATGAATCTAAATGAGTATTCTTATGAATCAAACATGGTATGAGTTTGAGGTCAATGTACACTGCAACGTGTGGTATAAATCAAAGTTATAGTAAGATCTAATGAATAGTGAAAAAACGATTCATTGTTGATCTGTGGTGCGCATTGACAGAAAGTCTTTTATTGCTGAAAACACTGGTCCCTGCCTACATCAGCTTCACCGCGATTCGTTTGTGGCTTGTTAAGCTTGAAGGCCTCCAGCAACGCATTTTTCACGATCGGCCTAAGCTATTTGCCGATTTTGTTGTAGTGCAGGAGGTTGTTTCTGTTGAATGTTCAGTCCCTAGACAAAAGACTCAATTTCCATGTGGTTTTAATGGCAATTTCGATATTTTGGATCAAAGTCAAGGCAAGCGTGGTTACAAAACTTGTATCAAAGAAGTATTGTTAGTACATAATATTACACTTTTTATGGTTAATATTTCTGGATGCTAAATTCACCATACATTTGGAACAGTACCTCGTATAACTAAACTAACTTTTAAGTAAGCCAACGTATCATTCATAAATCTTATCGTGTCACAGGTAATAAAAAACAACAACAAGAACAAGAACAAACTAACAAAGTCGTTCGTCCTGTCTTCTAAATTTTATTATAAAACGTATGGGATTTGAACAACTTTAAATTGGTGGCGGCGGCGACAGGTACAAATGTGTTCTAGAATGTGGAGCGTAGTTTTGCATTGAAGAGGAAAAAAATTTCATTCATTTTTAGAAATGATTTATTACAACAACAAAAACAATCCGTTTTTTTTTAGATATCCTTTGTTTTTCTTTTCAATGTTATTGTCGTTCCTTGTTATTGTCATTTTACGCTGTTATTACGTCTTCTAGTCACTGTTGTTGACGTGTATAATGTATGATGTTACGTGAGAGTGTTGTATGAGAGAGGGTGTGTACGTGTTCGTGTTTATGTTGTCGTTTTTTATGACAACAACAATAAAATTAAAAAATAATTTTGAAATTATTTAAGCCAACAACAATCACTACTACCACTACTAAAACGATAACAACAAGTTAGTTTATGTCCATTTTGAAACGGAATCCTGTTTGAGTGGCGGTAACAACATTTAAATGATCATGAGAAAAATGCGCCTTAAATTGTTTTTCTCTTTTAATCAGGTTGCTGTTACTGCTGTTGCTGTTGTTGCTGTCGTGTTGTCAAAAGCGAATTTCCAAGAAGTCTAACAATAAATGCACGTTTTTTTTTTTATTTTATTTTAATAAAACCGAAATAAATACTTTTTAAATAAAACAACAAATACAACAATGTATGTATGAATGTTTGTATGTACTATACTATAGGTATTACGACTTTAATATACACACTTATGTACATATGTAAGCATGTATGTATGTATGTGTATCCCAAAATTACGATTTACTCATTCCGATATACTGACTTTGGCAACACGTTACACCATTTCCAAAATAAGGATCGATTTTTTTTTTTCCAATTATCCTCTTCACTGGACAAAAGCATGTTAACATTAAAGTCCTTGAAAACTTAAGTGAAATAATTCCATGAAGATCTTCAAAATATTATATGGGCCTGATAGTGTCAATAATAATGCCAAGCAAATTAAAAACAAAACATCAAAACTAAAAAATAAATGTCAACCAAATAATCTCCCAAATTAGGATACTGATAAGTACGTTAGAATTAGGCAACCGTGTAGAACCGGTTGATACATTGAGCTATTCAGTTAAATAAAAGAATTTAATCGAAATATAGAAAATCAAGTGAATACGATTACAGAGGCCTGCGTGGGTTTTGTTTTTAGCCAAAATATTAAGTGTAATCCCTCTCTTATTGTACGCTACGACCTTATGCTTGAAATACATGAAGCGCTTTTTGAGCTTTACAAGTCAAGTTGAGTTAGATGGTTAATCGTCGACCATCAGGTCCATCGAAATTTCAATTTACGATTTTCCTAACCCAAAGCATTGCTTCTAAATATTTACAACGCGAATGAAAATGTAAAATCCAAGCATTTTTTTCTACGTGTGCCGAGATGTCAAGTACTTCCTCCCTGATTCTCCTAAAGGTAGCAACTTCAAATACATTTTCCTGCAGTCTTACGCACTCAGGCAAATTGCCAAATATAAGGTGCTTTTAATCACCGATGGCGATTACCTCTTATCACTATTCCGCAAAGCTATGCGGATGTTATGTCGTAGCTTTATACTTTTCATAGATCATCTATAATTTCAATACATCGGCCTAGTCTCCAAATTAAAATTTGTCAACGCTCAGCTTCTCGCTGCAGCGACTGAATACAATTGGAGTTTGTACTTGTGCCGCAACAGGTTTAAGTTCATTGTCTCCTGTTTTTATGAGATTCTAGTTTCACTAAGTGAATCGGAATCAAATTTGTGAATTCTTTTGGATACGGTGTTTTGTTCTTTTCACTGTTTACGTGTTTTATTTTCATATCATTGTTCAGTCTCTTCACAGAGTTTGTGAAGTCGAGACGTATGATGTATTTTTTTTTTTTTGCTTTTTTTCTTTTTGTAGTGTTTCTCTAGACATTTCTTTAACTCATTATCCTGCATTTACTAAGAAATTCTAAGAAAATTGTTAATAAAAGCGCAATACCCCCTAAAACTGTAATAAAAGCTTCTGTTCTGTTCTGTTTCTCTTTTTTTATTTGTTCATACACATACTCAATTAAAATAAAGTAAGTAAGTGAACGAGAAGAGCACAATTGTAGGTTTCCTTAGAATTCTATTGATAAACTTCGTATATCCTTCTTGAGATCACAGATCATACTCATTCCCAAAATATGCCACATACTCGTATATCATGTCAGTTAAAGAAATTTCATTGTTTTTTATTGCTTTTTTGTTTATTTATTATGAAAACCAATCGAAGAAAAGAAACTTCCGTTTCCTAAAAAAAGAAATATGCTGTGCCCTTAAATCCCACGACTTTTGATAGAGAATTCTAATGGAATGGAAATAATCAGACACTTCCTTTGTTCTTCCTCTTGGTTGTTGGTTGTAACCGTTAATCATACAAATGCTTGTATGCTGACCAGTTCATTTTCTTCTTTTTTTTCGCTTCAAGTTAGTAATATCGGGTGCGTTGACATTTTTCAAGGTTTACACATTTTTCCTTTTATTCTTTAAATATTTATTTTTGCCAAAAAAAAAAGCGGTATTTAAAGATAACACCGGATGTATTTGTTTTTCACTTTTCTACGAAAAACTATTGTGGAAATATATCCTGTGCTGGAAATATATCCGGTTTGCAAAATTTTTGTAAATATTTTATAATTTTTTTTGTTTTATTAAATTGCTAATGAAAGTGTTTCTACTGTTTTCAAAAGAGGTCAGCAATGAATTGTTTTTTCGCTACTCATAAGCACTCATAAAATTTGGAATAGAAGTGAGTCAACAATATTTAAATATAACTATGTACTCTGATTCATTCGTACTCATTACAACGTTGATTTATAAGTACAAATTGCAATGAGTATGCGTACAATGTTGACATACGACTCATAATTTTAGAAACAATACTTACAAATGATACGAGTATGATTCGATTCTATTCATCTTTTTAAATACTCATTGCTGATCTCAGGTTTGGACTTTTCAAATATGTGTGCGTGTAAACCTGCACATTCCTTGTTTCGCTTTGTGTTTATTATTTATCATCTCGTCCACTAATCTATATTTATAATAGCGGTAATTATTTCATCGTATTTAATGATGGCGGTGATTTTACGGCATCCATTTACATTAAAGTAAAAAGGTCAGTAACACACAAACAAAGATATTCTATGACCACCGTTATCAGACTCTGCTTCTCAGAAACGTTGCTTATTTATTAGACCGAAAACTCAAATTTCCTGTGAGATATTTTCTCTTAAACAGACAAAAACAAAACGAAAAAGAAAGAAAAAACTGTCTGTCGGCCTTGGTTGAAATATTAGAAAGGAAAATTTAACATTTTGATTTGATTTTATTAAGCCTGTCCGTCGTTTCCTTTAAATTATTGGAGAAGGAACGAGATAAACGCCATCGTAAGGATGTCATCGTTGAACGGTTTAATTTCGTTGTTGACATACGATATTTTTTAAAAATATTCTCAATTTGTTATTATTGTTGGTGTTTTATTTTGCAATAACACAGCATTAATAAATACTCTCTCTCTCTCTTGCGCCCTCCTCTTCGTTGTCATTTCATATTCATCAGTTGGCCGGCTTTTGACCGAAGCTAGATATTTAGAGATAAGAAATGTTCTCTACAGAACTCGTAAAAATAACTGAGAAAATGAGGTGAAGATTGATATTTTGTTGGAACTTTTCCCTTTTCCCAGCATCAACTGTTGTCTTACGATTTATTTGTTGTATTCTACTTGAGAGATGGTCAATTATTAACTGATGGTGAACTAGACGACAGTATGTCATCCACTTATAATACCAAAGGGAGACCGAGCCTGAAACATTATGCCAAATATCCTGCTGATGTTGCTTTCTTTCTGTTGTTGTTGTTGTTGTCATAGCTGTACACTTTGGTGTTTTGATACAGAGAGAGAGAGAGCGAGACACAGCAACCAACCTGCAAAGGAGAAAAGTCATTTAATATTTGTTTGGGCCACTTATAGGATTTTGTTTGTGGAGAATTGAAAATTTCGTTCCGTTTGACAGTCAGGTTAGCAGGCAGAAATACTTACAATCATCGTATCAGTTTTCCTTGTAAGGATACAATGTGCCAACAACAATTTACATTCTGAGAGAATATTTCTTCTCTATTTATTTAATTGTAGTTGCTATTTTCCTAACAGGATCCGAAGTATGCGTCCAGGTCATGTTATGTCTATAGATTTAACTGTTCAACTAGTGGCTCAATATGGAACTACACCAACAATTGTTTGATACAAACATTAGCCAGAACATTGATGGGAATTTTTCCTAAGCAATCAGCTGTTGTATCTCAGTTTCCTTTTCTTTTCTTTCATTTTTTAAAAACCTTAGGTATGTATGGGAAAAAAAATCCAAAGATCATTTTCAGTCAGGCTGAGAATGAAAAGTCAGTAGTAGTTGGTCATACGGTGAGCTCAAGATGGCTCAACAATGAAAAAGAGAATCTTTTTCTGTTTTGTAGCAAGTGTAAATAGAAGATTTTAATTGTTGAGCCTTTTATGCAAGGCATGAACAATAAAATCAAACAATGAGCCACATCAGCAAGTGCTTATAAACCACTTTCATCATAATATCATTTAACAATTTCACCTGCAAATTTTTTCTCATACTTTCAATGCAGAAGTTAAAATAATTGTTCTGCTCTTGTCGTTGCAATAACAAATGGTTACCTGCCAGCCAGCCATACATGTGCTGCTCTCACGCTTACTATTCATTGTCAAATATTTTAAATCAGATCATCAGACAAATGTAGAGCGATGGAAATAGAAAAAAAAATTGGCTTTTAGAGCTAAGAATAAATAAATGAAGACGAATGTGGGTTTAACTGGAACTGCCTTTAAAGATGACTAAATAAAAAAGAAATAAAAACATTTGAAGTTGTGCTGTGCACCATTGTCAAGAGAATTTAACATCCTCTTTCTAATTAATTAATGATTTTTTTTTCACACCTCTTCAAAACAAAGATCGACCTCCATGCCAGAGGATTTTATTTACGACAATTGCTGGCAGTAAATTTTAGAAATCGACCTACCGGAACATTTACAGCTCTAAAGCTATAAAAAACTACACTCTCCTTGTGAAATGCACTAAAATCCTAGATTTATGAGAACCGATTTCAATAGCATACTGATTTTACAACAGCTTATTCTTTCACTATCTTACAGTTTCATTTAATCCCGTGTTTTCAGTAAACAATTGCGAATGACCTATTTTAGCCCATCCTAGAATGGTGGAGTTCCCATCTAGCTTTGCCTAGAAACAACATACATAATTGGCCATTACAACCCTTCAGTCAGGATTACGACCTAGCTTCTCACACCACTTATGTTGTGTGCGTTAATTTTATACACGAGTGGCGGGACCTACAGTTTAAAGTCGACTCCGAACACGATCCTGCTATTTATTTCTCCAGTGATAGAGAGTTCAAAATTTCGTTTGATGTTTGACCTGGGACCTAGAAACAACATCCTCTGTGAATATACAAAAGTTGGCCCCTACACAATAAATTCCATTCTTTTTAGCACTTGCTCCATGGAGTAAATTACAAAAAATTTTTGTTTTTGTAATTTTATTACTTAATTTTGTATACGAATACTCATGTTTTAATAGAAAACAATTTTATTATGAATAATTAAAAATTCCCTTCGCACTAATTTGCTCTTATTTATTCAGCCTTGAGATTTTTCCAAAATGAATAGAAAAAAAAAACAATTCCCTTCGTGGTGTACTACAATGGCAGTTTAATCGATTCAAATAGTTTTATGAGTTCTTTTTTTTTTTTTTTCTTTGATTATTTTTATTAACGGCTCAACACAAAAATACAGCTTCCCTCACTCGCACACTCACATATGTACATACATTTATATTCACATGAAAAATGATTTTTTTCTTTCTCTTTTTTTTTGGAGCATAAATGAGCCGTTTCTCTATCTCGCTCTCTCTCTTTTACAGCATCTCTTTGCATTGTTTGTTGAGCCCATGTCACAAAAAATACAAAAACTTATACTGGTTTTACTGGCTGGTATAGAGATTCATCTTCAACAGACAGACAAAAAAAAAATTGTTTATAAACCCAAAGCCTTTCATCAGCTAGAGCGAGTAGGTGAAGAGAGGGAGGAAGAGCGTTGAAAAAAAGCGCGGGCGCCAATAGAACTTGTCATTATTATTATTTTGTATATAAAGTGTTCAAACATTAAAATTGAAGAGAGAGAAGGGCAAAAAGAGAGTGAGAGAGAGAGAGCGAAATGTAACGACCGTTACAATTTTTTAGTGGGAAATAAATCGAGATAGAGGAGAACCAATGGCACTGAAAACGAGGAACGACGAAAGTAGTTGGATTGAAATGGCTTCGCAATAAAGGAATCACATGTTAATCAAAATATATTTTATACAAATGCAGAGGGGGGGAGGAGGGAGATATCATTACAAAATTTTGTTAATTAATTAATTTATTAATCGATCCTCCCATTGTAATGTATTTTTCATAATTTACAATTAATTAAAAGTACGTATTGTGATTAATTTGCGCATTAATTTTTATACTCCGCAAGGAACCCACAACCAATCCTCACCACTACTACACAGATTAACTTAATAGCGCTCAAAATTTAACAAGAAATTCAGAAATTTGATAAATTTTCTTCAGTTTTATATATATTGAGCAAAGCGGCATATATGCGCGATAAATGTTTCATATTAAGAAGTTTGAGTGACTTCTGACATAGTGTTCACTTAGCTGATTGTTATGCTTTGTTATAAATTCAAAATGTTGCATATTGCAAAGCATAAATGTTAGTAAATTATGAAAAAAATCGCTCGATTCTCACGTAACCAGTAGGTAAGTGTTGATTAGAAAAACCTGTTCAATCCAGCCACACTCCACAAAACGAAATTGAAAAAAAATATTTCTTCGTTTTCTATCACCAGATTGGCAAAACTCGAGATTAATAAATTCCATGAAGTAAAGAATTCTCTGTCCGAATTGATTTAACTTAGGTCGTACCACTCATGTATCAAATTAACAGGCACACACAACTTAAGTGATGTGATGAGAAGATAGGCCATAATCCTGACTGGAAAATTGAACTGACCAATTATGTGTGTATGTTTGTATATATCGACGCCTCCCTTCTATAACATTCTAAGTCGAAAAAGTGTGTCTTGAGCTCTCAAAGTTTTCTCGCACTATATGACGATGTGTGTATTCTACGTAGATTTTTTTTTTTATTACTTCGTAATCTATGGGCGCATCTTAGAATTTGAAAATAGTAGAACGTGCTTTTTGATATAAATATTGGCACTTTCGTTTTAAGCATCAACCTTATAGGCCAGACTTGGCAGTATGTTTCTGTCTATAGAAATTCATGCCAATTGCTAAAATCGATTGCCAACTAAAAATGTGAATTGTTTGCCAGTTTTTAGCTATCCATCTGTAATGCAGTGTTTGACAATTGTCAATTGCCAATTGGTACAAATACAACTTCAAGTCAGTTAGTTAGTTAGGTCGTAGTGGTAGCTCTGATATCACAAAGCTCACTTGAGCACGCATGGCGGCCCGTTGTGATGCCACGGGTGAAACGCAGTCCCTGTACTAACCAAGTTCCGCCAAATCAGGGAAAGGAAGAAGTTGATCAGCGCAAGGGCTGCACAACAACAAAAGCACGACTACCCCGCACTGGAAAGCCAGCCAGAAAATTTGATGAACGAAGCTATATCCTTGATATCAATAGATGATAGCTCCGTTAAGCTAACAAGGAATGGGGAGCCAAATAACCTATATCTACACCTAGCAAGAGACGGGCACTGGCAAAGAAAGTGAATAACGCTCTCCTCTTCCTCAGTGGACCTGCATCCACAGGCAGAAGTCAGTATGCATACAATTTCTTTTTACTACACCTTCTACATTACAAAACCTCTTTAAGCACACTTCAGATGACTTTGTATGTAGAATTCACGGAAATGTTTATTTTTAAATGAGCTAATGAAAGACCAACGTTAGAAATGTTAATACAGATAATGGACAATCAACCCACTGTTTATAGTTTGTTTTGTATGTGATATACATACATACATATATGGTCAGGCGTACATGCATGTCTACATGTATGTACATATATAAACAATACTCTCGTATATTGACTTTAACGTGGTTTCTTGGGTTGGATTTCGTAACGTTCGTTTCTGAAGAGTTTTGAGAAAAAAAAAATCCCGCATTCATATTGAGCCAAACGAAACATACGAGGATCGAAGCAAAACAAACGTACTTACATACGTAGTAGTACATTTGGAGAGAAAAATGTTAACAGCAATCAGTAGATGCATTTACCATGAAAACGAAAGGAAAAAAGTCAAGAAGAGAAGTTTTAAAGTTACAGAGACGTAGAGGACGTTACGGTTACAAAAACAAATAGAAAAACATACATAGAGGAAAAAAGAAATGCATTTTGTTTGCATTTGTATTTGTTTTTAATTTTTTTTCTTTTTTTTTGTAATAATAAGTTTCATTGTTGTTGTTGTTGGTGTTCTTCAACTAATGCATAAACCCTGAGCACAGACTAAGCGAGTGGCAAAGAGGCGGAAAAACAAAAAGCAAAAGCAAAGAAATTTTTGTCCGTTACAAAAAGTCTTTTCATTTCAGTCTTTCTTTTATTGTTTTGTTTTGTTTTGTTTTCTTTTCTGTTTTTTTGTTTTTCTTATTGCTTTTGCAACCACCACTAAAACAATTTTGAGCTCTGTGCGCCATGCATACATGTAGAGAGAGAGCGTACTCTGTAGAGGCTCAACATAAATTTACAATCTCAACATTAATTTTTTTTTGTTTTAGTTTTTTATTTTGTTTTTTGTAATGCATTTATGCGCCAAGGAAACAGACGAAACTATAGAATTCATCCATAAATTGAGCTCTGCCAGTGAGAGAGTGTGTGGGTCTATAAGAGTGATGTGCTCTATGCAACAGACCGACCAACTAAATGTACGTCGTAGAAGCAGAAGAAGAATAGGGAAATAATAAGAGAGAATTAAATATTCTTTAGATTTGATGATATGGTCGTTTGCCTGTATGTACTATGTATCTGGAATTGTTTGTTTGCTTGTAGTTCCGTGCTCGTTGAGCGTGTTGAGCCGCCAATGCCAAGCCGTCACATCTAAATGCATGTCCATATGACTTTTCCCAAAGGGCTCTATCCGTATTGCTATTGTCGTTGAGGCTGTGGGTAGCTAATGCATGTGTTCGTTCGCTAAAAGTTACTTGAAAATTTTAATGGTGGGACGGACATGTGTGGTATATGTGGGCTCAACAAAATGTAATATCGAGAAGGGAGGAAAATTCGTTAAAAATATATTCGCGCCGTCTCAGTGCAGCAAATGTTGAGCTGTATCTATGGTATTACTTTAATTGAGCTAAACAAACTGTCAAACACAAACAACAATTGCTTATAAACACATACACATACACATACATGCATATATGTATATACATACACGCTAACGTTCATGCACACCCCTCATCATTGCAATGAGCTAAGTTTTTGACTGCAGCGCTCATTGTGCTGTGGTGTGAGCATAAGCAGCAAAAGAAGAAAAAAAACTTCCTTTAAAAAAATCGTTGGGTTGTTTTTATTACTTTCCTATTAAATCGTAACGTACATTTACACTCTTCGAAATTATATTAAATGCAGTTTTATTACTTTTTTGAGATTTATAAATACATATTATAATGCTATTACTTTACATGCAGGTCATCGATCATCAATGAATCGTTACTGAACTTTAAACACCTTTTCAACGAAGCCTTGTTGACAGTCACGACTGACTTGGCCACCGTTTATTCCTCTTCACATACATATAACATAATTGGTCATTACAATCCTTTAGTCAGGATTACGATCTAGCCTCTCATACCACTGATATTGTCTGTATATCAATATTATACATGAGTAGCGGGACCTGCAGTTTAAAACCTACACTCCGAACGACAAATTCCTTTAGAAGTATTTTTTTTTTCTCTGTCTTTGGTGCTTATTTGTAAATAATATTTGATGATGAGTGATTTGAGCCACTCGAATCATTTATAAGTATTTTTCTAAAGTTATGCATCTAAATGAGTAGGCTTATGAGTCAAACATATTTCAAATGGTATGAGTTTGGTGTCAACTTTGTACACATACTCATAGCAACCTGTACTCATAAATCTACGTTGCTGTGAGTACGAATAAATCAGTGTACATAGGTTAAATTTCAATATTCTTGACTCACTCATGTTTAAAATTTCATGTGTGCTTATGAGTAGCGAAAAAACGATTCATTGCTCTGATGTTGAGTATACTTTCGAGAATAATAATTAGAATGGACTGGAATAGGCTCAACTGCACTTATACATATTTTCCAGGCTGTTGACATATACAACGCACGTACTGAGACGTACGTGTGTACGTACATACACGAGTATTAAATGACTCAAGAATGTGCCAAAAGTAACGTACTTTTTTGACACATTATCATAAACAACAACACAGAGCATAAAAATAACAACAACAACAGCAATAAGAACACTATAAAACGCTCAGCTGATATTCAAGAAGAAACATTAAAATTAAAAATGTTGAATTGACTGAATTATACACAGATATGTACATACATACATACATCGTATATACCCTTCATTAGCTAGTGTTAAAGACCTTTGCGTATGCGTGGCTAACGCTTTTCAAATTATTTGAATCATCGAAAGATAAAAAAGAACATTTTTGTGTTTTCCTTCTTCTTGGAAAATTCGAGATAATTGCAACTATTGTATTCACAAATCGAAATTGATAAACAAATTGGTGTTGAAGGGGCATATTTACATGGCCAATGGTATGCGATTTTATAGGACGATGACTTACTGGATGAAAGGAAATTTAAATTTCAAGGCAATAAACTGACATCGCCACTTAATATTTCTCATTGTCACCAAAGTAACTGTTTGTGATCCAAAAGAAAATCAATGAGCGGCTACAAAATCTTCCCACGTTTAGCTATGAGTCCACATTATGAGCACTTGAGAAGAAAGAGAATGAAATGAATTTTGCGTTTTTAAAATATTACAACTCGAAACATATTTTTTTTTTTTCCAAATTTTTATTCGATTCATATTCTTAAATAAATAGCAGAGGTTTTGTCTTGGCCACTTGCTTGTTTGTCAGGCAAGTAGATACCAAGCCTCAACACGATTCCATTTCCCAAGAAACAAAAACAACAGCAACAACAATAATAAAAAGAATTAATGTGTGTTTGTCTCTGCAACTCGTGCGTTTTGTTGTTGCCGTTGCAACTGACTCTGTGGCACATGGTTATAACTCATGCTCTTCACGTTCACAACCTGCGTCTGGCATGTGCATTGCCCTCTACGCTGCACTGAAGTTTTTCTTTCTCTTTCTTTTCTTTGAGGTGTCCTGTCGTGTTTATTTTTCATTTTTTTTTTCTACATCTTTACCCGTGAATAGGTTAAAATGATTTTCTTTCATTTGGTTCCCACACTTTTTAACATGTTGGATCTTTTGTTTGTTATTTGTTGTTGTATTTTCCGAAAAGGATTTCTTAAAGATCCTTAAAGATCCTTGTATGCGAATTGCATGTGTGCTGGTGAGATATATAACTGGGGGAAGAATATCTCAAAATCTTAAGTGAACCTGTGCTCAAAGCAACGCCTACTCCTTATCCTTTGTGAGCAACACCATGAATTGCTTGTCTATCTTATCGTAAGTGGGCTATAATTCTAATTTTGTTTTTTTTTTTTTTATATAAATTTGAGTATATAAAGATTTCTAGAAAAATTCTATAAGTGCTTCAAGACTTGTGTAGAGACTAATAAGAAACATTCTAAATAAGTTGACGAAAATACAATATTTGCCGTTCAATTTATTCCAAGAATTGTATGCAAGGTGCAAAGTGCAAAGAAAAATTTTATTATTTAGTCGTATTTTATCTACGATCAAAACACTCCTGATAAGCATTTCAGGCTTTGAATACATTTTGTCACAATCCTTGCAAACCTGTGTTCTTTAATGTGTTCCTTTGAGGGCGTCCAAAATTCGATTGGTAACGCAATAGTGTCCTTAAATCTTACTTACTTCTCCTCCATTCGAACGATATAGCCCACCCAATGCGACCTCTGGATGTTAATATGCTGCACAAAGATTATGTCGTTGAGGAGCTCATTATAACTAACTGTTGGATCAGATGCGGAAATCATTGTCAACACTTACTGGATCGAAGATCTTAAATAGGACTTTTCTCTCGAATACTTTCAAGGCTGTTGGATCAGTGCTTAATAGCGTGCATAAAGATGCACGGGGAATATGAGCGTCTTGTAGAGTATTAGTTTTGTCGTTCGAGAGATCTCTCTGCTATCCAATTGCCTATTGAGAACATAGTAAAGTTGTTAGCAGTCTGTTGATCTCCAGACTGACATAATTTTTGTGGTTACGACAGAGCCTTGACTATAGCGAAAGTATAGTTATCGGCCGTAATCTGAGATCCAGTACACCGCACATCTCTACTTGTCAATAACATTTACTTTATTTTGCCTTCATGTACTGCCGCACCCATTTTAATATCACCTGAACTGGATCTGATAACTTCTTTGGCTTTATATTACCAGCAGTTAAGCATTTGCGCCAGACCTTACCTTTGAAATGATCTTTACCGCCTATTGATTAATCTTGAAGAACAGAAATATAAATTTCAACTCAACGGTATCTTGTTAGGGCACCTTTGATTCTTAACGAAATAATTATTGAAATTGCAAAAAGCTTTTGGGCTGAGGACAATATCACACCAATGGATTGGATACTTGGAAATTGCCTCCCAATTTGATTTTAAAAACAAAAATCATTTCTGTCTGTCATGCCATTCTTTCTCTCTTTTCCTTTGTTTAATTATTTTTTTTTAATGTTTTGTGGGTAAAACAAAAAATTTTGTTTTTTATTATTTTTGCCAAAATTACTTTATTACCTTACCTTACCTTACCTTACCACACAGGCTAAGAGTCTCTTTAAAGTTAATTGTAATATTTATGAAAGCCAAAGAAGCATGATGGGACAGACATCTACAACATCTTTGGCAAACGATGCTTGCAAGAAAGGCAAAGGACTACTACTCACTCGGTTCTGGATAATCAGTGTGGCACCACACACAGTGTCTGAAGGCGCAACAGAGGAAAATTTCCAGTAAAAGACTGAACGAACAAAACAAGGAATAAAGAAACTCGACAAAAAAAAAATGTTCAGAAAAACAGAAATTTTTATACTCACTGAAGTTCGAGAGGATAAACGAAAAGGAAAAGAAAAAGAAACAAAGAAGAAGAAGATTGCACGTTATAAACGTTGTTTTCTACTTTCTGCAATGATTTCTTCATTTTCTTTTTGTTCCTTTTGTAAATTCTTAAAAGTGATTATCATGCAAACAACGTTAAGATAAACGATCTAATGAAAGCAAAACGAAGGAAACAAAAAAAAAAATAAAACAAAGAATTTGAAACTTATGGACAGTAGTTCCCAAAGTTTTATGATAATTCCATGGTTTTGGCAGCAAGTAATGTCATAAGGACTCACATATAATTTTCAAATGAAATGGAATAGAACAGAGAGAATTTATTTATCTTAAATTTTAATTTTTTCAATTATTCGCTTAAACTATCAAATCCAATAGTGTCTTGCTTCCAACATTTGCATTTCAATGATTTTTGATGAATGACAACAGCCGAAAATCATTCAAATTCCCAAATCCAACAACGATTTCAGGCCAATTGGCATTCTTAAATTCCTGTCTTACATACATTCATACCTAGCTTCTCACACTACTTATGTTAATTTTTTATATATAAGTGGCGGGCCCTACAGTTTAAAGTCGACTCCGAACGACAGATTTTTTTGAGAAACTTTTCACGGCAATTTTTATTTATTCTCAGAGTCTTTGCCAGAAATCTGCTGAGAGGAAATCGTAGAGGAAATACTTTTTGTATTTTTGTTTTGATATCTGGCCAGGGGCTCGATATCCTACTAGACTATGGCGAGTTATTTCTGTCTAAAGTAATGGAAAATCTAATGGCTAAACAAATAAATAATTATCTCGAAAATTATTTGATCAAAAGTTGGAATTTATAAAAGTTAGCAGTTGCACTACTGCTTTAGTAAACGTAGTTGATGTCCTTAGTTTGAAACTAGATGAAAATTACATAACGTTCGTTGAATCGCACCAAGACTTTTGATACGGTTGATCATGAAATATTATTAAGGAAGCTACAGACCCCCCACTTTCACTTTTGTAATTCGATTTGTAGTCTTGTAAATTATGAACAGATCACAGTGAGTTTGCCTAATAATGATAATTACGCTAATGACGTTCAACTTTATAAAAGCACTTGTTTTGAGAAGTTTATGACTCGTACTGAGACCTTATGAACAGATCAGATGGTAACATCTCAAATTCGCTAAACATTGAAGGAGGTATTCCTTATTTTTTTTTTTTTGTTCTGTGTATACATTAACGACCTACCTAATGTCGTGGAGCATTCTTATTCAAAATTACAGAAAATTGACAACTGGGCTAGGTTAGATGACGTGTACTTGTCAACTGATAAGTACGGTACCCGGAGGTCGAATTGCCCCTTTGTACAACGTCCTAGCTTCTTACATGAGTAGCGGGACCTACAGTTTTAAGTCGACTCCGAACGACAGATTTTTTGAGAAATTTTTCATGGCAATTTTTATTCTCAGAGTTTTTGTCACAAATCCGCTTAGAGGAAGTCGCCGAAGAAATATTTTCGGGTTGATGGGATTCGAACTCGGGCCTTTCGTCTAATAAACCAACAAACTACCTATTAGACCACGGCGACTTCACAACTGGGCTAAGGCCAATATACTTTGTATATATCCAACTGAATCTAAACGTTTATTGTTCTCCAGAATAAAGACAGCATTTGTTGTGTTGAATCAGCATCCAATCTGAGTGTCATCTTTAATGGTCGCTAACTTGGTCTAAGCAAATTAATGGAATCGTTGTTACAATTTACGATATGCTTAGAAACTTTTGGGTCGTTATAGTTTCGACTCTCTTTCCCATAAGATTATTATCTTAAAACAGCCAATATACTTATTCAGAAGGTTTAGGGCCATTATTACAACTTGCCGTTAAACTTGGTTTAGTTAAAGGTACCTTCAGCTAAAGCGAACTGTAAAGTTACCTTTAACTGGTTATCGTTATTACAACTTACAGATAAAATAAAATTAAAATATGGCAGTGCCAGAGCAAAGTCGATAAAACTGCTCAACTAAACAAGTTTTTTTTAACGCAATGGCAACAGCGGACTTCGTTTTTCTTGTTGTATATGCTCATTTGGTTTAAATTTGAAGTTGCCATATCGAAAATAGTAAGTCATATGGCAAGTTCAAATAAAAGTTGAACTTTAAATGTTAAAAGTAGGATGATCTTCCCTTTAACTTAACAATGACTTCTATTTTATTGGATACTGATAATAATAAAAAACAATGAAATCCTTCCTTTAGTTAACGGAAAGTTGTAATAATGGCCCTTAGATTAGCATTTAAAATTATTGAATATAAATATAAGACACTTTTGTCTTTGGAATACTTTACCTAATTATATTCGGAACTTAAGCAATGCAACTAAGTTCAAAATTTACAAAAATATTCCTCGGAGAACAATACTTTGCTTTAGAATCCCTGTTTACGTAGTCTTATAAATTCCATGTGAGGCATTTATAAGCCAATAAAATCTCACCCGTGCAAGAGCATGTTATATGGGTTGGGGGAGGAGGGGGCGGATGGTTGAAGAAGTTTTCTTTAAAGTGAAATATTCTCATGAAATTTAAAGCCTAACCTGCCTACAACAAATGCAATAACAATGAAGAAAATACATACGTTTACGTTTAATGAATGAAGTTTGTTATTCACGAACCACGATTAAATAACGCCAAACAAAAATTGTTATTTTTTGGCCATGACTTTGAAACAAAGTTAGTAAGATAGAAAGAAGAAAAAGAAGAACAGAAGGAACAACAAGAGGGTGTGGTTCTTTTTGAGTACTGAAAACGTTAGTGTTGTTGCTGTTCCTCAGTTTTTTTTTTTTTTATTTTTCCCATACTTTCAGACTTTCAAAGTTTCGTTCTAAACTCTTTCTTTTTCTTATTTTGTCTCAAATTGGTTTTTGTTAACCACATCACACATACATACATACCATAAAATGAGGTGACAAATGACAATCTGTCATTGCGTATGCAGATTAAGCGTTTTTTTTTTTTTTTTCTTGGTTTCCCTGTGAAAGAGTCCCCGGTGCTTTCAAAAGGTTTCTTTAAAAGCCAGCCAAACCAATATTTGTGGTTAAAGTAATGATATTTTAAGTCAACTTAAGTCGTCTTTTCCTTAGTTGGCTGATTTAAAGGATTTTTTCTTCTTTCCTTTCTTTTTTTTCCTTCTTTTTTTGTTTGCAAAGCTACGTTGAGGCAAGTGAAAGAGAAAAATAGAGTATGTTTGCGGTTACTTTTTTAGTCCAATGATTGAAACTTACACTCTGATGAAAAGAGTCTTCATGTTCGCTGGCAAATTTTGATTTTTTGAAATTTTGTGAATGAATTGCGTGTTCTTTGATTCTGTTTGGGCAAAAGTCGGAAATGTTGCAACAGTAACAGCAGCAGCAGCAGCAGCAGCAAGAAAAAATCATACAAAGTAAGAAGTCAATTTAATGGCATTTTAATGATGCTTTACATGTTACTAAACGTTGCTGATTTTGATGTTAATCATCTCCACTATGATGATACTCCATCCATAGCAACAGAAAAGTCTTTGGTCGACGTATTTTAACGTTTTTAACCCATTCAAATAGTATGGAATCAGAGTATGTAGTTGAATTTCGATATTGTTGATCCACTTATATTCAAAATTTCATGAATGAAAATGATTCTCTGGTAGACGTCAAGAACTTTTTAATTCACAGTAAATTCAGGCGACTGTATTTACAGTAAAAACAAAATCATCAGAGTCATTAACAAATAACAGCAGCTTTTTAATTTCTTTACTTCAATGCCATAGCATTACAAGACATTAACAACTTAAAAGCCTTGAGAAAAACAAAACAGCCGCCAACCTACAGAAAATATTCAGAAAGAGAAGAGCCCTGATAAAATGTCAGTTGTTATCACATTAACACTATTAATGAAGCGCAGTACGAGTATATGTGTGTGTGTCTTTGTGTTGGCGTTTGTATAAGTAGGTGATCCTAAACCTTTTTATTATTTCTGGCCAGGCTTAGTTTGCCCTGGCCTGGTCTCATTACACAACACAATCAACGAAAATAACATTGAAAAACTTGTTTCCATGAATGAACTGAATCGCACACAAACATGAATTTTGAATTTTGCCGTGTGTCTGTCTGATTGTCTGAAACGTTGGCGTTGTCGGTTATTGTTTTCCAAAGCAATCGAAGACGGGCGAGTCGATCCAATAAAATACATTTTAAATGGTGCCATTATTGTCGACTTTTGATCATTAAAAACCGCGCTATCAATTATACTTTCGTATACGATTTTGGAACTGAACAACAACAACGACAATAAATAAAAATTTTAAAAACAATTCAGAGCAGAATGAACCATTGCCGCTTAGAGTTGCGTAAGAAAAACAAAAAACAAATTAAAAATCAAATAAAATTCATTGAAATGAAATGATTTTGTTTTTTCTTTCCTTTTTCCATCACAGCAAGTGTCCTTATTACCAGCATGGAAGAAGAAGAATACACTTGTTCTTAATAGCGGTGTTGTTGAATTTTAAGAAAACACCTCATAAACTCAACTGAAAAATAATAAATTTTCCCAAAACGTGTTGGGAAAATAACCAACGATACTATCCTGTTGTCCCTTCTCATTTTCATTTCATGCATTGCCTGTCTTTCTGTCTGTTTCTCAATGTTTGATTAAAAACTGTGTTCAAAACAACAACTTCCAATTCAAATCCAAAATATCCTCTATTATCCCGAAAGATTGGAAAAGAAGTAAGAGAGCGGTAAAGTTCTGTGATTTGTTATCCCCTCTCGTTGGCACTTTACTCTGACCCCCGTCTATACAATTTTATTTTGGTCGGAGTTTTAATGCATTTCCAAGAATTCCATCATCATAATCGTATTTTTTTTTTTTTTTTAAATTTCTGAAAGATCTGAAATGTTGTTGTCGATACTGAGTTGCAACAAGTAACCGAAAACTGTTGTTAGTGCAAACACTTATTACTTTTGTCTTGTTTTGAGCCATTTTTTCTTAAATGAATTTGTTTATGTTTTTTTCTTTTCCTCCTCATCATCATCATCATCTCGTCATCGGTCGTCATCATCTTTCTCAATTGTGGTAAGGAGTAGCAACATTAAAAATAAAAAGGAAAATAAAGAGAGAGATTCGTGTGAAATATCGAACAACAGATACTATTTAGTCAGTGTCTCTGATCTTCGGAATGGTCGATCGATGGTAAATATTTGTGTTGTCTTTAACACAAACAATACCTCGTTATTGTTGTGTTACAAAAGCGAATGAAAATAAAAAAATAAAAACAAGAAGAAGAAGAAGAACCAACTAAAATAATTAATTTCATATAGAATTACAATCACAGTAAGTAGGACCCAGTTGTCTTTTTGTTCTTTCTTCGTTCCCATCGTTTAGTACATCATGTGACATGGCTGGTCATCTAAGTATGTACGAACACATAGAAAATCAATAAATTTCATCATTCCAAACTGTCATTTCGTTGTCAAAGCTACTCGTATTTGTCACTTGTATCCTGGCGCAGGCTATTTTTAATTGTTTTTCCTTAATTGGCCATTAAAGGATTTCGGCCTGCCGTAAAACATCCTTCCATTCCCTCTGTATATTGTACGCCTTCGCTAGTTGGTCACACCAATCGATGACAGGGCTTTCCCGATCGGGCAGACGAGTTCGTCCTCTTCCCCGACTTTCGCAAATCCGCAACTTAAAAACCCGTCTCGGCGGAGCATCCTCCTCTATTCGAACGACATGGCTGAGCCAGTGCAGATGCAGGATATTATTGCACTGCATAACGTTCATATCGTTGAGGAGCTGTTACAGCTCACTATTGAATTGGATGCGCACAGGGACCGAAGATCTTTCCCAGGACTTTTCTTTCGAATTCCCTCAAGACTGTTGCATCAGTGCCCCATAAAAAGCACGGGAAGGATGAACAGCAGAGGATGTTGAGTATTAGTCTTCTTCTTGAGTTTAAACGAAAATTAGAAAAATATTTAAAAAATCCTTCATCTGGGCTGCTGCTGTAAATGCTGCTTTGAATTCTTGTCTCATCTGCAATTCTAGGCCGTTTAATACGTTGAGAGAGACACGTTTCTTCTGTGATAAATTCAGTTCACACGGTTGGTCAGCTGTGGGCCTTTCTTTTCTTTGTGGTTGCCTTCCTGGCCGAAGTAGAAAACATCGTAAATACCTCATTAAGATATTCGTTTGTGGATGGATCGATAAATGGTTTGATAACATTCGTAATTGATGCTCTCTTCCTATTATTTTTAATGCAGACATTAAGTCGATGAAAGAATAACAAGGATTTCAGCATTTTAAATTTTTTTTTTTTGTTTTTTATCTATTCGTTCTAAATACAATGTATTTTGTTTCTTTTTTCTTTCCTTTCATTTTTTTTTTTTTTGCACAGGAAGTTACCTGGTAATTTTACGGATTATGATTTTCTTTCCCTTTTATTTGAGGTTATAAAGAAATATTCATTCAATACTGTTACTCAATGGTTTCACTCATTCATTCATTCATTAATAAATTAACAACAAGTGCAAATTATATCATGTTCCCTCCATTTCGTCCGTCTGCTCTGTATTCTGCTGTAGATGGGAAGATTTTGCCAGCACTTGTGTGGCCTCCTTCCTTAATTGATCTGTTATTTTTCAATCAATAAAACGAAAAAAAAAATTGTTATTTTTGAATAAAAAAAACAAAAAAAAAACATCACACAATAAAAAACTTTAGTTTTGCAATCTAGACTTGCCACAATTGCAACATGTGTTATCGCCTTTGTTGTTGTTGCTAAATATTCCCTTTAGGGGGGTATACACTTACTTTGCCTTGAATTTTTAGGGTATTTGTATGTTTATTTTTACTTTTGAAATTGTTTTATAATTTAATTGCTGACTTAAGTGATTGGTTCTAGACCAGAGATCAGCAATGAATCGTTTTTTCGTATCATGGAATTTTGAATATAAGAGTGAGTCAACAATATTGAAATTTAACTATGTATTCCGATTCATGCTCTACTCACTAGAACGTTGATTTATTAGCACAGATTGAGTTATGAAGAGTCGAAATCTAGAACATCATACGTGTTGTATGAGTATGAATGTGATGAGTACTTCAAACTTTGAATATGAGTAGCAGTTCCATGACATTAAAATAAGTATGAATGCGTTAGGATATATTAGGTTAGGTTAGAGGAGGTCCGGAGGTCGAATTGATCCATTGTACAACGTCCTAGCTTCTCTGTGCGGTACTTTTATACATGAGTGGCGGGACCTACAGTTTAAAGTCGACTCCGAACGACAGATTTTTTTTTGAAAATCTTTCATGGCAATTCTCAGAGTTTTTGCCAGAAATCTGCTGAGAGGAATCCACCGAAGAAATATTTTCATATTTTCGTTTTGATGTCTGACCTAGGATTCGAACTCGGGTCTTTCGTCTACTAAGCCAACACACTACCTACTAGACCACGGCGACTTCATGAATGCGTATAAGTATCAGAAAATATGAGAATATGATTCGATTCTACTCAGTCTTTTTGAATACTCATTGCTGACCTCTGGTATGCACTTATCTTGCCATGCATTTTAGGGATATTTGTGTTTATTTTTGGCTTTTTAATTTGTTTTATAACTTAACTGGTAACGTAGGTGATTGGTTTTTTAGACCCTTGGTTTTGAATAGGATTTTCTGCAATGAAAATATTTGTTTTCCTTCCTTAAAACTGGAGCTCATATGAAAAGCGTAATTTTTGTGATCATAATTATTTGGATATCTTCTGTCTTTTACTTGTAAATGCGTGGGAATCGTTTTAAAAACCTGAACTTTCTTTTAATTTTAATCGTCGTCGTTCTTCTTCTTTCAATGGCCCCACACACACAGAGACGCTCCAAACAGTACTTCATTCAACACATTATTTCTACCCACTTGTGTTAAAGATTGTTTTTTATTTTTTATTTTAGTATCTGCTGCCCTGCTGTCGGCCTGTGCCTCTACCTGTCATTTAATTTTCAAAGAGGGGGTTTGCGTCAGTGGGGTTTTGTGTTGTCGGTTGGTGATAACCTGTAGAAATTTTGGCGCCAAAATTTTGTTTACACATCACATCATATGTGAAGGAAACCAGTATTTCAACAACTGTGCTCTCTTTTATCTCTCTCTCTCTCTCTTTGTCTTTGTAGTTTTCCTTTTTAGTGGGTTCTCTTTATGCTTGAATTCTTAAATCTTTTTTTTTTTTAATTTTAGCACGTTTTTAATGTTGTTTTATTATTATGGTCATCAAGTTAGGATGCCCCTCACTTTTTGTGGAACAGACGGCGGCTTTCCCATCCATGCATCTGATGATGTATTCCTTGTTGCATTGCAATTGCCAGGAAAACCTTTAGGCCTAACACCTCTTCATCTTCATCATCAGTTTTGCTTGTGGAATGGTAATCGTTGAAATTCTTCTTCTTGTCTGCTGTGTTTTATGCATCCGTTCCTAATAATCAACTTCAACGTATTGCCTGATTTTGGGAGGTTTTAGTTCATTTTATGAGTTTTTTCGAAAGGAAATTTTGTTTCAATTCGTTTGGCCACAAATGAATTTATAATACTTTCCTGGGAATTTGCCAAAAAAAAAAGTTTTTTTTTTTTTTAAATGCCGGCAAAAGAGAAGGCAGAAAAATATTTAAACAAAAAGAAAAAAAAAATACTTGCATTTCTGCATTCCAAGGAACATCCACATAAATAACCGCAACAACTAAAAACCAGAAACAATCTAAATCAGCCATATAAGCCAGGCCATAAACACAGTCAACCACCAACCTACAATCCTTTGCAAGAAACAAGAATAATTAAATGATATTTCTTACCCATACGAGCTTATAACCGAACCTCGATATTCTCTCAGACACTTTTCCTACCTTCACTCTGTGTCTCTCTCTCTCTCTCTCTCTCTGTCCGCAAATTGGTGTTCTTTTTATAGAAATTTTTGTACAAGTGCCGGCCACTGGCCGGGGATGTATGCCCAGCATGTTTCAAATTTAATTTCAATAACTGGGAGAAAAGTTTCAGTCGCCGTAGTCTAGTAAGTAGTGTGTTGGCTTATTAGACGTAAGGCCAATAGTGTGTGTAACATATATACACACATATTGTGCTTATATATGCATACATACATACATAATTGACCATTACAACCCTCCAGTTAAAATTAGGACCTAGCTTCTCACACCACTTATGTTGTGTGTGTTAATTTTCTACATGAGTGGCGGGACCTACAATTATAAGTCAACTCCGAACGACAGATTTTTGAGTTTTATTTACTCCCAGAGTTTTTGCCAGTAATCTGCTTAATAGAACTCGCTAAATATTTGGTCATATTTCGTTTTTTGTTGTCTGACCTGAGGCTTTAACCGTCGCTAAGGTGACTACAACATACAGGATACCATAAGACCGTCTTTGTAAATTCAATTTTATTCTGAATTCTGACATCAAAATTTGTAATATTTCACCTTAAAACATAAGGCGGCATATTTTTGAAATTGCGGAAAAATGGCGTATATTAACAGCACATTACAGTGTAACCCACACACAGTCTCCGCATGGAGCAATAGAAAATGGTTCGTAACCTAGTTTCTCCACTACTTAAATAACAGAATGAAAGGTACTCTTTAATGGCAGAGGGTATTCAATACATGTTCATGGCGCATTCAATTTCTATTGCAACAGAATGTCTTCCGCCAATATAAGGGAATTCCCCTTTTTCCAAAAACTATTGATTGATAAGGCTGATGGCTTATCCATATTTTTTTAATACAAAAATTTCAAAATTTTTTGCATTGAATTTTTAAAAAATAAAAATCCCGAACACTTTAAAGATTTTTCAATATGCTTTGGCATACATTCTCTTTTGCTGCTCTCAGCAAAAATTAAAACTTTATTCCAAAGCAGCGCATTCACTAAACCGTCAACCCTTATGCAGGTATCAGGCTCACAATACTGAGCTGATTGTTTGTTAGAGGTTGTAGAACACAAAGACGAATAAAAACCAAACCAAAAAGCAAAACCTTAAATAAGAATTATTTCCAGACCCATTTAACATGATTTTTGTTGATTTTTTCCTTTTTATTTTTTTGTTTTTAAATTGGCGGTAAAAAAGGAAGAGAACAAGAAGAGTTGCCAAAAAAAAAATTTTAAATGGTGATTATTGTTGTGTGCCATTGATTAAAGTAGACATTAAGATTTTCAACTTAGTCGAGACACACGATAATGACCATTGTGATCACGATGATGATGACGATGACAATGCACTCTTCTTCTCGTCTTTTATCACACACCACATTTGTTGCAATTGTTGCGACAGCCGCAAGACAAAAAAAAAAGGAGGCGATGTAAGAAACATTTTTGTATCGCTTCAAGTTATAAAAAAAAAAATATTATATGCGATGCACTCCGTTTTTTTTTACAAATTTTTCATTTTAATTTTCATTAAATGTTTTTGCATTCGATAGCTTTAATTATTGTATGCTCGTATTTGCGCGCTTTATGTTACCGTATAGTACGTGGCATATTGAAAAAGATGAGCAGGATCCAATCGTACTCACAATTTTTGATACTTATACGAATTTATACTTCTTTTAATACCATGGAACCTCTCTCCACACATATTTAAAGTTTGAAGTACTCATACAACACGTATGATGTTGTTGATTTCGACTCTCCATAACTCAACATACGCATACACGAATCACAAAATTAGTATGAATCGCGAGCAAACACTAAAATACTCACTAGAAGGTTGCGTGTTTGCTATGCTTGTCCGCTCATTGCAACCTCTGCTAACAAATCAACGTTGTAGTGAGTACAAATGAATCAGAGTATATAGTTAAATTTCAATATTGTTGACTCACTTATGTTCAAAATTTCATGAGTGCTTATGAGTAGCGAAGAAACGATTCATTGGTGATCTCTGGTACTTAATGAAATTTTGAATATATGTGAGTCAACAAATCGTTTGATAAGACTTTGTCGACGATATTTAGACGAAAGCTTGAATTGGACAAGATTCTTAACAATTTCCCAAATTACGAAGCTTTGTATCTCATCTACATTCATCCATACAAGATTAATTTTCTCATTTGTTCCATCTGGGAACAGGATCATCTGTCTACCAAAACCAACTGTTTAATGCATTTGATTTCGCATCGTAAGAACATATTTTTTTCTAAAGAAGAAAACCTCGGTTGACTACGAAATTCTGTTGCATCACAACAAATTTTTACAAGACCAAGTCTACCACGCATTTCTTTTTGAAGGGAATTGCTATTTTAGATAAAAATTCAAGCGAGCTTGGACTATGTATATAAAGCCAAGCTAACAACTTCTGTTAGAATTTTTGAAATGACAAAGATGAGAAGTGATGGAGGACGAGAGTTGTTATTCATAATTTAGTTTTTCTTTAAGTTTATTTTAATAGAATAGCCCTCTAATTATTTTTTCATTTTTATGAATATTTTTTATTAATTACAACATGATCTGGGATTCAAGTTGTGTGACCTTTTAACATAAAACAAAAGAACTTTGTAGAACTTATACTCAACCTTCAAATCTTTCAATAGTTCTCAATTGAATACTTTACTTTAGTTACCTGTGAAGTCCACGAATAACCCGAGTAATTATCGAAGGTCGCCGTAGTCCAATAAAAAATAGGTCGTGTGTTGGTTCGTACCCCACGTCAGACATCTACAACAAAACGAAAATATGAAAAAAAAATATTTGTTCGGCGACTTCCTCTCATCAGACTTCTGGCAAAAACTCTAAGAGTAAATAAAAATTGACAGGAAAAGTTTCTTAAAAATCTGTCGTTCGGATTGAACTGTAAACTGTAGGTCCTGCCACTCATGTCCAAAATTAACACACACAACATAAGTGGTGTGAGAAACTAGAACTGACTGAAGAGGGGTGTAATGACCAATTATGTATGAATGTGTGTGTGTGTACAATCGAAGGTACAAAATGTGGTTGCTTGTGAGTGACTAAAATTAGGAATATGGATAAAGGGATGACGTATAATTAATAAATTATAAAAAAAAATAATTACCTTGGTGAGTGCCCACCATTTTTGGATGCTCATTATCTATGATAACTTCCATAAACAATTCATATACATAAATAGCAGACGTTCTATAAAATTTAAATATTTCGTTAATCGTTTTTATTTGTTATTGGAATTTAATTTTTTTTTTATTTTATTTTTTTTTTTTTGGACTCCACATTGATATGCCTGCTGCATGAAGGGCATACAGAATTCGTTTTGCTTAAAAAGGGCCGTTTTTTTTTCATTCTCCTCCTTTTTATTTCAATTATTAACAACAACACTTTGTTGGAGACAAACAAATGGCTCAGGACAAACATGAAAGACATGCAAAAAACAAAAAAGGAAAAAACGAAGAAAAAAAAATCCATCGGAAGAAGAAGAACAGGGCTATTGGATACTTTAAGCGCCGTAAAATTATAGCCATGCAGCAGACACAAGCACAGAAAATAAACGAAAATGCACAGTTTGAACGGACAGACAGACAGACAGACATACACTGCCTGGTTACCTTTTAATCATCGTTATTGTTTCATTTCAGCCATCAACAACAAGATTATTGATGTTGTTTTTGTTGTTGTGTAGTCATCATTTTATTTAATGTTACTGTTTTGTTCACTCTTCCTACAATCATAATTTGTTAATTGGTTATTAAGATGTGCAACCTGATGATGTATGAACAAAAAAAAAAAAAAAACAATTTCATATTGCCTTACTACTACTACTACAACTACTATTAGCACTACTTGCACTGCATTACCTATACTACACAGGCAGTGAACTGTATACACTAGTGATTTAATCACCAACACATACACACATACGAGCAATAGTACTGCATTGTTTTTTCTTCCATTCTTTTTTGCTTTCTTCTTAATTAAAATACGTGTGAGAGAAGAGAATACTTTATTACTTTGACTGATGTTTTAAAATTTTTGCCTCTCCTTTCCCACCTCATTAATAGCTCTTAATGGTACTGTTAACACAGAAATGGTTTCCAATTGTTTTTTTCCTCTCCTCTTTGTTTTTCATTCTTCTTTTCATTATTACTTATACGCCAAGGTGTTGTTAAAACGTTTACATGTAATGGCCCCAATAATTCTTTCCATTTTAGTTTTTCTTGTAAACTGTTGATGTAATTCAGTTTGTTTGTATTGTTTTTGTGTTCTAAAGAATAAAATAATTTTATTTCTGCGCCTTATTCACTATTATTTTTCATTATATTCTTTATTTATTTATTTATTTATTCAGCTTTTTTTTGATTTAAGAAAACAATACAAAATATTTCGTATTTATTAATCGTTTTCAACAACGCAAAGCAAGCAACAACATCCAACCTTCAGGAAAACATTAAAATCAGCCACAAAGGAAATAATAACGTCCGGCTTTAAAGTGATGACAACTGTTGTGTTGTATTTAAAAGCGTAAGAAAAAAAATGCTGATGATTGACCGAATCTTACTTTGATCCATCATTTAATATAGTTAGAATGCTGTCATTCAGGTCAAATAGGCGCTGTAAACCAGGAAAATTGGTTTTCTCAAGGCTTTACTTATTGCGAGGAACGGCATAGACGCCGTAGTGTAGTAGGTAGTGTGTTGGCTTTTTAGACGTGAGGCTAAACCCGAGGTTAGACATCTGGATCAAGCCGAAATTCAAAAAACTATTTCTTCGGCGACTTCTTCTCCGCATATTTCTGGCAAAAGCTCTGAGAATAAATAAAAATTGCAATGAAAAATTTCTCAAAAAATTTGTCGCACGGAGTCGACTATAAACTGTAGGTCTGGCCACTAATGTATGTATAAAATGAGCACACACAAGTGTTCTGAGATGCAAGGTCGTAATCCTGACTGAAGAGATGTAATCACCAGTCATGTGTATTCGCTGCAACAACGGCTCCCAATCGATCGGCCGAGGATTGAGGCAATGTTTGCATATGTAAAGCTTGCCATTTAGTTCTGATTGGGTCGTAAGGGAGTAGCCGATAGTAAATAATATTCTATTAATCCCACTGAACACATGGCAAAACCTTTTTGGCTGTTAAATCTTCACATCGTGCCGTAAGGGAAGATCTGGCTTATTATTTTTTTAAATTCAGAAAATATATTCAAATTCGATTCTACAGTGCTTTTTTATCTTATTTGAGACTAAAGCATGAAACTTTTTTGAAGCCTGTCTTATTTGAGAACAGTCTTCTGCAGTCGAAACAATGTTCAAAATAGGTTTTAACGTGGAAATTGCAGAGTACGAAACAATTAAAACAAAATTGCTCATGATAAACTGTTAATGAAATAGGATTCTATTGAAATTGTTTCCATTTATGGGTGTGATCTCTTGTCGACATTCAAATTGTTGAAACAAAAAAATCTTACAAACATTTTGTTTTTTAATACAGCCAACAGAAGTTAATAGTTTTTCCACGTACCACCAACCTAGAGATGATGATCCGCTATCTTGTCCCTTAAGTTATGCGGTTTAGTCGTTGTCGACAAGTCCAAATTGTTTCTACGGTAGCGACTGACAGCTAAGCCACGGAGAGCTCCGGAATATTTGACTTTTCCCACTTTATCGCTTTTTTTCAGACGTCCAGCAGGCATTCGGAACGGTAATGTGTTCAAAAGATCTTCTATCGGTATTAACTCGATTGATTTAGTCAGTTGGTTTGTAAAACAGAAAACTTCAACATTAACCATGAATGGACTGGATGATGTAGCGTCTCTTAGATCTATAAAGTTCTAAGGGCTTCAGTGTCCATCCATTGACGATTGATTTTATCAAGGTTACGTAGACTTTTCAAGACAAAAATCGCTTTATTTTCCAATTTAAAGCTAAAGTGTTCATTGAGATCGACTAAAAGAGTTACAAATATAAACAAAAAAAACAAGAAACAATAATAAAATTCAGCAAATATTGAAAAATTCGTTTGGATAGACGACAACTACATTCACAACAAACAAACAAACATTCAAACAACAACTTAAACAGTGAAGAACAACATTTCTAAATGAACCATCATCCGACAAGCAATTGTACAAACAAATAAACAAAACAAATTTGCTTCACAACGCAAACGCAAATGGGTCCAACAAGAGCGAAAATACAAGAAAGCAAAAACAAAAACAATCAAAAATTCTTCAACAAGAAAAGTCTTCTTTAGTTCTTTAGGACAACAACAACAAAACAAAAGATCAGACGGCCGCCTCTCTCTCTCTCTCTCTGTGCACAACATAACACAACTTCGCGTGTGAGTGTGAAATTGTTGTTTATCATTTACGCAGAATATTAAATATTTGCAAGAACAACAGCAACAACCACGCCAAATACGAAAAATCTCAATATGAATGGGGGGCTCCGCAGTGATGCTTAGAGTGTAAGCTCTTATTCCGATATCACCATACGTAACTATTCTCTGTGTGTGTGTTTGGTTGGTTGGTTGGTATGAATGTTTATTTGAGCTGTGTTGTTGCCTGTTATAGTTCATACGAAACAATATCCATAAGTTTTTATTATTAAACATTTCATATGGTTTTGTTTTTTGTTGTTGCATTTGTTTTTTCATTTCGTTTCGTTTTTTTTTTTTAATTCTTAAACACAAACAAGTATTGGCGTGGGAATTAAAACTCAATCGCTGATATTCTGATGTGGGCATCCACAAACACAAAGGCAGGCGCAGCAAAACTATAAAACAGTTGAACTTCTTTAAGAATATGAAAGGAATAGAAAAATTAAATGAAATGTTTTACATAATATATGTCACACTCACACATACACACACACGTACACAAATATACATACATATATATGTATGTATGTGTTTATACAGTTTTATTAATATTAATTAAACTGTTAAAAAATGAAGAAACCCTTCGGACTTTGAAGATAACTTTTCATGAGGGTCTCTTGTTCAATGTTTTTTTTTTATTATTTTTTATTTTTGAGTTTATTTTTGGAATTTCGGTTCAACAACAATTAAAACAAAAATTGACAAATGACATCAAACTAAAAATAAATAAATCTATTTAAATACAATACAAATATTATATTTTATATACACTGAGCGCCAAAAGTGAGTAAACAGCACTGAATAATTTATTTTCTTTGGATAGCGAGAAAAGTATGTAAATGAGAATATGTAGTCGAAAAAATTTCCAAAAATAAAAACGTTTATTTATTACTTATAAAATGTTAAATCAAAAATATTTTTTATAATTTAAAATTATAGTGCGTGTTGACTCACTTATGGCGCTCAGTGTGTTAAAAATTAAGAAATAAATTTTTGAGCCCCATAAACCTTTATTAAAAACTTGGTTTTTGTTTACTCCACCTCTTAAGAATATGGATAACATGTTCTTCTTGGTATGAAGAGGAATGTATTAGGGTACTCGAGTTGAGAGCTCAAAGAACCGATATAAACTCTGTAGAGAATCTCCTTGTAATCGGAAAATGAACTATTTCAGGTAAATAGTCTAATAATAAAAAATAATTCTGGAATATTAGACAAGAAAAATAAAATAATAACATTACTACTATGCAGTTATTCGACTCAGTAAATACATTGCCAAACAGATGCACGGAATCTGAACAAAGTTGCAATCATGGATGACTTTTCAGATGGATTATTGCACAGCAAAAGTAAAGGGAATTGTAACTTATTGGACCTCTAAAGATATTGAACAGAACTCTGACATTTGATCGAACTTAACATGAATGCACTGATTAAGGCTTCCGTTTCGATGTCACAGTCATAAAACTCTGATCATCATTAGCGAAGTCATTTAAAAGTTTCTGGTACTTTACAGTGATTGTATACATACTGATAATTTATAACACTTTCGGTCAAAATTCAGCACTGCTCTAGTATCTAACACAATTGCCTCCTAGTTTTGTATATCCAATGACTTTAAATGTAGAGTGAAGTGTAGCTTCATAGCCAAACATAATCTTATTTTATAATACAAGGAATGAAAACTGAATAAGCTAAACATCAAAATAATACACAAATGCTCTGAATTGTTACTGAACTCTGGATCGTTCTCATGCATTTTACTCTTTACTTTTAATTTTCGCCTATAACCGCCTTCCACAATGGCGTGCACAATGGCACAATGGTATCTTGCATTTAAATCGTTTTTTAACCTCATAAACCATCATTTGAATTATTATTTTCCTTTATCACCCAAACGCCAGGCATTCTTTTTGTGTAAATGTATAATTAATAGGCATTCTTTTTTATCGCCCACTGTATACATACATATGTAGTATACGCAAGCATGTTTTGTTTTTACTCTACTATCCATCCTTTCACTAAACGAGATAGCACTGACATTTATGCGGTGATATGAAAATAATTTTTCGATTTTTTGTTTTTTTTTATTAAATTGCATAGAATTTTTCTCACTTTGATGAGCCATGTCTTTTGATTTATTGAAACTATTTTCGTTATCTGTGGTATTTAAGAAAAAAAAAGTGTTAAATAAGGAATTCAAATCTACTCAACAATAATAATAACAACAAAATTTTATATTTTTTTATTTTTATTTTTTTAACAAATACCAGGAATATTCATTAAATCATAATAAAAATAATAAAAAAAAATATTCATGTAGGGTATCGATCACTTCTCTTGGTTTATTTTTCATCGTTTCAGACATCCATAGACATCCGTAGATCAATTCTAAGAAAACTTCTATTTGAGATGAGAATAGGGAGCGTCTCTCTTTATTTATTTTATTTTTTTTTTCTTTGTTTCTTTGTTTTTGTTTTCCTTAATGTGGCACTCTTTTAATGTTCTGATGTTTGTCTGATTCTGTTTCTTGCCTTGCTTATGTTTATAATTGTTTGGAGTTATTTTTTTTTTTATCGCTTGTATGTATTACATCTCCTATTCCTGCTTATTCTCAGTAACGTATTATTTCATTCTACAATATTTTATGTTGTTGCGTTAGTGTTGCTCGTATTGTGTTCGTATTGTTATTGTTGTTCATACAATGTCAGAATGAGACGTCGTTAGACGCTCAATTGTTTATTTTCTTAATATGCACTGGAATTGGTGACTTTGTAGCTGCACATGTGTTTGTTGGATGCTGCTTGCTGCATTTTGGAGAAATTCCCTTTTCCTTGCACAAGGCAAACAATTACAATTTTACCATTATTGTTGTTGCTGATGTTGTTGTTATGGTTATGGTTGCTTGCAGTTATTTTGTTTGCATTACTTGTTTGTGCAATTAAAGAACAGAAAAGAAAAAAGAATTGCACAAAAGAAAACTCTTTGTTGGAGAGTCTATTGAACTATTGTGTGTGTTCGCCACTATCCCTCCCTTTAATGTGGAGACTTTCTATGATAAAGGAGGAGGGGGGGGGGGTCCCAAAGAAACTTGTTGTTTAACATTCTAGATCTCATTTTCTTGTTTATATTGTGTGCCTAATGTAATAACAAAAACAAAACAAAATTACATTTTGATGGCAGGATGTTCATAATTTCTCTTCCCTTCTCTCTCTCTCTCTCTCTCTCTCTCTCTGTCTGTCTCCGTACTTACATTGCTTGTTTGTGTTTATGCAGTGCGTGTGTGCAAGCGTGTAACTCTAATAGGCCATGATTAGTTGAAACTTCAAGTGTTTTTTCTGCTATTAAATGTTCATTATAATGATTGCGAGTCTTGCTGAAGTTGATGCTGATGTTCATGTTGTTATTATTACTACGTACTGATCATTTCTATGTGCATCTGTATCTGCATCTTTAGCATCATTGCTAGTTTGTTGAACTTTATCATTGTGCCTATTGTATAGTAGTTCTCTCAATAAAAGGATTCCGTTGAAAACACATAGCAAAAGTACAGCAAAAGTTTTTTTTTTTTTTTTTGAAGTGAATTTCCACAACACAGAGCGAGCTGCAACACAGAAATAGAGCGAAAGAGTGTTCAATTGCAGGCACACAAATTATGGTTAATCATGTAGACTATGAGTTGAAAAACTTAATGACACCATGTTTGGGATCGTTACGTACTCAGTTTGAATTTAATTTGTATCACAATAAATAAAAAAAAAAAGAAACCTCGACGAGTAGTTCGTTGTTTATATGGAAATTACGTATATTCATAATAAAAATTATTTTTAATGAGCAACACATTTTAGTATCGCGTTGTTTATTATTATTTTTCTTGTTTTCTTGTTTTCTTTTTAATATTTAAATCACATCATATAGTGAACATTTAATAAATGGAGGCTTATTAAATAATTAAATGATTTAATATAGAATGAGTACAAAAGAGTTTAAAATAATTAAAGGAGATGGCACAGTGATTTTTGATGATATTCTTTTTGCAATTTCTTGCAAAGAGGTTATTGTAAAAGGTAAAATGTTTTACGTATGTAAATAAATACAATCAATGTTGTTGAAATTACTATCAAAATTAGGCTAGAATTCGAATTTCCAATGTTAGGAACTCGTAATCCGTTCGTAACTAATTGCCTATTTAAAACAACGAAATTCAAAGTTGTTAATCAGCTTGTTTGACATCAAAAGAGACAAAAATTGTTACGTTTTTACCTTTTAAAAGAGCTTAAAATATGAGCTCGTTGACGGCAAATAAAATAAAAATAAATATGTGTTTAGTTTTAATTAAAATTCTTTATTATTCGCACAATTCTTTGTTATTCCTGTTTATAGCCATTGCGTAAACAATATCAGTTTTCGATTACTCTCTTCAACGCACCGTGTCTTCACACAAAACTGACTGAACTTTTCAGATATGGATTCTGGACTTTTCTTGCATTATTTGGCAGTTTTTTTTTTGCGAATTTAAATACCTTTCGGCACTATTTGCTCTTCGTTTTTGTCAGTTACATCGAATTCGAATTCTGGCATACCAACATTACGAATTTTAAATTTAAGATGCGACAACTCAAATATAAGCACAACAATTCTTCCATGCGCAACAAAATCGAACATACGATGTATTCTAACATCTAAACTATACAATTTTTGCTTTTAACTCTTGTGGACCAAGTACGCCGCCGGTCCATAAACTCCACAAAACATAGAAATATTTTTTTTAACGATTTTTCAGGCGTTAATGAATTTCTTTAATAACATTATAGCGAAAAAATGTAATCTATTCAGTAAGTATCTGACATAACGAAAGGTAACACAACCTCTAAAACTTCAATTTTTAATTGTTTTTGTTTTATATCAAACAATATTTATTCTGACTTGTCATTAAGTCTACGGCACTGTATCTCTTTTTCTATTAACTCATTGATAACACAAATTAACAAAAACAAATAATAGACAAAAAAAAATCCCCTCCAAAACACTCTAATTTACCTGGCCGTATAAGCAGGCTAAGTCTGGTATCATTTTCATCACACAAGAAGAAACTCATCTCTTTCATATGAAATGAATTCACGTCCATTGTTTTCGTGTTAATTGGTATGTTTTTAGCGTCATTTTAATATGTTTGTCAAGTCAATTGACAGTCGCTGGATGCCGCATAGAGGCGGCGGCATTTAACACTGAGATAAAAGTGTTAAAAATTAAACAAATTTTCAAAGATTCTGTTCAAAAATGTATTTGTTCAACATCATTTTAAATGGACTTAAACAGTACAAATAGAGTCAAAATGAATGCGAAATGAATTTTTAATTATGAATGAAACACCACCACCACAGGAAAGATAAATCGTGTCATTTAGTTTAAAAATAAAATCCCAAAAATTCTTTTTAAATTTCAATCGAAAACATAGAATTGATGTTTAATTTTTAGAATTTGTTTATAAATTTAACGAAAGAAATTTGTATTATAATTTGACCTTTCTTAAAAGGTCAAAAGCTACTTACATTAGCGTTTTTTTTTCGCTTTTTATTAAGGCCTTTGAGTATTCCTTTTACGAGTATGTAAGAGTGCCAACTTTCGATGCCCTAAATTACATTTTTTGCACCCTACAAAAATGGGTTAATTAACTGAATAACGTTTTTTATCGGTGGGATTTTTATGATTTTTTTTTTTTTTAGATCTTCTGAACATTTTAGTTTTTTTCTTTTGTCTTCTTCAACAAATTAAACCACAAATGAAGCCAAACCAATAACGATCAAATGACCATAACCACCACTACTATTTTAACTACAACAACAACTGCAACATTAACTCAAAAGCTTAATACATTATGGGAGAGAACAACCAACAACAACAGAGTACATATTAATATGTCATCTGTAAATAATACTTTGTTCGATAACAAATGAAAACCAACCAACAACTAATTTAACTCTTCTTCTACTTCTTCCTCTGATCATACATATGTGTGTGTGTGTGGCAGAGGACATGTTGGAACAGAGATTTTTCTCATGTATTAATAACCTTGACAGTTTTAGCCAGGCTCCATCACAGCAACGGAAGTCATTAAGGAGTTGAGAGAGAACAAATGCAAAAAAAAACACACGTACACACGCTCACACACATACACGGAATCACATGAAATGTTGTAATCAAAAAAGTAAAAAATTCACAACAGAAACAGAAATAAAATAACAATAACAACAAACAACAAACAAATGAATAGTTTCGTATTGTTGTTGTTGTTGTTTTCTTTGCCAACAGAGAGAGAGAGCGAGATAGAAAAGCTGAAAATGTACTTTCAAATCTTCTACACATCTTTCAGGCATATTTACGGACGGACAAGCAGACAGACAGACAGAAAGAGTTGCAACATCTTTGCAATGTTTATAAACTTTAGAGAGGTCCTTGCACTTTAAAGATGCTATTACGTCTTGGATAAATAGATGCGCAGTACACACGTTATGCATTCAATGAAATTTCATTAGAGGCAGCACCAACATTGGATTTGTATCAAATCGAATCTAAACTGAATTGTTTCGTTTCCTTTTTAATCAATATGTTCTTTATTAGCTTGATAAGGCAGCAGATTGATTAATTTTTTTTTATTAAAATGTATGTACTATCATAGTATAGGCGCCAGAGGTCAGTAATGAGTATTCAAAAAGTGTGATTCGAATTACTCGAAGTATTTTTTTTTCTTTTCTAAAGTTATGAATCTAGGTTAGGTTAAATTAGGTTAGAGGACGTGTACATGTCAATTCTGGCAAGTACAGTACACGGTGGTCAAATTGACCCATTGTACTACGTCCTAGCTTCTCACACCACTTATGTTGTGTGCGTTAATTTTATAAATGAGTGGTGGGACCTACAGCTTAAAGTCGACTCCGAACGACACATATTTTTGAGAAGCATTCCATGGCAATTTTTTACTCTCAGAGTTTTTGTTAGAAATCTGCTGAGAGGAAGTCACCGAAAAATTATTTTAAAATTTTCGTTTTGATGTCTGACCTGAGATTCGAACTCGGGTCTTTCGTCTAATAAACCAACTCACTACCCACTAGACCAGGGCGACCTCAAGTTATGAATCTAAACGAATAGGCTTATGATTCAAATATATTCCGGATGGTATGAGTTTGATGTCAACTTTGTACGCATACTCATTGCAACATGCAAGTACCAATAAATCAGAGTACATAGTTAAATTTCAATATTGTTTACTCTCACTTATTATCAAAATTTCATGAGTGCTTATGAGTAGCGAAAAAAAGATTCATTATTGATCTCTGGTTCCAATTGTTGACAGTAAAGGTTGACTGATCTGTTTGGCCGATTTAGAAAAAAGCAGTTGATGTTTCCCTGCTAATTTCACTCCAAAAATTTTTCCTCCTCTAACGTTTGTGAAATCGAATTTTGATTCCAATAAGTCCATTTTGTCTCGATTCAAGTGATTACAAAAGATATTCGGGAATTTGAACAATGCTGGCAGAATTTTTTTGATTTATTTTGTCTACACATACATACATACGTACATAATTGGTCATTACAATCCTTTAATTAGGATTATGACCTAGATTCTCACACAACTTGTGTTGTTTGCAGTAATTTTCATACATGAGTAGCAGGATCTATAGTTTAAAGTCGACTCCGAACGCCAGATTTATTGAGAAACTTTTCATGGCAATTTTATTTACTCTCAGACGTTTAGCCAGAAATCTGCTGAGAGGAAGTCGCCGAAGAAATATTATTCCATATTTTGTTTCATTGCAGATGCCTAATCATGGGGTTTAAACCGAGGCCTCACGTCTAATAAGCCAACACAATACCTACTAGAAAAGGGCGACTTCTATGGTTTGCACAATTGAACATACAGATAGGATACGTGCTGAAGAAGAACTAAACGAGTTGATGAGTCAATGGTTTGAAAACAATGTTTCATTTCGAAGTCAATTCGCATAGACTCATGCAGCGCTAATTAAAGGAACATTGTATCCCTCATAGATGACTTCATTTAGGATACAGACTGTATTCTTATAAGAAATATGGTTTCAATTGTCAGATATTCTCTGAGAAAAATTACGAATATTAGAAATGCTTTTAGTTTAATGTCCCATACTGTAATGTGTGTGGTCGGTACTATCGTTTTTTTTTTTCATAGTGAAATATCTGTTTACACTCTAGCTTTTCAACTGACTCTTCTGCGAGATAAATTCCGTTTTCATCCCATACTCTTTACAAGTACAAGTCTCAGCTCTCCTGTGTAGGATACCAGACCAGATCAGATAGTAAAAATGATGGCATTTGTAATAAAACTGACTCAACTGGTTTCTTTACCAGAGGCTCTCAACGTAAATCTTTACTTAAAAAGAACAGAACAGAAAAGAATTGTAAGTAGAAACAATAATAAAAAAAAATAACGAACAAAATACTAGAAATTGGCTGTAAAGAAAAACAAAAACCAAAAAAAAAAAAGAAATCATAACAACAACAGCATCAAGTCACGATTATTTTTCAGTTTAGACATCCTTGTCTAAAACTTCCATTTAGTGTTCGTCTACTGGTGCTTACAGAACGCTGCAACGAACTTTTTTTCTGAAGGAAAATATTTCGTAATCTTCTTGGCCCCCCCCCCCTACCATTGGAAAAACAAAACATTTTCTATGTATTGTTCGCTAAGTTCGTTAGTTTGTTAATGAATCTTATTAACATTTTGTCAGATGGTTTTATGCCTCTTGATGAAGTACAAAACAAAACATCGATAAAGAATTATGAGAGAGGAAAATTAAATTTAATTGGTTGTCTTCTTTACGAGCAGGCTTCATTCGTTTTTCTTAATTTAACGGCTCCTGGAACTTTTTTTGAATGAATTTGTAAGAAAACTGAATTATTGATCCCAAAAAAAAAAGAAAGAAAGGAAGAAAAGAAGAGGGGAAAAGCAATTAGTTTTTTTTTTTAGAAAGTTCCAGTCTGTAGAAGTTCTCTAATAACTCGAAATATTTCAATTGTTTTCGTTCTTCCTTTTGTGTCATCCAGGTTTCGCGAGGAAAAAAAGTTAAATAACTTCCCCAAAGGAATTCCTATTTTAACAAGACAACTTTCTTCTCACTTGTCGATACGCGATACACAAACGCCTAAACTTTGAGTTTTTTTTTTTGTTCCTTCATTTCGGTTTCCTCAAGCATGAGAAAAGAATTTCTTTAAAATGTTGCCGGTAGATTTCTGTTGTTGAAATGCGTTTTAACAAATTGATGGCAAAAAAAAAAAAAAGATCTAAAAATAAAATGCCAAAAGAATTTTAAATAATTACAAGCAATAAAATTGGGTTAAAGCCTTGCGTAATGATGTCACAAAGCAAATTAAAATTGAAAATAAGTTTTTCGATTTAATTACCTTAAAAATGCAGAGAACAAAAGGGTTTACAATCTTATTGATATGAATGACACCGACTACTTGGCTGCTACAGAAAAAAAGAGAAAAAGCAAAGTGTTATGTAACTCGTTTAGAATACTCGATCTTCTGCATAAGGTGACATTATACGTCTATTTTTTAAGTGACTTAACCGTCTAATTCGCTGATTTGCACTTGAATTTGTTACATTGAGATACGAAAAGGTCTTCACTTTTTATCCATAATCGAAACAATCTAGAGAGCAATATTGAGAGCAATTTTATATAACCTCAGAATTGCCGATGAAATATTATTTAATATTCAGTTTTGTTGGAGATCCCTTACCTGGGGTTTGAACCAAGGCCTCACGCCTAATAAGCCAGCACACTACCTACTAAACTACGCCGACTTCTAGTAGGTAGACCGCTCCTATGTGCCTATTTTGCAAAACGGTGTCAATCTCGTATTGCGAAAATTGTGAACTCTCCTTTACTTTATTTTTTCTTACTATAACTGATTCACCATTTGAAGCTACAATGAACCTTCCAAACAGAGCATAATTATCAATGGAGGAGAGATAAGAATGGTCTCTACATATTTTCAGGAATCAGAACCATTCAACTTTTAGAGCATTGACGATTTCCAAATTGGTCATAGAATACCCTCCAGCTTTGAAGGACATTGAAACCATTGAAGCTGGCCTGAATGCAGTCGATCTAGCAGCAGATAGTCTAGCATAGTTGGAAACCTAATTCAACGTTAGCCAAATATCAATCGATTTCAATCGATCAAAGCAAAACTTTAATAAGCGACGACTCATTAGATGCGTTTTAAATTAAAAAAAAAAAAAACTTTTGATTTAATCAGCATAACGAAAAGGTTTGTTTTTGACTCTTCAGCGAAACCTAAAAGAGCAGCACAGAAGATGATCGTGGCAATACATACATAACTGGTCTTACAACCACCCAGCCAGGATTACAACCTAGCTTCTCACACCACTTATGTTTAGTGTGTTAATTTTTTACATGAGTGGCGGACCTACAGTTTAAAGTCGGCTCCAAACGACAGATTTTTGAGTATGAGAATTCTAAGCACACTTAGAACGTTATAGAATGGAGGCGTCGATAAGAGCTAAGCCCTAGTGACTTTTTCAGGGAGATAAACTTGTATTATGACTATTTTTTTTACCTTTATTTATGAGATATTAGCAGACAAACAAAAAAAAGTTTAAATTATTAAACAATACTTGAGAAACAATCACAGCACCACTAAAATAACCTAATAAACCAAAAAAAAAACTGAAAACAATAAAACATTTTTCAAGTATACCCACAAGAATAAATTCAACTCATTTTTTTTTTCGGCAGTTAAAAGAAAAAAGATTATATTCCGCCTATTCCTATAGGCCTAACTCATTTTTGTAACGCACTGACTTCTTCCTACATTGACTGACTCCCATGCAAATTTCTTTGCTGGTGTAAAACTTATGAACGCAAAATTATTATTAAACGGCTCTTCACCACACACTCTTCACAGTCAGTCTGTAATAGGATGAGACTGAATTGCTTGGTTGTTGGTCCCGAAGTAAAAGATGAAAAATAAATAAGCAGGCGAACAAGTTTGTATTGTTTGCATTGTTTTTATTTAATTTTTTTCCTTTTTTTGTTTTTGTTTGTAATTGAAATTAATGTTGAAGTATGTACATATGTATTCATTACTGTGCAGAATTTTTTTTAATCATTCTTTTATTATACTTACTTTACACCCTACAGTTTTATTAATTTAAATGGGATTTAAGGGATCGTTATACTGAGTGCATTGAGGAGCTATGACGTAATCAAGCATATTTCCAAAGCAATTTAAATCAGAATATTTTATCTAGACTTTATTAAGTACAATTGATATCGAACGTCCCTTTAATGTAATCTCTTTCTATGTAGTATCACTCGTAGTCGTCAATACAAGAGAGACTAGTACCCAGTTACACAGGAACAACGAAATGTTACAGAGACATTCAAAGTCCTAACAAAACCAGTGTAACAATATTGCACTTGAAACAAATGTCACATGAGTAAAATAGGCTGCGGTGGTGGTGGCGTTCGCGGTTGGTGTCTTGATATTTTTTTGCAAAGTTTGTAATTATTTCTTTGAGCATTGTTTCTGATTTTTTTTTTTTTGCTCTCATTCTTCTTCACTCATGGCCCTGCAGGAAAACAAAACCCACAGAGTAGATTATGTTGCACAAATAAGACGAGCATTGTAGGTTGTTGGCTGACTGGTTGAAATAAAAGCCCACAATCATGTTATACGAACGAAATAAGAAGAAAAATAAAAAAATTAAAAACAAAGTAAAATTCCTTGGAAATCGATTGAAGTTAAAATGCAAACAAGACTGGCACACAGACCGACAGACAGACAAACAAAGAAACGAAAGAAGAACGGCGGCGTAACATTAACCGACAAACATTGTTTTGTTGAACGAAAATAGTGTTAAAAACCGTATCAAAACAAGCCACGCAAAATATTTTCTTATTTTACAATTCTCTCTGCATGTCTGCGGGAATTTATTTCTTCCTTCGTTAAAATATGCACTCTATAGACGGTTGTTAACTTTCTCTTACGAAGGATGCACAATTCGTTAAATAGGAGACTATTTTGACATGAACTTGAATACTTCAGCTGGCATAGTCGATTATTGTCGTATGAAAAGTTTGTTATGTAGTAAGGATCAGGTGGAATAACAGATTTAACTTTAACATCTTGGAATTGTCCCAGAAACACAATTCCTATCCTATTGACTTAACTGTTCTCTTGCTGATGATGGTAAAGTTATCGATATCAACTCTACGTATATTTAGATATCAAAGGTCAGCAATAAATCGTTTTTTCGCCACCTTGGACCCTTCAGTCAGGATTATTGACCTAGTTTCTCATTCATAAGCACTCATGCGATTTTAAATACAAGTGTGTCAACAATATTGAAGTTTAACCATGTACTTTGATTCATTCGTACCCACTACAACGTATATTTATGAGTACAGGTTGCAACGTTGACATCAAACTAATACCATTCGAAATATGTTTGATTCATAAGCGTACTCATTCAGATTCATAACTTTAGAAAAATAGTTCTTATAATACTTATAAATCATTCGAATGACTTGAACCAATCATCCCAATTTACAGTCTTAGTTGTTTTGCATTTACAAAAAAAATGAAAAGAATAAAGCAAAAAAGATTGAGGAGTAAGCAGACTAAACTCCACAACCTTCCAATAAGTATTTCAGTGTTCGTACGCTATTCATACTTATTTTGTGATTCGTGTGATATGTTGAGTTACGGAGAGTCGAAATCAATAACATCATACGTGTTGCATGAGTATGAATATGATGAGTACTTCAAACTTTGAATATAAGTAGAGGGAGGTTCCATGATATTAAAAGAAGTATGTATGACTGTATAAGTATCAGAAATTATGAGTATGATTCGATTCTATATCTCCGGTAGATGTCTACAATTGATAGTGAATGTTTTAATTCATAATTATCGGAGAAGTATCTACATACATAATTAGCCATTACAACCCTTCAGTCAGGATTACGACCTAGCTTCTCACACCACTTATGCTGTGTGCGTTAATTTTACACATGAGTGGCGGGACCTACAGTTTAAAGTCCACTCCGAACGACAGATTTTTGAGAAGTCTTTGCCAGAAATCTGCTGAGAGGAAGTCGCCGAAGAAATATTTTTTCGTTTTGATGTCTGACCTGGGATTCGAACCCGAGCATTTTGTCTAATAAGCCAACAACCTACCCACTAGACCACGGCGACTTCTATCGGAGAGGTATCTATGGAACTGAAATTAACTATTATAGGTTAGAACAATAAACGCCATTCACATTTACAGCCGCCTTACTTGTTTTTTCGCACACCCTTCGATAATTACTGAGTCCTACAATCATATCACGGCCAAAGCATTTTTTTTTTTTATAAACTGTGATTAATATTCGCCTATAATTTGCTCGTTAACTGATTGCTTCTCATATTATTCTCATAATCAACCAACCAACACCACAGTCATTCCAATGCTTATTAACTTTTGTGAGTGAAAGAAACAGAGAGAGTGGAGTTGAAAGAGCAAGAGAATGATTTTAATAAGTCATTGAAACAAGAGCAAATTTTGGTGCTCGCTCCTCTACGCATTGTTATTTAATTTAAAGGATCACAAAGATGTTCACAATCCATCCCATCCTCCAGCTCTGCTGATTTTCTTCGATTGCCATTAAATAAAGAGAGAAACTAAATTGAGTAGGACTTTAGAGAAATAAAAAAAAAATGTGCGAAAATGTTAATCTTTTGTTGTTGTTGTTGTTGTATTTTTACATTTATATTTACACATAAAACATACAACAACAACAACACCTAAAAAGAAAGAAACGAATGTATGAATGAATGAATGAAGTTTATTTTACACTTGACTTTTGAGCGAAGTAAATAAAAACAAAAATACTGTTATATTTTGCCTATGCTTACATACATACATAATATGTACATATGTATGTATGTTTACACATACATAAGCATATCAGTATGTGAATTATATTTTTTAATGCTTTTGTTCCTCTTGCAGTTTCAGTGTGTTTAAGTTCGTGTATGTGTATGTGTGCAAAAATTAATGGATTTTTTTTGTTTTTGTTTTTTTGTAACATTAAGCCTTTCGTTCGTCTGTCTGTGTCTGTCGGTTGATCGTCGAGCATTTAATGTGTATTTAACAAATAACTGGCAATTGTCATTCATTTTCTTCAGTAATCATTTCCGTTTTTCTGTTGAGTTCTTTAATGTGACGCTGACTGTTGCCTGTTTCCCTGACTGCATTCATTCATTTCTTCATTCATTCACTCATTCATATTTATTTAGCTTGTTGTTATTGTTGTTGTTGTTGTTATTAATGTCGTTGTTGATGTGTTGTTCTGGTTAAAACTTAAACTATTTAATATCAGTCGGTCTCCGTTTATACGTTGCAATATTTTTTTTTTGTCTTTGTTGTTGTTGTTGCTAAATTGACACAATAATGCTTTAGTTTTTCGCATGCAAAAAAAAAAAGGAGAAAAAACGCAGAATATGATTTAAATTTTATGTAATAAGTGTTAATTGACTTTTTGTGTCATGTGAAGAGGAGGGAGCCTCCTTTTATTCTATTCTGGTGTTAATGATTACGAAAATTAAAACCAAACGAAAGCATTAGATAATTGCTTTCATCTCTAACATCGATAGCATGATGTAAAGTTGTTGTTTTTTCTTTTTCTAAAATAAAAAAAAAATACTTTAAAGTCGGAATCACATAATTAAATAAAAATTAAACAGTTTCAATTGTAAGTTGAAGATATAATTACTGTTAGGGCGATTATTACAACTTGCCGTTAAAGCTGGATTTAGTAAAAGTGAACTTTAAGGTCACCTTTAACTTCCCTTCGTTATTACAACTTAATGATAAAATAAAGTTAACTTTCTAAAATATGGCAGCGCCGAAACTATGTCGATAACATTGCCCAATTAATGCAGTGCCAACGACGTTCTTCTGTCTTTTGCTGTGCTTGCCAGCGTTGTCAACTCAGTGCTTTTAGCACTGTTTTTAGTGCTTTTTAAAAGTTTCGACGCGGAAAATTTTGAGTTAGTGCCTAATGCTTTTCTTTTCATGTTAGTGACACCAAGTCAAAAATTAAAAAAAAAAAACTATAGACTAAAAATTAGTCTATAAACTATTCTAAAAGTCTATAGATTAGACTATAGCCTAGACTAATTTGTGGTATAATTTTGAGTCTAGTCTATAATAAAACGTATATATTAATTCGATATACCTATTAAGACTGTAGTTTTACATGTAAATGAAAGTTTTCATGTGTGAAAGTTAACGTACATTAATTATAATTTTTTTAGACGTATAAAATGTAAATGATTTTACCTTCGAAAATGTATCAACTCTTTTCCTTATTATTGCTGGAGTTAAATAAATAATATTAATCTTGGTTTGTAAATTTTTTTTACTGATTATATAAAATGGTGATAAAATTAAAATAAATATTAGAATATTTTTGTCAAAATTACGCGTTTTTGTAACGAGTTTAGTGCTTTTTGAAAATTTATAGTTGACAACGCTGGTGTTTGTTCATTTTGTTTGTATTTGAAGTTGCCATATTGAAAATAATACATATAATACGTATGTATGGCAATTTCAAACATAAACTTAACTTTAAAAGTTATCGGTTCGGTATCCTATTGTCTTATAGTCATAAAGAACAAATTATCTGCCCGTTAAAATCCTTCCTTTTCTTAACGGCGAGTTATAATAATGGCCCTTAGTTATATGTAAAAAATATTATTACTGTTAAAAGTCTAGTCGATAACAGAGCACAAGACCTTCCGAATGGCCACAATTCAATAGAAAATATCGACAGTATTAAAAAATATCTTCTTTCTTTAAGCATTTAATTGTAAGATTTTTGTTCGAACGCGAAGCTTACGTTAAAACCGTGACCCGAATGGAAATGATGGAATGAACCTGTTGCAATACAATGCCATGTAATAAACATATGTTATCATAAAAGCATTGAAGAAAAGATAGATTTCTGTGAATGTCATATGTATTTTGTTGCCCTGTAGAGTCCAGGATATTGCCCAAGCTTTACTGAACTGTTCAGTCGAGTAACAATTGGTTTTACAAGTTTGTATACTTTTCAAAACGGCTCTTTATTACTCTGTACTCAATATCATATCTGCATTAAGATTTGTTTTTTCCATCCTGGACTCAAATGGAAAAGTATTTTATAATGCTTGATATACTCGAATTAAATATAATACCAATATTTATCACTTCTTCATACAAGATTGCCTGAACTTTAAGTTGAAGGAATTCACAACTATTAGGTTGGATGAGGTTTTGCCATCAGCGCTTTCCCAACGACGATACAAGCACCCATTTATCAATTTTCTGTTCCATTGTTCCCAACTGTTTAATTTCGGGTAGGTCGTTTGTCCTCTTGCTTCGCCAAAATTGGGTTACTTCTCTGTGCTTCGGTCCAGTTTTCGTTGGCATCGATCTGCGTTAGCCGGATATCAATGATGGATTCCTTCTTCTCAGCCTTCACACCCCATGTTTTATGCCTCATCGGTGTTCAATGCGGAAATCAATCCAACGTGCTAACTGTCCTTCAGGGTTCTTGCAAAGAAAAATCCTTTAGATCCGTTTAACGTCATACAGATACCGTTCAATACAAGAACTATATGGACGTGAAAGCTCTTCACAGTTTCCATACGAACTTTACGATTTAAGGCCTTCTTAAAAGCTGAGAAATCATAGTCGAGCTTCATTTTTCTCCTTTCACAAAGCGTAAGGCAACATTCGTCTGCTTTTTAGTTCGTTCATCTTGTAAATGTGTTGGAAATTTTGAAAGAAAACAAAAATAATGGAACATTACATCGTTTTACCACAAGCCCCACAATACTTTTAAAGGGATTATTTTGTAAAAACTATTAAAAAAATTTACATAATATTACTACGGCTACGTCTTAGCTTATAGCGAAATGATATTATTTTCATAATTTACATATTTTTTTTTTTCCTTTTAATGTTAAAGAATACAAAACTACGAAAAATCATCAACAAAATTATGATATTCTGTCAAAATAATAAATGGGAAACCATTAATTCCTCAAAAAATCCAAAAAAAAAAACCATTTTCAACGATTTTCAAAGCGGATAAAATTTCATTTTAATGTGACATTTTCAAAGGAGAAAAAAGTAAAAAAAAAAGAGGAATAAAGAGTCGAGTCGTATATGTTGATCTTTTCCTAACGAGATCACTTTATTATGATTACTTTGTATGGGCCGTACCAAGAGAAGACAGACGACGGTGACCCAAATATGTAACAAATATTTCCAAACGGACGGACAGAAAAAATGGAAAACATGTTTCAATTTCATTTCCAAACAAAAAAAGAAAGGAAAAGTGAAATAAATTTTATTTTAGATTTGCTTCATGGACCAGGCAACAATTAGAGATGAGGTCACACACTACTAAAGATGAATCCCATAGTAAAGCAGAAGAAAACAAAGAAGGATATTAAGAAACAAAATAAAAGCAATCCTCCCTTGAAAGCATCCTTTAAAGTTTAAATGAACACAAAAAGGGGTGGTGGTGGTTTAATGATCGACAGCAGCATCACAAATATCCCAGATAAGAATGCTGCTTTGAAAATACGAAAAAAAGATCGCTAATATTCCATTTGGCGGATTGTGTTTTAAGCTTGTCTAATCAAAAAACGCACGAACCTAGAAGTGGTGTGCTCTACAATAAGATTTAATGATGGGAAATGTCCTTAAGATTTCTATAAAAAAAGGGGTGTGTTCACATATGCAGCATCAGAAGCATTGCGTCCTTAATGATACGGTCGAATGAGCGTTATCGTTCGAAACCCGTTCACATATGATGTTTTCGTTCGTTTGTCTATCTTATCTTCGAGCGTTTGTAACTGCATCTTTTTATAGTTTTTATAGTTTTTTTTTTGCTTTCTTCATGTAATTTATTATTGACAAAGGCTAATGAGTGAATATTTAACTCTTGGTTGGCCAGGGTTACTATCGCAATCACAAGAGAGCAGATTCCATGTCCGTCCATGTCCTTTTCTTATGTGACGCTAATTTGCATTTTAAATCGCCTTACAATGAAGATGAAAATTGTAAAGGAAACGGCTATTTATTGCATACGCTTAAGCATCCGATCCTTCCTCGTAACAAAACGACCACACGAAAGCTGGGAAATGGGAAAATCGTCCCATGTGAGCTGGGACGATTACATCAAGTGTTTGTTTGCAAGTCCTTTGATTTTATTTCTTGTGTGGACATGTGCGGACATTTTTATGTTTCTTTTATGGCCTATTCTCGTTCATAATTAGTTTTCTTTTGAATTGAATGAAGCTGCGTAATTTATGTTTTTGTTTTTTTATTTTTTTTTAAATTTGCGTTTTAATTTCCTTTCATTTTTTTGTCAAACACATACATACATACTATATACGAGTACTTGACCCAATTTGTCTATTTAGAAGGGTTAATTTTTGTTTGTTGTTCTTTCGTTCTTAGATTTAGATTTGGTCCAGTTTATTTGAAATTTTGACAAATTTATAATTTATAACGGTATATGAACCTATAACTGTCACTTTCCATTATATTACATTTTACAGTGCAGCACAATAATAGAATGTCGTCCGCGTTGGATTGTAATTTGTTTTGCAATTAAATTGTAATTTATGTTGCTAGCAGCAATTGTTGAAATTTTAAGTGGATTTTCACGAGTTTTGTGCTCCCATTATTATTACTATTATTATTGTGACAGACTGTAGACTGTAGAGCACGCGCCAAAAACCGGAAGTGGTATGTTTTTGCTCCCCACTCTTAACACACACTTACATAGACGAAAACTAAATTTAGAATCTATTTTTAATCATCATACCCTGCCGCTGAAGGTGGTGTTCTATTGGGTGGCTGTGTAGATAGATATTGCGCATGTGTGCAGACATTTGTCATCACAATTTTGTCACAGTCAGTTCAGTTGATTATCTGGCTTATATTGGAGATTCTTCCTCCTCTTGAAAGCATCACATAAGTTATTCCATTTTGTATGGGGGTGTTTAATTCAATTTCGATTTTTTTTAATGATTTCAAAATGAAAATGGAAAGGAAAATAAAAAGGGGGATTGTATTGATGAACGCCTAGTCAATCTTCATGTGTTTAATTCATATCCTTAGAAAGTTGTTGCTTTAAAAATGACAAGTGCATTGAACTCTGCTGATTAACAATTTTAGAGAGTATCAATAGATTTAAAACATTTAATGTACGAGTGTATATGTGTTGGCTTCTTACACATGAGGCCTCCGCTCAAACACAAGATCAGACTTCAAAAGCAAAAATAAGAAAAATATTTCTTAGACGACTTCCTCTCAGCAAATTTCTGACAAAAACTTTGAGAGTAAATAAAAATGACAAGAAAAGATTCTCAGAAAAATTGGGCGGTTCTGCCACTAATGTATAAAATGTTGCAATTACTGATAGTTTTTAATTCGATTTTCGGGTATACAGATAGATCAGGAATTTTGGTGGTCAATAACAAATGAAAGCTATGCGGAAGTCCACATTATCTTATAAGGGAAGTCTATGCTCCAAAAGACAGAACAATTTATCATGTCGCCATTAAGTATACGATTTTTGAATCGATCATCACTCAATAATTTATGATCTTATACACATCTACTCTTTTAGTATAAGGGAACCTCTACTAATATTCCAAGTGCAAGATGTTGTTGATCTCGACTCTCCATAACTCAACAAATACGCAAATCAATTTTGATTAATGATTCGAGTCGTTGGAATCATTTATAAGTATTATAAGAAATATTTTTCTAAAGTTATGAATCAGAATCACTAGGCTTATGAATTTAAACACAATCGAATGGTATGAGTTGGATGTCAACATTGTACGGCATACTCATTGCAACATGTACATATAAAATGTCACCGTTTGTAGTGCGTGTTGAGAAATGAACCGGAGGTATATTGCTAAATTTTAATAGTGGTGTGCATCACTTATATTAAAAATTTCCTCTTGCTCATTGCTTTTGAGCAGCAAAAAAACGATTCGTTGCTGATCTCTGCTCCATAGTCTCGCGTTGGTCGATATCATATCGTGAGATGTGTAATTAATGCGATTTTGAGATTTACATAATAATGACCATTACAAACCTTACATCAGGATTACATAACCTAACTTCTCACACCACTTATGTTGTGTGCGTTAATTTTATACATGAGTGGCGGGATACAGTTTAAAGTCGACTCCGAACGACAGATTTTTGAGATCTTTCAATGGCCAATTTTACTCTCAGAGTCTTTGCCAGAAATCTGCTGAGAGGAAGTCGTCTGACCTGGGATTCGAACCCGGGCCTTTCGTCTAATAAGCCAACACACTACCATTTGTGATTTGAGATTATAAAACCTAAAATTTTATAAAGCAATTGTAGTTTTAAATATAAGCCTTGTATTGTAAGAGTGGAGAGGAGAAATAATTTGAATGAAAAAAAAAATTAGAATACGAACTGCAATAAAAATAGAAGCCGTAGGAAAGGATTTAAAAGAGTCACTTTAATGCTAAATAGACTTCTTGTGGGCTAGTTCCATAACTGGTATTATTCTTTTTTACATCAAAATATTTCAAGTTCGTCAAGTTAAAGAGTTTTCCCTTTTTGCTTCATTCAAAATTTACAATTCAATTACGGAAGAATTCATGTGAGTAACATTAAATATTGGGGGCGTTAAACCTTGTCTCTAAAAATAGGTGAAACATTTCATTCGTGTGCGTTTGACGGCGGGGCAAACAGACACAGTCAGTGAATGTGAATGTACATTTGTGGCCCATTTAATGTGTAAATGTATGTGGAACCTAACGGTAGCAGAAGGGTTGTTTTATATTCAAGCGTACCAACGAGACATATGCAAACTCCTTTATATTTATTCATACAATAAATAGCAGACGCACAGACGTATTGGAATACGTAATCCATATGCGAATGCGTGGTTGAAGCGGGGAGCACAATGAGTATTTAATAGTGAAAATATACAAAATGACACACAAATCAACGGCTTTAAGGTTGTTGCACTTCAAATTGATGGCTTTACACACACACACTCATTTTTACTATTTCAAAAACCCTGAAAACAATTACAACAGAATTAATTTTCGAAAATTCTTTTGAAATTCTGTGAATATATTTTTTTTTTTAATTTAAAATTGCTTACGACAATTATGCAGAGGTAGGTTGGCTCGTGCTACATTGTATATTGTGGGTACAAACTAAAAATACAACAAACACAAACGAAAATTCAAAAGAAATTTCAACTCAAACAAGGCGGACTTGATGATTAGGCGGACTTGATGTCATAGAAGAAGAAGTAAACTCTTATTGAGAGTAGCGTACAGGCTTTGTAGAATCAAAGTTTTCAGTAGACGAGGAGAATATTATTTTATGCTTCACTTTTAAATTCACTTTTTGAAATGGTCATGGGTCCCTTAAAATTTATTCAATTAACTAAGGACATATGGTTAAACCGTTATAAATTCAGTCTACCTCCCTCCCTCCTCGCCCTCTCCTTCTCTCCCTCAATTTATTTCGTTCGTTCCTTTTGTTAAAATACGTTACACTCATGTTGAGGATTTGCAACAAAAAAAAAAAAATCATAAAAATTGGGGACAAGGTTAATTATGTAGACATTATGAAAATTCAATACCAAGCCATTCAATTCGAATTCCAACCAAATTAAAAATCTAAAAATAGTGACAGACTGACATTTAAACATACAACGACAACTTATGATTTTAATGGAATTTAAAACCCAGCAAAAATACAGAAAAAAAAACAAAAACAAAGAAAATATGTCATCGAAAGTATCAAAAATCAACTCCTTCACAAACTTTATAAAGACTTCAGCAAAAACCCAGAAAAAAAAGAAGGAACAGAACAGAAGATAAAAACTGAATTTAAAATTTTGTCGTCTGCTGTAGGTTGGTTGATTCTTGTACTCTTTAAAATTGTTGCTATTATTTGTTGTAGTAAAGCGATTGGAGGGAAGAGAAGTTTTGTTGTATTCAAACATTCATATCTAAGCGACATCCGTTTCTTCTTAAGCTGAAATTCTAAAAGAGACTCTTAAGAACTAAATAAACGTGTCGCTTTTCATTCATCATAATTTTTGTATATTTTTTTTTTTTCTTTTTTTATTGTTGTTTTTAATTATATATGCCAGTATAAGCGATACGCACTCTCATTTATACTCAGATATTCCCATTTTAAAGACTTCAAATATAAGAATTTTAGTTTGTATACCACAAATCCCAAGCTGAAGGAATAAGAAGTTGAAATAATTTCGTTTTTTTTTATTTTCTTTTTGTTTTTGGTTTTTATTTTTTAATCATCATCGGAAATCATAATCATGTTTTGAAAACAATTTCCAACAGTTCATAAATTAATAAAACAAACATAATAAATAAAATAAAAAAAAAAAAACAATAACAACAAAACAATAATAATAATAACTACAGACGGATCTCCCCCTTTTGTTTCTAGTATCAGGAATATAATAAATGAACACAAATTATTTAAACTCACTCGTCGTCGTATTCATTTATATTTGCTTGACGAAATACTAAAAAAAAAAACTCTTGAAATCACAAAAATAAGAGCGCCATCTTACACTAAGAACTCTTTAATCGCTGCTAAGCAATGAAATGAGACAGAGATTTGTTACAAACACTCGTCTCTACATTCTATGCATTTGGAGATAAGACCATGATTTCATTGCTTTTAATAAGTGTCTTCGTTAATTCAATTCATTTCTCAGGACAACTACGACGACAACAAAGAATTCACTTGTTATATTAAGAATACTCTTTACATACATACATACATATGTACATAATTGGCCATTACAACCCTTCAGTCAGGATTACGACCTAGCTTCTCACACCACTTATGTTGTGTGCGTTAATTTTATACATGAGTGGCGGGACCTACAGTTTAAAGTCGACTCCGAGCGACAGATTTTTGAGAAGCTTTTCATGGCAATTTTTACTCTCAGAGTCTTTGCCAGAAATCTGCTGAGAGGAAGTCGCCGAAGAAATATTTTTCGTTTTGATGTCTGACCTGGGATTCGAACCCGGGCTTTTTGTCTAATAAGCCAACACACTACCCACTAGACCACGGTGACTTCAAGAATGGTCTTTACTGTATCAAAAATCAGCACCGAATCGTTTATTCGCTACTCATAAGCGCTCATGAAATTGTGAATATAAATAAGGCAACAATATTTAAATATAACTATGTACTCTGATTCATTCGTACTTTCTACAATGTTGATTTATAACAACATGTTGCAATAACTATGCGTACAGCGTTGACATCAAACTCATACCATTCGAATTAAGTTTTAATAATAAGCCTATTCATTTAGATTCATAACTTTAGAATAATACTTAGAAATGATTTGAGTGATAAAATTTACAGCCTTAGTTGTAAAAGACTGGAGCAAGCAGAGCAAATACACAAACTTCTAGAGAGTATTTTAATATTCATACGCGAATCACATTTATTTTGTGATTCGTGTATATATTGAATTATGATGAGTCGAAATCAATAACATCATACGTGAATATAATGAGTACGAGTACTTTAAACTTTGAATATTAGCAAAGGTTCCATAATATTAAAATAAGTGTGAATGCTTATATGTATCAGAAGTTATGATTCGATTTTACTCATCTTTTTGAATACTCTTTACTGAGATTCAGTCTGTTACCTGAACAAAACTGGTATATAAATTAAAAAGCACCGAGGAATCACTCCACTACTTGCATATGGTCGTCAATGGTTAATTAATTAACGGTACATTGGTTAATGTCGTAATTCTTAAATATATCATGTCAATTGGCAGTACAAATTAGTATATTTGAGTTACAATTTTGACTTAAGCGTTATGTTTTTTTTCTGTCTGTTGTTTAAGCGGCATAACACGGCCTTAGTGTAAATATTATTTTAAAAAAAAAATCATAAATTTTATCTTTAATCCATGGTAACATACATACTTATGTATGTATTTGGTATATAATATGCCACCACACTTATATACCATTTCAGAACAATGTTTGGAAGTTCCTCAACAAGTACTAAGAAAACAAAACCCCATAAAATTTTGGATTGAAGCTCATAATCTCAAGACGGCTCAAGAAACTATATTTTTCCCTCTCTCTCTCTCTCTCTATCTTTCGCTCTTGTACTCTTCCTCTGATATATTATACAAGTATAACGATTTTCTTTAGCTTAGGAAGGCCTTAAAATGTGTCATAAAAATAAATACTCAACCCTATCTTTAGTGTATCCAGACATACATAAACAAACGAACAAACGAAAGATTGCTGCCACAGCCTCTGACATATGTTACAAATCCTATGTATTACACTCATATTGTTGCTGCTGGATGTTTGAAATCTAAGACAACTTTTTTTTGTTTTTTGAAGCTCTAAAATTTGTTTCGATTATAATTCCTCTCTTTCGAAAAAAAAATAATCATTAATGAGCAACTACAGAGCACTTGATGTTTCCTTGAAGAAGAAACGAGAAAGGGAAGGGAGAAAGACAAAGTCCTCTTTATGTTCTTGTATTGATTTTATTTTTTTATTTCTTTAGTTTTTAAAAACATTTTTAAAAAGCACGATTTATTAGTTTAAAATTGAATTTTTAATTGTTAAAAAGCGAAGCAATAAATTATAAGCACTACAGTGTGCTTATACCACAATACAAAAATAATCTTTTCGCACTCGAAGTAACGTATTTCCACAAATATTCGTTGGAATTATGAAGTAATCTCATATTCAATTTTGTTGGAGAGAGAATCGCAACACATACATAATTGGTCAGTACAACCCTTCGGTTAGGATTGGGGACCTAGTTTCTCACACCACTTATGTGTGGCGGCCCATGTGAAAAATATTTCACGTTATATTTGGACACATTGACAAGTTAAAATAAAAGAAAATCCTTCCGTATTCTTTCGGAATTGTTCACGGCTGTTGTATCTTCAGTAATTGGGACTAATACAATAGCGATGTCGCCGTAGTTAAACAGGGGGTGTGTGAGACCTCAGTTCAAAGCCCAGGTCAGACTTCAAAACGAAAATGAAAAAATAATTCTCCGGTGGCTTCCTCTCTACAGATTTCTGGCAAAAACTCTGAAATACTAAAAAATTTGTCGTTCGGCACCGACTTTAAACTCTAATTCCCGCTACTCATGTATAAAATTCATGCTCACATAAATGGCCTGTGATGCTAGGTTGTAATCCTGACTAAATGGTTGTAATGATCAATTATGTATGTATGTACAATAGATTATAGATATGAAACTTGTTTGGTGCTTTAAGGTCTTGATTATTTGTTGGAGCCATGCCTTGTATTCCCAAGTATCCTAACTCTCGTTAGCAATAGGTTTTTGTCATCTCAAAAATTAAAAACTAAAAAAATTGGAACTTCTTACCAAATCTTTAATAAAATTTTCATCAGATTTCTTTAATGTTGAATATATAGAAACAAAAACAAAAAAAACAAATTGAGATTCAACTGAAAATTTCTTAAGGTTCGATCGTTTGTGATTTTTCTGTTTTCCTTTTTTTTTTATTATTTTTATTAAAACTCAGCAATAAATTTGAAAAACGCAATGTTTAAACTTGTAACTGCCTTCATACTAAAGGTTTCTTAATGTATTCACAACGGAATGAGAGGATCTTTAAGAATAAAAATTTCAAATAAATGCTGGTTGTTCTTTTTATTTCTTTTTTATTCCTTTTTTCTTTTTTGTAACACATTGAAAGTAATCTTCTTGAATGGGATGGGATGGGATGTGTTGTGTTGTGGATGTTAATGTGAATGCGTATGCGTATGAAACAAGGTGAGACATTATTTTGCATATTATTTTTAACACTCTCAACAAAACTTACGTTTAATTATGCAAGAGTTTTCCCATGTGTGTGTCTGTTGTAATAAGCCGCACCCAGATACACAGGGTACGTATGTACATGCAACACAAAAACTGTGAATTCCCGATAAGAAAAACAAAAAAAAAGCAACAAAATTTCTTTGATTTATAGAAACACGGAGGTTTTTTCTTTTCGTCGACTGCAACCAACCCATCTTCACACTTACCCTGCTGTGACTGATGCCTTTCATCTTCTTCTTCTTCTTTACACAGCATCATAAGTAAAATTTTACTGACAGACTGGGTGCTAAATTCGTATGCCACCATTGATTGCCACTGTACCGCTTCGCTTCTTAAGGTGTTCAAGAAAAATTACGACAAGAAAACTTCAAATCGAATGTAAAAAAGAAAAGAAAAAATGTGCGTGTGAAGATCTGAGATGATGAGGGTATTATTCAAATTATTCTTCTTCTGGTTTTTTTTTTTTACATCAAAGTATTGAAGCGTTGTTTAAGAAAAAAAAAAATTAAAAATTATGGGATATACAGTGGGTGACAAAACAGTGGCAACTTATTCAAAATTGCACTAAAAATTTAAAATATTTTTAAGAAATTGGCAAAATATTTGTACTATTTATTAATAAAAAAACGATTTCAATGCTAAATTTCAGCAAAAAAGAAACAATATGTGATAAATATAGAAAAAAAAAAAATTTGAGTCAAGAACTGTAAACAATCATCATTTTGGAGGAGGCTTCAACACTTCAATAATAGAGCTTTTTTATATTTTTATACATACTAAAATGGACTGTAATTTCCAATTTTTTTATTTCCAACTTTCGCTGATTAGAACACATAATAAATAAAAAAAGTTTCCTTGGTTTTGTCACCCACTGTATATGTGTATGTGTACGGTTTAAAATAATGTTATTACAACAATTCATCGAAAGTACAACCAAATTTTTTAATTTTTCAAGGTAGACGAGCTGCATCTTGTATTGTTTTCCATGAACAAGACATTGTTTAAGTTTATGACTTTGATGTTTAAGATGGCTTTTCATTGTCGTACCGTATTTTTAATTTTTTCCTTCATTTACTCTTTAGATGAAGTAATTTTAAAGTAGAATGAAAAAATTAATGAATAATAATTTATAATATTAGACCCACTGTGCTAAAAAAAAAGCACCCTGAATACAAAATTTCTAGGGCTAAAGTCGCTTTACAGGGGGTTGCATTTTGCTGAAAACGATGGGTGTTTTTTTTTTTTTTTTTGTTTATGAGTTTTACAAATTCTTTAATAACGTCTTGTAATTTAAAACCCTTTTTTCTCTCTATATAAGTACACGTACCTACTTCTATATACTAAATGTCTCAAGTCGGAACATTTTGTAAGCATGTGGTTTGAAAAATATTTGTTTTTCACACCGATAGAAATATTTTTTAACTCTTCCTTTTTTTTTTTGTTTTTGTTTTTTGGCCCTGATTTTTTTTCTAAGGATTTATTACACTTTTTTTTTTGTAGTATATCATGGAGAAAAAAACGTCGTATATTTTGTTACCCAAAATGTTTTTTATTATATTCTATTTACCTGAAATATGATTTTGTTTTGTTTAATTTATTGTAAAAACTATAGAATTCTTATACAATTTTTAAGTATTTTTTTTTTATTTTTGCTTTTCCTTTTTTTTTTTGTGGATAAATCGTTTTGTAACTGATATATGAACACAGTTTTTCCTCTAAATAATGTAGTTTTTTTTTCGTTTTTTTTTTTCTTTTAGTTTTGAAATTAGCTTTACAAAATACTTTAAGGAAACAAAATTTAAATAATAAAAGATTCTCTTATTTTTTGTTATAATTGCAGGAATAAGAGTATGCTTAGGATTATAATAAAAACTCAAATGAATAGTTAATGTAAGTGATGCGTTTTGTTTATCAGGGGCGTTAATCATGTTGCGCAGTAATTCTTTGTAGTTTATTCACTTCCAGATTTAAGTTTTTCAACTTTCACATAGTAAGTAAGCTTCAAAAGAGCGTTACAACATAGGCATGCAAAATTATTCTTAAAAAATACAGAAATCGACACAATGAAGAAATGTTAAACGATGAAGTACGATTCAAGTCTTTTGTAAATTTTCCGAAATTATTTAAGTTTGTTAAACCACATTATGTCATTATCACAAATACATTTTTCAATTTATGTTTAATATTTGTAGGAATGCAGAAGCCTTTCATCTAATAAGGCGTTATAAAGCAAATATTCAATATTGATTGAATGAGTTTTGTTTGTTGACTATTCCATTTCAATATCACTATAGTAAAACCAGTATTTTCTGAATCCTATTCAATCCTCGGTCAAGATGGCCATTGCGTGGAAATTCTTTCAGGACGCCAACCTATCCTGGGTCAATAAGAAATCCTGCTCCACCGCTAGACTCACTTGGCCCTTGATGGATAGAGTCCACTCGAACTTGGTCGTAGCGTCATCTCAATCACAGTGGGTAGACACACGAAAAGAAAGCAGCTCCCATCTGTCATGGGTTCAGATCCGCTGAGAAAGAGGAGAGACTGTTATCCACTTTCTTTGTCAATGCCCATCTCTTGTGAAGTGCAGATTTAGATTACTTGGCTTTCCAATTCTTGTCAGTTTTACGGAGCTATCATCTATTTGATACCAAGGATATATGTAGCTTCATCTATCAAACTGTCAGGACGGTTTGCAACGCAGGGTTATCGTCCTTTTAATGTGCAGCCTTTGCGCTGACAAACTTCTTTTTTTTTTGGCTTAGTTTGGTAAAATTTGGTCAGTACAGTGACTGACTGTAACACCTGTGGCGATTTCTTTTTCCAATAGATGAACTTTTATTTAGAATCGAACGTTAATTAATACAACTCTTTAGCATATTGATGATTAATTCTTCATTCTAATAAGGTTTAATTCTTTTTGTTTTTCATTTTTGTCTTTTTGCAGGTAAGTTTATTGATTTATTGCAGTCATTGATCATTAACAAGTAAGTGGCATTAAATGAATTGAATATTTTAAAGCTTACACCGATGTTAGCGAGCCAATAAAATAACTTTAACAAACTCTGCAAAACAGCACAGCTTTCCCACATTATTACGAAGATTTTCTGTAAAATAATTGCTCATCAACATTTTATGCAAAAAACAAAAATCCCCTTATAATTCTTATGCTCTTCAAAAAAACGATACTTAATTAAATAATAAAGATTCCTTCGTTATTTTCCTTTTTTGTTTTTTTACTTAATAATGAGCATCTTTTCTAAGATTTAATGAAAGCCTGCTGTTTGCTAGATGTACTCGTACATACATATACCTGAAATTATCTTGGAAAATTCTTGGAAAACGTCTTTACAAACAGGGAAAAGCTGTATAGCACGTACCATAGGAATACATATCTTCTACCCCCACCCTAAGCCTTATTGATCGAGCCCAAAAAAAATCAACGAAATACTGAAGTATGAGCATTAGTAGTTCAGTGGTATGACCCCGAAAGTAAGATGAAATCCCTCTAAGACAGCAGCAGTTGTCTTAGTTTTCTTTCTCTCAACGAGATCCCTTCGTTAAAAATAAAAATAGCAACAAAACCTACAACGCCGCTTGCATACGAAGAAACGAGTACGGCAATCGGCAAAATGTGTATTGATCGGCTATTGTAATGTATTGTATAGTGGTGGGGTGGTGGTTGTAGAGTTTTCGTATTGTTTAGTTTGGTGGTGGTAAATAAAATCCTTGTGCTTTCATTTGGTTTTTATTTTTAAGACAGACGTCAAAGCAAAACCTGCACTTAATGAAAACGAATAAGTGCACAGCTGTCGCGCATTATTCTCCCTTCTGTTATAATTAATATTCGATATTTATGTACGTTTCTTCATGCTTTTATGCACAAAAAAAAATTTTTTTCAAACTGAAATGAATTGAAACACAAACGAAATAAATGAGTCATGTTTAGTTCTTCATTTTCTTTTTCCAGACTTAAAAAGCTATTGATTTCTTACTTATACTTTGTATTCTAACATGATTTTCAGTCCCTATTTAAGAGATTGTCTTAGCTAGGATTCGCTTAATTGCCTACGAAACCAATGTTTTTAATCCTTTCCTCATATTGCCCTTGTATTGCAATTATTAGTCTTAGTGAAACAATATGTAAACTTGTGCAAGCACTTTCATAAAGGTGGAGAATGTGTCAGTTGATGCTGGGACCAACAACAGGCATTTTGCTCAAGCCTTCGAATTCTATGTTTGGAAATGAGATATGCTCACAAAGATATTTTATTTTTCCAAAACACCCAATATGATAATGAGTACAACCGAAACCTTCAACAGTTTGTTGAGTACATAGTTTTCTAGTGGCACAAGTTTTAAACAATGAAAGCGAAAATACTGCGAAAATAATTTGCGGATGTGTTTCACAGGCATGGCTAATCCAACATATTTGACGGAGCTTGTCTAAGCTAGAGCTTTTAAATACTTGCACAGAAAATAATGTAAATAGCTGAGATGCATTAAGCAGCAGCTGTAACAAGATTTCAACAAATTTTTCTATAGAAAATTTAAGTTGATTCATATCAAATTTTCCATATTCTTTATTAGATCTTTACATTCATCTGTCTTTTTTATATACAAAAAAAAAAGTAAATATCAATAAAAAAAATGTTTTTTGCTTCAGCTTATTACCTCAAGGAATAGTATTTTGTTGTGCTTTAAATGCTCTTCTTGGTCTTCAATATTTTGAATTGTATTTGCAAAATCGTGTGTCATAAACAAAAGAGGACTTTGCTGTCAAATAAATTTAAAATGGGTACGAGCAACAGCCATTTCAAAAGATCTTTTTTTTATTCTTTTCATTATTACTTTAGAGATCAACATTTTTGGGTAAAAAGGAAAAGGATTTATTGCAAATTTATCTTCTAACCCCTCTATCTACCACGAGCATATGATGATATTGTGCAATTCATAATTTCCTTTATCGATCCCAAAAAGTTGTTGCATCAAATTAGCAAGCACCACCAAAGAACAAAAAAAATTGTTTCAAATTGGGTGGTTGTTTCAAAAGAAAGACATCGAATATTTTCTCATAGTTATTGATCTGCTTCTTCAAATCACCCTGTCCTTATTAATGCAACTTCGCAATAGATTTCAGGTATTTATTCCAATTTATTTTAATTTACTAGACCTTCTTTGAACTTGTACTTTCCTTTCGCATGCGCTCTAGTAAAATATCATCTTTTTTGTGTATTATTTTACCTTTTTTGGCATTAATTTCTAGTTTTTATTTTTCTGCACGAATGCAATACAATAAAGAATTTATTTTAAATCGATATTTTATGTTCTATTAAAAATTTATTTTTTCTTGTTAAATTTTATGGGAAAATAATCGTAAATATTATGAAAATAAAATTTTTGTTAGCTAAAGATTGCAAATTTTATTTTGTTTGCGACGTTTTCTTACCTATACTTAAATTTCAAAATAGATCTTTCTTTACATGGAGACCAGAGATCAGCAATGAATCGCATTATCGCTACTCATAAGTACTCATAAAATTTTCAAAAAACAGTATTAAAATTTAACATTTATTCGTACTCACCACAGTGTTGATTTATAAGTACAAGTTGCAATGAGTATGTATACGACGTTGACATCAAACTCATACCATTCGAAATATGTTTAATTCATAAGCTTACTCATTCAGATTGATAACTTTAGAAAAATAAAGAGTCCGTTAAATAACTTTTTTTTTTTTAAATTTTTTAAAAAAATCTGCTGAATATTTTCTCAAATTTCTTTTTTTATTTGTATCTCACCAATGGCTTCACGAATATTGTCCTTTAAAGCGCGAAATGTGTCTGCCTTGTCAGCGTAACACTTATCTCTGCGGCTGATAATGCGACCTTCAAAACATCGAGTGTAGCTTCGGTTGTGTGGCACGTAGCGCCGTCCTGTTCAAACCAAATATTGCCAATATCCTCCTCTTCAATTTTTGTGAACAAAAATTCATTCAACATGGCCCCCTGCACACAATCGATAGTGTGCTTAATAATAATTAACAGAAACGCCGAATATTTAGTTGAAAATTTCTAATCTATTCAATGAATTTCCTTTTTATTGAGAATAAAAATTTTCATTCATTGAAAAATGCGGTTTTTAGGGTATTAATCATCAGGAAGCCAAGCTTTTGAATAAGCGCAAAGTGCCTTTGAATGAATCGTTATTAAAAATTACTATCAGGTCAAGGCCACACAGAAAGGCAAAAATACTTCAATTCTCAAGGCCTGGTTTTTATGTACCTGTGCGCAAAATTTACGCGAACCAACTACAAAATGAAGACACATTTTCTTCTCGGAAATAATGCATAACTGCAAGGTTACATTCTTCAATTCAATACTTTTTTCAATCTCTTTGAAAAACAACAAAGCCATTACAATTTATAGTCGTAGAAATATACTGATGAAAACAGATGTCTAGGTAAAGAGAATCAGGTCGATAGTTATAAAAATTCATCATAGTTTTGAAGTCATTTTGTATTCGTACCTCCAAATTTATTCGCAAAAAAACGGGCTTTTATTGACTGATAGAGTTTTAAAAGTGAATCGAATATATTTCCTTCCTATCAATAAAGTTTTTACCAGGAAAAATTTGTTTTGTTGTGTGCGTTTTTTCTTTCTTTTCGTTTTCATTTTGATTTTTCCGCAAATCAATTGCTAAAAAACACAAACAAAACCATAGGAGTCCTTGTAACAAAACCCAGCTTCCATTAGCGAAGGAAATTGTTTTCCATTCTCTGAAATAATCCAGGCAGACAGACAGAGAAAGTTAGATATAAAGAGAGAGATAGAGAGCCCATTGAAAAATTTGGCCTAAAATTTTGTGAAAAGGGTTTCTTAACGACAAAATCGCTGGAAAGGAAAATAAAAAAATAAAAGAAAAAAAACTTCAAAATATTAAAAGAAACAAACAAATAAAAAAAAATAGAATAGAAAAGGAAAATGAAAATGAAAATAATGGAAACAAATGTATCAATAGATTTCGTTTAATTGAAATCCTTGCGCTTCCCTGCACATAATTTGCACGGCACTTTAGAGCGTGCACATGTGCTATACGTTTGCCCAAGTGCGTCTGAATCCTTTTCCTTGTCTGTTATGATTTTGCACAAAAAATTTTAAGTGAAAGTGAGTAGTGAACTGGAAGTTATCGAAAGTATCGATATTTTGTAACCCTCAACCGTTAGGAATGAGGGATACGAGTAAAATGTAAAATGATTAATGACTTGTGCGAGCCTTTCGATTATTGCCAATGATTGTCATGTTAATTGTGCAAAATATGAATTTTATTGCCCCCTTTACCTAAATTCCCTTCCACTTTCCATATTAGCATTTCACCGTCTTTGAGACATGGAAAATTCTTTAATTGTGAACAAAAACAAGAAAAGAAAACTCTTTCGTCGTTTATAAAAGAGCAGAATTAATTTTACTAACACAATACACAACATTCCGACAACAATTCGTTGAGCCTGCCCTTTGAGTTTGAGTTTAAGGTTAAAGTGTATTTTATGCTGATTTTTCTTTTTTTTGTTTTTGTTTTTCTTTGTATACGTATGAAATGGAAAATTTGCATTTTCCAATTCGTTAAACTTTTACAACGAAATTATTAAAGCTGACAATTTGATTGACTTTTCCCGAATGTATTCTTCGATCGAAAAGCTTATTTGGCTTAACGCCATATACTCTCGATTTGAAGATTTCTTTTTAATTCGTGAAGAGGGTATTTTTTGACACACTTGAGTGTTTCATTTCGCTAATTTTGTTTTTCTATTTTTCCAGAATGTAACCTCCGTGTGTTTAGCTTCCGGCAGATTAGCTGTTTATGGCGTATGGAATTTGGGATTTGTTCTTGCTGTGTTTTTCACAGCGCTCCTAATTAGACTAGACTTTTGTAAGAGAGATTATAATTTGCATATGAAATAATGAAAAATGAAATTGTGAATGCATTTGCTGCTTGCTATTCTAGTTAATTATTGTCATTTATTCATATAAATTGAATTTTGAAAGTGTTGGAAAACAGTTGGAGGTTGTTTCATTTCAAAATGAAAATCTTGAAAAATATTGTTCGTATAAATAATGGTGCATTGAATATACAATATTTAGGTGAACAAACAGTAGAGCTATAATATAATTAACTGGATCCCTCCAAGCACGCTCCTCTCCACTTTTTTGCCTTAAAGTTTGCATAGATGTGAGTAAAATAATCTATCCTGATAGAGACAGGCAAACGAGGCTTTATGACCCTTGCATTATGTGGCCATTTCAATGTCTCGAACTTATTACCACTGCATAGAACCCAATGAATTTTATAAGAAATCTTTCTCGGATTTATTTATTTGAGACAAGCACATGACCTAAAATAAACTCTAAGAAATTTTCAATATAATCAGCGTTTGTGTGTCGCCTCCATCGAATGTTTCTAAAAAAAATTCAAATTTACTGAGTTTCAATACCTTTATATGATCATACTTGCATATACGACTCCTGTACTTTTAAACACGTTTATAAACCCTAATAGATATTAGATTCGAACTTATATTAATTGTTGTTTTTATTTACTTAGTTACTTAATTGGCCATACCAACCCGATTAACGGATTTCAGCCTGCCGCTACACTTCCTTCCAGGCACCTCTGCTTCTTGCGCGCCTACGCCAGTTGGTGATACCAATCGGTGACAGGGCTTCCTCGATTTAGTCCTTCCAACGGATACAAGGTCGTCCTCTTCGCCGACTTCCGCAGATTCCCGCATCAAATACCCGTCTCGCCAGAGCATCCTTCTTCATACGAAGGACATGTCCGAGCCAGCGCCGCCGATGGATATTAATACGCTGCACAACGTCTATGTCGTTGTGGAGCTCACTGTTGAATCGGATGCGCCAACTCGCACTGGACCGAAGATCTTACGTAGGACTTTTCTCTCGAGTACTTCAAGGCTGCGCCATCAAGAAGCACGGGTAGGATGAGCGACTTGTAGAGTATTAGTTTTGTCGTACGAGAGAGGTCTCTGTTACTCAATTGCCAATAGCACCTGTTGGCAAGAGTAATCCAGCTTTTGATCGCCAGACTGACATCATTTTTGGTGGTAACGGCGGAGCCAAGATAAATAAATTCCTTGACTGTATCAAAAGTATAGTTATCTGAGAATCAATACATTGCACATTTCTACTTGTCGCTGACATATACTTTGTTTTGCCCTCATTTACTGCCAGACCCATCTTAGTAGACTTGGTACGCCCTATGATGTCGTCAGCGTACGCAACCAACTGGACACTTTTTTGAAAAATAGTGCCATTGTGATGCATTCCCGCCTTTCGCAGAACACTCTCCATGACGAAGTTGAAGAGGTCGCATGATAAGGGGTCGGCTTGTCTAAAACCTCGCATGGTATCGCATGGGGTGTCGCCGTGGTCTAGTAGGTAGTGTCCTGGCTTATTAGACGTAAAAGCCAGGGTTCGAGTCCCAGGCCAGACATCTAAAATAAAAAAAAAACACACAAATTTTTTTTTCGGCGATTTCTTCTCTTCTTGTTTCTCAAAAATCTGTCGTTCGGAGTCGACTTTAAACTGTAGGTCCCGCCACTTCTGTATAAAATTAACACACACAACATAAGTGGTTGTGAGAAACTGCGGGCTTCTTTGGGACGTTTGCTGTAGACTGTCTAATGGTGAAGGTATAGCACTGACCATTTTACAGTCACCAGCAGCAACTCGTTTCCTTAGCGTTCGCATCTTCCCTCTTTCTACCTTTCCTAAACCTTCACAATGCACTGCATGAGTAAGGGTCATCCCCTGAGTGCTGGTTTAAAAAAAAAAAAAAAAAGGTTCGGAGAGGTCCATTACTACCTTGACAGAGCTGCAGAATTTGCTCAACGCCTTATAGTCGACAAAAACATGGTGTGTGTCGACTTGTTATTCGTGGGTCTTTTCCAGGATTTGGCGTAGTGTGAAAATCTGGTCGATGGTGGACTTGCCAGATATGAAGCCGCACTGATAAGGTCCAATCAGTGTTTGACGAGAAGTATAGTCGTTCACACAGTACGCCTGTCAGAACCTTATATGTGATAGGGAAATGAAAACCCCAACAATAGCCTCTATGTTTTTATTAAATTTGGCTAAAAGAATTTTCTAGAGATTGATCCAAGCGCTTCCTCATTTGGTGACACGATGTGTCACTCAATTGATTTCATATAATTTTATTTTTTAAATTCGTATCTTATCTTAAACTTATTTAGAGGTAAACCTAACCGTTCTAAATGAATTCATCCATTTACTGTCTATTTTAAAGCGGAGAATTAAAAGCCCAGTTTTATTGATATCGATATTGTAAAAAAGCGTTAACATTATTGAACACCACGATATGTGTCGCTAATGTTGCGAATTTTAAGGATACCAAATTTCGTATTAACATCAAATAAGGCACTCGTTACCCTTACCCTATATAGCTTAACTTGGGTAAATTAATTGTGTTAACTTTATTGAATAAACAGAGCGAATACATCTGTTATAAGATTAAAAGCGGAGTTATATTCAAGAAGATTCTAAATTTTCAGTAATTTCAGGTGGAAAATTAATTAAAACACTTGATAAGTCATCGCAATCAACGACACTCTCCATGTTTAAAGTTAATTCAACTCCTTAACGCCGTGTATTTATGTAAATGGGTGAATGGATTGTGAATATTGAATATGTAAACTCATTAAACTTAAAAGTCTTTTTAATCAAATTATGAATATTGAATTGTTTTTAAATATTAAACAATTGGGAATCGATTTAATTCAAAGATTTATGGTGTTAAACATTCTGATCGCACCATCTTCAGCTGCAATATCGGGAGAAAAAATATTGAAGGGGAAAATTCAAAACGTATTTTATGACGATGGTTGGTGGGGGTTTGCAGATGTTCATTAAAATATTGATTGTTTTCATATACGCGGCGTATTGAATGAATGTGCTGTTAAAGAAAGGGTTTGTTTTACAACGCTTAACGATGACATTTGAAAGTGTACGAATGTAATACAAATATTGACATTTCTGTTGAAAACAATTGGAGCTTAAGGCCACAAAGAAACAAACGAAAAGGGGTTAAAACCTTACATAGCCTTAAGCGTATATTCATGATTTAGCTCTGGCCGTAATAAACTAAAAGCGCTTTCAACGAATTGTCATCAGCTGTTGTTACGGGAGCCCTTCTTGCTTGTGATGGCATCAATTTGTAACATTTAGCCGAGCTTAACAAGAAAAAAAACAAGGACCATGAATATGAAATATGTCTCAACTAGACTCTGCTGTTTTTTAAAGTACGGCACGAGCTAATTCTATCACATTCACAGAGTTGAATTGAGTCTTATAGCAATCGATAAAAATGTGTCACATTTTCTTTAATTTTATACTGGCTGTTGCAATAAAAATGATATGAAATGCAGAGCAGAATGAAAACCAAGTGAAATATAACAAAAGCCTAAAACTCCTAGTAAATATTGGCAAATATTAAAGATATCGTGATAGTCTTCTGACCATTTAATGGTAGGTATTTATGTAACACAACGATTGTGTCTCTATCTTATTTACGAGATTTTATAGAAATTACAATTTGTTTGAAACTAAAGCCAAGCATTTGATAAATCAAAATTTCCACCCTTAGAATGATGCATTATTGTATCATAACACATGTTAGAGTAAAATAAATTCTTAAGATTTTATGTGTTTAATCCTGAAAAGGACCAGTGACTTAAGACGGGGACAGCCAGAAGAATAGCCAGTAAATTAGGGCAATACGGCCAGCAAAATGCAATTGAAAATGCAGAGAAATGTGTCGTGGTGTTGTTAAATAATTTCGTTTAATAGAAGAAATGCAAGATGTTTGCATTTTCACTGCAATTTTTATGTAATTTAATGTCATGCATTTTATAAGAGTCATATTATTGTTGTTGCCATCGATCTCATTGGCTATTGTCATAGATCGTGATAGCCGGGTGTTAGCATGAAAAGGTGTTTATTTGCGTTTATCCTCACCTCTTCATGTCCTGCTGCTGCTGTGGTCAGTTGTGATTTGTTTGAAGATTTTATTAATGATCAGTTTGGGGAAACCCGTAAAGATATTTGAATTGTATAAAAACGCAAAGTTTTCTATAAAATATGTTACCAGCTGTGTCATATTATTTTAATAAAATTCATTCATTATCCCAGTTCTAATCATGAACTGATTCTAATAGCAAAGTAGCTGTAGAAATGCAGAATATTATGGTCCGCATGGTCCAGCAGTTTTAAAGAAGCTGCGTATAATAGAATACAATATAAAAGTACGTACGTATCATCAAAAAAAATCAAAATCGAGTTTTAATTGATTATGATTCGTAAGGTTATCTAACATATCTCTACCAATTTTTAGATTTTTGCGACCAAAAATAACGTTGTTATATCAATAATTCAAAAATGTTTCTATATCTGAAGTACTTGTTATTTTATAACGTATTTCGCTTCGCCTGTAAAATTAGAAAATGTGGTGTTACGTACTTTTGGATTTTCGACGACGATATCTATACATGAAATCGCCGTAGTCTAATAGGTAGTGTGTTGGCCTATTAAACGTGAGGCCTCGGTTGAAACCCTAGGTCAGACATCGAAACGAAAATACGAAAAATATTTCTTCTCAACAGAATTCTGGCAAAAGGTTTAGGTTAGAGGACGTGTACTTGCCAAATGAGACAAATACGGTACCCGGAGGTCCAGTTGTACGTATATGTATACGTGCTATGTATAATGTTTTCCAAAACCTTCTGTTTCAAATATTTTATAGCCAACGGTACTTATGTCTGTGTCGGTAGTCTTACAGCGTTAAAGGTTTGATTTTTACTGTAATTAAAGGTACGAACTCTTTAAGAGATCTTTATCCTTCAACTGCGAAAAAATGTTGTAAAGAAGTTGTCAGAATTGTCCGCTGTTGTACAAACTACTGCTCAAACTGCAGCCTCATTTTTTGACTAACTAACGCTTGTTTATAGTTTATGGTATGAATTGGAACGAAACACTTTATCGCTAGGCTTCTTAATTAACATTTGAAAATAAATTCAAATATTTGCTTACCGATAAGCACACGACATACAACCCAATAGTGCATCTGTCCTGTAGAAAATTCATCCAATAGAAATTTATTGAATTGCCCAATAAGCAAAATAACTCGTTAGATAAAGGATATTAACGAGAGGAGGAAGTATAAAAGCATAACAGGCTCACAGATTAGAAATAAAATCATAACTCAAGAACAAATGGAAGAATGAATAAATATTTCGCTCTATTTATTATTTTGATGGTGGTAGAAGGAAAAGTAGAGTGCTGATGCTGGCAGCAATTCTCATGATGATATGGATGGTGGTGGTGATCGTTTCAGTCCCACCATATTCCTGAATTAATGATTGTGAAATAAACACACATGCATTAGAGATGAGTGCTTGTACTGCACCAAGGAAGAAACGAAACGCTGCCACCTCCGATGTTTCGTTGGTGCTGGTGTGTGATATAAAGAACAAAAGCAAAAAAAACGATTCGATTCCTTTGATATTGCAGCCAGCACTCTAACAAATGACAACATAATAAAAGGATATTTTATTACAAAAACACAATAAAACTGGAATTGGTTTTGCTTGCCCTTATTTGTTGTTTTTGCAACGACAATACAACAACAATGGTATTACTAACTGCCACCACCATTAAAATTTACATGAATAGCAGAAAGAAAAAAATCATATGGGGAGTAGAGAGAAGAATCAACAAACATAGACGCATTGGGATAGAAATTTTTGAAAATATTGAAATGAAAACAAGTGTTAAAAGGGCGTCAGAGGCAGCTGTTACGCATGCCAACCAGTTAGTCCTTTTCGGGGAAGACAGAGAAAAACAAAACAAAATTTAATCAAGTACAGTGCGCGCTCAACACAGCTTGATTATTGTCCTGCACTGCTCTGGAGGGTGGTAGTGGCATGGCATAGTGGTGGTGGCTGATGTTGTTTATTTTGCATTAGAAATTATGGTGGTTGTGTTGGGCCTGTGGTGGTGGTGGTGCAAAAGCCACCCCAATCATATGAAAGGATAAATTACAACAATAACCTAGTGATAAAATGAAATTCAGCTTTTTGTACACACTACCACTTCAGCCGGAAAAAAGACAGGTGATGGCAACATGTATGAAATCTGTAACGCGTGCTTAAGCGTTTTACAAAAGTTACCAATTAATGCCGTATCGCTTAACGAGTGGAGGATAATTATAATGCGGGCTTTTGTTGTAAGTCTTTCGTTACTAACGTTTTCCATAACAAGTTCATACAATAACAGCCTCAATTATCATTCGGGAAATCTCTTACGCTTTTTGATTTTGTTTACAACTTACCAGAACTACTAAGAGTCCGTCCTAATGATTTATAATCTCCATTTTTATGCTATTTTCCAGAGAATCATTTCAAATACTGTCAGCTGTAATTAAAAGTAATCGTTCTCAGGGTACGGGAAAGTTTGCCAAGCTCTTTTAGAAGTGCATGCAGCTGTTTAAAAATGAAATTCAAATAATTTTATTAAAAACTGTTATGATTCTAGGAATTCGCAAATTTTTAAGAATTTAGATTTGATTTCCTAGATCATAAAATTGTTTCAAACTGGCACTATTCATAATGAGATGAAATTTTCTACAAATTTACTATCGAGACGGCGGCCGGCTGTTTATTTCCGAAAAGTAAACACATCTAGAAAAAACTTGAATACCTAGAAAATTACGGAAATTAAAAATATGTAATACGAAATTCTCTGAAGTAGTTGATTTACTTGTAAAAGGTTATTTCGACTTATTTTTCACGATAAATTTATTTAAACAAATGATTGCTCATAAAAAAATACATTTTTTTTTGATTGTGGTAAACTCCAGCAATGGTTCGGCAACCTGAAGAAGGTCATTGCAAAATCTGGCGGTCATGGTTTGAAGAGTTAGCAAGCAAAAATCAAAATGGCTTCTTATAGAATACTAGCTGACCTGGCTAACTTTGTCCCGCCAAAAATTGATTTTTTTATTGCCCAAAACAGGTCACTTTATATATTTATTGCCACGCCCTCTTAACATTTAGGGATATGTAAAATAGATATTGTCCGATTCTCAGACCCACCTAATATGCATACAAAATTTCAAGAAACTCGGTCGATTCATTTCCGGGGAGATTAACTACTAACACCGTGACACGAGAATTTTATATATGAGATGTAATGAACCAAGGGATTTTAAAAGGTCATAAAATTCAAAAAAGGTGGTTCTAGTTCAAGTTAAAAAAATTATGGCAAAATTTCAGCGAATTCGATCAGGTAGTTTTTTTTATCGTAAGTTCAGGTCGAAAAAAATGGTTTCGTGGAAGACGCAGTTAAAAATGTGTGCAGCTGCTCCTTGTACTATTTTTCTCCTTCTTTGCGTATATTTTGAAGGAATTATACCATAGTTCTATGGCCCCAAAATAATTAAAACCGTAAAAAATGCAAATCTATTTTTTCTAAAATTCAGAAGTATTCTAACCCCATAAAGAATTCATTTGAAATGCATTTACAACTGTTTCTGTATGTTGGATAAATAGAGATTATGAAGAAACAATTATAACAACAATTGCGAACAATAGAAACCATCAAGTGTTGTTTTAATTTGCAATCCTTACAATTGCAAGTTGTCGAGAATATTTTTTGCATATTGTTCGGTTAATGCAGGCTATTTTTAAAAATTCATAGTAATTCAACATATCCTGTGTTTAGTTAGAACCCTGTGTGTAACTATTATTGCCAATCTAAAATTGAAACGAATAGATAATGATTATAAAGGCGAAGATATTGTATCCCGATGGGGGGCATATCTAAACTCAATATGAATTCTAAAGCCCTTGTATTAAAAGCAAAAGAAAAACTAGTCTAGTGCCTTCAATTTTCTTTTCATATACAATTGAAACAAATTTCTTATTAAAAGATCTTCAAAACAAATGAAACACAGAAAATGGAAAAATTCGCAAAACCAATGTGCCGCACAAGTGTTGAGCTAATATTCTATTCACATGTTGTGATAGTCTTTAAAAAATTAACAAATTCTGGCTGTCCAGCACAGCAGGGGTTAGATTATCTTCAGGACAATTTCGAAATCGAAATATTTGGCGGCTTTCTTCAGACTTTTGTTTTAAAAATATTTCATTAACACTTAACATTTCATTGAAAACTATTAAAGAATGAATTGAATTTGACTCAAAATCTAAGTCAGTAAATCAGTAAGTTTCGAAACAAAGGTTTGATCACCAACCTCAACGCTAATTTAAAGATTTTAACACGAATCTGATACATACATACATACATACATATGTGTGTATAGATAAGCTGTAGTGAAATTAAATTTATTATTAATGTACACAAATTATGGTTGCTATAGATTATTGGGATTTTGAAAATAATTCCGTAATACATCTGTTATAGAAGCCCTTTCTTTTCATTACATGAAACTTGAATAATCGATTTTCGGATGGTGCTATTGTGCTGAATATTTCACCAACAATATTAAGTTGTCCTATTCCTGCATATAAGGTGAACGAAGTAATCGACCTAAGTAGTGTTCCGGCTCAGTTCAACTTTCGCTTGACATCGTGTGAATTAGCGAACTGAATTGAGCATTACAACCCTCCAGTTAGGATTAGATCCTCATACCATTCATGGTGTGTGTTACTGGCCAACTTCGGTCAGTACAAAGAGTACTCTTACTTGTGGCGTCACAACGGGCCGCTATGCGTGCTCAAGTAAGCTTTGGCAGTCAAAACTAACTCTCCGACCTAAGATCTAACATAGGGGGGATCTACAGTTGAGCACACAGTTGGATCCAACGATTTTTATTTTTTTACAACCATTTTCGATAGTTAGTCTCTTAGAATGTGGTTCCATCTTCGACATTAAGATTATTAGTGCGGAATTAATGAAACGCTATCAGGCATCTGGATTTTGTTTGATGTTTGTGATACCAAGTAGTTTCGTAGAGTACTTGAAGCTTTACTCTCTTCTAAGATTACATCGTTTAAGTATATTTTTTTTTCTTGAGTTTCGCATTTATACAAAACGCCACATTGACCTTCAATTTGAACTGGTAGTTTTAGCTTGCAGACACTTGAAATGCAAATGTAAATGCAATACGGAAAATGTGTTTAAATCTGTCACGGTCTATTTTTTGTTTTTCTTTTTGTTATTTAAAAATTCATGAGGATGAAACAATTCTTAGGTGGAGATAAAAGTGAGAATGAACATGCTGCACCACATCTTATCTTGCATTTATTGCTATGGAGGATAACGAACATTCCCAGCCTTAGAAAATAATCAAAACATTCTATCCGATGACTGAGAAAGGAAGGAAAGCAAAGCGATGTCAAAATCTTCAAACATTTAGCCAGAGGACAGGGACAATAGTTGAGACCGTCTATTCGACGAGATGCGTTTTATCTTTTGTTTCGGTGTCTATCCTCCATTGTTCAAAAGAAAGCTGACAGTTTTCTTAAATTGAATTAAAGTTATGACATGACTTTGTCAATCAGAAAGCAGAAGAAGAAGAAGTGTAATGGAAAGAAGAAAAAAAAAGGTTCAAATAAATTCATTCAGTCAGACAAATCAGAGAGGGAAGGGAATAATTAATTTTTGTTTTTGTGCTAACATTAGTGATTCAATTACAAATTTATGTGACAAGGGTTTCGTTCAAGTTTTCTTCACATTTTCTTTCCTTTTTACATTTTTTGGAAATCTTTCTCTCTCTCTCTCAGGTATGGCTTTCACATGTCATGGGATGCAACGGGATGTTGATCTGATGTTGCAGTTAGTTTGCTTAGAAACTAATAAAGCGGATTATGTTGCGCAGATATTTTCATACATTAAGGCTAAACATTTGTAAACATTTATAAATATTTGAAAAAAAAAATATTAAAATGCTTGCACAGTAATTCGAAGAACGGAAAAATTTATTCCCAGGCGATACGTTTTTCAATTGTAAAACAGCTTTCAGAAGTTAAAGCGAAAAAATGTTCAACTTTTCTTTTTTTTTCTACGAATTAAGAGCACATCAGTAAATATTTGCTGGAAATCATACCGTAAAAGGAAAAACTAAATTTATCGAGTACGCTGCCAAGTTGAGAATGTTTCTTTATTTTCTTAAAATCTTTGATTCATTTTGCAAAATTTTAATGATAATGTTTTAACACACAGAGTTGAGGGCGTTTTTCGTTTCGACAGCAAACCTCCTACTCATCTTTTTTGTTTTTTTTTTAATCCTGCTTAGTATCCTGGCCATTTGCCATTGTTTGTGAGTCGTGATTTTTACCAAAACACTGATGAAAAGTCAGATTAGAAAATATACGAGTTGGCCTTACGTTGGTATCAATGTGGTCTATTCTTAGCAGTGACAGGTATGGCACCGTCCACTATTGCATTGAAATATTCATACACATTCATTGTATACGTACATACATAAGTATGTATGTTTTTCCTTATCGATAATGGTTGCCAAAGAACAATATGCCAATTAGCCAACCAGACAGACTGTTACGCAGTCAAATCCGATTATCTTGGGCCAATTAATCAAACGTAATATGTTTAAACCAAGTGGTAATAATTATAAAATAACGAAGAATAAAAAGTCGTTTTTGTTAAAATTCATTTTTTAATAACTTCTAAATTGAAATGTTATCAGATTTTTTAATCCTGACAGAGAATTATAAAATAAAATATGAGTAATGTATTGTAAGAACATAATCGTTATGTGAACAAATGTTCAAATGTAATTCAAATATAATTAAGACGTTATATGGAAAAAAAAAACTAATTACAATTATGACCTGACTTTACAAATTCTTGGTATTTACAAAACGTTTCTCTTCTTTTTTTTTATTGTTAAATATTTTTAACGATGATTTAAATTGAATTTTGCGACGATTCAAACGTTCAGCGGTTCGCTGGAAAAGCCTGTGAAAAATTTTCTTTAAACATATCATCATAGTAACCGTTAGATTCCAGGTTCGGTCATTTATTGGCACAATTAACTCGAATAATAAGGATGGTATTGAGAAGGAAGCCCCTATTTCTGTATAAAAAGAGCAATAAAGCTTCACAATGTACCTAAGAATGTATGTACGTATGTATGTATTCGATGGTAAAGGAAACCTAGGAAGGAAACTGGATAGGATTTTAATCTAAAAAAACTTTGATAACAATTTTGTGAATGCTTTACTTAGTATCACAAACATCAAACAAAAACCAGGCACCTGAAAACGTTTCATTAATTCCGTACTAATAATCTTGATGTGGAAGATGAACCCACGTTCGAAAATGGGGGTAAAAAAATGAAAATCGCTGCATCCAACTGTGTGCTCTTCATTTGCGCTGTTTCGATTGCCCAGAAACTATACATTGCTCAAACATCGTGAGAAATCTCTTGATAAGTTGTACTATAGGGCCCCCGTTGAGAGAAATTGGCATCATATCGCATATGATGGCAGTTGACGGTACTCTGTCGAAACCATATATCGACCACATGAATGTAGGTCGTTTACAATCCCTTACTTACTAATTTTAAAAAAACTTTCTGTCCTCTCAAACGATACGAAGAGAAAGAGAAAATCGCAAAATAGTACAACGCCCATGCAGGTGCGCGTATCTTTACATGCGATTTTTCTCAAAACCTAGGTTAGGCAAGGTTGTAGCCGGTAACTTTGATACCAATAGCTCACTTGAGCGTGCATAGCGTCCCACAGGTGAAAGCAGACCCTGTACAGATCAAGTTCTTCTAAACTAGCGAAGAAGAAGTTGGTCAACGTAAAGGCTGCACATTAAAAGCACGATTACCCTTCGCTGAAAACCAGCCCAAGAGTTTGATAAACGAATCTATATGCTTGACATCAATAGATGATATCTTGGTCTAGATGACAAAAATTGGAGAGCCAAATAACATATGCATATCTGCATCTCGCAAGAGATGAGCATTGACCAAGAAGAAAGTGGATAACAATCTTCTCTTCCTCAGCGCATCTGCACCCACGGCAGAAGTAGTTAAATGGGAGCTGCATCCGTTCCGCGTGTCTACCCATAGCACGATGACCTATGAGTGGACGAGATGATGCTACGACCAAGTAACTTGTTAGTGCGCTTTCTATTCATAAAGGCCCAAGTGAGTCTTGCGGTCCTCCCGGAAGAATTTCCACACAATGGTCAACTTGACTGAGGTAAGTGGCATATCCAAGTCGATTGAAGAGGATCCCGGAAAGAGTGCACCAGCAGTTTCCCAGAATGCTACTATGCCGAGGGACCCAGACCAGTGAGACACTGAAGCGCCTAGGACGAAGGTCGAGACAGCGGCGACATTCCCTAACTATCCTGGAGTTATGCTCTCGAAACCTAACAAATGTAAAAATAGGCGAAATTCTAAACCCTGTCATTTTGAAATTTTTTTAACCTTTACCTAGTTCAGACTATAGCCAGCAGCGTATTTTATAAGAATCTGTTTAGATATTTAAAGAATAATTTGTTTAAATAAATTTATCTTAAAAAACGTCTGAAAAGACTCTTAAGTAGTACACTGGATTTTGTTATCCCGATCCCGAAACCCTGGGATAATTCGCGATTTTCTCCTAATAATAAAAATAAAAAAGATATATTTTGTTAACAAAATCATTTATATTCCAATTATATCAGAATTAGTCGCCGTACTCTAGTGTTGGCTTATTAGACGTAAGGATCGAGTTCAAACCCCAGGTCAGACATCAAAACGAAAATATGAAAATACTCCTTCCCCTTAGTAGATGTCTGGCAAAAATTCTGAGAGTAAAAAAAAATTGCCATGAAAAGCTTCTCAAAAATCTGTCGTTCGGAGTCGACTTTAAACTGTAGATCCCGCCACAACATAAGTGGTGTGAGAAGCTAGGTCGTAATCCTAACTGCAGGGTTATAATGACCAATTATGTATGTGTATATCAGAATTATATACCATTAAATATAAAATATAAAAAAGTCAAGATAAAAAATAATAAAAAAGCGTAAATTAACAAAAATAATTCATACATGCATTGTTTTAAGGAAATAATTTGGATTCCAATAGGCTTGAACGAATTTTGTTGCCGTTGAAAAACACTTCTCGCAATCAAAATATTGGGAAAATAGTTCCAAGATAGCTGTAAGCAGCTTGTAAATATTGAGCTCTACCACCTCCTGATGTAAATAAATCTATTTCTTTACAAAGTTGAGTATCTAAGTCAGTTACCCTATTAATTCGTTTTATAGGGCTTTTGCATTCTTCGATGACATCAAATAACTTTTTAGCAATGGAAGTAGGGTTTTCCTCATCTGAGATGCTAATATCAAAGTCAAGTGATATAGAATTTTTTTACGGCCCTTTGCAGAGGTCAAAATACCTATGAATTCACAAGCCCGAAAATGCCGGGATTTCGGGATTTGGGATTTCCCGATTGGCATCACTAATACTAACCCCTAAATCATTTAAATAAACCCCCTTGCATAGGAGGAATAACATTATGTGCCGAGTTTTATTTCAGATTTATCTAAAAATGATTAATGGTTGCCAACTTTTTTGGGAAACCAATTACAATTTTGGCTCAATTTGCAAACTTTCAGAGAAACTTTCAAATGAGAAATATGTGTGAAATAGAAATTCTTTATGATTCTTGCTCATTCTCATCATTCATTCAGACATTCACTGGATGGATGAAGTGAAAATACAGCAGCTTTTTAATGTTTGTTGCCAAATTATTCTCAAATGAAAATATTTAAATTTGAGCAGACCCTGATATTATTTTTTTCTTTTCTTTTCCTGAATTTTATTTATTTAGTTAAATTGTTGTAATTTGTTTTTTTTTTCTTCTCTCTCTCTCTCTCACACTCTATTACTGTATCTTGAAATGAGAAAAAGAAAAAATCAAAAACAAATGCAAACAAACAGAATTTTTTTTCCACTTCATACGAGTATTTAAGGAAATGGTATACGTGACGTGTGTTTTGAATGGAATCCAGATAAATGTTAATGAAAACAAAAAAAAAACACGCCATAAAGGAATGAAATTGTTGATGTTTGCATTTAAAACAAGATACTATACTGCGTTAGAAAAATTCTTATATTTTTTTTAATTTTTAAAGAATTTTTGGTGAAAAAAAAGAGAATTGGAATTGAATTATACTTCGATAGAACACAGTATATTTTGATGAGGGGGGGTAGTGTAAAGAAAAATAATTTTTTGTAATAATAATTATTTTAATTATTTATTATGCTTATTATTATTATTGTGTTTTCCGGAAGTTATGAGACAATGCAATCAAAAGGAATCTAAACAACATCAACACTAGCTTTGGTAGGCATTAACTTTATCAGTAGACTGGCCGGGGTACATTTCTGTCTGGTATTTTATTTTCCTAATTCATATCTTTTGCCATTCATTCATTTTCTTTTTTGCTTTCTTTAACTAAATTTAAATTAAATTTCTGTATAAAATATGTATAACAATTCAATTGTAAAGTAAAATCAGTTTTTTGGTCATTTTTTTTTTCACTCTTTATTCATTTTAAATTAAAATAAAACAACTTTAAAGCTTCTTCTATTGTATTTGACTGCTTTTATCTATCAATTAGAATGAGAACTGTGCTGCTGCTACTACTTTGGCGGGCGGATTGGCTGACAAACTGTATAACTGACCTCTCTGACTTGTAACAATTGATTTCAAAATTTTTTTTCGTTTTTTTTTTTGGTGATTTGGTTTGGGTACAATTTTTATCTCCCCCTCTTGTCGCTACACTGTTAAAATTGAATTGAAAATTTTTCATTGATAAACTTGTTTGCCTTTATATTTAAATTTATTTCAATGCACTGTTGTTATTGCTTTTGCTCCCGTTGCTGCCTTTCCGATGCTCAGTCCAATTCTTTAGAATTGTGGCGTTTTATGGACTTTCATTTGTTAAATGTTTGTGGAGTGAAATTGATAAAATGAATCGTTTATTTTGACATTTATGAGCGATTTTAATAAATTATTTTAAAAATAATTTAAACGCATAGTTTTTAACCAATAATATATACATAGCATGTATGTATGTATGTACATATGAAAGAACATAAACGAGACCTATAAAATATTTTTATGCAATTGTGGGGGATAAGAAAACTACATTTTAATTGACCATTTATTATACGATGCTATTAAAATCCAGCTTAAAATTCTGTACTTATAATTAAGTTGTCAAAATTCTTTATATTTAATATTCTAGTTTCTTTTTTCTTTAAAATGCTTATTTTTTAAAACAAAACAATTACAATTAAAACCGTTCGTGAATTGTTAATTAAACAAACTAAAATAATGCAGTCACCGTAGTCTAGTAGGTAGTGTGTTGGCTTATTAGACGTAAAGCCAGGGTTCTTGTCCCAGGCCAGATATCAAAACAAAATACAAAAAGTATTTCTTCTATACTCTGAAGGTAAATAAACCTGCCATGAAAAGTTTCTCAAAAAAATCTGTCGTTCGGAGTCGACTTTAAACTGTAGGTCCCACCAGTTATGTATAAAATTAACGTACACAACATAAGTGGTGTGAGAAGCTAGGTTAATAATGACCAATTATGTATGTAAAATAATGTTTTTCGTTCTTCCAACATGACATATTCTAGAGTAGGACCTTGATTAACCGGGACTTAATTGTATTTTGGAGCGTCTTAAATTTTTCTGCTTTGTTTTCGTGATTACCTCTATTATCCGTGATTATAAGTAAAAATCTTTTTCTATTATTTTGGACTGTTCACTGTTTTCTGACAAAATTCTTTTTTTTTTTTTGTATTATTGAAACATGCATGTATGTATATAAAATCCTTGAATTATTTACTTTTTATATAAATATGTACATATTCTAATTATTGTTTATTCTATTAAATAATAAAAATATCTATTAAAAACTAGCCAAAATTGTCCGGTCCCGAACATCACGGATAATCAAGGTCCTACTGTATTACAAAGCATAGTAAAGTGCCTTGTAGAAGGTTTGATAATAATTTAATTAATATTTAATGTTAAATGATTAGAGAGTTTAATTTTCCTTAACTTAACTTAACTTTTACTGGCATTTATTGTTAACAGGTGGTTCAGGCTATGCTAAGTAAATAATATTAACAGATCTGCATAGGTGGTTTATGAAATTCTCTTCAAAATATAAAAACGTTGTGTGCACTTCAGTCAAACGTTAGCAACAGAATGAAAGGAAAGGAAAGAAGAAACATTTCAGAAAGAAAATCTCTTTCGATTTTCTCAACTGCTTAATAACCAACCCACACATGAAATTATCATCGTATTTAGTATTTACTCCTTGTGAAGAAAATTGAAAAAAATCTCATACATTTTCGAGCATTCTTCCTTGCACAGATTTCATGTTTTTTTTTTCTTTTCTATTTCGTTCTTTTTATTCGAGTTTTGGCGCAATATTCAGTGTTTTTTTTTTTCGATATTCTTGCATTTGGCCTTAGAGCGCTCATCGTCCTTTAATACTGCCTCGTGTTGTTGCACTTGGTATTTGAGATGGTATTTAGAAGTGTATGTGACTGAGAGAACCTATTGAGTGTACACACCCCTCTCGATGTTTGATAGTTTGTCTCAATGTTGTTTTTGTATGTTTTTTTTAGATCCTTTAACATATTGCTTGAAGAAGTTTTGCGCGCGCTATTCCTGGGGTCTTTTCCATACTTTTGTCTGGGTTTTCTTTCCTCGTGTCATCTACAGGGGCACACTTTGTATGCTCTCATACACGCATCCATACATATTAAAACTGAACGTTTTCTTCATCTTCTCCTTTTACCCTGATTGTATTTACTTGATTTGTTGTTATTCCATATTCTCTTTTCGAGTTCGTTCTTTAACAGTTCTGAACAAATCATGACAAAAAGAAATGTTGTGCGCACGCATCCTTTTTCTGGAAAATCTATTTTGTTGTTTTTTTTAATCAGCTGATTCAAGGTTGTTCTTTTGTTCGCTTATTACTCGTATGTTGTTTTTTTATAATTTTATTTAAATTTTTTTGTCTTCCCTTTTTTGCTCTTTTTCGTTAGTGCTCCTGCTTTTTAAATCTCATTTTGAATTTCTCCTTTTTCGTGGAATTCGTTTTGATTTTTGTTACTCTTTCAAGTGTTTGAGAAATTAGATTCAGTTTACTTTAGTTTTTCAAAAAACAATGTTAGATCTGTAGAATAGATCACTATATTTGGAATTAGTGATTAATTAGTGAGATTATGATTCTGCTTTTATTTAAGGCACTTCACTTAAATCACTTCAAGTACAAACATTGGATAACAAGTGGAGTTATGCAGTCGAAATGTGGCTTAGGTGATCGATAAACGTTTAGATCATTTAAATATCGTTTATGACTTTGGCCGTAGAAATGTGAGCTTCTGTAATCATTATTGTTAAGCTTGTTAAGTTACAATTAAATTATAAAATATATAAGAAATTAATTCTTTTTCATTTACAACTCCACTATTTGTGACGTTGAATGTCTTTCACTGTTAAATGCTTACATATACAGTATCGCACAAATGTAAAGCACGATGTTGTGTTTGCTAGGATTTAGTTCAATCAAATTTAAGTTTTTGCTAATGATTTAGTTTGAATAAATCTTCTGCTTACTAACACTTACAATATTCTTCATTTAAAACAAAAATATTTAATAAAAAAAATAACAATACACGCTTTCCTTACGCGATAATACTAAATCACATATTTAATTAATATTAGATTTTAAAATATTTAATATTTACCTGCGTATTCCTTCTTTCCAAAAACAGCAGCACGTTCGCCCGCCATTAACGCAATTAATTAAACAAATACTTGCTACCTGTTGGAAAGGATAAAACAATTTGCATTATATTACATTACATTACATAATTAAATTGATTTTGAGATCAACTTCTATTAAACATTAATATTAGATCCGTCCTAAGACAAATTCTGCAAGATGGCTTAGCGAAATACAGAGGAATATACAACCCAGGCCTATTTTGCTAAATAAAAAATTGTGCTCTTTCCACACAAATCAAAAGTTTTGACCTAAAGAGTTCTAACGGTACATACAGCTGAATGTGGGAAAGAGTAATTTCTTGGTAAAAATAGTAATTGTAGATCAATGTCATAAAGTCATAATATCATAAAGTAAAATATAACGCGATACCTGAAATAATAAGGGTAACCTTTTCCAACAGGTAGAAACTACATGAAAAGCCATCTCTTAGCACGTTTTGTTCAACTTAATTAAGTCAATAACACGCCGATGTGATGCAATTTTGAAAAATAACGGGTTATACAGCCCGTCCTTTAGTTTTGTCTGATACTGTAAGTATGTATCGATGTTTCAGTTGGGCCCAAATGATTACCACCCGTCAAAGTTTATGCCAAATAAATTTATTGATGAAAAATTCGTACTAAAGGAAGCTTGATAGGTCGAGCATTAGGCATAATGGAATTATCTTCGAAATACAAAGAAATTATTAAACAGTAGGGCAATTTAATAAAGGGTCCGCCAAATAACTTTTTTTTTTGAAAATGCTTAAAAAAAAGAACTACTGAATATTTTCTCAAATTTCATTCTTTATTTGAAAGTAATCGTAAGCATGATAATAATGGAAAAAATTATCTTTCAAATGGGTACACGATCGGTCCAATTTTTAAGCACATTATCGATTTTGTGCAGCTGTATTTCACCAATGGCTTCACGAATATTGTCCAATATCCTCCTCTTCAATTTTTGTGAACAAAAATTCCGTTCAACATGACTTAATAATGATCGCCATTGACATTTTCGAAGAAAAATGGCCCAATTATGCCTCTGGGCCAAAATCCGCACCAAACAGTGACGCGTTTTGAGTGCATTGGGTTTTCAATGTATACGAGCGGGTTTTCTGTGCCCCAAATGGGACAATTTTGCTTGTTTAGATACCCGCCTAGATCAAAGTGAGCTTCATCTGAAAATATGATTTTTTTTTTGCCAAAATCGGCATCTTCTGTAAGTTAATCGCAGGCGCACTTAACGAAAACGCGTATACACAACCATATTCGTTCAACGGAAGGATAAAACTAATTATCTATCAAATCAGATATGAGCTAATTGTTAACTTTCACGAAATAAACACTAGCTAAAATAAAATGTTAGATGGTGGACCCGATATTTTATATTTTTCATAATGATGGATCAATCAAACAAATTCATTATCCAACATAAACACCAATTGCCAGATGAATAACTTAAAAGTTTATTAAAAACTTTATTCAGTTCTTAACAAAAAAAAAAAACAATTACAAATCAGACAAGGGGGTAATTAGTATTTGCAGTACAAACTATGAATTTTCTTCTTTTCAATTTATTTAATAAAAAAATAAACTTTTGGAATATTCTGTCTTGAGAAAAATTAAACATTTCCATTTAAATTTTGTTAAAATGTGATATTAACTTAGCAATATTGTTGTAACATAATGTTTATAATAAATTTAGCCGCTAAATTCTATAAAATAGTTTTTAAAACTAGAGCTAACTCTATAATATTTATGCAAAAAAATAAGAATAAAAGTTTCAGCAAATATTGATTAATTCCCATCGAATAATAAAAAAAAATTGTTGTTGCTTTAATTTTATACATGTGTTTCTTTTTTTTTTTGTGATATTATTATTATTATTTGGCTTTCGAACTTAATAAATTTGCAATTAAAATGTTGAATAATGTGTGGCACGTTGAATTATTTGTGGACGCCATCGTCTGTCTGTGATATGGTGTTAACAATTCTGGTGTTTCTTAAAATGAATTATAAGTGTGAGACAACAACGTTGTCTGCTTTTTTTTTTAGATGTTTAACATATTTGAAACATTTATTTTATTGTCTCGTCTTGTCTGCATATCTAAGTTTAATTATTTTCATTTCAATTTTTCCTTCTCTCTCTCTCTCACCATCTTCTTTCTCATGTTTACGCTTAATTCAATGTGATTTGACATTTAAAACCCCTTAAACTAACTGTGTATTCGATATTTTTTTTAATCAGACTTTATTGAAAGTATAAAGCTCATAAATTCTTTATTTTAGAATGTTTTGGAATAATGTTTTCATATATTTTTATAAAATTTAGCCAACGCGATTTCTATGTTTTTTTATTATAGCTTAATGACTTATAAAAATGTGATTTTTTTAAATGTCAAACTGCTTAAGGATTCTAATTAAAATTTCGTTTGTTTTAATTTTCAAAAAAAAAATTGTTTTTTTCTTAATAGAACTTAGAAATTATATATGAATTAATAATAAAAATTCAAATATGATTATGCTCGCACTACAGCCAAATATTCTGTACATACATATGTATGTTTGTATGTATGTTCATATACATATGTATATGTGTGAATGAATTTATACAATAAAAATATAATATAATAAAGTGCTCCACTACCACATAACTTGTTTATTTTATTTCAAGTATTTTATTATATTCACCATCCAAACAACCTCCCATTGTCGTTAAATTATGAGAAGAGAGAGAGAGAGAGAAAAAAAAATATCAAAAGTAAAAGACACAAAAACAAAAATAATACAAAAAGCAAAAAAATCCTTTGTTATTTAACAAACTTTGCCGCTTTTTTTCTTTGCTTAAAATCTTAAAGCAGAGATTCAGCTTATACATACATTCTTATGTACATACATGCATACAGACATATGTACATACGTACAAAGAGGAGCCACCAAACCACCATATACACGCATACACTAACAAGAGCTCCATTGTGTGCAAACGAAGAATTTCTTTGTTCACATACGCATACGCAAAATAAAAATTTGCACAATCAAACGTAGAAAAGAGAAAAACAGAGAGAGAGAGAGAGAGAGTGAGAATCAAAATAAAATTCAATGTTAAAGTATGGGGACAACTATAAAATTCCTTTTGCCGTTTACCTGAGCTCCACTTTAACATTGTTTAGTTTGGTTTTATTTTATTTTTTTTTTTCTTGAGTCTCCAAGTCTCCCATAGGGTTGTCAGATTTTAAGCGGCGATTTCAAAATAATCTCCACAATTCCCTTAATGCTTTTCACAAACATACATATGCATACATAAAAGCGTTCAATAAGTAAGAAAAACTTGATTTATTAAATTCCCATTTAAGTGTAAAATTTATTTCCACGTATTATGATGCGACTACCCTACTCCCCCTTAAAGTTTTGTGCTCTCGAAAAGTAAAATTCTTGGTCTTGATTTTGTTTATCTTTTTGTTATATACATACATATACATCCATAAGTATGTATGTACATATAAAATTTTTTTTACATATGTATGTATTTTTTGTTTTTGCATTGTTTGGGAGCTTGGCGCTATAAAAGCTTGCGCGCCAAAATTTGTTTTGGTATTCTCCATACAGCCTCCAAAGTGAAAAGAGGAGATTTTTTTTTGGAAAAAAAGTCTTTAATTAACTTGAAAATTTTGTGATAAAGAAAGAATACGTTACGTTAAATACATACAGAAATACAATACAATAAAAATAGTTTCTGTAAACTAAAATTCAAGGCCCCACCTAATTAATGGATTTGTTTTTATCGTTTCGAAAAAAGGGTTCCCCTACTGAGTTAATACACTTTCACAATTCTAAATGTGTCAAATCTCAGTACATAGGTATTTTAAAATTGTAAATAATTTTTCTGTTTTTTTTTTTTGTTTTAATCTCTATCTATTTAATTGTTAAAAAAAAAAAAGAAAAAAGATTGTCCTTAAATAAAGTAACGTAAATTGTTTTTTAAAGAAGAAAAAAAAGGAAATTAAGAGACCCCCGGTGTAGTTTAAAAACAAGAATAAGAAAGAACAAGTAAAAATGAATTTTGAGATTTTTTTGTATTCTTCTTTAAAATTTCTCCTATTTTTTAAGCTTCTTCTGTTGTACACTTGTTCGGTCGTTTCTCTATAATTGAGAGGATTTTTTTAAAGGATTTTATTTATCTGAAATTTTTATTCTCTTCAAAAATTTGAAAGCAGAATAGAAAAAATAAATCTCATATTTTGTACAATAACAAAAATCATATGTTTTTATTGTTATTTGGGTCTTTTTTTATTCTTAAAAAAATCTCCTCTAGGGTTTTTTTTTGTTTTGTTTGTTTTTCTTTAAAACATTCATAAACGTTGTTGTTGTCTCTGTACAAAATCCTTTTGTATAGTGTTGTTGTTTTCTTTTTTATTTCAATGCATGAGTTCTCTTCTCCCAGCTGATTTCATTTACCGTTTTGTTGTTTGTGCTCTGTTCTTCTGCCTGCGTAAGCAGAGCGAGTATTTGGGATTTTGTTGGTGTTGCTGTTAATGAGCAGGAATATTGCGTTAACGTTGCTGTGAAATGTGACGTTGACGTCGGGTATATAAACTCTGTATCCCTCAAGAAAGTCAGTCATTCGAGTTTTACTCTTCACTTCGTCATCGTGTAGTAGCAGCTGTAAAGCAGCAGTTGTTTTTGAAATACTACTGCTTTTAAACAGAAATTCGTTTGGGATACTTTAAACGGAATTGAACGGAAAATATTGAAATTTGTACTTAAACAAAATTTAAAAAATAAATATATAAAAACACTTGCAATATGATTAATAATACTATTAATTAACAAAAAAAAGACATTTTAAAAATAATTATTCTAAAAATATTTCGCAACCAAAAATATAAATTTGTGCATTATTTAAAAATAGTAGTAGTAAAACAAAAGTGTCGAGTTAAAATTGTGTTTTAGCAATTTTTAAACAATAATCATAGAAATTTTTCTTTGAAAAAACAAAACAGAACATAAATTTATTTTGAAAATGATGTGGGAACCAATTATTGAAGAATCCGGTGATATTGCCATGGACTGTCAAAGGTAAATGAATAAAAAAAATTTTTGTTTAATTTTTTTATTTTTGCAAAACTGTGGATTACCTGCAAAATAAAAAATTTAAATAAAATCACATCAACTACCCCCCCCCCCCCTCTCCACCCAACTCACCTCACACCTACTACGTATACGTTACTTGATGATGGAGCAATTAATCTTCAGCTGGTATTCTTTTGTTTGTTCCTCTTCTGCAACAACCTTCAAATGAAAACAAAAGTTTTTTTCATTCTCTCTCTCCCATAAAGCTTTCGCCCATGCGCTCTTTTATGAAAAGGGGAGCTTTACTCACACATTTTTTATTTTTGTTTTTGTTTTGGGAGAATTCATTCATAAACATTAACGACACAAAAAAAAAGAAAATGAAAAAGTAAATAAAATACACAAAACAGAGAAAAAGAACCGGTGTAATAACCAAAAACAAAAAATATGCTTTTCTTTAAATATCGCAATGCGGCCGGCACCGTTGTTTTTCGCAGTCTCCTCGACCTGACCCAATAATCATGCTCGTTGGTTGGTCGGTCTGTCGGTCCGTCGTTTGTTCAAACGTTTTGGCCAACATTATTTAGTCAGCAAAGCGTAAAATATTCATGTTAAGAAACGACAGCTGCGGACTTGGCAATGTTCGTCTTTTGGACTTCTTGCTTCAGCAATTTTGTGTTTTTTTTTTAAGCCAAACTAAAGAGACTTCCTTCTAAGGAAGACTTCTAAAAAAGAAAAAAAAGTTTTGTTTACATTTTTTACGTATTCTGTTCGTAGTAAACATCTGCATTATTGTGCCACTATACAGTTCAGTTTAGTTTAGTTCCCATAACACGTTCTATATTGTTGCTATTGTAGTGTGTAGTTTGAACCCCTAGTTTCTTTTCCGTAAATTTAAAATTATTTTTTTTTTTTCGTATTTCTTCCTTATTTTCTAATTTACAAAAATTCCAATTCCAACTACTAGTCATGTTGAAAACACCATGTGCCACATATAGTTGTAGTACGACGAGTGCAGTTGTAATACGCCAACTAAACACCAGACATTAACCAACCCTCCCTGCTGTACAAAATAGCATAAAAATGTCTAGTGATGAGTTTAATGAACCTTCTCATGCACAAATACTCTCACACATACGCACACATATGTGGGATTGTGTTACTCCTGCGCTCTGTTATATTTATTTTAAGTTCAGTCGCATTTCTACCCTCGATATGGTTGTACAGTTTTCAGTTTTAGTTCAGTTGGAAGAAAAGAATAATCCTCTAGGATTTTTATTGTAAATTAAAATTTTTTTTGCATTTTTCATTTCGTGATTATTAAATTATATTTTCTATTCGTTTTTCTGTTTCATTTTAGTTTTCAAGTCCAACGTTCAACACGAAAACCAGCTTCAAATCGTTTGAACTTCGATGCTTCCTTGTCCGATATGGGTATGGAGGAGTTATCGTTCTACGACGATGATCATGTCAGTCAAAATCGTCAGTACACAGCAAGTCCTCCATATATGGGCTTACTTTCAACTGAGGGATCTCCTCAACACTTTCAAGTTGTGGAGAGAACGAAATTTTTACAATCGCGAAAGAATCCCTTGTCGGATAAAAATATCATCTCACAAAATGTTACAAACCACAGCACCGCACGTAGTACAAAAACACCTTCAAAGGGATTTCGTATTTTACAAAGTATGTCGTCGAATGGATCTATGGAATCCACAATGGACGACGAGTACATGGAATTCTTTAATTTGGAAAATTTAAATCAGACCGATCAATCGACCGCTTTAAATTTCCCCAGTGATTTAAGTTCTTTAATTTCGGGTCAAATCATTAAAAATTCTCCCATTAAAACACCAGAAATGCGTAGACCTAAAGTGAGACGTTGTTTGAGTATGACGGAAAATACACAATTGCATCAGCCAAAGACTCCAGAGTCAGGCAATCCCTGCAATGCTAATGCCGCCAACAACACTCCTTTCAGTTCTCGCCTTAATGGCAACTGCTGTTTTAAGCGTCCCGACCCACCATCTACCACCTGCTCACCGATACAAACAAAACGCTACCGTGGCGACGAAAAGGAGAATCTCGATGGCTCGTTCATAAGCAGCAACAGTACTATCAAAACTTCACCTGCCCCCAACTCCCCGTCATGCTTGGCGCTGGCAGGCACCAGCAAAAACAGCACGATAACCCGCCCTATCTTACGCAAAAGTATGTCCATGAACGACGCTGAGATCATGTCGGCTCTAAATCGTTCCGAAAACAAAGACGAACCCGATCTAATTGGTGATTTTAGTAAACCGTACGTTTTACCTCTCATCGAGGGTCGTCATCGTGATCTAAAATCTGTTACAAGTGAAACTGTAGCTCGTCTCTTAAAAGGTGACTTTGACGATAAAGTAGCCAATTTTAAAATCATCGATTGCCGTTATCCTTACGAATTTGATGGTGGCCATATTATTGGCGCAAAGAATTTATATACTCAAGAACAAATCATCGAAGAGTTCTTGACCAAACAAAAGACTGAACAGCAACAGACCAGAAACGAGGAATCTGGCAGCAAGCGCAATATTATAATATTTCATTGTGAGTTCTCCTCAGAACGTGGTCCAAAATTATCGCGTTTTTTACGCAACTTTGATCGGGAGCGCAACACTAATGCTTATCCCGCCTTAGATTATCCCGAAATATATTTGTTGCATAATGGCTACAAGGAGTTTTTCGAAACTCAGATTGAACACTGCACTCCTCACGCCTATCGTCCCATGTTGGAGCCCTCCTACAATGAGGAATATCGCCACTTTCGTGCCAAAACAAAGTCATGGAATGGTGATGGTTTGGGTGGTGCCACGCAGCGCGTAAAGAAATCTCGTTCTAGACTTATGCTGTAAATACTAGCAACATCAAGCTGTCGCAACACAAACAAACACACACTGCCTGCCCTTCAAAATACAACAAAACGACAAAAAATAAAAACAAGTTTATGTAAAAAGTATTGTCATTGTTATTGTAATTTTTAGTTATTAATTTATTATTAGTTCTTTTTGTTGATTTTTTTTTTTTTTATGTTTTAAACCCTTGACCCCCCATCATCCCCCTAACCTAACTTTTACTTTTTTTTTTTTTACACCAAGACCACTAAGTTTGCTTTTATATTTTATATAACAACTATATTTTACTTAATTGATTCTACTCTATTCAATTCTATTCTATTTGATTTAGTTTTATTTTTTTATTATTAATTTATGGAATGTTAATGTTATTAATTCTGTAATGTACCACCCACCGACCGACCAACACATGTAAAAACTATAAACTTCTCCCTCCCATTTACTCCTTAAAAAGCAACGAAGGAAGCTCATTTATGCATACAAACAACATACAAGCAAACAAACAAACAAACAAACAAAACTTATTAAATTCTCATTGATGAATATGCGTTCATGTTTAGTGTTTAAGCATTATTATTTATTTTTTATATTATAATTTAGTTAATTTATCTAGAAATGTTTAGAATTCTTCAATTCTTTTCTGTTTTCTGTTTTCTGATTTTTTTTTTTAGGTTTTCTTATGTTTTGATATATATTTTTAGCAAAACTTTTCTCATTTGTAAACCTAATATATATATATTTTTCTTTTTATTTTCTTCTTATTTTATTTTTTAATTTTTTAATTTTTTTTTTCATTTATGTATGTATGTATTTCTGTTTTCGTATTTTTATTTAGTTAATTTTGTGTACAGTAGTTAAAAAAAAATGTCTCAAATTGTAATCCTCTGTAAAAAAAAAACAAAAACAAAAAACACCTTTTATTAAATTGTGTGCATTATATGTATATAATATTAATATGTATGTATGTATGTATGTCCGTCCGTTTGTCCGTCCTTTAAATTTTCATTAACAATTCTTTTCTATAAATTTAAAAAAAAAAAAAAAATGAAGTAAGTTTAATAACACAAAAGAAAAAAAGAAAAAAAAAACATTTTTCGTAAAGTTGAAAACTTTTTACGCACATTTACGCTTATTTTTTATGTTAATTTTATTTTTATTTAATTTTAATTAATTTTTATTTAAAGCAAAGCTTTTTTGTATCAAAAAATGCAATATAAAAAATTTAAACAAAGTTAATGAAAAGAAATCATTTTAAAAAAAAGAAACTTTAATAAAATACTATGTTATGAACTTAAAAATGTTTCGTCTTTTTATTTAAAAACTTTTTAAACATTTTAGCAGGATCACTCCTCTCAAAACTTTCTGCTGTGTAAACTGTTGTTGATGAGAGAGAAGTTCATTCGTATAAAAAAAAAATTCTGTGTTAAATGTTTGAAAATCGTATTGAATTGAAAATAGTAACAAAGTTCCTAATACAGGTGATGAAAAAAATTTTGTAAATCATACAAATTTTGGGAACACATTTCAGAAACAACTCTAAACTGTAGGGAGAAATCGTAAACCTTACCAAAAATTTATTTTGTTACAAATTCGTTCAATGCAAGGAATTGGAAAACCTTATAGCTAGGCAAATGGATGGATTTCTTAACTATTAGTCAGTCAGGATTCATGAAAGGCAGGAGTTGTACTACCGCTCTAATAAGCTAAAGTAAGTAGTTGGTGGTAGTCGTTAGGTAATTGATAGTCCTAGGAAGTCCGCTACTTGTATTGGTTTTAGCCAAAAGTCTACTAGTCGAAGGGTTAACGACTTGGCAGGATATCCACAGAGGTGCGCCGTGCTGTGAGGTCCTTGGTTGCATGATGGGCAGCAATCCAGAGTCTCCGGAATAATCCTCGCCCTGTAGCTGTTCAGAATGTTCTAGTTATCCTGGGTAGCTGCCTTTCACTATATTGGTTGGGGGTGTTGATTTGAAACCCAGTTGTGGTTGAGAACGTTCATTGCTGTCTTAACTGCCGATTTGTGTAACGTACGTTGCGCTTGCCTTACTGATTAGGTGGTGCACTATTATTGATATTAGGTGCAAGATGGCCGTGTTAGAGCCTTTTGTCTTATAAATGAAGTTGAGGATCTTAGGTCCAAACTAGATCAAAAAATAAATTAGCGCTTCTAGTTCTTTTTTTTATAAAACCAGCGCTCATGGGATGACCTCTACTCATGCAGTGCATTGTGCAGGTTCTTTTAGTAAAGGTGGAAAGAGAGAGGGAAGATGCAAAAGGAAACGAGTTGCTGCTGGTGACTATAAAATGGCCTGTGCTACACCTTCACCATTAGAAAGTCTACAGCAATCGTCCCCAAGAGACCCGCAGTTTCTCACACCACTTATGTTGTGTGTGTTAATTTTATGCATAAGTAGCGGGACTTACAGTTTAAAGTCGATTCCGAACAACAGATAGTTCTTCTTAATCAGAGCAATCAATCCACAAATTTCTATTAAAAACATCCAAAAACCGTATTACTTCTCTAATTCTGCTATTCGGTTAGAGGACGTGTACTTGTCGACTGATACAAGTACAGTACGCGGAGGTCGAATTGACCCATTGTCAATACTGAGGCCCAGGGGTCAATACTGAGGCTTCTTTTGTTCTGAATGCTGCATATAAATGATGTACTTGATGCCTTGGTTAACTATAATGTTCATTTGCTAATGATATACATCTTTATCCTAGTACGCGTACGGAAAATATTTATTCTTGTTTAGATTCTATTAATCATAATTTAGTAAAAAAAAAAAATTACACCTGAGCCTCAGCTAACGGACTATGCATCACTTCTAAATGTATGATAAATTCATAAATCTATAGATCATTTGTGATACCTTAGTTTGAGTATTTCTTAAATTCTAAGTTAAAATAAATCAGATTATAAATAAAATAATGTACTTATAAATAATATTACCAACGGTATAAGAAACATTGTACATTTTAATTAATTTTTTATTATCTTAAATACCCAGTCTTATGCCATTTTTACTACTTCTTTTTGCAACCTCTTAACTAAAACAAAAAAAAAAAATAATTCTAGTACTTTACAACACTGCAATTAAAGTGCCGTTATAACTACCGACGCTTTTAATTAATCTATTTGAGCAGGAATAGTTTTTTTTTTAACACGTTCTCATAGTAAATTTTTATTATCTGATTCTGTAATTTTAACAAAGTAGAAAAACAAAAATGGAAGAGGTAATATGTTCGAAATGTGGAGAATGTGCCTCATTTAAATGTGAACGTTGTTACGAGCCCTACTGCAGCTCCCAGTGCCAAGTGTCTGACTGGCAAGATCACAAAGCGAAATGTTATAAGTTTCCGTAAGCATCTGAAAACATCCTGTCCTCTGATTGTTTTAATATACTTTAACAATTTTCTTTTACGCAGCAATTTGATTCCGCTGAACATGCTAAAATCATTTCCCAGTTATGGGCGTTTAGATAAGAATGCTGGCAATCAACGTCGTCATTGTGGATCAACGTATAGCTTGAACGATGCGCGAAGTGCAAGCACAGTGAGTAATAGCAACAAATCCAAGCCAAAGAAATTATTAAACGATAATGACTTCAATATGGTTGCTAAAGTCATTGCACCGTCTCCGGTGACCTCAAATAAAAGTATTGTGAATACACGTTGTGCTGTTGCTGAAAAGTCCTGTACTTGGAGTTCGGCTTTTCCTCCTTCAGAGGGATTTTTTGATGCCATTATTCAATATAAAGAAGAGAGTGAATGCGACAAACGTATAGTTTGGGTTACCGATTTAAAATATGAAAGTTCTTTGCGTAAGCTTTTAACAGAAATTAATCGTAGCATCAATCAAAAAGTTCCCTGCAATCCGGAAAGCATTCACGAAGGAGCTTTAGTAGCTGTTCCGTTAGATAAAATACTGTACAGAGCAGTAGTGTTGGACAACTTAAGTGAAACACAGAAGGCCACTGTACGTTTAATAGATTACGGTAATGAATTACAGGTTCCATACTCTCAAATGTTTCCCGCAATACCTATCATGAGTAATTTAAATGCCTACGCTTTTCGCGTATGTTTGCCCGACAAATATGGTCCGGTTGAGATCGAGAGTGTTCTGACCATTAGAATTTTGGGAGAAAAACAACAAGGGAACTACTATAACGTAGAGTGTAAAATAAAATCAATTCCTTTGCATTTACCGTTAGAATTGCTTAATAAGGAGCCGGTTTTAACTCTAGTCAAATGCTTTCCCGATAATTGCAATGCATTGCTGCGTTTATCTAGTGATGTTATAAAAAGTCAAGCATTGGAGGACGTGTTAAATTCAGCTCAGACTATAAGTTTTGATTTTGACTGTGCACCAAATGTTGGGGCATTTGTAGCAGCTAAAACATCAGTTGGTTGGAAACGAGCTCGTCTTCTCGGTTTTAATGAAAAACTACATAAATACCTGGTGTATGCTATAGATGATGGCTTTATAACGCTTTCCATGCAAATTAAAAAAGTACCAGATCAGTTTGTGACACAACCTCTGGGGGTATTTGCGATATCAACAAATTCACCTGATTGTATGCTCTCAGATGCCATGCTCGCCACTGCTAAGAAATTAACTCTAGAATTACTGCCTACCTCGAGTACCATGGCGAACAACGAGCTTAAAACTCAATTAATTTGTAGTTTGTTGGATGGCGATCGCAAAATTCTGGATAAGGTAGTTGCTTCCGTTTTCACTGGATCATTTAACGAATTGGGACTTAAATTATGGTATGAAAAAATACCGGAAGGTAGTAAAGTTTATATTTCACATGTCCTGACCTACAAAGAGGTATTTATCGCATCTCTTGAAAACAAAGAATATCACAGCATATTCATGTCTGAGTATGAAAAGTGCTTGCCATTTGCCTCGGAAGATAATATTAAACTGAAGGATATTGTCGTGGCTTGCAATAATGGAGAAGAAACAGAATATTATAGGGGACAGGTAATTTTCAAATAAGTTTAATTAGTTAGAATTTTCTAGTGAATGAAATTCTCCTCTCTGTTCCCCCATTTAAGGTTATAGCTTGTGAGAACAATAAACTGAGATTGTTGAATATTGACACTGGTTGTGAATATTGTGTAAAGCGTGTTTACTTGCGTAAACCTACTGAACTTATTAGTTCATTGCCCGTCCATTGTTATCGTGTTAAACTTATGTTCCTGGAGAGCATTCCCACTACTGTTGCAAACAATAAAGCCCTGGAAGCACTCGAAACTTGCGTAGAAAACGCTATAGAATTTGAAGTTACTTATGGTGACAAGAATTGTGTGGATTTGCTTTTTGTTACGAAAGAAAGGCACTCTTTGTGTAAAAAGTTATTGCCAATGGTTTTCGAACCTGCTGGAAACAACATTATACCAATGTCAACAACAACGTTGCCTGAAAACGAAGAACTTCCCATGTCTCCACCTAATACACCAGTAACTCAAAACTCTATTACTAAGGCAGCAGAAGGGAATGTAGTTGCCTCACCAATAAAAAATAAAGCCAATCAAATCTTTACCATCGATGATATTAACGTTATACCCATTACATGTGGTGATAAAGTCGCTCTCTATGTTTTAGACCCAACAACCATACTAAATTCTGAGAGCCCATATATAACTGCTGCCGATTATGATAATAAAGAAGGTTTAGCCAAAATGGAAGAGTACCTCCAGTCAGTCGGAGAATATTGTAAAAGTAAAAAAGCACCAAAAGGTGGATACGTACCTAAGTAAGTTTTCTGCGAATTCAATTGATGAAAACATTTCAAATTTTATTTTTTTTTTTTTCTCATTTTAGGAAAATGGAAATCTGTCTATCAGTGTACGCCGATGACGGCGAATGGTATCGCGCTCTTTGTGTAGATCATAAGCAAACGATATGTGTGTTGTTATGTTTTTGGATTATGGCAACTTATCAAAAGTACATAGTAAAGACATAATGCCTATAACAGAAGAGCTTATGTTTCCCTCAAATGCTAATATGGTGTATGTGGAAGGTAAGATAATGATGTTTTTCTTTAATATTTCAATTCAAATGCGTATTTACAAAAATATTTTAGGTGTTAATAGTAAAGAACAAGCAATGGCACTTATAAAGTCAGTGCAAAAGAATCCGGTCGTCTATGCCAGTGTTAGAAGATTGGATAATGAAGATGCTTATGTAGCGAAGATACTGAACGCATTGTAGCGCATTTACTCTCTTTAAACTTTAATTATAATATCATTGACTATGTATGAATTCCATTTGAGTTTATTTTATTTTTAGTTTTACGATTAATTGTATTACTTTGAAAATATTTCATTTTTTTTTTAATAAAAGTTCATCGTTTTTGAAAATTGAATAAAAACAACAGTATTTTATCATTTAAATTACATTTACAATTTACATGTTGTTTTTAATAAATCTCGGTATTTTTATTTAAATACATATTCTTACGTTTACATTATTATTTTCAACAAATATATATTCTTTGTAGTTTCGGAAAACATGTAAAATAGCGATTCATTTGTAAAGACAAGCTTCATACGTCATGCGAAAGTGATTATTTGTTTTGATGAGATTCACATTTTTATTAAAAATATAAAATACATCGCAACTTGAAAATCGTCCGACGCAGTTAAACAGTCTTAATAATTGAGTTACGCAGTTTTAATGTATAATTACTTACAATAATATAAAAAGGCTATTAATGCAGATGATTCTGTAGTATTGTATTTTCGAATATACAGTAAAAATTAAAGTAGACTTAAAAAAGGGCAGTTTTATAGCGTTTTGTAGCCAATCGACCAAGTTTCGACAATGCAAAACAAAATAAAACCATTTTTTAAAAACACTAACGCTAAAGGATGCATAATTTAAATCAGCTTATTATCATGCAATTTCTTCAATAACTCTTTAGATTCAACATAACATATATTGTCTACCATCCGAACATTATCAATACGGAGCTCTTTAAACGCATAACATTCCGACGATAAAAATTGAATTAATTTATCAGACAATTCCTCAGGCAATCCTGTAAAACATTAATTTAACTTGTTGATCACAAAGAAGTTAATTTCAATTTCAAAATGTGTAATCACCTTCAAGACCGCATAGTGTTGTATGACAGGGCATAGTCAATGACATGGGATAACGTCGGATTGAGTTGCTTGTCAGTTCCATTTCATTGGTAAAATCAATATATACAACCCTATATTTATCATCAGAAACCACATCGACAACTTTAGCCCGATACCATTCATTTTCAAAAGTAGCCAGGCAGTATTCGTTTAATCTGTAAATGTTTGTTTAGTGAAGTTAACTTTAAAATGCTTTATATACATCGTATATCAAATCAATTTAATTACTTCGGCTTGTATGCTTGGTCACTAATGTCATGCTCCTTCAAAAATAATGTTATGGCTTTTAGATTATCGTAATACTTTTCCAACAAGCATCCAATGTAACCAGCCTCAATGTAACTATCGTCCGTAATTATAACGTTGACGTTACTATCAGCTTCATTTAAAGGAATAATTTTGAATGGCTGTAAGAAAGAAGGAAAGAAAACAAATTTAAATGTAAATCTTAATCTATAAAATGTTTATAATTACAACAAAACAGGTGGGAATTCAAGTACGTTTCTTTTTATTTTCTCTTTTCCTTCTTTAAATATGTTAAAAAAAAAAGAAATAGGGTAATACAAAAAATTATTGTTTAATACTCTGTCTGAAATAATTGTCTGTACACCATGCTTTGATTTGCTAACATTTTAAGGAATAATTGCTGAAAATTTCAAAATACTTCCTCTGCTATTTCTTAGTTTACTGCACTTTAAGTAGGTATAAATAATCTGTAAATATATGTAACTATGATGAAATTTTCCAAGAAAGTAAAGGGAGAAGCCACATAAATCATTGTATATATTTTTAAGAAACTTGAATTGTGTAACTAACCCAAAGGAAATAGTTCACATTTCAGTAAAATACTTTGGAAATGATGTTCACTGAAAATAATTTCCGAGTAAGAATATTCTCATAATGAAAATAAAGTATTAAGAAATATTTTCTATCGCTTTACACTCTATCAATGCTTCCTATTTTACCATAATGTAGTTTGCTGAAGGGTACAATAATTAAAATAAAAAATACTGTTTTAAGAAATTGATTTGGATTTTGATTGTTTGTTTAAAACATTGGAATGTAATTAAAATCTTAGAAAAGGACAATGCACACTGAATATTGTAAACAATTTATAAAATAACTTTAGAATGCTAATATACGACAAAATCAAGTCCCCCCCCTTTGGGCGAACATCTAGAGGAATTACTACTCACAAGCTTATATTTATAGCGTTTCATATATCACGACACAGTCCATGACTAAATAATTTTTTGGATAGCATGATTCATTTATTTCTCGAGTAATATCTTAATTGACTCTAAACATACCTTATACGAAGGAGCTTATGTTTTATATTTACTACTAAAAAATCAGAATTTTTATGAAAGGGTTTGTGCATAAAATATTACGATACTTACAGGTTCCAAACATGGTTTAAGTGCCTGTATTTGAAATGGGGCTGTTCTAGTTTTTTTATTCGTTGTAATGGTGCTTGGTGCTAGCGAATTTCCGCCTTCTGGTTTAGTGTCTGTCTTGACATTTGGGTTACTATTTACTTCTTTATTTGAACTATTATGTTGCTTAGAGTTCATGGTGGAATTTGCCTTTTCTGTGCTATTTCTTTTCTCAGTTTTATCAGATGACACATTTGACGCAACATCTTCGTCTTTATGTTCCCCATTGTATTTGTTATACACTTTATTGATGTCAGCATTTAATAACGCTTTTGTTTTCCAGTTATAGAGTAAAGCATTACCCCCCTTGTAATCTTTCTTGTCCACCACAAACTTATATTCCTGATTGGTGTATTTAAGCAATGTGTCTAAATGGTGTTTCTTAATAGAAACAAACATTACATCCTTTAGTTGTACGGCATGTATGAAACATGGTAAGCTTATAAGGTGTTGGTTAATTTCACGTAATTCTTTCAAGTTTCGTGTAGTAAAATCTCCGTAATCCACAAATTGTACACGGAAAGATTTGTTTGGTAAATTGCTAAAGATTTGTACTCTGCACCATTTATTATCTCTTAATGTCAGAGCGTATGAATTAATTTTTGGGTTGCCTGACAGTACTGGAGATGTTCTTCCAAATGCATCGATTTCATTTCCAATCTTTTTATAGTTTTCGTCGTCGGTAGGACTCGTTGACCTAATGCAACATCGATTGGTCGTTTTAAAGCCTGTCAATATTACACAACTTTCATTTATAGGTAATTTTGTATCTCCAGGTTGTGTCTTTCCAATGTCATTTTGTTTTTCTTCGACCTGTACTTCTTGAGCTGGTCTGTCGTTTCGTAAAACTGGTACTTTATTCTCAAAAACATTACTTTCTGTTGGTGACGACCACTCACTAGCCTTAATTAAACGACTAAAATTAAATACAAAAAAACAGGATTAAGAACAAAATCATTCTCAATGTGCCCGGCAAGGACAATTTGACTGACTTTGTAGGAAAAAGATACAATACAGGTACATATACATATGTAGTTCTTTTCAGACTTTAAATTAGCAGCAGTCTCTTGAGGCACTGCTAAACTTGTAAAGTTTCAAAAAATCAATGCAATGTCATTCAAGTGATTGTTGAACAATAAGACCCCGCTTAACACTGTTTATTATTACGCGGTAGTTTTGGGATTCCCCTTAATAGCACACTCGTTCTAAATTTGTGCAAATGAAACGGCCATGCACCAAACAAAAGCGGTGCAATATATTGTGACGGTGTATACTATATAAAAAGATTCCAACTGTATTTTATATGTACTTATTGGAACGTAATTCCCGCGTTAAGCGGTGGCTTACTGTGTAAAAAAAAACACACTTCTTCTCTGCTTTGATATTATAGAGCCGGCGTTTAAATGATGAAACGCAAACTTACTTTATTGCATCCGTACCAACTCTTTCCTATAAAATCACATGTGCTGCCCTACGAGTTGCTAAATTTATATATTTACTTACGGCATCGGAAAACATATGTAGCGATGATTAGCCCAATCTTTACGCTGGCATTGTGGTGAACAATACAAATCTCCACATCTTTCACATTTACAAACACTCTTCGTTCCACATAGAGTACATGGACCATCTCCATTTGACTGCAGCATTTCTTTGCTTGAGACGCCATTAGAAATATGTCTTTGTGCCGCGAGACTTTTCATTGTGAAATTTATTTTGCTTTTTAACTTCAATTGTAATACAGGATTAGCGGCGCTTATTTTGTGTATATTGCACCAAATATTCAACTGCAGCAATTATTTATTAATCCGAAATAAGCAACAATGGGAGACAGTGTTGAAAAATTCAGTACTTTTTTCATTTCACAAATACCGCAGTACCCACACAATGTCCTTCAGTACTTTTTCATCAAATTCGTTTTTGTTCGTTCAAAAAAATACGCTTTCTTTATAATATACATATATAATAATAATTCGCACATTCTTTTTCCGTTTACGGGCTTATTAAGTAAAAACTAAGCCCCGTTTGTTTAATATGTACTATGGTGGTATGTCTGTCTAATAGGTAGCTACAATAAGTAGTTACAAGTTAAAAGTAGCCTTATTTATAGATGCCCATAGGTGTCAGATAAGCAAAATGAAAACATAACGGCGTTAATATGTGTGTGTGTTGTGTGTAGGTAGAAAAGAAGTCGGTGATAAAAAGGTGGTTAGTTAGTAGTTGTTCTATCGCCAAGAAGAGGCTCGGTTCGGACAAAATGAAAACAAAAACATATTGGGATTGTGTGGAATGCGTTAAACACAAAAAGTTTTTTGTTGCGTTTGCTTGCTGCTGGTTGGAAAGAAAAATAAAAAAAAATTAATTTGAAATAATTTTTGAAGTGTGGTGAGTTTCTAGTGTGATAAGTTTTTACAACATGTAGTGAATTTATCCGATTGTGGTGAATACAATCGAAACACACCAAAGTGCCGTAATATTATATCGTGACTTGTGGCGCGTGTCTAGAATAAGTAATTTTCACATCTTAATGAAGGGAAACATTCGCCGACATGTTTGGTTACCATTATACCCTCATCCATGTTGTCCATTGTGTGATTAACTGGTTGCTTAATAAAAAAATCTATGTGTTTTAATAAAAGTACCTATTTAATGCAAAAAGCTACTATTTCAAAATTTCAATTTTGCAACACTGGTGAGCGAAGACAAGTGCCGGTTTTGGTGTTACCAATTATATTTTTTTCCTACTGCCAAGTCAGTATGAAAAATATATGAAATTTTCATGAATTGGTTTCAATAAATGTGTATTGAGTGCTGCCAAGTTAATGAAATTTTGAAAAAATACAGTTAAAATTGAATTTTTTTTTATTTTCAAAATTAAAATTTTAATTGGAATTGTTTACAAGTTATCTGTTAAAAAATAATGATTTTCAAATCACCTTACTCATTTTTGTTTCTTTGCGACCGTATTTACTTAGCACCAACTTTTTAAATTTTTCGTTTTTATTTAAACAGCTGAAATTTAGTTTAGTCTATAGAAGATTTCTGAAATATTGTTTGTGAAATAGATTTATCACATAACGTTAGTCTCCTATACCTACTTGTATTAGTAAGTCAGGGAAATGATACTTTCTAAAATTGTAATATTGATATTAAGTATAAATATAGCATCTGTAGCGCTTACGCCTATTGTCGGTGGGAATGTCATTAAAAATGATGGTTGGTTATAAAGATCTTTTCTAATAATCTTACGTTTTCATAATTACTAACAATACAAAATTTAAGGTATTATAAAATATCCATACATGGTCTCTCTGCAGGAGAAACTAAACAATACACTGGATGGAATTTCGAAATTTAATACGTACAAACATTTTTGTGGTGGAAGTCTATTGAATTCTAATTGGATTTTATCGGCGGGCCATTGTTTATGGCATAAGTAAGTCAAGTTAAATGAAATTATTGAAGTTATTTAGGCAAATAATTGTAGTATTTCAATTTCTCTACAAATTAAATGTAATTTTAATTACAATACATAAATATTAGTCAGGCAATAGTCTTAAAATTAATTAAATTAAATGTACTAAACATTGTTATATTACAGGAATATCAGTGAAATTTTTGCAATTATAGGTCACGAAGATATTTCGGCTGTTTTGCCAGAACATCGACTTGCAATACAACGAGTGGAATTCATTTACTTTCAACCGTAAGTAATTAATTTTCTTCTCTTGGCTTTCAGTTATTCAATATATAGCAATTTCCAGATGTTCGTTTGAAAAATTAATAAAAGTGAACTTAAAAATTCCTTAAAGTTTAACGCTACCGTAAAAAAAAATGAAATTGCTGATTGCACTTGAAATGTTTGTTTGTTATTTTATTATTATTATTATATTTCTTTTAACAGCAAATTCCCAGTAAAAAATGTAATTATTTCATGAAACACATATTTTCTCTTGCACGACAATTGATACGATAAATAACGAGAAAATTCTATAAATTTATTAAAAAAAAAAAAAAAGAAATATGTAATTGCAACCAAGTCATTTAAGATTCCGTTTTCATTGTAAGCGTTTTTAAAAACCCTGGCTTGATATTAAGTGATGTCTTAGCCTTTTCGGTTATTTTATTCAGGGTATGATTTTAAAAACCTTACAATTTCCCATACGAATTATATCCATTAAATATTCTACAAGTAGTAAAGTACAGTCGAGCAGTGCCAACCAATACTTTGTATGTTTATTTAATTTTTTTTTAGATTTAGTACATTATAAAGCATTAACTCCTTTCTTGTGTTTTCAATTTAATTCAAAATCGTTATGCATATGTATGTGAAAGTATAATAAAATAATAAATAATATTTAACATATTTTACTGGAAAAACGAATTACGTAATATGTCTGTATGTATGTATGCATAACTTCATACAAAAATATACACTAAGAGGTGCAGCCTTTAAGAAAACTTCTTCCATTCATGATTAAATTGAATAATTTAAGATTTACTTAAATGTACAGATTATGTTGCTAAATGTTTTTCATTTATAATTTAAGCATAAATCTGCGAAATGATATTGCACTTCTAAGATTACAAAAACCCTATGTGGCCACCGATCTTCAACTTAATAATAATAAGGAGTCGTTTGGAAAATTACCTAGTTATGGTATGAAGGCTTATAGAAAACGTACGATTCGAAAATATCATTACATAATTAAAAGTACGTGATTTAACTAAAAACTAGTTTTCTTAAAGGTCCCTGTAAAATCATTGGTTTTGGAGCAAAAAAACATGCTGGTTTAGTACAAGAAGAATTGCATGAAGCTGAGGTTTATGTTATTACGAATAAGCAATGCCAATCATTATTAAGCCATGTTTGGGCTCCACAAAAGGGCGATAATACAGTTTGTGCGCTAGGCAGCAATCAGGACACTTGTCAGGTAAGAAAAAAAAAACTCCTCAAACTTTATTTCAAAAGCTCATATGCAATACGTTTTTAGGGAGACTCTGGCGGCCCTTTAATCTGTCAATATAATGGGCGAGAATATATTTATGGGATAGTATCGCATGGTTTACCCTGCGGCCTTAAAAGAATGCCAGGTATTTATACTGTTACTGGTCCTTATATTGAATGGATTAATGTGGTAATTAATGATTAATAAAGAGGAAAAACGCTTTGTATACATTCATACATAAATAACAAAATATAATATTGTATATTTATTTACAACATAAATTACACAATTTTATTGAAAATAGTTATGAATAATATGTATATAATCTTCATTCGTACATACGTATACATATACATATGTATATTATAATTAATTAGTTAATAGTAGAAACAATTTTTCTAATAATATTTAAAATATGTTTTAGAGGAAATATTTGTATAAGACGCATAACACTTTCATTAGTTTACAACGGCTATTTCTTAATTTGTTCTTCTTCAGGTTTTGAGGTTTCACTTTCCTTTTCTAGGGTATTAGGATCAGAGGAAACATCATTTACACGATCTATTAATTTCCCAGTACCAGTTTCAGGTAATGTCAAAGTGAGTAAACCTGCTACTAAAACGCAGCATCCGCATATAGTTGTTGGTATATACCAACCAAGAGGACCCTGAAATAATACACAATAACAGCAAGGAATTAATGGAAAAGCAAAAGCTTAGAAAGAAGTTAATCTCACCAATAGATCAACAGCGTAAGGAGCTGTGATCGAACCAACATGTGCCCATGTCGAACATGTACCTAAGGCTGAACTACGAATTTCGGTGGGATATAATTCAGCCGTGTATAACGTTACAACAGAATACGTAGCACTAATACCAAAACGACCCAACATGGCGAACGAAACAATCCATGTTGCGTTATCTTCATTAAACGATAAACATATTATTCATGGGATGAGAAAATTAATGGCGTGTACCTTACCTTCTGGCACTACAAGCACCAATAGCAATGCTATTCCGGTCAAGAAAAACAATGCCATTGTAGTTATTCTCCGTCCAGTTAAACGCAACATTACCACAGGAACTAAGTATGAGGGCAAATCAACTAAGCCAGTTATGCCCACATAAAGAAAACGACTTACAGCTAAATTTGATGCATTTAAAGCTGTGAAATTAAAATATTTTTTTGAAAATTCAATCCAATGATATTATTTATATAGAACAGGAGTCAATTGCTTACCGGTTACATAGTAACACAACGATGTTACACAAAACATGAAATAGGAAGTTAAAATTAATTTCCGAACTTTTGAGGTAGCAAATAAAGCAATAATCTGTTTCAAGGGACCATCCTTTATTTTCTGGCACATGGAAATCACTATCACAGGTTCATCCTTAAAAAGTAGAAAAGCAAAGCAAATATCCACAGCGCATTATACATACATACAATTGTACATAGAATTTGAAGTAATTATTTATGATTACTTACGATCTTTTTATCCGTAGTTATAGGCGATTCAATGGCCGGTTTGATTATCTCGTAATGACTCTTTTGCTTGAACAATATTCTATACGCACGGTCATAGCGTTTGTTTGCAATTAGCCAACGGGGTGATTCATTCATCAAACTAAAGTGATATTTTTTATATTAAAATATTTGAATGATAACAACTTTCCACTACATTTAGAATACTTATAAATAATAACATACTAGCAGTTTAAAATCAATAATAGAGCTGGTATGCTTAAGGTAAGTTGTAAATATCTCCATGGCTCTACAAGATATGCAGCTATTGCCAATATAATCATACCCACTGGATAAGAAGCTGAGAAAGCTATAGACATCCACGAACGATGTTTTAGACATATATTCTCCACAACTGTAAATTTACAATTTCATAAATATGGATGGATGGACAGTTGTGAGTGTATTGTGAAAAGCACTAAACTTACTCATAGCAAATGCAGGATAAAAGAGACCAGATGAAGCGGAACCCAGGCCAAAACGGCCTATGAGAAAGAGGAAATACCAGGGGGAAAATGTGCAAAAGAAACTGGATACAACGAAAAATGTTGCTCCCAATGTAAAGGACGATTTTCGACCAAATCTGTAAACATATTTGTACATACATATTCATGTCTATGTATTACAATTAAATAATAAAATTATACTCACTTGTCTGAGAAAATGCCAAATGAAAAAGAACCAAAGAATTTTCCAAGAGCTATTACAACTTGAGCCGAAGTCCTTTCTACGGCTCGTTCACATACAAGATCCCAATCGGCTACGAATGTGCTTTCCGGCGATGTATAATTATACGAGCCCTTTGCCTTGCAAGATACCTCTGCTGGTAGGCTTATTTCCGACATGCGAGTCGTATAATTGTAGGCCTCTTCATATGACATTTTACTTAATTGCTTGTAGTCCCAGTCCCATACTGTACAGCCTTTGGTTGTCAAGTCCTTTTGCGTAATACTGCGAATTTGGTCAAGTGTCCAGTTTGTTGTCTGTAGATCACTAATAGCACACCATTGATCGTCTGGCAAATGACCAATCATCGTATAAGAATTAACATGAAATCCATTTAAAATATTTGGCAGTACGCATAGGAAAAATATGGACCTGTGAATGTATTTTAATAATACGCGAATATTTGTAATTCGATATTGTAATCCATGAGTATTTGTATAAAGTATTAAAAATATATTCTAGGAAGGAAGTGCATACGTACATATGTATTTGATCAAGAACTTGTAATTTTTTTTCTCTTTCTTTTTGCTAGTGACATATGTACCTACAACGCCAACCATGAATTACTTTTCGTCGTTAAACCATTTTAAGTAAATTATTGGCTCAAATTCGTTCAACGATGCGAAACATGTGCTATACTCGTTATTTTGTTTTCATTTTCATTTTTAATTTCAAGTTCAATGTTGTTTTTTTTTTTTATTATTTATTTAACATTAATAACTCATTGTTAGTGTATGTATGAATGTGTGTATATGTAAGTAAGCATGGTGGGGGTTTCTAAAATATATTTACATCAAACTTTCCGTACACCTTAAAATGTTTTCCATAAACATATCAATAAGTTGTATATCGCTTATACATACATACATACATATGTAGTATGTACATATGTATGCATACATATAAACAATAAATTTAATTTGGCGATATTCACCTTGTTGGAGAAGGTAACTACTAACTGCCGTACTAAAATTCAAGTTAAATGTTTCGTTTATAACGTATATCAGATACAATGCATTATAAAATTTAAAAACAAAAAAATAACAATTTCAACTCGCTGCATTACAACTAAGAAACTAAAGTCGTTGGTAGCTTTTGCTTAAATGATAGATAGCAATATAGAGCTACGAATCAACTGTTTGTCAAGTGTCCTAAGTAGCCAAAATCACAATTAAATTCAAAAAAATTCGTATTTGCCAAGTAACCAAGAAGTTTTGTATTAAATTTAAATTATTGGAATTCAATTATAATTACAAAGCCTTTGAGCGGTATAATGCCATTGAGTTTATTATAACCATACTCCACTGTACATTGTTGTTGTCGTTTTGTGAACAAAAATAAAAAAATTTGAATAATTGAAATGTATTGAATCTTATTATCAAGTTCAAACACCTTGCGGCAGAAAAAGATATAAGATTTGTCATTATTGTTTTATTCAAATAATATAAATTACCATGTATATATACATACATACGTACTTCAGTTAAAGTTAGTTCCTTACTGGATTTAGTTAAGAATTCTTTTTAAAAATATTGCCTAAATATGAATGAAAATTAAAAAAATTTTATTGTAATTAATTATATCGGAAATATGTACAACATTGATAAGCAGGTTGAATAAATTTCAATAAAAGAATATTCCAGGAACCAGACCATACTTTTCAAGAGGTTTTTGTTTTGAAAAGTTTTGATCGAAAATACTAAAGTACTACGTTTCAATTAACGATGTCACTTACATAAATAATGATATCCTAAAAGGTCGAAAACATTTTAAATGGTAGGTAAGATTAACACTTACAAAAGCTGTAAAAAGATTTCAGAAAAAAACACCATGTTTTTACACTTATAGCTTAAGAGATCTTGAAAATCTTGGTTAACGAAGAGCTCTTGAGTAGGGATTCTAATTCACTTCACCAAATACATACATAATTGGTCATTACAACCCTTTAGTCAGGATTACGACCTAGCTTCTCACACCACTTATGTTGTGTGCGTTAATTTTATCCATAAGTAGCGTGACCTGCAGTTTAAAGTCGACTGTGAAAGACAGATTTTTGTTGAGAAACCTTTCATGGCAATTTTATTTACTCTCAGAGTTTTTGACAGAAATCTGCTGAAAGGAAGTTGCCGATGGAATATTTGTTGATATTTTCGTTTTGATGTCTAACCTAGGGTTTGAACTCGGGCCTTATGTCTAATAAGACAATACACCACATACTAGACTAAGGCGACTCCACCAAATACCATCACAAAAGTCTAGCCTGGTTTCTGAGTTAAAAATTTTGTAAGCCTGTATGTAGCGAATCGATAAAGCTAAACTTACTTAGTTGATTGGTGCTACTTTTTTCATCATCTCTGCTTAACGAGTCATACATACATATATATATTTAATTCAGTTAGATAATAATTGCACGAACTTACAATATACAGAAAACAGGTATTCTTATAAATTAAGTTCAATTTTACGATCAGATCTACTCATATTGTATCGAAGTGAATGAAAGTCTGAATATTCATTGATTATTATTAAAGTAAAGCAAAAAATAATTTTTATGATATATAATATGTACATAAATGTATTTATTCTTACGCCTGTAAACATCACAGATCCTATTTTTTTTTTTTAATTTTATTGTACTAATAATTGAAACTAATTCAGATGAGACTATACACATCTGTCTTTAATCCATTTATTGGAATCAGTATGTGGAATTAATAATAGTTTCTTTTAATTCCCTTGCTCTTTGCTGTAGAATAGTTCATTGTGAAAACTAAAGTGAAAACTATTTATGTTATCAGTTATTGTTTCTTGAAGCTTAATATTATAATTTAAAGAAAATTGAAAATCCCCGATAATACAAAGTTCATATTGTAATACCGACACACATTTTTATAACGTTAAGAACACATTAACCTATTGATGACCACAAGGACAAAAATTTCACATTCAACTATTTTAATAGTTGTCTGTAGATTTTACATATTGGTTTGCTGAATACAAATTATAATTACAGTACGTCGAATACTGTAATTTAAAACCTAATATTTTACTTTAGAAAAGAATAATAATTATTGAAAAAAAAATTTTTTTTTAGTCGATATTTATTTAAAATAAAAAATTTGGAACTTTATTACTAAGTACATTTTTTTTTTTAATTCAGTGAAATATTTCAATTTTTATCAAATGATCTTTCTTTTCCCTGATAAAGTTTTTTTTTTTAAAAAAAAGAATGACAGAAAGTAAAATAAAAAACCATATTTTTTTTATTATTGAAAAAAAAAATATTTTTCTATTGAAAAAATATGTTTTACAATTTACATGCAACGTACACAGTAATAGCGATAGAAAGTCAAAGTTGTCAAGTTTCGAATAGAAAATACTGTTTGTCATCATTTAAAATAAATGAATTATTTAGGAAAAATATTGTAAAGAAAAAAAAAAACAGTAATCGATTCATAACAACTAGAACTTCTAGTTCTGATTTGTTTCAAATACAAATAGTTCTAATTTGTACTAACTACAAATAGAACTAGAAATTCATTTGAACGTTTAAAAACACTTGCGAAAAACTTTTAATTTTTTTTTTTATTTTTTCAAAATGATTGGGATTATATAATGTGAAATTAAGAGTGTTTAGCGGTATTAAGAATCATAAAATTTCTGATAAATTTCTAGAACGTTTTCGTACAAACCACATTAACGACAATTAAAAGTATTTACTCATTTATTTATTAATTAATTAATTACAATGTAATTACAAATGGTATTTTACAAACTGAGTTACTTTGACATTATTATTAGTGTATTGTAATAGAACAAAGTGTCTGGTGGTGTCACGCTTATAGTCTAGCACACTGAATTTATTTTAATTTTAAACCACTCACGAGAAGTAGATCCTTCACGTTTTTAATCCCTGGCTAAAGTGTTAAACGCATTGTGTGTATTCGAAGTTCAATATGTAAGTTATACAAATTCGTAAGAAAAAAAAAATACAAGATCAACTTTAAGATGAATGAATGAAAGGATAATGTAATGTAACGTGTGAATAACGTACGAGTATTTATTCACATTTATGTATGTACATACTTATGTATGAAAATATCTTAAGTAATGTAATGTAATGCAAATATTTATATTGTATGCTCCTTTTGTTTCATTTGTTATTATATTTGAATGTAATTATTTTCGATATTTTTATATTACCAGACGAATTTTCCGCCAATTCCAATGCGTTCCAATTCATTTGTAACAATTTCCTTGTAGGCTTCTTCAGTAATATATGATTTTGTTTTTTCTTCTTGATTTTGAGTCATTTCTATAAAATTTTATTTTAATAATACCCCGAGACAAATGGTAAATGTGTAATATTGTTTATATTGTTATTAAACAATATTTTTTTTTTAGGTTTATTTTTAAAAATTTAACAACAAAATTTTAGAAGCGAAATATTACATGCACATTTAACAGAAATATTTCATTTTGAAAATCTTTGCTCAATTCGGATCTTTAGATTGATTATAATATTTATAGTAATAACACTACGTAAAAATAGTCGAACGATTAACAATCAGTAAACTGATAATGACATTGACTTTTACCGATATTTTGTAATTTTTTTTTTTTATATTTTAAATTTTATATTTCAAAATTTGAGAATAAAAATCCTCTTATCGTATCGTCTAGTTTTTCTCTCTATTATTAATTTGAATCTTCAACTTTTTTTTTTAGTACTTTCACTTTGTTTTTTTTATTATTGTGCGTTGCGTTGCGTTGCCAAACACTATGATGATTGCCTGTATTGCATGTGCATTTGTTTATAAATTTTCAAAGATATTTTTATATATTTGCTCTGATATTTTTTTTAATTTTTTTTTTAGGATTTTAAAAGCGACCTTATTTCATTTTTTTTTTTATTTGTTTGTTCCTTTATTAAAATATTAATAATATTTTACTTTCTCCATATTTATTGTTATTTTATTTTTCTCTTTGAATACCGATAGACAGTTACAGTTAGTGTGATCGTTATGAATGCGTTTTACTGACTAAATCCAATGCTCATGGATCACTTTATTATATTTATTATAAAAAAGAAAAAAAATTTAAAACAAAAATAACAAGAGTTGTATTTATACGTATTACTAGTTAGTACACATTTGTTGTTGTGCTATGTATGTATGTACATTTAGTCAGTGAGAGAATAGGATGTGTCCGTCCGTTCATTCATCGAACTATCTTGCTGCAATCCCTGTGTCTCTATCTGTCTGTGTGTCTGTCTGTCTGTCCGTTATAATACTATACAAACAAGTGACAAAAATTTCTTTTACTATTTAATATTTTCTCTACAAATCACAGCTCTCAGAATTTGTCGTTCTTTTCAATATTCGAATAAAAAACAAACCAAGAACTACACAAACATGTGAGAATATTTTCGTAAATGTGACTGTGTGTGTGGCTCTACACTGTACGTGAATTAAACATTTTAAGATTAGAGAGAGATTGTTTAATAGCACTTTTATTATAATTCTAGTAAGGAAGATTATTGTTTAAAGTCTTATTTAATATGGTCAATTATCACTAATGCGGGCATAAATATACATACATACATGCATACATATGTAGTAGGTACGCTCAGAAATAAACTGAAAAGATCTATACATACATTTTTTATAAATTTAATTTTGTACATTTGTACATTTATAGATTACATTACTATATGTTTTTACACCATATTTTCACAGATATGTATGTATGTACATTCAATTAACGCTATGAAGTGGGCCTTAGCATTGATGTTGATGTTATCATTAAGGTTTAGCGAACAATATGTTCCAAGAGGTTCATTAAACATTTGAAGTGTTTTTATTCTGTTTTGTTTTTGGAAGGACATTCAGATACAACAAAAATTCAATAATTAAATACCTATCCATGTTAAAATCTGATTCTAATAAATGCAGAAAGAAATTAACAAATTTTGAAAATAGTTTATTTAATTTAGAAATCTCTTTAAATTTTATTCAATACGTCAACTGGAGAAGCCAGCATAAAAGTTATTCTTTTTTATGCAAAAAAAAAAAAAAATCTTAACAAATCTTTTTCAATTTATGTATCTCTATAATCGAAGTCATTCACATTTGATCGATCTAATTAGTTGTGCAACTATTTTTTTCTTTTATTATTTTTTCTTTTATTTAACCTTCAAACATCCTTTTAATTGGATTAACAAAATAAGTGTCCAAATACAATAACATCATCGTAACACAGAAATTAGGTACACGAGTCGTATTAAATTTAATAAAAATCAAAATACGTATAAATCGTTTAAATAATAATAATCACATAAAATTGAATAAAAAATAATAAGTGTAGGTAGTATAAGTTCACAAATAAACACAGAAAATATACAAAAACGCACACACGCACTATGATGATAATCCAATCAAAGTGTTGCAAAGCTTAAATTGCTTCGAAAATATCGTATGAAACAAAATAAAACAAAACTTACCGTCTAAATCAACGATTATATACTTAAAATCACTTGTGATAATTGCGGATGGTGATGGCGAACATGAATTAAAGACGGACGCACATAAGCAAAGTTTATGAATTCACTTAAGACAAAAAAAAAAAAACTGTGATGTGTGTATATACATATATATCACTACGAAACTGTTTTAATTGAAATTTCAGTAGTGAATGATCGTAGCTAGTGTTTCTTATATACCTTTGTCAAAAGGAAGACAATGCCACATACAAAAAGCGTATATGAGGTAACGTTATATAAATTACATGAACTTAGTACCAGAGACAGCCAATTGGTTTCACGTCTAGGCAGGTAATCATGGCACTGTACTTCGACAATATCTTCCCAAGTAACAATTTGAGGTTCGCATATAAGTAAGGCATTCATTGCAGCTCTAATACCACTCTGTACAGCACCACCTAATCGACCACGATAGCATGTTCCAGCGGCAGCTGATGATGACCAGATAATTCGATTAAAAGGCGTTGTTAAAGGCAAATGTGCAAGGGAATTGAGTTCGTAGCTGTGTTGATGAAATTCGAGTGGCAAAAGCATTTCCTCACCGAAAACTTTAGCTAATTCGTGAAGTATTACTGATCTCACTAAAGGTTCAATACCTTCTTCGTGTACCATATATCCACAATAGATTGTGGGACGATACTCATGGCCTATTAAAAGAGGTTCGTGTTTAACAAAATGTCCGGAGAAACCTTTAATTCTCCAAAAGCCTTCGGCATAACTGGCTAAGAAACTCGTCATTATATATTTCTCACTATCCGCTGGCAAGGGAGGAACACGTAACTCCATAGGTAACGGTGGCCAGAAGTAAATATCTTGTATGCAGTTCCATGCAACAGCAAGTATAACCGTTTTGGCAGTGTGGTATTCATTTAATGAATCTTTCACTTCAACATGATCACGATATTGATTAATAACGCACACTCTACGCCAATACATAATTTCAGTATTTTTAAGATTTTCTAAGAGTTCCCTCAAAAGGTCCTTGCTTGAAAACTCCAATAAGGAATAATTAGGAGCTTCAATTAATCTGCGTTAAGGCAAGTAGAGTTGCTAATGAAATAATTTCAAAGTGAGATATTCAGTTTCTTACAAATCGATTAAACGTTTAAGTCCACCGCTGGTATAGCATATAGACATGAAATCCTTAAATTTAATGTCTTTGGCATCAGCTCCACTAATCAGTAACACTAGATTCAGCATATACTTTCGAGAGCTGGAGAAAAATAAACTACGGCGTATGTGATTAAACATAGAAGTCTCTTTGGGCCTAAAGAAATAAAAAAAATAAATGCTCGGTTATTCATTTGTTCAGTTGGCAACTGTTAATTCATACCTTATAAAGCCTGGTTTGAAATATTCCATTCTAAGCTCCAATGCGTTAATATAACGTAAAAGCTCATATTTAGCTAATGAAGATAAGAATCCTTTATCCATCTCTCGATATTCCTTTAACTGAGGTGCCATAACAGTTCGTTTGTGCAAAGGTACTTTTAATTGATTGATTAACCGATATATGTGACACTGGTCTTCAGTTATCCACTTCGCCCCTATCTCGCCTATATTTGTTTTACCAACTTGACCACCGACCCCGCTTTGTGCCTCTAAAATTCTCACTTGCAGTGTTGGCTCTTTTTGAATTATTTTAAATGCTGAAGTCAATCCCGATATACCACCACCAATAATCAAAACATCAACTTTATCCAATCGGCGTTTTGTAAGCTTTTGTTCGTTCATTGTTTATCAACGATTTAATTTTATTATTCAAACTCTTGACAATATAACAAAACGTTTTTATAAGTGGTGCCAAGTTATGGAATATATATATGACAACATACAATATCTATTGCATACTTTTAGGATGACTGCGTTTACCCATCTTTCATAACAGCGAGTAAAGTGTTCTATTGAAATCATTCTAATCCTGCAAGATGAAATTAAGTCGTGCAAGATGAACAGCGTTGTCACCTATAAATTTTCAAAAAGCACCAAACTCGTTAAAAAATAACGCGTAATTTTGACAAAAAAGCACTGAAACACTACACTTTTTTTAAATTTTGTCACCATTTTATATATGTAAATAGTAAAAAAAATTTACAAACCAAAATTAATATTATTGTTTTAACTCTAGCAATAATGAGGATAATAAGTTGGTCGTCTAAAAAAATTATGTTTAATGTACGTTAACTTTCACACATGAAAACTTTCATTTACATGAAAAACTACAGTCTTAATATATCGAATTAGTATATATATTTAACTATAGACTAGACTAAAAATTAGACCAAAAATTAGTCTAGTCTATTGACTTTTAGAATAGTATAAGGACTAATTTCTAGTCTAGTTTATAGTTTTTTTTTTTTAATTTTTGATTTGGTGTCATTGACATGAAAAGAAAAGCACTAAAAAAGCACTAGGCATTAACTCCAAAATTTTCCGCGTCGAAAGTTTTAAAAAGATGAATTCAAATCGAAACAAACAATTTAGAAAAAGGACGTTAAAAATTGTAAGCAACTAATTAGCTTGCGATCAAATTAATAAAAACTAATTCATGGTAGCCTAATTTGCGGAAAATTATTTTTCAAAAATAGTACCTAAACAAACGATCAAATGTTTTGTGAGATGGAAAGGAAAAACTAGTTTCTATATGTGGTCGTATGAAATCAATAAAACTGTAAGTTACAATGAATTTAAAAGTATTTTTTTTTTTCTTAATTATTTTAATGCAACAAATCAAAATAAATGATATTGCAAAATTCTACTAGGTATTCTACAACTAAATTTTAATTTAAGAAGGTTTTTTGTTTGCACATCAACATTTTTTAATTATAGTATGTTGAATTTTATGTGACGAAATGTATGTATATTTGTAAGATTCTTTTATTTTGATAAAGAGTAACACTAATAGATTATAAATTTGTTATCAGCGTTCTATAATTGTAACAATTTAATTCTTAATATAGACTATTAATTATTTTTGTTTAATAATTAGATTTGAAATTAAAATTCACATATTATTTAATATCAATAACAATGATAATAATATTTATGGGTTATCGTTTCACCCACAAAAGTTGAAGGCAATTAGGTCCTTTGCGATAAACACAAATATATGTATTATGCATACGAAAGCGGTAGTAGTAATGAATTTAACTGTTTAGTAATTAAATTTATTGCATACAATATATTAAAAATATATTGAAAATACATAGAAATGTGTGTTAATTCCAGTTCATAAAGCGGCTTAAAAAATCTATTTCATATTTGATTTAAATATATTGAAGATTACAGCAAAAAACAAATGCTATGTTTTAAAATAAAAATAAAAATTAAACTAACTAAAAATATAAAACTAATCTAACCAGTTCTCGATACGGATTTTGTGTCTTTTTTTGCACCGAATTTGTAAAGGTTCGTTCGCAAAATATTATAAGCTTTACTATTTTATTTTAATCTCAATATTTCAATGGTGCGTTTTTGATTAGAAATATTCCATTATTACTATCCAGACTAAAACATGTGTTTATAGATAGAGCAATAGTGTTAATTGTGCTGACATTTTAAGTTAATTCAATACTAAATTAGAATTCCATAAAAAATAAGAATATTGTTAACATTTTTTTTTATATAATAATTCTCATATTTTCATAAAAAAATGGCATAGAAACTTTTAAAATTATCTTTAAGACAGCAAAACAGTAACTAGGCTGCAAAGAAAATATTGAATAAATATTTATATGTATGCTGATCATTTTTGAACTTTTACTGTTTCTTGTATGAAAAATATTGTAATAAAATCTCCCATAACGGACATAATCCACATGTGCGTAGAAGCCTTACGTTGTACATCTGGAGATAAAAGCAAATATCTCGCTACGGGCAAAGTACATCAAGAAAATACCGATGAAATGAATAATCATAAGCGTAGACAAGAAGTATGGATCGAAAAAATTTTGGGTTTACTCTTCGCGTGATTGTATCCAAAATACTAGAGTTTTTAAAATATTGCAATATATTTTCCCCTTCTTGCATCTAATTATACTTTAAACAGCCAGCCACCCTATTAGAGAGTTAATAGAAAGTTTAAAAATATTTACAGAGCTTTCATGCAACAGGTCATGGTTTAGTGAAACGTATAAACTTATAAAACGCAGCCAATGAATAGGTCAAAATTACTTTAAAATATTTGTAATTTACAACGGTTACACTGTTTTAAAAACCATACATATAATGATAATAGATATAATAATGACAATAGATAAAATGATACGCATATATTGTTATTCTAAAATCATTTAAATTCTATGTAACAATTTTTAATAAACAGTTTCTAAAATAAAAACCACTTATATGCAAGACAAGCTTCTCTGGTGTCTCAAAAGAGATTCCACTGTATTTACAAATGTACATGTATGTGTAAGTAAAATCTAATGTAATATGGCAGTGTTTGATTTAGATTAGAAAACACAACTAATCAATCCCTCTTTATTTCATCTAAATAAAAATTAAATATTCAGTAAATTTGTTTTCAACAACAAAACAATGTTCTTTCCTCAAAATACGCATAAATAGAAAGGAACATAAAATAATAAAAATATAATAATTAAAAATATTTAATTTAATTTGCAAAATTTTAAAATACGTACTTAAAAAACAATATGTGGATACATAAAATTTATCAAGTTTTTTTTAATTGTTAAATATTTAATGAAAACACAATTAAACATTCTTCATTTAGAATATAAAAAGTTCGATTTTATTTGTTTATAAATACATATTAAATTAAGAAAATAATAATAATTGAATGTATAAAAGATTATACATACATATTTAATTATGTATTAATATCATTATGGATATTATTTAATTATCTATTTTACATAATATTACAATATGTTCTATGAAAGTGTGCTACAATAATTTTAACGAAAATTTGTCGTTATGCTTAAAAAAAAAAACATTTCTTGATGATAAACAAATATTTTTACAAAAAAACGATATTCATTGTACAAATAAAAACAGAAATAACTTATCATTTATGGAAACTTTTCAATCAAATTATAATTATTGCATACACTACAATTCATATACATACATGCGTACATGTGTATGCTTGTACGTATAATTCTTAATATTAGTTGTGCGAATTAGTGATCATTTAAAGAACCTATGGACATATAATCCAATTATATTGTATATGTACATAAAAATTCGTCAGTTATTTTTTATTATTTTGAGTGGTGATCATCGATGATAATTCTTCGCCCATTTCGTTGAGATCATTGTTGTGTTTTGACTTTTTGCCAAAATTTTCACCATCTTCAATGGTTTCAGGCATTGGCCTATTACGAGTTTCTGGAAGCATAAGTGAAAAAAGGCCACCTGCAAACGCCAAAGCACCACAGATGATCAAGGGTAAAGGTTTCCAAATTTGACCCAACAAATTTAAGTAAGGGGCTAAAATTCCACCAATACGTGCTACCATTGATGATGCTCCTATGCCAACATTACGCACAACAGTTGGGAATTGTTCAGCCGAGAAAATATAAATGGTACCGTAGGCGGCAGTGATGGCAAATTTTCCAATCATAGCAAATGTTATTATTAGCCAATTCATATCTTCCGAAACGACAATAGTTAATAGAAGGGCAACACCTGCTGCTATCATACAACCACACAATATTGTACGGCGACCCCAACGATTTAAAGTTAAAAGGAGAAACGAATAGGCTGGAATTTCAACAGCACCGGATACCAGGAAGTTTAAGAATACATTTCCACCCAAATTATTCGTATTCCAAGAGAGACCATAATAGACTCCGCTATTAACGAACCAATCGAAAAATATTACCAACGTTTTGCGTCTTAAATTCGGATAGCGCATCAAATCAAAAACGGAGGCTGGCCTTTCATTTGGATTTTTATTTGCAAGTTCTTCTTGTTTCTTATTGGCATTGTCATCTATTAAATTATCGTACACTTCTTGTGGTATACTAACGTTGTTTACTTTGGCTGCTTTTTCAATAACTGTAATTGCTTCATCTTTTCGACCTTTCGATAGTAACCAACGCGCCGATTCAGGTATAATCCAGTGATAGCATAAAAATAGTAAACCAGGCAGGGTTAGAGCTATTTGTAACCATCTCCATTCTCTAATGAAATAGGCAAAGCCAGCCGTTAACATAAAGCCCGTGGAAAAGAATAACTGACAAGCTACTCCAGCAAAAAGGACGATATGATGGTCCTACCATTTCCATCGCAATTACATATGCCACTAAGAATACGCCCGAAGTCGTAGCACCCACTATCATTCTCGATATCGTGTAAGTGAAGTACTCTGGTGCAACGCCTGCCAAAACACCGAACACAACCTGAATTACTAGCGATGCGAAAAATGTTGGTTTCCGGCCATACTTATCAGACAACTGGCCGAAAATAATACTGCCTAGCAACACACCAATCATAAATATTGAATCACTCGTGGCACCCAGTAAACTGCGACTACAAACCAAATTCCATTCTGTAACGGCACTATTTACGTACAGCGACTGATCGTATATAAAGTGCTCGCAATGTTTTGTACCGTTAGTTATACTAATCGTTGTGCCACTTAAATATTCTTCCGTATATTCAACATCATAATACTCACATGTTTGCCACTTTTTTTTAATATCATCATACGGATACGTTAAATTCCAACGATTTTGTGGAAAACTCTGAAAAGTCGTAGATGTTGTGTCATTTTCAAACGGCAACAAACAACGAAACTCTGGACGTGCCAATAAAAAAACACCTGCTAGTTTGTGTAACGCACAAGAAATGGCTGGCAGGCAAAGAAGAAAATAAATTTGCTTCTGATAGCGCCCAAAGTCGCCCAAATACGTTATGACATCATCGTAACCCATAGTGACGTGGCCTTATCCTTTTTGCCAATACACAGCAATAGCAGCAGCACAAGGGAAATGAAAATGTTATCGTACAACTGAAGGAAGTTTAATATAAAGACAAATATAAACGAGATTTTTTTCTAGATAATTGTATTAATTTCTTTACCTTGATTGCGTTCCTTATGTGCGTTCTTGATTCCTGTTACTGTAGTAGACTATTAAAGTGACCGGCAGTTATTACAAAAACTTATTCACTGTTATAACTTGTTGCAAAATAACCGAACCCAACGGAACTAAACTAAACTGAACTGAGCAACAGCGTAAGTCAACAGAACGCTGAAAGCAAAAAATCATGCGCAAAACTTTATCTCTATTTGCGGTACGAAAGAGTAGAGGAGAGCATAATTTCTTCGCCTCTCTTTGTTAGCAACGATAATAGTCGAAATAACAAATTTTGTGTGCTTATACCAGCAGTCGATGTATGACGATGATAGATGTTGATTACGTTGTTGGTAACAATTTAATTCACAAAGTCTTTTAGTATTATTTCAACCATACAGCTACTACATATACAACTTAGTTAAAGCAGATTGGATACAATAAATAAATCTTTGTCGCTATATGTTCAGTTCAAATATGTACAAATACAATGTTTTCACATTTGTTTTTGTTCTCACTTTTTATGTTTGCCTTTGCATCTTTTAAATTATGTTTGACCATCAATTACTATGAATCACCGTGTTTGTATAATTAACGTAATGAGCAAAACCTTTTCTCATTCACATCTACATGTGAGTCCTATCCAGCTGCGACATATGTACATATAGTATGTATAATCGCGTCAATGACCGTTAAGTTAAACTGAAACAAAAGCCGGAGTTCTCTTTAATTATAATTATTGTTTTTAGAAAATAGAAATTGTTTCTTGTTTTGCGCTACAAGTTCTCGTTCGTATCGTATGATCCAGCTGATAAAAAAAAAGCGAACACAAGAACTACCGCTTGGTAAGAGGGCCTACGATCTACTGACTTTCTGAATTTTCCGCATTTAGTAGTCAGCCAGCCAACCAAGAAAAGAAAAACACATACAATACAATGCTTTTAAAATGTTCTACAATTATTGTGTGTAAAAATACTCAATTACTGATCTCTCAGCAGTTTCGGCACACACAATTCATAAGATATTTTTTATATTTATTTACCATTGTACTCAATCCGTGGCTTTGAGAATTTTTTCCAATGTTCATAAGAGAAATATTTATTGTGAGCAAAGTTTTACCGCATAGACACAAAAAAAAAATTTTGTAATATTTCTTACGATTTATTATTGATTTCAATGCCTTTCAGCTATAATACTTCAAAATTTTCTAATTTTTTGTATTAAATTTTAACATTGACTTAAGATTTCTATCGCCGTTTATTATTTACAAAAATGGTAGAAATTACATACATACATACATACATATAAATTCCAATAAGGAAACTATAAATGTTGCATTTTATTGGTAATATTATGTAATAAATTTGGAGTGATATGATTAATGCCCTTATTTATATGCATTTGCTTTTTAACTTTGCATAAATGTTTCTATAAAGAAGAACTTATAAAGCTAAGCTAAAGAACAATAGATAGATTTGCACATAGTTTTATATTGCACGAACTAAAAAAACGTTCATCCCTCGTAGAGCGATATCCATTATTATTGTACTATTTCTGTAATACAAAGAGGTGAAAATCGTTTATTTTGCAGACACTTATCAAATATAAATTTTGTATGCATTAATTTTTTATTGATCGATCTCAATTATATATAAATCTCGCATTAACTCATTTAGATTGTTTAACTCAGATTTAAATGTTGTTCAAAAGAATGCTTTTATTTAATTATTTTAATAAAAAACAAGAAAATCTAAAATTTCGCCTTAAGTAATATCATACCAAAAAATATTTTTGATTTGAAACAAAAAACTTTTGATATTGATAATTAAGATGAGAAAAAATTTTAATTTGCACGAGTTTTAGTAAATTTTTTTATTTATTTCAATTCAAATATTCCGGAATTTTTTCTCATTTCCGATTATAAAATCAACCACAATGAACCGATTTTTCAATATCGAAAAAATTGTAAAAGCAGTTTAATTAAAAGAGAAAATTTTTAGTTGAAAATAAATTAATGTTTTTTATATATGTAAATATGTATATATCTATGTTCGTTTAACTGATTTCTACTCCATCGAATCCACCTATAAAGCAAAATATAAGTATCGACCTTCGCGTATTTCTGCAGTGCATTAGTGAATCTGCCAGTCAGCAACACAGCTCTTTTTCTATATTGCTATGTACAAATATTGGTAGAAGATTGGTAAGATTGTTGTATCTAAATTGATGCGACAGCAAATAGAACAACATATTGTTTACAGTATTTTACTTGTAATTTAATTTTAATATTACGGATATTCTTCTTTAAAACATACCACACTTTAATCTCGCACAAAAGAAAGAAATTTACTTTATTTTGAGAGTATTTTTTTATCTGTATCTTTACATAGCGCAAAATAATAAAAATATTCAAGTGTACATATACTTATGTACATACAGACATACATGAAAAAATTATTGAAATAAAAATGTCTAAATAGAAACAATATAAGTACGCTTTTATACACTGCTATGAATATTAATAATAATAATAATAATGCACTAATTTGTTGAGATTATTTTTGTTTTGAATTTGTTATATTGCTTATCAGCAAATTTTATTTTAAGCCGCACGTAATTTAATACAACTGTACCAATACAGATTAAATCTTTCTATTTCATTTTACATATGCACATACATACACACATACATATATATGTATGTAGATGTAGACAATATTTAACGAATCTTAATTTAACATTTATAATTGCAAATCAGCATTTAATAACAATTGAAAGTAAATATGGAATATGAAGGAATAAAATAATCTTAAAACGATAATAACACGATGGTATTAATGTTCCATTTTGTTTGAAGATTTTAAAGTTTTCGAAATTGCCGTCACAGTAGTTAATAACGCATCAAATGACAAAAAGTAAAGAAAAGAAAAAATATTGTTTAGCTTAATACGTTGCATTCACACAAACACGTTTTCATAACATCAAAACGTAATTGTTTTTGTTCTCGACAAAAGAAAAATAATTAAATTGAAATATGATGTTAAACAAAGAAAAAAAAATTAAAAAAAATTAAAAATACAAGACATTTTTAAACATGTCACACAATTGATAAATCAAAGTTAATTAAGGGAAACTTACGTACGTACAAGCTTCAGTTAATGTTCGTATACGATATAAAACAAAATTAAGATGCATTCTGTTATAAAATAATTGCAATCTATTTGATTTTATAGTTTTCTAAAGGATATTTAATTTAATAAAAATGTTGATAAAATTTTATAATTTGTTTACATTTATTTAGCTTATTTGGTATGAATTTCATTATAATACTTATAAATGTAGCAGCCCATACGAGTAAGTGTTTAATATTAATTTATGGAATTTTTGTCGGCTGTGTTGGAATTTAAAGGAAGAGTTTCCAGTTTACTTAAGTTCGTTAACTCTCTACCATTTTCTACAAGATAGTCATCAGCTTTATTTGTTTTGCCAAACTCTTCTCCATCGGCTATAGTTTCAAGCGTAGGTTTGTTGTGAGTTTCTGGCAGCGATAGCGATAGTAATCCACCGAGAAAAGCCAATACTCCAAATATAATCAGTGGCAATGGTTTCCAAATTTCGGCCAGCATATTAAAGAATGGCACTAAAATGCCACCTATTCGTGCTACCATAGATGCGGCTCCTAAGCCCACATTACGTACCACCGTAGGAAATTGTTCGGCAGAAAATATGTATACCGTGCCATACGATGCTGTTATTGCTAGCTTACCCATCATGGCAAATGTTATCATCAGCCAGTTCATTTCATTGGGAACAATAATTGTGAGCAATAAACTAGTACCAGCTGCCAGCATACAACCGCATAATATTGAACGACGTCCCCATTTATTAAGAGTGAACAAGAGGAATAGATAAGCGGGAATTTCAACGGCACCAGAGATAACAAAATTTAACAAGACATTACCACCTAAATTATTAGTGTTCCATGATAAACCATAATATGTGCCACTATTAACGAACCAATCGAAAAATATCAGTAAAGTTTTCTTTCTAAGGTTGGGATATCGCAGCAGATCCAATACACTTGGCTGTTTTTCTTCAGTCTCTTGAGCTTCAAGTTTCTTTTCATCGTTGCTGTCATCCAATAATTGATTGAGAACATCCATTGGAATTTGCACTTTATTAAAACGTGCTGCCTTTTGGATATTTGCTATAGCGGCTTCTTTGCGGTTTTTGGATAGGAGCCAGCGAGCCGATTCCGGTATAATCCAATAATAGCTTAAGAATAATAAGCCAGGTAGAGTCAATCCTATTTGTAGCCAACGCCAGTCATGGATAAAGTAAGCAAATAATGCTGTCAACATGAAACCAACAGAAAAGAACATCATCACAAATATACCAGCAAAAAGTCGTTTACTGGGGCCAACCATTTCCATAGCTATAACGTATGCCACAAGAAAAACGCCTGAAGTCGTAGATCCTATTATAAAACGTGAAACAGTATATGTTATGTATTCTGGAGCTACGCCAGCTAAAACTCCAAATATAACTTGAATAACAAGTGATGCAAAAAATATAGGTTTTCTACCATATTTATCGGATAGCTGGCCAAAAACGATACTTCCCACTAATACGCCAAACATGAACATCGCATCACTAGTAGCGGCCAGGAAACTTCGGTTACACACCATATTCCATTCAGTTACAGCACTATTTAAATATTTTGTTTGATCATATACATACTTTGAACACTGTATCGTTTCGTTGGCGTAAATCGGTTCAGTTCTATTCAAATACTCTCCTGTATATTCTACATTGTAATAAGAACACGATTGATAATTACCTCCTACCAAGGCTTTAGGATATGCTAACTTCCAAATATTTTCGGGCAGCTCATATTTAACCGTTCGATTTGTGGCGAGTTCAAATGGTAACACACACCGGAAATCCGGTTTAGCAAGCAAAAAAACACCAGCAAGTTTATGAAATGCACAAGTTATTGATGTTAGGCAGATAAGAAAATAAATAATTTTTTGATATTTTCCAAAATCTCCCAAATATCCGAGTACATCATCGTAGCCCATTGTTGTTACGGTTATTCAATTCAGTTCTGATTGATACGTTTTATTATTTTTTGTTTTATTTTATTTGATTTTTTTTTTATTTATTTTTTATTTATATTCGAATTAGTAAATAATTTTGATAATTCTTTTTTAAACTGTTGGACTATGAAGTATTTATAATTTTAAAGTGACGTGTTTGCGGTCCATATTTCGGCGGTAGTAAACGGCAGCAGTTTTTTTTTCTTTAGTTTTACGATTCTTGAGAGTGTCATCAAACAAAAGAGAATAATTTCAGAATTAGAAAAGAGAATTTCTCTTTGAAGATATTGAATAAGACTTTTTTTTTTGGTCAGAGTTCAATTTTGCGCTACGTTCGCTACAGAATGGCGACGAAAACAGAAAACTCGTAAAGAATTTATACAAATTAATTGCACGTGCTCTTCGATATTCACTTCAGGCAGCTTTCAATTAATTTATATCGCACGTTTTATAATTTATTTATTTTTTTTTTTTTAATTTATAACTTTACACTGCCGGCGTCTTTGCAGTTCTTTCTTCAACGGCACACAAAAAACAACTGCTCTCATTTATAAATTATAGAATTTTCATTTTACCAGAATACATTTGACGAGTTGTATAAATGAACATATGCATGTACATATGTACTCGTATATGCTACATACACATAAAATTATAGAGCAATATTGTTTATTAGTACCTTATGGGTTTAAACTCAAACTACCAAATTATTAAATGGCTGTCTGTGTTCCAAATGTTTGGCTAAGGTACACTTTGTAATCGCGATATTGTTAGTATCGTTCGATACTTTAGTGTTTTATTGTATATCGTCTCAATCTTTTTTTTTTTTTGTTTGCTTTGTTTTATACTCAAATATAAAAGATTATAAATCGAAAATACAATACAATATTCCGAAATATTTTTGAGAGGTTAAAATTTATTTTTGAGTAAATTAAAAAAGATCTTTAGCATTTTTTTTTAAATTTCTAGTGTAACTCAACTTAAATTGTTAAGAGAAATAAACATCGTATTGCTTCTCTTCAATCATCAATATTTTGTTTTAAAAAGAAGTGTTATTTTAAATTAGTTATATTCATAAACACATATTTACTACAAATTTTTGTTATATTTTTATTTTCTTTTTTTATTTAATAAAACAATGCTTTTAAAGACTGTATGAGGATATAATTTAAATTATCCGAATATTTATTTTTAATAATATATTACTTTTTTGTGGAAAGTTACAATTGTAAAATTTTTTTTGTTTTTAAATATAATTTTCAAATTGTATTGTACTTTCGATATTTTTCATTATTTAGTTGTATCGATTTTATGGATTCTCATTATTACTTCGTTCTCGGTTTTACTATTGTCTATGAATATTTTATCGTTCAAATGCTATTAATTATAAACATCTAACAAATACAGGATAATAAGTTTAATCATACATTGAGATTTTCTCCTAAATATGTACATATGTATGTATATATGCATATACTTACAGTGGTGACCTTATAATTAGAAACGACTTAGCAACATGTATGTTTGATAATTTATTTTCAAAATTATGTTCTTCATTTTAAAGCCATGAGTTAAAAATGACAGTACAACATGTTAGCTTTATGTTTAAAATAAAAAAAATTCACAGCATCGATATCATTTAAAAAAAAATTTGCTAAAAACTAAAAATACCAATTTCAGGTGGGTCATATAATTAGAAACAAAAAATATTCTTACAATCAGCTTATAAATATCTTAATAAATTCACATTTAATGGGCATATTCTTTAAAATTTTGTCGGATAGCCCTTGTTTTGAACAACATCTGCAAGTCTTTTCGGCAAAGTTTGTATCAAATGTTGGCACATTTGTACTGATATGTTGTGCCAGCTTTATTTTTTATCTTTATTTCGCAGGCTTTTGTCCTTAACGTCTCTTTTGGCAATTATTTGAAACCCCAGGCAGGAAGCCTAAAGCCAGAAAAACCACTCCAGCAGAAGACAGAATTATTTGAAGGGCTAGTAAGAGAAACACATTCTTGTTTTCTTGTGAAATGAAGTCTGAAATTGGGAAATTTTAACGTCAGAAATATCCACACGAACAATAGGAAGGCGTTTACAGGAGTCGGGACTTCGAGGGTGCATTGCGCAAAAAAAATATCGCGTGTCTCCAAAAAATATATTAAAAAGCAGTTACAGTTTGGAAGGATAATACTTAAAAAGGTCCGCGTTTCTGGAACAGGGTTCTCTGGAGTGACGAAACCAAGTTTAATTTGTTCCAATCTGATGGAAAAACTTGTGAAAGACTTTGAGGACGTCTCTCTTCCAGGTACACAGGTACTATTACAGGTACACAGGTACACAATTTAAAATAAGTTACAAAGTTTTAAAAATAAATTAGCAAACATTACTAAGTCTTTTCTAATTGTAATACCACCACTGTATCTCCCTATATATATGTAGTACACCAGTAGAGATCATAGTCTTTTTGTTTATGAATACATACATATGTCTACACATACGTATGTATATATGTAAATAATAAAATTTATTCAAGTTACATTTGTTTATATCACTTATAGATTGGAAAACATTGTGTAGGTTTTTAATCAATTACTTATTATGGATTTCAAATCGATTCAAAAATAAGTCTTCTAAAAAATGTTGAGCTGCATTCCGTTGCTATTTTTCAGAAAACCCATCGTAAATAAAGCCTAAACGAAATTATATCAAAATAATGTGTTAAATTATATAAGAAATATGCATCAACTACAAACATTTCATTTAGAATCATAAATGTCTTTATTCCTGGCTTTAATTAAATTGTATCTTCGAATTGGGATTTATTGAAAATAAATTAGAACAACGGCAATTTTTCTGTGCTATAACATACGTACATATGTATATTTATATATATTACTCGATGGTACCATTCGAAATCATTTATTTCCTCAATTAAAATCAATTAGCGTTAAAGAATATATAACAAATTAAAAAGATACACATGGAAACATTTAAAAAACTAGTTTAAAGTCGTTATTTTATTGTTGTGGCTAACAAATAACCGAAAAATAATTCAAATCGTTTAAAATTTTAAATTGTATTATATTAAATTTAATGGTAATCAGTTTAATTTGCAATGGTTTTTGTTTTATCTTTGTTTTACATGTGCCTTGGCAGAGAAAAAGCATTTCTTTTCTATTGATATTAGTAAATTTTAAAATTATAAATATATTTATTAATGTTAGAAAATATTTGAAAAAAGAGATATTATTAAACAAAACCGATTTAAACAAAACTGAATTAATTTCAATATAGATTGCAAGTAAATTAAATAAAAGCAAGTTTATTAATAAAATTATTACACTATTAGAAGAAACTTTTTTTTTGGTAAAGTGACTTTAATCTTCGTTTTCGCTTCATATTTTGAAAATACATAGAACAAATGTATGATCACTAATTTTACAGTATTATTTAATCTTATGCATCATTTCAAAAATAATTAAAACTTTTTAAAAATTTTAGATGTGTACTTGCCAGACAAGTACAGTACCCGGAAGTCCTGTTGGTCGATTGTACAACGTCCTAAAGGTGATAGGGGATATGAGGCAAAAGGGGATGTAGAGTGAGGAACCAGTCGAACTACACAGGCTAACAAAACATGCAAGAGAGCGCGACTACGGTATTGAACCCCTAGCACTCCTCAACCAACTCAAATTAATAATAAAACCATTGAGAAACTTTATGTCTGCTCTCGACACAGAATTCAAACCCTCAAAGAAGCCTCTACCAAGGGTCTTCAAGTTCTCCTCACTGCAACGTACCCTATAATATCTAATCTCGCAGCGCCCCGTAATAAAATGGTTTATTGAATAAAAAAGTTAAATTCGAAAGACAGATTAGAAAACTTTTTCATTGCAATTATTTCACTTTCAGAGTTTGTGATTGAAGACTAAATGAAGGTAGGGTCGTCAAAAACAAATAGCTCTATAAACTCTGGCATATATGTATCTAAAATGTCATTAAGGGCGAGTTTTTGAAAATAAGTTTAAACTCGAGATTAAGTTAATCTACAGTTAAAGTTAGTAGTAGTAGTTTAAGTTTGTAGGGCTGCCACAATTGTATGCAAAAATTGCATAGTGTTTCACAACAATTTGCTTTTGTATAGAAGAAAACAAGCAAACAAAAGCTGAATACTACATCTAATCTTGAAGTAAAAAAATAATTTTTGGAAAATAAATAAATTTTAAACTGCCTATTGTCAATTTGTGTTTTATATAATTCATAATCACTTAAAAATGTGTCTTATTCAGCTCTTTTTCACTTAAAAACTACTTTTTTAAATAAAATTTGTCAACTTCTTTTCATAGTTAATCTTAAGTTTAAACCAGCAACGTTCAGATTAACTGATTAACCGTAAGGTTAAACTTAAGATTAAGTAATTTCAAAAACTGAAAACGAAGGTTAACTGGAGATTAACTTAATTTCGCATTTAAATATGCATTCAAAAACTCGCCCTAAGAGGCAACTCCTTCTAACTCCGGTAGTAGTCAAAGTTTAATCCCCTGTACTTTATTTAAAATTCTGCGCTGATAGGCCCTGTGGATTAAACTAAATCCGACAAGCACCGAACTGGTCCAATAAATTGACGAATATTTTAAAGTTTAACTGGCAGCAAATCTTTTTCTGTCAATGATAAATTATTTAAAATCTTATAAACACACATAAAACTCCTATAAGAAAACCTTGGATTTACAAAGCTACAATATAAATAAAACTCTTTCAGTCATATAACACCTAACTACGCACATAATTTGATTGATAGAAAAATAGAGTACGATTCTGAAATACCCAAACCCTGACAATTGGTAATACATAAAAAAGCAATACGACAATACTGTTTTCGTTTTTGTTTTGATACTTCATTTTGGTTTCATTTACACTCGGTATCCGTATACTTATAGAATACACTAGTAAGTTGTGCATTTTTTATCTTTCAATTCATTTAGCCATTAAGGACTGCAAAAAAAAACAACTAAAATATTATCTAACTGTTGGTGAAGTTGTAATTCCTAAAGGAAAGTTGCATTTTCAACATGATGGCATTAAAATTTAAACAATTCACCGGTATGTATTTACGTGTCTTTGCACCTTGTCATGAAGATTTAATTCAGCATGATTTGCTTTTTTTTAAAACTATTGTAGGTATTTCGAAGGCATTTAAAAATTATGTCAACTTTAGCACAACAACTAAAAGAGAGGTTAATCCTAAGACCGCTGTTCTTATGTTAAATATGGGTGGACCACAAACTACAGACCAGGTGCATGACTATTTATTGCGTATCATGACAGACAGAGATATGATACAGTTGCCTGTGCAAAGTAAATTGGGACCTTGGATTGCTCAAAGGCGCACACCAGAAGTGCAAAAGAAATACCAAGAAATAGGAGGTGGCTCCCCAATTCTGAAATGGACTGAACTTCAAGGCGATTTAATGTGCAAGGAACTAGATAGGTTATCTCCCGAAACAGCCCCACATAAACATTATGTAGGATTCCGTTATGTGAATCCTCTAACAGAGGATACATTAGTGAAAATTGAAAAGTAATTTGTCCATACTATATAGATCTTAAAGAAAAACCAATGTAACTATCTTTATTTTATCACAGAGACGGCCCGGAAAGGATAGTATTATTTTCGCAATATCCGCAATACAGTTGTGCTACTTCTGGTTCGAGTTTTAATTCAATTTATCAATTTTACCGTCAAAGGTGACATATAGTAACAATCGTATTCCCTTATATACATATATCTGATAAGTGGTAAATTTTATAGATCTGTGCCTTCAAACATCAAATGGAGTGTAATTGACCGTTGGGGTTCGCATCCCTTATTAATCAAAACTTTTGCGGACCGTATTCGAGAAGAATTAAACAAATTCTGTGAAACTAAACGTAAAGATGTTGTCATATTATTCACTGCTCACTCTCTGCCACTGAAGGCTGTAAACCGCGGTGATCCTTATCCATCTGAAATAGGAGCCAGCGTTCACATGGTCATGCAGGAATTGGGCAATTGCAATCCTTACAGTTTAGCCTGGCAATCGAAAGTGGGTCCGCTACCCTGGCTCGCACCAGCTACAGATGATGCTATTAAAGTATAATTCTAATTTTTCCTTTTCTATTTATTAGCCAAACAAATAAACTTATTTTTCAGGGTTACGTTAAACAAGGCCTAAAGAATTTTATCCTAGTGCCGATAGCTTTTGTAAACGAACATATTGAGACATTGCATGAATTGGATATCGAATACTGTGATGAATTGGCAAAGGAAGTAAGCAAACATTTTATTGTTAAAAAGGCTATTAAATTAAAATGTACTTTACAGGTTGGTGTTGAGGAAATACGACGTGCAGCTGCGCCCAATGACCATCCTTTGTTCATTAAGGCTTTAAGTACAATAGTGGCAGATCATTTAGCCCAGGACCAAAATGTCAATCCGAAATTTTTAATGCGATGTCCTATGTGTGTTAATCCAAGATGCCGTGAAAGCAAACAATGGTATCACAAAATATGTTCACATTGAATCAGTTTGATTAAATACATTTCTATATTGAAATAAAATGCCTATAAAAAACTGTGAAACAAATTATTAAAGTTTAAAGAATCGAAGCAATAATACAACGGGAAAATAAAGTTGATTTTGTCGGGTTAAATACGTAACAAGACATTTAACATACGATAGTCACAATAACTTTTTTTCTAAGGAAATTAAACGAACAATAGCCATCGTCCTCAATTATATTCAACAATTTAACTCTAGAAGATGAGTGTTCGAATCTTACAGAGACGATTGACGAACAAGGTTTATTTTAACTTTGCCTGAAAGACTACGATAATTTGTTTTTGTTCAAAAGATGTATGATGGCGACCTACCAACGCGTTTCCAACTGACAACCATAAAATATCAAATGTAGTGCTAATTTGTTTTATTTTTGTCAGATGACACCCAACGATAGTTTTGTTGTCATCCATAATGGAGTTATAAGTACATCTCAAGGGATAATTAAATATTCCATCATACGTATACAGTAAAACTGTTAAACAAACTACTTATGTTAACACCAATTCTACTTTCTTATAATGAATAATATAAATGATGTCTGACCTGGGATTTGAATAGTGACCACACGTCTAATAAGGCAACACATTACCCATTAGAACACAACGACGACCACATTTTATTTATTTAAGTGTTTTAATTATAATTTTTCTTTATAAAGCATCTTGAAGTAATCCACTGTTGCACTTTTGAATTTTTTATTTATTTTCCCTCCATTTTACAAAAAACGAAAGAAAAGAAACAATAACAGCTGATACTTGTCACAGTATTTTGCGTAGGGTCAAAAGTTAAAATTTGTCCAACTTTCTGCGTTGCGTAAAAGCTGACGTACTGAATGTAGCAACTTTGAAGTTTTTATTTTATTGAAGATTCCTTTAACAATTCAATTATTACGACCTATTTTTGTAAGTCTTAATGAAATTGCACTTTTTTCCACTTTAATTCATTTTGAAATGTTATCTACTTAGCACTTGCGGCGCCAAAATGAAAATATCGAAGAAAATAATAAAATCGTCCTCACACTCATCAATGTGGTTGTTCAGTGCGACCAATTGCTTACCAAGCAGCGTTCGAACTTTAAATCATGACAACAAATTGCAATGTGTAGGGACCGCATTATAAATATATATGTTATAACTGAGAAATATTATGCAAAATTATATATAAAGTAAGACCGTTTTCCTATATATAATTAGACTTGGCAACCCTATTCTTTATTTTGTTTTGATTATAAATACGAATAAAAACTGAAAAAAATTATACCAAATAAACAAAAATATATGACCCGCGGCATGGAGTCATAACATTCATTAAAAACTGACCATAAGAAATATATTGCTAAGATGATTTGGTAATAAATTGATAAAAATCATAAAAGAAATAATTGTTAATATTTGTAATACAAATGTGGCGACTAACAGTGGTTAAACGTGCAATTTATAGAAAATCCCTTTAAAAACTACGGTTTTACAAGTTCCATATAAAAAAATAATAAAATTAATTAATAAACAAAAAATATTTTTTGCAATTGCAGTGAAATTTGAAACCAATTTTTTTTAAGAATGCAACAAACACCACATGGTTTATTGAACAGACGATAAAGATAGAAAGAACAGAAATTGAAAGTGTTATGAAATCGTACAATCAATCACTGGGGATTTTTACATCATAATTACTATTGAAAAGAACGAAATTTTCTACTCGTCTGGAACACACTTATAATTTTCAAGTGCAACTAGTAGGTAACAACTTTCTCCACGCTCACCTAAAGAAGACTGAAATCTATTGTAATTTTCTGGCGGTTTTCAACCTACCGAAGCTATATACAATTGTGGGTAATCTTATCAAACCCAGCGAATAATAAATAAGCAATTTACTAATATATTACCCTTGATTTAAAAGATACTGATATTTTTTGAATATACAAAAGCACAAGAGCAACTAAAACTCATGAATCCTCCCAATGGAAGAAAGAACAACGTCTACGATAATGCCAAGAGAACAAATAATGAGTTGAATCACAGCCACCAGCAACAACAAATACAACATGACATCGATACCCAAAGTCAAAATAACAATTGTCACGAAAGTCGTTCAACAGTCTTTTCTGTACCGTCGTCGCCTTCGATCAATTATTCTATAACAACAGTACATCAAAATTTTAAAGCAAATAACGATCCAAACAGGTAAACTTTTAAACACACAATTATATTGAAATATTCCATTGAATGGAGCTTTATTGGCATTGATTTTAAAAAGTTTATCGTAGTAGTGGATATGTATCTATCTAAATATCGTACAATCTCATAAGATATTTACTTAAAATCGAACACTTAAGTCAGTACATAATACGTCGACAATTTAGTACCTATAAGCGATTCATAATCTCTTGCTCTAAATTTACAATCAATCTTGTAACCTTTTTTACTTGCTTCGAATTGCAGCTAAAAGTAAATGTGCTTGCAAAAATCTCTCTTTTGGATGTTAAACAATTTAAATATATTCAACAAGTATTTTTTACGTAAGAGAGCCATTTCAAAATAATTATAGTTTTTTATTAAGAGTGTTGTTTGTCAATTAACAAAACGGAATAAAAACAGTCATGCCAAATTAATATTACTACATGAGGTTGTTGTTAGTGTTTGTTTTTATAGTCGAAAGAAATGTGAACATGAAAAGTCTAAAATTTCGGTATATTTGATATATAAGGCGATTTATTAGATGAATTTAATATATTTTGTAATAAGAACATAAAAAGTGTTGCGCCGTGGCGAAGATTTCGAATTAAAACTGTTCTACGTTAGCAAATGTAGGTCAATGATACAAAGAAAAATCATCGAAAGTGAAAACACACTTCGTTTTTTAAGGATCAATTGTGTGCTTAAAAAGATTTGAGTATTTATTGCGTTTTTTATTTTTAATATTCAGTATAAAAAGTATGTATATAAGTATAAATATAATATATACATATGTACACTTCGTCTTTTAAAGTATCTCTTACGTGTTTAAAAAGATTTGAACGTTTTTGAAGGTATTTTATTAATATTCAGCATAAAAGAATATAGGTATATAATATTTGTATATATTTAAAACTTTATATCCTATTTTAAAAATAATTTCTTTTTAAATTTAGCAAGTTTCATATCGCATTTATACTATTGCAAAATGCTCTGTAAACGGCGATTTTACTATTCAGTTTAGAAGTTTTTATTGTTGTAAAGCAAGGCTTGTATCTCGTAATATTAATTTATAAAAGGAAAAAATTTGAGAACAATTTTTGTGAAGAAAATGGCTTTATCAGTGTTAATTTTTTAGTGTTGAATAGTTTTTCTTTATCACATAATTTTAAATTCACCTACGTAATTGAAACTTAGTTGCTATTGCTTACCATCACAACACATACAAGACGATATTAACTAATATGTTAATACATTTTATACGTTCATCTAATTTATAATGAATAGTAAATTAATCTTATCTAAAAGAAACTTTACTACAATCAGAAACTAAGTAAGACAATTAGTTTTAATTTGGATATGGCAAAGGCGGCATCACATATTTGATTATGTAGTTAAAACTCATTTGGAATCAATGCAGAACATTTTAAAGCAGCTTTTAGTTTTTAAGTACGAACATATTATTTAATTGTTAAAAATTTCTTTTTTATTTCAATCAATGATGTGTAACTCCATATATTTCTACTAAAAATTTCCAGGTCCTCAGAACCATCTGAACCCTCAGAGGCCAGCACACTATTAGGTGGCGAAAATCATAGGAAAATGAAAATAAAATTTGGTGGTTTATTCAAACATCGCAGCATTATTGTTGATATTTTAGCAATATTCTTTGGCATTGGTACATGGATTGGAATTAATGGTACCTTCATTCAGCTGCCACTACTCGTGGAGGTAGCACCAGAAGGATGGAGTTTACCATCATATCTGAGTGTTATGGTACAAATTGGAAATTTAGGACCATTAGTCTACACGCTTTTACAAAAATTCTCAAGACAAAATGATGCCTATATAATATACGGCTTGTTGATAACGGGAACACTGTCAGCTATTTTAACAGCCATTTTTTATAACCGAACAGCAATACTATTTGGGTCAAATCATAGTGTAGCTTTATTTGCGTTAACATTTTTCACAGCTCTTACGGCTTGTACGAGCTCGGTTCTATTTATGCCGTATATGGGACGATTTAAGGAGATATATTTAGTTACGTACTTCGTTGGAGAGGGTTTAAGTGGTTTATTACCAAGTGTGGTGGCATTAATTCAAGGAATTGGTGGATCAGCTGAATGTCGTCTGCTCAATGTAACAGAAACAGGTCAAGAAATATACGAGAAAATTGTTTCACCACCGTTATTTGGAACTGGGGCATTTTTCCTTTTCGTATTTGCCATGATGGTGTTAAGTTTTGTTGGCTTTTTGCTATTGGATCGATTAAATTTATCAAAAAAACAATACGCAGCCGTACAAGTCGGATATGGCAACAACTATGTTTACGAGAGGGAAACAAAAACAGTTCCTGTTTCAAGCGAAACTGAATGCAAAGGACATGTGTATAATAACTCTGTAGATGCTACTGATAAAGTAAGCAATGACTTAGCTCCTGAAATATCAACTGGTACTTACACATTCCTGCTACTGTTGATTGGTACAATCAGCTTCTTTTCGAACGGCATCTTTAATAGTATACAATCATACTCATGCTTGCCCTATGGGGGGCAAGCTTATCACTTATCGGCAACTTTAAGCGTAATTGCGAATCCATTGGCGTGTTTCCTAGCCATCTTTTTACCACATACGTCTCTACGCAGCATATTGACATTGACTGGATTAGCGGGTCTATTAACAGTTTACGTATTTATTACAGCTGCCATGAGTCCTTTCCCACCTTTGTATAATACTACAGCGGGCGGCGTCATAGTGGTAAGTGAAACTTAATATGAACATCTACATATAAAACTAAACCCGAATAAATTTATATTTTTTATTACAGATAATAGCATGGACTTTACTGATAGGTTTGGTTAGTTACATAAAGTTAAGCATAACTACTGTAATGCGATCCCAAGGTGGGAAATCACTCGTTTGGACAGGTGGTTTAACACAATTAGGTTCTGCAATTGGCTCTATACTTATTTTTATTTTAATAAATTATACCAATAGTTTCACGGCTGCTTACGAAGAATGCTGAAAAATGTATTCGGATAAGTAAATTAAGTTTAATTTTAAGTATGTACATGAGTAAAGGATTAAATCAGAAGAATTTACTACATGAAGCATTAAATGTTAAAATGTAATAGTTTGTAAGATAAGAAAGTTGAGTAAAATAAATTTATTTATTATTGCATATATGTACATACATTATACATGCCTAAATTTTGCCTAAAATCACAGTTGTGTAAAAAAATGTACAAAGGAACAAATTGTAATGATAACATTGTTCTAAATAAAGCAAATCATGCTTTAAAACAGTATTTAGTCATTTTTAATTTGTGTTTATTTATATTTCAACTCTAAATCACTATCCTCTTTATCTCCATCATATCCTGTAACAGTACTACTACACTTACTAATTGCAATATCTGATTTAACATCCATTGCGTTGAACTTTTGAAAGCTTGAAATACTACTACAACAAGAAGCATAATATGAACAGCAATCTTGTTCGGTGTTTTCCTCACACAAAGATTTTTTCTTTTGCGTAGTAAGATTTGCGCTGTTCGAATTGTCATTGACCTCTTTCGAAGTGGTAGGAATATCGTATTTTGGTTGCTTTCTAGAGAATTTGTTTATTTTATCTCTTATATTATCGCTCACGGTACACTCGTTTATCTCTTGATTTTGCAGATTTGAGTTATCCGCTTTTACCCGGGATGTATTAATTTTTTCAGAAGAATCTTTAGTTTTACATGGTAAAATCACATTTTCTTTATGAACATCACTTTTGGTCATATTTTCAAAATTTTCTATAATTCGTTGCATATCTTGCTTTTGATAAATGGAAAGTTTTGTAATTTTGCGGTTTTGTTTCCCCTTATATGTTGCTTCAAACTCTTGTATAAGCTTTTGAATTTTTGAGATGTGATCATCGGTTACTTCACTTTCATCGTCATCCCATGTAAGTTTTGAGGAAACCTTATCAATTTCTTTAATAATATCCAGAGAATTTTTTACAACTTCTTCTTGTTGTTTCCTTATTTCCATAAGCCGATTTTTCAGATCTTGTAAGTAAATTTCAACCTTTTGTGTTTGCTTAGATTCCTCTGAAACTGGAAAAAAGATTTATTCATTGTGTAGGGAAATTAAGCCATAATGAAAAGAATAAGCAACTTACGGAAGAGCTTTTTAGTATTGTCCATGTCTAACTATAATTAAATGGCGAATTTTTGAAATTTAATTTGGGAAACGTATTAATTTTATATAATATTTATTTATTATTTTTTTTTTTTTACAAATTAACAATTTTTTGCCTTTTTGTCTAAAAATTTTAAAGCAAACAATCAGATTTCAGAGGCACCATTTTTTAAGACAAAAATTTAAGTAAAATTTTACCTATTAATTTACAAACTCTAATTCAAAGAACGTACGTACGGAAGCACTTATACAGGAAGGATTATACTTTGAAAGGTTTATTCTATCATAAAAATCAGCTTATCGAAAACTAATTCTAAATCTGACTTAGTCAAAATCAATATTAGAATTTCTAAGCAAATTTTATGGTTTTTATTAAAGATTGAATGACTACTTGTTCTTAATTAGAGTCCATAAATAAAACGTTCCCCTTATTACTAAAAATCATACAGCTATAAACTCCCTAGATCATATTTTGTTCTGTAACGATGTATAATTTTTTTTAAATGCAGCTGAAACTACGCTTACGATAACCGATTACTAAATCGGACATTTAGACAAGATATAAAGGATGGAATGATAGTTACACAGTTAAGTGTTTGCAAACAAAGTCGATTTGTTTAAATTAGCTCGAGGGCAAGAATTAATATTTATAAATTTTATACTCTCTAGTACTAGGTATATATAAACTAAAAGCATAAAAGGATAATTTTTTGTTCAAAATTGATGCGCAATTAGAATTTGATAATTAAAGTCGTCCTTATAAAACTTTCTTAGGTAAAAATTAAACCGTTACGATGTGTTTGTTAAAGATATGTATTTATTTAGTAAACTAACTGAGTTCAAAATTATTCTCCTCGTGTACACATTTTTGCAACCATAATAATGATATGATTACTTGGTGTAAATACCTGGCAAGACGAGTTTAAAACCGTGGTGTTGCCGACTTTTCTGTTTTTTTTTTTTTTAATTTCAGGTAGGTTTGATATTGAAACCAAAACCAAAAAAAAAAAAAGCATTTTACTATGTATAATAAAATAATTGTTATAATAAACTATAAACTTTGCACTTGGTTGCAATTAATACAACTAAGATAACATAAACCAATTTGGTTTATGTAACAACAGATGTTAAAAAATTTAACTGCAGGTTACTATTTGTTTAGTATTCCGTAATTCTTTGTATTTGAATTTCTTTACTTTAATAGTAATGCATTAACTAGCTAAGTACTAAAAGAGTATTTCAATAGAGACAGCCTGTGTAACCTTCACATTCTATTATTGTGTAGATTATGTAGTTAAAAAAATGGAGTATGTTTTTCCCCATAATGCGATATCAATAGCAAAGCGTTGGTAACCCTAAAGACAAATTGTACATTTTTAATTGTGTTTTTTAATATCGACTGCTTTACTTCTCACTATCTTCGGTGTTTTATTTGTGAAGAAAATTGCAATTTAACTTGGAAAATTCATTGCCAATGAATAAATAAATAAACATAGTTGTTAAAAATATAATTAATATACTAATAATTTATGTGTGAAGTGCAAAAATCTAAGGTCTAACAGTGGAGTCTCTGTTTTTCTGATAATTTTTACAATTACCTGCTGCTTCTTATGACGACATTTTTTTTATTTAATTGTCTGCCTACTTTAGGAAAAATAGCCATTATTGCAACAATTTTCTTCTCAAATAGGGAACAATATTTAAGAGGACAAACATAAATATTTTAGTTATAAAATTCCTAGACAATTTTTAGCTATTTTTGTTGAAAGGTATGTACCAAATTACAGAATCATTTCATACATTAAATACATTATGCATATGTATCATTTATGTTTTATTTTTAATATAAATTAATAAGTGTTTTTGAAATTATTTAAATGATTAATTAAAATAAAAACAAATTGTATGCAACTGCAGTGTGTGTGTGTGTGTTTGTGTGTACGCACATATGGATTTGTATGCGTGCGTTTATATACTTATGTATATATATATTGATAGTTATATACATATATATATATATATTCACATACAAAGGAGTTGTATGCATATACACTTTCAACCATATGATAAACAGTCATGGTGTTAAGAATGGTTACAATAGTACATTTATTATTAAACATGTACACAATGGAAAAGAAGTCACAACACCATTATTTTTCTACTTTTCTTCTCTAGAAAACATATTTGTATGCACTAAGCCACAAAACTAGATTGTAATCCTGACTAAAAGGTTGTAATGGCCATTTAAGTAATTAACAAATATTCTACACAATTCCTAGAATTTTAACAATAGTATGTATCTTAATTGTATATAATATAGTTATGTATATTTGTGTATACGTACATACATATATTACATTATTGACCATTACAAGTCAAGATAAGGGCTTAACTTCTCACATCTTAAGGGTTGTGAATGTTAATATTAAAGTGTTGAAAGTTTTAGTTTAACTACGACTCTCTCTATACAACAGATTTATTATTGTGTATCTGTTTTTATTTTTGAAGTTCGAACAAGGAGATCTCATTCAAGCATTGACAATTGCGATCATATAATTTATAATTTATTTTATGTATTTATTTAAGTTTCATAATGAATGAAGTGCTTGTTAATTTATACCTTTATCCAGAGTATTATTTTTGATTTTATCTCCAATTTATTAATATAATAAATTTCACAACATATTATCAACTGTAATCTAAAACTAAACTAACTTAATTCTTAAATAATAAAAGTAGCTTAATGTGCTGCTAATAGTGCATAAATTACATTACATAAATTAAAGGTAATATTTTACAATTCCTACAGTTTCAATAATTCGATTATTTCACTTGCCTTCTTTCTTTTTTCTATGGCGAACATAACGAATCCCATGACTTAGGAGTGTTTTTCTATTTGACACTATGGCTTTAAACGTCCTCTAAGTTTTATTGAAGGAGTTTACATATCATCATAGTTGTCATGTGAAATTTGTCTTAGTCATATCGTCATATTGCTTTATATTCTCAATATACTAATTCGGAAATAATTAAATGGCAAAGGCAGAGTTGTAAACCCCGTCACATTCGCTTAAAAATTAATAAAAAAAAAAGCATTGAAACTTATTTTAAATAATCTATATTGAAATAGTTGTTGGATAGTAGTTGTTTGATTTATCTTTCTGTATGTGATTACTTCAACTAAGTCTAATTTGTCAAAAGTTTTCTTTCCAGAATATTGTAATAAATATCGTACTATCCTATATATATGTATGTTAGATTATGAATAAAATAGACTAATAAAATTCTACGTTTTTAGGTGGCTCTCTAAAATCGTATAATAAAAATAAATATGCACTCTACAAATCGATATTCCAAGCAAAGTGACTTTAGGTGGCAATGCTCCGATTGAAATAATTTCATAAATAAAATATTTTAAACCTGAAGTATTTTTTATAAATATTGTGGAGTCTAATAACTGAATTTGCATACATTTTTGACGCTATAACAAAATGTTTAATCCTAAAGAGATAACTTCAAATATATCCCAGCAAATAATAAATCGGGAAGTGAATTACAACAGGAAATCAAAGGCATTTGCCGTTAATTTATTTCGGGAAAGATATCGTGTTGCAAAAAACCTTTATAAAACTGATTTGAGGGGTCATTATGGTTGCGTTAACGCAATTGAATTTTCTCATGGTGGACAATTCTTGGCTTCAGGTAAAACATATTTAATATTATCTAAAACATATAATAATCACATAAAAACTCTTTTTATATGTATAGGTGGAGATGATAAACGCGTTTTAGTTTGGGATGTCGAAAAATCATTAGCAGAAACCTCAACTCCTAGAGCTTTAGCAACTGAACAAGCTAGTAACATTTTCTGCTTGGGTTTCGATAGCAAAAATCGAAAACTAATATCTGGCGGCAACGACACCTTGGCCATTTCTCACGATTTTGAGACGTAAATTACATTTTGAAGCACGGTAAATGTATCATTAACATACCTATATCTTTTGTTTCTTTCAGGGGCAAATTGGACAATGTTTTTAAACACGATGGCCCCGTATATGGTCTTTCAATTGACCCACAAAACGATAACGTTTTTGCCACCGCCTCCGAAAACGGTGAAATATCATTGTTCGATCAACGGTCAACTATTCCTACAGTGATCGCCTCAGTGCCGTCATCATTTCACGCCGTGGAATTCCATCCAACAATGGCAAATCTCTTAGTGACGGCGAATTCTAAGCGTGGTGCAACTCTATATGACATACGCAAACCTAAAGAGTGAGTTAACTTATAATTCTTTTTCTTTACATAATCCTTTAATTTGAAATTAAATGGTTTTTAGGCCTGTAATACTATACAGCAATAATGAAAATCCTCGAAGTTGTATGAGTGTGCGTTTTAATCGTACAGGAAAACTAATATTGGGGTTACGCAGACGTTTACCTCCGATTTTATATAACGTTAATTCATCTGATCCAATTTGTACATTCTTTCATCCAAATTATTACAACTCATGCACAATGAAAAGCTGTACATTTGCTGGGGAAGATGATGAGTTGGTTATATCTGGTTCAGATGATTTTAATCTATATGTTTGGCGTTTATCCGATGTTGATTGTAAGCATGTAATTTGAAGTTGATATTGAATATTATTAAACGGTTTAGCTTTTAGTGAATGCTACTGAGTCTACCAATTGTTCGACACAAATGGTGTTGTATGGCCATCGTTCGATTGTCAATCAAGTTCGATACAATCGTCAAAAGTGTTTATTAGCATCATCAGGCGTAGAAAAAATTATAAAGGTAATTTATAATTAATAATAACTAGGTACCTATATTGTAATGCAAATGAAATATTTTCAGATATGGAGCCCTTTTTCTCAGCACAACTGGACCGGGTCCTTGACTGAAGAGGCCTCTTGTTCAGAGAATCCCCGAGAACTGTATTCTCCGTACAATTTCATTACTATGGCGCTGCCGGAAAATTGGCATCATTTATCTCATGACTATAGCAGTGAAAATACTAATGAAGATCCTCGAATGATGGCATTCTTTGATTCATTAATTCAGCAGGAAATTGATGAGTGGGAAAACAATAGTTCCACTGACGTATCCCAAGCTGAAGATCGGAGTATCAGTTCGTTTTTCAGTTGCGGTAGCACTAGCAGCAGCAGCAGCAGTAGTAGTGATAGCAGTAATAGTAGTAGCAGCAGTAGCAGTTCAAGTAGCAGCAGTTCTTCTGACAGCGATAACGACAACGAAAACAATAATAATGGAATAAGTAACAACAAGAAAAGATCGAAACGTAAAATAGTTTCAGGCAGAAAAACGTCAAGAAAAGAGCGTAGTATTAAAAGATCAAAACTGGATAAAATAATAACTAAAAAACGTAATACTTTAAGACAACTAGCTATAACACCGACCTATACTAACAAGAGGTCAAGTAAAACCACTGCAGTTGGTAATGGGCGCAAACGTACAAATTCCAATAAAAAGCATCATCAAGCTTCAGTTCGAAAAAAATCAACTCGAGATTCCCGCCATACTAACAACCCAGTTACTGATAGGCCTTCTACATCGGCTGCTGCGGTTGCTGCTTTAGGAGAATCTTTGCGTTCACATTATAATACTCAAAAGAAAAATATTAAGTCAAGTAACTAAAAAAAATTTACTTTAGTAATATAGATGATGTAAAGAAATTTATAAATGTCCTCTTTTCTAGATTCGAGTGATTCATCTGAAGACGATTGCGGTAATATGGCTGCAAACAGTTCTAGTCGCTCCAACGTTGCTTATATTTCTTCCAACAATAATAATAATGCAAATGTACCTAGTACAAGCACGGGAATAACGTCAAATTTCAGGGGTGAGTAATTATTTCTTACTTTAGTTCTCAAATCGGCGAAAAAGAAATAGTAAGTTTATGGGCTTTATTGAAAATATCTGTCTATCCACAGTTACAAGGAATGGATTTTGGCAATAGTTTGTTGAAATGTTTTTTTTTCTTGCTGATTTTCATAGAAGTAATATACTCTACTGTATTTAAATAAACGAAATAGCAAACAACTTTTCTACAAGTCCCAAAAGAGTTTTTATGTATTCATTTTTTTTTAGTTATAACTCAGGTTATATTTTATTTGATTTATTTATTTATTTTATATGTGAAAATATATATTTTCCATCTTATTATTAATGATATTTAACAAAAATCGTATAAAGAAAAACTAACTGAAGTATGTATAATAAAGTAGTCATGAAACTGAAATGATTCGTACATATGTATACATACATATCAATAGTTCTAATTTGGTTTAGGAATGCAAATCGTTAATCATGGCATTATTTATTTTTTCTACATAATTTTTTATGTACAACAAATTCGATTAGAAATAATACGGTTGCGCAAAGATTTCCAGTAATTAAAATATAAAACGCTAGCTGTAGATCATCTATTTGAAAAGACTTCCACTGATAAGAGCTTTCGGCTATGAATTCGTTAAAATTATGAATTTGGCATTGAGCTTCGTGCCTTGTTTCACCAATCCAGTGATTTATTAATCCGGCTGCTAGAAATTTCAGTAAAGCAATGTTTACAATTTCTTCATATGGGGAATCTTTTCTATACATGTAGGCAATGTGATAAGTTTTGGGGCACTCAGGAATAATGTGAATTTTCTTTGTTATAAAATAATAAATATCTACAGTAAGTAGGGAAAATTCTCTTGTTACTGCAACAAACCCTCCGCGCTTCGACATGATGCTTATTAAACGTTCTTCTGGTTCTCCCACTAGCATTACACGTTGGTCCAAACTCTCGTATAACCTTGAATTTTGACCGCGAAATAAATCATCTCGCATTGCGGCATGTTTGATAAATATCTTTAAATTAGCATCCTCTAATTCCTGTAAAGTATTTATATCTTTGTAGTAACGAGGAGTAATATACACTGTAGATAAACTCGACTCTATGAGTGCTCCAATAATAACACTCACTAAACATAAAGAAATTGTAAAGATTCTTTCGGCGTTGTAAGGAGGAAATCGCATTATTATCATACGCACCCATAATACCCAAGTGTCTTTAAAAATATTCAAGTATTGGTAGTGCGAACGGAAAGGCGTTTGGTCCTTCTTGAACGTTACTCTTTTACCAATACAACTATGTACATAGAGATTCAGGCGCCTTAATAGCATCCAAGCGAAAGATGACAAAAATCCCACGGACATGTAGACAAGCCATATACTTTCATCAACAGCATATAAGGGTAGAATTGATTGGGGTATTCGTTTTGATTTAATTACATAGCAACATAATTTATCCATATAAACAGGAACTGAAAAAACTGCGTCGCGTGTGAGATAGTCCTTAACAAAAAATCCTGTCAATGTTATGTCCGTTTCGTGACGAATCATTCTGCCAAGTGCTCCATTGAAAGAACCATTTTCCAAGCGAGCTCTTAAAGGCGAAATTAAATTAGTTTCATAATAAATTTAATAACCTCGACTTACCCAAAAAAATCATCATCTGGCCATTGTAATATCATGGTGAAGTTGAAAATTCTCTCTAATAAGTATGCAACTTTTGCATCTACTCCCTCCACACTTGTGACCTTAAATGTATCTCGTTTCGCTTTTACTTCCGAGAATACGGAATCAAATATGTAAACTTTCATAGGATAACCATAGAAATTGCGAAATACTTTATTGATATCATAGTCTTTCGTGTTTACTAAGGCACCATTTTTATAATTTTGTAATAAAAATGGATGATAAAATTTTGAATATTTAGCAGTAATATAAATTACTCTGTATATTTGCCTCATTTTCCAATATTTCTCCGCGTATGCTGATATCATATTCCAAGTTATTTTTCTGTTTAATATGACAAACAAAATGCCTTTATACGTGGAATAGTTTTCAAGAACAAATTCTAAATTTCCAGTGTTATTTATTTGAACAACTGAATTTTGACATTTCGAGTACGTATTAAAGGTAGATGAAATAGACATAAGGATATCTAATTTAAAAATTAAATTGGTTACAACTGGATGAAGTTTATTGGTATAAAGATGAATACAATCCATTTTTGATGAGTGTTCACTGAACACTGTTAAAGAGCTCGTATTACTGTAGAATGATCCACATTTAATTACTTTAACATCAGCTAGTATTATTAACACACTTATTGCCGCAATTTTAAAAATGTGTCCTTTATTCATTTCTCTTGTTGTCGAACTGTTCAGGTTGAACTTTAATTTCATTATATTTACTTTTATCTTTTATTTGGTGTATTTACAGTCGAATTTCTTATTTGCTAAAGTTAACCGAAAATATTTGTCTGTCAGTAATCTACCAATCAAATCCAGTTTAGCCTAACGAAAGAATAGAATTAAATAAACGATAAAGATTCTGTTGAGAGATTAATAAATTTTGTCGCCGTTTGACTTAGTTCGCTTTAGTTAAAGCATATTTTCCTTTGTTGAATTAACATATAGGCTCTGCGTAAAATTCCACGGAATTTGTAATATTTTTGTAAGAAAGAATAATTCTTGTTTTCTCCCCCTAGATCCTCAACTGCTTAAGTTTATAGTTAGATTTTGTATGTCTGTATCTATCTTTGCATAGTTCTTGTAACGAATTCATTAAAAAGGACGAAGGTACAAACTTTGTCCTTATTGTTACATTTACATGTTTTAAAAATAAAATCACACCAAAACAAATTAAAACATGGAACGTGCCTTTTGCTTTTCCTAAGTCTATTGTGGTATTTGTTACAATGTACCACATACATATACATACCCTCATATGTAGATATACGACTTTGGTTTTTAAGCTATCAAAACGAACAAAAAAGTTTGTGGTTATCATTTATCAGTAAAGCAAATAGGATTGAATTGAATAATAAGAAAATATGTGTATTATTTACACGAAAACGCCCTCATTCAAAGACTTTTCTCACCATAACAGTATTATTGTGTAGAAACAATATGTTATGGAAATGTCGAATGATATGGAACGGCATTTGAAGTAGAGTTAAATTAATGAAATGTTACTTTAAAGTTTTCGACGCTCATAACAATTCTTATATAGTTTTTAAAAGTGTAGATGAGAGTGCTTAAATATTGAGTTATGACACAATATAAGTTATTGTTTAGGAAGCAGTTTTCTCTCCATCAGAAGCGATAGAAGGCCGAGAATGAAACCAATTAAAACTACGTAAAATGCAAGTTGTAAATCCTCTAAGGTAAGAACTTTAAATCCCGTTTCTTTTTTGAATAGACGTTCCTTCATTATAGTAATGCCGACATCGGAGTGCATTTCGGCAATAAATTTTTTTATAAGTCCAGCATTTAGTATTCGCAATAATATCAAATTAACAGTTTCATCCCAAGGTGCATCTTTGGGCCAGACATACGAAATAGCGTAATATTTTGGACACTCGGGTACAATCCATATCTGTTCAGAGACTATAAGATGTAAGGACTCCATCATCAATGATGTGTATCGTGTAACACCAGCTTTGCCACCATTATAGGCCACATCTTCAATAATATTTGCATATAAATCCTTCAGAAGGTGTAACTTCTTGTTTAAGCTGGCAAAGAGGGGCGAAGTTTCACTGAAAAATAAATCATCGCCCATTGAAGTGTATTTATACATTACGTATAGGCCACTTTTATCCAATTCCTCGAGGGTGTTAATATCATTGTAATAAATCGGATGTATGTAAACGGTGGCTAAACTCGATTCAAAAATGGCTCCGAATATAACGCTTATAAGACATAACGATGCCATGAATATACGTTCAGAATGGAATGGCGGATATCGTGTAATATTTACTCGCACCCAAACCACCCACGTATCGATAAGAATCCGCACGAACTGGCACCGAAATTTTCTCTTTAAACGAATGTCTCGTTTTATTTGATTTATTTTAAGTTGTAAATTTAAGGCTCTAAGAGTAGTCCAAATAAAGGAGCAAATAAATGCCATTGAAATAAAACCAAGCCACATGTCGTAACGGACCGAAAATATTGGCAAAATAGATTGTGGTATCCTTTTTGCTTTTGGCGTATAAATGCACAATTGATCATCGTAGACAGCAACGGAAAAATCAATTTCAGGTGCCAAATAATCCTTGACAAAAAAACCAGTTAGACATAAGTCTAATTCATTTCTGACTATAGATCCAATAACACCATTGTATGAACCATTCGGACTTCGTGCCCTTTAAAAAGAACAAAAAAAAATAATAATAATAAATAAAATAAAATCTATAAAATATTGTAATAGTTTGACAATTTTTTATAAAAATGGTGCACTAAAGTGACAGTTGGAAAATGGACCTTTTTAGGATGATAACATTTGGTTAGAAAAGTAATCGGTTTTGAAGCCAAGTGGTTAAAGGTGATTGTGCAATATTTTATTAGTCAAAATAAATTTCTTTGTAATACCCACCTTTATTTAGATTGTCCACTTTACTCAATATTATATTTATAGCATTTCTTTAAGATACACATAATTATTGATGGAGCAATTATTTTATAGAGAACAATAATGAATTGCCACTTTCTCTCCTAACCAAACTGTACCACCGTACGTTAAAAAGGTTCACCCCTATACTCGAAATAAATGTCTCTTACCCAAAATAATTTGGATCAGGATCCTGTAAAACCATAGTAAAATTCATTTGTTGCTGTAGCAAAGTTGCAACTCGACCATCAACCCCATCAACACTTTGAATTTTATTCGTTATCGGATCAAGCAGAGGCTTTGAGTATACCGACCTAAAAAGTTGCACTCTCAATGGATAACCACGCATATCATGAAATATGGTACGTTCTATCGTTTCTCTTCCGCTATATTTAATAATTTTACCGTAATTTCCAAATTCATCCAAAGCAAACGGGTCGTAAATTAAGACATTTTTGTCTGTGAGAAGAAAATTGTTAAAAATATGCAAACGCTTCCAACCTAACTGGAAAATATCGCGCAGCTCCGGATAGTCAATAACACCATTCACAATAAAGAAAAATAGTCCAGATCTTTTACTAAACTGGCGTGCTGTTAAGCGTAAACTCTCCATACTGGTCACTATAACATAGTTATTACGATCATAGTCCGTTGTCATTACATTCGTTTCGCTTTTATTCAATTGATATTTTCCAATTGTAATTGGCACAAGGGTCTGCTTTAAAAACCACTGTGTATATGGACTTTCAATATCTTTTTCAAAATTATTTGAACGTAATTTTAAATGCAAGATGCTTAATATTCGTTAACGGTTTCGTCAACCAACTCTCAATTAGATTTGAGGATAATAATTCCTCACTTGTAATAGATATATTTATACTTAAATTTACTCCTTTGAAATAACAAAGTGAAAGTAAAATTAAATAAAATCTTGATGACATTATTCGTGTAGTTAAAATCTTAAAATTGCTTACTTACTAACCCTAATAGAGATACCGAAATTGCCTTTTATAGAAACGATGAACATAGAATTTTTTGTTTATTTTCCTCAAGATTTCCCACAAGACAGGTAGTGAAATTATTATTAAGACTGTTTACTCTTTGGACAATAACTTCAAAACATTTATTTTGTATTGTATTTTTGCTAAATCACATTTTTTTCCGTTTTATTTCATATTTGATATTTTTTCAATATCATTATTTAGTTAATTACACTGAAAAGTTGAATATCGGCAAATTTCTAACAATTTGATTTTTCCTATGATACATACAATACATACGTTTAAATTTTTGTTATTTAGGAATATGCATTTTTATTTATATTTTATAATTACGTAAAATTAAATTAGACTTTTAAAGAAAAATAAATATAAATTTTCTTCAATTGTGTTGTGTAATGTGTATTTTAAATAAAATTCTATTAAATTTTAAATTTAAATAAAATCTATATAACATATTTTGTATTCGTATAGACATTAAACTTTGATTTATGTGAACTTTTCCTCACGTGTAATTTTAAAACATTTATTCTCTATTTATTTAGTAAGTGTAATTATAGTTTATATTACACCTGTTCTTTTGGCTCTATATTTAGGGTATACTTGACCAATTGTGACAAAAATCACAATAATTTGTTATTTCAATAAACAAAGAAATAATATAACACTTGTACTATCGATAACATTTTTTTTTTTTTTTAATTGGATAGTGTTATGAAAAACTAAAATTGGGAATAGAATATTAATTATGTGTACATATGCATGTATGTATGAATAAGTTTGCAATAACACAAGTATAAATACGAGTACATATTTAACTCAACTTCTCTAATATAAATGTCTCTGTATAAAATAAATAATTTTGTTTGATATTACAGAACATTGGACATATTCTTATCGTCGTTCAAGTTTTTTTGAGATATGACTATGTTGCAATAAAGGAGCGATATATTCTTATCGTAAAATTTTTTAAATTACTGTATATAAATGTCATAATTTCCCTATTATCTAGAGCATAAATTAAATATTGCCGCTTATTTAAGTTTTATGCAATGGAAACTACGCCGGAAATGAGCCTAGTTGCCTTTTATTCATTCTTCTCTGTATTTTCGAAGATGGTTTATTTCTATTATCGTAAAAAAACAACAATTGAACAAGTGTAAATTGCATTTTGTCTGGTACAAAATCATAATTATAAATAACAAGACTTTTCTTAATCAAGACACATTTCTGTTAATTTTATAGTTCAAACACAATGTCTTGTCTTACATTTGTTTTTCCTTTCTACAGTTCACAGATATGGAGCTTTAATTTTGCCGCGCCTTCTCTCGCTCCAAAGATTAAAATATTACCGTGTCGAACGCGCCTTCGAAATTATTGGATAGCAAATAGAATTGACTATTATATTCAGCTAATTGCTCTATAATAATCGGCTGTGTGAACGATTAGGCCAGACCTGCTATGCAATAGTTCATCGATTGGTGATATCATTCAAATACTATACACATACATTAGTGGTCATTATAACTTCTTAGTCAAAATAACGACATAGCTTCTCACACTATCCGTGTAATTTGTGTTAATTTATTAGCTGAACATTCGGTTTTTAAGACGCCGGATTGACAATGTTGTAGGGTGCTTGATTCAAACAAAAAAGTGGACAAGAGCGAAGGAAATATTTGTGTACATGTAATATATATTTTTTGTTCAATTTTTATTGACAGTTAATCATCAAATTGACATTTGTTGAATTTTTTTAACAACTTTTCAATGATAAAGACTATGACAGCAAAAATATTTCCAAAAACTATTACAACAAATGCCAACTGAAGATCAGCTACGGCCAAAACTTTAAAACCGGAATTATTTTCATAAAGTTGTTCGATCATTACTTTGATATCAATTTCATTATTCATGTCTCGAATAAATTTTTGTATCAGTCCAGCACAAATAATATTTAGCAACAACCTATTAAAAGTTTCCTGCCAAGGAGCATTCTTTGGCCAGACATAGGATATTGCGTAATATTTTGGACAATCAGGTATCAGCCATATACGTTTCGAAAAAATTAAATCAAATGCTTCCATCGTTAGACCATTGTATCTGTTGACGCCAGCGTAGCCACCATTGAAAGCTATATCTCTCAGTATGTCAAATTGAAAATCGTCCTGCAGTACCAGTTTCTTTTGTAGATTATCAAATAAGGGCGATGTTTCACTAAAGAATAAATCATCCCTCATCGAAATATATTTATAAACGATTGGCAATCCGCTTTCATCCAGTTCCTTCAAGTTGTGTATATCCTTAAAATAAACGGGGTATATGAAGTCGGTAGAGAGTGTAGACTCAACTATTGAGCCGAATATGACACTGGTCAAACTGATAGAAGCTACGAACACTTTTTCAGACTTAAATGGTGGCATTTTAACCAAAACATCACGAACCCAAGCTGTCCATGTATTAGCTAAGATGTCTCCGAATTGATTAAACCAACTTGTGTTCAATAATCTACTTCTTCTTTTGTAATCAATGTGTGAAATATTTAATTTAATATTGACTCTCCTTATTATTGTCCAAATGAGCGCCGAAAGAAAACCCATTAAAATAAAAGATAACCATATTTTATAGCCCAGAGAGTATATGGGAATAAAAAATGGTGGTATTTTTTTGGCTTTAGGTGTGTACACACACAATTTGTCGTCATACACAGCTACTGAAAATTCAATATCCGACGTTAAGTAATCCTTAACAAAGAATCCCGTAAAGCAAATGTCCAACTCATTGTTGATTATTGCACCAATTGCTCCATTGTATGTGCCATTTGGTAAACGAGATCTGAAATATAAACGTCTCTTTACTGTTAATTGAAACTACTGTGTATACGTACAAGCGTTTATAACGTTACCCAAAATAATTTGGATCGGGATCCTGTAGCATCATTGTAAAATTAAGTTGATTTTCCATTAAATATGCAACTTTTCCATCTACCCCTTTCACATTTGTAATTTTATTGGTCTCCAAATCAATAACAGGCTGAGAAAATACGGATTGAAACATTTGTACTCTCATAGGGTATCCACGTAAATTTGTAAACACCGTCCGTTCTATTGAAAACATACCATTATAGGGTATTATTTCTCCATATTCTCCAAAAGTATTCAACGTAAATGGGTCATAAATGTAGACACCATTCTTCGTTAGGAGAATATTTTTATAGACCAAAAAATGTATCCACATGTGATTAAAGATATCACGTAATATCTTCAAATCAAGACGTTCTTCAATAATAAAGAAGACCACTCCAGCACTTTGTATAAATTGATGAACTGATATCCATATATTGTCCATATCAGTTACAATTACATAATTATTCCGTGTTGTCATATTACCTTTGTGTTGGGAGGACCTATTTGATATGGGCAACTGTTTATATTCGTAAGTGCTTATAGTCATTGGAAGTTCAGATTGTTGTGTTAAAAACCATTTAATATATATATTGTGTATGTCTTGGTCAAAATTGTGCAAGCGTAGTTGTAAGTCCAGATGTGCCAAGTCCTTTAAAGGCTTCTTCAGCAACCTACCAATACGGCCAAACATTGTATTTGAATCATCGGGTGGTAATTCATCCATAAAATTTGATTGCACATAATTCTGTTGAATACCTTTTGAGGATTTTATTAATATTAAATGAAATATACACAAATAATAATAATTCAACATTTCCTATATTTTCAGTTATTAGCCCTTAAAAGTACTTATTCAGACTGCTTATACATTTCAGTCTTTATAATTTATAACTGAATTGACTTTTGTCTTTAAAATCCAAGTGGCAGTGGCATATGTATGTTCGTGAGGTTTATATATTAACTAAATGGTATTTATTTGCACTAAGAAATCATTTATGTTTAATTGCCAGTTCAACAACTTGCAACTGACGTTAATTCGTATGAGAATGATTTGACACCGTTTCGATATACACATGTATGTATGTATGTCACACAGTTGGATGGATATTTGCATTGTCATGCAAGAATTAAATTGTTGCAACATTCATAGAATACAAAATAAACTATTTATGTACGAATAGCCTAAGAAAAGAGATTTATTTTTAAAATCTAATTTTCAACAAAATTATTTTTATTATATTTTATACCAAATACCAAATATCAGACAAAATATAAAGCTAGCATTAGATTAAGAAAAAACTTTGCTATTTCCATTGTGTCACTTTATTGTTTATCGTTTAAACTTCTCCGAAAAACAAAAATACTAATTGTCGACATTCATGGTCCATTGATGCCACCATAATATTAATATTATTATTTTTTTTTTTTTTTTTTTTAATTTCCAGATGCCTTTTTACGTTTAAGCCACCATATATGTATGTCAGATTCCGAAGATGATGACGAAGACCAAGAGGTTAATGCCAATAAGCAAAACAACATTAATGCTAGAAATGCGGAAATAAATGATAAAAAGCCTAATGGAGCCAATAAGCCGGAAAGCGGCAGTTCTACAAAAGAATCTCGCATAAATTCAACGAGATCTCTGAGATCAATTCAACGACCTAGAAATTCCGCAGCTTTAAATGTGATTAATACTGATGAAACGATACTACCTCAAAGAAAACCTTCTACAAATGAAAAAATTTCGTTCAACAACAAGAAGAATGATGATGATATTGATAGTAATAAGAGCGGCGGCGGTAGCTGCAATAAATATAGTAAAATTAATAATCGTGAAAAATCAAATACACCGCATAAAGCTGCTGCAGCTGTTCGAAATAGTAATAATTGCGTTAAAGGCTCTAAAAAAAGACGTTGTTCTGATAATACGGATGTAGTAGATGATTCACCAACAACTAGTTCAAGATGTTCCAATATTAGTTTTCGTAACGATTTATTTGAAGACGAAACCACAACTTCCGCACCAAATTCATCACTCTCGGTGAAAGATATTTTTCCAAAATCTTCCAAAAACTGTCCACAGATTCAATCACCTCTGAAGAAGCGTAAAATGTCCATTAATGAATACGTAAAGGTTCATGATGATTTGAATAATGCAAACTTCGAAGATCATCTTGAGACGAATGGTTATTCAATAGAGAATGGCGACGATTTAAATAACAATGAAACAAATAATAACGACGTATTTAGCATTGATGAGAACACTAACAATAATGGCCAATTAACACCACAAAAGTCCAATTTAAATAATATGGCCGGTATTAATTTGGATAATACGAGTATTGAATATACAGCACCGTCGTCGCAACACTTTAATACAAATTCCTATATGTTTACACCTGACAGTGGTGTCAGCCTGAATAATTCAACCACGCCTAGTACTATAGATCACAACGATATACAGGCTTCCACCTCAAATTCTACGAGAATTGGCACATATCTTTCACCCTGTTATGAACAAAATGACTGTGATGTTAAAACCGTTAATGAAAACGACAATTATGAAGATGAAGGGGTTGTAGTAATAAATAATCGTAAAACGAATTTAAATCAGTTTCAGCAGAAAGTAGCTCGTGTACGTCGTAACTATAGAAAACAATTTTTTGATGATACCGAAAGTGATTAAACAGTTATCCTTCCACGTCATCTACATCCTTATTAGAATTATTGTCATTATTTTATCTTAGCAATCCTTATCTAAAGTCTATAAATAAAAATCACCATGCCTCTCTCATATAACATAGTTCATAAGTAGGAGATATGGAAATTATACAAGACTTATTACATACACCCACTCTCTTACACTACTTAATATTACATACATACATACATAAATATATATATATATATTACAACTTAATAAGAGTAAGTGAATTTTTTGGAAAACAATTCTTTTGATTTGTGTAATCGTTGCTTTCCAATCCAAATACTTAGTCCGGATACCAAGCGCGACTACTGCACACAAACGAAGATACTTTTGAATTGGAATAAAAGAGAGACATACAAAAGTATGTATATAAAAACAAAACTAATGAAAATGTTTAAACTACTTTTGTAAACATCATTTATTTTCTGTGAATATTTCAAACAAAAATATACAATACGTATTAATTAATGTAATAATTCGTCTTTATAATTCAGCAATGTAAACGTAACCAATTCAATAATTTAATAAATGAGAATTGCATTTGAAGAAAAATATAAATTTATTTTATATTAAATGGAAGGAGACCGAGTAACTACATCGATAAAAATCGAACCAATGACGAATGAGTACCTATGTATGTATGGAGAATCAAAAGGAAATTCAACATCTTTTAATTTTCTTTTTTTTGAAATTTAAGTATTTTTAAAATTTAATTAATACTTAGTTTTTTATTATTCCTTTTTTTAATAATTATTCTAATAGTTAGGAATACATTTTTATACTAAACGACGGGCTAGCGAACTATCGAATATAAATAAATAATATTTATGTAGTAAGCACTTACTATTTTATTAAGTTTTTTATTTTTATTTGTAATCATACTCTCATAAATAAGTAATTAAGTAATATTAAGTACTTAAGGCAATTTTTATGAAAAGGTTTGTCCATCTATACCTCGGGCAGTGTAAGTAGCTCAATACAAATATATCTGATTATATCATTTATTCATTTGGAATTTCTGCCCTGCACTGAGAATAAAAAATTGCATATTCTATCAGTGCCACCCCAATGCCAATTATATTACAAATAAATTCAATGCTTATACATATAGTATGTAGGTAATGCAAATTTTTTATTTGAACTATTTTATGTGTTATTTTTAATCAAAAGATTTTAATACATAAGAATTGTTTGTGATTATTTTTTTTTTTTTTTTTTTTGTATTTTAATAGATTTCTATTCAAATCGTTGAGAATCTTAATTAAATATTTTTTATCCTTACATCTAGAACTTAGTTTGTTTTGCCAAGCTCTTATACTTAAAATACAAATAGAAAAGAAATAATTTTAATAGTTCATTTTAAATTAAATTAAAAAATTACTAAATATAAAGGACATTAGAAATAAATGTTTACTCTAATTATTATTGGTAAACGTTTATAAGAAAAATTATATAACAAAAATCTCTCTGCAAAATAAAGAAGGAGTTAAGCAACGGAAAGGACCCCACAATGATTAAGCTCTAAACATGAAATAAATAATTTATATATCTATACATATATAGTATATTCCTTTAAAATGGTAGTTAATAAAAAAAAACGAAACGTAAACCAAATAATTTTTATAAAATGGACAAAATATATTTTGTGTAATCTAAAAGACTCGATTTGAACTTTCGAAATCAATTTTCTATTCTTCTGAATTCATATCGCTGGGTTTAAATGGTAGATTAAGTTCCTTACACCAGTCGATGACGTTCTTTTCTAAGGAGGAACCAGCTCTAAAAAATGTAAAAAAAGATAAATGAAAACTACCTTAAAGATTAAAATTCATGTTCTTACTGGTAAATCTCATTGCCTTTCACATTATAGTCATCACAATTACTAAAGACAAGTTCAATGTCACGCATTACTTCCTCATTGATTTGATATGAGCCCATATTTAGTTTTGATTTAACTTTTGCAAAATCCATTGGATTTTTAATAATATCGTAGTAGTCGGGTACTTCAGCTTGTGACACTGGCCTGAGAAAAGGCCAAGCATGTTCATTTTTCATTATTTTCTCTAGCAATTCATAAAGAGCTGGACTATTTAAAGGTAAATCATCGCCCGCACGTCGTATCGATCGTCGGCTATTCGATTTTGCGACTTCTTGTGTGGGTACATTGCCATTAACTAATGTATTCCGCTGTAGTGATGGGCGACCAGGCCTACGCTTCACCAAAGGTTCATCATCATCATCACTGTCATTATCCGATGATGACTCTAAAATAAAACAAAAAATTTTTGATGATTATATATTCGGACAGCATACGAATTGTAATAAATGGTCTATCTCATTTATTTATTTGTCTTCTTAGTCAATTTCAAAGTGAAATCTAATTATATTATTTTTTTTTTTAAAGAGAGAAAGTTAAAATAAAAACGGAATGAGTCGCAATGTGAGAAACTTATAGAGGACGATATATGCATTTTAGGTCTAGTGATTCTATTAAAAATACCTAAAGTTTTCATAAAATATTTTTGGGATGGAGGCGGCTTTCTATACGAGAGTAAAATGTTAAATTGTTAAATTTTAATGTAAAATTAACAATGACGCCTTCGTTATTGAAATCAAATTTATAACTAAATAAGCTCTTAATCGCTTAGATAAGTTTTCTCGCATACTTTTATTTACTTTATATTACTTACCATTCGTTCGGCTCTTTCGTTTTTTGCTAGCCTCTTTTGATTTACATTTTGTACACACAAAGTTGTAGCGCGGCAATCGTTTTAGGTTTATACACTCTAAATGGAATGAGTCTTTACAACGTGTGCACGATAGTTCGCTGCCATCGTACGAACACACATTACATACTCTTTCATCTCTAAATATTATAACAAAAGATTGTATTTTTTTTATTTGCTTTAATCATAATCGCTGTGTACTTACTCATCAATATCGGATTGGTTATTTGACCCCGTAGCCTGTTCCTTTTCACCTTCACCCTCTTCGCTATCAGTTTGAAGATCTTCTTCATCTATATCTTCTAAGGTTTGTTCAACTGTTACTTCGTCGTCTTCAAGCTCTACGTCTTGATTGTCTTCATCCCCAAATTCTTCTAAGGCTTCTTCGATTTCAATTGAATGTAATCGTTTTTTGCTACGACCTACCCGACCTTTAGATGCCTTTGATTCAGACATTACAGATGACGCATCGCTATTGTCTTCATCGACAATAAATTTACGCTTGCGTCTTTGTGTCTTTTTACTTTTCTTGTCATTTTCGTTCTCTAGGCCCAAACGAGTTACACAGCGCTTGCAATACCAATTACCTTCAGGCACAGTCTTCATTTTTGGCTTCATACAGAACATGTGAGTACCACCGTTACACTCATCGCAGAGCAACATTTTGTCTGGATCATTGCCGCGTCGACAAACCATACAATTTGATTTATTCGTTGAACGGGCCCACAAAATACAATCATACAAAACGTTTAAATGCAAATACACCTATAATTTCACATTTTATAATGAAAAATGATCAAGTTCTTTTGATAAATAATGTTCCCCTAAGTATAAGGTATACCTGTGAGTAGCTGGTACTCTCCATTAAGGAGACCTCCCATTGACGCAACCGATTAGCGGCACTTTGCATCTTCCGTTCCATTAATTCTTTGTCTTTTGTGAGTGGTATACCGAATGGTTCTTTGAGAAAACGTCTTTCTACTGCTTGCTCCACCTGTAATAACGCAGAGGCTAATTGTTTAACATACGACCGTAACGTATCAGAATCGTGCAAAGAAATCCCTTCATCATCACTATCCTCCGAATCTATTTCCAACGTATCTCCTAAGCTTTCTCCTGGATCACGATAAGGCTTTCCAGAGTATATTCTTTCTTCACCATCATTGATGTCGCCTTCGTTATCAGAACCATCGTTGTCATCCTCATCATCTTTATCTTCCTCAACAAGAGCAGTGTTTATATTCTGTTTTGGAGGTCCCCATTGTAATTTAGTTTGAGGATCATAGCAGCTATTGTGAAGATCTCTTCGCCATTTTTCCATGTCTTTAACTTTTAGTCTTCCCAAATCACCAGTGTAAATTTCACTTTCAAATTGCAAAATACGTTCCACAAGTGAACCGTACATTACTTCATTTAAGTCAGAACTTTCGATAGGAAAACCAAAGTTTGAATTGTTATATTTCCGATGTGTGTCAGCGAACATTTGATTGTTGAACTTCTGAAATTGCTTGGAATCTACACTCAAGCAGTTCTTCCGGGCATTTTTTAATATGTTCGTAAATTAAATCTTTGAGGGTAGTCAACTGTTCACGCAAGTCAGACTCACGTATACCAAGTGGATTTAGTGATTCTATTAAAGCATCAAGTTCTTCCTTTTTATAGAAATATGACCACCTCAGACGATCTGCATTTCTGTCATCATGAACAATGCAGTTATGAGGATCACCCGTACACATAAAGAGCTCATATTGTGTAGCCGTCGCTGCAGCAGCATTATCGATATCCACATCCATTTTATCTCCATTTACATGACCATTTGTCAAACCGTTGATAGAACCATTCTGTTGATTTTGATTTTCTTTGTCTTCCTGAGCGGCATCAGTTTCTGTAGTTTTTTTATTTGCGACCACGTTCATATTTGATTTCTTTTCTTCTTCCGTATACATTTTTAGTAAATATGCTCTTAAATCTTTACGGGTTTTCGGTAAATTTGCAGTGTTTGCTGTTACTCCGCTTCTCATTTTGTTTTTAGGTGGATTTTCCAAACAGACATCCATACAATCGGGTGGGTGTTCTACAAAAACACCGGGCATTGACTCTAGCACGTAATATTTACGATAAGCACGATCCATACCCAAATAAACAAGAAAATTAAAGAGGGCTTTGTTTAAATTATAAACCTGCTGACGATATTTCTTCTGCTCTCTTTCTGACTGGGCCAGAAGTTCAGCTATTTTCTTATTAAGTTTTTCTTCTAAAGCGTTACGTTTTTCTGCATCCTTTTTTATTTCATCTTCCATACACTGCTGATGGAATTCATTTGTCAGCGTACGTTTTTGGGTTTGTATTCTAGACAATCTTTGATTTTCTATAGTCACAAGGTTCTTCAATTCTTGCCGAGCGCTATAGGATTGTTCCATTCTCTCTTCTATAAGGTTTATTGTTCCCGAATAAGTCAGTATTTGTGCCATTAAGCACTTTAAAATACGCATGATGTCAAAAAATGGCAGTTGGTAGACTGTATAGAGTTTAAGAGCTCTTAGTATGTGGGGAAATTGTTTACGGAATATTAGACCTGGATCTTCTGATGAAGTATATCCATTTCTATACATAATACGCCACTTTTCTGCTGATTTATTTTTAACAACAGCCCCAGACGATAAAAAGTGCAAACGTAAAACTTCACTAACAGTTAGAGCATCCAAAGGCAGTTCATTAAGTTTAAATGAAAAGTGACGTTTAACATAATTGTGTGTCCAAAATCCTATGGCTTCATCAGCCTTTTTGTACTTCACGGAACTTTCTTCCTCTTCCTCCCGTTGAAGATCCATTACAGTGCCCAACAGTATGAGAATAATATCTGAAAGTGGTCCCGCCACTTCTCTAATGGTGAATGAACGAGCCATTTCAAAAAAACTCAAGTTCCCTCGAAAAACTTCGATGCCGGACAGGACACCAGCAAATGTATGCATAAATTCTCGTAACATAAATGCGTCCCCTACCAACTTCGTCGACAGAACAGTGCGTACAGGTATAAATGTTGGCAAAAGTCGCTGATCAGTTCTCTCCAAATCATCTGTTTTTGTTAACAACGCTGTACATTCTTCTTCTATTTTTTCTAAGAGTTTTGCACGCTTTTCAGCTCTTTGACGTATTTGCTCCAGGAGTTGTTCTTCTTTTTCCCGCCTTATCCGTTCCATTTCTTCTTTTAATGATTTGGCCTTCGCTTCAGATTTTTCGGCTTTCTCTTTTTCTAATTTCGCCTTTTCTTGAGCGTTTGCTGTTTTCGTAGTTGTTTTTTCACTTTCTTGTTTCTTACCGAAGTAGTTGTTAAGAGTCGATTGTTTTTTTACCTCATCGGGTTTTCTTATCTTAGCTGGTGTAAAATGAGGCATTTTTCCAATAAATAACTTTTCAAAGGTTATTTTGCGATCCGTAACATATTTCTTATAAGATTCTGGCTTAGGGTCGTAAAATGCCATCGACACGTATTACATTATTTTTAATGAACATCTGCAAATTCTCCGATGTAAACTGAAATCTCAGCCGTCTAACCTTATCAAATGGAACTGTTGCTTCTAGTTGTGACTTACCCAAGCTTTTCAGTTTGTACAATAAGTTTTCTGTATCCTCATAAACACCGTTGGCTGGTACTTTATTGTCCGGCGATTTTATCGACACCACAGTGTAAGGAGCGTACTTGGTTTTCTCTATTATTTGAACTTCCTCATTCAGAAAGAAACGTTTCCGTAAAAAGCGAAATGTAATAGCATTTAATACGTTCAATGAACTCTGTTTGGCATGTTCTATAACGAGCATTACTGGTGGTCGCAGGCTATCCTTAAACATTTCCATTTTCTTGCGTGCCCGCTTCTCGCTCTTTAAAGCTTCTGCATACGTGAGATTATCCTTACCGGTGGCTTCGCATTGCCAAACGGTTGAGTTTATTGCCATCACATGACGAAAGTAATCTCTGCGAATTACAATACAACACATATTTAGATTTTCTTGCTTGATCACATTACAAAATTTGTTGAATTAAAACTTGTTATACTTACTCGTACTGTCGGAAAATCTCTTTGGTCACCTCGCAGAAGAACACATCTTCATTATCTTGAAACGTTTCATCTTTGTTTTTTGAGGGAGCGTTATCAAAGCCATCGCGTTTACAAATAGGCATTTTTCAATAACGTTTTATTCTAAAGTAGGGTATTAACCAGCTTTCTTTGACGGATGTTTTTAGTATTCCCGACTTTTCAATTTTTTAGTATTTTTTTTTCTTTTTTTTCGAATAAAATTCCTTTTTGTTGTTTACACATGCAATTGTACGTGTATATATGTATATGAATGTGTGTGTGTGTGTTGGTGAGTAAAAAGTCTAGCAAAAGAAAATTTTCACGCCACTGAAATACTATAAAAATTCATATATTTTATAATTTATTTGATATATGCTGCCACTATTTTGATTCCTGACCAACTCAAAAATTGTTTGACAATATTTTATGTAGTTTTGATTATTTTGTTTAATGAAAAATTTAGGATTTTTTGCAAAATTCACGCGCGAAACTTATAATATGTGTTTGGCGTGCTTTTCTCTTTTTTTATGAATATTACCAAACTCCAGTAGTGTCAATATTAAACACCCAAATGGCGCTAAAATTTATGAATAGATCTAAAATTGTAGTTAGTAGAAACTGCCTAAAGTATAGAACAGAATATGACCGAAACTTCATATTGAGTTCTACAGTCTCAACTTAAACTATTCTATTTTAATGATTTACTTAGACAACTAAATATTTGGTATTTAATATATTTTGGCATAGCTTCATTTACCAAATACTCCATATTTCGTGATAGAAAAAAGATGGACAGAAAAATACTTCCAAAACAAAAACTTCGAGAACACAATTTTATACTGCGTCGGGACCTACAGTTTATAGTCGACTTCGAACGACAGTTCTTCAAGAAACTTTTTAAGCGAAATTTATTTACTTTCAGTGTTTTTTTCAGAAGACCGCTGGGAGGAAGTCGCCGGAGGAATATCGTTTCATATTTCGCTTTGCTGGATATGCCAAAAAAATCAAAGTGTTATAAGCTAAGCGTTATCTCAGTACGCCTACAGTTTACTGATGTTTGCAATAAAACTAATACATTTCTATAGGTTTGCTTAGACTCAAAAATTTTTATCATTATTCTTTTTCGAATTTTCAAAGTGTATTCCCTTTTAAGCTCCATCTGTTATAAACTTAAATAAACAAAAATGACGGTATCAAAATTTTTTGATCTGGCAGTATGAATTACACATAAAATACAGCTAACTTCACGTTAAAAACTGACATTTTGCGAATTTCTTGACTTGAAGGTACTGGAGGTGGATTTTTATTTGCAGAAAAGTTGTAGATTACATAATTTTTGAAACATATTTTAATTTATTTGGATAATATCAATTTTATCTACCTTTTTCAGAAGTGTAAAGAACCTAAAAAATGGCAGACAAAGTTGTTGAGAAGCCAGTTGGCAACCCCATGAAGTTCCCCTACACTTTTTCAGCCAAAATCGCTCAATTTCCATTGAAACACTACATTAAGAACCAATGGATCTGGCGCTACTACTTTGTAGCCTTTGGCTTATGTATTCCAGTTTTCTACAAAATTAGCAAACTCGGTAATTATCAATACAGTGTTTGTTTCGAAAACAAAACTAACCTAATTTTTATTGTTTCAATTCTTTTTGCTGTTTAGCCAACTCCCCCGAAAACAAGAAAGCCTGGGCTGAAAGTCAAGCTAAAGAACATGCCGAACATCATTAAATTTAGTGTTCATATTTCGTGGCATTCTAGACGAATGTTTCATATTTCGTCTGTTATGTATTAAGGTTTATTTCTGATACAATATACTGATTTAAAATAAATGTAAAACTCCTTGGTGTTTGTGAAACACGAAATTATTTTATTTGATTCAAAAACGTGAATTGTCAACCACGCAAAAGTATTGCCTAAGATTCACTTTTGAAGTGAGCATGAGGAATCACCAATATTGTGCTAGTTTCCGGATACAACTCTTAATAATTTTCGTTTAGTACATAACGAAACAATTGCAGATTTATTAAACAGCTTTGTTCGAAAGCAAGATTTTTAGGTTGCTATAACATTTAAGTCTTGTACTATAGAGTTGAAAAAAAGTCCTGAGCTGAAGAAAACTTTCGTTTAGGTAGTTTTTTTTTCTCATTTTGACCGTTTTGTTTCGTCAAACTAATCGAATACTTGAAACCGGAATCAGTTTGATTGTTTTATTTTTATAAAGAATTTATTTAACGTTAAAAAATCATTTGAATAATATTAATACCTTATAAAATAGACGTATATTTATAAAAGGTTATTCGGTACTAAGGAAATGATCAGCATCTATGCTCGAATATATATGGCCTTCACCAATCATGAACTCCAGTATGGGACTGAAAAAAAAAATTTAATTAATTTTACAGTATTTAATACTTTAGTGGATGGCCAAAACACACAGAATAGTGTAGGAAGACCTTCCTTCATAAAAAAAATTCTATCCAATAATTGAAAAATTCAAAAAAGCTGTGGAAACTCTCTTTTGCTTTTGGCAAAATTCGTTATCTACGAACTTTCTTTCTTTTCAAAATTATTCTTCAATATTCAATTATTGCAAATAATGCACTTACTCTAATTCATTATCCGTCATATGGGTAAATTTCCGTTTCAATTCAGAGCGACTAATACCGTCAGTGGAACGATGATTTTTGATTGCTTGAAAAACGGCCAAATGTTTTCCATCTAGTCCTAAATCACTACCAGCGCCAGCACCAGATGACTCTCCAGCAGACCCATCAAAATCCCCATAACTCGACGGTTTTTTGGCATACTCTTCAGCTTTGTACCGTGCATTTAACACTTCCAGATTGTGCGTTACCACCTCATTGGGATCATTAACCGGCAGCATTTTAAAAACCATTAACGTTTTCTGACCACCTTGCGATCTAACACTACCGAAGACGGTAGCGTACTTATTAACCATAACATCCGGAGCTTTCAAGGTGTCACCTTCTTCCAACCAATAATGAGCATCAATACGTCCGGTACTGTCCTCTAACAGATAAGTAATCTTTGTAGACGAAGTCTCAATATTTCGGACAATTGCCTTCACATACACCATACTGAAAGTCATATCAAACATTTGAAAATTACCCTCCGGCGAATTGAGGATCTGCTTTATGAAAACCGGGACAATTCCTTCGGCTTTCTTTTCAGCCGATGCACCTTCTGTAGTTTGAGTGACATTAAAATCTCCTTGAATTATTTATTAATTTATTATAATTTATTTTTTGAACTAACAGAAAAAGAAAACACAAACAAATTTGATTGAAAACTTGGTGGTGGTGGTGGTACTGCGGTATTTTTGAAAAAGTACTGAAAAAAATACAAAACTACTAAATTTTTCAACACTGAATACAATACACATTGGTTTAAAACGCTTTCATTTTGTTAGTTTAATGCATTTTCATAATTTTCAATTATACCTTGAAAAAAATGAACGTTTATTTGATTTTATTTATGGCTAATTTTATCAGTGACACATATTTTATACTTTTAACTCTTAAAATATTAGACTATCAAGCAAATATAATATAAAACAATTCTTTGTGACTGGAAGACGTATTTAAAGCTGCAGATGCTACGAAAAGTGCTGGAGGAGAGTATTTACGAATTTATCAATAATTTAATTGTAATTTAAATTCCCCATGCAAATGTATTTGATTTCAGTGTATTCATCAATGCCGTGGTGAGAGCCTTCACGTCCTATTCCAGACTCTTTGATGCCACCAAATGGAGCTTCAGCTGCCGATATAAGGCCTTCGTTTACACCCACCATACCTACTTCAAGACGTTTAGCTACTCGGAATATTTGTTGTACATTATCACTGTAGAAGTATCCAGCTAGACCGCGACGCGATTCATTTGCTTTTGCCAGAGCCTCTTCCTCCGTTTTGAACTTAATAATTGAGACAACAGGACCGAAAACTTCTTCAGTGTATATTTTCGCAGATGGTGGAATATTTGTTACAATCGTAGGCTCGTAGAATAAGCTGCCCAATTCCTTTAGGGGTTTACCGCCACACACAATATCTGCTTTCTTACAACGTGCATCTTCAACAAATGAAGATACTTTATTAAATTGCATTTCATTTACCAAAGGACCAACTTGAGTAGTTTCTTTATCTCCTGGGCCTATTTTCAAGTTTTGAACACGTTCTTTAAGTGCGGCCACGAATTTATCATAAACTCCTTCCTGTATGAAGAAACGATTGGACGAAACGCAAGTTTGGCCACAATTACGGAATTTAGATGCTATGGCACCATCAACGGCCTTTTCCAAATTAGCCGAGTCAAAAACAATAAATGGTGCGTTGCCGCCCAATTCTAATGATACCCTTTTAATACCATCCGCTGACTGCCGGAATAATATTCTGCCAACTTCGGTTGAACCAGTAAATGAAATTCCTTGTATATCGGGACTTTTGCAAAACAGATCACCTATAGGAGCAGCTTTATTCGTGGTCACTACATTTACAACACCTTTTGGTATACCGGCTTCTTCAGCAAGTTTGGCAACAGCTAAAGCTGTAAACGGGTGTATCTTCTGCTGGTTTAATAACAACTGTACAACCTAAAATATGTATTTTTATTGGATAGTAAATTAATTTGTTTTGTTCTTATATATATTTGGAGTAATAATGGTTTTTACCTGCAGCTAGAGCTGCGCCAGCTTTGCGGGTAATCATTGCCAATGGAAAGTTCCAAGGTGTTATTAGAGCAGCTACACCCAGTGGCTGTTTCATTACTATCAATTCACGATTTGGTACTGGAGCTGGTACTATTTCGCCGTATATACGTCTGGCTTCTTCGGCAAACCATTCCATAAAAGCATTTCCATAAAACACTTCTGCCTTAGACTCTACAATAGGTTTCCCTGATTCTGCAGTCATAATTTCAGCAATTTCTTGTGTATTCTTCTCAATTAAATGATACCAGTTCTAGATACATATATACATACAATTTAAACAAAACATTAAAATTAAAACAATAGGTAAGTTGCTTTATTCATTTTCATATTCCAATGTGTAATACCTTTAATAACTGTGAACGTTGTTTTGCAGTTAGTGAAGTCCATTCCTGCGAGTAGAATGCTTTTTTAGCAGCAGTCTATGGCCAACTGAGCAGTCTTTCTCATTCATGTTGGGTACGCTGCCGATGATTTGACCATTTGCTGGATTTTTTACATCAAATGTTTGACCACTAATGGCTGGTACCCATTGTCCACCGATTAGGCCTTTCGAGCACAGGAGGGAGGACATTGAACGTATCCTTTGACATAATTCCTTGTGCTTTACCACACATAAAGTACTTTTTCGCAACATTATCGATTATTCTATAATCACTTTATCTTACTGATTATTTTAATATTTTATTTAAATTTAGGCCAAACTAGACCAACAATTATTAAATATTGTATATACAACTTGTATATTCTAATTCGTCTGCAATGCTAAATTTTTGGAACTTTTCCGTTTTCTGGTTGTCGACTAGTTTATTTCTTGATTAATTCTAATCATTTCAATTGCTGTTATGTGTTGTTTTTATTATATGTTAAAGGGGAAAGGGGACTATAAATATTCTCTTAGTTCGCGGTACTAAAGTGATAACAGAGAGAGAGTAAGATTTGAGAAAATATACTGTGTTGCCATTGCTAAATATTTCCAAATACATATCAACATTGTCTTGCACCCTGTTTTTATCTACAACTGAATTAAAATAATATGTATTTAGAAAATTTTTCTAATAAATTTTTATAAATTTACAATAACTATACATTTTAAGTTGACAGAATTATATCTAATCAAGCATTACTGTTTACCGTGTTGGTAATTGTGATGATAATATGTTCCTTTAAGTAGTACATACATATGTGTGTACTTGTCAAATTGTCATTTTCCCGCCTAACACTTTTTCTGGCTAAAGACGGAATCACGTCGAAGCTGTCATACGTTCAACTGAAAAAAGTCGATATATATACGCATATGTGTTTTCTAAGGCATCACAAAGTGCTTGACAAGTTTTAACTTTTTTAAAACTTGATTACTTTGACTCGGTCTTGAAGCCGAGTCACATGAATCAGTTATACGTTATACTTTAATAACGTGAACGTAATCATTGCTCCCGCCTCATAATACCGGAAATATTCAAATAGTATAAGAAAATATTCTTCATTTGGATCAGTTAATATTAGATTATTATGATAATGAGTTCTTTGCGATCAGGCGTGTTTAAAGTGGCATCAGGTGATAAGAAATATCTAAATATAGCTTTCATAGTTTTATAGCTTTCACATAAAACTTTGATCTCGTTTTCATTTAAACAAAACAAAGTTTCTAACATTTTTTTCCAAAGCCAGTCATATAGTTTGTTTATATGATTTGTATTTAAATTTATTAGCATAATGAGACTAAAGTTAATGGTTTTATATACATTAATAAATACCAATCGCTTCCAGATTTTAGGGGAAAAACATGCAAGTAATTAAAAATCTAAATTGCAAACAGTGAGCGATATAAGTATTAATTTTTATCAAAGAAAAATGTTTGTTTTGTTTGGAATCTAAATTATTGCAAAGTTGAAAACAAAAGCTTAGATTAACAAAATCTTAAATTAATATTAAGAATCAAAAAATTACTTTTAATTTATGCGTACATAGTTAGTAGTTAATCCATCGTAAGCATCTATTATAATTGCTATCACAGACTACTGAAGCCTCTAAATTTTTCGATACATCTTAGTAGGTATTTTTCGGTGGAATATTCTATATCATGTGACAAGATCCAAAGACCTCCAATATTAAAATTTAGTGTGATGCTTTTAAATATTTTTCAAATTTACAATAAATTATTTTTCGAATATAATCGAATTATTTATTTCTCTATCGCTGAATAATAGTTCAGCTGTTCGTTTCTTTAATTCTACTTGGAAACCAACTTTTCAGAACGGCTTATGGGACTAAGTTTAGAATCGTCTGTGGACCAATAATTTGTTTACTTTTTTATCCAGCTTATAATATTTTTACATTTCTAGCGTAATTATATTGAGAAAAAGTGTTATTTCAATGCGTTTTAAATTTTCTGAAAAAGTGGAGTCAGTAGAATACTTTTGTGGAGTATTGTACGCTTAAATAAAATACATAGGCATTTATGTATGTTCATACAATAATCTTCTAGCACAAATAAAAAATATTTATCAAGTATGAAAATTAATATTCTGACTCTGCCAAAAATTTCTTAAGAAAAAAACTATAAATCAATTAAACACATACTCATACAAATATAGTTTTCGTTTTCGATACTTAAATGGAGGGGGGTACTAAATGTGCGCACGTATGTATGCATATATAGAATAAATGTTGATACCCTACACGCAATAAACAATTAAAATAATTCTTATTGTTATATATAATAACAGTCTACAATTGTATTGATTAAACAAAATCAATGAAAAATATCATTAGTTTTAATAAGAAAAATTAACATTTGTCTTTAAAATTTATAAGAACACAATAATTAGAAATTATTCAACATTTCCGTATAGAACTCACATATAATATTATATTAATTTTGTAACAACATAAACTATATTATTATAATTTGATATTATATTATATAGGGTATCATATAAAAATTAAGCATCAAGAAGGCGGCAAAAAATTATAAATACAAAAAGAAAGGTCTTATCAAAGACGACAATACCTTAAACGCACAGAGGCCACAAACAAGTTAAACGCATGTTTGTAGCTTTTCGACTTGTTTAAGTGAAAAGCGTTTTTTATAAGTATCGCAAAGAATATGTTTATGTAAAAATATGTATGTATTATCATTCATTAGGGTGGTATTGCAATTACTAACTATTGTACATATAAATTTTTACTCATCCAAGCTATTATTTATTTATAATCGCATGATAGCTGAAGAACTATTACGGTTAAATTAAAGTTTATGCATAGAAGTCGTGTCTATTATCCATTGACCTCACCATCCAATCCAAAAATCATACATTGACGACATTCATTTGTGAATACACATCATTTTCCCGTAATTTTGAATGATACATGTACTTGAAGGTGTTAATATTTTTGCGCATATTTCAAGCGCTTTTCGATCTGTACTCTTTTTAAATAAGTTTAGTGTTATTTTTCAGTTTTGTACTTTGTCTCCTGTCTTGTAGTCATCTATTTCATATTCCTTTGTATGTAAGGCTGCATTGGTTGCTATATATACTCTGTTAGTAATTCAGTTCTGTTGCACTACACCGTGCTTAGATCATAACATTAGAATATAATATGCAATTGTATTGTACTTAGTCAAATAAAAAAATTATGGTAATTTATGTACATATGTATAAATTTTTAACTGTTTAACAACATATCCTTAACTCAACTAACGATTGTCTAACACACAGTGCTTTGATGATGAACAGAGTACATAATTGGTAGCTGTGTTTTTCAGTAGTACAAGACCATTCGAAGGATGTTTTTATAAAACTAGCTAAATTTATAGTTTATGGTTTTTAAGGCAACATCGATATTGTTTGGCTAAGGACTAGAATAATTTTTAAATCATGTACGTATATTATGTTCACCTTTTCTTTTAACATTAAAAAGAGAAACTTAACAAATATTTGTAATGCCCTAATGTACAAATGTCTTTAAACTATACACAATGTTCATACGTACATATGTATGTATGCACATATTGTATTATACTCGTATAAAATTGTAAATTTCTTTAAACCTGATGTTGGAGTCTACAAACTGCACTTTAATTTAAGATTGAACTCAAGTCAAGCATATATAGTTAGATTCATGTCTTTGACTGTCTTTAGTTGGCTTTGGTTAAGTGCATTGGTCTGATCGAAATTATAAAAGTGCTAAAACGGCAATTTTTTTTTTATTTTTCTGTTAAAGAAAATAGCTGTAGAAAGTGGTATGCAAAATTACATCAGTAGCATTTTTTTAATACTACAATAAAATAAAAATATTTGTAATAAACTAGAAAAAAATATCATCTTTTAAAAGAATCTGTTTTAAATAATAAACATATGTATGTTGTACATAGCTTGAAAAATTATTAAACATTTAATTTAGCTGAAATTAAGTTTTAATTTGATAATGTGGAGAATACTTTGCTGTACATACAACCTTGTTTGGAATTTTTAATCACTGAACTAAACGCATCTCGTTGAAATCCTGAACCAGCCATCATTAACTTTTCATTTGTCTAAAATTACATTTAATTTCATAGTTAAATAAATTTAAAACAATTTTGTAATCGAAAAAACAAATAAAAACAACTTATTATTATATAAAGTGGCGGTTATTTAAAAAAATGTTTAGATTACTAACATACATACATAGTTCTCGGGAAGAACTTGTAATTCAAGCAGAATTGTATACTTATATGTATATTTAAGTCGTGTCCAATATCCAAATTTCGTATTAAAATATGTTAAAATAAATTTCAAACATTTCGAAATTGTGTACTAGTGACTAACGACTGTAGTTCACATTATTTGATGTTGATCCAGTTTAGTATAGGCCAGCGTATAATTTTTCATTTGGCCTTTAATGAAAATAAAAATGTACAAAATTTGAACTTGTTAAGCGCGAACAAATAATCTTTAAAATATGATATCTGAAAACCTACATTTTTTGAAATTTCCAATTTTCAGAAAACCATCACATTTTATTAGATCAGGTTTTTTTTATTTAGTATTTTGGTGTCTTTTTAACAGTATAAAAGCAAAATAACTGTCGCATGACTTTAACTCTCACTTTTAAAATACGACATTTTTTCTATAAGTTTTTGTACGTAATGTGCTATGATGTAAATATTACATTTGTTTCTTTTACTCTTAGTTTACCCCATGTATTTACATGTAATAAATATTTTATTGCTTTCTGTTTAAATAAACTGTTATATTTCTTATTTCAGTGGCACCAGTTATTACATTTTATAAATCTGGTAACCTTTATGAATTCAACCCTCTAGAAAACGAAATTTGATTGAAAAGAAAAATGAAAAACATATTGAAAAGAAACAGCCGAAAAGTGAATGTGAGCAATTGCGGAACGTTAGATTGTTCCGAGAAACAGCCTGAGAAAGAAGTTGAAATTTATAAGCCCATCTCTGAAGATACTGCTGCAAAACCTCAAAATAATTCTACAGATACTAATATTAAAGGTAAGAACTTATTATTTTTATAAAAATAAAATTCAAAAAAATAAATATGATTTTAAGCATCTATTTTGTATAATAATAAATTGAGGCACACCCTTGAACCAAAAATTAAATGTATTTTATTTTCCATAATGCATTTCTTATTATACACACTTATTTTTCTGTATTCGCATATTGAGTGAAAAAAAAAAACAATTTAAATAAAATCCCCTGTGCACTCTCCACGTGTCAACGTTCTAAAGGAAAGAAATAATACTCGACAGTAATTAACGAACATAAAATATTCACGCCAAAGGAGTACATTCGTCTTCTGTATACTAAAATATTAAGTGGCTATTGCGTCAGCAATTTTAGGAGAAAATTAAATACCACAATTGATACGATTTCCATTCAGGAAATGAAAGTACAATACAATTTATTATTTATAACGTACATAATGGCATATTATTAATCGTATTAAATTTTCTCTGAATACTTTCCACATACCTATGTACACTCATATGTATGTATGTATATAAGCATCTACAGTTAATATCTTTATTAATCTGAGCTTTTATTAATTGTAAAATTTGTTCTGCAGAAACGAATGAAAAGAATATGCCGATAAAAATATTTCTAATTCTGATTTTAATTCTAAAAGTAATTTAGGTATTTTGAGATATTACTCAATATATTGGTCTGTTCATTAATAGTAATGTAGATCTTAAAAATATTTGATGTATTTGAGTTTATTTAGATGTATTGAGAATGACATAGAGCGGCGGTGCAGTGCTACAGTCTAGAACTCTGGTGGCAATCGATACCACGAACCACATATTAATAGGCTATCATACTTTCTAATTGGACTTCCAAAAGATGTTTCTATAATCTGGTATACCCGATTTTAAATCTATAAACTCAAGTCGGAAATTAATTTATTTTATAATACGGATATTGTAATTTAAGGCATTACGACCTTTAAACATTTTGATAATCCAAAGTTTTTCTACTTCAAAAAGAATTAAATTAAACTCGAAAGTGAATACATTTTTTTAATTATCTTCCCAACCATAGGTTGGGAATATTATATTATATATTATTATATCTCTATTATATTATATTTCCTTTACTCTCATGATATGTCATGCTTTCATACGTTCTAAGATTGTTGAATAAGCTATGGTCGACATAAAGTACATTGTAGTAGTGTAATTCATTAAAGGGAGTAATTTTGACAATTCGAAGATTAAATCGCACTATAAATCATAGAGAGCATCATCCACAAATGACCATATTTTATCTGACACTACCTTAAATCTTCTTTGGTCACTGAAATTTATAGAAAATAATTAATCTTAATTTTTTCATTTTGTTAGAACAATTACTCAGGTTGAATTGGACGAATATTAAATTATACATACATACATTCGCTTTAAGTTATATATTAGCATTGTAAGTTAAATTAGTTTAATAAATATAATTGAATAGATCACATTCTTTATTTTTAATACAAATGTATAAAGTGAAGTTATTCTTTGTTTGATTAAACAAATACATATATTTTATGCATTATTTGTTTGTTAATTATATATCACTTTATATGATTATGATTACTTTATTATATTTATGAAGATGCTTTATAAATTGTCTAGAAATTAAGTAATAAAATAAGTCAACCTACAAATGAATATTACTGTGCTCGAATAATGAATATGCTTTACAGTCAACCGCTGCTTGGTTTTAATAAATCATTTTTTTTATTAACATGATAAGACAGCAGTAGCTCGTTATCATTATCCCACGGCAATTAATCTACAATATTTACAAAAAAAAAAAAAAAAAAGGAGAGTTCTTAATAATTATAAAAATTTATTTTGTTTATTGGCAGAAGAAGGACAGCATTCAGAATCATCAGAAAAACCTATTACGGAAGTAGCTTTAAAAGAAGATATTTCTGTAGCCGATACGAAAATGGTTCAGGAAGAAAATAACGTGAATGATGGTGCCGATGAGCAAATGTTGGGTGCCGAAGACAATGAAAAATTGGCAGAAAAACGTGAAGAGGTCAAGTTTATTAAGGGCGATCATCAAAATGGGGATGCAAAAATTGATATTGGTGTAGTTAATGGAAAGGTAAGACTGCATTTGGAAAATTTTTTTAATTAAATTTAAGAATTAAAACACAATAAATTCTTTAATATTTCCTGCAATCCTCTTATGTAGGATAAAGAAGAGGTTCGTACAAATAAATTAATTCGTAATTCAAATTTAGAAGTATTTGTGAGAAATGTTTCAAAAGTTTTTCTTTTATTATTTATTTGAATACATTCCAAATTATATTTTTAATATACTTAATTTAGATTTAAATTGCAAGAAATGTTTAGCTGTCTTTAATATTTAGTTTATTTTTACTCATTTATATAGGCTTTCACGGGCATGACAAAGGAAGAGCTGATGAAGTATGCCAATGATCCTTTTTGGGTACGCTTACGTTGGATATTTTTCATTGGCTTCTGGCTGGTTTGGTTAGGCATGCTTGTCGGTGCCGTTTTAATTATTATTGATGCACCTAAATGCGCTGCCCCCGAACCTTTGCCATGGTATAAAAGAGGTGTACTAGCCAAATTCCCCGATTTCACAGCAAACAGCGACAACGTAGAGTTGGCTAGCCAAATGAAAGCCAGTGGTGTTATTTATGAAATGCCAGCAGAGCTAACTTATAACGTACGAGAGCCTGAGGTGGAAGAAAAAATTAAAAACATTCTCAATCAATACAAAGATACTAAAATGCATGTTATTCTGGATATTACGGCCAATTATGTTCCCAAAACATCCAAGCTTATGCAAGAGGCATTACAAAATGAAACCAAACGTTCTGCATTTGTCTGGGTTCAAAATGCTGAAGTACCCAATAATTGGTTGTCTTTAGTAAATGGTACTGCTTGGGATGAAGTCTCGTCTGGCAATTACGTTCTATCCCAATTCGGTGACGGACTTTATGATCTGCATATGAATGACAGTATAGTTAAAGAGGAATTGAGTGATGTGCTCCGTCATGTGATTGAATTGGGTGTTAGAGGCATACGATTAAAGAATACAAAATTCTTCATATTATCGAAGAACTTTAAGGATGAATCTCTGGCCAAGACCAATAATTATGATTTAGACCAATATGGCTTCTGGACACATAGTCAAACAACATTCCAAGAGGGACTAGGACATGTTCTTGATGAATATCGTACTGTAGTTAAAAACGCCTCTGCTGAATCGTTCCTTTCAGTGGCTGATGATATTATACGCCCACAAATTTACGAAATCAGCAATAATAAGATGGGCATCGACATTCCTATTTATGGGCAATTTGTAAAGAATTTGGTAGCACCTCAAGGAAAGAACTTGCGAACTCAGCTGTTGGAAATATTTAAAGAAGTAGACAACAACTGGGTACAATGGAATGTAGCCGATTTAGGAGAAAATACTTCCGCTTCTAATCAATTAGCTGCTTATTTATTCTTATCTCTTTTACCCGGCACACCTGTAGTTACTGTAGGCTCTAAAGTACATGACAACATTAATAAAACTGTTTTCAAGGAAATAGAAAAGTGGCGTTTGTCACCCTCATATATGCACGGTGATTTTGATATGTTGAATACCGATCCACTAGTTGGTTATACCAGGTAAAAATCTTTTTAATTAGTATCTATTAGTCTTAAACTCATTATACTGAAATTTATTTAACTAACTAACTTTCCTCACAACTTATTTCATTGTATTTTTATCATAATGCTAACAAATTAAAATGGTTTATTATTAAACGTCTAGGCAAAGGTGAGGAAATTCGTTTCTTAACATATTAAAGTCACATTTTGTGGGATATTATTTTTACTATTTATTATCATTATTTGGTTATAATTTTTGTATTAATTTCTTGTATAGAATCAAGTCAGGCAGCCCAGGCTTTTTAGTGATTTATAATCCAACAGAAATCAGTCAAGAGGTTAACTTGGGTAATGGTAGTTTCCCAGAAACAATGACAGTACAGGCTGTTAGCAACAACTTGAATGGAACTTTAAGGTATGTTGTACTATAGAATATATTTGGCCTTAACTCGATTAATATTTTTTTTTTCTGTTTCTTTTTCACATAGTGGCAAAATTCCAATTGGTGATTTGAAGTTGCCTACCTTGTCAACAATTGTTCTTTCCTATGTTCCCGTCAAGTCGGATTAAAGGGAGAAATTTTAAACTCTAATAAAAGAAAAGTTTTACTAAACATTGAATCAGAAACTATTACTTTCATTGCTCAAATGATAATTAAAAAAAAAAAAATACTATTTGCTTAAAATAAATATTGAAAGTTCATTAAATCTGCAAATCATATTGTTTTGTTTTAGTTAAAACGTGTGAAAATAGTTCGTAGTCAGATACAACTTGTACTTCAAGCTATATTGTTACTAATAAAACGTGGCCTTTAACTTAGTATTACAAAAGCGAAGTTTACATATTGCAATTTCCTATTTATAAATCCCAGCCCATCTGTCCATTAGGAAAACGAACATGTAAGTTCAGTTTGATGAGAATTGAATGTCAAAATCATTAATATGATTATTTTGAATGCAGAAGGCTTTATTTTTTTATAAAATCTGATAAGAAAAATCTAATAATAGATAGATATTTTCTCTTTTTTTTAATTATTTTTATATGTCTCATGGCTTTCCTATGAAAAACACTTCCCTGCAATGCTTTTCATAGGGTAGTCAAATTAATTTTAGAAAGTCGGTCGTCGTTTTGTAGGGAAGATCACTTGTTAGAGGCCTAATTTGTCAAATGTCTCTGCTTAGTTGAACAAGTTATATTCTTTTAATAGGTCTGGAGTTTTCCCAAGTAACAATTATGTATAAATGAACGTTTGTAAATGCAACATAGCACTTTATTGATTAATCACATATTATAATAAATAAAGGAAAACTCTATAAAACCCAAAAAACTAACAATATCTATCATTCCAGTGCCACGTTTATCAGATGCTGCTGTTGATTTATTTCTTTTTTCAGTAGTTTCGATTCCGTATCAACTTCAAGCTTTAGTGATTCTAACTTGATTTTGAAGCCTTGTATTTCACTGTGCACCATTTCCAGGCATTTCAAGTCCTCTATAAATTGTTCAAACACTTTCCACCAGACTTCAGTTGTATTTGCTGATGTTTCAGAAGATACCTTGTTATTGTTTGCAATGGGTTGTTCCACATCAACCTGAAATGTTTCAATATCAGATAAAACCTCATCTAAAGTTGGCGCCGAAGGTGGTGTTATGTTTTTATTATTTTTAGGTTTCTTAAACATATTCGATTCCAATTAATTAATTCTTATTTTGTGGCACTTGTTGTTGGTAATATAAGAAATTATTTATAATTGTAGACTTAAGTCTACAATGCAAATGTAAATAGTGATTAAAAGTGTTGCTAACTTGTCTGTTCAACAAGATAAATATCGTTGAAGGAAAGTTTCGCAAATATTTTAAATATTAAATAATAAACAAATCACAGAATTGTTAAATTGTTTTGTTTGAAGTAAACTAACTTTTACTTTAAGGCTTCAGTAGGAAAAAATAATCCTGTATAACATCACTTTATACCTCAATTAACATCCAGGATATAAAATATAAACTAAGTGATATATAATTTAACTTAAAAACAAAATTTATGCAATTATTTTTAATTTTATTTAAGAGATTCTACACTGCAAATGACATTTGTTTTTGTATATTATTAAAATAATATTATGTGACTAGTGGAAGTTGTTGTCTAAACTAAAGCGTTATTATTTTAGCTGCAAATAAACAGCTGGAGTAACCAACACTTGAGATTAAATGAAATTGCAACAGTGCGTAAGCCACTTTTTACCGCCTTTCAATTATTGTTTTTGTAAATTAGCGTGCAGATTGGTGTTTGTGTTGTGAGTAAATTTAAAATATTGAAGGAAAATCGAAAGAAAATCCGTGTTATTTGTTAAGAAAATGACGAATACAAGTGTTAATAACGCCACTATGCAACAGCGTAATATTGAAAATGCCTCAAGAGCTAAAAATCCTTTCGAATCTCTGCCAGATGTTTTGGCGTATAGAACGGGTTCGACAGAGTACATTCTTTATAGCCGGACCAAAAATGAAATGGATACAAAAACGTTAAAGTGGGCATTTAAGTTGGCAGAACGAAATGTGTCACCATTTTATAAAACATTAAGTATGGGCTGGCAGCCGAAAGTAAAGCAGAGTGATCTGAATAAAACCTGGGCAAGATATTTGGTAGCGGTCGATGCAAATAAAACACCTGTGGCCTATGCAATGTTTCGGTTTGATATGGACTATGGTCACAGTGTGTTATACTGGTAAGAGTTGAAATTTATGTTAAAAATTTGAATAATAATCTTACAATTATAACTTGTAGCTATGAAATGCAAATAGAGCCGAGCGCCCAGAGAAAGGGATTAGGCAAACACATGATGATGGCCTTGGAACAATGTGCAAAGCATTGGAAAATGGAAAAGGTAGTTCTGACGGTACTTAAAAATAATGAAAATGCCCAAGCATTTTTCAAAACAATTGGCTTTACCTTGGATGATTCCTCCCCTGACATTCTGGAGAAAGCGGACTATGAAATTCTTAGTAAAACAATTAATTTAGCCTAAGAGAAAATCAACTAATATTAACACGCTAACAATGCAGTCAAAGACATTTTAACTTAGATGTATAAATCAACTTTATTACTAACAAATCAAGAACGAATTACAGATCAATTCTCAAGCACTTAAAGAAAACGTTTAGCCTGTTCCTCCATGTATTTAGCCATACGTATGTCTTTGGCACTAAGACCACCCACATCGTGTGTAGACATTGTTACCTGGACTTTGTTGTAAACATTGAACCATTCAGGATGATGATTCATTTTTTCCGCTAACAGTGCAACACCAGACATAAAACTGAAAGCTTGATTAAAATCACTGAATAAGTATTCCTTATAAATTGCGTCACGTCCATTGACCATAGACCAGCCAACATTTAAAAGCGGCTGCAGAACTTCAGCACGTTCTTGTTCGGTAAGTTTAGCCTAAACATAAATATAAAAAAATTGCAATTTTGCATTACCATTAAACAAATAAACAATGTAACCAAACAAAACAAAAACCAGTTTTTTTAAAAATTTTAATTAAAATTTTTTTTCTTAAATTAAACTTTTTTAGTTAATTTTTACTTTCACTTTTCTGTCATTCATGTCTTATCAATACTTTTATGACCTTAAAGTTCAATTGTTTATACATTTTCAAAAGGCTGGTTTAACTTTAAAATTGTTGGTTTAATGACTCAACAAGTGTTTAAATATTCTTTTTAGGAATATATACGTATATACATATGTATTTTAGCTCCTTTTTGTGTATATCTAAAATATTTACCATTTTCTTCTTCGTTTTACTTTGCGTGTTGACCGCTGCTGCTGTGGTAGATTGCCTGTTGGTAACTGTTGGTCCCACAAATCTTGTACTCTCAGTAAACCTCAATCTCTTACTTGTACTTCAAAAATATAAAAATCCAAAAAGTGCTTTTAAAGCCTATCATCAATAAAGCTTTCGAATGCAATGGGAAAAATGTTTACATCTCTCGGCTTACCCGATTTGGTCGTAAGATGGTAAAAATTTCAGTTGCGGTCTGGAGATACTGCATGCTCTTCCAATATATTTACTTTTCAAATGGAATGCTATTATTTGTATTTCTTTACGGATAAACATTTCTTTTCTCCTGTTTTATATTTTTGTTTGTTTTTTGTACAATATTCTCTCGACAGATATGACCAGCTGATTGACTGAGCAAAGGTTGCCATATTGTCTGTTGCAATTAACGTAAAATCTACTAGCACAGGGTGATAACGATCGTTTTATTGTAAACTCGTCGATAACACAAAACATTTCGTTTGGAAGCATCATGCATATGACATTGCCTATGGGATAGTCCATCTATTCGAAAGTTTACAATTTGATATAAAGATCATACTTGTATGCCTCTTTACGTTAGCAGAAAAGAGTATTTTAGTGAAATTAAATTTATTATAATACCTCCCTTGGTCTTTATTTAATGCTACGCAGAAAATTTGATAAGATAAATAACTGCCATTTAAAATTTCCGGAAATAATTGTTTGAAATTTTTAAATTATAAAATGAATAATTGCTACATCTTAATTTTCGCAATTAAATCCTTTGCAACTGGCTTAAGCGCGAGCCGTATACGTTAATGGTGACCATTTTATATTATCCTGCTAGCCTCAAACTGGCACAGAAAATTCATGATACGAAATTTTTATAAATTAAATTAATGATATAAAGTTATCCGTTTGCTCCGCTAAATATTTTCAGTAATCGTGCTGTATGCTTGTCTGTATACATACAAATCCATCTTACATGTAAGCATGGAGTGAATTTTCTACGTATAAGCAAATATTAGGCAATCTTCAATACTAGTAATCTTCCTTAATCGGTTCTTCTTATGGCGTTAGTTGTTTCCGAAATGATTTTACAAATTGTTTGCATATTTATTATAATTTTGCAAAACTTGGGTACAAAGAACCCAAATAAATATGAATTAGTAATTAATTGGGGGTCGCCGTGGTCTAATAGGTAGTGTGCTGGCTTAAAAAAAAAGTGTTTTTTCGGCGATTTCTTCTCTTTCTCTTCTTGTTTCTCAAAAATCTGTCGTTCGGAGTCGACTTTAAATTCTAGGTCCCGCCACTTCTGTATAAAATTAACACACACAACATAAGTGATGTGAGAAACTGCGGGCTTCTTGGGACTGTCTAATGCAGTAGACTGTCTAATGGTGAAGGTACAGTCACCAGCAGCAACTCCTTTCCTTACCGTTCGCAGCTTCCTTCTTTCCACCTTTCCCAAAAACCTACACAATGCACTGCATGAGTAGGGGCCATCCCCTGAATGCAGGTTTTATAAAAAAAAAAATCAATGAAATTAAAATTTTACGGTTACATTTTCACCACATATCCGAAACTGATTAATATTCACAAACTTCAGAATTATTGCGGAAACAATTTAAAATTCAAATTTTTTGTTTATTCAATCTATGCTTTTTATTAAAGGCAAACACAAAATAAGATATTTAGAGAAAAAACTGACCAATTATTGCTTAAACTGAGCTTACACTGTATATTTAGAGAGTGAAACATTCATAAAGATTTAACTCCTGTGTTCCCCTTCCTCCACTTCATTGTTATAATAATCATAGTCTGGTGGATGGGTTGATGTTTTAAAAACGTTCTTTGACGTTGTAGCTTGTATAGAATTCTCGGTGGCACTGTCTACAGTTTGAGAATTTTTTGTAGAAATTTTGCTAACATCCTCCTTAAGCACAGCAGAGTTAGTCGATGAACCCCAAATTTTAGGGATTTTCGGTAGTCTTACGCCATCTCAAGCTATAGCGGCTACGTACAAATGGTTTGAATGTACCAGCTTCACATGCTAATCAATTAAATTCTTTTCATGTCCATAATAGTTCCTTAGTATTGCAGTTAATTATACATACCAAAAACAAATCCAAATATTAGCGATAATTATAAATATTAAATTAAATTTCGGCTTCATTTTTCACTTATAGATGCTAAATTACAGACTGTCATCATTGTTGTATCGTCAACTCCTTTTATACGTTCCGTATGCGGTTAATTTATCACCACCATGTGTTGGGTATATTCCCTTGGGATTATTTGTGTCTGAACTCCTTGTTCATTTATGAAAGGTTATTGAAGAAGAAAAAAAATATTCTGTTGAGTATAGTATTTGTTGTTTATCCATACATAATATGTAACAATATATGTATGTATATGTGTACGTACATCATATGATGATATACTATGTTATGAAGATCACTCTTTTTGACTTGTTGCAAATTTTGATTACATTCATGTGAATGGATTTCATATGGTTGTTGTCGTTCTTGTTTTTTATTTTTTGAAAATACCACATGTGTTCTCTAGAGTTTGAGGGTGATGTTAAAGGTTCTTTGACATTTTATTTTACTTTATTAGTCTGTTGCACTTATCCTCATGCGCTTAAGAGAAAATTGTTTGAAAATATGAGATTCATGGTATTCGATTTGAATAGAAACCAAATCATGGCATTTATGTAGGTCTCTTAATCTGCTTAGTTTTTGTTCTTATTCAAACTCACATCTTTAGTTCCTCTTTTGTCACTTGGAGTTGATTATTGAATTGTTTAACTAAATAGACTAGGAGACTTGGTCTGTTTAATTATATAGTATCAAATAATTAACAATATTTTAATGAGATACTCAAATAACAATATTTTATTTTTTGATTATTTTTTATTTTTATTAAATCGGGTTCAATTCATCCTTCTTCTGGTGCATTTTAAATAAATTTAATAGTGGCTTTACTTAAGCATATACATATGTACATACATACGTGAAAGGAAATCTTAAATTCGATTATACATACAAGGATACAAATCTGTAATAAATATTAACCTACATACATAAATTTCTCTAACATTAATTTAGAATTACTGATGAGCAACGTCAAAGACACAATTACAATTTAAGATTGTTTAGCTTTGGCTCCAGACGGTATTGGTGGAGGTGGAACATCTGGTACATTGCTGTCTTTACTTTTTGAGCCATTTTTTATGTTTTCAAAACTTGGTTCTGGTGCTGGTTCTGGTTCTGAAGGCGGTACAATTTCAGTGGGCGGTTCGCTAGGAACGGTCGTCATGGGCGGAGCCGCTGTGGGTATTGGAGATGATGGTTGAGCTGACTGAGGATCTGATTTGTCTGTAGGTATTGCATTGCTTAAAGGAAACTGGGGTCCAGTAGGTAAATAGCCATAAGGTGGCAAAAATTGTTGTCTTAAACCGGGTAAAGTGTTGTAGTATAGTGGGGGAAATTGATTAAATCTGTATGGTGGTAGGTGATATGGCAATGGTGGAGCATTTGGTGATGGCCCATAGGGAAATGGATGATATGGCTGCGGTTGTCTAAGGGGTATTAGCGATGGTGGTAGACCATATTGGTTTAATGGTATTGGTAATTGTTCGACTGGCATTTTACTGGGCGGGCTCGGTTCTTTTGGTATTTCAGATGGTTGCATTGCCATTGTTGGGGGCTGCATTGTAGGCGGTGATTGCTGCTCTAGACCTGTAGGGTGGTATTGATGACTCTTGTGGCTTTTCCGATGCTGGTGCGGTTGGTGGGTTTTGAGCTAGGGGTTGTGCTTGTGATAGTGGCTGTGCTAGCAAAGGTTGATGCATAAGTTGTGGCGGAAATTGCGGTGATGGTAGTGGATACGGTATCTGTCGTTATATTAAAGTTTATATTAGATCGTTTAATTAAGTTCCAGTTTTTTCACATACCTGTTCTCTGGGAGTTAAAGCTGGTGCTATGGGTTGAGCTAGTCTTACCACATGTGGATTATATATACCATAGGGATTATAAGGTCCATAATGTGCTATACCCGACTCATGTATAGTCGGCTGTATGAGTGGATATGCCCGACTTTGTACCAAGTCTTCGTCTGTTGTTATTAAAGCATTATACACTTTTGGTTTACGTCGTAAAGCGGCTTTTCCCTCACAGTTGGTAACCGTCACTGTTATAGTGACCAACATTATTAACAGCTGTCGAATAGAAAAAGTATTAAGTTCCTATAATGCTTATAAATATTTAATATTGGGTGTGTTTTAATGTTAAGAATTTACTTCAGTTAAATATAAATGGTATGTGGGTTTTGTGACGTGACAATCAATAAATTTTAGATTTGTGAGTTAAGGCCTTCACGCTTAAAGATACTTTGTCAATTTCCATTAGGAATACAAAACCCTAACAGTCTGCCTTCGTGTGAAAGAGGTTTTGAATAATGACTTCAAATTTCTTTAAGAACTTTCATTGAAATATTGTACATTGTAGAAACAAAATTACATTAATACAATTATTTTTTGAAACTTAATACGATTTTGTAAAACTAAAATAATAAACAAGACGGAAGAGTGACTTATGAAGGATATCAAATTAGCTCATTAATTGCCATTTAATCATACTAACAATTCTTCTAATCCAATTGTACTTGATTGACATGAGTAATGTTTAAAGTTTGACAATAGTTTTGTCAATTTATGGTTAAGAAATCATATTCAAATGAAATGTACTTTTATGATCGATCGATTGATCGACTGATTACAATTTTCAGTATCTAGTATCCATTGATAACAATGTGGTTTTGTATGGTTGCTCTTTGTGTCAATACATAATAAAACATTTTTGATTATACTACTATAAAATTAAATATTGTTGAATTGTTATTTAAGTACGTATGTATGTATGTCTGTTTGTATATACATATGAATACTATCTCCTTTAATTTATAACCAGTTAGTCTTGTTATACTTATAGTATGTATTGTATCAGTCAGTCTATGGTAACTCCCAGCTTTAAATTCTTTGTATAGAATTTTCTGTTGTCTGATCATGTTAAAAGCATGTACAGTGTCTACTGTAACATTTCGTATAAAAGCACTCGTGTTGAAATGTTGCTTACTGTTCTGCTTACAGGATTGAAACTCTTTTAGTAGCAAACTATGTCTGATTCTAAAATTCAAACTTATGCAACAAATATTCATATTTATAGGATATGCTGTATATAAAATCATAATAATCTCCAATATTAGATAAGTTTTTTAGCAGAGCATCATATTTACATATATAATATTTGGAAGGTACGGACTCAGAACTGAGTTTCACAAAAATGCTTATCCAGTCAATTTGAGGTAACTGAAAATAGTTTCCTTTCTCATTATTTAATTTTGTAAACGTTTCATTATTTATCTGTACTGTATAGCGTTTGCTTAACCGACTGTATTTGTATGTATGTATATATGTATGCAAAACAAAATAGTACCGGGTTGACTTTATCCCAGATGTTATTTCTTTTTTTTTTGTATTTGAAAATAAATACTTCCAATAAATAAATCAATATATGGACCTACATACATATATAGAAACTGTAATCTAATTTGAAACGAAAATTTTAAGTTAATAGCTTGAAAAGTTGAAAAGATTTTCAATTTTATTTCGAATTTCAATTCGAATCTTGTATGCATGAACATAGTAAAAAGAAAACCTGGGTAAAATTTTGACAATTTTTAAACGAACTTGAATTTGCAAATAATTGAGGTCACACAAATCGTCTAAATGATGTTGTTTCTACAATACTTCTTTTTCTCTTTATTTACACTTTATTGTTGTCTTGCTGACTAAGGAAAATGAAAGTGTTTTATCTGCCTCAAGCTGTTATTGTGTCTGTTAGATGTCAGTTAGTTTGGAAGCTTAACACTTAAGACCGATCACAATCAAAAGCGCAATTACAATCGCTTTCATTATCTGTGTTAATATCGCGCAAAAAAAAAGAAGAAGTTGCAAAAAGAGTTTTATTTTACCATTTTCGTTTTTGTTGCTTTTAATTAAATCGCTTTATAAAGCATTAAAACAAATGTTGCTGAATAGTAACATAATCAGCAACGATTAAAGAAAGAAAAATACATTTTTCCTTAGTTTAGCAATTCTAATGAATTTGTTTTTAAATAATGTTTCTCCTTTTCACCGATACATGTTATTAAAATGAAACAGATTATTGTTTGATCATGAATTATTTTATAAAACATTGACAAAGACCTCCACGATTATACCATTAGGGTTATCATAGCTAATTGTAATAAATATACGTACTGTATGCATATACATACATACATACAATATGTATTAGTTTTCATTGCTAATAATATATCGTTTGTCAAATTTAGAATACTGATCATTTTTAACTGAGATTGGACTATAAGGTAAAGGAAAGTAGACTCAAATTTTCGAACTCAAGTCGAACATTTTTTTCATAGTGGCATCCACTGCTCTTCTACGAATCGTTCTTTCAAAAATATGCCAATTAAAATTGATTTTTATTTGACTCGCAAGTTTTGAAGGATCTTTTTGAATGTTTCTTTTAATAAACAAAGCTACATGCCGTAATGTGTTATGTTGATGTTTTCCAAAATGTACCAACAATATGCGCCCTTAGATATCTAAATCTATAATATAAATCATATTAATCAATTAAATATTTTTCAATCAATAATTGCTAGAATAGGTTAGATTTCCAATTGTCAATACTTTTAGCTTTAAACTGACTACAATTAATAATTAACCGAGTGAGTGAGTACTAATACAATTATTATGCACTTCTTGTCATTTCTATTAACTTTAAATAATTTTTAAATTTGAAATAATGTTTTCTACCTTTTCTTTTGTATGTGTGTGTGTGTGTGTGTATGTTTGTGATTATTTAAATTAATTAAAAAAATTAATTAAAGATATCTAATTGCTCCAGATTAATTTGAAAAAGTGTTTAAAAAAATTGTACTCAAGTGCTTATTTAAATTGAGTTTTTTAAACATCGTTTAAAAATAAATGATGAATAAAGTAGAAGACTTTCATTTATAAAACTTCTTAAATATGTATGTAGTAATATCAAGTAAATTAGTCACGACATACATACATATGCACAAGTAATGAAAAAAAATATTAATAAAAACGTTTTAGTAGATTTTATTTCAATTTATGGATTTCAAATTCAAGTATATTTTATCAACTGATTAGAATCTAAAATTTGTAAATAATAAAAACAACAACAGAAAGTTCACGACAAAAATGGTTGGTCCACTTATAGTTTTCTTTCTGCTCTAATTAGATTTATCCACCGTTACAAATCTATTCTAATGTAATAAAAGAACACGAGAAAAAAATTTATAAAATTCTGTAAAAGTTCAATATGGAAATTTATTTTGTTTTTGTTTTGCTTCACTCCCAAGTCATGGATACCATTCACTGCCATACCATTCATATTCTTGGAAGTTGATACAGTTATATATGTATGTATGTATGTACATTCATACGATTGTACGATAATAATGTATATGGATATGTATTTTATATCTATCCACAACACTATAGAAGTGAGTTTAATATATGAGAATACGATTAGTATTCTATTGAAGTCCTCTTACCGACACACAAGCAAAAAAACAGACAGATAGACAGAGAGAAGAGAGAGAGAGAGAGAGATCGACTAGATGTCAGTTGGTAACTGATTTGGATGTATGAATGATTTTAAAATCATTATCCATAAACAAATACATATGTATACATATTTACATACATATATGAAGTAAAATCCCTTTTTTTAAAATGCAATAAGCAATCAGTTGATTCGACTGACCATCAGTCAAGACAAGTTTACTTATTGCATTTATGCATTCTAGTGCACTTTAAGCCATCATTTATTCATGCACTCACTTGATCACTTGATCATTTTACAATGTTTGTTTGTCAGTGTAGAAATATTTCAATATTTTTTTTGTTTCATTGTTTTTTTTCTTTAAGACAATATTTTTTTTTTGTGTTTTTGATTTGTCTTGTTGTAGTTGTAATTGTTGTAGACATATTTTAATTTATTATTCACCTTCATATCCATGATATTGTTTATTATTGCCACTGCCACTGCAACTGTAGAGCGTGTATTATATTTAAAGGCCTATTGCAGCAGGAATTATGATTGACATTCGATCACGTTTAATGAACGTTCCTTACAGTATGTTTGAATAAATGGAATTGTTATTGCTGTCAGTACTGTGTTATCTGTTAATTTCGTTTAAATCGTAAAATTCACAGGATATTGCATGCGTCTCCGTCAAGGTGTTTCTTTCGGACTAAACACTCATTCAAGTACACAAACTTATTAACAAATTTATTGTATTTTTTTTTCTTAACAATATTTCTTGTATTTTTTGCACTTGATTTAAGTTTTATTTATTAAACTTCTTTTAATTGTTCGTTTTTATTTTATTTACACAAATTTTCGTTTCCAATTGGACACAAGTAGTCACAACAAATATTTTTTTTTTTGTATTTTGAAAAAGTTTCTTTACACGATTAGAGCCAGTGTATGATTGAGCCGTTAGATGGGAGTAGCAAACCTTTTATACCTTTTCTCTTACAGTGCTTGTAATGAATCAGTAGTAGCAGCAACCAACATCAACTGCCAGCCAGCAAATACAAACGTACAACATAAATAGTAACAATAGCAACAATAACGACAACAGCTATACCAAAAGCAATAGCAATAGCAAAAGCAACAGCAACAGTAATATCTTATTGAAATTGTTATTGGTATTAAAATTCGCGGTTATTTCTTTGTTGCTTGGCTAGTAGTTGAATGGATTTTGGTACTTAAGTATCAACTACACTACAATTTATTTTTTGTCATGTACCGTACACGTTATTGCTGGTTTAAGACGACATTTTGATTCTTCATAAATCTTTACTCATAGTTATCGTTAAATACTATCTCACGAAAAGGGCGCTACAATTAAAAAAAAAAAAAGAATTAACGTTTGTACACACGTATTTTGATTCATTTTGATATAAAGTATGTATGTCAAGTAACTCTTATTTGTAGTGTAAATATATTTATGATGCAAAATGATATGTACATACATACATACATACATAGACTTTTAAGTTGAAGTTTTTTGTTTTTTTTAAGTAAACATTTTGAATGATTATTAATTATGTTTGTTAGGTTTGTATGTGCATATATTAATAAATAATAGCGGGCCAACAATTTATGTATTATGAACGTTAAACTCTATTTTAAGGGAGATATATAGTCCATAGGCAGTAAAGCTGGTGATTTTGCGTGATAATTTATCAGAATAGATTCAGTATTTAGTCGACCATGTAGTAAGTTATTCGCTGGTGATAAGCTCATTTCCAGCTGTAGATTAAAAGAATAAAAATGGCCAAATGAATTCTTAACAAGCCTTTGGAGTAAATTTATCAAATCCAAATAATTAATTTGTTACGAAATGTTAGACGTCCGTGTTCTGAAACACGATTTTAGATGCTTACAATCGATTATAAGTTGTATGAACGCCATTAAATATCCCATATAAGTAATATTGAAATATATTTAAGGGCTAATATACAAACATTATTTAACTTTTCAAAGTTTAATTCTGACTTTTAAATAAATAATGTCTGTAACACATTTTAAACCTGAACTATCACAATGCGTAGTACTCTGCTATATTCTACCGTTTGTTTCATTTCTCATGACAGTGGAAGGAATATAATAACGGCATTAAAAGAGTTTAAAATTGAAGCTTTCAAACTATTCATAATGCTTTCTTGCAATAAATATCTCAAAAAAATTACAATTTCGGCTCATAATTGCTGCAGTTAATACAAACAAGATTTAAATGTCAAATAGCGTATAATGTAGTCGATCATGACCAATAATTTTCTCTTCAACTTCTATTGCTTTTATTGTTGCCATTGACGACGTCATTTTAATGGCCAACAACATGTGTACATACACGTTTGTAATTACATGTGTTTGTACGTGTGCATTGCATTTTAGTAGAGAAGCTATTAAACTGAAACAATAAGTTTTACGCATACGTTTGTTGTTGTTGTTGTTTTGAACTGATCTTGTTTGTTGTCAGTTACTTACAATACAAATTAGATTCGATAGCTATAGCGGAGAGAAAAGTTTGTCAGGCAGTTGTTATTCTCTTCGTATGTAATTCTTATCTCTCTTTACTAACAAATACGCACGGCCTGAAGTTTACGAAGTACTTTTTTCGTACTTTTTTCTTATTTTTTTAATCGATTTTTATAGAACTCTATCCAAATTAACTCACCAATTAAGGTCTCTTATTTAAATTTAAATGTTGCAAATTTACATATCTATGAACTTATCTGTATGAGAATGTTTGAAATATAAATTTTTTTATTGGTTTTGAATGACCAAAAACTATCTTCAATGATATCAGTAAAAATAATGTCTCACAATAGAAATATTTTTATATATGTATGTGAATACATATTTTTAAATATCATTTCAAAATTTTATATTCAGTTAGTTTGAGATTTTAAAGACAAGGTTGCAATTTGATTTTTGTTTCTTAGCAGATTACTGAAATAACGTCTGAATTTTGCTCGGTATTACGTAATGAAGGTTAAAAAAAACTTGCCCATTGCTTCAATTCTATCCAAAAAGAATTTTAACTTTATTTTCTTTGAGCCTTATAACCATCACCAGGTCAGTGCGACCATCTGTTTTCCATACTTGTTATTGACATTGTGTTTACGGGGTTCGAATCCTATGTTCATTTTCCTATGTCCAATACAATGCACTGCATGTGCAGGAGCCCATCCCCTGAGTGTTGAAAGTATCAAAAACAAATTTTTAAGTGCAAAAAAAAAAAAAATACATTTTTTAAACGTGAGACATTACTCTTCAAAATATTCTCTTTTTTCAGCATTTAAGAAGAAAATCTAAAGTATTAAGTTGAAAACTTTTTGACCTGGTGAAGTTATTGGAAATTAGAAATTTTCCGTAAGAAAATACAGAAAATTATTTAGCGGTCAAGATTATTAGATTGCTTGTGGCCTATGGACAAAATCGACAAAAATACACGACATAGTACGTAGTAAAAGTGCTGAAATTGAGTTCCATTTACAGTATATTATGTTATCGGAATGCGTAGCCATGCCATGCATGTGGAGTTATTACCGTGATGCTATTTATGTTTCATGAATTGTGGATCCACAGAGAAATATGATGAATTTCTATTTGAAAATGAGAACTTAAAAGTCACTATTTAATGTTGTTTCGCACGTAACAATCTCTTTATTCATATAACTTTATAAAACTTTATAAAATAACTTATTTGGTTGGTACATTTTACATAAAATGAGGCTGAAAAAACGTACTCGCCTACCCTGAGTAATCAATACCTGTGGCCATATCACTTGAAAAAAAAAATGTTTAAACGATTTGAGAGATTAACAGCGGACTATGTCTCTTTGAAATGTTGAATTTTTTTGCGCTTTAAATGAAAACTTATTTGTAAAATTGTAAATTTGCATCCAATTGAAATCAGTTACTCTGGCTGTTTTTAGATGTACTTTTGCTTTTTGTTTTTCTTGCCGCGGGTTAAAATTGCATTTGTTTGGCCGATTTGGCCAAGTTAAGTTGGTATTCAGTATAGTTGGTTTGAATAACATTTTTGATGAATTTGATTTGTGGTCTGTGGGTCAGCTGGATTTTGCGAACGGTTTTCTTTTTTCTTTTTATTTTATTGGCTGGTATTTAAAAATTATTCAAGAAAATTAAAATTCTAACAATAGCCGTTAGGAGTTAAAGTTCTTTTCAGTTTGGAAAAGTTAAAATTTATGAGCATGAGTATGAATGAATAAGAATAAAGGAGTGGCGTGGGCAGTAACTCATATAAAATTATTTTATAACTTTAAAGACAGCGCTTTGTTTTTGAATTTAATTGCATATTTCTTATAATATAACATACAAATAAAACTAATGAGCGCCAAAATTTGCAATTAATAAAAATTATACGAGAATTTTCATAAAATTTATGAATCATTTTTAAATATGTTAATAGAAAACACTATTCTGCGCTAACAATTGTTAATTGTCTATGAAAATGAATTATTTTTTATTACCTCTTCGCATAATGGCATATTCTGGCAGTTTTTTATGTACATACTCGTATAAGCTCACCAAGAGCCATAGTATGAATTCCATTCTCCATTCACATTTTCACAAGTTTCTTTTTGCCTTCATTTAATAAAATTTTATATTTAAAAAAGTTTTCTTTCTTTTTCTTTATGGTTTGATTGATTCATTAAGATTTGATTCTTCTTTTTCATAAAGAAAAAATAAGTATTTTTCATTCAAAATTTTCTTTTATTTTTATTTTGTGAAAGCGCCAACTGGCACTGGCACGGTAATGTAATGACTTTAACTAATAGGATTAAGATTTTGTTCTCTGAGTATTTTTCAATTGTTCAGTTTTAAATATTATTTCAAGCACATGGGCTGCTGTAATCAAAAATGTTGAAATACTCGTAAACAAATAATAACTAACGACTAGATAATGCTCTACATTGTTTGTATTGTTTGCTTTATAGTTTTAAAGTTGTGATAAAATATTTTCAATATATCCGACGTGAGTTCCAACATGAATTCTGTAAAATATTTTACACGAGCGATAACCCAACGAAAATCGAAATTTACCTTTCGATTGATACAATCCCATTAAAGTTTCTCGATATAATAACAATACCTCAAGCAATCAGTTGTATTTTTTAAATATATTTCTTTATAAAACATATAATAGTTGATTAAATCAAACGCACAACAACTAAATTCTATTCATTTAAGACAGTTCTACTACAATCTATTGAATCAGAAATTCTTACTTGCATTGAATACAGATAATACAGTATCAATCAAACTGAAAATCAAGCGCTTCCTGTATCATACATACATATACATATGTATGTAAGTATAATTGGTCATTCAAACCCTTGACCTGGCTGCTCACACCAGTAATGTTGTGTGTGCTAATTTTATACATGAGTGGCGGGACTTACAGTTTAAACTCGATTGCGAACGACAGATTTTTGAGAAGCTTTTCATGGCATTTGTATTAACTCTTAGTGTAATTGCCACAAATCTGGTGAGAGGAAGACGCGGAAGAAATATTTGATTTAATTTTACGTTTTGCTGATGATGTCTGATCTGGGATTTGAACAGTGGCCTCACTTCTATTCGACAGTACACTGTATGTGACAATAACTGCTATGTGACAATCACTAGACGAGTGGAAATTACGACAGAATTAAAAATCAGAAATATTTTCCTTGATGGTGGCAAACTCGAAGCTATGATAATAAGATTGAATTGTCGCTTTGCTTTTATTCGTAGCAATTGTGTTGCTATAACGACCATGCCAGGGTATTGTCTTGAATAGTGTCTTGTCGGAAAGTGTGGTGCTTAACTGCATAGTGTTTTTGAATTTAATTTTATAGTCCAGCTTTGGTGTCAAGGTACTTCTACCTAGTCCTGTGTGCAACGAATAATTTTCTTTGTTTCAATTAATTTTTCTTTGTTTTCAATTTCGGGCATCGTGTGTTTCCTGAAAGACACAATTTTTTTGAATTTCAATAGAAAGTTGATTAATTTGATGCGGTATTTACGACTCACCAGTGAGACAACATGTTAATATCGTTTTAATCCTTTGGGTGACCCTTTTTTCTCTTGATATGGGCGGTTTATAATCTAGACAATGACCCAATTCGCTCTCCTCATACAATGTGCATACAAAGAATACTGTACAGACAGTAAACATAGGCACCCAAATGTCTGACTTTCGGTCTGTCATTCAAAAAAAAAAAAAATTCAGTGTTGTGGGCAACAATTTCATGGAACTTTTTTTCCATTGCACTCAGTGTGTTTGTTTCTTTTGAGGGCTTTGCTTTTGTCTTGTATTGGCGTAGTTTGCTGCTTAGATGCAACGCGTGGGCTATTAATGGATTCAAGTGAATGTGTTGTTGTTATTTTACAAAAACAATTCATAACTTGTTGCCTCTTGGATCTTGATGCATGTTTGATCCACATTGAAACGTAGTCGTAGGTAACTACGTTTTAGTCAAATTGTACTTATTGTTGTTATTAATACAATTTACAATAAAAAAAAAGAAGGAAAAAAGAAGAGAAAAACAGGAAAAAATTGAAAATCATTTCATTTAAATCTCAAGTAGTTTTACGAAAGCTTCGCCGCTGTGAATTTATTTTTGTATGTCATGATGGTATTTATGCCATCAATGATTTGTGATGTTTAAAACTGTTTTGGTACGATCATAACTTTAATAGTAGTCAGTTGTTGCCCCTTTGTCCTCTGTTCCTGCATTTGGCATGCACTCATTCGTAATATTTCTAAGCTTGTCGACGTTTTGTCTGTTGGTCGTCAATTTCCGCTTTTTCTCATTTCGTTTCATTGGGAATTCTCCTACTACTACTACTACCATCACCACTCGTATAGGAGGAAAGAATTAAAGCCATTGTTGTTGTTTGGATTGTGTTTTCGTTGTTATTATTAAGGAACGCTGCAAATGCGTTTTTATTTGTAGCATAATTTGGTTTAAATTACTGTTTTTGTTACCTTTATGGTATAATGCCAGGCTATGTTATAAATAAATGGTATAAATGCCAACCAAAGTCATTTTGTGTGACATTATAGGGTATTATAAGTTGCCGGTCATTGCTGTACAAAATTATTGTTATTTATTGTTCAGCAACAATGAATGCCTCTGTGTTTGATGACGAGGTAGTTTTTTTTTTTTTATTATGAAAATAGTTTCGCTTTTTTCAATATTCGCTTGATCTTAAAGGAATTATTTTTTCTGTTCATATCGAAAGTAAAATATAATAAAAAAAAGTACGTAAATTTCTTTTCTTTTTCTTTTCTGTTTTTTTTTGTTTGTTACTCTTGAAAGTTCTTTTTCGTTTGTGGTAAAATAAAACCAAGAAAGGTAAACTGTGAACCTTTTACCACGCTATTGTATTGTATTGTATTGCTTGTATTTATCATAATTTATGATGAGATTTATTTATTTATTAAACGAATCTCTTTCACTTTTTATGCATTTATTCTTTGGGAAAATATTGCAAATAATTTTCCTTAACGAAGCATTTTTCTGACACACTTTTCAATCTCGATTCAAATATAAATTTTTGGGTTACAGAAAATCTAGCATGCCATAGTTTCTAATTGTGTGCTGTATATAGTATATCATGTGAGAAAATCATTTAAATTTGTAAATTTGGCCAAGCAATGGGAATTATAGAATTATTTCTAATGAATTAGCAATTATAATCCTTTAATTAGGATTACAATCTAGCGAACTAAGAGAGGGAAAAATATGTTGTTAAAGGTCCATTTCGAACAATTGATTTAAGAAGCTTTCTATGACAATTAGTATATTGAAATAAAATGTCGAAAAGTATCCTATCGAAGAAATATTTGAATTTATTAAAAAATTGTGTTAGACGAATAGACCATTAAAACTTGGGTCAAGGAATTGATTTACACAGATGTCAAATAGGAAACAAAAAAGTTTCCGTATATGTCAGACACCTCAATCAAAATGCCTAGATCGGGATCTGTTTCGTTAACATTAGTGTTTGAATACTCAAACTGTTCAACTGTCATGTACATATATGTACGTCGTCTTAAAAGAACACATTATGTAAAGCTTATAGCAGATGATACTCAGGCAATTAAATCAACTTCTTAATAAATTTATTGTCTCAGTAAGGATTAAGTGTCCAAAATTGGTTCGACTCAAAAATATAGGACACAAACGATATCATTTGAAATTATCCATAATTGTTGACGTCTGTTTATCATGTTTATTACGTTCAAAAAATTTCTTGGTTTTTTTCTTATAAATTTTTGAAATTTCATAATCTTTGAATATTTCGTTGATTATAGATTAAAAATAAGGCACGTACATAATTCGTCGTCATTACTGAAAAATGATTAATTATCGCTGATTCTTATTATTGAAATCATCAATGAATACATAATCGATATATGTTTTCTTTCTTTTTACAACTGCAAATACAAAAAGAGGTTAAAAACAAACAAATTTCACTTTCCTCTGATGGATGGATGGATTGAAAACGAAAACAGAAAACAATATTTTCAATTCACTCTTATTTTCGTTTGAATAATTTAAATGTTTTTGTCTTTGTTTTGTTTGCTTTTTCTGAAGTTGCCTGAAGTTTTTGCCTTTTTTTTCTTGGTCGTTTTGTTACACTTCCTCAACAACATATTTGCCTTCGGTTTCCCTCACACGTTCTACAAGTATTTCGCCATATCATTGCAATATGAATTGCCAAATGTATCTGAACGCCAATCGACAGTGACAGCGGTTTTGATTATAATTTCATGTGGAATATAAATTGTTTTTTATTGTCGATATTTTCAATATCAATACTCATTCGAAAATGTTTGAAAAATATCTTTAAGATCTCACGTGCAGATGAAATTGAAAATTATTTCAATTATTTTTCATTGAACTTTCTAAGAGAGATGGCAGAGAGAAAGACAGACATTTTGTACAAATGAATGTGTAGGTCGGCATGATGAATGCAGAATGCTTGATGGCATTCATGCTGAGTTACAAAGAAATCAAATATTTTTAAGAAAAATTAAAGTATTTTGAAAGAAAGAAAGAAAGGCGGACCTCATTAGATATTATTCACATTTTTATGGTTTACGCTTTACGTTACGTTAGTTTAGTTCCATTTTTCTAATAATTTTCCAAAGCTCAACGAACTCCGATGGTCTTTTGTAATAATTAATTTGTATTTTGAAAATAGAAATGTTTTCGAAACAAATATCATTTTGAATTCAAAAATTGAACACCAATAAATGTACTTAATAAAGTTTTCATCAAATAGAGAACAATTAAAAGAGGCAATTAAAAGAGTTGAATGTGACGTTGTAATATCGGTATTACTACTTCCTATCTATTCCGTCATACAATTATGACTGGAGATTCAGGATAGTTCATATTTTTTAGAAAGAATTTATTTATTTTATTTAGAAGAATTTATTTTATAATTTCAAACAATATAAATAATGTTTGCATGGTATGCAATGGTATGGCATAGTATGGTATGCAGTATGCATGGCTTATTAGACGGCGATTTCCACTCAGCAGATTTCTGGCAAAAACTCTGAAAGTAAACAAAATTGTGAAGAAAAACTTCTCAAAAATCTGTCGTTCAGCGTCGACTTTTAACTGTAGGTCCCGCTACTCATGCATAAAAATTAACGCACACAACATAAGTGGCATGAGAAGTTAGGTCGTAATCGTGACTGAAGGGTTATGAAGGTTGACGTATGATTATCCACTACTAGCTTTCTTATGTACAGTTACCATTAAATATTTTAATTGCCACCAGCAAAAATTGGTTGTTCTACCCGAATATCCTGATAGTCTCGATCTATAGGGTGTGTCGAAGAACCTAATGAGGTTTGGTTGTTATAAAACCCATTAGTGAGCTCTACACGAGAATCGGCACTAATAACCCCATGGTCCTTCACTGAATAATAATAAAGATTGAATCAAAAAGACACTATCCTTTAATGATTTATGACTTCTTCCTAGTGTAAAAAGCAATCTACCGATACCAATCGATGAAGTTGAAGTGAAAATATTCTTCGAGTTGTATTTATGGTTTGTTATACAAATCAGGACTTAATCTAACATTTCTGTGCAAAACCTTCCACTTACCATTGAGGCCACAGCCAGGCTTTTAAATAACTTTCCAATATTTTGGATATCATTATATCATGTTCAACAATTGTTTTGAACTCTAAATGAAAGTAAAAACATATCATTCCAAAATGATTGAAGCCTTTTTCCCAATTTCCAAAAACATTCCTGATGAATGATTCATTTGCGAAACAACGTCTCTAAGAAAAAGTAATTAAATTTGCAAAATAAAAATGGATTTTACGTATTAATATCAAAATTATGATGAAATTCATTAAAATTTAAATAATTTATTAGAAGGGAATTTTCTTTAAAATTCGTGCTTATTATTGATCACAATAGAAAACAAAATTTAATTGGCTATTTAACAACAACTTGCGCATTTTGGAAAGAAATGATTTATTAGATCTTTACTGATTACACAAACTTCCCCAACCATCCATCAATGTTGCAAATAATAATAATAATAATGGGGCAAGTAATATCACGACATTGAAAGTTCTTAATAGCCCTTGTTTATTCGTATTAAGTAAAGTTATGAATTTAATTTTCTATGAAATGCCAGCTAATATTTGTTATCCATTATCGTTCGTAGTCTTTGGGTTAAAAATTACTTTATTAAAGCCGGTGTTTAGTATTTTTCTTTTATATTTTTAACGTTTAATTATTTCATATTAAATTTTCAATTGAAAGTGTTTTTAAATGGCTTGTTTGTAACGGTATTTAAATTAAGGTCGGCATTATTGTTATATTCAGTTGTTCACTGTAAAAATATGGCATACCTATAGGCTGAAATGGTCGATAATATAGCGTAATGGTGGTTAAAATAACTCAAACAGCAAACGGTTGAAGTCCTTGATAAATAAATTGAATTTGTTTTGTTGGCAGCAAATCATTTGGTATTGGTTGCATGTACATCGCTACATGAAATGTCATAATGAATGTATAATTAAAGAGTAAGTGTAAACTGCAAAATATAATGCAAAACTAGTAGATACAGCTAAAAATGATTAATGATGAATTAATTAATTGCAAATTTGATTTTATTCGGTAAATCTTAGGTCAAGTAAGTAAAGTAATACAGATTTATTCATGTATTCATTCAGATATTTTATTCTTATCGAAAAGTACACGGACTTTCTTAGGTAGTAATTACTTGGTGCCAAGACGAATTTAGAAGGAGAAAATATTATCCAGCAAAGCTTATGGAGCTTTAGGTTTGGAAATGGGTAGATTTTTTTAGATTCTTTAGACATTACTGTAGTTAAGCATTAAGCATCTCCAAGTGAGTGCAATGTATCCTTAAAAGGAACATAAAGCAAGCCAGAACAAAGTCTTCAATTTTTAACACCATTTTTGATTAAGTGGTATCAAAAAATTCATCTTTTAATTAGCCTAGATAGACCGATAAGTTAATAATTTCTCTTAGTAATTGGAAAGTGGAATCCACAGTAAAAAAAATGTTATTTTACAGTCTTTTTAAAAATATAATTCCAAAAAAAAAAATTCTGTTTACTATCATTAATCTTAGTCCAGAAAGTATATTCTTAAGACTACAAGTTAAAGGATTTCGTTAAAACGGTCAAGTACCGGTAATAACATTAATGCGTACTTGTTGGTCTGATTTAAGCGAGTCAGAAAATCAAAACGTATGAAAATTCAACTGTTTTATAATCTGTTAATCGCAATTGAGACCATGACAATGTTATCATTCTGTGTTTCTTTATTTTTGTAATTTCAATTAAAAAATGTTTTCTTCTTATAAATTTATGACTGAAAACTTTCCATTGAAAGAGAAGCCAGTAAATTTGAACTTAAGTAATCTTTGTAAGTCGCCCGGTTAACCTCTGCGGCCTGTAGTCTTTAAACAATAACTATTTATACTTAAAATAAGTATTTAATACCGGCTTAAGCGATGCATGTGGGCAATTAAAATTGAAAAACGTTCTAAACTTGCAAAGATTCGCAGAAACGTATGAACGGTACCGTTGTTATCTCGAATAAAAGTATCACTTTTAATCGAATTACATACATGCATGCACACTAATTGAAAATGTAAAAAAGAAAAATAATAACAAAATAATAAAATAAATTCATAAAATAAATTATTCAATAATATTAATGCATATAGGCAAACAATATTGTTATTGTAGACAAACAACTGTAGGTAAAGATGTGAAAATTGCTAAGAGGTAATTTGATAGATAACCTCTCTCCTCTCCCTCTCTCTCTCTTTCGTTGTCGCCCTTTGTATCTATCTGTCTAAAGCAGATTATTTCACACTCGTAAGAACGTATATAAACCTTGACAGCTGCTGCATAGACAATCAGTAGCACTTGGGAACTGTGATTCACTTGAGTCAATAGCAACAATGAAAGTATTTTTTGTGATTTTAATTTTAACTGCAGTGGTAAGTGTGCATAAATAATTTTTTTTTTTATTAATTTTGTTCACATTACATTCTTCATCTTTGTGTTTTGTTTAAGGTCTGGGCCGATCATCACGAAGGTCATCATGAGCATCACGAAGGTCATCATGAGCATCATGAATATGTGGTGAAAACTCAAGAGGATTTGGTTAAATATCGTGAGGATTGTGGTACCAAATTAAAAGTTTCCCCTGAACTCATGCAGAAATACAAAAGCTGGGAATATCCTGATGATGAAACTACTCACTGCTATATGAAATGCGTATTTGAACACTTTGGCTTCTTCGATGAACACAAAGGTTTCGATGTACACAAAATCCATCATCAGTTGGTAGGCGATCAGGGCACCGTAAATCATAATGATGAAATTCATACTAAAATTGAAGCTTGTGCCGACAAGAACACTCAGGGCAGTGATGCCTGTACTTGGGCCTACCGCAGTGGCATGTGTTTCATTCGTTCCCATTTACAATTGGTTAAAGACAGTGTTCACCCTAAACACTAATTTCATTCATGAATCTCAAATAAATTGTTGACATTTGGAAATTTATTAAATCTTGAAAAGAGTTTCTTTTTTCTTATAAACATTTCTTACATATTCGCTTAGCCATACACCTATGCGTCCTCTGGCAAAACACAAATAGGCTTCCTGGGCCCATATATTAAGATCTAATTGTTTATGATGGTCGTTGCAATAACCCACAACTACTAAAATTTCTACAGGCTGCTGATGTTTGTTAAGCAACTTTGCAAAACGTTTAGAATTGAAACCTTCTTCATCCGTCCACAGCTTTAAAGCAGAGGCAATGCATCGTATATTGCTGGAATCATCACCCTGATGTAGGGATTCCAATGTAGTGTGACAACTTTCCAAGGATGTTTCTATATCCACAGCTGTAGGCAATTTCCATATTTCTTCACTATTCACATTATCTAAAATGAACTAGAAATGAATAATTTTAACTTGTTTTCCAAGTATTGTTCGATTTTCAAAGTATAGCACTGTCTTACCAGTGCCAATAGTAGAGCTGTTAAAATATTCCAGGCATTCACACTTTGTAGTCGTTTTACCATTTTTGGAAGATTTAATTTGTATGTAACCGCTTCTAGGTGGGAACGTTTTAACTCATTCAACTGTCGATTTAGAATAACATTTTGTTTCAATATTTTATTTTATTTCTAACGCTCTACAACACTTTGAGCTTATTTAATGTCATATGTATGTATGTATGTACACGTGTATGTATGTATGTATATTTGTATGCATTTAAGTGAATAAAATGATATTTTGATTTAATTGCTATGTGACTGACTTATTGTTTATATGTTTACTGCTGCTACCTTCTGTTTGTGCTACATGCGTACGAATGTAAATACAATTTGAATTTAAACAATTAAAAACAGTTAAAGTTTAACAAAATAAAAAAAGATAAACTCTATGTCCGTATGTTTTAAGATTATTTGCCGCGGTATATGTGTGTACGTATATTCCACTTATATGCGTGTATGTATGTTCATATATCTTAATGGAATCATACAATATTATGTCTGTTTTATAATTGTTAGGTTAGGTTACTTGATAACCTTCGTATGTTTGTTCTGGGTAGATTTTGTTTGTTGAAGTTGTGTATAAAAAGTTAGCAGCAGAAGATAACTAAACATTCCTTAAAAAAAATTTAAAACAAAAAATGAAATATTAAACATTAAAAACAATTTTAATTATACATACATACATAACAAAATATATAATTGGTCATTACAAGACTTTAGTTAGGGTTAGGGCTTAGCTTCTCACACCATTTATTTTGTGTGTGCTAAAGTCGACTTTCAAGGCAATTTTATTGATTAAGTAATTTATGTATGTCGCCGTGGTCTAGTGGGTAGTGTGTTGGCTTATTAGACAAAAGGCCCGGGTTCGAATCCCAGGTCAGACATCAAAACGAAAAATATTTCTTCGGCGACTTCCTCTCAGCAGATTTCTGGCAAAGACTCTGAGAGTAAAAATTGCCATGAAAAGCTTCTCAAAATCTGTCGTTCGGAGTCGACTTTAAACTGTAGGTCCCGCCACTCATGTATAAAATTAACACAACATAAGTGGTGTGAGAAGTTAGGTCGTAATCCTGACTGAAGGGTTGTAATGGCCAATTATGTATGTATGTATGTAAGTAATTTATGTATGCAAGCGCATATAGGCTCTAATGTACCTTCTTAACATATCTTATATGTTAGGCTTGGTAGTTGCGACCAATATAAAACGATTAACATTTGGCCTAAATAAGATTACTTTAATTATGTTTCTATTTCCTTTTAACGTCAGTTTACATATAAAAAGTTTTTGCAATTATTTAGAGTCCACTGTTCTTTTAATCTAATTGTGGAATACCCACATGTCAACTCTTTATTGAAATAAATCCATACGCATTTAATTTATATTTTTATGTATATTATTAGTCTACTTGCACCACCATTGTGCTCTCGCTAATCAACTGTTTTTTTTTTTAAGTGTATTCCATAAAATTTGTTTCTCCTAATGTGTAACATTTCCTTTAGATATGCGGCCTCCAAAACTTTTCATCAAACTATTCAACAGTTCGAAAGCAATGAGATACAGTCGTTACCTATTTTCATAGGCACAACTGTTAAAATCTTATTACCTTTACGTGTTGAAAATTGTCAGCCTTTGCGAAGACGGAATACAAAAAAAATATTTGTCTAAAGTTAACAATGACAACTAATTAATTGAGCCATTATTTGAAACTATTTATAGTAAATAAATAAATTATTATGATTTTAATTTAAAATTCTTTAAATTAATTTTTTTTTGCTTATGACATAGAATTATGGATTTGCCTGAGATATGATCTATTGCACAATTATTCCCCCTAAGGTGTTTGGTTAAATTTGTATGTGAAAGAAATCGTATTTTTCTAATAACACAAATAATTGAATTCACTGGAAATTAAAATGAATTAAATTAAATCAAACGGTTGCAGAAAGCAAAAAAAAAAAGTATTATTGGTTAGAGATCATAGTCGAATATATGAGGTGTGCTTTGAATTTATTATTTTAATATTTCAATTGTTTTTTAACGTCTGATCTATTTTTCTACAGGTTTTCCTCTTCCATTTCAATTTTCACATTCATACTTTTTTAATAATAGTAATGAGTTCATTATTTATTTCAGTTTTCCGTCTAATTTATCATTTCTTATGGTCACCAAAAATTCAATTTATTAATCGAGTCTAACTCTAACGCATATGACCCTCAAATATATTGTAGGGTATTAATTAATGAATAAATACAACACGTACATTTTTACCTGTTGTAATTAATTCTGTTTATTAACCGACTATAAATATTTTCGTCTTTTTTTCTATTCAGTTTGTGCCATAAGAAAATAAACAAAATTATTCATAAAATTCTATGGAATTGAAATGTTTATTAAAAAATCTAAAAAAAAAAGGAATAAAAATCTCAATCAAATAAATTATCTGTTTCTAAATAATGCTTGTCTCCAAATGTTTATTTCCATAAAAATATTTTTAAACAAACATTTTCCCTTTTAAACAATCCAATATTAAGCAAACCAGAATGTAAAGAAAGATTTGTTTGAATGATGAGAGAAGATAGTTTACTTAAATCGGTTATTATGGTTCTTTATTACATCTTATATTTTTAATTAGTTAGAGCTAATATAGTTCGCTTGTTCTAATAATGACTGGACTTTTGAATTCAATTTATGCGTATTACGATGCAGTTATGCCGACGGCATAAAACAATTAACTTCTGGTAAACGTATCAAAACTCTATACTATTTTGAATTTTCATCGTATCATCTCATATCTATGTATATGTCCTTTTCGAAAATACTTCAAGGTATAGGTTTGATCTCTTGCTGTGTTTCTCTCCTTTTATGGGTCTCTTAAAGAGGAAAGTTCCGTAATCTAGTTGGCAGTATGCTGACTTATTAGACGTAAGGCCCGTGTTCAAACCCCAGGTCAGTCATCAAAACGAAAATGCATATGAAAACATATTTCTTCGGCGACTTCCCATCAGCAGTTTTCTAGCAAAAACTCTGACAGTAAATAAAATTGTAAGATGAAAATTTTTTAAAAAATCTGTCGTTCGAATTCGACTTTAAACTGTAGGTCCCACCGATCATGAATAAAATTAACACACGCAACACACATAAGTGCTGTGAACAGCTAGGTGGTAATCTTGACTGAAGGTTTGTAATCACCAGTTATGTAAGTATGTTTGTAACGGGGAAAGTAATGTATAAACAGTTATAAACCTTTAGAAAAGATTAATATTGACACAATATTCAATTGCTTACGAACAGTGTGCATAAGACGGTTCTTATGACCCATATGATGCGCAAGCATTATCACTAACAAACGTCTTTGAATCGCAGTAGACGCAATCCTTTTGAAAAACTTGAACGCATTTATATATACCTCGCATTTGATTATAAAATGTAGGCATTTCTCGATAAATTATGATAATTTAAAGATAATAAATAAATTAAAGATAATTTATGATTCTTCGAAACTCATTCAAAAAGTCGACAATCTTCTGCTGCTTTTGTTGTCAATCTAATTTAATTAAAACTGCAACAATAACTGACGATAATTTAAAATAATTTTTGCATTTTAATGCATGTTATGAGTCTAAATAGTCAACCAGAACAACAGATACACTTTCAAAAATTAATTCAAATGATGTGGGTGCATGAAACTAAACAGCCATGCAACCAAATAATTTTGCTGGCAAACATAATTCAAATCAACGGTTATATATGTTTAGATGATGATGATTATGATGCTTATAATGATGATTATGTTGGTATAACTTATTTTCCCCCTTTGAACCATAAATTCAACTGAATTCTGGTTTTCATGTTTTCCCAAACCATCCAACCAACCATCATCTTATCCTTACTCAATGCACCTTTGCCTCATATCTGTGAAACTGTTGTTCTTGTTGTTGTTGTACAAACACTTACAACTCATACATACAACACTTAAACATTTGAATTGTTATACTTTTTACAATTCAACTCAACTCCCCACACTTAACAAATCCCCCCTTCTACATTATCAGCCATAATCTTTGACTCTCACTCTCACTCTCTCTTTCTCTTCCTCTTCAATTCAGATTTCAGGTGGGTGAGTTTTATATTTTAGAAATGGATTGCTAGATGACTAGAAGGAGGTGAGAAGTATTAACTGGTTACTGGCATCTGGTAGCTGGTTTATAGTCATATTATATGGATGTGAAGAAGAACTTTATATTGTAAATGCTTGATTTCATACAAACATAACAAGTTCCCGGTTAAACGTTGAAGAAGATTTTAGTATTTGACCCACGACAAATACATTCGCACAATAGAAAACAATACAATTTATGGAAGAGAATACAATACAATACAATAGAATAGAGAGAGAGAGAAGAGAGACGAATAAAACTAGAGTTGAGTGTAATACATTGAATAGAATGAATTCATTTCCATAAACATTTCATAGTCTTTTCCGAATGTATTTCCAAGTATGAGAACTTAATGTTAAAGAATAGTGTGGGAGTTTCTTTTATTTCCTTCTGCTTTAAGTAAGAATGTGGCGAATCCTTACAATACTTACACAGAACTACAATGAATGCAATTGTATTGGTAAATAAAAACGAGAAAAACACGATTAAAACCGCTTAGAAACTTTATAAAAGCCTTTAATAATCTAATAATTTACAGTTATTCTAAATGATTATTTCTTTAACCTGAAAGGCAGACTCTGGACAAATTAAAAATATCCATTCTTTTCTTTTAAACTCTACTAAATCTGAATTATTTTTTAATTTGTTTCACGATTGAAGTACTATGACAGATTGGTTAAAAAAAAATAATGAAAATTTACTTGTGGATCTCTCACGCCATTTATGTTCCGTGTGTTAACTTACAGTTTAAAGCCGATTCCGAACGACAGCTTTTTGAGAAACTTTTCATGACAATTTTATTTCACTCTCAGAGTTTTTGCCAGAAATCTGCTGAGAGGAAGTCATTAAAGAAGTATTTCATTCATATTTCGTTTTGTTGGAGTTGTCTGAACTGGTGTTTAGGCTACGGTGACTATTTTTACATTCATGGTACAACTAAGCAACAACCCATTTGGCATAGACCAGTACGTCGCTGTTCTATACATCTTTGGCCTTAATTGCTGTGGAAAATCTATGAAAATTTCACATCGATATTACGCAATTCACATGACAATCGAAATAATATTTAAAAATGAAATGACAAAAAAAAAATTACGTAACAGAACTTCGTCTTATTAATGTGAAAATATTTATTTTGGTTTCATGGTACATATTTTCATTTAAAGTTATGAATCTATTGAAAAAAAAAAAAAAACTAGAAGTAGAATTAATTTGTTTCCAATTCTGTCAAGAATAAACAGATGAATATAGACGCAGAGAGTTTTTGGCAATTGAAGTATGTATCTATTGTAATATAATTTTACTGCACCATAATCCATTTGTTTAGATTGCATACCATTGAGTAGACTAAAAATATTTTCAAACTTGTTATTTCCGTATTATTGAATACTAAAAACCCCCTCTGAACTATAATTTCTGTAATACCCTATATGCTACAACTGGACATATGCTATTTGTGCTAACGTTTGCACCACAAATAAGTGCTTCTTTTCTAATCGATTGAGAAACGGTAGATTATAAAAAATATGCCAATGCCCGTCACCATAGCCATGAGTTACTGAAACAACATTTTTCCTGATTGTAATTGGAGAAAAAAAAAAAGATTTTAATTGCGATACTTGTTAACATGCGATGCAAGTCTGAGTGATAAATTCTTATACGTTGTGTAAAATGTTGCTAACAACCCGCTGAAGCATCATCTTCCAATCGTCAACGTCCCAGAATAGTAAGAGAAACGAACATTGTAGTGAATGACAAGTCTAGGAGTTTCGATATGTGTTGACGCATACGAATGTTTCTACTGGGAATAATAATGACATGAGCATAGCGAATTTATTATTTAGTATTCGTTAATAATTGATCGATTATTTTATTGAGTTATTAAATACAAATCCAATAGACCCCAAGAAAATAGGAAATCTTTTGTTCGAATAATTTTTGTCAGTGCAAGTAGGACATTAAAAAGCCGATCTTGATCAATTTGAGTTCCTTAATTCCACTCTTGTAACTGGCCTGGATTTAATTGTCTTTGTTTTATGTTGGCAGGATTTCAATTGACTTACTGGCAACTCTTTCCTCTCGTAATCCTTAACCCTTTACTTTATATCTTGTCGGCCATAATTCTAATACAATGAATATAATGCAGTTGACAGCAGAAGCAGCACAGCACAGCACAGCACAGCACAAATAATACCAATGAATACAATTACGAAATTAAATTGCCATAGTGATGCAATTACTACATTTATTCAGAATCATATTCATAGGAATCATCGATAGGACGAGTATGGGCACGAGTGTATTTAAACAATAGAAGCCCTTTCTTTAGTTCCTTCCAAACAATACGAGGTTTTTGTTCTTTCTTTCGAAATTATACGGGAATATCAATACTTAACGTAATGATAGAGTGGGCCATGACGATATGGAGGGAGAAGGGGCGGTATGTATTAAAAATTATTAAAAGATGATACTATTGTTATACAAAATTGTTTTTGTCTTGACTAATTGAGATAAGAGCATCACAATACAGAGTCAAACATAAAAATAGAAAAAAAAAAAACAAAACAAAAAACAAAACACAATTTAAAATCAATTTAATTTGATGATGTGTATGAGTGAATAATTAGAGTAATTAATACATGTGATAACAATACATAATAATTATAATTAAACGATAATGAACTTATAAATTCACATACTCATTCACCCATGCCACAGTGTTTTGTTACGTTTGTTTATTTCTTTAAACATATGTACATAAATATTTATTTAAATTATTTTGTTATTTGCTTTAATTAAAAATTTTATTTGTAACCTTGAATTTTATGCATTTTAATCGCTTTTGTCAAAGTAATAAAAATTTCGTTATTTTAGTAAGAAAGATGCAGTTGAACAGCACGAATTTGTAGTACTACATCATACACCTAACAAATCTTGAAGGATTCTTCGGTGAATCTTATAATTAATGGTTCAGAATACTTTTCAATAATTTTTTTAAATGAATTCGCTTTCCATCAGAGATTCTGTACTGTTGCACTACATCTCTAGCAAGTAGTTACAGAGGTTTTAATATATAGTATACATACATAATACATAATTGGTCATTACAACAATCTTTAGTCAGGAGTATGTTCTAGTTTTTCACACCACTCATGTTGTGTATGTTAATTTTATACACAAGTAGCGGGACCTAGAGTTTAAGGTCGTCTCCGAATGAAAGATTTTTGAGAAACTTTTCATAGAAATGTTATTTTGATCTCAGAGTTTTTACCAGAAATCTGCTGAGAGGAAGTCGCCGAAGAAATATTTTTTTCATATTTTCGTTTTAACGTCCGACCAGGGGTTTGAACCCGGGCCTTAAGTCTAATAAGCCAACATACTATCTATTAGATTACAGCGAGTTCAATTTCATTCCATTTGATAATTCATAAAATTATGCAGATGACTTTGGATCAATAAACGGTTCCCTTCTATCTTCATTGCTTTCTAACATATAATGCCGTATCACCTGCAGAATTGGCACCTAAAGTGAAAGTGGTATTAAGCATTGCACCTAGCACATGGCCTTGTGAAAGATCATCTTTTGTATCAAAAATGCAAAAATTTGCATTGTTTACTTTAACAGATTTGATTTAAGTCCAAGATAATTGGATGCTGGAATCATTTGTTTTAAATACTACTCCCAAATGCAATACTGTGTCCACACTTTCTTTGGCGTCTAAAACTATTGCAGGCAGTACTGTTTTTTTCCAATTCGTGATTACATTGCTCGTTTCGTTCTTCCAACGACATCCAAGTTGATAATGAACCACTTTGATTTCTTATCGAAATAAGTGGGTATTGTGGGGGGTATTTTCATAGATTTTCTTCTGTTCCGAAAATTACATGCAGTTTTCTCATGATCCACACTTAATAAATGCAATAAAAAATTATTATTTCTGCTTAAAATTGTTATTGTTGTTTAGTTTTACTTTAAGCTTTCATATAAAATATATTATTTATAGGTATACATACATACATACATATGTGTGTATGTATCCGATTTTTTATTTCATTTTTATGAGCGTTTTATTTTTAGAGTTCAAGTTACTTTTGATTGTTGTTAACGCCTGTGCTATTGAAATTGTTGGAAATAAATAATTATTTATCGATTCTAATCGATTGTAATTGCATGCAAATGGATAAATAAAAACAACAACAACAGCAACAAGAACAATACCAAAAACTCATAAGTAATAATACAATAAAAAGTATGCAACTTAATATTGCCGTAATTGTGTGGCGGTAGTATCGAATAGAGTTTGCATAATTGAATATAATATTGGAACAAAATATCAGGGTTTTGGAATGAAACCATATTCTAATATTTAAATTGATAACTTAATTAAAGAAATTAATGAGTAGAGAATAATCCCTAAATTAGGTATGAAACTATTTTATTTTGGTCACTCGAATCGAATTTATAAGTATTATAAGAAGTATTTTTCTAAAGATACGAATTTAATTGAGTAGGAATGGTACGCATACTCATTGCAACCTGTACTTATAAATCAATGTTGTAGTGCGAGTATGAATAATTCAAAATACATATTTAGTTAAATTTCAATATTGTTGCCTCATTTATATTCAAGAGTCCTTATGAGTAGCGAAAAAACGTTTCACTGCTGATCTCTTATTGGTTTAGTCCCTCTTTAGTCTCACTATTGAACGAAAAAAAGATTCGTTAAGTACGATCAAATGTCAGAGTTTCGCAACTGTATCCCTCTTATGTTATCTTGTCATTGGGCACTGAACATTTTTGCCATAATAGGATGAAAGTGTTATATTGGACGTATAAAGATAATTATAATAAAAGAGTTATTGGCATAACAATAATGCATCTAACCACACTTTTATATCCTATTCACTATAATGACTCGATTAGGGATTTTTAACGATTCCAAAGAAGAAGAATCGTCACTATAATGACTCGATTAGGGATTTTTAACGATTCCAAAGAAGAAGAAAGAATATTTGTCGTCACAGACTTCAGGGCTTTTACAAAAAGTTCTAATTATAATCACTTATTGAGTTGGAATATATTGTATTTAAAATATGTATGAGCTCGTATATTGCAAATAAAATAAAAATAATAAATTGCGTTTAATTTTAATTAAATTCATTATTGATCGCACAATTCTAAGTGCTGCTGTTCACAACTTGATGTAAACAACAACAATTGCTTTTCTTTGTCATTCCTCTGTTTACACTCTTTGCATACACAATAACAATTACTAGTCAATTGTTCGACAGATCTTTGTAACGGAGATTTTCAAACCACGTTTACTCTCTTCAAACACACCACGTCTTCACACAAGACTGACTGAACTTTTACTGACTCAGTTGTCTATTTCGCCTTACCTTTTATATGGCAACGTAAACAGCGAATTCTGGTAACTTCGCCTTCTCGAGATCTCTATAAATGTAAAGATCGTAGTTTTATTATTGTTGTTTGTGTATTTTATTTACATTTATTCTTGTAGTGTTTGTTGTTATATTACGCAGTGCGATAATTTGTTAAACAAGTTCATTGATTTTGTTGCTTTTGTTCATAATTTTAATGTTAAACAATGTAAATGTAAAACACCAGTATCTAGATTTTTCCATTTTCGTAGCAGTTTAATTCATTAGAAATGAAATTTTTAATCACTGTGAGATTTCAGAAACCCTGCAATTGGTATCAATTCAATTGAATTTGAATTCAATTCAAATCAATTTTTAACAGTTATTGGAAAGAAGTAAATAAACCGTTAAGATTTTCAATGAAATGTAATTACAGAAATTTGGTCCACTGCATTCTTCTTAGACGTATTTTGTTGAAATGCAACGCCAATGGTTCGGAAAAGTTGAGGTCCTCGAAAAAGGGCCGGAGGAAGGCATGCAAAGGCAATGAGAATGGGTGTGGCAATAGAGATGTACGTGGTGTTATGTGCATGTTGCAAACGTACTTTAACAATCAATGTTCAGTGTCACGTTAATAATCGTGTTGCATGATAAGTGTGTTGTTTGTTTGTTTGTTTGTTTTCCTTTTGCCACACGCTTTTAATGAGCAGCGCAGTCTTAAGAAAATTGCTCTGCACAATATATTGTTGTTTTATGAAACGAACTAAATTGATTGCAAGTCATAATCAACCAACAGCATATGTTGTATTGAGATTTTCTTTCTAAATGTGCATTTGCATTCAGATTGCATTTTACACTTTATCCTTTACAAGGATCTTTATGTGTGTTTTCTTACGTGGGCACTTTAAATACTTTGACTTTTTCTAAAGAGCTTCATAAAGTCAGAAAAAATAATAATAAATCGTCAAATTGATTTTATTGTGTTGTGTTGTGTTGGTTTGGTTTGACGTCTTGTGTTTTATTTTTTTAAATAATTTTCCTTTTTCCTTCGTTTTTGTCTTTTTCCTTGTGTGTTTTAATTGTATTTCTCAAGATGTTCTGTGTATGTCTCACCTCTAAGGACGATTTGATTTGTGATTTTTATTTTATTTTTCAAAATAATTGTCAAAGCTAATAATCCTGACAACAACATGCATACATATGTATGTATACGTGCTGTAAGAGATGAAGATTTTTTCCCCTCTTTTATTTTAATTTAAACAATTACTGAAAATGAGAAAAAAAAACAATTTTATTCGTTTTGGGTTTATTGGAAAAGTAGAAAAAAAACAGTTTTAAGAAATCAAAAATCATTTATGAAATTATGAAAACAACAATTAGAAAACACTTGCTTTGCCGTCGTCGATAACGTTCTCTTGAAGAATTCTTAACAATTATTTCCTTTTTTGCTTTTTTGTTGAACGATGATTGAGTATGTGTCGCAGAATAATGCAATGCGGTGTTGTACGGCATGTGTGGCATATTGTATTGTGCACGGTGTACATGTACATAATGCATACGTACATGGACCACTTGACACAAACCTTTTCAATTATTTTTCAATTTATTGCCACACCATATACGCTATGCGATATATTGTAGACGAAAATGTGGTTTACCTCTCGTCCTTGCGGTCCTATGTTATCGAAGGCGTCTGCTGTTTGTGAGTTTCTGTTGTCATAAGCAAAAATTTAAACGTCAAACAACTTGAAGTCAAATCAAACGTAATCGTCAACCAATCAAAAGATTGTTTTCATTTTTCAATTTTTTTTTTTTTTGACTTGACGTTTTCATAAATCCCTGTACATGAAGTGTGTGTTGCATGCTGCATCATGGCACGTTAAATATGAAGAAAAATTTAACATTTACAACATTCTGAAGTGGTGCGAGTGAATTGATTTTTTGCTTCCTCCATATTTTCAAAGTTCTTCCTCTTTTTTTTCAGTTTGAATTTTGAATATTTCGTAAATCATTCTAGAGAGTTATAAATCTGTAACCAAAACTACTTGTGCAACTTCTGCCTGTCAATTGCTGGTACCTATTGTTTGCAGCAAAAAACAAAAAAAAAAAAACGGCAGTGTTGTGTGGAGGAAAAAATGTTACGTAAATTTTCTCGCAATTTATGAATGTCCATTATAGTTTGAAACTAAAGTTTATGAATTTGAAAAAAAAAAAAACAACAAATAAAAGAGTAACAAAAGTTTGGCTGAAAGTATTTGAACTAGAAATCCCAATTGATTTTGTGGCATGTTATTGACTTGATTCGTATGCGTGGATAATTTCAAAATGAATAAAATCGCTTAAATGAGAACAAAACAAATTGTTCTGACTGTTCTGTTTGATATGATGTTATTTGATTTGATATTGAAGGGAAGTCAATTGTTCAAGGCAAGTCCGCTGCTGATAGTAGGTTTTTTTTTTGGTTGCTGGTCACTCTACGAATTAAGACTAATGGATAAGAATTTGTTACATTTTTACCTTTTAAAAATGTTTAAAATATGTTTTCGTAGATTACATATAGACTAAACAGAAATTCGTGTTTAGTTTTAATTAAAATTCTTTATTATTCGCACAATTCTGTGTGCCACTGGTCACAACTTGATGTAAACAATAACAATTGATTTTTTTGTTATTCCTTTGCATAAACAATTCCAGAAAATTATTCGACAGATCTTTGTAACGGAGACCTTCAAACCACGGTTACTCTCCTCAAACGCACTGTGTCTTCACACGAGATTGACTGAACTTCGCTAACTCATTCACCTGCTTTTCCTTGCCTTTTATATAGCAGGGTAAACAGTCTAATGATGTTCTTGAAGGCAAATGTTCGGGACTTCGCATTCTCGAAATTTCTATAAATGTAAACATTGTTGTTTACATTCATTATTGTTGGTTGCGTGTTTTGTTTGCCATTTTTTATGCTGGTGTTTGTTGTTAAGTAGTTATTACCAGTACAATTATTTTGTAAAGAGGTTTGTTTACTGCATTGTTTTGTTTTTATAGCTTTTGTTTATAATTTTAATATTAAGCGATGTAAAAGCAAAACACCAGATTTGGATATTTTTTATTATCGTAACAGTATGTAAGTTTAATCGAAATAATTTTTAATTTCTTTTATTTTATTGGCAATTGTTTGCAATTGCCATTCCTGAAGTTATGCATCTCTTACATCAATATTAATATAACGGATCAGTTGCACGGCCACCATCTCTGTTCATATTTTCAGTTGCTTTTATCATTTTCGCCTTGTTTTAACCATATTTGTGATGATATTTCCAAATCTCTCTCAGATAATACTGCGTTAGGAAATCGCTACACTTTCAAAAAATATATTTCTTTTTGTAAAAAGTCCTATCTTCCAATCTATTACATAAATACATACATATGTATGTATACTATGTACCGAATTACACAAAACATAAAATTTTAAGCTAACTTAATCGCTACCATTTTCAACAACAAGTCTTTTTTTTACGAATTTCTATGATTTTCGACTCATCACTGAATTGATTATTAGATTAGATTGTGCAATGGTTGAATTAGTTTCTGTTTGAATAGAATACATATAGGAAAAAAATTATTTTCTTCATTTTAAAATCCACGTAAATTCGAATCCGCGTAATATGAGTTTCGCGTAAACCTTGGTACAGGTGTATTCCTTTTCGTTCTTTAATTACTATTTTATTTTATTGGAATTATGAAAATAAAATATTTAACATTTTTTTTGTCAAAAGACTCTTCAATTAGCCCACTCTACAAACTGACGTTGATTTGCTGAGTGATTTTCGTTATAAACTTAAGTTGGCCATAAATCGATGATAGGGGGAGAACCCGTCCAATCCACTACAAATGGCCAGTTTCACTTATTTTTCTCTCTTTTTTCTTCCTTTTTTGTTTTTTGTTTTATTTTTTGGGTGAGGAAATTAAACCATTTAATTGTTTTCTCCTTGATTTTGTTCGGTGTGTAATTCTTTTTCGTACTTTCGTCCTGGCCAACGGTAAAAAGTAATACTAACTAAAGTTGTTGTAAATTGGAGAAGAAAAGCCACTCATGGGGGATTATATGGCATGCATTGTACGTACCCTCCTCCTACTTATCTGTTGGCTTATGTTTTCAATTTTTATATACGAATACAATGACTATTTTTTTTCCAGATTTTTTTTTTTTTATAAAATTAAATGTTTTATATTCTGACCTCATGTTGTATAAAATTTGTTTTTATTTTTTATTTTGCGTTTTTTTTTCGTGTTTCGTATGCTGTTGTTGGTTTAACATGGACGGTTTAACTTAATGGTCAGTGTTTTTATTCATTTCAAGTACTTTTTAATTCAAAATAATAATTTCAACATTTTGCTGTAATTTTTTCTTTTTTTTTTGTATAAAATTTGTATTAAAATCCAAAGTCAGTTTTATATGGGTTGTTACTGAAGCTACGAGGGTTGTTAGCAATATATACTCCTAGATTTCGGTATTGAAAATATATACAAACAATAAATTAAATATTAAACACTGGCAATACGAATATCGTTGACAATAGACAACTGAAAGACCTCTCCTTATCAATATACGGAATAATATCGAGTGGATGGGTTAGCTTTTCTTTTGTTTCTAGTAAAGTCAAGGCATGTGTAGCTACTGGGCGATTCAGATGATGTTCTGATTACCAGATTTTAGGTTATGTTGCAATTTCGGTACACGGACTGCATTTTTTTATCGAGTGAACAGAGAACACTAGCTTTGTTCTCAATTTATTAATGGTAGTGATAGTAATTTTATAAGTAATTTTCTAATAAACCACTGGCACTGCAAAAAACTTTTCTTTTGATGATATTAAGATCGGATCGTTATCTGGTCTATTTGATTGAATTTGGTGTATACGACCAAGAATTTATGTTCTGATTAATATCAAAGGTTTGATCTTCCAGGCGGGCAAAAATAACATGTACTTCTGTTGAACACGATTTTCAAGTTCTTATTTGAGAATACCGCTCAAGGTACGTTTTGAGCGTACAAGATATTTTATTAACCCAATGGATGTACAGAACAATGTTTATTGAAATTGTAATTTAATAATAAATTATAAAAGAAATTTCTATGAAACTTTCAGCAGGTATTTTTATTTTTATTATATCAGCAATCTTTGTATAAAGTTTTGATAAATATCAAGGAAATGGGCTGTAGTGTGTAGTGTAGATAATCTGTTAGGGGACGAACAAGTAGGTTTCTGCCCACATCGCAGTTGTGGGGATCGATCCAATACGTTAAGGAATACAATCGAAGAGTCCATTGAATGGCGATTACAATTTTATTTATATTTATTGATTTCGACACTGTAAAATGCAGTACAAAATGGGCAGAACTAAGATGTTAAGCGCTTTCCATTAAATAGATGAATATTATGAAAGTCCTCTCTATTGCTACTATTTGCAGTCATACTTGGCAACATCAATAACATCGATGAGAACAAGCCTAGCTTGGAAACTACACCCATATCCAATATTCCAAGATAAAGTTAAGGTATTAATCGTCCTTACAAAACTTATCTGAATAGGTCCTCGATTAAGGACATAGTGTTATTAGCTGCAACTTCTGTACAAAACAACCAATTTTTTGTAACATCTATATCGTGTTTTACTTTAATAAGTTGAGAATAAATAAAATCGTAACCCTCGTAAATAAGTACTTGTAAAATACATACATACGCCTTTGTATTCTACCATGCTCTTATATTTATATTTAGTGGGGGAGGGGTGTAACCTTGTATGTATGGTCCTGGATGTATTTATTTTTGTATATTTAATACAGTATTTTTAGTTAAGTTTTGTTTCGATTTGTTCATGTTGCACGACTACGGGCATTATTCATAAGTATGAACGTGAGCCTGTCTGTTCGTCAGCTAGCCAGCTAGCCAACCGGTTAGTCCATGGCGCTCTCACATATACTCGCATGGGCTCTCCAATTAATTTTTATTTAAAATACTGTGTTTTATTTGTTTAAAGTACCACTTGTTGGTGAATGGCACATGCCAAACACACTTGCACATTTTATTTTTCAACTTTCATTCATTCATTCGCTCATTTCATCATGACTACTCGCACGTATTATGTTGATGTTTTTTTTTTGTTTTTTTGTTGTATTTTTATATTACAATATATGAAAATGATGATGAGGTCATAATAGCGGGTCAACGGGGCAAGATGGGACTGCAGCTATGTAGGAAATGAGAAAAAGAAAGAAAATATTTTTTTTATTTTTTAAGGAAAAAAACCGATATTGAAAAAGAAAAAAAGGACTACAAACTGAAGTGGCCAACATTGTTAAGGCCATTTAGAAATTGTTTCCCAATTTGTATGCAACGTAACTAGACAGTCAGACAGACTGTTGCCATTTTCATGTTCATAGTTTTGTAACATCTTCAAAAGATTCCTTTATTTATTTATTTTTTGTTTATTTTTTTAATCTTTTTTATTTAAATTTTCATTTTTCTTGATAATGATTTCTAAAAAAAAATCTTTTAATGGTAGAAGAAGTGGAAATTTTAAATAAATTTTCCTTTTTTAAATATTTACAAAACATTACTTGCCTAAGGTCCTTAGCACTTCTTTCCTTGACCAAAGATTATTAAACGAATTAATTCTAATTGGCACGCACTTTATGCCACAAACCCTCTGACCTCATCCTTTTACCAGAATTCAGAATTCTATTTACAATTTTAGAAGAAGTACAAGTATTAACCACCTCTAGTGGCATTTAAAACAAAAACTTCACTTGAGTACTTGTGGTCGTTCTTTAGCTTTTACTGGCTGACCTAACCAATTTTCTTTAATTTCTTTCCATTCATTGTATAACAACTGACTTAACGAGTGATTTTGATGGGGTGCGGATATTTAGTGTTTGGTGGAGTAAGAAAGAGAGAGAGAGAGGGGAGGCATGAGTTAAAGAACAATTATGACGTTGATGACCATTTTTTGTTTTTGTTTTAAATTGTTAAAGCCAACAAAAGGCAAGTTTTTAGAGGGAGGGACCGTAAAGCACTTGGCATTTGGTTTTAATTTAGCGGTGCTAATGCGCTTTCATTAAATTACTGACCACTCGCATTCGTTTTACTAATCATTTTATATTGGTTAAGAGTAAAACTTATAAGCAATTTGGTTCATTAATAAATTGAATTTCATCAAATTTATCATAAGAAAATAGATTACTAGCGTATGTTAAACATTACTTTATGGAACGTTTGCATCGATCCATTTGAATGTTCATATTCGGTTTAAATGTGTTATTTTAATTCTGAAGCAACGCAGATTATTGTGATTTATTTTGAATTTTACTACTGTTTGGTTGAATCTTTAATAGAATTACAACAAAGTTAATCAACTCCACCCGACTCCGTCATTTCGACTATGAACCAATCTAATCTTACTTAATCTATATTATCGCATGGTCTTCACACTTTATAGCCACTTTACTTCCAACTAATTATTGCACGAGTTTGTATTTCAGTAATGACGTCGGGCCAATATATTTTGATTTTGTTTTGTTCAATAAAGATCGTATCCTATGTGTGTCATTCTGTAGAGAATACTTTTTTGAATAAAGCATTGATATTGCTTGTGGGAAGGATTTTTTTTTATGAATTAAAAATAAAAAACTTACATTAAAACTTATTCACCGATTCATACGCTACAGATCGTATGAATGATAGCTTAGATGCCTACGCATGCCTTATTGGATCTTCCTTCTGGCGAGCAGCAACAAACAGAGCAAACACACAACCTTCAAGTGAGTATTTTAGTCACCAATGTCCCTCGGAGGAATATCATCTTTGGCTTTTTGCACACATAGGATACGAACATCAACAATGTTCGTTAAAAATACCGAAGAAATGCATTCAGTTGCTTGTCAGGTTTCAGTGAAGCAAGTTGTTGTCGCTTTTTTTGGAATTTTTTATATATGAATTATACACCCGAAGAAAAATTACAGAGGATTCACTATTCTCTAATGAGATTCACGAATAATAATAAGAAATGATCTTTTCATTTTTGAAAGAATATTTGTCAAGTTAAATACGCAGTCTTTAGGGATTTGGCGCTGTACATTTTTACTATATTTTCCACTACATAACCATATTATTAGGTTACACTTGAAAATATTAGGTTACATGTGAAAATATTACTAACAATTTTCCTCTGGGTTATACACATATCTCTCACAAATACACTCACAGACGTCTGATTTAAGTGTTCATACGCGAATCATACTTATATTGTGCCTCGTGTATATGTTGAGAAGTCGCCGTGGTCTAGTGGGTAGTGTGTTGGCTTATTAGACAAAAGGCCCGGGTTCGAATCCCAGGTCTGACATCAAAACGAAAAATATTTTTTCGGCGACTTCCTCTCAGCAGATTTCTGGCAAAGACTCTGAGAGTAAAAATTGCCATTAAAAGCTTCTCAAAATCTGTCGTTCGGAATCGACTTTAAACTGTAGGTCCCACCACTCATGTATAAAATTAACGCACACAACATAAGCGGTGTGAGAAGCTAGGTCGTAATCCTGACTGAAGGGTTGTAATGGCCAATTATGTATGTATGTATATGTTGAGTTGTAGAGAGCCGAAATCAATAACAACATTAAAATAAGTATCAAAAATTATGATTATGATTCGATTCTACTCATCTTTTTGAATACTCATTGCTGATCTCTGGTATGTATGTATGTATAAAGTGAATGTTTTTATCGATATTGGGGGACATATATTTCGAAATTACTTTTGCTCAAACCCAAGCAAAACAAAAAATTCATATACAAGGCTAACAAGTTACAAACGCCACTCGTTCCCAGCCTTCAAATGCTGATATTTTGCCTTCCACAACAACAACGGCAACAACAACAAATAACATCAGTTGCTATAATTACCATTTCATTTTATTCTATTTTGTTTGGGATTTTTCTTTTACAGTTTTATTTACTCGCTCGTAATTAAAATGCATTTAAAATACTTGTTTTTTTTATTATGAATTCGCGTTTTTTTTAATTCGCATTTAAATCCTTTCATACACACACACACACACGCATACATATACACACAATAGTATATATTTTTATATGAGTGTAGACCGCCATAAAGCATGCAACGTTTTGTGATCAGGAGAGAGAGTTGAGTAAAGCTGTATATTGTGTGTGGTGTGCGGTTGCATGTAACGGACGGTAGTAATAAGCGCTAAAACTCTGTTAAATACGCGACATGAGCCCAAAAGTGGGCTTTACTGGATGATGATTATGATGCCAATACTGCCATTAAGCGCCCTAATTGCGTTTAATTAAGAGAAAGAAAGTAAAACAAACCCGCCATTTAAAAGGGCTACTAAAAAATGTATAAAACCAAATATGTATTGCATTCACTACCAAGTTAAGCCAATATTACTGCGTATTATTTGGTATATAAATAGCTATATTGTATGTAGCATAAATTACGATAACTGGTTGTATATGTATATACAAGTTGTATATACACATACATATGTATGTACATTATACAACGAGTATATAAAGAACAACTATTTATAATTTTTGTATAAATTTGTTTTAGTTTGCCAAGCATGAAATGAAATTGTGTAAAGTTTCCCTAACGATTTTATTTCTATTTTCATTTCATTATAATTTCTCTGTTTCACCATTTTTTCCTTTCTTTTCTTTTCTTTTTGCACTTTTTTTTGCCAACAATTTTCATTTTGTACCCAAAGTTTTCGCTGCAAGATGTTTTAATCTTCACATTACTAAAGGCGGAGCGGAGTTTTATGTACGAGCACAGCCAAGATATAAAGAAAAGCCCGGGGAATAAAGAAAGAAAAACTTTGCAAAAATGTTTCATAACTTTTTACTACTTATCGACTGCTTTCCACTGCCACTGTCGTCAGCCATGGTTAGCAAACTTTTGAACTGCTTCTACAGCGACAATGAACGTATGATTTTTCAGCTTTCTTGCGGTTCCATGTTTAACATTCGACACTGAATGGAGGTGGTTTACGTTCAGCAAGTTGATTTTCTTCATTTTGTAACACTCTATACATACAAACAGTTTTGTTTTAGAATTTCTTTTGCCCTCACAAGTAGCATGAACAGGTTTGGGACAATGATGATTTCTCAAGACAAGGTGGCCATTGATTTCTCTTCCTCACATTATAATAAAGAACACACTGTTGAAGCCACTGTAGGACAACCACTATCGGAATTTTAAAGAGTATGACTAACGATGTCAAACATATTCATTTCAAGGTGCGGATGCTATCAGCAACGGTCCTAAGCCAGTAGTACTCAGATTTCAATTTTATTCCGTTGGGAAATAATATTTTAGCTTGTTTTTGATAAAGAATAACTGTCTTCAGAAAGCGGTTTGACGCATTGCCTCAAGATTACTATTGCTAACCCATTGATTTGGGTTGCAATACCAAAACCTGGCCACTCTAATACAATAGCAAACTACATGCATAGTGCCACAGGATGAATGAAACTAAAGAAGAAAAAAAGAAGGAAGAAGAAAAAAAAGTTTTCTACTGTCGCATATTTTATGTTGCAGTAAATTACGAAAGTTTTGCTTTTAAATGCAGGCATTTCATTGACTCAAAAATAGTTTCCTAATTACGCATTATTGCGATTCCATTTCGGAGAAATTAAAAAAAAAAGAATTAACCGGAGAAAGAACGAATTAAAAAAGAAGCCAGGCAGAAAGAAACTTTTTTCTTTCAACACAACATTATTTGAAGCACTTGTTATTCATTTTCATTAACTTTGCGCGAATTTTTTTCTTGTGTTTTATTTTTAAAAAATTGTTTCTAAACGAAATAATCAACACTTGAAATTGAACAAGAGCGAAACGGTTTAAGTATTTGTGACTTAAACTATTAATTAAAAGTTTATTACATAATATGTATAAATTATTAAAATTTAAAAAAACCAACGAGTTCTACATGAAAGCACATTTTCATAATAACTTTTGATGGGGAAATCGTTTGGGTGTCTAATAATATACATTCCAGAGATTAGCAATTAATCGTTTTTTCATAAGTGAATCAACAATATTTAAATTAAACTATGTACTCTAATTTATTCATACTTATTACAACGTTGATTTATAAGTACAGGTTAGTAATGCGTATGCGTACAACGTTAACATTAAACTTATACCATTCGAAATATGTTTGATTCATAAGCCTACTCATTTAGATTCATAGATTCATAATTTTAGAAAAATACTTCTTATAATACTTATAAATCATTCGAATGACTCGAATCAATCGTATCAATTTATAGTTATTGCTCCACTCCCAAAACCAAAAAAAAGAAAACAAACGGAGCAGCAAGCAGGGAAAATACACAACCTTTTAGTGAGTATTTTAGTGTTCGTACGCGATTCGTACTTAGTTTGTGATTCGTGTATATATTGAATTATGGAGAATCGAAATCAATAACAACATCATACGTGTTGTTAATGATAAATATGATGGGTACTTCAAGCCTTGAATATGAGTAGAGGTTCCATGATATTCAAATAAGTATGAATGCGTCTAAGTATTAGAAATTATGAATAGGATTGATTCTACTCATCTTCTTGAATACTCAATGCTGATCTCTGATACACACATAAAGGGTCCGCCAAATAACTTTTTTTTTGAAAATGCTTTAAAAAAAACTACTGAATATTTTCTCAAATTTCTTTTTTTATTTGAAAGTACAATCCTTCTGGTTAATAATGGAAAATAATTTCATTCAAATGGCTGCTTCGGTTGGCCATGCAGTAGCCTACACGATCGGTCCAATTTTTACGCACATTATCGATTGTGAGCAGCTGTATTTCAATGGTCTTGGCTTGTCGGCGTAACACTTACCTTTAACGCCACACCTCAAATAATAGTCCATCGGTGACAAATCGCAGCTCCGAGGTTGCCAAACGACATCAGCTCTGCGGATGATAATGTGATCTTCAAAAACAGGGCGCAAAAAACCTAGAGTATAGCTCCGGTGAACAAAAATTCGTTCAACATGGCCCGATAACGAGCGCCATTGCCTGTAATGGCCACTCCTTGCTAATTTTCGAAGAAAAATGACCCAATTATGCCTCTTGACCAAAAGCCGCACCAAACAGTGACTCGTTTTGAGTGCGTCGGCTTTTCAATGTATGCGTGCGGGTTTACGTACCCGCCAAGATCAAAATGAGCTTCATCTGAAAAGATGATTTTTTTTTTTTTTGCCAAAATCGGTCGCAGGCCCCACTTAGCGAAGCGAAAACCCGTATACACAACCATATTCGTTCAGCGGAAGGATAAAACTAATTATCTGTCAAATCAGACACGAGCTAAGTGTTACCATTCACGAAATAAGCACTATTTGAAAAAAGAAACTTTAGATGGCGGACCCGATACATATTATGTTATGATGATTACAATTCATACTGTTAGTCACCTGTAATTTTTCTAGCGGTAGCCAATCGTACTTATACAATGCGTGATATAGATTGTTAAAGTCAAACATATTTGTAAAATTGTTGACTTTCTTTTTACCCTCGCCTTGTATAAGTAATGTTCTTCCCTTTTTACTTTAACTTGAAAAAAGTAAAACGAAAAATGAAACAAACGAACAGAAATCAAAAACAGTTACGAGATAATAATTTATTGCGATAATTTTTTTATTGAAATACAGTTAACTTTTTGACCATTAAAAACAACACTTAATCCTTTGTACATACAAACACACACATTTTTACTCGCTCTCTCTCTCTCTCTCTTTCTCTATTTTTCTCTCTGTGTGTTGTATTTATTACTGAATGTATGAATGCACGCACAATTGTACTTCCCCCTTTTCGAAACAGACACAATGTATGCAAGTAAACCAGAAGGACAATAATAATTTCCCAGGTCCAATTTGATTATAAATAATATCCTTTTTATATTCTTTTATTTATCGTATAGTGTCATCGAAATTATAAAGGAGAGAGAGGGAGAGTGAAGAAAGAAGTAAATTTTAAAACTGAAAATATGTTTTGGTGACAGTAATCTTTTGAAAACAGGATTAAAACAGTGCTAGATTGCTGTGTCCATAACGAGAGTCAATGACAACTGAAAACTGCTGAAAATCATAATAAGAGATGAGCGAATAATGGAACAAAATTTCTCAAAGCATGATGACTGACTAAGTACTAAGGATGTGTAGGCCTGGTTACTTAAAAAATAAATACCAGAAAAGGATTTGAGTCTTCGTTTTTATTCAATTTGTATTTGACACGTGCTGTGTGTGGTAGACTTTTTCTATTTCTTTCTTTTTTTATTTTTCTAATAAGAAGTAACAGAATAATTTTATTTTTTATTCTCTTTTTTTTTCTATTTACTGTTGTTGCAAATAATAGCCACCCTTAGAAGATTTAATGCTCTGTGTTCTGAAATTTACATGATTAGAAGAGTAACATATGAATTAAATGTTATCCTTTCATCCTCCTGCAGAGATAGGTTTCCCTCATTAAAAAAACTAATCGATACATACATACAATGTTGAAATTATTGAAATATTTTTTAATTTTTTTTTATTAAATTCTCTCTGTTGCCAGCTTCAAATTGAATCACGTTTTAAGCTAAAAAATATTTCAGTTTAAGAATTTAATTGAATTGTAATTAAGAAGTTGATTTTCTTTACCTTTTTAGTTACGTTTTGCAATTTTTCCATTTACCATTTCAAATGTACAGAATTTGAATAATTATTTTGAATACACAATTCACAGATAAAGATGTGGTAAAACAGTGACGTTGCTTTAACAGGGTAAACATTGTGTAGTGTACCATATTCTATATTCTTTTGTTGTATTGTATCGTGAAAAATGTTGATTTTATTATTTCTGTTACGTCACTAATTAGGAAGGTTCCTATATGAATGCTAAAGGAAAGAAGACCACTTCGTGATCTCACGCCAATCGTTATACATCTAAGCCATTTAGAAGGCTTCTTAAGGGCTCACTATGAAGGGTTATTAATTGTACTATCTATTGGAAGGCTGTCTCTTGTACTTTTGGTACACCCGTCCTCTTATAAAGCCGCTGTAGTCCAGTAGGTAGTGTATTGGCCGTTCAAATCCCAGGTCAGACATCAAAACGAAAATAAGAAAAAATATTTCTTCGGCAACTTCCTCTCAGCAGATTTCTGACAATAACTCTGAGAATAAACAAAATTGCCATGAAGAGTTTCTCAAAAATCTGTCGTTCGGAATCAATTTTAAACTGTAGCTCCCGCCACTCATGGAAATAATTAACGCACACAACGTAAGTGGTGTGAGAAGTTAGGTCGTAATCCTGATTGAAGGGTAGTAATGACCAATTATGTATGAGTGTAGACAAGGACTTAAGAACTAATTAATGTTACAATTCGCGAGATTCTATATTGGAAGTTGCACTTACAGAGTATGATTTTGTCAGTTTGTAACTTTAGAATTAACATAACGAGTTAGCAAATCATTCACATTTAACATGAAGTCCTATCCATCCTCTGTGTATTTGTTTTGTGATTTGCTTTATGAGAAGAAGTTTGCCTTTCAGAGGTCAAAAATGGTTCTTCTACGCCACTGTTTCTGTACGTGAAAGAGTTTCCCAGAAGTTAGTTTTCTTTTTTCTTCTTATTACAAATATTTTAAACCCGTTCAACGTGCTGTAATATTTTCTTCATTCAACTTGATAGTATTGAAATTAACGCAGGCATTTTTCCACTCGTGTTTTGTTATAAAATGAATTTTACAACAGACAGACAGACAGACATAAATCATACCGGCAATAAGAAGCAACATCATGAATAATTATTAACTAAGATTCTGAGGTGGAATATTAAACAACAAAAAAAAAAAACAAAACAAGAGAGAAAGAAAATTATGGAAAATTCAATGTGAACTATGGAATGAACCCTTCCATTACCATATTCGACAATTTGCGTAGTAGTGGCTGGAGAGGTAATATTTAAAACAAAATTTGAAATGCGTTGCCAATTTTGGGGGGTCACGTTACCATTAACAGTGCATCCTTAATAGTACATAGAGTACGGTAGCGTATGGTAAAAACATCAGGTTTTGAAATTAAAATCGTAATAAGAAACTCTTTAAGTGATGATGATGATGGTGTGCTTGATGATGTTGGGTGTGAAATGCTTGTGTAATTAATATGAAAATCTTGTTAATTAAAAAAAATTTCTTTTGTGTTTGGTTTCTATTTTTTTCAAAATAATCCTGTTGTGTTTTATTTATTAAGAAACGTGTGAATTTTGTACAATTCTCTTAACAAAAGTAAAGAAACCACACACAGCGCTTTAATTTCTCTTTAAATTGTTGGCAATTACAGGCCGTTTTCACAACATTTTCAATGATACCAATCAGAAGGATAATAGATTATCAAAAAGGATAAATAATTGCAACATTTCTTATGTCTGTTTATCTTGAATGTAAGCAAACACACAAATTTCAACTGAAGCGGAAAATCGTACTCTTAATTCTCGCTCCAGGTTGATGAAGGAACCACAATTTAGTTCATAAACTTTTGTTGTTGACCCAGTAGTTTAACAAGTGTGGTGGTCTAAAGTCGAAAACGTAAAAAAACTCGTTTCAATTTGGGTAAAAATTCCATAAAAAAATTTGGATTTCTTATTTTCTTCTTCCATAACAATTGTAATATTCGATCCTATACATATATAGGAACTGTTGGAAATGTATGTATTTGTTGTTATTGTACTCGTAAATTTATTGTTAAATTGTTCATCATTAATTTCATTGCCTGAGTGGAGTTTTAAGGATAAATACTTGAATATTCTGTTTTTTTTATATTTTATTTTTTTTTAGAAATTTTGCCTAAAGGAGCCAATAGATAATCGCACTTCTGGTTTATATTCCTTGCCTCGAGTTCTCTCCTTTTAGTTTTTCTTGTATGTCTACTATGGCTGTGTAATGGAAATATGTATGAATGAGTAATGCTGGGAGACAATTTCATATTATATTGTATTTTATATTGTATTGTATTATCCTGATTTGAAATTGTTTGTTGAATAGACGGGACAGAAGGAAAAAATGAAAAAGGATTCACTCATAAAATGAAAATATCACATGTTCATCATCATCATCATCGCTATTATCCTTGTATTTATTGTTGTCTGTTTAATTTGCGGTTGTTATTCCATTCTTGCCGTCTACATACATATGTACATAGAATTTATTATTTTCGAGATCCAATTATATTTGAAAATATCATTCATCGACAATAAAAGTAAACAATGATAAGAATATCATTTCAATTGGATTTCATTTTTTTGTTTTGTTTTTTGTATATTTTTATTGCATTTCAATTGAATTGAATTTGATTTTCTCATGTCCTATTTTATATCGGTTGGGGGTTATCCTTTCGTTATTTTTTTTTATTAGTTTCTATAAGTGATGCTTCAATTAATCTGTAATTTTTTTTTTAAATAAATGTTTGTCAAACCATTTATCATACGTTTATGGAAAGGCAAGTTGTCTAGATTTTTATAGAATTTATATAAATGTACTCATACATACATACATACAATTTGTTATTTAAGAAAAACATTCACTTACTAATCAAGTTTGTATTTTATTTCTTTCAGATCCTGTAATCTTGCTCAGATAATCTACATTTCGGAATAGAGAAACTCAACATAGAGGACGATTATGGCTTAAGTCTAGCCCTAACCCTTAAGGATGAGCATTATCATGATACAAAAAGGATCGTAAATTATTTGTCCTCAAATCTGAAGGTGCTTTTATCGTATTGTGTTCCACATTACGTAACGGTAATTATAAATTTGTAAATAATATCATAATGTTTAATTCAATTTTTATGTGCTTCATTGGAGCATTTGAACTTTAGTTTATAGCCGTTATGCCCATGCAGGCCATTATTTACCATTAATTATGAAATTTTTGAGTAAATTAAGTGCCTGTCACTGATGCTCTTGACGTTTGTTTTACTTTTATACTTTCCAATTGCTATCTTCAATCTTATATTCTATGAAATCGCCGTAGTCTAGTAGGTAGTGTTTTGGCTTATTAGACGTAAGGCCACAGTTCAAAACGAAAATATTAAAAAAATATATCTTCAGTAACTTCCTTTTAGACTTTACTGTAAACAGCTGTCTTTGATTTCAAACATTTTTCAATTCGATTACCATATAGGCTTAGTGATATTGCTGAATCTTAATATTGGCGCAATGGCTGCATAGGATAAGTATCGACCTCTTCTCCATAGAATCTTCTTGAGCTTTCTGGTAACTCAAAACAATCACAGTTTCCTTCCAATTAAAATGAAATTAATTACAAACTTTTGCTAAATATTAAATTCTATTGAAGTTCTTACGAAAAAATATGATTCAAATGCATTTGAAAACTGTTTTAATAACCCTTTCTGATAAGGTCGCAAGTCTTGTAGGTATGTGTTGCTCATTAGCGTACATAGACGTAGGCCATGAGTCAAACCCAGCAAACATAAAGAAATATGAAAAATATTTTAATTCTTATTATATTCTAACAAATGCCTTAAAATTAATCAATATCAATGAGTAAAGGTCGCCGTTTGACTTTAAAAAATGTCTAACCAATTCAATTTGTCTATAGACCATTATAGAAATACTGTGGTTGAGATGCTCTATTCAATGTTCGATTGTATTATTTATACGATCCCAAAGTTTGACCATGTTTGTTGGGGCTGTTTCGTACTGTCCGAGCCGGATTTTCACGAATGGCCAAAGATTTTCAATCGGATTGAGCTCGGGACTTTGTGCCGGCCATTCCATCAATTGAAAATTATGTTGCCTTTACAATTTTTGCTGTGTCCTTCGGATCACCATCCTGTTGAAAAATAATTTCTTATTCGGGATAAGCACATTTGTCTGTAAAATTCGGAAGATGGGTTTGCAGAATCTTTAGATAGTCTTTTTTCGCATGATACCATCTACCAATATAGATGGCCAACATGCCACCATATTATGCATCCCCAAACCATTACATTTTCACCGCTATGTTTAACAGTTTGCTTCACATAGAATCCTTGAACACATTCCCTGGATCTGCGCCAGCAGTACTGCTTTCCATCTTACAGAAAGTGGTTATATTTGGACTCTTCCGACTAGATAATACGTTTCCAATCAGATGGATAACACGTTCCGATCAATATGTCGCGCAGTAGTATTCTATTGAAGCCACATACAAATGTTTGGTAGCGAATGCTTAGATTTATGCCTTCGAATTGGTAGATTGTATTAAAGATTCTCACCCATCTGTTTTCCTTACCAGATTTGAAATTCTATGTGATCATTCAAACGCTTTTTTACAAATTTATCTTTGACATTCAAATTTATTCTTCAAATTGTTTTGCAGTTGAAAGAACAATAAAGATAATATTAGGGTAAGCTTGTAATCTTTATTTGTTGGAGACGAATCATAATAAATCTAATCGCGCCTGTATATGAGTGTGTGCTGTCGTACTTTTCCTGCTATTATACAGGTTGTCGGCACAGATGATAAAAATCAAGAAATTTTTATTTGATCGTCTCCAATTGTTATTGACAAGCCTTCTCGCATTTGCTTTAACACTGTAGAAATGAACACATACGCGGATAAAAAATAATAATTTTGTTGCCGTGGTTGAGAAATATGCAGTTAAAAAGAAATATTTACAATCCATTGAGAATTACCAGCGTTTACCAGCACTATAGGGTATAAAACTAGAGGCTAATTGCAATATTTTACGATATCAATAGCAATAAATCATTATTCGAAGAAGATGTCTTTGCAACCAAACACTAAAAAAATCAAAATGCAGACGATGATTGACGAATTTATTTGTACGCCTCCTTAAACGTCAATCACACTACACTAATGCAGATGCATTTGTTGTTTGAATTATTTGATCGTCTCCAGGCGCTTTTTGAATCTTTATTTATTATGTATACGCGGACAATACTTTAATTTTAAACATTAATTAGTTCATAAAAGAATTTTATGGTCATTGGAGATTTTACTTCAATCATCATTGCAACCTACAGAAATAATTCACCTATAACAGTTTTGTTCCTAATAATTTTGGCTAATCCTGTTTAGATAATTTGGGAAATGTTTAGAAATGTTTTGCCACTTTCTTGATTGAACCTTATTTGTACCGTGTTTGATATTTTGCACAAACAGTTTGACTGTCTAAATTTTATTTTGTTTGAAATGAGACTACAGGAAACGAACAGTCATAAAATCAAGGAACTAATTGCATTCTAATTGTAAATCTTCAGTTGTAAAGCTAATCGTAAATACAATCCTTAAATCAATTTTAAAAATAACTTTCCTTTTCTCTATGACTTGAGGTAAACCAAGGCTAAACTACTTTCCTGAAGCCAATAAACAGTGTCTGTAACTGTCTAAAACAAAAGAAAAATGCTTAAAATGTTTATAAAAGTAACGATTGGTTACGTTCGCTTTACCCATTTTAAAATCTTTTGAAAATTGTTGTCACAACAACGCATAAATGATTTGTATCCCCAAGTTTAATTTGCTGTCTTGTTTCCGACCACAAATAAAATTAAAAATTTTAAAACAAAAAGCAATAGCAACTCATAAATAATTGGAAAGAAATAAAATAAAATGATGAAATGGGCTCTTTGACATTTATCCTTAAAAATTATACACACACACATCCATAGCACTTGAATAATAATAAAGAGATCTGGTAAGGATACAGTTTTGTTTATTTTGTTAAATTGAAAACAAAAAATCAAACATATTGTCTCTTTTTAATAAAACATCTGTTTAACTCGTTGCAGCACTCTTCACTGCACCACTCTGAAGCAAACAAAACGAAGGGTAACTAGGGAAACTATTTTGGAAAATTAAAAAAAAAAAAGTGAAAACATCCAGCACGGTTAGCCTATTAGGAATTGGTTTCAGTTTTTAATCTCTTTGATATTAAATTTGAAATGCGATAATAAATGAAGTTTCATTTGCGGCATTTAAATTCGAAAACAATTTGCCATTGTTGTTATTGTCAATTTAATTAATAATGAAGAGGTCGCAGTATAACATTTCCTCCCAATGCTGCTTTTTTATTTTATTTGAACAGTGAAACCGAAAATAATTGAAACAAATAATTTAAAAAATAGGCATGATACTGACTTTTCTAAGCTTCTATACAAAAGCAGAAAAGTAGGACGAAAATAAAACTTTTTATGCTTTTCTACTGGCGTGTATAATTCCTTAAATACATGGTAGTGTTAGTTAAGACCAGAGACTAGTAATGAGTATTCGAAAAGATGATCGGGTCCGCCATCTAACGTTTTTTTTTTCAATGAATTATTTCGTGAATGGTAACACTTAGCTCATATCTGATTTGACAGATAATTACTTTTATCCTTCCGCTGAACGAATATGGTTGTATATGTGCGTTTTCGAATTACAGAAGATGTTGATTTTGGCAAAAAAAAAAAATCATATTTTCACATGAACCTCATTTTGATTTTGGCGGGCATGTAAACAAGCAAAATTTGTCGTATTTGGGGCACAGAAAACCCGCACGCATATATTGAAAAGCCGACGCACTCAAAACGAGTCACTGTTTAATGCGAATTTTGGTCCAGAGGCATAATTGGGTAATTTTTCTTCGAAAATGAGCAAGGAGTGGCCGTTACAGTCATTGGCGATCGTTATCGGGCATGCTGAATGAATTTTTGTTCACAAATATTGGCAACATTTGGTTTCAACAAGACGGCGCTACGTTGGACTATTATTTGTGGGGTACCATCAAAAATAAGTGTTACGCCGACAAGCCAGAGACAATTCACGCCTCAAAGGACAATATTCATGAAGCCATTAGTGAAATACTGCTGTACACAATCGTGCTTAAAAATTGGACCGATCTTGTAGGGTACTGCATGGCCAGCCGAGGCAGCCATTTGAATGAAATTATTTTCCATTATTAACCGGAAGGGTTGTACTTTCAAATAAAAAACAGAAATTTGAGAAAATATTCAGTAGTTTTTTTTAAAGCACGCATTCAATATTCATACTTAACAACACGTATAATGTCGTTGATTTCGACTTTGTATATGAGTAAGAGGTTCCATGATATTAAAATAATTTGATTCTACACATCTTTTTGAGTACTCATTGCTGATCTCTGGTACACAAATATCTTCCGTTAACATATTTAGACTTGAAACTGTGGGTATATAATTGAAAATCGCTGGAGATATAGTTTTGAAGAAGTATTATTTGATTGTTTCAATTATTCTTTGGCACACTGTAATTTTATAATCGACTTTGTGGCAGGCAGGTATGAGAAAGTAATTTTAAATTAAAAATAAGATGTTTATTGTGAAAGGAAGAAAGAAGAGAATAAAAAGAAAAAACAAGTCATTGTCAGTGTCATCAAATTGTATTTATCACACCCGTTAAATTAAAATAGAATATCACTCCTCCTCCCATCGTCCGTTCTTTTAACCTGCTCTGCTGGTGTTTTTTTGTATGTGGAGTTTACAACATCAGTATCATTTTTTTTCTTTCTATTAACCTTTCCATCTTTCTTCGATTGTTCCTATTCAGGTTAAACGTGAAGGGAAAATTAAAACGCGACCCTTCTTGTGTATCTTTTATTTCCACCCACCAATCGTCTCGCATGCAACTCCTATCGTTCACTTGCTCATCTAGTCACAGTTACATGGATGATGGTACTTTAAGTGCGATTTGATAATGGAAGTGGGTAAGGGAGTTGGAATTGGAGTAGGTGAAGGGGTTGGGGTTAGGTATAATATTGAAAAACACCAAATAAAATTTGTTGGTGTTTGGAATGTCACCCGCAGACATTTGAACGCTTCAAGTGACGTGCCTTTTGATTTCTTTTTTATTCCCTCTCTCTTCTGCTATTTTTTCTTTATTTTTTTCCACTGGGGAGTCAATGATACGCTAATGTTGCAGCTTCTTTTATTGGCATCAACAATTCAAACGACTGAGTTCGGGCTCGGAATAAAATGGGGTTGAATGTTTGAATGGAACGAGTCTGTTTGCCAACGTTGTCTTCTTTACCCTTCACGTTATCGTCATCGTTATTGTTGTCGTTGTCGTTGTTGTTGTGTTTCTTCATTTAGTCACTTGTTAGAATATTTGTTGTTGTATTGTAATTTACTGTTGTACTGTTGATGTTCAAAGTCGATTGTTTGTTATCCAAAGTGGATTGGTGTGTGTGTGTGTGTGTATGGAGTGTGGACCAGAGCTAGAAAGGAGTGTGGGTGTTAAGTTTATTATTTGTGTAAATAAATTTTGTTAAACGCTTTATTATTGTTTTTTTTTCTCTTCTTCTATTTTTTTTGTTTTTTTTTGGTAAGCGAAAGGGACGTCTGTGGTTGTTGGGTTTGCTAAATAGTATGTGATACTGATGCTGACAATAACATTGACTGACATCAACCATTCGTCGTTGTTGTCAATAAGTGGGTCGCTGGGTTTTGAATTTTATTTTTTTTTGCTTTGATGAGTGAATGAATGAATGACTGTGTTGATAGACTAACTCCGCATAGAGAGCGAAATAGCGAGATAGAGAGTAGACAGAGAGTAAGACAGATTGAGTCAAATGTGTAATTTTTCGCTTGAAATATTTTTTAGAAATAAATGTTAATAAATTCATTCACATTATTTGGATTCTTAAGTTTAAGTACCAGCAGAGGGAGAGAGGGCTGATGAACTGAAGGATATTTAATATAATTTATGTGTGTGTGTTATATTGTGGTTGGTATTTTTGTTATTAAATATTTCCTTTTTCATATCTTCTTTAACAATTACTAAATAATTTTCCCTTGATGTCTTTCAGTTGAGAGGGGGGGGAAATTCCTTGTAAATATTGCAGAAAAAAAGAAGAAAATTATGGTTTTCTTATGATTTTTCATTGACGACATCTGCAAGTTACAATCTTTTTATTCAAATTTTTATAGCCAAAATTGTTCAAATAAAAAACTCGTTAGGGTTTTGCTTCTTTTTATTACTTTGCTACTTGGCACAGTAATATCAAGAGAACAAAGATATGGAAAATTGAAAAATTATATGACGAACAAATAAGGAATTAGTGGATATGACAATAATACATACATAATTGGTCATTACAATCCTTCAGTCAAGATTACGAACTAGCTTCTCACGCCACTTATGTATCTTGTGTGTGTTAGTTTTATGCATGAGCGGCAGGACCAACATTTTAAAGTCGATTCCGAACGACAGATTTTTGAGAAACTTTCTATGACAGTTTTTATTGTTACTCTCAGAGAGGAAGATGTCGAAGAAAATTTTTTTCATATTTTCGTTTTGATGGCTGACCTGGGATTTGAACTCTGGCCTTACGACTAATACGCCAGCACACTAACTTGACTTTACTGTTTAAAAGTGAAAAGCATCATTTTTTTTCATAAAATTTAAAGTTTTACCAATTATAGATGATGACCGTCCGTTAAGGTCCTGTTTGCACCATTTTTGAGCACTTGTTACCATTTTTTCGTGCCTATTAATACACCAGAAGTACAAATCCACACTAAGATTGCTAGAAACTCTGACTAAAGCACACTTATTGCATTATCTACCCTTTACATACGAATGTATTTATCATTCCTTTATTAGCTATAGTCTTCTCGGCTGGCTAGAAGATCAATGAAGAAACAATTACTAGCATCTTCTCTAATAACCTGTAAATTTATGACTTAATAAGTCTAGAAAATGATCACCTTTTCTTTTATGGTATCAGATTAAAACCTAGACTACTGATTCAGTTGGAATTGCATCAATTCTAGAAAATACGGAAATACAAAATGAAATCATTATCCTGTTGAAAATGTTTTTCGAGTGAATTAAAATAAAGTGGAGTAAATGATACTTCCACGAAATAACCAGAGTTTGAATGACAGAATTTTGACTTTGAGAAGAAATTTCAGTTCAGCTGTCTTCGTTTTATCCCAGAAAATTCTTCAAAATTTCCAAGACATATTTTTAAATCGATTCGTTCTACTGTGCAGCCTTCAATATTTTCTACATTGATTTTCCTTCCATTTTTTTATGGAACATTAACACTTTCATATAATTTTTACATTTGAAATACGGAATTTATGTAAATTTGTCTTCTTTTTAACATCATTTGTGGCAGAAATTCCGTATTTATTTCACAGAAGAAAAAAAAATGAAAAGGTTTTTATACTTTTGAATTCCTTAAAAGGTAGAAGGCTTTCGATTTCAGAAATCAAGAGTAGAGGCAAAGAAAAACCACAATCCATTATTTTCATATTCTTGTAGCAATTTAACATTCGTATTTTCATTTTCAATTTCAATTTATAAAAAATATGTAACTCGGTTTTATTTTAGATTATTATGGCCAGCCATCCAGCCAACAAATGCTACAAAAAAAAAAAAAAAAATTTGTCTTGAATGATTTTAATGACCTTCTTAAGGGTACATATTGAATTATGGTTAGAGAGGATAGGTCATACTGGACGTATGTATGTGACTTCAAAGCAAAACAAATTGAACAAAATGAACATGTTAAAAAATGTTAAATTATGATCTTTTGTACATATTTTGTACGATTTTTTTTTTGTCTTTTTCATTTCATTTTATATCGCAACACTCATATACACACGTTTATTTAGACGAATTATAATGTGTCACATGCTTATACTATTTCATTCCGGAATTTCTACAATATTTTCATGCGTAGAAATGCTTCATTTATTGAGTAGTTACAGTGTGACACTAAATAATTCTTACCATGCATTTTATTTTCGAACAGAAAATTTAATCAACGGTTTATTATTACCTAAACAAGCTGCCTAAATAATGTTATTCAACGGAATGAAATTTGTTTGCCTGGTTTGGTTTCATGAAATATTAAAGCTATGCGAAGACTAATAACGTTGATATCCGAAACTTGAACTGTTAATTACAAATAAAAAAGGTTCTGAAAATTTCTTTCACACAGGTTTGCCAAGTCTTGGACGAATATTTCATTAAGCCCGAGTATTTTAACCTCTTATTAGACATAAGAACATGATTGAGACCCCAGGTCAAACATCAAATTGAAAATATGAAAAAAAATATTTCTTCAGCGACTTTCTCCCATCAGATTTCTGCAAAAAAAAATTTTTTGAGAGTCGAATTTAAACTGTAGGTCCCTCGCCACTCATGTATAAAATTAACACACACAACATAAATGGTGTGAGAAGCTAGGTCTTAATCATGACTGAAGGGTTGCACTGACCAATTATGTTATGTATGTCTGTATGAGTATCATTTAGAAAATGTTTACATTTAAGTCAGGCTTCGTTATGACCACCGTTTGCATTATAATGTTACTGTGCCTATAAGACAACTGATAAGATTATTCCAACACAACACAACAATTCTTGGCACGAGTGGTGTTCTGTAAAGTTAGTCGGTAGCCCCATTACGTTCCGACCAAAGTTTGTTCCCTTATTAAACAGTCTAAGCCAAAATGGAGTATCAGATATTTATCGAACGGTTTTCTATTGACCATAAATCTACGATCCAACTGATTACGCTGAGAGTAAGTACCGATATCTCTTATACGTTCTACAAGTATCTACTAATTGGATGGGTTTCCTTTCTACATTTGGGAATATTTTGTACTCAAATGTTTAATACTGTTGATGCCTTTAATCATTAAATCATTTAAGATGTGTGTCACACTGTACGTACAAATGTTAATACGAGGGCTGTTAATACATGCCAAAAACAAACTAAAATCGTGGTTAATGCTTAAGGTGAATACAATTCTATTGAACCTCCTCGTATAAAAGACTCGAAATGCTTAACCAATACTCAATAGAGAGGCTAGGCTATTGTATTAGTTACAAAGCTATTTCTTAACAAATAAATAAATGTATGACTATGTATGTATGTCCACAAATAATGTGGGAATGTGTGACACGTTTTCATACATTCTTAACAAGTATTTATTACAAATGGTCATAAAGGCTCGTGTTGGCATTTTAACAACATCTCATGTCCCATATCCTTTGCTATCCTGTCGATTTTTTTTCCTCCTCTAATTTTTGCAAGTTTCTATTGCGTGTGTGACATACTCGTCTTAAGAAATTTGTTGTGAATTTTATTGTGTGTTCATTTATATTGTCGAGCATTGTATTTTGTATTGAATGAAAAAAAAATGTTATTTTTTATGTTCTTATTAAAGAAAAAAAAAAAGAGAAAGGAAAAATAAATATCCCACCCATCCCCATTGAACTACATGTATTAAGCCCATAACAACCACTACAAATATTTTGTGAAAGTCTATTAAAATGACAATAACAACAATAAATCAACAGGATGATCATTTCAAAGTCAATTTTCCTGTTTTCATAAATTAGAATACCTACGATAATTCAAATTGAGTTTCGAAAATGATTGTTTTTCTTCCTTTATTCACATACATACATACATAACAGGATTGGTCATTACCACATTTTAGTCAGGATTACGATCTAGTTTCTCACTCCACCTATGTTGTGTATGTTAATTTTATATATGATTGTCGGGACCTACAGTTTAAAGTCGATTCCGAACGACAGATTTTTGAGAAACTTTTCATGGCAGTTTTATTTCACTCTCAGATTTTTTTGGCAGATATCTGCGGAGAGGAAGTTGCCGAACAAATATTTTTTTCATATTTTCATTTTGGTGGAGATGTCTGACCAGGGGTTTAAACCGAGGCCTTATGTCTAATAAGCCAACACACTACTTACTAGACTACGACGACAAATGTAATGTAATGACTTGTTTTATTCATATTCACTTAATTGGTTCCTCGCACTACCTATGTTGTGGGTGTTAATCTTATTCATGAGTGGCGGAGGACTGCATTACAGTTTAAAGTTGATTTTGATAAGCTTTACATGACAATTTGGTTTACTTTCCTCAGAGTTTTCGCCAGAAGATTGCTGAGAAGAAGTCACTGTGTAATACTTTTTTATATTTCGCTTTGCTGAAGATGCTTGGGCTGGGAGTTCGAACAACGGTCTCAGGTATAATAAGCCAACATACTACCTATTAGACTGCGGCGATTTCAGTCCAATTTATTCATAATTTTTATTTATTAAAGCAATATTATGCTGAAGCTTAATGTTGTATAAGAGATATGTTTCGAATGATAAGTTATTTTTGAATGAAATGATAATGTTAAAGCAGCGCAATTTATACGAGAGCTGTTGGATCTCTAAACAGCGATGACGTAGATCAACGACAAATTTTATTTGCTCGAAATGATCACGACAATTGACTACACATGCAGGTTTCAATTGTCAACACAGTCAAGTACTTTATAAAACATTCTATCTAAGAATGTTTAAGTGCGTTAGAACGGTTTACGCTCAGACACACGTTTAAATGCTCAGATTCTATACTTACCACGATGTAGAATTTCAAAAGCTTTTATCACAGGGCTACAAAAGAATGATTAGCGTTTTCTTGTAGTTACATTCTGTTCACATAAAGCCTAATAATACCCATTACCTACCAATAGGTTAGGTTAGTTTAGAGGACGTTTACCTCTCAAGTATCCGGAGGTCATATTGACCCATTGTACAACGTCCTACTTTTACTGAATTAGACCCTGTGCTACATTTTTGTGCTCTTCAAATTAAAAATAAGTTACAGGAGTTGCTGTTAGTACCACTGTCAAAAAACTGCAACGAAGAAATTCTTTCAAACAAAACCATATATTCTCCCGCAAGAAATTTGTTGCGCTGCAACTTATTTTACACAATTCGTGGCTGTTATATTACCCAATACAGTCGCTTTGGTCTAGTAGATAGTGCGTTGGCTTATTAGACGTAAGACCACGGTTCAAACATCAGGTCAGATATCAAAACGATAATATGAAAAAAAAAAAATTTCTTCTGCGACTTCCTCTTAGTAGATTTCTGGCAAAAACTCTGAGAGTGAAAATAAAATTGCCATGAAAAGTTTCTCAATAAAATCTGTAGTTCGGAGTCGTGTTTAAACTGTAGGTCCAGCACTCAACATAAGTGGTGTGAGAAGCTAGGTCCCAATCCTGACTGAAGAGTTGTAATACAAATTATGTGCGCGTTATGTAGTCAACATAAGAACGAATAATTCAAAAACTGTCTTAATCGCTACTGCGTTTCATTGAAAACTTATTAAATATTCTCTCCGTAAGGGGTTTTCATTTGCAAAATAGTCGATGCTTTCAGAAGTCAAAGAAGGAATATTTGTTCCCATTAGATGGAGAGCCATCATTACTTACTTAAATTCACAATGAATTGTAGAGAAATAGATCTGTCCTGTGAATGCTTCAGTGTACTCTTAATAACCATATGGTTTAGCATTTGCGCGTCGTATCAATAGCCAGGACCATCGATGACAATTGTGATAGCGAGAGAGCGATAAAGAGTGAAACGGGCGGATGATTTTTAATTCATTTCAGCGTGTATCAGTCGTCGTCATCATTGTATTCTTTGCTGTTGTTGTATTCATTTCTGATGAGATATCTTGCGATTGTTAATGATAATGATAACTAGTCGTACTCTTGTGTTTGTTATTATTGTTGTCGTTGTTTGTTATTCTTATTATTATTATTATTTTATAAATAAAACAATATTTTATTATTGTTAAAACCGTAATGAATACAACAAAACAAAAAGAGAGAAACAAATAATAAAAAAGAAAAAAAAAAACACTCAAGGAGGACAAAATGTAATGGAAAGGGGGAAAACAGTCATTTTAAAAAGGGGCAGACAAAGGAACAAATAAACGAAAGGATATACAAATGAAACCAAAAACAAAAACAAGGAAAAGAAAAGAATCATCAATGACAACTACAACTACAACTATAGCAATGACAAAGAACGACAATGGTTGACTGGCTGTTGGAATAAAATAAAATTTTAATCAAAATGTTGTTGAAGTTTTTGTTCGTTATTGTTCTCCGTTTTTTGTTTTTTGTTTTTCTTTTTTGTTTTACTCATTCATTCTCTTTTCTTTTCTTTTATTTTATTCGTTAATAGTTGTTGTATTTGTAGTTATTTTGTATTTAATATTGAAGGGGTTGTGTGCGCATTTTTTGTGCAGCAGTTGTGCTTTCAAGCAATTGTTTCTGTCAATCATCCACACATACACACACACACAGCCACACACACGAAACAGAAACTTTATTTATTTATTGTATGTATTATACTCTATGATATGCTGCTATAAAAAATGATACAGTGAAGTTCGTTTATAACGATCATCGATTATAATTCAAGTTTCCTATACTTCATTGCAATGAATTATAGGACAATACAATGAGCAGTGAGCTTCAGAGATCAACAATGAATCGGTTTTTCACTACTCATAAGCCCTCATGAAATTTTGAATATAAGAGTGAGTCAACAATATTGAAATTTAACTATGTACTCTGATTCATTCATACAACAATGCGTACAACGTTCACATCAAACTCAAACCGATTCGAAATACGTTTGATTCATAAGCCTACTAATTTAGATTCATAAGAATACTTCGAGTGACTCGATTCATTCATTAAAATTTACAAAATAAAAAAGAGAAACAGACACATAAGCAAAAACAGACAGAGCAGCAAGCAAAGCAAACACACAACCTTCTAGTGAGTATTTTAGTGTTCGTTGGGGACTCATAGTTATTTTGTGCTTCGTGTATATGTTGAATTATGGTGACTCGAAATCAACAACAACATCATACGTGTTCTTAAGTATGAAGTATGTTGAATACTTCAAACTTGGAATATGAGTAGATAGAGAGGTTCCATGATATTGAAATAAGTCTGATTGCGTATAAGTATCAGAAATTATGACTATGATTCGATTTTGTTCATCTTTTTGAGTACTCATTGCTAATCTCTGGTGAGTTTTCATTACAAAGATTGCTATATACAAAATTTTCTTTCGTTTGGACAGTTTTAGAAGTATTAGTAATGACATTAGCCAACTTATTAGAATTCTTATTGCGTGGAAGGTTGCTAGTAGAACACTAAGCATGACAATTTAATACGGTGTTCGCTGAAAGGAAATTTATCTCACATCTTTATCTACATCTGATCGAAAATGTAATATAACTATATGGACCAGGACTCACATTACATATGTAGGTTCATTGCTGTTGAGTTTAGAGTGCCTTATACTATAAATGAAGGAAGTTGTCCCCGAGTATAGTGTGTAATACTCGTTATTCTCATAGTGGCCGTAAATTTACAATTCCAAAGAGGATATTTTTTTATTTGTAACGCAACAGACTGAAATAAAAGTTGGAATGATTGTTAACTGCTCTATTCATTGGCAGTCAATATTTTTAGTTTCAAACACAAGGCAGAAGTGGGAGATACTTTTAAAGTATTGATCACATGTAAAAAAATAACAACATGAAATCACTGAAGTTCGTTATAACCACAATCTACTGTATTGTGTAAAGTAGTTGTGCCAATAATTTATTGTACAATAAATGTGTTCAACTGCCATACATACATACATACGTATACAATTGTATTTAAATGTTTTAAGTGTATACGTATATACATAAGAGTGTGTGCATGCATGTGTGAGTAAGTGTATGTAAGTATATACATATGTAGCCTCACATCATTGTAAAAGGATACACGTTGAAAACATTTTTGTTATTGATTTCAAGTGCTTCGTAATGTTTAAAAACGAAATGAAGGGGACTGACTACTGACTGAGTGACGACGGACTAAATGAATGGAATTGAAACGAATTGAATGACTGTGTTCTCGTAAATGAGAATGAAGCTCTTTTCTTCGTAGAACAGTCTATTGTAGTTCTTGGTATTGTTGTTGTTGTTGATAGAGAATTTAATATCAACCAATGAAATAAAAGTTATTGTTGTATTCCCAATATTATTATCCTACACACTATATTGTATTGTGTGTGTGTGTGTGTGAAGTTGTGATATCTCATACATACTATGTTCTGTCGCTCTATCGCTCTCTTTCTCTTTCTTTCTCGATATGATGTTTCTGTCTCTCCCTATTATCAGGAAATATTACTTTTGTATTGTATCGCACGAACACACTCTAAGGATAACAACATTCACTCTTATACGTACGCATTTAGAATGGAAGGGGGAAGGTATAGTTTCCTTAACAGGAATCAATTTGGTATTGGCTTCTGATGGCTTTATTTATTTATAGAATGGGAAATAAATTTGAAATGGAATTTAATTAGAATTTAAATTTATTGTTCTCATTTTATAATATCCAAGTAAACAACATTATATGAACCTTGAATTAATTTTCAATTGCCTATCCGAGAAATTGATGCCCCCTTAACCACGTTTTGCATAAAGACAACTGCGTGATAGAAAAACGAAACGATTGCAACATGTTAACGTGATTCGAAACTCGGTATATTAGAATACTTTTAGACTTGTTTCTAAAAGTTCTTATTTTTCTTATTTTTGTACTTAAGCAAGCCAAAAGCCGAATGGACTTCCTAGATCCCGCAGCCTAGGTTCAATTGTAAGGCTTATAATATTCTTTCGGAACTATTTATATTCATTACAAGCATTAATACACACATGAGTGATCATTGCAACCCTTTAGTCAGGATTACGACCTAACTTCTCACACTACTTATGTTGTGTGTGTTAATTTTAAACATGACTGGCGGGACCTACAGTTGAAAAGCTTTTCATGGCAATTTTATTTTTATACTCAGAGTTTTTGCAAGAAATCTGTTAAAAGCATGTTACCGACGAAGTATTTTTTTTTCATATTTTCTTTTTGATGTCTGGCCTGGGGTGTGTACTAGTGGCCTCACGTCTAATAAGCCAACACACTACCTAATAGACTAAGGCAAGCAATAAAATTTGTTTGAACCCAATCCATTTGGTTTACTAAAAGCCAATTTATCGGGTATTATTTTGCGTGAATGCTTAAGGAAAAAACTTGCAATAGTTTTAAGATTTTTTAAACTTCTTTCTATGCCCAACCCAAATAATATTCATTCCATAACAATTTTAAAGTTTTAATTTGCAAATAAACTCCTGCTTAGGGGTGGTGAGTAAAGGTTTTCTCAATCACTTATAAAATGAAATCTCACCATGGGGGTGCTCACGTATAAATGCAATTAAAAACGGATTTAAAATACTTTTTTACGATACAGTGTTCTGTAAGAAAGCAAAAAAAAAAAAGAAGAAGAGGAACCAGTAACAACAGCTCAAATCAAAATTGAAGTTTAAAACCTCTCGCTCTCTCTCCCGCTCTCTGCATGCAAATTGTTTTTCTTCTTGTGGTTGTGTGGCGACGAGTATCGACGAGGATGATTATGATGTCCTTACGCATTTGTTCTGATTTATTGAGAACTTATTTCTCGATCTGTGTGTGTTTGTATGGATGTATCTATGCATTCGTTTTCTATCCAATTGCAATTGTGTTTTTTTTTTTTGTTTGTTTTTGGAATATACGACTCGCTGCGATTTTTTTTCTCTTTCGTTTCGTTTTATTATTTGTTCATGTCATGTTCTTTATGTATATAAGTTTGTTGTATACAATTAAAATTGTAGTATGTATGAATATACATATATACAGTGTCCATCAAAAGTAAAACACTTAGTTTAGTTAAAATTTGTAAAACATAATAATCATAAAAATCACAAGATGAAAGCCACAAAACAAAAGTTCTTCTTTCGTTTGATGGTAAAGAACTTGACTGCACCACTGATTATTTAAAATATAAATTAACGATACAATATCTACACAATCTGTATTGCAAATGAAGACATTAAACGAAGAATTGTAGTTGAATTGCTAATCAATTAATTTTAAAATCTAATAGTGGCACCGTAGCCTAGTAGGTAGTGCGTTGGCTTATTGGACTTAAGGCCTCGGTTCAAACTACAGATCAGACATCAAAATGAAACGAAAGATTTCAGGCAAGAACTCTTAGAATAAATAAAATTACCACGAAAAGTTTCTCAAAAAAAAAGTCTGTCGTTCGGAGTCGACTTTAAACTGTAGGTACCAACACTCATTTATAAAATTAAAACACAGTGATGTGAAAAGCTAGCTCGTAATCCTGACTGAAGGGTTGCAATGGCCAATTATGTTATGTATGCAATAAAAGCTGTAAACAACAATTCAAGTCAGTTTAAAGTTAAAACAATTGACGATTGGAAAGCAAGTGTTGATTAAAAAATATTTCATAAACAGATCAATAATTTTCAGACTTACACTGCAAACATATTCGAGGCATCAAGTGCTGTGCACCAACCTTATCCAAAAATAAAATACAATTCAAAGCCATTTTCATCAAAATAATGATGATATTCACAAAATGTTGTAGAGAGGTTGCTTTCTTTATAAACGACACTGTATGTGGTATGTACATACCAGATACATTATTACTATGCATGTACATATGCGTAGTACAACAATGTTTATTTACTGTTTTATTTTTGACGAATGGAAAAACCCGTCAACTCTTTATTTTTTCTGATTCGTTATTTTTTCCTTCAATTTTTTTTTTGTTTTCAAAATTTTTCAATAATTTTTAACGTATTTTTCAACAGTATTATTTACACAAGACTGCTTATTTGTTAAATTTCCTGGAATTAAGTGCTTGGCAATGGTGGTGTACATCTGTATCACCACACAATAATAATCACAATTTAAATTTGAATCTGAATCCGATTCAGATCAACTGTTGAAATCATAAATCACAAAAACAAAAATAAAAACAATAAGAAACATAAAGGAATAAAGAGGCAAAAATATAAAAGGAAAGACATTAAATGATTGTGTTCTAAATGCCGGACATACAATACGAGCAAACAAGCAATGCATACAATATCCTTTGGTATCCTGTTCACTGATGGATGATCTTTAATTTTTTAATTTTTTTTCGTTATTTCGCATATGCTTTGATTTCGTAATATTCAACGAATTAAGGCGTGTATATGTACATATTTGGCATTTAGTTTCTGGTTCAGGTAGAAACCAAAGAAAACGTGGAGGGGTTTTGCGTTTTTTTTTTTTGTTACTGAAGTACTCTTATTTCTTAAGTTTCTTTTTCTTTTGAATTTCTTTTTAAATACTCTTGACAAATAATAGAAATTATAATTTCGTTTTGTTTCTTAATTGTGGTTTAATTTCAATATAATTTGTTAATAAAAAAAAAAAAAACAATTCCTTCGTGTACTAAGAATGCGCAGACGCGCCTTGATTCAAAACAATTCGTTACACGCGTTTGCTCTTTGCATTGTTGCTTCCTCTACTCCTTGATATTGTTGTAACCAGAAAAGTGCAAATTTTTTTTTAAAAAATTTTTCTTTTCACCCAAGTACCGGATTCTTGAAATTGTTCTTGTACGCTGCTTTTGTACTTGTTTTTCGTCCATTATTTTACCAACGAATTGTATTGAATTTCTTTTAAACAAAAAAAAAAATGACGAGAATTTCTTAATTAAATTTCTTTAATTATTGATTATTTGACAACTTCCTTTGAGCTCAAGTTGTAATTGATATTTCATTTTACGATTATTTCATTGTTTGTCCATTGTTTGCCAATGAAATTAAACCAAGGAATAGTTTTTATTTTCTTTCATATTAGACTGACGATTTGTCTAATTCGATAAGGGAAATATTGTATTGATTTTCCCAAAAAGAAATAATTCAATTAACGTTTAAATACGCCCACGAAATGGTACTTTAATTTATAATTACATATGCCACGCGTAATTTACTTTGCATTTGAAACACAATTCAATGAAATTTAATATTTAAACTGGACGTTATTACTTTTCCGGAAATGAAGTTTTTCTAAAGAGGATTGAAAATATTCTCGAAATCTCAAAGCACATAATTAGAAAAAGCAATAGAGGCTATTTCTCTTTTACAATTGATTAATAATTGCTTAAACAATTTGGAAATTACAAAGAAATAAAATCTTGCTACTGTAAGACATTCCTTTAGATTGTATCACTATTAAGCGTTACGTTGTAATGAAAAAAAAAATTTTTTACCTAATCAAATATCTAAATTAATAACTGTCTATTCATTTATCAGTCAATAATTCCTAAAGCTCTTCGGTTAATCCGACCTGAAAGCTGTCATGTCATATCGACGCCTCCATTCTTTACGTTCTAACTTCTTGCATTTTTAAATTCTACGTTCTCTAACTTAAATACTGTCAAAATTTAATTAAGATGCACCCATCCGCTCCGAAATTATATGGAAAAATCTACTTAGAATACAAATACAGTCATATGACACGTGAAAACTTTGAGAGCTTATAACTCAAAACACACCTTTTCGACTTAGAATGTTATAGAACTGAGGCGTCGATATGAGTATCAGAGATCGGCAATGAGTGTTCAAAAAGATGAGTAGAATCGAATCATAGTCATAATTGCTGATACTTATGCGCATTCAAACCCACGTGATGTTTTTGAGTTTGACTTTCTATAACTCATCATATATACGAAGCACAAAATAAGTATGATTAGTGTACCGACTCTAAAATACTCACTAGAAAGTAGTGTGTTTGCTCTGCTTGCTGCTCTGTCTTTATCGCTTATGTGTTTTTTTTTTGTTGTAAATGTAACAATAACAAAGACTGTAAATTTTGATGAAAGATTATAGTCACTCGAAAGAATCAGAGTACATTTAAATATTGTTGACTCACTAAATTTAAGATTTCATGATTGGTTATGAGTAGGGAAAAAAACGATTCATTGCTGATCTCTGGTTTGTATACATAAATTACTTGTACTAAGAATTTGAGTGAAAGCGGCTAAGAAAAAGAAAAGATTTATCCATGTAAATGGAAAAATATTAAATTTTTCAAACACGGTCAGAGTTCTTAAAAATTAAAAAAAAATTTAATACGAAGCTTTTATTCAAATTAAATTTAGCGATTTTTAAGTAACAAAAAATATGAGCAACAATTTAAATGTTATTATTGCTCTCTCACACATTTAAATCACAAAGAAATACTTCAACCGCAATTGTATTTCGAAAATTAGAAGAACAAACTTGAGTTTCAAAAGCCTTGCTTTATTTTGTTTTAAGAAACACTTTCTGAAGACGTTTAAGAAACAGTGAGATGGTACGAGGGATTGCAGGTAAATGAGAGAGACGGTATGAAAACCTTTTAAAACGGTGGAGTTTCTTAAAAAATATTTTTCTTTCTTTTGTTTTCCTTTCGCTTTTGATTTCTTTGAGAGAAATTCCTTTTTTTTTTTTAGCAAAAATTATACAAATTATTATTGCTTTCGAAACAAGAACAAGAACAACAACTACAATAATAAAATAAAACAAACATATAATAACAAGAACAACAACAACAACAGCTAAGAAAATGGAATCTCTTATAATTTCATTTGTTGGTCTTTTGTTGGATCTTTAAATACAAAAAGAAATTCTGCTTTGAACAAACACTCTTCACTCTCTCTTGAACTCAAATAATTATAGCAATAATAATAATAACAACAACAACAACAACAGCAATAATAATAATAATAATGGCAACTATAAGAAATACATCATATTTATTTAAAATATGTACATTCATACGCATATAAAGTCATATACAAACACACACACGCACACACACACATACACAAGCTCTAACATAAAATATATAAAAAGAGAAGAAATATAAACAAAATAATCATCGTAATCAACATTTGTAGCGACAGCAACATAAGATGATGCAGCAGCAGAAGCAACAACAAGCACTACAAACGAAATCAGAGTCAATCTTAGACAACCGTATAATACCCTAGATTTGTTGAGGGTCAATGCTGCAATATAATTCAGCAGTTTATCTATTCTGATCATTGATGAAAGAAAACCCTCACATTATTTAAAACTTCCTTCCTTCTCGTCTTCGTATTATCTGGTTTGCCACATAGGAAAACAATCCTTCACCGTCTATTGCATACATACATACATAGTTGGCCATTACAACCCTTCAGTCACGATTACGACCTATATTATATATTATAAGTTAGAGACGGGACCTACAGTTTAAAGTCAACTCCGAACGACAGAGTTTTTTTGAGCAACTTTTTCACGGCAATTTTATTTTTACTCTCAGAGTTTTTCCAGAGGAAATCACAGAAGAAATATTTTTTCATGTTTTCGTTTTGATGTCTGATCTGGGGTTTGAATCGAGGTCTGACGTTTAATAAGGCAACACAATTCCTACTAGACCACGGGGACTTCAAAGACCATACAGAGGCCTTTAAATTGCAAGCAATACAAAAGATAAGAGACGTCTTTGTACTACGACCATAACATACGATATGTTGTAGTTTCCTCAAATTTTATAAGTTGTCTCTGTAGTGTCTCCTCCAAACCTACGGCCCTGAAATTCCTGTCAAGCACTTTGTATGCACCCATGTGTTATCTTCATCACAGGATCTAAATCAGGGAAAATAAATTGAGAGCTTGCAATCATAGAAAAATGTTATTTTGATTTTCATATCCTCAACATACCTAAAGTTATACATCTTTAAGATAATAATTAGGTAATGTTTCTTAGATATTTGCTGGATATTAGTTTTGGTTCACAAAATTTCCTCTCCTGCCAACCAACCAACTTTTAATTTTGAATTTAAAAAGGATTTTTTAAAATAAAAAGTGTAAACCTGAAAAAAAAAAATATTACAGCATCCGCTATTATGGGTCAGTCAGATCGAACATAAGCAATGTATGTGAATTCTCTCCGCACAATTGTGCTATGAAATGGTAATTACTGATCAAAATTTAGCGTTCGAGACCACCTCCATTTTGAATAAATGTACTCTGAGTCTACAGTGCCCAAGGTTATCAGTCGCAGATTATTTCGAAAAACTCTGATGCATGACTCAGATCTTCCTAACAAATGTTACCAATACGTTGAAAGGTTCTGCCTCCATTACTGGCTTGGAAACTCCTCTCCTCGAAAGCTCTTCTACTTGTTAGTTGCCTATATTTTCCCTTCCTAATTATAAAAGGTAACAAATTTCATTTATCGCGACAGACTCTGAATTTAAATTTTTTCTGACAATTGGTATCACAGATCAGCAATGAATCGCTTTTTCAACTACTCATAAGCACTCATGAAATTTTGAATATAAGTGAGCCAATAATATTGAAATTTAACTATGTACTCTGATTCATTCTCATACTCGCTACAACGTTAATTTATAAGAAGAAGTTGCAATGAGTATGCGTACAATGTTGACATCAAACCGATATCATTCGAAACGTGTTTGTTGCATAACATTTAGATAAATATTTTAGTTGTAAATGATTCGAGTGATTCGAGTGACAAACAAACACGTAACCTTCTAGTGAGTGTTCATAACCGGTTCAATTATTTTGTTCTCGTGTATAGTTGAGTTACGGAGTCAATAACAACATATAGTGTTGTATGAGTGATATGGTCATTTGTATTAATAAGGTTCCATGATATTAAAATAGTATGTTAATGCTATACTTCATCATTTTTCGATTTATATATTTATTGCTAATCTCTGGTATGGACTTTAAGCAACCGCATTACCAACTGCGATATTGTAGCGTGTAACAAACACAAACATTTAATAGCGTACACTTGCATATATATTTTCAAAGCTTTATGAGTTGTATATACCCTTCTATATATTTATATACTGTATGTACATATGTATGTACGTTTGTATTTATTTTTGTTGTTTGTATTTTAAATATTTATACAAACATACACACTCATACACACATAAGTAGTTTTAATTTCTTTTTATTCTTTTGTAAAGCTTTGTGAGGAGTTGCTGTTTTCGTTTTAAAATGTTTTTCTTTAACATTTAATTTTATTTCATTTGATTTTTGTATTTTTCTTTTTTGTGTTTTTGTGTTTTTCTTGCGTTTTAACAATTCAAACAAACGAAACAAAAATCAAAAAGGAATTAAATTTCAATTGTTCTTAGGTTTTTATTGTTGCCATTGCCATTATTGGTGTAAACTTTTAGGATTTTCTCCTTTTTGTTGGTTGCCTTTTTTTATTTTTCTAAATTTGTTGTTGCTCTTGTTAGAGACGCATACTCTACTTCATTTTTTTCTTTCTCGGCTATAGTCTTAATCGTTTTTTTTTTAATTCAGAATGCCAGAAGGCTTTTTAAAGAGTTAGGGAGACGAGGGCTTTTGGTTGTTCCATAAGGAAAAACTAAGAGGGGAAAAAAGGAGAAGCAACTGAAACTGTTTAAAATAAATTTTCAATACAAATACTGTTTAATAGAGACACCCATCGTACGTACATTCATAGAAATAATGATCTACATATCGCTCCTTTATTGCAAGCATAGTCATATCTCAAAAAACCTTGAACTTGGCAAAATGCGATTTAAGTTTTCAAGACATAAGTCCTATGATCTAATTGCCGCAAACACTTTTTGCTATAACTTCGGCACAGCTTGGTATATAAAACTGATTTTTTTTCAACATGTACAGAAGGTGTAAATGCTTAAGTAACTACAAATTTTTAATTTATTGAGATATGACTATGTTGCAATAAAGGAGCGATACTGTGTACTAAGCAAAAGAATACAAGGGGATAAATTACTTTCGATATCTTTCGGGGTAAGGAAAGCGATGAATTTAAAATATAAAAATCCAAAGTGACTTGATAGCCCTCCAAGATTATGTATATAAAAAAACACGTATGACATGATTCCCCAAAAAGGGAATTCAGTAGAGATGGAGATGAGCAATTACACTTGACTGTCTTATATTTCGTAATGATAGCAACGACTGCTCCAATTGCAAACTTTCGAACGATAAACAACAGCGATCAGATTAAAATATCGGATTTGTTCCATACTATGACTATTTGTTTTGCCAAACCGTTTCAAAAAATAATAAATTTGATTCAATCTGTGAAAACTAACTACTCTTACCCAAAACTTTGAAGCATTTAAGTGAGAGTAGAGTGTTCATACTTTTAAGCCCATTCCCTGCAACTCGGCTCTTGTATCCACATTTTTTTAAAAATCTATGAACGAACTAGTTGAACACACCAAGTCAATTTTTAATTTACGATTACGATTAATTTCAAACGTAATTTGGTTATCAACTTTTCTTTGAATTGTCGGTAAGACTGCTGTGTATGTTTAATTCAAAGGTTAGCAAATAAAAATAGCGGTAGAACAGAGGACATGTATTTGAAATTTATTGTTTTTTTTTGATCAGGACTCACTCGTATTTGGGTTTAGAAAATACAAAAGATTGTCATTTATGATAATTAATATGGATTTGGTTGCGTTTTATTTACTAAAACAATTAAAATGTTTTTGTTTGTTTAAAAAAATCGAAAGAAAACAATAACTCAACAGGATCAGACAACAAGAAAACCAAAACAAATCAAAATAAAATAATAAAAAATAGAAAAAGAAATTATAATGTAAAGTTTTTTAAGCAAATAATGGATCTTAGTTTTTTTTATTCTTATGCAGGATTAAAAAAAAGGATTACAAAAGTTTGATTTTACCAAACGTGTGTTAAACAAGCAGAATTTTTTTCATTCTTTTTTTCTGTTTATGTTGACACCGCAATCATTGGCATCACATCAGCGTCCGACCTCACATTGTAAATAAATAACTAAGGAATCAGCCAGTTCATCATATCATTATTATTAGTATTGTGATTGTGATTGCTTTTGCTGGTTATTTTTATCCTTTGAATTTCAAACAAAAAAATTGTTTTTAGAAAAGCCTTTCCCAAAACCATCCCCTCTTCACGCACACTTGCCAGCACAGCGACGAATTGTTCCATTTGAAAAACTTACAATTCAATTGAATTCAATTGAATTGTATTTTAAATTTCAATAAAAACAAAAAGAAATTATTTTAAAAACGCTTTTTAAAATGCATTTAACGATCCTTTTATTTATTCATGTTGTTGTTGTTGTTGTTTTTTAAATCTTTACAGGGCTTTACCACCACAATGTGTGCTGGGTGGGTGAGTATGGCTGACAGATTGCAGACGGGATGTACATGTGCCGTTGTCAACCGCAGAGATCCACGTGACAAACCGAAAGAAACTTAAAATCAGCCAGCCAGTCAGTCCGCCCGTCAGTCCGTCAGTCAAACCGAATAAAGTCAACCTTTCAAATTAAATGGAAGGAAGGAATGGAATAGCGTCAGAAGAAGAGGACTCTGGGAATAATTTGTTTATTGTTGTTTGTTGCTGGTCTATTTACATATAACGCCTTCTATTGTTTGTCGTTGTTGTTGCTGGTGTTGCAGCAAAAGCCAATAATGCCTGTGAAACAAATGTTTGCTCTCACATTGAAATCGTAATTGAACAAAATTCTGTATTGGATTCAGTTTATTTGGTCTTTTACTATATAACCAGATTACAATATTTTGTTTGAGTATCAAAAAATCAAGAGTAATTTATATGTCCGGCATTTAAAAAGAATGAATGGCGTGGATGCCGTATAAAAAGCTACATATTCTGACATCTATAATGAATGGCTAATAGGAAGGTTCATATCCCTTGCAGTTCAATTTTCAACGGCTTACCTTCACCTCGAGTTATTTAATACCCATCACGTGGTCTTTCTTATGTCTTCCTATAGAAGTAGTTTCCGCTGCGATGTCCTTTCCATCTCCTAATAAATTTTAATAGTTTTGAAAAAGAGTTTCTTAATTCTAAGTTTGAACTACAAAGTTGTGGCAAACAATGATCTTGAGAAGACCGACGCTTAATAGTTCAAATAGTTTCCGTCGTTCATACTTAATTGAATTGAAAATTTTTAAAAATTAAAATATTTTTCCTGTGCTCATTTGTTATTTTCAATTCAGAAGCATTTTTTGTTTTGTTTTGGTAGAGACATTAAATCAACAATAAAATTAAAAATATTTGTGTCAACATTTGTTAATAAATATTTGAGAAATTTTTAAATAGTTTCGACAAGTTTAGTTAGTCTTCTCTTCTTCAAATTCAAAATCAAAAAACATTTTTTGAACACAGAAAACTTTTAATATTTCACTATTGCCGGCAAGTGTTTATTACTCGTATTACCCAGTGTTGGTTGTTCGAGTACAATTCCATTCCATTTCATTGCCTATGATTTCTTTTTCTATCTCGATTAATTATTGTACACAAATATTGGAATACAATTTAAATATTTTCATTTCGTTGTTTAAAATATTGTGGTTTTTTTTTTTTAATTTTATTTTCATATTTTCGGTGGTCTTATCGCTCTTGTTTACATTCCAGTGATGCATGAGTATGAAAATATTATTTTTACCCAAATTTCTTTCTTTAAACACATAAAGCAGAAGAAAAAAATCATTACAAAAGAAATAAATTTAAAAAGAAAGAAAAATAAAATGAATAATAATAAAAAGTTTTTTTTTTCAAACAATTTATTCCGTTTTTTCAACGACATTTTTGGCTTGGCCTGGGGACAAACAAAAAAGCAAACGAATATGTTTAAACAAATGATACACTGTTCTTTAAAAGCGCAAACATGGAGTATTATTGCCCCACTACCATGACGCCTATTAAAAGGCCATCAAATGCTATCGCGTTTATTTCTTAACTCTTGGGCGTATGCACTTTTAATTTTTATTGACAATTTCCTTTTGTTTCCTATTGAAACTGTGTTTTCAAAGTGTGTTTTACTTAATATTGCGATCAGTTTCTCATAAGTCCTTCAATTGTAAGAGTAATGGAAAGAGCTAGGTTTACAACAGCCGCGATGATATTACATAGTATACCGGGACGTAGGGACATTCCCGTTAATTGCAGAGCGGATAAGGGGATAATAGGGATCCCTTTGAATACCTGCAAACAATAGATGCGCTGCTTTAGGACATTGGCAGAACGGCGTAGAAAATCTAGCCAAGGCTGGCTAAAAGTAGTGCAGCGGGTCTGCTTAAACTCCAAAGTAGTAGGCTCAGTCAGCACTGTTATCGGTGTTATTACGTGCCATTGTACTATAGAAACGCATTCAGGGCGTATTGGCTTTGGACACCTTGCAAATGATTTTGCAGAAGCTTTGTAGATGAGGATGAAGATGAAACTGTTCTTCACCTACAATGTACAAGTCCGGGACTTGGTCAGAGGAAAAAGAGGCACCTGGGTGCCTACCAAAGATCAACAAATATTATTCAAAAAGATGAGAATACTAAAATACTCACTAGAATGTTGTGTGTTTGTTCTGCTTGCTGGTATGTCTTTTTTATTTATTTCTTTATTAATTACAATACAATTGCAAATTATATTCTAATTATATATGAGCTGAATAACTCTGATCAAGTGCTCGGTGTAGTGTCACAGACCAGAGTCTCTGGATGGAATCGAACCCACGACCCTTACGCTAATAGTGTAGCACACTACCCCCTAGATTACCAGGGTACTCTGTCTTTTTTTGCTTATGTGTCTGTGTTCTTTTTTTGTGAATGCAACAATAATTAAGACGTTAAATTGTCTTGAATGATTCGTTGAGTTACTCGAATCATTTACAAGCATTCTGAATACATATTATTCGAAAGTTATGAATCTAAATGATTAGGCTTATCAATCAAACATATTTCGAATGGTATAGGTTTGATGTCAACGTTGTACTCATACTTATTGGTACCTGTACTTATAAATCAAAATTGTAGTGAGTATAAATGAATCAGAGTACATAGTTAAATTTCAATATTGTTGACTCACTCTTATATTCAAAATATCATGAGTGTTTATAAGTAGCGAAAAAACGATTCATTGTGTAGTTCGAATTGTATGGAATGTAGAATGTAGTTTTACGAGTCCTGTCCACTTGTAAATAAGTTTTTTTTTTTTTGATGGCATATTTTGGCAAATAGTTTCGTAATTTGTACTACAACGACCCAGGAGATGAAAACATTCACATTAGAATGTGTTTTCCAATAATGAATTCAAAGATATGCTCTTAAACAATAGCCAGGATACAGTCGCTTAGACAAGGAGTGAGTGAAAACAAATTTGTTATTGTAGTAGTAGCGGTGGTGGTGGTGGTGGTGATGGTGATGGTAATAAACAAATGGGGCTTCTGTGTAAATGATACTTTTATTAATTCCTAATTCCTATTGTTCTTCCATTTCATTCTGTAAAATGTTTTTATCATTTATTATTAATCTATTGTTTAACACAACAACTGCTAAAACAAATGAATAGAATTGCAAATGCTGGTCATATTTTCCGAAATTCTTTGCCTAAACATACACACACTCTTCCGCATACACATTATTATTGACCTTTAACCTTTAGTTTCTATGATAGAATGGAAAAAAGAGTCACATTTTGAAAATTTATTTTAAATCCCCATTGATCATTAGAGGATTAAAGATAGTTTTATTTGTTGTTGTTGCTGTTTTAGTTTGGCTTCTATTTATTGTTTTGTTTGACCCATGGCAGCAGCATGTGTTAGTTGGGCTTGAGAACTATAAAAGTGAAAAAGGATTTCACACTTTGTCTTTGTGGGCAACAAAAAAGGAAAACATTATCGTCATGTGCTACCGAAGTCAACATTGTCCCGTCCAAACAATCATTGTCATCATTAGTTGGCCAGGGCAGGCAGGGCTGAGAGAGATTGTTGTTGTTTATTGTTTTATTTATTTGTAATAATTTACAAAAATTAATTTGAATTTACAATTTGGCAATTCATTTATCGTTGATTTACAATTCGAATTCGAAATTCGAATTCTTCTAATAATTCTGAGAGTATAAATGCTTGTGCGGCATTTGTGGTTGTGTGGTTGGTTTTTGTGGATCAGATTTAATGTGTTGGTTTGGTTTGGCTTTGTTTTGTTATTTTATTACCAACACAACAGCAAACAAAAATCCGGGTGTCATCGATATCTTTTCACACAATTTCAAATCGTCCATTGTTTTTAATTAATCATCGAATAATTTCATCACAATCATAATTGCTTGGTTGAATTATAGAATTTTTATATTCAAAAATGAGAATTTCAAATTATAAACCATGAGTATTTAAATAACATAGAGCCTACTTTGTTTGAAAGTTCCAATAGATGTTGTACGAGTATTATAATAGGATTATAAAGTAAAAATTTCAATACAGGTTAGATTAGCTTGAATTGGCAAATACCTTAATGGGAATAGCCTATATGACACCTATAAGATCACTTTAATGCCGTGGTTGGCATTTCTTAGTCATTCCGACAATTTTGTGAATTTTTATAAATGCATACATAACTCAGACATCATAACAATCCTTCAATTTCTCACGCCACTTAAGTTGTGTGCTTTAATTTTATACATGAGTGGCAAGACCTACAATTTAAAGCCGACTCCGAACGACAGATTTCTTTTGAGAAACTTTTTATGGCATTTGTATTATTTCTACTCTCAGATTTTGGCAGAAATCTGATGAGAGAAAGTCATAAAAGAGATATTTTTTATATTTTCGTTTTGAACCTGGGGGTTTGAACCATGGCCTTATGTCTACACACTATCTACTAGGCTACGGCGAAGTTGTATGACTTTATTCAAATCGGCTTTGATTTTATCAATAAACTGTGGGAACGCAAGCCTTCTCAGAAGATATGCGGTGGTTATTTGGTATTTCAACTTCCGGGCGTGTTCACCCAGATGCCAAAAAATTATGAGAATAACCATCGAATACTGTATATTATCTCCAGAGACACCTGACCATTCTTAGACAATTTTAGATGTCGTGTACATACGATGTAGTCGACACCGGATTCGTAAATATGGTTCCTACACTGCCGTGCTCTTGTAGCGCACAGTCTAATTGCCGCGAATGCAACAACTTATTTCGTCAATAAGTGGACTAGGTAGATAGTTAGAGGAAAGTTAAGGATATTCAATTTAAGCCCCCAATTCTTAAACAATTGCAAATGGAATGCCTTAATATATACTTTTCATTGGCTTTAATGACAATCTGTTGGGCTATTGCAACTAAAAAATATTCTGTGAATACCTAAGCGAAATACTCGAATAAATACTAAAAAAAAAGAAGAAGAAAAAAAGGAATGAAAGAAGACAGTTACCAATTTAAATAAATAAATAAATAAACGTAGACAAAATGAAAATATTTATTATGTGCCAACAGTGAAAAAAGAAAAACAAGGCTTGGGATGCTTAATTTTTTTTTCTTTTTGACGTATTTGTCGGTGTATCAAAAGCAGTGTCTCCTTATTTCTTCGTTCACATTCGTCAATAATGAAATATTGTTGGTAATTGTGTAAACAAATGCTGTTGCGTTTCCTTTTTTCCAAATTATGATTTCCATTTCCATTTTATGGGTTTGTTTATAAACAATTTCAAAAAATTAAAAAAAAAAAAATTTGAATTCTCGTGATGCTTTAACATCGAAAAACAAAGAAAGTCAGGCCGTCAACCGTAATATTTCGACAAAAATATTGTGAAGGAAAATTGAAACAACAAAATAGAATAGAATGCCGCCCGATAAACGATAAAACGATGAATTGCAAGTTTTTCTACGATCATCGATCGATGCTTGATTGAACAAATTGAATGTGGATGCAACGTTCGTGTATCGTTTAAAAAGAATCCACACAGTCAAATAACACAACTGACTGGATTGAATAAATTATTTATTCATTCTCGTATTGACTTCATTAGGCTTATTAACATGATAAATGCTCCCGGATAGATTTAAAAATGTGGCTACTGTGCAGTTCCACCACTCATAATAAGTACCACAAGAACACGGCATAAGAAACAATATCACCGCGAGCAGAATGTAGAAAACAAATACATACACACATGGGAATATACGAGGATAGTCTGATAGGCAATTAGTATACCAGTGATCCTTTCATTATCTCATCCGTTCTCAAAACAGTTAAAATATGCCATATTCGATCCAATCATAATTCATGAGCAAATACACAATGATTTCTGTAAATGATTCATTATTCTTATTGGTTACGAAGAGATGTCACAATACTGCTTCTATACAATGTATTATACACTTCACCAGACAAAAGTACATTTCCCTGCTCAGGGTTTTCCTTCTGTTCCAAGCAAGTATGCACTCTGCTCATTCAGTCTTCTCTTGGTAATGGATTTCTTCTTATTGTCTCGCATTTTCTCTTTTTTTCTTTCTCTCTCTCCTCCTCTGTTTGCCCTTTTGCCTAGTATTCGTTCTTACTCCCCAGAACGATTATGGCCCAACAAGAACGTCGAAAGCTCGTCTACCTGTTCAGTGACATGAATTCCCATATGACCTGTATTCCCTGCCTACCAAAATCCGGCTTTTTCAGATAATCCCATACTATTTTCGAGTTAATCTTATACAAGCCCCCTTATTGTTGGATCGTTGCACTATACTTTCCATTAAAGTTGAATTGAACACATCATTTACGGAAGTTTCTGCTTGGTCTCGGAATATTGTGCTCGGGAATCAAGCGCCACCACTCTTGTCACAACACCTACCCATTCCTTTAGTCAGGATTAAGGTCTAGTTTCTCGCACCACTTATGTTGGGTGCGTTAATTTTTATGAATGCGTGGCGGGACCCTCGGTACAACAGATTTTTGAGAAACTTTCTCAGAATTTTTGCCACAAAACTGCTGAGTGAAAGTCACAGAAGAAATATTTTTTTATGTATTCGTTTATATATCTGACCTAGGGTTTGAACCGCACACTACCACCCACTAGACTACGGAGACTTCAGAAACTGCTCCCTCTATTAAAAGAATACACCATCGCCTGTTATAGTATGCCACAGAAAACAGAAAAAGGAAAAATATAACCCTCGATAGCTTTTAATGGATATTGTCATCAGTGATTCAATTTTCATTGCATCACTTTCCAGATGAAAATTAAAAGAAAAACTCTAGTCTGTACAAAAATGTATTTTATTCGCAGACAATTGCTTGAAAACTAAAGTAGAGTTGGAATATACCAAAACATTGAATTTATCCCTCGTATACATATGTATGTATGTATGTATGTGTATAAGGACTCCTCTAGCCATATCGTTAGAGTATGTTGTACTTGAAATAGAAATCATTTTCGCTTGTCTTATTACTGTTGCTGAGATGGTGGGTAGAGTTTCCTATTCTACTTTTTGTTTTTGTATTATTTTTCTATTTGTAGTTGTTGGTGTTGTTGTTAATGTTTAAACTGCTTCTACTTTTTCTTCTTCGGTTCGTATACAATATATAGGGTTCCGAAACTCAATTGCCATGCTCGGGTGTATATTTATTTTGTATTTGTGTTCACTGTTAAAGTGCTGTTTACGATAATTATGTTGATAATGATAATCATGATCATTATGATCTATTTCGGGTGTACTGTAGATACCGCGAAGTATGAATATGAAGTATGGATCCATTGATTAGATGTCATTTTCATATTTTAAATGTATTGATGTATACGAACATGTGTGTGTGTATGTATGCCTGTACGTACATACGTACATATCTATCACATTGTCTGTGGGTCGTTTTAACGATAATTTTCTTTGATTTACTTCCACTGTTTTGAAAATGTTTCTTAAAATAATAAAAAATTAAATTAGAAAAAAAAAAAAATGAAAATGGAAATGAATACGGAATAGGGAAAAAACTCTTTCTATTCATTTCATTACAATATTTTTTTTGTTTTTCTTGAAATCTTTGTGAAATTAAGAAAACAATAACAATAACAAAACTAATAACCGAAATTAATACCCACAATTGTAATGGCAATGTTGGTGTTTTTCTTGTAAGGTTGGTGGGCACAACAACACCAGCCTGCAGTGCTAATAGTGGGACGGACCACCCTTGAGCCACAATGTCTGGTGGTGTTTATTTTACAATAATCTGACATTTAATTTCTTTCTAAATTTCGATTTTTTGTTTTTTAAATTTTCTTTTAAAAGTGCTGCAAACAAAAATACATCCATCCGTCCATCCATTCATCCGTCATTCATTTCAATTCATTATCAATTCATTCCTTCCTTTTGCCGCAAAGAAATTTTTATTTGAAAATAAAATTTTTTAACCCTTTTGTACGAGTATGAATGAGTGGAACGAACATTTCATTTCATTTATTATTTTAAAGAAAACAAAAAGAATTTGTTTTATTTTTGTTTTTCTCTTTAATATCGTACGTATACGTACATTCATACGTATTGTTTTGCCACCAAACAGTCTAATGTGAAAATTTGTATTGCCTTCGAGATAAATTTGATGTTTTTTTTTTCTTTCTTTCTATGCACCACATGAGTAGAACGTCCCCCCGGTATGTTATGTATTTATGTTTTTCTTAAATGTCTTCTTAAACGTTTGCAGATCCTTAAGATTTGTTCATTTTTTCTGTTTTTCTGTTCATCTTCCCTTCATTAATTACTTTTTAAATGTTGGCAATTTATTTGTGCAATTGCGGTTAAGTATTCCGAGGATATTTCTTTATTATGTGTACTCCGTATCTGCGGTTGATGCTTTTTAACCCCTTTTCTTTGGTCGAAGGGTGTCTCTAATGATGACGTTAATTGCTCTTATTACGCACACCAGGGGAGACGAAAGGAACGAAACTGTTAATCGTATTTATTTAGAGGATTTAAGAGACTACAACCTGAAATAACACGTAACATTTTATTTTATTATATTTTACTAACTTATTACAGCCTAGGTAGATAGTTAGGTAGAAGTGGCAGACACACTTAGTTAGGTCACACATACAGCCCATTGTGATACCACAGTTTCACATTCTTCCCAAAACCCAGGAACCATTCGGGACTTTTGATGTTGCCACTCAGACTGCCAATAACAATGCATGACAGTTCATCTGTATCCTAGATGTAGTAGGCACCAGGAATCAGCAATGAAATGTTTTTTCGCTACTCATAACACTCATGAAATTTTGAATATAAGTGAGTCAACAATATTAAAATCTAACTACCTTCTGTGATTCATTCATACTCACTACAACGTTGAGTTATAAGTACAGGTTGTAATGCGTATGCGTACAACGTTCACATCAAACTCATACCATTCGAAATATGTTTGATACATAAGCCTACTCTCATTTATATTCATAACTTTAGGAAAATACTTAGAATACTTAGACATGATTCGAGTGACTCGGTAATATTGTACACTTGTTTTTCAATTTTCAGTTGTCTTTAAAAACATGTTTGTCATCCAACTCCGCATTAGGCAGTATGCGATTAAGTGATGAAACAAGGGGTCTCTGTTTTTGACTACTCATGCCCGTATCATCCATCTATCTGTGGTATTAAAGCGTTATTCAGATATTTATCATCATGTTTGAATTATTTAAAGTAATTCCACAATGTCCCAAATAGAATTTCGAGTACATACATACATAATTGGCCATTACAACCCTTCAGTCAGGATTACGACCTAGCTTCTCACACCACTTATGTTGTGTGAGTTAATTTTATACATAAGTGGCGGGACCTAAAGTTTAAAGTCGACTCCGAACGACAGATTTTTGAGAAGCTTTTCATGGCAATTTTTACTCTCAGAGTCTTTGCCAGAAATCTGCTGAGAGGAAGTCGCCGAAGAAATATTTTTCGTTTTGATGTCTGGCCTGCGATTCGAACCCGGGCCTTTTGTCTAATAAGCCAACACACTACCCACTAGACCACGGCGAGTACATAGTATATCTTAATTGTTAAGTTCCGCATAGTGTGCTGCATAAGAAAAATCCAAGACAGAATGCAGCGCCATAGCGGAAATGTTTAATCTCGTCGACATCGTTGGCAATATGGCATTACTGTTCTCAGTAATTAAACTTTATGAAGATAACTTTTTAATTCTTGAACTGAAATTCGTACTATATTTAGATGTTAATTAAATAATTACTTAAAAACTAAATAAAACTTTCAAAGCATCAAGGAGGCAGAATGTTTTAATCCAAATCCCAATAAATTTTTACTGAAATGCTTATTTTTAATCAATTTGTCAATGGTACACTTTCAATACGTATTACATTACAAATGATTTAACCACTAGTTCACTTATTAATTTAATAACCGACCAATTGACCCACCCACATTTGTTTAGCTGTGCGGGTTAAAACATCAAGCAAACACATACACACATGCAGTCTAGTGAGTCTAAGGATCAACAACAATTTCTTCAATAATTCAATTGTCCGGTATAATAACACAGAGAAGAGTACACAATAGAGGGATATTGAAGTCAGCTAGTGAGTGATACTGTTTTGTTGTAATTTTTTAATTTTTTCCAGGTACTTATTGTTCTTGTTATCTCGTTATTAATGCTCTCACTGTTGTCGTCGTTGTTGTTGTTGTTCTTGTAATTATTGTTATGACTTACAGCATCGTTTTAGGCAGATTGTTCGGCAGATTCGCAAGCGGCATATGTCTGACCGACCGACTAAATTTACACCACCACACAACCAATCCAACCAACCAAACAGTAAATAACTCATGAGGTCTCAACAATAACCACAAAACAGGATGAGTCAACGCATCGAATGGATGACTTTGTCCATAAAACACTGTTTGTTTGTTTATTTTTGTTTTTGTTTTTGCTTTTAAATCCGATAATATTTTCGATTGCTCGTGTCCATTGTTTCATTTTAAAATTTTCCAATAAACAGAGAGAATGTGGAGGTCGATGAATACACAGAACGATTGTGTATTGTTTTATTGGCAAAAATTTTTATTTCAAATCAAACAAGGACTATGTAGGGGAACTATTTATACCCAGTAATCGTGTGTAATTGTTAGTAAATGTTTAGAGAGTCAAAATAATTTTTATTTTTCGTTTTATTTCAGGACTTGTGATTAAATTTTCAAAGTCAATGATTTGTTCTGTTCCCATAGGGTTATTTCGTTAATGATAAATTGATTTTGAGGATTTAGAAGCGTACAAAATACAGTTTTTTCTATGAATTACAGAAAATTATGAACTAAAAAAGAAACGTTAAATTTTAACAGCACCAAGGAAGCAAGGTGGCGATAAACTTCAATCAATAGAACAATTACAGGTAAACATGGAGCCTCATCGATTCAAAATTTGGATTAATTGTGACAGACAAAGAAACGCCAAACAAAATTCGTCATATTCTGTTACATCTTCATTCACTTAAGTACCCAGCACCTGATATATTAAAGGTATTTTCTCCTGGGATGCATTAATGCCTTAAAGATTCCAAGAACGTGTGCTCATGATTCACTCTCATCATCACGGAATATACATTTTGAGTTTGAGGCAATCCTTATTATTCTGAACATGTGTTTTTTGGGTCTATCCTCTGGTTATTCCTGCATCATTTGATGCATAACTTTTTCCTCTCTCTATTTAATATTCATGAGGAACTTTTTCTGTTTTATATCAAGTAATTTACTTTCGAAATCTATTTAAAATACTCGAGTTGTTGACATTATTCACAAAGTTTTTTTGATTGCCGTAGTCTAATAGGTAGTATGTTGGCTTCTTAACAAAAATTTGAAAAAAAATATTTCTTCGTCGGGTTCCTCTCAGTAGATTTCTGGCAGCAATTATGAGTGTTAATAAAATTGCCGTGAAAAGTTTCTCCAAAAATCTGTCATTAGGAGTCATTTTTAAACTGTAGTTCGTGCCACTCAAGTGTAAAATTAACACACAAAACGTATGCAAGTGGTATGAGACACTAGGTCCAATTATGTTTGTTCTGTATGACTTTAGATGCTTATCTTTCTTCAGTAACTTTTTTTGGACCTACCTCGTATTCATATTTTATACTTGCTATACATCACTGGTAATATTTCAAGGTTAGGTTGAACTGGCTGCACGTAATTATACCTCGTGAGTTAATTTTGAGTCCCTATGGTTTATTAAGATAACCTACAATCCTATTACACATTTTTGAGACAGTTTTGTTCGTAAAACTGCCGGGCCACTTTTTTTCGTTACACTTTTTTTTTATAAATAAAAAAAAAAATGAATGAAAAATTATGATAAATGAGTCAAACATGTTTCGAATGGTATGAGTTTGATGTCAATGTTGTACGCTCTACTCAGGTTGCAACCTGTACTTATAAGTCAACATTGTAGTGAGTATGAATGAATCAGAGTACGTAGTTAAATTTCAGTATTATTGAAAAAATTTCATAAGTGCTAATGAGGAGCGTAAGAACGATTAGTTGCTGACCTTTGGAGTATACTAGCCATTTGTGGTTCGTCATAAATGGACGAGAAAATTAAAAATTTGTTTTTTTCTTTTTTTTTACAATTTTATTTAACACAGTATTTATTTGAGATGTTTTTTGTTTCTGTTTTTTATTTTTTGTTTATAATTTGTATTTGTTTTATTATTTAAAGTATTTTACAATTAAATTTAATTCTTGACTGAATACTTAACAAATAATACACAGTAACTGTAAGAGTAAATATCTCAAAGTATTTATAAATTTAATTTATTATTTTTTTTGTGTTTTTTGTTGTTGTCATTCTATAATGCATACACAATTAATCATTTCAATCAAATTTACAATTGCGATGTGCGTTCATTTGATGTATCATTTGTTTAATTCATTTTTTTTCTTCTTTCATTTTCGATTTTCTTTTTTTTAATTTAAAGCAACAATTATTATTTGATTTTTAATTTATTTTATTTTATTATTTTTTTGTAACATTAGAAATATGTAACATGTACTAAGTATACGACGATACGTTTATATATGTATTTATGTATGTATGTGTGTATTTATATATGTAATCTTAATTGTATCATTTACGAATAGAGAGAGAGAGAGAGAGAGAGAAAGAGTGAAGGCCGCTGCCAACTGGCTTTGCATCCTTTTCCTAGAAATACTCGTTTATTGTAAAACTACCAGTACAACTTATTCTATAAAATTCTCCTATAGTTTCTAGAAGTTCCCTAAATAATCTGATTCTTTCCTTCTTTTTTCTTTTTGCTTTTGTTTGTCTGTCTGTCTGTTTGTCTGATAATAATTTGTATGTTCAACCTTTGCTATACTAAATTATGATTATGTACACGTTGCATTTGGGGAGAGGGCGGGGGCTTGGATGGCCCATTTAATCCAGTGTGCGCCAGCGCTACTCAAAGGGTCTAAACATGCCGTTGTGCTCACCACCGGCTAAACCGAAATCTCAATCTTGTGAATCGCCGGCATTACTGTTGCGATCCACAGACGTGCCACCATTCGATTCGGACTGTTCGACATCGGCTGGATTGATAACGCCCGGCAAGTAGCCCGTACCAGCAGTAGGGGGCTGTAAGAAAACGTTTAGCGTGTGCCTGCATGAAAGGTGGATAGCGGTGGTGAGTGGGTGAACCAAAGACAGCAGCTGGAGGAACTAGAGGCGAAAAGGCCGATTTCAAAGGAAAGGGTGGTGAAGGTGGCACATTGGGTGGTGAGTTTGTGGAGTTTGTGATCATATCTTCTCCCGATATCATGGCCTCCATGGTTTGCAATACATCGCCTCTATAGCGTTGCAGTAATTGCTCGACATCACTGCGCCGGCGATTGGGAAAAACACGCATTAGAACATCGACAGGGGAACGTTGCTGCTGTTGCTGTTGCTGCTGATGTTGCTGTTGTTGACCGGCAGGCGGATGCTGCGTCATTGGTGGGTGTTGATGATGATGCGGCGAGTGATGTTGGGCATGCGAGTGCGCGCTAGCAGCAGCTGCTGCCAAGAACTGTGTATGATGGTAAGGCATAAAACCCTGAGCGGTGCCGTTATTAAAAGACCTCAACATATGCATGCTGTCTGCAGAAGGTGTATGAGGCGGTGAGGTTGAGTCCTCTTTTTTGAGGCTGAGATTTTCTGGTGTCGCCTCATCGGGTGCCGAGTCAACATCCAAGTCTGACTCGGGTGAACTGGGTGGACCAGTGCGTGCAGGTGATAGATTACCATTGTTATTGTAGTTGGAACCTTTCGGATGTGGACTGCCAGGTGATGATTCTGAACCAGTGTCTTGATCAGTTTCGTTCGAAAGACGTGCACGTTTTGAACCTAAAACGATACAAAATCATTGGCATTCAAAGTTAATAAAACACAATTGTAAACAAATTTTTTTTTTTTATAAAAACTATCATGAGACTTGGGTACATTTTCTTTTTTCTTTTTTTTGGTTGTTTTTTTCGTTTCGTTTCTTTTTTTCTTCAGTCATCATCTATCCTCTACAAAACGGTGTTTGTCTGTTTGTCTTTTAAAGATATTTTCAGTGTCTCTTCTCATCAAACAAGACAAACAAATCAAATAAATAAAGAAAAGAAAAAAATTGAATTGAATTGAAATGTTCAAATGAAAATAAAGTATCAAATTTTGTTATTTCGAAAATACAGGTTAATGCTGCTACCAGTGAGCCAGTCATCCAGTTAGTCAGTCAGTCAATCAGTCCTCTCCATCATACGCGATGTTAGTATGTGCGGATGGCCAGGTTACCTGCCTGGTAACAGGGGCAACGACGTTTAAGAGACGTTTAAGAAAAATCAGAAAAACAAATAAAACGCAAGCAAAGAAACAGTCATTCGATACTCTCCATGAAGTGATTCCTTTTTTCATTTTTTTTTTTTGATATTCTTTCGTCGTGTGTTTTTTTTCAACTTCTGTTTGTGATTTGTTTTGTTTTGTTTTGTTTTTTTTTCTCCAAATATTTGTGAAGCACTTTTTTTCTGTTCTCGTTGTTGTTATTGTTGTTGTTGTACACTTATTTGAAATTTAATTAAGTTCTATTACCCCCTGGCCCCCGCCCAATGTACTGATATTTATTGATTTTGTTGCGCATGTGGGAGTCTGTTTGATTTTTCATTTTATTTTTAATTTTTTATTTTTTCTTTCCATAATCCCTTACAGAATGATTGAAATTGTAAATGTTTTTCCATTCACTTCTTTTTCCTTTACATACTCTAGAGTAAAGATTACAAATTTTATTTTTAATTTTAATTCAATTCAACTAATAATGGGTTTATGGAAAAGGTTTTGCAATCGCAACGACATCTTGTTATGCCAACACCGTTGCATGCCATGTAGGACTGGCAGGAAGTTCCACAAAATTTTTTCTTTAGTAAAGGAATCTGGATTTTGAAAGAAAACTTCGGGTAATCAAAGATATAAACGTTTCCTGATTGAATTAAAATTTATTGAATATAAGGTTATGATGAATGTATTCGTGTTGTATGAACGACTGAAGCTCCTCGTCAAAACACTGATTGGACCTAGTTAGAATACAACAAAACTTAGAGAAGATCCATGACTACAAAGGAGCCTTCGATAGCCATAAAAGGAATAGTGCTTTTGCAGCTATGTAAGTCTGAGCTAGGTATTCCTGATAAAACTATGCTATTCTGTGACTCCGTCAATGAATAGATATAGAGCGCTCCGAACCTTTTGATATTGTGCAAGATTTCACCGTAGTCTAGTAGGTAGTGTGTTGGCTTATTAGACGTAAAACTAGGGTTCGAACCCCAGGCCAGACATTAAAACAAAACACAAAAAGTATTTCTTCGGCGATTTCCTCTCTAGCAGATTTCTGGCAAATACTCTGAAGAGTAAAATAAACTTTTGCCATGAAAAGTTTCTCAAAAATCTGTCGTTCGGAGTCGACTTTAAACTGTAGGTCCCGTTACTCATGTATTAAATTAACATAAACAACATGAGTGGTGTTAGAAACTAGATCAATAATCCTAACTGAAGGGTTGTAATGACCAGCGCAATCTCTTCAACCTTGTAACGGGACTTTATCGCAATTAAACAAACAATCGCAATTACAACAAAAGTGTCCATTGGGCGAACCAAACGAGCTGTTGTTGCTGTCTTTAGAACTCTTGAACGGAAATGATTGTCTTGCGTAAAATATGTGTTGCCTAGAAGTAGCGACATGCAGCATATTGGATCCCAGCTTACGGCCGATGACTATACCTTGGCTATAGTCAGTCAATTTATTTATCTTGATGTGGGGTTGGAGATTAAACCTGTTGCTACTATGGTCTCAATAGGCAATTGAGTAGCAAAGACCTCTCTCGTACGACATAACTAATACTCTACAAGACGCTCATCGTCCCAGTGCTTCTTTATGGAGCAGAAGCATGAACGCTATTAAGCACTGATGTAGCACCCTTAAAAGTATTCGAGAGAAAAGTCCTATGTGAGAACTTCGCTCCAATGAAAATTGGCGAAGCCCCAGAGGACATGAGTATGAATACTTCAAACTTTGAACATGAGTAGAGATTCCATGATATTAAAATAAATATGAATGCGTATACATACATACATAATTGATCATTGCAGCCCTTCAATCAGGATTACGACCTAGCTTCTCGCACGACTGATGCATTAATTTTTCCGCATGAGTGGCGGGACCTTTAGTTTAAAGACGACTCCGAACTACAGATTTTTGGGAAACTTTTCATAGCTGGCAATTTTACTTTTACACTCAGAGTTTTTGCCAGAAATCTGTTGAGAGGAAGTCGCCGAAGAAATATTTCTTCTTTTTTTCTTCTTGGTGTCTGGCCTGGGGATCGAACCGAGGCCTTACATCTAACAAGTCGACACATCGTATACCACGGCGTATAAGTATCAGAAATTATGAAAATGATTCGATTCTACTCATCGTTTTGAATACTCGTTGCTTATCTCTGTTTTCGTACTTTAAGCTTTAAAGTTTAAAGCTAGAATGCTGAATCAAATCAATATCAAGCATTATTACGTTAGGTTAAAATTGTCACTGGACTGAGTGAGGCTTAGTGGTAAAAACCATGTTGTAAATACAACTCAAGATGATTTTTTTAAAACTTATATTTTTTTTACAAATAAATTCCTTAAATACTGAAATAATTGTTAAATTTGTATTTTGTTTTTAAATAAATTTCTTCTCCGGTTTTCTGTTTCCACAACTGCTGCTGTAAGTTTACCGTCTCGTCCATTCGTTTCGTTAGAGATTGTAACACTTTTTCGCTTCAATGTTTTAATTTCTTTCATCAGCTTTTTTGAAAACCTCGTTAGCCTTTAGCCACGGCGAAAATGCTTAAGCTTTTGTTAAGATTTTCCTCTTTTTTTTCAATTGAATTACAAAAGAGAAATTCTTATGCTCCAACATGGTCTTTTAATGTGTGGGTTTTTCTTTCTTTTCATTTTGTTGTTTTTTTTTTTTTTAACAATATTTACTAAGAAATTAAACCTGAGCGATGCTCAGACACAAAGAAGCATGTTTGCCACCTTTCTACACAAAATTTTATGGTAACCAGAAGGGGAATATGTATACTCAGCTAAGGTGGCAAGTTGGCCAAGCGGAAATGCCATCATGGTGGGAAAGCATAATAAAACAGGGAGCCACAAAGAATTCTTTTGGCAAAATAATAAAAGTGGAAAATCTTTTGTTCAACACATGTGGCAACATAAAGAATTACAACATTTTTACGCTTCGAAACATTTTTAACAGCCTTAAAATAACAACGAAACGACAACAACAACAACAACAACAGCAACTGCAACACCCTAGGCCAACACAAGTTGCAATTACATTTTCAAAGTCTCACGTGATTTTTTCTTTTTGTAGAAAATCAAGCAGCCGAGCATAAATGTTCGAATTTTAGAATTTCTTTAAAATTTTCGCCTTTAACAAGAACACGAAATGGGAAAAGTAGCAACATTTCTAAATACTTACCAGGACTTTCCACTTCTGTACGATCAGGTGAGAAACCCATTGATAATCTTTCTGCTCGAATACGCATTTCCGAATCTGAATCCCCTGAGTTGCCATTGCTGAATGGCATGCGACTGTGATGATGTTGCGAATTGTTGGTGGAATCTAGACCATCGCTGGGCGGTGATGGTATGCCCGCATGAAAGACTCCATTGGCTGCTGTTGTTGTCTGTTGTGGCGATAATTGCGATGATGTGGCTGTTGCGGTTGTATTTTCATTGGCATTCTGTGATGATGGCACACGTGGCGGTACACTCGTATAGAGAAGACCCAATTCCCTTGCTTCGTTCTCTTCTTGGGCTTGTTGTCGTCTGAGGGCCACCTAAATTAAAGAAAAAATAGTTAAAAATTAATTGAAATTGTCTCTCATACATCAGAAATATTAATATTTAATGTCTTATTATATAGAAACTATGAGTACTTTTGTGTTTATATTTCTTATCAGTCAATTAAAACCGAACAAGTATCAGATTTAAAGCGATATTATCCAGCATGAAATGTAATCAATTTAGTTCACCTTATGTCTCTGGAGAAGATTGGTAGACATTCTGCGGTTACCCTAATTTATCTTTCTAGACGTGAGGACAATAAGGTCAACGCACTTGCTAAAGCAGGCACCACAGAAGATTCAATTGAATTTATTTAAGAGATTGGCACACTGTTGCAGAGAGGCAAACAAATGGTCTTACAAAAACGACAATCATTTCATCTATAATTGGTCGTTACAACCCTTCAAGTCAGGATTACGACGTAGATTCTCACACCATTTTTGTTGTGTGTGGTAATTTTATACATGATTGGCAGGACCTACAGCGTAAAGTCGATTTCGAACTACAGATTTTTGAGGAACTTGTGATGGCAATTTTTTATTGAAGTCACCGCAGAAATATTTTTTTCATATTTTCGTTTTGATATCTGATATGGGATTTGAATTCATGTCTAACAAGCCAACACACTACCTACTAGACAGCGGCGACTACTCCATCCATTGGCATTCATTAGCAGAGATAAAAAGGATTAATGAACCTATTTGTAGAAACACTGGACACCAGATCAGGCTCGATATGGATATACGTAGAAGGGCTTGTGCATTAAACTTATCAAGGCTCGATCTAAGGGACCTTATAGCAGTGGTAACATGACACAGGTCTCTGGGTGTTCAACTCGGGAGACTGGGTATACTTTACAACGACTTTTATAAAAAATGCATTGACAAAGAGGAAGACCATTTGCTCTGTCATTGTTCGGCGCTGAGGAACCTAAGGAGAAGAATTCTTGGACATCTAGAACCTAGTGACAAAACGTATCTAGCCAGAGGTGTTATGAGGAAAATCCTCACCTTCATAGGACTGTCAGAATAGGGAATATTGGTCTAACAACTTACAACGGTTGATGCCCAGTGAAGTGGCTTCTAAATCAACCTAATTTACTTCATTATTTTAACTTTTTGCATTTTTTGAATTCCTAATACATTCCTAATAATTGATCATTCCAGTCCTTCAATTAGGATCACGACCTCGCTTTTATATATGATTGGAGGGTCCTACAGTCTACAGTTTACATCGACCGATAGATTTCTGAGAAATTTTTCATGGCAACTTTATTTGCTCTCAGATTTTTTGCCTGAAATATTTGTTTTGATATCTGACCGAGATATCTGACGTCTAATAAGCCAACACACTGCCTATTAGACTACGACGACTTAATCACTTCACTTCAAAACTGAGACAATAGCCACATAAATATGGAAAACGAATGCTTTTATTCTCAAATCCGAATGAAACGAAAGAAAACCTTGAAATTCATTGTAAGAGCTACATTTGAGGTTACTGAAATTTCCGTATGGACTTTCTGGCATGGATATGGAAAAAGGTGGGCGCCACGTTCTTGTAACTTAAAAAGCAGAGAAGAGCACATAAAATTTAAGTAACTGCTTGTCAAATATCAGAACTTCCACAATATATTTTCAAATGTTTTTTGTCAGTTCTTTTTGAATTCAATAATGTAATGAAAAATTGCCTACTTACGCTTATACCGCCCAAAATACTGGATCCACATTGTTTAAGTCTGCGTTTCAAAATAGTCTGGATGTCGGAAATGAAATAGAAATGACAAAGAAAGTTTTTTTTCTACAATATATCTACGTATGTAGTATGTATGTATGTATTGTTTCTCGTTGGTCAAATAATATTTTAAAGTTTCACCAAGAAGTTCTTTTTTATTTTAAAAGCCTATGCCTAATAAAGCTAAAGGAAATCATAATTTAAATGTGAATTTAAATTTTAAAATGAATCAAAATCTGTGCAAATCCTTGTGGGGTAAAAATCTTAATTTTTTTCAATTAGATTAAGAATTTCTCTATTCTTTCTTAAATTAATATTTTAGCACCATCCTAGCTCTCCTAATCTATTTTTAAAATTTGATTTCAGATTTTAGTATGCAGTGTTAATTAACTTCGATGCTAGGAAATTCATTTCGAATGATCAACACTGTTCAGGGTTCAATTAAAAATAGTCATCTGTTCTGATTACTGCCACATTTTAAAGAATTCACATTCAAATACTGTGTGCGTCTGAGGTCAGCAATAAGTATTCAAAAAGATGAGTAGAATCGAATCATATTCATAATTTCTAAGACTTTAATCATATTCATATTTATTTTAATATCATGGAAGCTCTACTCAATTCTACTCATATTCAAAGTTTGAAGTACTCATCATACTTCATACTTAACAACCATAACTCAACATATACACGAATCACAAAATAAGTATGATTAGCATACGAACACTAAAATACTCACTAGAAGATTGTGTGTTTGCTCTGCTTGATGCTTTGTCATTTGTGATTATGTCATCGTTTTTTCTTTTTTTTTTTCTAAATGCAACAATAACTCAGACTGCAGATTTTGATGAATAATTCGTGTCACTCGTAGTCGTTTATAGGTATTTCTCTAAAGTTATGAATCTAAATGAGTAGACTTTTGAATCAAACATATTTCGAATGGTATACCCATCCAACCTGTACTTATAAATCAACGTTTGCAGCGAGTATGAGCATGAATCAGAGTACATAGTTAAATTTCATAATTGTTGTCTCACTTACGTATATTCAAAATGTCATGAGTGCTTATGAGTAGCAAAATAACGATTCATTGCTGGTCTCTGGTATGCACCTTCAAACATTTTTAAATTTTTCATAAAATCTTAACCATTGGGTTCTGTTTAGCCGAAGAAATGAAATCAAAATTTATATTTAAACTTCATTCATTTGATATTTTTTAACTCGCAAATATTCACAATCTCATTTTATTTGTTTAAAAAATGGAATTTTTAAAACTTTTGGATGACAACCTCCTTTGACTTCCATCACATCAAATAAATGAGACGGGGATAGATAAAGTCAATTTTTTTTAATTTCAAGGGTAATATTATTCCCAAGCTCCTCCCTACCTCAATAAGGTCAGGGACTAGTGTAATGTAATGGAAGTTAACATTCACATTGTCGCTATTGCTTCTCCACTTTTGACGAGTGCTTAGGATTATTTAACCTGAAGAAGTATAGGGTGATAGCTGTTTCTCCAAAATGTCTAGGTTTGCAGCCCTATTCATAGTACCATCAATAAATCTTAATTTATCGTAATTGAAAAACTGTCTGTTATGTTCGCCGTAGACTTTTTGAATTAACATAGCAGTTTGAAGAGAGATTGTTGTAAAGTTTATGGGGAAAGAAAAGAATGTATAGAACCGCTTATGTACGCATATTTTTCAACGAATACTCTATTGAAATTCATATGACAATAGTGAAAATTTAGCTTCAGTAGTGCAATAAGCTATTACAACACAAAGCATATTTTCGTTACCTCACAGACAAACGAGTGCACTCGCAAAATCGAAAGCAGCAGAAAGGAATGCAATTCAATATTGCACTCGGTGAAGGGTAAACTAACAGAATGTCTTGTGCACACCTCTACTATGTACATATATTAACTTGAGCATTCCATTTGGGAGCATTGGAGCGAAATTGGAATCTTCAATTTATTTATTGTCTATTAATGACCGTAATTCATTGAAGAATTTCGTGTTAGTTTCGCTCCGAATCGTCGACTCTTAAAATGCAGATTATATTATAGATTGGGTCATACGGTTTTCTCAAATCTGATCGTGACCGTATTAAGTTTTGTGGTAATATTTAAGGACTAAACGAAGCGTCAGCTGTCATACATACACGGCAGGTACTTGGTGCATCACCAGCGTTGCCATTTTTTTACTTTAAAAAACTTTATCTGGGGGAAAAAAAACTTGTTTTCTACAAAAGTCCCAACATTTTAAAAGGAAACTCTGGGGTCCGATGCCCTCTGTTTGTGTTTTCTTGCTTCTTTTGCTCAGGGCTAATAAAATACACAATATTTGATTCCAAAATGTAAATATTTCGTGCTATTATTATTGAATTTATTGAAAAAAATTTTAAAGTCAACTCCGAACGACAGAAATCTGCCGAGAGAAAGTCACCGAAGAAATATGTATTTTCTCATATTTCGTTTTGATGTCTGACCTGGGGTTTGAACCTTGACTACCCTAGACTACGGTGACTTCCTTCCGACTCTGCAAACTAAAAGAGTTTCGAGTTAAGTGTAATAAGTTTCAGTTGATGTTGAAATATAAATCAAACAACCTGATGATAATGTCATGCCGACAAATCATACTTTTCTAAAGGTTTTTAGGTGCTTTGAAAACAAGACCGGATTGGGAATTAACACTAGCAGATGCCGCAACTAGATTTTCACATAAAAATTTTTTGTCGATATAATACCCACCCAATAAAACTATGTTTTCTGCACTTTTAGTGTGAGATATCTTGAAAACCCATTCTAAGGAACAACTTCTGACTGGAAATTTTGGATTCGGATGCAGTGTTGCAAAGTCTTTCAGATAAATATTGTATGGACTTTTTTTTTTAATATTGACAGCCTATGTGCAGTTTATAGGTAAAAATAAGTTCGTGATTTGTTTCAATAGATTGATAATAGGTTTGTAGTTTGAATAATTTCTATTTCAGAAATACTTTTCGAAATTTTAAAACCAATATGTCCGTAAAGATGAAGTTTATGGGAATAAATCTTCAAATCATTTGAAATTCACTACCAAAATATAGAAGTGGACGTGGTCTAGTAGGTAGTATGTTGGCTTATTGAACGTGAGGCCTCGGTTCAAACCCCAAGTCATTAATGTCAAGAAATATGAAAAAAAATATTTCTTCAGCGACTTCCTCTCAGTAGATTTCTAGCAAAAACTCTGAGCAGAAAATAAAATTGCCATGAAAAGTTTCTCAAAAAATCTGTCTTTTGCAGTCGATTTTTAACTGTAGGTCCCGTCTCTAACATATAAAATTAATACACACAACATATGTAAGTGGTATGAGAAGCCAGGCCGTAAACCTGACTGAAAATATTGCGTCGGTAAAGTTCTTAGCCGTACATAAGTTTAGTCTGAAGCAAGGTTAAATCTGTTTTTGATAACTTTTTTCTATTTTTTACATTTGTTTTGATAAATTTGGTCGTTACGCAATTGGAATTGAATTTGTTTGGTTTTGTTTAAGGAAAATTAGAAAAAAGATTAAAAATTTTAAAAAGTTTTTAAAATTTATTGAAAAAAAAAACGAACATTTGAAAAGTCTTATTTGATCAAACAGTTTCCATTGTTCGTCAAAATTATTAATTTTTATTGTTAAACCGCGTTAACTAAAGTGATAAGTAGATTTTGTACCCACCTGTGCTGCCATAACCCGTTGACGTTCTGCAATTAAAGTGCATTTCGCACATAAGCAATCACGCCAGCGGCAATAGCGTTTGTGGCCCTTTAAAGCACTCACCTGTGGAAAATTAAAAAAAAAAATAATAAAAAATGATAATAATGTAGCGCTTACTTTAGTTTCCTTTATTTTAAATTAAAAAAAAAAAATCAATTAAATTTTAATACCGACCACTCCATGATTACGGCAACGAGCACATTTGGGTGTACGTTGATAGCGTTCAGAGGCGGCGCGTAAAAAAAAAGCGGGTGGCAGGGCACCTAAAACTGGATGTTGCGACATGAGATTCTGCATATCAACACCGCTCGGTAGACTCATCACTTGATTTGACTTTGTATTCTCTAGTTTGTTACGTTTTTTTTTTGTTTTATTTTAAATTGTTTAAATGTTGAATGAATCAAAAGCAAAAAAATAATTCATACATATTATTTAAAAACGTAATTATATTTTTAATTTTCTTTTTATTTTGAATTTTTTTCTTTTCACAAAAAAAAATTGATTTTTTTTCTTTCCGCGCTGCTCTTTAATTAATAAAATAAATTTTTTTTCTTCTTCATTTATGTGTGTAACGAACACCTACGGATTTTTTTTATTCAAAATTTTCGCGTTCAATTTTAATTAAATTTGTTTCTTATTTGTGTGTGTGTGTGTGTGTTACATTAAATTGCAACAGAATTGTTTGCCTTTTTTTTTTGGTAGTTTTGATTTGAAACACAAGCGCGAAATTATTTTGGTTGTCGTCGTAACGCACTGAGAACTCGTTTGCAACTGATTCAAGTTTCTTTCGATATTGTTGTGGATGGATGGATGGATAAAAAAAAAACCAACAACAAACAAAATGAAGAGAAATAAAGAAATACAAAAACAAAATAACACACCAAACCCACCATCATCCCAACCATAACACCACACCGTCAACACAACTCACATCAAGCATTCATTTATACTCTCAACAGTCGTCGTCACATCATCAATGTTTCGTTCGTGGAGTAACAATTGGAAAAAAAAAAACGAAAAATATTTCAAAATTTTATTATTCTATTGCTATTGTATTGTATTGTATACACATAGTACGACAATACTCTTCTTATTGTTGCTGTTTGGTGTTGTTGGTGTTGTTATTGTATATTTGGGGGTTGCTGCTGTTGTGGATGTTACCATCTTATATGTTACTCTTGTGTTTGTGTAAATAAAAATACAAAAAAGAAAAAAAAAAAAGTAATAAAGCCAACCAGCCAACCAACCAACGAACCAACCACCTTCAGAAATAAAGAAGCTGTGCAGAGAAAATAATAGAGAGCGAGAAAGAGAGTAACTTTGTATAAATGTTTTGTAACAGAGTGTGAGTAAGCGCGTGTATGCTTGTGTATTAAAATGAAGCCAGAATATTATAACAACTATTAAGAGTAACAATAAATAAATAACAACTACAACAACAATAACAATAACGATAACAAAAAAGTAAAAAAAGGAAATGTTAAAATATAAATCCATATATAAAATAACACACACACACACATAGATCTGTATAAATTGTATGTAAAGTTTTATAGATATCCTGAATACATCCACGCATACATACATACATACTAAATACATACATTTGTATGCATGCATATGTGTACAAAGCTATGCATTTACTTTTATTACAATACAGTAGCAGAGAAAATTGCAGGATAAATAAAAACAAATATACGCCAGAAAGTTGCAAAGTAAATAACGAAATAGTGATTCTTACTGTTCGTTTGGCAATGTTAATCAGTCGGTCATGCTGTGCTGTGCAGTGCAGTTGTAGTAGTATTTGTAAATGTAGGTGTATTGTATTTGTACGTGTTCGTTTGTTTGTGTGTGTAAAATGCAATTAAAAAAGTTTCAAAATTCAATTTTTTTTACTGTTAATAAAACTGTTCTCTTATGCACTCACACGCTACTTCATTGAAAATAATGTTGCCAGATTAATTACTTGAACGGAACGTCATTTGAACATAGAATCTTGTGTGTTAGATTTTCGAATTCTTTTTTAGAATTACATTAAAATGTTCGATTTACTTTCATCAATTCCGTTCAATTCTCGATCAAAACGTTGATGTCTCATAAAAGAGAGAGTTGTTTTCGGTTCTAAGGAACAAAATTAAAAAAAAAAACGGAACAAAAGATTTGCAAAAGTGAATGCCCGTCGTTTATTTTTTAAAGATTACTTCACGTTAATGTTGCACGCGGTTATGCCCTTCACTGGTTATGATTCCTTCGCCATTTGTTGAATGGCATCGGTAAACTTGTCTTTCAGCGAATGAATTTGCGAATGCTTTTTATCCTTGTACACTAGACACTTTCCATATCCCCACTAAACGTACTCTAGTGTCGCCAAATCGAGTGATAAAATCGTATGAAAACGCATTTAACATTCAGTTGGAATATAGGCATGATTGATTTGCAACGGAAGATCAGTTTACAGTTTTAGAAGGTCTTGAGTTTATACTCGAGAAGGAAAAAATAATGTGTGAATGCACAGTTTTCAAGCTTCAGATTTCGTCGAGAAACCACTCGAAATTTTCCTTCCAGAGATGGTCATTTAAATGAGTTACTATTTCGTGTACAATGGCAGGTTCTAAGCATTGAAATGCAATTTAAAGTCTCATAGACTTTCATAGATTTTTGTGTGTTTTATTTAACACAATATTTTAAACTCCAAAAATTATAATCAATTTACCGTTTACTTGCAGCTAAAATCTCATTAATGTGGCATCACTGAAACTTTTTTTGTTGTCCTGCTCACAAACAATAAGAAACAAGAAATGAAACGATTGTGTTCAATTCACATGTATTCTGTTATTTATTCTTCGTTTAACCATGCATGCACTTATGCTCTCACTCCATATGTTGCTTCACACACACAAGCATGCATCTTTAGGAGCTACAATTAAAAAAAAAAAATGTTTTTTCTTCGTCTTCTCTTTAAAGTAGATTGTGGTTGTTGGTTTCATTTTGGATTTTCTTAAATCCTCATCTGCTGCTGTTGCTACTGCTCTTCTTGTATCATCTCTCTTTTGTTCTTTAAAGTTCGTTCGGCTTATTTTTCCTGTGTGTGTGTTGATTTTGTTCGTTATCTGGCCATTCGTTAAAGTTTTGTTTCTTATTTGAAATGTTCCAATGTACGAGCGAATGTATAACTTGCCTACACACATTCAAACTGTTGTTGTTGTTATTTTTGGCTTCGTTATGCGTTCACTTCAAGTACCACCGCTGGCTGACTGCCTACATTGTTGCTTTTGTTGTTTTAGCATTTTAATTTTATTATGTTTCCATTCTACAATATGAACGAAAGAGAATAACAGTGTTCATTTGAATGGGTAGATGGGTATGTGTGAGTGCGTGCGTGCAATCATTTGTAAAACTAACCAACCAAAAACGTTTCTCTACTGCCTGCCATCTGTCTTTTATTTCTTTTCTCTTCTTTTATTATTTGTTGTTGTGAATTTAGTTGAAGCGATTCTCCCTCTTTTGCTTTGTGCTTTTGTGTCATGGCTGTCGTAAACACCAATACCAGTGCAATAGATTGAAAACACAGTAGTTAAAATATGGAAATTACAATAACCGTTTTGTTGTTATACAGTGTGACAAAATTAAGTTGGCAACATCAACTCACTACACGCACGGTGAGTAACTCCAAATAACAGGGAGACGAGACTATGGGGACGTAATAGTAAAAATATTTTGGATTTTTAAATCAAATAGAATTACATTACTGATTAAGTTTTGCTTTATAAAAATAAAATAATACGTAATAATAATAATAAAATGAAAATATTTATTAAAAATAATTACAGTGGCGATCAAAATATCATGATTTAAAAAAAAAAACCTTCTAAATACAAATATGTACATGCACTCTTGGTCAATTTAACCCTTTAGTTCGGATCGAACCTCAGACCACTTTATGTTTTTATAACACTTACTCTTGGAACTTTTACAATACCACTACTGAGAGGCAGTGCATACTACTGAGTTTTGAACTCGGTGGAGGCCAGTCAACGTCACCTGTTGTGGAAGAATAGAAATAAGCAAATGTCCTCATCACTACACCCAATACAACAATTCTAGCTATGTTTGTGAACAAGAATGGATGATAGTCCTACGATAAATAACCTGCAGCAGTTGGCCAATGACCTGTATAGCTGCAGAATCTTGGTTATCGAAATCGGATAAACTAAAACTAAGTGGATGGATTTACAGTTTAAAGTCCACTCCGAAACTTTTCATTGAAATTTTATTTCGATGAAGAATTCTATTGCCAAGATACTATTGAGAGGAAGTCGTTGTAGAAATATTTCTTATATTTCGTTTTGTTTAAGTCTGAGCTAGGCCTTGAACCACGACCTTGCGTGGAATAAGCCATAACACTACCTGCTACTGAAGTCTCCTCCGTAGTCAAGTGTGTTGGCTTATTAGACTCGGTTCAAACCCCAGGTCAGGCATCTTGAACAAAATGAAACATGGAATAATATTTCTTCGGCGACTTACTCTCAGCAGATTTCTGGCAAAAAAAACTATGAGAGTGAAAAAAATTTCCTTGAAAAGTTTCTCAAACATCTGTCGTTCGGAGTCGACTTCAAACTATAGGTCCCGCCACTGCATAAAATTAACACACACAAGGTAAGTGGTGGGGAGAAACTAGGCCATAATCCTGACTAAAGGGTTGTACTACCTGCTAGACTACGACGAGTTCTTAGTGACCTACGGCTAGTTAAAGCGTTTGGTGCTGCATAGAAGCGATCTGGCGTCAATTCTGGTCAAGTCAACATTTACGTTGCAGAAGCTTTTCTCTGGCCAATAAGGAGAACCACGTCAACAGAAATCTATCGTTAGTACCTCAGCTTTACTTTAAGAACGTAGTTGAACAATTAAGGTATATTGCCGTCATATAATCCACAACGTACATAACATACATAATTGGCCATTACAACCCTTCAGTCAGGATTACGTCCTAGCTTCTCACACCACTTATGTTGTGTGCGTTAATCCACAACAAGTAAATTTTTTTTAGTTTCTGTATGAAGAAAATAAAAGGCGAAAGATTTATTCGACAAGTGAAGAGAAGCCAGAGTAGTCGCCGTGGTCTAGTGGGTAGTGTGTTGGCTTATTAGACGAAAGGCCCGGGTTCGAATCCCAGGTCAGACATCAAAATGAAAAATATTTCTTCGGCGATGAAAAGCTTCTCAAAAATTTGTCGTTCGGGGTCGACTTTAAACTGTAGGTCCCGGCACTGATGTATAAAATTAACGCACACAACATAAGTGGTGTGAGAAGCTAGGTTGTAATCCTGACTAAAGGGTTGTAATGGCCAATTATATATGAAATGAATGAAGAAAATAAAAGACCACATTTTATATTGTGGTGCCAAAACGATAATTTAGTTACGATTTTTCCAGCTACATTATTGAGACACCAGAATTCTGCTCGACTGCATTTTTATTTGCAATAAAATTTTTTATTATTTTTTTTTCGTTTTCGTTTATTTTTTTTACAGTGTTACCAATTAAAATATTGCAACATCCAACTGTCACAGAGATAGAGAAACAATTATTTTTTTTCTTTTCAAAATTATTCTCACTGCGCATTACATAGAAGGGGGGATTTCCTCTACTCGAAATGTAAGTGCTAAAGGCGCAAGTCTCTTAGTGATAGAGAGAGAGAGAGAGCGAGAGGGAATAGATTATTTAAATTCCGTTACATACTGTATGATAATGATACTGTACATTTGTTGTTGTAATGGTTGTTGTAAATTTTATTATAATTTTGCAACTGTAACCTGCAACTGTCCTTCTTTCACTAGGTCGCTTGCCTAAGGATGTTGATTTTTTTTTACTCTCCATTTGTTATTTCAGAGCTTCAAATGTGTTTGCACGCTTAACAAGAGGAAAATCATTTTTTATATACTTTTTGTATACACTTTAAATACAAACATGTGTATGTAAATATGTATGTACATAAATACATAGTATGTATACATATGTAAAGAACTGTAACTGTTTTTCAAATACTTTTTATATGAAGAAACAAATTCTCTTAAGAACATGTTCTATGTAATGTGCAGAGGAGGAGAAGAAAGATAACAAGAATAGTAACCTCGCCTTTATCGGTTATTAAGGATATGAAGTAGAGAAGAAAATAAAAATGAAATTAAATTTTTGTCTAAAATTTTAAAGTATTTGATGTTGTTTTCTTTGAAATTAAATTGTTTTATTCCCATGTAATCGCATTTTAAATTTAAGTTTCAAGAAAAGTTCATATGTTTCTGTTGGAAATACTTCCCTTTTGTCAGAGACATGCTACTGTTAGCAAGCATACCATCCCTTCCAACACAGGCAACATGCACACACGCACACACACACACACACAATGTGAGAGATAATTATGTGAAACAGTATTTAAAAAATTGTTATTATTTCCAGCTGCTGAGTACAATAGACTCCTCCCTATATGGCTGAAAATAGGAGGAGCTAAAAAGAAAACAAAACGAAAGAAAATAAAAAATTAAAACTCAAGTTATTCTTTGCCAGAAATTCAAGGAAAATGGAAAAACTGAAGAAGAAAAAACTGATGTTTGCTTGCTTTTCTTCATTTTATTTAATTTTCTCTCTCTCTTTACAAGCAAAGAGACCTAAAACCTGGTGAGAGACAGAGAGAGAGAGTGCCAGTAAATAAGAGAGCGCAGGTTGTTGAGTTTAGCAATACTGTCTATATAACGGTTTATTTATTTATTTTGTTTTGCCTTTTTCTTTTTCTTTGTATCATTTTTCAAATAAAATCGCTACTGTTACGCATTCACATACTTGCACGTCCTTTTTATATTCATCGGCGTTGACATTATCGTTGTCACTGTTTTTGTTTTGTGTTCGCTCCTCTGCCCACCTTCTAAGTACTCTTTCGTTTTTATTTGTTTTTGTTTCCAAAAAGGTTATTTACTGCTGCTGATACAAATTGTATTAAGATTTCAAATATTTTTTCTTCACACAAAACAAAAAAATTGAAAAAAAAAAATAGAATTTCAGTTGCAGTTGCTGTTGCAAATCATAAACTGCAGTTAAATATGGAGGCACTGATTTTCTTTTTTTTAATTTTAAATTGAGGACTTAGTCTACTTCCTTATTTTCTAAAAATTTATGTTTTTCACAGTTTTAGTAACTTTAGAGCCACGGAATTATAGAAGAAATCTTCGTTTCCCTCAAACGTTACGAAAAAAAGCAAAAATCGCAAAATAGTACAACTGTAGTACAACATACACCAAATAATACAACAATGCACTGATAAGCGAGACTTAAACACGTTTCGTCCTAGTGTCCACGATTTAGCAAAAACTATTTCGTATTCAGTATTCCTAAGACGTGTGATGTGACGTAATCATACAATTGAAGTCTAGTAGTCTAGTAGCTAGTGTGTTGGTTTCTCACACGTAAGGCCTCGGTCCGAATCCCAGGTCAGACCTCAAAACGAAAGCAGAAAAAAAATTTTTCTTTTCTGACAAACACTCTGAGAATAAAATACAAATGCCATGAAAAGTATCTCAAAAAAATCTGTCGTTCGGAATCGACTTTAACTGTAAGTGCCGCCATTCATGTACAAAATTAACACACACAACATAATGTGGTGTGATAAGCTAGGTTGTAGTCAAGACTGAAGGGTTATGATGGCCAATTATGGATGATGTATTTATTTATTATTCATCAAAGAGTCTTAAAGAGGTCGCCGTGGTCTAGTAGGTAGTGTGTTGGCTTATTAGACGAAAGACCCGAGTTCGAATCCCAGGTCAGACATCAAAACGAAAATAATTTTTCGGTGACTTCCTCTCAGCAGATTTCTGGCAAAAACTCTGAGAGTAAAAAATTGCCATGGAATGCTTCTCAAAAAATGTGTCGTTCGGAGTCGACTTTAAACTGTAGGTCCCGCCACTCGTGTATAAAATTAACGCACACAACATAAGTGGTGTGAGAAGCTAGTCGACCACCGAGTACTGTACTTGTTAGAATTGACAAGTACACGTCCTCTAGCCTAACCTAACCTAAAGAGTCTTAATTACAAAATAATGAAAATACTGAAGTATAGACTTAAAACACCTCTTTCTAGGTCGCCGCAGTCTAGTTGACAGTGTGTTAGTCTATTAGAAGCGAGCATATGGTTCAAACCTCAGTTCAGATATCGCCCAAATCACAATACAGATTTATATTACTATTCTACATTATTTCGGCGACTTTCGCTTAGCAATTTTCGTGTAAAAACTCTCATAGTAAGTGAAATCTGTTGTTCGGAACTGAGGTTAAGCAGTAGCGTAAATTGAAGCTAGGTCGTACTACTGACTGAAGGGTTGTATGTACATAGTACGTACCTATTTATTTTCGTACCTAAAAATCAAATGATTTATTGGATTTTAGTATTGAAAAATTATCTCTTTTTAAAATAGAATTAAAAATAACAACCCGATATCATTTGATTCTTGATTGATTGAAAACAAATTTTGTAGAATGAGATTATTTTCGTATGATCTCATCAAACTCAAGATATTTCAAGTCAATTGGTTTGCTTGTTTGTTTGTTTAAATTGAAAAAGTATTTCTTATTAACTTTTTAATAATTTTTAATAAAATTTTGTGGTGCTTTCGTAAGACAATAATGAAATTGATTGTGGTGTTTCTAAAATGTTTCGATGTGATTGGCGCAAAAATTGACTGCGGTTTGGGCTTAACGTTGCTAGAAAAAAATGTCAAAAACACTTAAACGCCAGTGATTATTGACGAAAATCTCAAACAAATCACAAAAACAAAACAAAAAAAAAAAAAAAAATGAAATTAAATTTAAGTGTAAATGGAAGGCTACAGTCAGTTAGACAGTCATTTGTTCACTCGCATGTATTAATAACAGCCAGTTGGACCATTGAAATGAATTGCAATTGAATGCCAGGCGACCTTCGTCAGACTCAATAATACACATACACGCCGCAGTAGCCAATATTTGTTTGTCTAGAAACCACAAGAAGGAGGGAGGAATAATTCGCAGTTAAATGGAAAAATTTTAAATTTAAACAGATTTTCCATTGAATGAAACTATGCAGACCGAGAGAGAGAGAGAGAAAAATAAATTTTTAATAAACGGACACATTTACCAATACAAACATGTAGTGGAAGAGAAATAAATTCAAACGGATATTATTTTATTTCCGTTTCCACCACCAGCACCAACCATCATTCTTTATAAAAGAAGAAATGTCGTCTTGAAATATTTGTTGCCAAACCGAATGTTAGTCTCATAGTCTTCCTTTGGCTTTGTTCTTATCTTTTGACTTTTCTTGCCTCCTCCTACTCCTCCTCCTCCTCTTCTCTGTTTTTATACTTCTTTTTCTTTTTTATTTTAATTTCTTGCAAACACATCCCAGAATATTTGAAAGATTCTTCCTTGAGATTCTTTGTAAAACTTTTTGTTTTTTTTCTTCTTGAATTGTTCACTCCAAGCATTTACAAGAAATTGTGACTATTTTCTGTACGAAAATGGTGGAGGGATGGATGGAGGGCAGTAGTTGTGGCGTATGATGATAAAACGTAGAAACAGAGATGTTTTACAAGTAACTAAAAAGGGCATCCCCCCTTAGACGCACAGAAAAAAAGTCTGTTTAAGATTTAACACTCTCATGGTTACTGTCGCCTGAGTCCAGAGTTTTAAAAGTGCCTACGAATTCAGCTTTTGTAAAAAGCTCTGCTTTAAATGCGTTTCTGCTAATCGTAAAGAGAGATTGCTTTCACAAATCTTAATTCCTTAATTGGCCATTAATAACCCGATTAACGGATTTCGGCCTGCATCTGTACGCCAGTTGTCATACCCATCGGTGACAGGGATTCCACGATTTAGTTATTCCAAGGTCATCCTCTCCGTCGATTTGCGCAGATCCTCTCATCAAATAGCCGTGTCGCCGGGTCATCGAACGACATGGCCGAGCCAGCACAGCCGCTGGATGTTAAATCGCTGCACAACGTCTATGTCGATGAAGTTGATTTGATCGTCTAAAAAGTGGTATCATAATGCACTCCAACTTAAGAATCTTGATTAGACTCTTTCAAATGTCTGTCCTTGTAGTAATTGTATTGTTTTGTAGTTTGTTGTGTGTGTGTGTGTGTGTGTGTCTTTGGTTGGCTTTTTTCCATATGTTGCCTGTTTTTCAATTTTTATTCGTTTGTTTTCTCTTTGGATTTCGTCTCTAAACCACCGTCTCTGTCGTCTGTTGTGTTAAACATGGCGTGAAATTGTATTTTAAGTTGTAAACGTTTTTTGCTTTTTTTTTTTGGTTTTTTGTTTCGTTTCTTTTATACGTTTTTTCTTACATTTTCTGTGTTTTTTTTTTCTTGTAAATCTTACAACTTTTGCCGTAAGGACTTGTTTTTAGTTAACGACGTAAATTTCAATTTAATCGCCGGTATTTGATGTTTTTGTTTCGGAATCTTTTCGGTTTTCTTGTTAAGAAAGTGCGGGCGGGTACATGTAGAATATGTAACGGAGACATCATGCATTTAATTCTGAATGAAGAAGGAATATCGAATTTGTGTTCAAAACTAAGGGAGACAAAGACCTTTTTAAGTTACAATATTTGTTAAACTCCCTGATTCATTGAGGATTATTTACGAGGAGGATCCTGTTCCTTTGGGAGCCCTGCTGTGTCAAGAACCTTGCTGCTGCGTGCGAATTCCCAGTAATACATTGATCGGCAAATATACTTCAAATGGCTTTTCGGTGTGGAGGCCATTGAATGTTGAAGAAGTAAAAAAAGTTTCTTTTGAAAGGAAATTTTTCAAAAAAATTGCCCTACTTTGGACTTGAGCACTTGCATAATTCATACGAACAGAACAAACATTCACAATTTCACTTCAAGATCCAAGTTGAATGAGGTAAAAGTCTTAAGAAGGTCGAGGCCATTTTTCGTACATTAGAGACCAATTGTGTGACATTAATACCCCGTCGGCCGTGTTGGTGAAAAACTTTTTACAACAATTGGAATTTCCTTAAAAATAACGATAGCACAGCCCTGCATGGGTATTGCTTATAAGATGACTCCAGGCTTTTCCGTAGCCAATTTGCTACTCAGGGGTTTTTGGGGTCGCTGATTACAGATCATCATTCAGATTTAAAAAATTCAAGATGGTGGATTCGATACGGCGGTAACAATTTTCAAATAAATCCGATTCATTTTTATAAACCTCGAGCGCCATATTGCAATCGGCATTTTGCATTTTTTAAATCTGAATGAAGGTCTGTAATCAGCGACCCCAAAAATACTTGAGCAACAATTTTCAAGTAAATCTGATACATTTCTAAGGACCTTCATACTGTGTTTCTTTTTCTCTTGTATTCCTTGACATAAACCCACCCCTTACTTTAAGGGTACAAGCAATCAATTTGGCTTTGGGCTTATTTTAAAGAGCAAAGATCAATTGTCTATAGTGATGGTTCTAGCACGTCAGTGTTTAGCTCTACAATTTTACAAAAATGTTAAAAAAGGCTGTTATTAAGGGGGTTAGACCTCCTATTTCTCGAAAACCTGATGTGATGGAAAGTTTTTGAACCCAGATTCGAGTGCCTTCGTAAGCACTTGCACAAAAAAAGTACAAATTTGTAAGACTGTGTAATCTATCGATCCAACATTGGTCTTTTGTTCAAACCATAACATAATTGGTCATTACAACCATTTCGCCAGGATATTTGAAAAAAAGGCCTGGAAAAATAATAGGGACACTTAATTTTTTTTTCTAATTATTTTTCCATAAATATTACAAAGTATATACATAAAATTAATGTATTCAAATAGTTTAACTAATAAAATTATGTTGTGTGTGTTAATTTTATACATGATCCGCGGGACCTGCGGTTTTAAATCACCACCGAACGGCAATTTTTGAGAGAGTTTTAATTGCAATTTTATTTACTCGAAGAGTTTTTTTCCAGTAATCTGCTGAAAAGAAGTCGCCGAAGAAATATTTTTTAATATTTTCGTTTTGATGTCTATCCTGGGGTTTGAACTGCGGACTTACGTGTATTATCCAACACACTACCCATTATAATACGGCGATTTCGACATAAGCAATAAATAATTTCCAGAGCCGGCTAAATTTTCTGAACCAGTTGGCTGCTACAATCCAACGACATTCATTAAAGTAATATTTCAAATGAATGAATGAATGAATGAATGTAATGAATGTAATGAAATTCGTATAAGCAAATTAGCTGATAATTTTTGGCTATTAGTTTTCAACCATTGACGAGCGATTTCTAATTGAAATGATAAAATTGTTTTTGTGCTTTGTTTAATATTTTATTTACCGAATAATTAAAGAAACCCACAAAACGATATCGTTCATCTAACGGCTGCTTAAATTAATAGGCAATGAAACTCAATTAATTGTTTAACACGCAGTTTTTTAAGCAGAATTATTAAATCCATTGTTGTCACTTTAATTCATGATTTTTTTTAAACAAACGAATAATTATCGATCGATCGACTGAAAAACTAAGTTATTGTATACGATGGTCTTCAATCTTGGTGGTCTTGGTTGTTGGTATCTTGGTAGAGAAAAGAAAACAAAAATCCTAAAAAAAATACCGAAAAAAAAGAGAAAAAATTTATTCTTCATTAACCACATTTTAAATACCGACCGACCACTTGAGAATCACAGAAACAAAACACAATAAGAACAACAACAACAACAAAAACTATCATTTATTTTCGAAACACTATTTAGTGTCTCGTACTTGTTGTTTTTCATTTTCGTTTTTATCTTAAGTGTGTGTAAACAAGAAACCACCACACCATCCAACCCAACCATCTCATCCATCCATCCATCCATCACTAGGTACGTACGATGATATTGAATATTTAAGTGAATGCTGCTGCAACATGGTAGCAATTTATGCAAATTAGTTAAAGTGACAATTTAACTTAAAAAAACAAGAACAACAACAACACGAACTTGAACACCAACACGAACAAAGTATTAACTCTCAGGCTTAATTACGTCTCTCTACTCTATCTGTCTGTCTCTATAGTGAAGATAAACGAAATCGAGTTGGTCAATTATAATTAGTTGTGAGCAAAAGTAATTTCCTTTAATAGTTTTAACTTGCCCTAGTAAATTCAGCAGTTTTAAACAGCATGTGTTTCTAAGTTAAAAGAAGGAGAGTTTCTATTCGTTTAAAAGGGCAAAACAGAATGTCTGATGACTTTTTTAAGGCTTTTGTTTTTATTAATCGATTCCTACAAACCCATACACAAAATTATAAGTTCATATATTTAATGGCACGGAGGGAAGGAAGCGGTTTATAAGTTATCTTAAAAGGATTAAATGGTGTCTAGGGAAAATTAAAATGAAATACCTCGGCAGTACGTAGTAAATGATTCCATCAAAAACTCAGCAAAACATCTCTGTCAAACAATTCATAACAGACCATCTTTTCGGTCCTTCTTTGACGTTCGCTTTTCTTCAACACTGCTGATACTCTTCAGAATTTGATTGGCTATGTGCATGTAAGATACCACAAAGATACCCTAGAGCAAAAAAATACCGGGTCAAAAAGTAAATCGTACTACTGCAGCAAACCTCATATTACCACCGCCTCGGTCAAGGATGTGAGAAAAGGAGTGATCAAAAACTATCGTCTACTTATGGCAAGAGCAGGATAGTAATACATACGCCTAAAAACAGTATCTTCCTCTTCTGCACCTTTCGTCATGGCTACCAAAAGGACACTAGCCCATAAGAGTCATTATTGTGCCATGGATGGATAGGACTGAGCCAGTACTATTCTTTTCCATACGTGTCCAGCAAGATCTAGCAATATTTAAAGTATCTTCCTACCAAAGTAGCCAATATCCAAATTAACCGCAGCAATCGAAATAGCTATGTTCTATAACATATCGGAGATTGCTAGCTCCGTACCGATACTGGCAGCAATGTAATTTCCAACGGTATCCCTTTGTTCTCTTTGGAATGATCCGAAATTTCTACTAAGAAATTCTCGGCATTCATGGACCATTGAAAGTACATACGTTCGTTAGGGACTTAATTTCAGCAAGGCTGTCCATGTTATTAAGAAAATGTAGGAAATTACTTTTCTCCTCCACTAATAGTGACTGTTGTTTGTAAGTTGTGAGTTTCTTAGTGTTCTCTCTCACTCTCATTGACACACACGCTGTTTACAGACAATCATGAGCAAAATAAAGTTTGTCTGGTGAAGAAAAAGAAAAAGAAGAAGAAGCAAACAATGATAAATGAATGGTTTGTACTGTTCCAGCCAGCCATTGAGGCAGACCGTCCGTCAGTCAGTGGCTGGAAAGAAAATTCGTTGATTATTGTTGTTATATTTCGTTGTTGTTGGTTATTTGTTGATTGTTTATTTTTCAACGTTTTTTTTAATAACAACAACAACGACAAAACGAACTAATGAAATGGGCGGTAAAATTTTAAATTTAAAACACACGCAGACAAATTTTTGGAACAACAAAAAAAAAAGACGAAGAGAGAAAAAACCAAAAAAAAAAACACGTTTTAAAAAAATTCAAGTACATTGTCGGTGTTTTTATTTTGTTGGCTTTTATTTTTTAATTTTTAATTTTTATTTAAAAAAAAAATATGAATTGAAATTGAGTAAATAATTTCGATGTACAATTTATATTGCAAGTCTGTACAATATGACCAAAGAAACTATGAATGAGTGATGAAATCTAAAAACACCTCACATCTCCGCAACTGTCGTTAACATAAAGACTTGTTTGGGTAACAACCAACTAAATTACTAGAGTGCCTAAGGTTAAGCGATGGGTTATCATTCATTCAAATTTTATTTCAACTCGATTTTGAATATAAAATATTTGCCAAATTTATCAACACTTTCTTGTATCGCAGACACGATTAGTAGGGGATCTACCGCAACGAGCCAGTTTATATGCTGAGTAGGGAGTGGGATTGGCACCGAATCGTTTAGTTAGTTTGCCCTTCTGTGAGAAAATTATTAATTACACAGACACAAGGAGGATGCCATAACCATCAGTACAATGTTAAGACACAGTATGGGTCATTACAACTTTTCAGTTAGGATTCCGGCCAAGCTTCTCACCACCACTTATGTTGCGTGTGTTAATTTTATACACGAGTGGCAGGATCTACAGTTTAAAGTCAACTCCGAACAACAGATTTTTTTTTGACAAACTTTACATGGCCGTTTTTATTTGCTTCCAGAGTTTTTGCCAGAAATCTGCTGAGAGGAAGTCACCGAAGGATATATTTTTTCAAAATTTCGTTTTGATCTCAGACTTAGAGTTTGAACCCTGGCCTTACGTCTAATAAGCCAATCCATTACCTACTAGACCACAGCGACTTTAATATTTTAAAGGCGTCCTATATGCATGTTGTTGAAGGCTTAATGACGTTACAGTAACGGCATTAAATCCGGAGATTATTAACAGCAGAATTATTTGATATTAACTGTAATTATAACTGTATTTGATGAAATTTCGGTACTGCAACAAGCTTAAGGTAGCTTCAAACAATTTTCTCTCAAAGTTTGAACTGACGTTGCCTTATTGAAACATAAGTTTTCATTCGATTGTTGCGAGTACACGAGAGTTCTTGGTCAGAGGAATTGAGTATTAGTTCTGGTTTAGATTTGTTTGTGCTGTCCTATTGAGATTATATCACCATTGTATTACCGTTTAACGTTGTCGTAAGTAAATCATTTTTTTATCATTTACAACTAAATAGCGTTTTTTGCATTACCTTCTGTCGTACGCACCCATATTTCTGCGTTCTTTTTGTTTACTGGACCAAAAATAATTTTCGTAGCAGTCGAAACGGTGCTCAGATAATGCAAGGCGAAGACAAAATTAACACCCTTTATTGGTTTCCATTAGACTTTCTGGTATTAAAAGAAATGTTTTTATTGAATTCCGTTTTTTTTTTTCTAAATACCGACGGCATTGCATGAATCCAAATTGCATAAGGCAAGTGAAACGAATTTAAATTATTTTTTTTTTAAAACTCATTGGAAATGTGAATTGAATGTGTTTAAATTAAACGTTTTCGTTTAAATAAACATTTCAATTGTAATCACAATACATATTTTTATTTTTTGATCATCGTCATCGCCATCGCCATCCATTGCCATCAACATTATGACGGTCGTCAGATCAACTTTACTCTGCTGTCGTTTCAAAATCAAAGAAATCAAAATCAATGGAATTGGAATGACATTTTTGAATAATTTTGAACAAAATTACAGAAACAACTCGAAAACTCGACAATTTTTGAAAAGAAAAGACAAGAGAAAAAACCCAGTAGCTGATCATGAAACATTTTAATGGATTTGAATGGCAAACAAGCAAATAAACAAACAGAAAAGACCAAATAACAATACGTTTTTAATTTTTTTAAATAATTTTTCGGCTACCAACCAACTTGGTATTGCCATGTTGCTGTTGTTGTCAGTAAACAATTAAAAACCGAAAAAATTAAAAATTTAAACAATTTTTTTCAAGTAAAACAATCGAAAATAACCGAAATGAATGAAATGAAACGGGGTCTGGTCATAATCAAACAATTGCTCTGCCAATGAACAACAAATACGAGGAGTATTTGTAAACATTTTAACAACAAAAACAATTCTCTGTTGTTGACGAACACTACTGTAACCTGATGTTGCCTTCTATAGCTGTTGACATTAAAAGCATTTCCTTTAAATTCTTTATTAACGTTTCGTCTGAAATTGAGATTTTTTTTGTTGGTTGTTCTGATGTGTCCCAATAAATGGCCAGAAGAATCAAAAGTAACAACTGCCAAGTGTCATTTAACTTTTCTTCTTCTTCTTCTGTTAAATGGTGGCCTTCTGTTATTGTAGTTGCCATATGAAATCAATTGAAGAGATTATCGTTGGAATGAAAATGAACGAAACGAATGATACCCACTTATGATCATGTGGAAATTTAACAAGAATATCGCGATACAATTTACAATAAATTAATAAAACTTGGCAGACATTGCCCATATTGTATAGGCGTAGTTTGTACGAGGGTGGATAGTAAAGTTTTTTCTTTATTTAAAAAGAAACATAAAATGGAAAAATGGATTACTTACGGCAATGTCAAATGAGTGCTACAATCTCAATAGGACAGTGCAAACATATTTAAGGCAGATCTACTTTCAATAATCGAACTTGTATAATGGAAACAAATGCCTAACATTTGCCGTTGAAAGAAAACGTATGTTTCAATATAACAATGTCAGTTCATACCAGCGATTACCAATGAATCGTTTTTTCACTGCTCATAAGAACTCATGAAATTTTGAATATAAGTGAGTCAAGAATATTGAAATTTAACTACTTATGCACTCTGATTCATTCATAGCAACCTGAGTATGCCTACAACGTTGACATCAAACTCATACCATTCGAAATATGTATGTTTGATTCATTAGCCTACTTTCATTTAGATTCATAACTTTAGAAAAATACTTATAATACTTAAAAATCTGATTCGAGTTAATCAAAATTTACAGTCTTAGTTATTGTTACATTTACAAAAAAATAAAAAAAGGACGCTATAAGCAATAAAGACAGAGCAGCAAGCAGAGCAAACAGACAACCTTCTAGTGAGTATTTTACAGTTCGTACGCGATTCATACTTATTTTGTGATTCGTGTATATGCTGAGTTATGGAGAGTCGAAATCAACAACAACATTATACTTACATATATAATTGGCCATTACAACCCTTCAGTCAAGATTATTGATCTAGTTTCTCACACTACTTATGTTGTGTGTGGTAATTTTATACATAAGTGGCGGGACCTACAGTTTAAAGTCGACTCCGAACGACAGATTTTTGAGAAACTTTTCATGGCAATTTTATTTACTCTCAGAGTTTTTGCCAGAAATCTGCTGAGAAGAAATCGCCGAAAAAATACTTTTTTTTATTTTATTTTGATGTCTGGCCTGGGACTCGAACCCTGGCTTTACGTCTAATAAGCCAGCACATTACCTACTAGACCACGGCGACAACAACATCATACGTGTTGTTAAGTATGATGATTACTTCAAACTTTGCATATGAGTCGAGGTGCCATGATATTAAAAGAAGTATGAATGCGCATAAGTATAAGAAATTAAGAGTATGAATCCATTCTACTCATCTTTTTGAATACTCATTGCTGATTTTTGGTTCATAATTTGAAAGAAAATTGTTTGGAGTAGGCCTGAAATTGCATCAATGCCTAGAATTTTGCTGGTAAAAATCTTCACAAAGCTGGTAAAAATTCATTCGAATTCATTTTTAATGCCATTGCAGATAGCTTTAAGGAAGGCATTATCAGACGTAATTAAGCCTTCAACGTCAGTAGGTAGGGTGTTGGTAGTCTAGTAGGTAGTGCGTTGGCTTATTAGACGTGAGGCTACGGTTCAAACCTCTGGTCAGTAACCTCCAACAAAATGAAAATGTAAAAAAAATATATCTTCGTTGACTTCCTCTCTGCGGATTTCTGGAAAAAACTCTGACAGCAAATAAAATCGCCATGAAGAGTTACTCAAAAATGTATCGTTCGGAGTCGACTTTAAACTGTAGGTCTCGCCACTCATGTATAAAATTAAAACACACAATAACTAGGTCCATAATCCTGACTGATGGGTTGTAATGACTAATTATGTATGCATTTGTGTATAAAATATATTGCGTTACAAACATTCTTCACCCACTAAAACACTTTTTAATATTACGATACGTAAATCTTCGAAGATGGGATTACAAGAAAGGTCGTTAACTTTTCTATTTTAAATAATAAAGTCGTTTTCCTAAGGTAAACGTTTGTTTTTTCATTTCTAAGCCTGAACTTCTAACCCCCAAGTCATTATAAAATAAAATTTTTACAAGATTGTCTCTATATTGCATTTTATTTGAAATATTTATTGTATTTGGTTGTTGAATAATAACCAAAGGAAAGGATATTTGGTTTTTAAATAAACAAATACGAGCTCACTTGTAAAGTCAAATGATTCCCACGATACTCGAGTATTGAATAAAAATGTTTGACTGTGAAAACAACACAATGCAACGCAACACAAGAGCTAAGGAAACATTGCAGATTCCCTTTGACAGGACTAGTGGTATCGCTATTGCTGCCGCTGCTGTTGCTGCTAATGATGATAATGTTAAGGACGAAGGACTCTATATAACCATCACTGACTCTCGCTCAAGAAGCAGGTGTCTTGTCTGTTGATTATGAAATGATTTCTGTTTTACTTTTATTTTTTTTTTATTCTCATTTTATTAATAAAACAATCACACACGGTGGTTGCAATGATGTATTGTGGTGAAGTAAATTTGATATTTATCTTAGAACCGCACAAATAAATCAACATTTCGCTGTGATAGTATTCGGGAATCGGGAAAAAAGAAACAAACAAACAAATGCTGTGCAAATAAAAAGAAATTTCTTTTTTTTTGTTTTTGATTTAAATTTGATTGTCTTCTTTTTCTATAGCGAGGGCGGGGGGGAGAGATGCCAATTTGATTCATGGTTACAAAAGGTAACAGATACTCATCAGAATCAGAATCATCATCATCCCCATCAGTACAGCAACTGAATAGAGAAAAGTATCAATTACGCGTTATTATTTAATAAAACCGAACAAGAGCTTGTATTAGGTTTTCATTTATTTGTTTTCAAAAATAAAAAAAGGTAAACGAACTTGATTGAAAATGTTGCAACACAAGATTTATGACGCAATTGTGCAATTGAATTGTTGGAATCGCACAATGCCTTCGTATAACATCTCTCCATCAAATAGTCAAGTGTTCTTTTCTTTAGGAATTCCTTTTGTTGGCATTGTTTTACTTTGTTTTTTCACTATCTGTTGCGGCTCCTTGCATCATAACATTCCCACGTATAGTGGCAATACAATTCAGTTGCTTAAAATTGTTACCACCTATGTACCTACTAAATATTCTTCAATATTATCAAAGTTTGCTTCAATGTGAATTGAACATACTTAGGTGATTTCTATACTTTCCATAGATTTCCATATTTAATCAGTTGTACCAGCAATACTTCACATCCATACAGTGATCGTCAAAAGAAAGTGTACATAAAAAACTATACATTATTAAATTATCGTTATTTGTATTTTAAAATTATTACATTGCCAGTTTTTGAAATTAAAAAAAAAAAATTACAAAAAATTTTAAAATGTTATTAAATTTTTTTTCTCCTTAAGTGGTAAAAGTGGTGAGTTTGGTGATTGCTAGAATTTTACCCATAGTGTAAACTTTCTTTTGACGCTCTCTGTACATACATACCAGCGATCAGCAATGAGTATTCAAAAAGATAAGTAGAATCGAATTATACTCATAATTTTTTATACTATTTTAATATCATGGAACCTCTGCTCATATTTAAGGTTTGAAGTACTCATCATATTCATACTTAACAACACATTGTTGATTTCGACTCTCCATAACCCAACATACAGTTTGTCAAAAAAATCTTTGCACATAGAGAAAAATTAAGAAAACTTAGAAAAATTCGTTGATTTCTAATATAAATAATCAAAATTTTAAATTTTTTCAAACAGGATTTTATAAACATATGTTTTGTTAATATAATAATTAAAAAATCTTTTGTAACAATGACAATATTCTAATCTAAAATATTAAAAAACAAAAACAATCCAATATTACTGCTGTCAAAAAAATGTTTGCACACTTGATAAAATATTAAGACTTATGCAATTTTTTTAAATTTATAGCGCTAATATTTTGTGGGTTCACCTTGAGCATTAATTACCGCTTGCAGACGCCTTCTCATGGATTGAATAATCTTTGGAATGTCATATTCTAATGGTATTTTTTCCCACTCTTCTTTGATGAACTTTATCAAATGGTGTTTTTTTGTGGCCGATCTTTTCCCCACCTTTCTCTTTAGATGAACCCACAAATTTTCGATAGGGTTAATATCAGGACTTTGGGCAAGAGTATCAATAACTTTGGTGCAGTTGTAAAGGAACCTGGAGTTACATAAATAAGATTTATTTTAAGGATCATTATCTTGATAGTACTTGTGATTAAATTTATTCGGATTAACCGGGTCAATAAAACCAAATTTCCTGAAGCTGGCGGTCAGTTCATTTTATAAAATATCAAGATGTACTTTCTTAGTCATTATTTCATCCAAACATCAACTCCCTTGCTGGATATATAACCGAATACCATTACAGACAGTTTTCCAAACTTTACTGTCGGAATAAGATTTTTATTTTCTAGTGCTTTCAGAGGCTTACGCCAAACTCTTTGCGGTCCGTCATGATAATAAAGCATTATTTTCGTCTCATTTGAGAAAATAACATCGTCCCACTACTCCGGAGGAAGTGGAATGTATTCGGTGGCAAATCTTAATTTCTTTTCGACATTTTGTGCTGACAGCAAGAGATTTTTCCTAGTCATTCTTGAAGAATATTTGTGTTTTTGAAGAACGTTTCCAATGGTTTCTTGGAAAACACGTAACCCAAAGTCTTTTAAAACTTGAAGAGCTAATCATCTCGCACTGGGTTGTGGTCTATCATACATGGTTCTAATAATTTTTCTCTCAACTCGCTGCGTCATCTTTTTTGGACTGTCTGTAGATCCCTTTAAATCTAGTCCTCCTTCTTTTTCAGCACGGATATATAAAATTATATACAGTCCTGATGTTTAGGGTGAACATAACGACGATTTCCTTGGCAGATTTGCCTTTGTAGTAGTTGAAATAGCCCAATTGTATAATATTTTTTGAAACTCGTTTCCCTGGCATTTTTTGTATTCAAAAATAAGGACACTTGTTACATAAAAACGATTCCTTCGTTACTAAAACGTTATTTACCCCTTTCACTATTCCATCTCATTTGTAAATAACCCAAAATGCGCAACATTTTTGGGAAATAACGGCATATTTTTATAATTTTTTTATTATCTTCATTCAATATGCAAAGATTTTTTTGACACTTCTTAGATTGAGTAAACTTCTTTTGTTGTTGTTATTATTGTAATGTGTGTTACTATTAGGAAACTATTGGTGCCATATAGTCGTAGACAAGTACAGTTATAGAATGAGTGCAAAAATAAAAAAATATATAAAGAATTTGTTGTTGAAATTCTTGTTTGAAGATCAAATTTTACATTTTTTTGATTTGTGCAAAGATTTTTTTGACAAACCGTATATCACAACACAAAATATATATGTATGATTCGCGTACGCACACTATAATAGTATGAATCTAAATGAGTAGGTTTATGAATCAAACATTTTTCGAACGGTATGAGTTTAATGTCAACATTGTACGCATACTCATTGTAGCCTGTACTTATAACTTAACGTTGTAGTGAGTATGAATGAATCAGAGAATCAATGTTGTTGACTCACTTATATTCAAATTTCATAAGAGCTTATAAGCAGCGAAAAAGCGATTAATTGCTGACCTCTGAAAGGCATTACAAAACGCCTTCAAGGAATTAAGGAATCCTATAAAATATGGAAGTCGCCGTAGTCTAGTAGGATAGTGTTGACTTATTAGACGTCAGGCCACGGTTCAAACCCCAGGTCAGATATCAAAACGAAAATATAAAAAATATTTCCTCGAAGTCGTTTGGAGTCGTCTTTAAGTTGTAGGTTCCGTCACTCATGTATAAAATTTACACACACAATATAAGTGGTGTGAGAAACTACTTAGGTCGTAATCCTAATTAAAGGATTGTTATATCCAATTATGTTGGTAAGTTATGTATCACAGAGTATAATTATTGTTAAATAACATATCATATGTAACACCATTGCTAAGGCATTTGAAACTGCAAATAAATTTGAATTTCGGTCTTCAGTCCCTACGTTATACAGCTTGGCGTTACAAAATAAAATAACAAAAAATTGGGGAATGGTTAGAAATAAACAAAATGGCTTCATTTAATTAAAAACGCCAAAGTACAGACCAAAAAAAAAGAGAATTTGTTTTTTTCAATTATGTACGTACGTATATATTAGGTAGTCTTCCATTGCATACAGCATAATGACGATGATAGTAATAATGATGATGATGATTTAATGGTGATGCAGAAGAATTAAAATTTAGCAACCCTCCGATGCAATAATAAAAATCTAATAAAAATCAAATAAAATTCACAGCTGGATCATGATGGTTTCATTTTGTATCATTACGAATGGAATTAAAAGAATAAAAAACCATAACCAGGGGAAGGTAAAGCAGAGAATTTTGTTTTCGGGTTTTCCAAACCCTCAGGCTAAAGGTCAAAAAATTTCACAAAATGTCTCTCTCTCTCTCTCTCTATCTCCCTCTTTTTCTGTCTTCAACCAGATGGAGTTAATAATAGTCTATAATGAACAACAACAACAACAACAAAATGAATAAAAATTATTTAAAATTTCATTTCCATTTATGCTGACTGACTGACTGACTGCCTGCTTCTTTGTGTCTTTCGCTTGCTACTGTCAAATGACACAAAATTTCAAATGCAAGTTTTTTCGTTTTTCATTTTGCAATTTGAAATTCAAACCCTTCATTAAATAATTTCGCTTTAATTTTATTCATAATGTCTGCTGTTGTTGTTTTTTTTTGTGTTTGTAACATGTATGCTATAATTTTTATATAATTTAATAACAATTATTCGCAGCTCTCTCTCTCTCTCTCTCTCTCTTTTCTAGTCCTGTAATCCCCTATTACTTTAATTTATTGCATAAAAGTGGTGCGAGTGTGTTTGGAAGGAAGACATCAAATTCGTTATTTTCTTTTTTGAGGGTTAAAATTGGCAAAAAAAAAAATTTTTTTCATTTAACCCAGTAGGCCTAATAAGAGAGAAAGAAAAAAAAATAGTTCGCAAGCAATAGTTTGAATGGCATTATACAGTTGGAGTTTAGTTGTAAGACACAAATTCATTTCGGACGTTAACTACCCGGAACTCGACGCCACTTTTTAACGAAAACGTACTTCATGGAAACGTGATATTTTCCAGTATAATTTTCGAACCAAGTAAGGAATTGTAGGGAATTTGTGGGCATTGAAGAATACACTTTTACAAAAAAAATATCAAAAAAGTTGTTATAATTACTTAGCATTGTGACAGTTCTTTATCCTTTCATGCAGAGGTGTAATATTATTTTTTCTATATGCCACCGTCTCTCTTTTTTTTACGTAAAATTTTGGTTACGGGTAAAAAAAAATACTTCGGAAATAACTAATGGCAAATATCTTATTACTGCAGGTATTTTTTCTATTCGACGCTTCAGTACGAACAGAGATCTTGTACATTTCTTCTCTCGGTTATCGGATTTCTTTATTATAAGGGGTGAGTTTTTAAGAGCAATAAATAAAATTCAGAAAAAACGCGTGAAACCTTTATTTGAATCGATAGTACGGTCTAAATGTTGACTGCGGCTGCCTCTGGTCCATTCTCTTAGTCCAATTTTGGCATACTCTTTCCAACATTTCGGCCGGTATTTCACGAATAAATACTTCAATGTTGTCTTCCAATGCGTCAATTGAAGCGGGCTTGTCTGTATAGACATGAGCTTTAACATAGCCCCACAAAAAATAGCCTAAATGCGTTAAATCACACGATCTAGGTGGATAATTGATCGGTCTCGATCGTGAAATAAAATGTTCACCGAACTCACCTCTCAATAAATCCATTGTTACGCGTTCTGTGTAGCATGTGGCACCGTCTTGTTGAGAGCACATGTCATGCAAGTCTAGGCTTCACACCTAAATCGAATTGCTGCGAACGGCGACTCGAACGAATCGATAATTGATGGTCATTATGGTCAACACTGGCCGATACAGCTGCGATATTTTCTTCAGTTCGCACTCTACGTAAGCGTGTTGGTGGTTTAATGTCCAACAATGTATATTTGGTGCGAAATTTAGTCACAATAGCCCGAATAATCGCTTCGGTGGGTCGATTACACTGACCATAAAATGGAAGAAGCGCGCGATGAACTTTCTTAACAGAGCAAGCATTTTGATAATAAAATTCAATGATTTGCAAGCGTTGTTCGTTTGTAAGACGATTGATGGTTAAATTATAGACCAAACGGAAGATGTTTGACAGTGAAACAAAACACGAAACGTGCGTGAGCTGTTCAAACCAGTGTTAGCAAAAAGATAATAGCTAAAAAATTACCCTTTAGTACATAGAACAGAAAACTACAGGAAAACATGTGTTTCTTAAAAAAATTCGATAGAAACTATCATGTCCCCTCAGAGGAGACAGCCAATTGCAAACATTTCGGCATACTGGGTATGCTCCTCTATATTCTCTTGCTACTCAATTTACGTACTTTTGTTCAAAAAATCTCAACAAATTTTGATTTTTATCGGTAACAATGTTTATACTTTGACACCAACAACAATGGCAACAAAACAAAAAATATTTTTATTTTAAATACAATAACAAGAACATAAACAATAATAACAATAACAATCATTACAATCATAATAATATAATAATGCTGATTAAAAATTATTTCAATTGCAACACACCGAAGGACACACCGAAGAAAAACAGTACAAAATACCTTCAAGTATGAGGCACTTTAGAGTACTTCAATGATTTTGTAATTGGAAACTGTTATTTGGGCAAATATTTTTGACACTCTTATGCACATATGTATGTATGTATGTATGTAATATAACAACAATATTAAAAAAAAGAATCAAAAATATTTGTAGGGAAAACCGAAAAAAAGGAGCAGATTATAAAGAAACTACAGCCCCTGTTTTTTGTATGATGAACAGAAAAAAAGGCATTTTTTTAACAACATAAGTGCATTTACATATACATTCATACATACATACATACATATGTATGTATGTATGTACTTAATAATGGTCACATTGTTGTTAATAGTTTCACAGTGAATGAAAGACTGCTTGAATGTGTGAGCGAGTGTGTCCCCTTTATACGTATTATCCTGTAATGCTAAACAGTTTCTTCCGTATCCGTATTTATTGGCTGTTGGTGTGTTTATCGTTTTGTGGGTTTCATGTTTCAATAGCCTGAATGCAGCACGAATATTTGATTTGATGTGACGACAAAAGTGTATGTACGAGTGTTTGTTTGACTTGTTTCAAGCGAGAGAGAGAGAGAGAGAGAGAGAGTTTCAAGTTCAAATTTTGTAATTTTTTAATAACATGTTCACTTTACAAGCAGACGCCTTGTAACAAGAGATTTTCGTCTTCCTTCTCAAAGGAATTTCCTACTTTTTGCAAATCTATGGATAATTGAGTGTGTTTGTTTGTTACTCATCTTCTTCTTAATAATATTAAATTGATATCAATAATCGATACACTTTCTTTGTAGTTATCGTTGATGTTGTTGTAATTTTATTATTGAGTTTCTTATTACTTTACTTATGGCATTTATTTGATCTCATTTGCAGGTGTGAAAAACGAAAACTGTTTCCATCGCTTGACATCATCGTTTACTGGGTGGTAAGTGTAAATAAATTCTTTTTTATTTAAATTTTTAAATTTAAATCTCTTCAGAAGAGAGAGAACAGACTTCAAGAATATTATCACGTATCCCATATTTTTTTTTTTATTTTTATTAAAGTTTGATTACTATGAATGGACAAATTTGAAAACTATGAAAAAGTTTTGAATTTTCCAAGTTTACCTCATCAAATTCCATAGCAAATTAAGTCGAATAAAAGATATATGTATACCGTTTTAAAGGCCCATCTCTCTTTTTGTCAAATAAAAAAGTTTGGAGGGTTAGAGAAATTTTTGGAGGTCGCCGTGGTCTAGTAGGTAGTGTGTTGGCTTATTAGACGAAAGACCAGAGTTCGAATCCCAGGTCAGACATCAAAACGAAAATTTGAAAATAATTTTTCGGTGAGTTCCTCTCAGCAGATTTCTGGCAAAAACTCTGAGAGTAAAAAAGTTGCCATGGAATGCTTCTCAAAAAATGTGTCCCGCCACTCATGTATAAAATTAACGCACACAACATAAGTGGTGTGAGAAGCTAGGACGTAGTACAATGGGTCAATTCGACCCCCGAGTACTGTACTTGTCAGAATTGACAAGTACACGTCCTCTAACTTAACCTAACCTAGAGAAATATAAAAAAAATACTTTTGAGATCTACTCAACAAAACTCCCAACCTAACCTATGTCATTTGTCGGGTGTATTTAAGGTTTTTTTTTATTTTATCGCATGGAGTTATTTAACTTCAACTCATCATATCAATCGTATCTTTTTGTTAATAGCTACTGCTGCACTCGATTGTAAAACAACTTTTTACTCTTCAACTCAAGAACTTCCTTTGTCCTGAAGTTAACCAAACGTTGGTCATCGGCGGCTGGTAAGTCATTTCCGAAAATACCAAGAGGATCTCTCCAGTATCCATACAACCAAAAAGGCTTTCTTTGTTATCATAAAATAAGCCGCCGTGCATCTTGCGTACTAGTACGATGCATTGGACATGGAATTTGTGTTCCTGCCTTAACTGAATAATTTTTTGGTGAAAATTTTATCTCATTACGCCTCTAGCATTTCTATAATAGCTAGAGTAGAATTCAGCTGAATTTACTAAGAATATGATTCTAACAATTTCCAAAGTCACCTTTTACCATTGAAGGAGATTGCACGAAAAAATTTGACAATATTTTGAAATTTTTTGCAAATTTTAAAATAAAATTAACGGTAATTTATAAATGTATACTTTTTAATTATACAGTTTCTTTTGACGCCCACTGTATTTGATCACGATATTTCCGTTGAATTTGTCTGACAGAGTTTCGGTGTTATTAATGGGGTCTTGGGAATTTAACTTAAAAGCTGTTTCGGAAGTCCACAAGATTCTCAAGATTGTGTAACAATAAGTCTGAGGTTTTGTACAATATTTTTATGGCAGATACTTGTTTTTACAACATATTGTCTTCAATTTATAAAAAAAAAAATTAAAAATGAGAATTAATTATCAATTAAAAAACATTTGAGCATTAAAATGTCCATACTTCTGTGGGATGAAATAATTTTTTACGAAATTCAATTTCAAAACCATTCCTAAGTAAATGTAAAATAGTTGGTAATGCGACTAAACACTTAGCAAGTACTACAACCACTGTGTACTTATTTCAGTTCGTTCATTCACTACCAGAGCGCCACATTGTTAATTGCCTTGGAGGTACATACTATTATCGTATACTGATGTTTAAAAATGGAATAAACAAGATTTGTTGTTGGAAGGTGAAGAAAAACAGGGTGTCGAGGTTGGCATGATTATAACAGTACAAACAAAAAATAAACAATTTTTGACATTTTAGAATCCAAGTGGCAGGCAATGACAGGCATTATGGTATGTTCCGTGGTCTGCTATTATTCCCCGTCATTAAAGCTTCTGAAGATGTTGCTAGTAGAGTTTCTTAGCCTTCAAAGGTATATGGGCAGGATCCAAGGTGCTGTTAGGATCTTCATGAAGTTCTTCAGATGAAGTCTGGGTAAATGTTGCTTTTAAGCAAGTATTTCCTTTGTTTTCTCAATAATTTCAAAAATAAAATTTAAACACTTTCAATACTACTAACAGGCATACTGTATTTAAATAAATTATCATCACTGTCTGATCAAATGCATTTCGCTTTTAATCAGTTTTGTTTTTCAATCGGTCACTTAGTTTAATGGATCCACAATATTCAAATATTTTTTATTATCATTTGTGGTTTAAAATTTTTTTGAAATACAATTTTAATCTCCGTCTCAGATAGTGTTTAGGAAATCAACTGAATGTCTCGCTGAACTTTACTTCTGCTATGTGATGTTGTGGTGGTAATTAGGATTTTAAAAAATCGGTTTTAGCCAGTAATGAATCCATATTTAATATTTGTTTTTGTTTTCTCTCATGTGTTAAAGGCCTATGACGAATTTGTCAAAGTACATTCAAATGATAGCTGTTTGCGTTCTTAAGTTGGTGAATTTTTTTTTATTGCCTATACGTGGTGTGTCTTAATATTTTTCGGACAAATAAATACGTTTCTATTGTTTCCAAGGTGTCTGTATAAAGAATATAAAATCCTAAATGAATTTATCTCCTTAGTTTTGAAAACAGATCCAACAGATCGTGTCTGTCCATGTTGAATTAATGAAATCTTTTAAATGGCTTCCGCATGAAAATATCATAGGAACTCAGAATACTTCACTTTGGTACCAAACATCCTTGCTCCTTCCCTAGACAACATATCCGTATACTACAGAATAGTCCATTGCTTAAAAACAAATCAATCCAAAGTACTAATATTACATTACAGATGCATTCTCGTGATATATGTAGGTAAGTACATATTGGGTTCACAAAGTTTGTTGCATTTTTTCGTAATAAACTGCGCAGAATTTCAAGGTACTTACTCCTAATTGAGTTTTTAACTCTGTGATTATTATTCTGATGCACTTTGTCACATAATGTTTAGAAAACAGTAAATAAATTTTGACATTTGGACTCTTTATTTCAGAGAGCCAAGATTCATATTTCGTAACCAGTTATGAGCTTTTAACAATTAAACCCTTTCGGAACAGTTTTATCCAAAGCCCTCGGCTGTCTCAGACTATGTACATGCGCTCGTATTTTTTAATATAAATTTTTTTTAATATTTTTTCTATCGTTTTATTAAAATATGTATTAGTTTTTAGTCACATTCATTATGTAAAATAACGATTAACATGACCACTTTGCTTATGACAATAACATCTGCGTTGATCGTCAATTAATTAGTTTTCGAAAACAGAAAAACTTGACAGTCTTGCATTTTGCTCGTGTTTGTTCTCGCTTATGATGGAGATGGGTGGTGAGTGTGCCTTTGTAGGTGTAATCGATACCATCTGTCTTCGTTATCTCTCGTAACTGACGGATTGTTTCTCTATTCAGTCTATTCACTTTAAAAGTCTTTTTTTTTGTTTTTTTGTGTTTTTTTGCATGTGATTTGAAGTGCAATTCTTCCGGAATGAAAAGGTTATTGGATTAATCGAAAACGATTGTTAGATAATACAAGAAACATATGGAAAAATTCATTCACATGTTTTGTTTTGTTGTAATTTGAAATAATTTACGAAAACAAAAAAAAACAAAAAAACGCCGGTGATGTAAACATAAACAAACTTTTTTTCTTATCACCAAACTGCAGAGAATACACACTCATGCATACATGTAATATATATGTACATACAAGGGTGTATCTAATTAAGTCTTCTAGTTTTACGTTTCAATTTATTTATTCATACACCCGGCTTCAGTGATAATCTCTTATCACTATTTTCTGGAACAACCAAATACTAGTGCACTGAAGTGAAAAACATAATTCGGTTGTACTTTCGTCGAAACATTGTATATTTTTAATTATTCCTCATCGTACTCTGGAGTAGTAGTAAAGTTCTTCCAAGCAACACTGGATGTCAAGATGATGATAAAATATTTTTATGTTTTTATCTCTTTAAAAACGTTTTAAAATATGAGCTCGTAGATTGCAAATAAAATGAAAATAAATTTGTGTGTAGTTTTAATTAAAATTCTTTATTATTCGCACAATTCTGTGCGCCACTGTTCACAACTTGATGTAAACAAAAACAATTACTTTGTTTGTTATCCCTCTGTTTATTCCATTTTCATAAACAATAACAATTACTAGACAATTATTCGACAGATCTTTGTAACGGAGATCTTCAAACCACAATTACTCTCTTCAAACGCAGCACCTCTTCACACAAGGCTGACTGAACTTCGTTGACTCACCCGACTGCTTTGCCTTGTCTTTTATATGGTAGAGTAAACAGTCTGATGAATGTTCTTGAAGGCGATTGTTCATGACTTCACCTTCTCGAAACCTCTAAAAATATCTTTGTTTGCATTTATTATTGTAGTATTGTTTGTGCACTTTGTTTATATTTATTCTTGTACTGTTGTTGGTATATTTTTGTTTACTTGTTTACCATTTTTTATGCTGGTGTTTATTGTTATATTATGCAGTACGATAATTTGTAAACAGGTTTTAATGTTAAGCGATGTAAAATAATCATTAATTGGAGAAACATTTTTAATAAACTGTTAAACAACTCAATGCCGATGATAGAACAAATAGAGCCAAAACTTAAGAAAATTGTATTAATTTTTAATTAATAAATTACATGCAATAGTTACCCAACAATTTTTATATTTCGGTATTCATATGTACATATTTTCTAATATTCGGTTTAACATTCTAATTCAGAGCAAATATTCGGCGAGTACATTCGTTATCATTTCTATTTCAAATAAACTTTTGACTGTTTTAAGCTGGCATTTGGACTTGAAGTAGATCATAAATTCAATTTCTTTGTGAGAGTATCTATAACTAGACAGCACACAGATACACACATGCTCGTATATAATTAAATTCTAATAAATAAATCCACAAACATAAGTTCTGGATGGACGTGTCCCATATATTTTATTTGAATTGAAATTCTATAAAAGCCCATGAAATCAACAACCAGCTAATCAGTCATAAAGAAGCCCGCTGAGCAAAAGGTTATTGCATTCAATAACAAGAAAAAAAAAGAACAGAAATTCAATTCAAAATGAAAGTATTTGTAGCACTTTTAGTCTTGGCTGCTTGCGTAAGTATAAGGAAAATAGAATTCATTGCCTTGAATTGCCTTACGAAATGGACAACGAAATCAAAAACGAAATTCCGTTTTCTTTCCTAACAGGTTTACGCCGATGAAGAATGGACCGTCAAGAATGGCGAACAAATTAAAGAGATACGTGCGGAATGCTTGAAGGAACACGCACTCTCCGAGGAACAAATGACCAAAATGAAGAATTTCGAATTTCCCAATGAAGAGCCCGTACGCAAATATCTCCTCTGTACTGCCGTGAAAATGGGCATCTTCTGCGAACATGAAGGTTATCATGCCGATCGTATTGCCAAGCAATTCAAAATGGACATGGAAGAGGAAGAAGTCAAGAAATTGGTTGAAGAATGTATTGCCAAGCACCCTAAGGGTGACAAGCCCAACGATGTTGCCGCCTATGAGTCCCACAGCTGCTTCATGAATACCACCATCGGCGATAGAGTCAAGAACTACATTAAGAAACGTCAAGAGGCTGCTGCTAAACAATCCGAATAAAGCGTTTAAAGCGTGTGTATGTGATTAAGAAATTATTTCTATTTAGTGTCTGATTTAATTTTAAATACAAAATAGAACAAGAAAAGATTAAAAAAAAAGAAATGAGAAAAACATAATGAAAGTTATTCAATAATAAAAGTATTGATGACGAAGGAAATCAGCAAAGTTTCTTTTTTTTTTGTTCAAAAATTGCAATTTATGGTAGACGTCGAGTTTAAAGCAGCATCTAGTTTAGCTTTCCATTGAAAGCAATGCCTGGGAAAGCACAGCTTTGTTTGCCCCGTCCTACTACTGAATACATTCCTTCATTTGTGCATATTTCTCTTGAGTAAACATAACTTAACGTAACCCATTTTAAGAGGAGCACTAGCTTCAGCTATAAAGTGTTTCTGTTTCGATGAAGTAAGCAATTTTCTGCCATATTAATATTGATCTCTATTGCAATCCATGATTGCTGCTGCCTATGTTTCTATTACTTTGCTATTAATTCACTCATAGTTGTTAGGTTAGGTCGGAGTGGAAGCTTTGATATCACAATGCTCACTTGAGCACGTATAGCGGCCCATTATTATGCCACGGGTGAACGCAGTCCCTGTACTGGACCAAGTTCCACCAAAATCAGGGAAAAGGAAGAAGTTGGATCAGCGCAAGCGTTACATCAATAAAAGCACGACTAACCCCTCACTAGAAAACCAGCCAGAAAGTTTGATGAACGAAGCTATATCCTTGTTGTCAATAGATGATAGCTCCGTTAACCTAACAAAGAATGAGGAGCCAAATAAGCTATATCTACACCTAGCAAGAGACTGGCACTGGCAACCCATGACGAAATGATCTGTAAGCACAGCCATTGTAGTCGAGATGACGTCGCGACCAAGACCAAGTAATTGGCTGCTAAGCCATCAAGCACCAGGTTAGTCTAGCGGTGGAGCAGGACTCCTCATTCACCCAGGATAGGTTGGCGTCCCGAAAGAATTTCCGCGTAATGGTCAACATGACTGAAGCAAATGGCATACCTAATTTAACAGAAGAGGATTCCGGAAGAAGTACACCGGCTCCGGCGAGCTCGTCAGCCCTACAGTTTCCCGGAGTTTCACTGTGCCCGGGGACCCACACCAGAGAGACAATGGTGAAGCGCTTCGAAAGAAGGTTGAGACACCAGCGACTTTCCCTAACGATCCTAAAGTTATTCATGAAACCCAATAGAGATCTAATCGCGGCTTGACTATCAGAAAAGACCGAGACGCGAGTGAAAGGAGCATCGTTGACGGGGATTCATTGAGCAGCCCGGTAAATTGCCATCACCTCCGCCTGAAACACGCTGCAGTAGTCCGGCAGACGGTTAGAAATATTCATGTCCAGTTTCTCAGAGTAAACACCGCTTCCAACCCCATTATCGACTCATAGTTGTCCTTTCCTAGGAATTCTTTTCTGTCTCTTCCAATGTAAACCTAATGTCCATACATATCTCTCCTCATATTTTTAGAGACTAAATAGAAAATAAACTTTGGTAGCTATTACTATATCCTTTATATATGATCAGAATTAAGCGAAGAGCTCAAAGCTTTCTAAACATGGAGTTAACAGATGACTTGTGAGTATTGGAAATTGTACGTATGGTCACGCCACTAATGGATAGCATTAGCACACACAACATGGGTGCTGTTACAAGCTAGGTCGTAATCTTGACAATACGATATTTGAGAGTTATTGTAACCACTTGCATTCTAATTAATAAAATTATTTTAAAGGTGTGCCCATATTGTTGATAAATACTTTTTGAATGAAACTGTCATACCTGGGAGGGTGAATATAATTTCGAAATAACCAACAATACTTCGTTTTGATCTATTTAATCGTGAGTATTTTATTTGAATGACTGACTCACTTTTATCGCAATATAAGTTCGAAAGAGAATCGTAGTTTTTGACTCACTTTCTGTTAAACGTTCATATTTGAATTCATAACAATTGTGTCACTGCCAGAGGTAGCAGTTACGAGTAACAGTAACAGCGATTCTACGCGTATTTATTTTGAGTCAAAAACAAAAAAAAAATGTTTAACTGAACTGTTGTGGTGATTGTTAAGCGCATTAATCAGATCGTTGGTAGAGTTCTTATCACAGTAAATATTGAAACGTTAACAAAATAAAAACAATCATTAAAAAGATAAAAAAAAACACGAAAAATTTGAAAAACATTTTTCATTAGAACGTATCAAGTGAAGAAAGCTACAAATACAGCGTAAAACAGCAACAATATGTTCCAAATGTTGATCATATTTTTGGCCTTCACAGTCAGCAACTTGATTGCTGGTGAGACGGTATCTAAGGAAACCCCGGTAAATGTTTGTACTCGTACTTATGAACATGAATTTACAATTTTAAAAACCTAAAACGAATTGATATAAATTTCAGGATTTCATATTTAATGACGCTCACGTTAGGCACGCGAGGTTGAGGTGTATGCAACGGTATCCATTGGCCGATCCAGACAACTACAGTGATAATGCAGAGACCCATTGTTTCTTGCAGTGTTTTCTCTATCGAATGGGTTTAATGGATTTGGCCACACGAGGTTTGGATGTAAGAGCATGGCGTTAGAAAAGGCATGTTTTTGTTCTTTTAATTAATGTTGGCCTTTTGGGTCTAGAGCAGGAAATTCATCGACATATGGCAGGGAATTGATGAGGCCTTTGAAGAGGACTCTTGTATGGAGAGATTCTATTTTAATGAACCTCTTGCGGGCAATTGTAGTGATACTTATCGTAAACTAATGGAATTTCGCAACAATTGCTTGGAATTATTCGACTACACCTTTAGCAGCAATAGTACATGGAAATCTGAGGATGTGAGTTTCCTTTTTTGTTTTTTTTTTTTGGGTGGAAATAATTTTAAATTTTGTAGTCAAAGTCTACAAAAAAGTTTGGACAATCTGCAACAGAATTTTGTGATACCTTAGAGGTAGGCGACAATGTGGAAGCCAAGGAATCTTCTGGAGAAGATGATGTAACGCTGCTGTCACAGTATATGAAGAAATTGAGTTGCATTTTCGAAAATATTCATTACTTGGATGCATATGGCAGAATTGATGTAAGTTGAAACGAAATTTTTTGAAACCTTTAAGCAATGAATGTTAAGATCAACTTCGATCCATCTATATAACCTTTTTAATGTTATTTTCGAAACCATTGCTTATAGAAGAACTATTTTAAAAAAATGTTATTCGGTATGATTTCATAATAATAACCATCAGTCCAGTAATTTAGAGGCCAGTTTCCCGCATAGACTTTGGGATTTACGCTTTAAAATTCAATTAATGTCAGTATGTGAAGTCGCCGTAGATTCAAACCCCAGCCCAGATATCAAAACCAAATACGAAAAAGTTTTTGCTGTTGTTCTGAATCGGCTTTAAACTGTAGGTCGCGCCACTCATGTATACATAAATTAACGCACATATCAGAAGTGGTGTGGGAAACTATGTATGTCGTAATCCTGACGGAAGGCTTGTAATGACCAATTATGTACGTATGTATCAGTGCGTTGAAGGTCAGCTAATGTTAGCTTATGTATTTAACTTAATTCAGTTAAAATTTCTTCAAACTTCAAAGTGGAATGCATTCCATTATACACAAGTAAATAAAATTGAAAAGAAAACAAGAAGATTTAATAAAATTTCCATTGCCAGTAGTTCATTGATAAATACCAGACAATCGCTTGCAATTGTTCTGAAACATTTTTTTTTAATTTGTTTACACACGTTTAACCATCGTTATCGTTATTCTTATTACTAAACGTCTTTCAGTCATTATCATTGTTGTCAGTTCAAACGTTTTGTCGACTGCAATAGCGGTGAGTGATATCGCCATTAACTCCAGTTGCATTTACGGGGGAAAAGGTTTTAAAGATAATGCCATAATAAAAATTTCATGTTAATACTGTTACGTTTTTTCCTTTTAAAAACATTTAAAATATGAACTCGTAGATTGCAAATAGAATAAAAATAAAATTTGAGTTTAGTTTTCATTAAAATTCTTTATTATTCGCACAATTCACAACTTGATGTAAACAGCAACAATTGCTTTTCTTGTTTTTTCCTCTATTTGTACCTTATGCATAAACAATAAAATTACTTGACAATTATTCGACTGCTCTTTGTAACGGAGATCTTCAAACCACAATTACTCCCTTCAAACGCATCGCGTCTTTACAGAAGACTGACTGAACTTCACTAACTCAATTCGCCTGTTTGGCCTTGTCTTTTATATGCCAGAGTAAATAGTCTGGTGAATGTTCTTGAAGGCGAATGTTCGTGGCATTGCCTTCTTGAAATTTTTATAAATGTAAACATCGCTGTTTAGATTTATAATTGTAGTGTATGCTGGTGTTTGTTGTTGTATTTTTGTTTACTTGTTTATCATTTTTTATGCTGGTGTTTGTTGTTATATTGAGAAGTACGATAATTTTTAAACAGGTTTGTGCAATGCATTGTTTTGTTTTTGTAGCTTTTTATTTTTAATTTGAATGTTAAGCGATGTAAAAGCAAAGCACCATTTTCATTTTCGTAACAATATGCTCAAATTTCTAACTCTATGTACTTCAGTTAATTTATTTAATAAAGCACAGGCTGACCTCATTAATCAATCATACGTAAGAAACATTTATGGGGGTAAGGGTTGGAATTAATTTTAATCGTATTTGTTCGTATGAGCTCCAATAAAATTTAATTCTTTAAGCAGACGGTTGTCATTTATTTCATTTTAATTTCAAGGAATCTGAGATTATTATGAGTTACCAGGAAGCCCAAGAAGATTCTATGGAGGCGAGGTCCATAATCATGATATGCAGCCATCGCGCCAATACCAAGTTTCAGCAACACCACTACGGCCATATGGCACTCGAATTGCAGAAATGTTTGAAATCAAAGAGTCCTGTTTACCGTAAAGTCTACCGGTTAAGAGATGAGCTATCAAGACAATATTGACATTTAATTTGAACCGATTTATTGAATAAATTATAATTAATTAATTTTTTTTGTTTTTTTAATTAACAATTGTTATCGTTTGAATATTTCTTCTAAACAAATCTAAACAGTCTACCCAATGAAATAGAAACTAAAAGTGAAAAGTTAGTTGAGTTTCGTTTTAAAGCTTAAGTGTTGAGTTTTTTTTTTAAGCCATTCATGGAAATTGTTATTTAATTGCCCGCAACTGTAATCGATTTCATGGCTGCTGTTATGTGATCATCCAAAGGTAAATTTTCATCCATCGAAGGATGACGATATTTTTCCAAAAAGTAACACGTGCCATTGCCGGCATTGGAAAATTCTTTCGGCAAGCAAGAAGGATCACGTGGTTGTAAATCAAAATCAAAGCCCGGATGTTTAATCAGCCATCTATTGTATGAAAAACGAATTTTTTTTAACAAATTTTCTCGATGGAAATGTGCTTATACTTACTCCCTGGTTGTGGGGCTGACATTAATTTTGCATGCCTCACTGCCCGACTCAAACTTGTTGGCAATGGTAACGTTATGGCCAAACAAGCAATAACGTGGCATTTTACGGCCGACTACACCAGCCAATACTGTACCGGTATGTAAACCAATGCGCATTTTGATTTGTTCACCATCATGGGTAATTTGCCGCGAACAAGCGTCTACCATTTTCAAGGCCATCCAGGCTACTTTATGAGCATCGTAAATAGAAGCCCGGTGAAGACCACTGGCTACACAATAGGCATCGCCTATAGTCTCCACCTTGTAGACATCGAACATGTCACAAAACTCATCGAAATCTTTATACAAACTCTCAAGCATACTGATGACCATAAAGGGTGTAGCGCGCGAGCAAATGCTGGTAAAGCCGACAATGTCACTGAAAAGTATAGTGACGTCGGGATAGGTCTTAGCATCAATGCTGGCGCCCAACCACAAACGTTCGGCAATTTCAGCTGGGAAAATCAAATGCAAAAGACTGACATTCTTTTTACGTTCTTTAGTTACGGCTGCATTGGCCTCTTCTATAGAACTCTTCAATTTGTCCATGCGCCTGCGCAAACCATCTTGGGCACGAGCTTGTTCGCCTACTAAAATCACTTCTCGTGTTGCATCATGTAACGGTATATCGGAGATAAAGAGACCATTGCAGGTCAAGCCATCAAGACCGTCCAAAAATGGGGAGCCCATAAAAAGTAAAGAATTTGATTCGGGGCAATGCACCATTTGACCCTTGATTTCCAATCCCTTAAAGCAGCAATAAAAGAATTTTTTTTAATTCTTAAAGTCGTTTTATAAAATACTTACCTTAGCAGTAAATTCCTGGACATCAGGAGGATTTTTTAATGCTATTAGGAAGGGCGTATAAGTACGGCGAACAATTTCCCTAAATTTCAGGGTCAAACCCTTGGGGCGCTTAAAGTCAAAATAGGTTGTAGCCAAAGAGCCATAATCCGCCAGGTAGGGCTTATACAATTTACTAAAACCACGACCTGTTGTGTTTTTCAAAGTTTGATTTTAATGTTGTGGCATAATTTTTGTTTTTTTAACTTTCTTACCCAACTGGACCAGCTCCAACTCTTCGTTCATTATGAAATGCCAGGGGAAGGCTTTACAAAACGAACTGGAATTCATTGATAAATCGGCAGCATTGGTTGAATTGCTTCTTTGCGTAGGCAAGTCTTCAGAAACTTTCACGACTTGCGCTTCTCGACCATGGCCATCTTTGGCCAAAGAAAACAAGTAACGATAACGGCGACTGTCACCTTCGACAGGTTCAATTTTTATATTGACCTGGACATTGAACAGTATGCGAGTTAAAGCCTTTAGAGAGCCCAACAACAGCCAAGCAATTACAGGGCCGTTCCGAAGTGAATATCAATTCACCATCACCGGCACAAACAAAACCAGTGTCGCTACTGTCCTCCTCCTTGAGAAAAAATTGTTTTCAAAGAAATCATTTTAATTATTTCAATACGAATATTCCAGGTGCTTATACCTCTTGGAATTTTAAAACATCGTAGACACCATCCAAAGAACCTAAAAATTCTTGCAGTTCAGTGCCCAAACAACGAAAGGCTCTCTCTATAATGCCAGTACAACATGATATTATCAGCTCTTCTCCTAAGAGTACCAGTATTTCACTAGCACTGGACTCATCCATTTCCAATAAAATATCCTGTATATCACCCAAGTAATCATAGTTTGGAATTTTCTTTAGTGTATCCAGGTTAATGCGTCTAAAAGTACAAAAAAAAAAATTGTGTTTTTAAAGGTAAAGTAATTGAAGTCTGTTCTAGGACTAGAATACTTTGAAAAGTACCCAATAAAAGTTTAAAAAGGTTTAAAAAGTAATACATTTTTTTCGCAAAAAGGCTCCAATTTCCCATTTTGGTACCAATTTATACTTATTTTTAAAGTGCCAGCCAATTATTGTTTCTTTGACTAGCCGGATTAATATAAACGCTTCCAAACTGTTCTATAGTTGATATTTAGGCCTTTCCAGGATTTTTTAAAAACTTTTGAGTAGAAATTCATCAATATTTTCATTCGCTTTACAAACTTTTTGCCATGTGTGGCATTAACTGATTGTTTTTGCAGTCTTTTATCTTTTTCATTAAAAATATCGTGCTTCTTCAAATATTTTTATGTTTTTAACTTTTAAAAACTTTTATAATATGAAGTCTTGTAAGATTGCAATATAATAAGCAATAAATTTGTGTGCTAGTTTTAATTAAATTTCTTGATTATTGCAACAATTCTGTGTGCCATTGTTTACAACTTATGCAAACAACACCAATTTGCATAACAATACAATTACCAATTTCGCTGATCTTTGTAGCGAGTCTAAACCCATTCTGTTCAAATATACCTTCACTGTCTTACTTATATGAAAGGCAGAATGTCCTTGAAGGAGAATGTTGAGGGGCTTCGCCTTCCTGAAACTCTATCCGTGTTTCATTACTGTTGTTGTGTATTTTATTTTCATTTTTCTTGTAGTGCTTGTTGTGGTATTGTTGTTTACTTGTTTTCCATTTTTATGCTGGTGTTTGTTGTTGTATTTTTGTTTATTCGCTTACCATTTAATGTTAAGTGATTTAAAAGCAAACACCAGTATCTAGATTCTTCATCTTCGTAACAATATTTCACCCATTTTCAAATCATTTTAACTCTATACGTGAGCAGGGAATTGAAAAACTGTCTTTGCCGAAAATGTAACCTGATAGGTTACCTTTCAAACAGGCATTCGTTTACAATCGCTGCACTCACTAAAAACTAACCACAACTATGAAAAGCTGTTAAAGACTGCCAAATTTTGTCCATGAGAGGCGGTTCCCATAGTTTAACGTTGATCCCCAATGACAGTCTTGGGAAACCTTTAACAGCAATTACATTTACTCTCACAGTTCTCGCCAGAAGGGTACCGAGAGGAAGTGGTCGAAAGAACGACCTATTAACCCAAACACTTTAAATCAAACAAATCAACTTTTCATTTAACACAACAGGGTATATTAGGCAGATTGCATAGGGTAGCCAAAAGTTGGGCTTTAGAGAAATGAAAACTTTTATTTGAGTTACTGTTCCTTCTATTCCCCATTAATTTTATTACTTCTTCTAAGTGCTGGGGGATATAGACACTGAATATCATTAATAATGTCAGGCGAATATTAATTTAATGAACGTCTGTCAACACGCGATTTTAACATTAATTGTTTAATGGATGTTTATTTTGAATCAATTTATGATTAATTCAATAATTTATTAATTTATTAGTAAATAAGGTCATATTGAACAACTACTGTCAACACTAAATAATTAACCCTTAATGGTGGTAATAAGTCTTAGACTACCCTTAATAATTCAAACATTGTCAGAAGTGTTAAGAAAACAGAATGATTGAAAGAAATTAACTACGTTTTATATATATGCAGCTTATTATGGTTTTAAATGTTTTTTTTTATAATTAATTACACTGTGCAGCAAATAATATCAAAATCATAAGTTTTTAAATGTTCTTTGCAAGACAACTTTTTCAATTTGTAAAACCAGCTGAACGAAAGTTTAGTTCTTTCTAATAGTTCCCGTAGGTCTTTAGTAGAATAATAAAACATAATTTGTATACCCCAAGGAAGTCGCCGTGGTCTAGTAGGTAGTGTGTTGGCTTATTAGACGAAAGGCCCGGGTTCGTATCCCAGGTCAGACATCAAAACGAAAAATGTTTCTTCGGCGACTTCCTCTCAGCAGATTTCTGGCAAAGACTCTGAGAATAAAAAAAATCTGCCATGAAAAGTTTCTCAAAAATCTGTAGTGCGGAGTCGACTTTAAACTGTAGGTCCCCGCCACTCATGTGTAAAATGACCACACACAACATAAGTAGTGTGAGAAACTAAGACCATAATCCTGATTTACATATGTATGCAATACGATACAGGTGTTAATATAAGACAGAGTGTTTCATGAGTAGGCTGATTAGATGCTCTTATTCAATCTTACAGTATTCCTGATTTTCCCCTCCTTGAAATCGCTTCAGAATATCTTTGTAACCCTTCCCAATGTGTCAATGCTCCACTTTAGTTGATGCAACGTTTCCGACCACCTTGTCAGTTTGGTCTTCAATGCACTGAAAGGTATTGTGTAATACTCTGGCTCTATTTGCTAGAATATTCTTTCCCTTATTACCAATCACTCTTCTACCTATAGAATGCTTATTTATCTAATAATAAAGCGTCTAGTTTTCGATCTAAATGTTGAGTACTTAAGTGTATCATGAATTGAAGTTTTTATTCTTAAACTAAAATGTTTAAATCATGATCGAAATAAGAAAACTTACAATTTTGAAATGCTGGGCCAGTTTTGATGATATTTCGATATCAACGATGTTACAGCCGTATTCAAATCTTCATTCTGAAATTAAAAAAATAAAATTCTGAAATTGTTATTCAATATTTAGAACAACTATACCGAAGGAGCTGTCAGCAGTTGTATGGCCATTTGCAAATGGGTCAACGTTAAAGCATCGTCTGTTGATTCCTCATCCTCTAAGGTCCAAGTACCAGAAGGTTCCGCAACCACTGATGGTTGACGTGACAATAAATCGGTGCGACGAAAGTAAGGACACGCCATTGTAACTTTGCCTCGAGATGAATGAAAATATTCCTCAAGTGCCTCTTAGAAAAGTAAACCGCAAAAATAGACACCAGCAATGCACAACAGCAGGCAATGAAATCTATGAAAAGAGAAAATGAAAAGAAATGAAAAGAAAAACCTAAAAAAAAAAAATGAACAGCCACAGTAGGTAGAGGGAAGAGGGCATATTAAAGAGGAAAATCATAAGAGCAATTGAAATTGCATACGAGCAAGGCAAAGTAAAGAATTAAGAAGAAATTAAAAAAAAAAAAAAATAATGAACATACGAGCAAGTAGCAGTTTAAATATAAGGGCAGGGGTTTTAATGAATTGCGAGTGAAAATTTTTTTCATTTCCAAGTTCAATGTAAAGGATTTAATCAAATGCATTCGATTGCTTTAATTACAGGCCACTTGTATGCAAAGATTTTTGACTTTGAAAATATTTGTTCCTTATTATGTCTTTAGTACTCACACACGCACACCCCCACCCTCACCCCCACATACATTAATTGATGAAACTGAAATATAGTGCATTAGGGTCATGTACATACAATGGTATGAGCAAAAAGGACACCATCAGCAAATAAAAGAATGAAAGAAAGAAAAAAAAGAACTTAATGGAATATATAATAAATTTTTCCTTTAAGGATACACACACAATGCATAAAAGTATTCAGATTTCAAAGGTTTTTCTTTATATTTTTTTTTTTATACACAGAGATTAAGTTTTATTATTTTTTTATTATTAAAAACAGGAATTCTTTAATAATTTTTACTTACTTTTGTTTTAAAATTAAAACAATTTTCTTTTATTATAAATATGTGCACCCTTACTTGTTTAAAAGTCCTTTTTATAAGACATTTCCTTTCTTCTTTCTTTAACTTTTTTTTTTTGGTTTTTTAATTTGATTTTTTTCCTGGTCTTTGTTTTTTTTTACCTTCAGAGTAACAGAACTTATTAACTGGCAGGCAGCAGGATATACACGAACTAAACGGCTCAAGAATTTTTGTGTCAGTAGGGCTTTTGCCATTTTACCAGTGTTGTTAAGCTTCTTCTTTGTTAAGCTTTTTACCCCAAAAACCATTGAGCGCACACTCCAAATTGTCAAGTTTATGGTAAAAAGCTTTGCGATTTTTTCCTATTTATTTTTAGCATTTTTGTTTACATTCTGAAAGTGAAATCTTTGAAGCCACCTGTTGATTTGTTGTTTATAAATATTTTGATTATACACTCACTCTCTATCTCTCTCTCTTCTACTGTCTCTGCTGTATAATATTTACATTTTCTCTCAATTACTTACTGTTCTCGTTGTTTGTTTTTCAAGTGTTTAAACTTTAAACATAGCTTTCGAAGAGATAAAGAAAGAAACAGTGAAAGAGACAAAGCCAAAGAGCGAGTGTAAGTAAATATTGGAGGAATTTTAAATAATAAACAAGAGTCTCACACCATTTGATAAACATTTGATTATAAAATATTCACTTTGAAATCAGGGTTGTCAGGTGAAAACACAACGAATTTTTACACACTTTTTAAGTGCGATACAATATTTTCTGCAGCTATCAATTGCTTTGATATCCAGTCTAGTAGGTAGTGTGTGGGTTTATTAGACAAAACGAAATATAAAAGAAATATTTCTTCGGCGAATTCTTCTCTGTAGATTTCTGGCAAAAACTTTAAACTGTAGGTTCCGTCACTCATATAAATAATTAACAAAGTGGTTTGCGAAGCTAGGTCGTAACCCTGACTAAAGGGTTGTAATAACCACATATGTAACTGCATGTGCACATATCGTCGCCTTCATTCTATAACGTGTATTTTTAAATTCTACGTTCTCTAACTTCAATACTGTCAAAATTTGGTTAAGATGCGCCAATCGGTTCCGAAGTTATAGAGAAAAATCTATATAGAATACACATATAGTCGTATGTCGCGTGAAAACTTTGATAGCTCATAACTCAAAACACACTTTTTCGACTTGTTTAATAATTCGAAAAAATATATATGTATATACATTAGAGCGACTCAAGTTGTATGGAAGCGAAACTAGTGCAAAGTGTACCCCGCATAAAATGAACATTAGTTTTATGATGACATTTAAAATATTTCGGCTTCAGCTTCGACCTCTCGTGAGCTGGACCATTTTGAAAAACGGTCTATTTTCGTTATTCTGTTTCCTTATCAACATGCACTATATCTATATCATAAGAAAGGTTTTTTTAAGGTGCGTTCAACGGTGTATACAATTTGTCCACCGACGATCATCCATGTCCTTTTTATATAAATTACAAATATATGTAAGTTGTATGTCGCGTGAAAACTTTGAGAGCCCATAACTCAAAACACACTTTTTCGATTTGTTAAATAATTCAAAAAAGATATATCTATAGTTACATATCTATTCTATCGCCAAAATCGAAAATAAATGTTTGGAGATTTTGGTATTTTCTGAATTTGAGGAAAAAAAATTTTAAAAAATAATGTGACAACTCTGTTTGCGTTAGTGTTTATGGGGGTAGAGAAAATAATAAAAGTTTACTCATATATTAGCACAAGTTAACATCAACTTTAAGTTGAGCTATTATTGTTTAAAAGGAAAAACATGAGTTAAATAAAACACAAAAGAATATTCACAAGCAACTACAATTATGCGGACTAGTGAGAATGTTTGGGTCTATGATGCTACTCAAATTATTGAAATAAAAAAAAAAATTATGGCGAAAATATAACACTGGTCATCGCACTGGTTACCTTTGTTGTACTTCACTCTCCCTACTCCTATAACTTTGATATATTCCCTTACATTGGAGTGGGAGTAGGAGACGTTCTTTCGACCGCTTAACAATCGAAGAAAGCTTAAGAATTGATGAAACTGTTTGAATATTTAGCGGTTTTTAATTTTCATAGCTTTTTTTTTCGTTTGGTATGATAGATCCTTATTTTTGTTGTAATGATACTGAAGCTACAACGGTAAGACACCGCTTAACGCTGTTTCAGTATTACACGGTAGTATTGGAATCTCCCTAAATAGAGTATTTTATTAATATTTATGGTGAGCTATATAGCGACGGTGCATACTATGCTTCTTTTTCAATGCTCTTTTGTTACCCTGTCCAGAGTAAAGGTTCCAACTGTATTTTCCGAAGTTGCAATGTATTTAGATATGCACGTGTTAAGCTCCCTCGTTTAGCCCTGCAACTTATTGGAACGTATCACTCGCGATAAGTGGGGTCTTACTGTATTTGATTATCAGTTTCGAGCAAATAAGTAAGTTCAGTATTATCTCGCTTAAAGCTGCTCCACTTAGCGCTGTTTCAGTATTACGCGGTAGTATTGAGATGCCATGAAACGGCAATGCACCAATCTAAAGCGGTGCACTATATAGTCATCGTGTATTTTATGTATCGTTTTCAACGTTCTTTTGTTAGTCTGCCCAGAATAAAGGCTCCAACTGTATTTTCCGAAGTCGCAATCACAGTACGAACGCATCTTTGCTGTTGCCTCGTTTAACGCTGTTTCGTTTAACGCTGGAACGTAACCCCGCGTTAAACGGGGTCTTACTGTATTACAATTTTTAATTATTCCCAAGTGTTAAGCGATCTTCTCCTCCAAAATTAAGCACATTCGAAAAGAACTCAATTGCTTATAACGTAAAACGAATCGATCTCCAAATTGTTGCTTTGCTCAATCAATAATGCTTAATTGCCCCGTTTTCTTTTGTGTTTCAAATCCTTAGTGAAACTTAAACTATTCATCTAATGAGAGTAGGGTGTTAACATAACATATTACCAGACACAATTGAATTGCACTCGCTTTTGTTGTTGAGAAAACACAATAAACAACAAACAGCTTTCAATCTTGGAATTGGAGAGTGGGAATCTATGTACATATCGACACAAATTCACCGCTAGAAATATGATTCGATTCTATTTGTTGTGTTGTTCTTGTTGTTATTGTTTTTTTTTATATTTATTTTATTTTATGCGATTTATACACACTAATTATATCGTTCAGTTGTTTGAAGTCAATTAAGCGAAGCGGTTCTCTTTTCCAAAGCGGAGCGTAAGTAAAGTGAGAGAAAATAACATTAAAAAATAGATTTTAAATGAAATAAAATAAAATTAATATCGATATCGATAATAATTCTTCAACGAACGGTAAATTAAATTTTTTAATTTTAGCCTTTGGAAAATATACGGAATATACACGCAATAGTGAGGCTGTACGCAGAGAAGCTTAAACATGACAGACATAAAATATCTTGTAAGTATGCCCAACTAAATCTCACTTCATGTACAACATTTGTAAGGTATTGAATTTTAAATTCTTCATTTTTAGTTTTGTTGTATTTGTATTTAAGGTTGCATGTCAAAGAAGCATTTGAATTGTGATTAATTCCATTTCAGCATTCAATTGATGCACTTCCCGCATATCATTAATATATGTAGGCAGGCATTTGTATTGTTATCACTTTGTCGGTTTATTTCCGTACAAATTTATGGTGTTTCATTTACTGCGTCCGTCCGTCCGTCCATCCATCCATCTTGAATTACGTTAATATAGTCCTTGCGCGCCTTTTATTGTGTTGAAATGCGTGCCTGCGTGCGTTTGTGTATGTCTGTATGTAGGTATCTAAAAAGTCCTTGACCTTGTCCACCTCTTGTTGTCTAGTTTATCTACTATTTGCCCCTACAAAAACAAAAAGCTTTTGAAGGATTCATGTTATCGAGAAAGCATGATAAAAAAGAGAAGACGAACAGAAGCTTTCGTTTGCTATTTTTGAAAAATTCCTTTTTTTTTTTGGCCTCATAGTGATGGACTAAGCAATTGAATAGATTTTATTTTATTTTTTAAATTTATTTATGGAATTTGTTATCGAAACTATTGAGGAATTATTTCATAGATGGGGTTTTAATCTTATCGTTTCTAAAAAGTTTTCATGCACTTCTCTGGTGGTCGCAATTATTTGTTTGTGGGTTTTCATTGATTTCTGATTATCAGTTGGAGGATTAGATGAGATTAGAAATTGATATGAAATGTAATCGGTTTTAGTATATTTCGGGTAATTGAACTTTGGAAGAGAAGATGAGAATGACTTTTCCTAATTGGGAGGAAATCACTGGAAGTAATGCAAGATGTCAAGGTTGTTCTACCAAACAAATATTCATAAATCCCATATGGTTTACTGAAATTTTGTAATTTCTGAATACTCTAAGCTGCATTCCATTTCCGAATTAATGTTCATTGCTCTTCATATTAATCGCCATGTGCCATTTATCACTTGAAGTCATAATCCATAGAAATTGAACGCGAACCAATGATCGCAATGATTTCTTCTTATTTATTTTCATTCTTCAGAACAAAGGATACATAATTTATTCGAATATTAACTTTACTTTTTATTAATTGACATTTCTTTACAGATTAAAACGCAGGGCCCTAAATTGGTGCCGTTTTTTATATGTGTTGTGATATATTTTGTTTTTGTACGAGATCCGGTTGGTGCACCATGGACTACAGTGTTAAAATGTGCTCCAATTGTGTCCCTCATGTTGTATGTTCTAGTAAAAGGATTTAATTTTACTGAAGAGTAAGTTCGTTTTCATGCATTGAAGACTGATCAATGCTCTCCTTTATGCTCTATCTCTCTCTCATTCTCTGTCTATCTGACAGATTTAAATATTCTCAACGCATTTTATTGGGCCTGATATTTTCATGCGGTGGCGACCTTCTCCTAAATATCGATCTATTTCCACATGGTATGGGCTCCTTTGCCTTGGCCCAAATCTGTTACATATCAGCCTTTGGCTTTAAGCCTTTGAAGTGGTTAATCGCAGTGCCTCTTTACTTAGCCGGTGCAGCACGTGAGTATTTATTAATTGTGAAGCGTCTTTTCTGTAAATGATTTTCTGGCATAAATTTGCTTTGTTTTCTTCTGAAATATTTACAGTGGTAGCTATTGTTTTCAAGCAGCTGGATGGGATTTTAGTTGTGGGTCTTCCAGTTTATGTATTTTTATTGCTGACCATGTGCTGGCGTTCTATTGCTCGTGCCTTTGCGAATCCAAACTTTTTAACTATTTTCTGTGCTGTAGGCAGTGTGTTCTTTGTTATATCGGATGCCTTAATTGGCATCAATATGTTCCTAATCAATGTGCCATATTCTAGGGTAAGTCCACCTCCCCTCGCTTTATCTCGAATGCTTTGCAATATTAAAAAAAAAAATTGATTTTTTTCTATTACTAGATCTGGATTATGTCCACTTATTATTTGGCCCAATTAGCCATTGCATTGAGCACGGCAAATGACTTACAGAAAGGCCTCAAGATGCGCAACCACCAATTGAAAACTAACTTAAAAAGACTGAATTTATTTAATGTTAAACGAAGTTAAACATCTTCCTATCCACCAGTTGTAAACGAAGTACTTCCATTTGTTAAAATATCACTACACCACACTTTTTGAGATATCAACTCTCTTTCTTGTCTCGTATCGTCTCGTTTCGACCCTATTGTTGACTAGTAGTAGTAACTTATCCTATCTTAATTATTGTTACGTATTAACCTGTAAAATGCATTTAATCAATCCGTTAACATGTATATCGATTCTAAGAGTTAAGAGTTAAGAAGAAAATACGTTATTTGTGTCAATTAATCTTAAAAATTAAAGAAAAATTAATAAATAAAGTTTACAAATATATTTAATCTACAAAAAATAAAAACTAAAATATTCGTATTTTAATGTTTCTACATCACAGCCAATGTTGGTTGATAACGGCGTATAATAAGTGTGTGAATGAGTAGGTGGAAAAGTAGGTGGTAGTTAGAGTTGTTCGCTCGCTAAAAAGAGGCCCCGGGTTCAACAAAAACATAAGGGGATTGATTGTGTGAAATGTTGTTGTTTAATTAATAAAACAACAAGTTATTGTTGTGTTTTGTTGCTTGCTGCTGGTTGGAAAGAAAAGCAAAAAAAAAATAATTTTTTTTTGAAGTGTGGCGAATTTTGTAGTAGAGGTGAGTTTCGAATGTGATTAGTTTTTACAGAAGTTGGTGAATAAAATCGAAACTCACCAAAGTGTCGTTATTACCATAAATACATTTACCGTATATCGTAATTGGGACATGGTGCGTGTCTAGAATAAGTAATTTTTTTTAAAATTTGTTAGTGGAGTCATTCACCGATATGTCTGGTTACTGCATTAAAACAATGTTGCCATTGTGTTGCCAATCTATTTAAAATTTTGTTTTATAAATTGCATACAAAAGATAATTAAATTTAAATTATTTTGTAAATTAATTCTACAATAATTTCTTTCTTTTATGTTTTATTATTCCCAAAATATTGTTGCAAATTCGAAATTCTTTGTCGAAATATTTAGAATTTTTTGTGCTTTGTTCGATCTAAATTTTTGTAAAATTTGTATCGTATCAAAGTTTAACTAACTTAAGGAAAAATTATTAAAGAATTCACAGGTAAAGATTACAGATTTTTAGTTTCCTGGCAATATTTCAATTTCAAAACATTTCAGTATTTTTTTATTTTTAAGGATTTTATGGTTTTGGGCGTTTTTCTATTTCATTCCGTAAAGCTACTATTTATTTGATGTAAAAAGGTACTCTTTCAGTTAAAATTCAAGTACTATTTGAAAATTTCAATTTTGCAACACTGATCACTGCTAATAAATGTTTACAGTTGAGTCAATTTCAGTTTAGTTATTTAATGTGGTCTGTTCACATTCTACCTACCGCTTGAGTGTGATTAGAGCTGTTGTCTGACAGAGCTGTTAAGATGCGAATTCAATAGCAGTTATTTAACATGACTGTAAAATATCGCCATAGTTATGAAAATGTTTACAGTGGTGTCTACTGGAGCACTACTACCGGAATCATCTTCAATCAAGGAATCCTGCTCCACCGCTAGACTCACTTGGCTCTCGCTGGACAGAAGGCGCAAACAAAGGGGGGTAAAGGAGTGGACTAAGATAGCCAACAGCCAGATTGCATAATGTCAATGATAATCGAAATCCCTAATGTTAAGATGGCATTCATGGGAATGCGTAGTAAAAAAAATCATTCTCTACGTAATTTTAGAATGGAAACACATTCGATAAAACTAAATAAACTTGCTTGTGATGTTCTAGGCTGCTGAAAGACATACAGTGACGTCATTTGTCACAGATGTACAGAACATGTATGTTACTAGTATGTATACGTAGTCTTTACTTAGTTCTATCACTTTTCAAGAATTTCTTCTTCAAGGAAGTTATTGGTAATAATTTTCTTCTTAAAAATTTAAATGAAACCAGATAACTTAAAATTCTTCCACATTTTTGAAGTGCAATTGGTTTTGCGCATTCCCATGTAAGACGTAGAGATTTTGTTTGTCAGACCAAAATTGTAGTCAGCAGGTTGTTCGATTGGAGGACGACATTTGTTTTATACTAGTTCGACCACTTATATTAAAATATTGCTTTGCTCCGTGACTATATTCAAAAGAATACATTTCATTAAAGTACATTTTATTATTCATTATAAATATTTGTATGTATAACAAATATTTTTTGGGTAATACAATTGCTTATTGAAATCAATTAATTGTGGTGTTTTAAAAAAAAAAGGGTCAAGTTTTATTTTTTATTGCCTTTCCTCTTTTTCTCCTTCGGTTTGGGAGATACTCTAGTGGACTGAAAATATTTTTTGATCAATATAATCACAATAATTTTCAATCCAGCATAAATAATTGCAGCCAAACTGAGGACAGAGGCACCCAATGTTAGACCCAATATACCGCCAAATTGGGCAATTAAATCGAATACCGTGTAATCCAAACGGGCCTCATATTTAGTGATGACACTCTGGCCAATATAAATATCACCTTCGATGATGGGGTAACTATAATTGGGTCTGGAATTGTTTCAATTATAATGATAATGTAAGAAAAATTAATTTAAATTTAAATACTTCAGTAACATGTTGGCATTTAAACTATTCAGGAAAACCATTGAATAGCAATTGTCTACACAATCACAAATAACACCACGGCGTGAATCTTTAATATATAGATCCTGTAAAGGACTCTTAATGTAACTGAAAACATCTGAAAAGAAGTACATTTTTTTAAATCGTTTTTTTTTTCTTGTTAAATTTTGCGAGAAACTTTACCCCTATTGTCGTAGACACATAGTAAGTCCGATACGGAACATTCCTTTACACCTTAAAATGTTATGAAATAAAATGAAAAGATCTAGATACTGGTGTTTTGCTTTTACATCGTTTAACATTCAAATTATAAACAAAAGGTACAAAAACAAAACAATGAACTTGTTTATAAATTATCGCACTGATTGGTATAACAACAAGCACCAGCATAAAAAAATTATAAACATGTAAACAAAAATATACAAAAAAAAGTACAACAAAAAGCACTACAAGAATAAATATAAGCAATATACACAAACAACAATAATGAAACAACGATGTTTACATTTGCAGAGATTTTACGAAGGCGAAATCACGAACAATCGCCTTCAAGACCATTCATCAGATTGTTAACTCAGCCATAAAAAAGGTAAAGCAAAGCCGGCGGGTGAGTTAGTAAAAGTTCAGTCAGTCTTGAGTGAAGACGCGGTGTCTTTGAAGAGAGTAATCGTGGTTTGAAGATCTCCATTACAAAGATCAGTCGAACCATTGTCTAGTAATTGTTATTATTTATGCAAAGGGTGCAAGCAGAGTAATAACAAACAGTGGCACACAGAACTGTGCAAATATTAAAGAATTTTAATTAAAACTAAACACAAATTAATTTTTATTTTATTTGCAGTCTTCGATCTCATATTTAAAACGTTTTTGAAAGGTAAAAACGTCACTATATTGTATGCAGTTACTGAACTGTAAACAGAATTAGGAAAATTGTTTCTTTTTTTTTTTAGAAACTTACCAACTCTGGGAAAAAACCATGGCATTGTACAATTGCAAGTTTTTATCATATTCTTCTGTTGGCATTGAACGTAACAGTTGAGTTTATTAAAAGGCAAACCTTCAATTCGATCAAAAATTTTCGATTTTTCATCCTTTCAAATAAACAAAGAGAGAGAGAGAGAGACCGGACAGAAATAAAGTAAAAAAAATTCATTAAATTACTCATCGCTGTGTTTGATAACATACTGAAAATAGACATCTTCTTCTACGTGGACTTAAACGCTTAGTATTTTGCGATGTTTCGGTAATTTTGGGTGTTACTGCCAAATAACTTTTTGTATTCGATAGGAAAAAGTGTGTCAGGGATTCACTCCATTCCTCAGCTTCTTTAATCATGACCTGAAAATGTATTTTGATGTGTTTTTTTTCACTTAAAATTTAATGCAAACAGAGATTGTGATGAGTAAACGTTCTTACATCGATTCCGAAATCGGTTTTGGTCTGAGGTCTCTGATAGGTTTTATTGTAGCGTATGGAAAAACGTAGACCAGCACCTTCGCCTGCTTTTCGTATCTTCCATGGATAAAAGGTGTCGGTAAGCTGAAAAAAAAAATTATGAAGTTTAGTTAGTTACAGTCAGCCGTGAAGTTCCGTCTAACTAAACCAATCCCATAAAACCTATTTTATCAATGGCTAAAGCTATTCCTAATGTCTTAGCTATCTTCCAATGAATTCTAAAAACGTTGCAGTTCTTTAGTTTCGTATTTGCTCTCTTAAATCATTTACCACTTTAGTGTCTTACCCGCTTCTTTCTCGACTCCTCCGATATCAAGGAGTTAAAGACCATACAAACGCCTTTCTCTGTACGTTCCGCAACGAATATCTTACAGCAGTCATAAGGCGTGTCATCGTACATACACTCCACAAATAATTCATCGCAACGAAATGACATGAACTTGATGAGTTCGAATACAGAAATCTGATCAATGATTTTCGGAATCGTGTGATTCTTCAACGATATTAAAGGATCTAATCGGACGAGATTCATGTCTTCCAAAGCCAGCAATACATCGTAGAACAGAGTCCTCAATTCATTGTCCGGATAAGGAGGTAGAAATTTTTCCTCAGCTGCCTTGTGGCGTAACCAATTGACATGATTCCAGGGACACAGGGCTACAGCAGGGAAATTAATTTTGTAAATCGGCATTTGAGACGTTTCCACCACCGGTCTTGATATGTTGTTGACTGTGGCGACTGGCCAAGGACTGGTACATTACGATACAAGTTATTATTGCTGCAATGACCACCAGCAACCAAAACAGACGCACTTTGAACCTGGTATCCTTCTCCCAAATATAACTGACACCGTGAATACTGTTGGTGAAATACACAATTTGTTTCAACATGCAATCGAAATAGCTGCCATTCTGCTCCCTAGGCACCGTACACTTATGCGTGTCCTTAAAGGTTATTAATCCTTTGGGATGGCGAAAGTTTGTATTTTTATAGCGCACAAGTTCCTTATCGTAAATCATTTCATCTGCGTTTGATTGTCGACGTCGTCGTTGAATGTTCTTACTTTGCCTTCTGGCCACCAACTATAAAACCGAAATCAATGTTGAATGTGACAAAATGAAGACATTTTCTGTCTGTGTGGCACAAAATTCAATTGACACACACAGGACAGATACCATGACTTGGTGAAATTGAAATTAAAATGGTCAGACATTAAAGTTCAATTAACGCTTAATATAGCAATTTGTCATAATTAAAGAGTGTGAACAACAAACAAAAAACAAAGAAAAAGTACAACTTAAACTTTAAATTGTTACTTTGTATCACTTTTTTCCATTGGATTGTACTGTTGGAGTTACTTTACCTTTCAATGACGTTAGGTTAAGCAAACAATCGGTAACATTCGCATGAGATATATTCAAATATGACAATTTTAATGGCTTATTATATATAACAGTAATATACCGGGAACTATAGAGCCGACGAGCACGCCAGGGCTGGTCCACTACTTCCGGTATCCTCGCGCGCAAATCCTTTCGAGATGCCAACCTATCCTGGGTCAATTACGAATCCTGCTCCACCGCTAGACTTACTTTTCCCCTGATGGATAGAAGGAGCACCAACCAGTTACTAGAACTCGGTCGTAACGTCACCACTATCACAGTGGACATGCTTACAGGTCATAGTGTTATGGGAAAAAACGCGAAATGAATGCAACTCCCACCTAGCAATTTCTGTTGTAGGTAGGAAGAGGAGACTGTCGTTCATTTTCTTTGCTAATGCCCACCTCGTGCGAGGTACAGATATGAGTTATTTGGCTTGACAGAGCTATTATTCATTAATGTCAAGCATATAGCTTCGTTCATTGATCTTTCGGGCTGGTTTTCCAGCGCTGGATAATCCTTGTTTAAATGAGCGTTCTTGCTCTGATCAACTTCTTCTTCTTCCCAGGTTTGGAGTACAGAGACTGCGTTCACATATGGCGTCATAATGGGAAACTATGCGTGCTCAAATGAGCTTTTAATATCAAAGCTACCACTTCAAACCACCTCCCCATCTAATGGCTTAATATATTGAAACTCTTATCCATTCTTATGATATGGTTGCGTTAATAATGTGGCACAATGAATTAATGTCATGGAACCTCTACTCATATTCAAAGTTTGAAGTGTTCATCATATACTAACAACACCAATGATGATGATGATGATTTCGACTCTCCATAGTTTACGCTCTCACATTAATCACATAATAATTATAATAAGAAAGTTGTATGTTTGCTCTACTTGCTGCTCTGTCTTTTTTGCTTGCTAAGACTGTAAATGATTCGAGTCACTCGAAGTATTTTTCAGTAGTTATGAATCTAAATGAGTAGGCAAATGAATCAAACATATTTCGAATGGTATGAGTTTGATGTCAACGTTGTACGCTTACTCAGGCTGCAGCCTGTCCTTATATATCAACGTTGTAGTGTGAATGAATGAATCAGAATACATAGTTAAATTTCATATGTCGTTGACTAGCGAAAAAACGATTCATTGCTGATCTCTAATACAGACCTAAAGTTTCAAAGAGAGGTTTTACTACATGCTTATTTACAGTTGGGTTTGGACCGTGAACTTAAGTCTAATAAGCCAACATGCTACCCACTAGACTATGGCGACTTTACTCCGTTAAAATAAAAAGAATCTTATTTGGATTGCTTTGGAGGAAGATTTCCAAGTCGACGTTTATCGAATTGTTCTCGAATTGGCCACATTAAGCCGCAGTAAGGAACACATTGTATTTCTTTCGTTAAATCATAACCTCTAATCTCTTTAGAGTAGCCACCTTATATGTGCATACATACATTGCATGTACACATTATTCTTTCTTCTAATTTTTGTTTTTAATATGATTTCCTATGCTTATAGTTTCTTCGAGCAATACATGTTGCAAATAAAATTATTTGACAGCGACATGCAACTTTATAACACCACACACACACAGGTATTATTATATGAAATCAGGCTGCAGAAAGCAGTTTCTTGGGTATGTGTTTATGTATCGTATCGTATTACGGGCATACATATGTTGTTGTAACAACAAGTGTGTTGCAAGTAATGTTTATATTTCAACGCATTCGCACTTTTAAAAGGCCATTGTACGACAAATAATTCCGGCCTCTTTCATGTTGCAAACGCAACAGCACGTTAAAAGCCATTACGATCCAATTGCCAAAGAGGAGAGGCAAGCGACATACAACATACGTCATACGAGAACATGTGCAACAATTGTTTTAAAAATTAAAGATTTCAATCCTTATCCTTATCACGCATTTCAAGTCTTTCCTTATGCTTATGCTTTCAGCCTTTCACTTACTTATCGTATGCAAGTGTCGCTTTCAGTCAACAGAAAGAAAAAAGAAAAAATAAAAATCCTGATTTAAATTCCTTTTTTTTTTATTAAAAAAAAATAATATTTGAAATGCAAGGAAACACATTTTAATTAGAAATTTAAGCCTGGGCTGGAGATACACTTTGTTGCACCAACTTTAAATGATTTTTAATGAAACAGGTGGCCGTACGATAAACCCATTCGCAAGCATTCGAGCCCTGCTCATTGTTATCAGCGCAGGCAACAATTTTCGCATGTAAATCATCGTCATGATTGGCTTCGACATTACTGCCCACTAACTGTTGATGGATGTTCTCAATGTTAAATCCCGTAGCGACATCGAACAAGCCGAGTTTGACAAAGACACACTTCAAGTAGCAGTGGGTAACAGCATCATCGCTGAATTGCCATTTCTTAAATTCTTCCACTTTATTATTAGGAATTCCAAGTTCAGCTACACATTCGTTGCGGTATTCCAAGAGATCATCACGAGTTTTCACCACATAAGTAGCAGTGGCCTGTAGGAGATTGAATATTTGTTTTCACATTTCAATTCGAATCCTTTTTCCTTTTCCTTGAAATACTTACCACAGCAAAGAGCAAGCAGATGCCAACGTATAATTTCATCTTGGCTTTTTTTTTCGCTTTTTTAGTTGAGTTTAATGTTTACGATGTTAAAATTCAAAGAGAACTGATAGTTCCTCGAATGTCTGAGCAGCTATTTATATTGTTTTTCTCTGTATTGTGTGTGCCACTAATATTTCTGTACCTGCTTCTTTTCTTTTTCTTTTTTTTGTTTTTGTAATACCAAAGTGTTGTTTTGTGTTATCAGTTATTTTGGGGGTTACAGTGTACATTAAACATGTTGTCAATTTATTTATTGATGAAGAGATCAGATAGCAAACTCTTTGGAAAGAATCAAAACGATGACACTGGATTTGGATACCGTAAGACTTAAGTTATTGAAGAAATTTGAGACGAGTTTCTAGTTGTGGCAGATGAAATCTACTCCACTTACAGAGTGCCAGAGAATCTACTTATCCTCTGATTACTATACGTTGTACAATGCTTTCGCTTCGTTTCTTTTATCACGGAGATAGATTTGATTTAATTCCATTATAGCGTAACCCAGCTATTTCAAACAAAACGAAATATGAAAAAATATTTCTCCGGCGACTTCCTCTCAGCAGATTTCTGGTAACAACTCTGAGAGTAAAAAAAACTGCAATGAAAAGCTTCTCAAAAATCTATCGTTCGGAATGGACTTTAAACTATAGGTCCCCCTACTAATGTATAAAAATTGACGCAGACAATATAAGCGGTGTGAGAAACTAGGTCGTAATCCTGACTAAAGGTTCCATTATGTAAGTATGTTCCCAGTTTTCGGAACATCATTGTGACACAAAAGTCATATTTTTTCCACAATTCCGCCTATTATTGTCATTTTGCTTAGCAAGATCTTCACATCCGACTGACAGCTCCTGGATATTGTCCCAACTGTCTCGTATAGTTGACACCTTGGACATATGCTCAGTAGGGATAGTGTACTAATATGAGATAAAAATGAAATGGAATTCACTGCTGCTGTTAGTATTCCACAAAACTCAATAAATCTTTTTCTTATTTGAAAACGTCTCGCATAAGATCATCATTTTGCTAAGTGCGCTTGAATGAATTTCCTCGACTGTTGGCTTGTAAACAATATGCTGCGATACAAACGAAGATAGAGAGAGAAATCTTTTGTTTTTTTCCTTCCTTCATTGTCTAAATAATCAATACTAATTGTGTATTTAATTTCATTTATTTTGTTTAATTTAATTTAAGGGGAATATTTAACCTTTTTTCGTGGAAAATTTCCAATTCTTACTTACACTTGCAGCAAATATTGAATTTCATTCATTATTTATACGTAGCCCTTGTCCAGAATATTACAATGGCTTACGATTAAACGATTTCATTATTTTGGATTCTATGTTCCCTTCATTTGAGCGATTGTTGTTATTGTTGTTGCATGAAAGTTCTTATCAATGGTTTACATACACTTTAAGATACTTTCCGTCCCTTTCATGACATTAAATTGGACGATAAGCGTAAACAACAGTTTGACGAGGGTTATCAAATAAAGACTGATGATACCATCAAATTCCAAATGATAAGAGTTTATCGCATGTATGGGTTTATGAAGTATTTTCAGAGATTCAATTGATATTTTTAAATAATATTTGAAAATGTTAGAACACTACATTAGGAAGCACAAACGTTCCTTAGCAGAAGCGTGTTAGTGGTCGAAATATACTACGAAAGTCTACAGTGTGTTTGACGAATAGCGATAACAGCGTTCAATTTAAGTTGCCGTAGCCTAGCATTGGTTCATTAGACGTAAGGCCACAGTTCAAACGCCAGGTTAGACATCAAAACGAAAATATGAAAAAAGTATTTCGTCGGTGACTTCCTCAACAGATTTCTGGAAAAAAAAAACTCTAAGAGCAAATCAAATTGCTATGTAAAGTTTATCAAAAATTTGTCGTTCGAATCCGTGTTTCAAATATTTTGTTTTAATTTAAACACACAATTTATGTTTTGCTTCTTATATAGAAATAAATTTTTTTCATAAACAGATGCTAAAGTGAGTTTTTCTTGCGATTAAATCTTTTCACTTGCATCATAACATTGTTTTTACTTTTCTTATCAAACGTGCATCTTAAGTACTGCTCGTATGTTTTCGACTGACTTTAGTTTTTTTTTTTCATCTCAAGTTCTAGGTTTTTTATGAAAATTTTCCTGTACCTGGAAACATGTGCGATTAGTTTGTTTATTTTTAATTTTCTATTAGAGCGTAGAAAAAATTGGTTACTGATCACAGTGCCTGGTGAATCGATGTTTAGGAAGATACATGCAGCAGAAAGATGGTGATATAACCAGAGAACAACAATGAATCGTTTTTTTGCCACTCATAAGCACTCACAAAATTTTGTATATAAAAGGGAGTCAACAATATTGAAATTTAACTATGTACTCTGTTTCATTTATACTCATTACAACGTTAATTTATAAGTACAGGTTGCAATGAGTATGCATCCAACGTTGCCATCAAACTCATGCCATTCGAAATATGTTCGGCTTATAAGTTTACTTATTTAGATTCATGACTTAAGAAAAATGCTTATAAATGATTCTAGTGATTCGAATCATTGGCAGATAGCCCATTAAGATTTTCAAAACAACTGCCAAATATATCTTTTTATAATATCTTTTGGGTTTCTTAGTCCTCTCAATAACAGAAAAAGTTTTTAAATGGTTTTTTTTACGCAAATCCTCACTCTGGGAAAAGCTATCATATCTTCAAATGATAAAATTTCGGTCATGTCTTAAAGGAAAACGATAATGCGATAGCCAATAGAGATTACAATAAGCAGTGTCAGCGATTTGTCACCACTTTTTTGCGTTTTTTCTCCAAATTTATTATTTTCATTGTTTATTACATTTTTTTTTTTATCAAATTTACTTCAGTTGCATGCATTTTAAATTCAAGTTTCGAATTCTTATTGGAATATGAACGAAATTACCTTTTCCTCCCACCCTATCAATATGAACTGCTGTTGTAACTTCTTTAAAAATATTCTCGGCATTTTTATTTTCACTTCACTCAGAGTTTCCGTTTTAATCTATCAAAGTTTTTATTTTTTTTTTTTAATAAAATTTTCTCGATTAATAAAATATTTTTCAAGAGAAGAAGAAAAAAATTCCCTCTGCCATGTTAACATCACCAGCGATTATTTCTATGTTGAGGATGCTTCTGACTACGATGAGACGATTGTTTTGCTGCTAAACTACCATCAGCAGCAGCATTATCATCTTTAAGGGAGTTTTTAATGCCGACTGTCCATTTTTGTTTTAAATTTTGAAAATTTTCCTTCAAAACCACAAAATAGTCGTTGTCGTACAGGTATAGACCGAAACCAAAGGTGAGATAATAAAGAAGTTCAACTGCACTTACAAGCGATGCACCCAGACACAAACCGAATATACCACCGAAATTGGCTAAAATAAGGAAAGAAAACAATAAATTTGATACCCATCACCCCTCAAAATAGTTTTTGTGTATTAAGGGTGTAAGAAAAACAAAAAAACAGAGAAAATAAGAATTGAAAGCGTTTGTTTTATACTGAAACGGTTGAAGTGTCTGAAAGTAATAAGGCGGCTCTAATGTGTTTGAACCAGAGAACAGCAATAAGTATTTAATAAGAATTGTGGAATCGAATCATACTCATAATTTCTGATACTTATGCGTATTCATACTTATTTTAATATCATGCAACCTCTGTCTACTCATATTCAAAGTCTGAAGTATACTGAACAACACGTATGATGTTCGTATTGATTTCGACTCTCCATAACTCAACATATACATGAAACAGAAAATAAGTATGAATCGAATACGAGCACTAAAATATTCAGTAGAAGGTTGTCTGTTATTAATCTAATAGAGTAGGTTTGATTTCACCGTTGTACGCTTACTCATTCCAACGTGTATTTACAATTCAGTATTGTTGACTCACTTGGTAGATTCAAAAATTCATGAGCACTTATGAGTAGCGAAAAAACGATTCATTGCTGATCTCTGGTTTGCCTTTTACTGTGTAGAACAATATGTTTTCGTTTTCGGTTATTCAGGCTTATCCTTAATGTTTTTGTTACGGATTGTTGGTTTGATTATCTGCTTTTCCTTTTAGTTTTCATTTCAAGTGGTTTAAGGGAAAACATTTTAGATTTTTCACTTTACCTACCTATCAAATCGATACTTGTAAACTCTAAACTTGTACGATACTGTATAAGAACCTCAGATTGATAATGAACATCAACTTCGTAAACTTTAACACTCGTATCGTTAGTGCTGAAAAATGTAAGAGAATAATAAAATGGAAACCAATTTTATGTGAAATACCCGTAAGTAAAATAAAACTTTTAAGATGGTAAACAGTTTTCTTTTTTTTACAGTGAATTCAACGTTATGAAGAATGCTGAGTTACTTATTTTACAACATTTTTTTTTTTTATCAAGCATTTCTTAGATAATTTATAAGCGAATAAATTTTATGAAATCTCATTGAAATTTGTATTATGTGTACTATTCGCTTACACTGCGTACATATTCATCATAACGTGACTGTACTGTAATCCCTTAAATGCAAACTTCAACTGTTGCATAATGTACTTACATTTCCTCGGCTAAGGGTAAAGTCGTTAAAGATGTAAAATATTCCACTGCGTTGCATGGTATCAGGCACGAGCATGTCATTCCTGGCTTAGCAGCACTAAAGTATTCATCCTCCTCCTTGCGTTTATCGTAACTGAAAATATCTGAAATTGTTTGTACTTGTTATTGTGGTTTTTCTCTTACACACACCCTCTCTCTCTCATTTTATATCTCAAAAGAAAATCAATAAATTTGCTGAAATTGAACACAATAATAATGATGATGTAATTGATGCTTTACCGTTATTTTTGGCGAGACATCGAAACTGTGAAGGGCGACATTGCTCCACTAATGGTAAAATGGAAAAGAAATGAACAATCACGGTGAAAATCAATTTCATTACCATTTAAGAGGATAAAAACCGTGTACCTGAGTTATCGGGAAAGAGAAAAAATAACGATGAAGTACAGTTGCAGTATTTGCGTAGATGCTCTTCGTGACAGGAGTTCAGGCAGTTATTTAAGGCCCACTTTTTTGATGCATTGTTCTTGTATTGAATCATAGAAGTCTCATCACTGAAGTAACAATTGCGTTTACTCGGCTTAATGCTGTGCAAATCGTTATCGCTTTCCGTTACTTCGGGACGTATAATAAAATAAGTTTCTGTGCTCGGGGTTATTGTATAGCCAGTGTTGGACAATTGGTCGGGCCTTTTAATAAGAATCTAGGAATTTATAGGACATGTGCAGTGTATATGTATTGTGTGTGTTTCTATTTTGTAACTTTTTGCATTTACCGTTATGAGACTTTCAGCCTTTGAGGTAGGTCGTCTGAGTTTGGCATCGATTTTAATTTGAAAATTAAGGCCCGTATTTTGTCCTGCTCTAGAGTTATGATAGGGATAATATTGATCGCCTAGCATTTTCTGAAAAGAAAATGTAAAAGAATATTTCACAGTTTTAGACGGGAAGTGCCTACAATGTCCTACTTTTATGTATGATGATTCGTCAGAAAGTTCTGAATTAAAGACCAGGCAATAGCCATATTCCGTACGCTCCAATATGAAACGGGTACAACATTGAAATGGCATTTTCCGCCAATAGCACGTACTATTCACAATGATGTCCTCACATTTTATGGCCAAGAATTTTGCCAGTGATGCTACGTCTATGCCGTCCAAAATCTCTAAGTTAACATCCTCCATTTCTTTAAACTCCTCGAAATGACCAAATTTTAAGGTTTCCATGCGCTCAACGAAATTCATAAAGACCTCCTGCACACTCTTATCAGCTGAAGATGGCAAAAATTCAGCTTTTGCCTGTTCAACCTTCTGCCAGTTAATGCGATTGTGTGTGCATACACCAACAGCCGGAAACGGTATTTGAAATACCGGAAATTGTGAATTTTTCACTACCGTCTGCAGTTTTTGAGCTGAATAGCGTTCGGCTAGAGCCAAATAGGCAATGCATGTCAAAGTCACACATGTGATAACCAAAGCCGTCCAAATGAGACTGTGACAGAAAATAGTAGGAAAGGGAGAAGGGAGGATATCGAAAATAAATTTCATTGGTTGACGTTCATTCACACTTACCGTTCTATGCCCCTTAAAGTCGGATCATAAATGTAACGAACACCATGTATCGTTGAATTTTCGCAATATTTTTGCCAATACGCCCGCATGAGTTCCTTAAATTTTCTACGCCCACCATTTTCGTTCTCCACTATTTTCTGAGGAGCTTTAAAGAGTGAAGTTTTCTTTTTTGGCGTAAACTTTATTGCACTTAAATCCGTATGCCAAATCATTGCAATTGTGGTGGAAATATCTTAACAAACTCTGTTGATTTCAAGTGAAATTTTTTCTGTAACCGTGTGAATACGTTCAAATGCTGTTTCCATTCGCCTGCCAGTAACCGAATGATTTTGGTTGGGTGTAGTCGCGACTTTTTTGTGGTTTTTTATGTGTAGCGCCGCAGTCTCTTAATTTCAAAATAATTGCAGTTCGTTTATAATTTTGTGTGATAAACACAGAAATGTTTTGTTTTTGGAAAAAAAAAGTTTTGGAAATTATAATCATTTCTCTTTAATTTCCACAAGTTTTCGTCATGATTGCTATTAATGGGGTTAAATTAAAAACAACGAAAAAACATTAAAAAAGAATACATGAAATTGAAAGGAAAGGAGCATGAATGGCATTCATTTGTAAAATTTACGGAAATAAGAAATTTCGTTCATTTCTATTCTATCTCTATTATACTGTAAATTGAATATAAAATGATTAACCAAGAAAATAAATTTTAAAACGCTTGTCTTAGTAAAACTAAGTATTCTTACTTCTTTACCTTTTTCAAACGTTTAAAATATGGGCTCGTAGATTGTAAAGAAATGAAAATAAATTTGTGTTTAGTTTTAATTCAAATTCTTTATTATTCCTACAATTCTGTGTGTCACAACTTGATGTAAACAACAACAATTACTTTGTTTGCTATTCCTCTGTTTACAGCCTTTGCATAAACAATAACAATTAATAGATCATTATTCGACAGATCTTTGTAACAGAGATCTTCAAACCACGATTACTCTCTTCAAACACTGCGTCTTCATACAAGACTGACTGAACTTTGTAGCTTGATTTTGTCGATACTTCAGTTATGCTATTGAGTTTCAGAAAGCTGTTATATCGGGCCAGAGATAATCAATAAGTAATCTAAAAGACGAGTAGAATCGAATCATACTCATAATTTCTGATATTTATTCACATTCATAGCTATTTCAATATTATGGAACCTCTACTCATATTCAAGGCGCAAAGTGTTCAATATTCAAAAATATAAGTAGAATTGAATTATACTCATAATTTCAGATACTTATACGCATTCATACTTATTTTAATATCATGGGAACTCTCTCTATTCATATTCAAAGTTTGAAGTACTCGTACTCAACATATTCATACTTAACAACACGCATGATGTTCGTATTGATTACGACTCACCATAACTCAATATATAAACGAATCGCAAAATAAGTATGAATCGCGTACGAACACTAAAATACTCACTAGAATGTTGTGTCTGTTTGCTCTGCTTGCTACTCTGTCTTTTTTGATTATGTGCCTTGTTTCTCTTTTTTTTTTTTTTTGTAAATGCAACAATAACTAATACTGTAAATTTTGATGAATGATTCGTCGAGTCACTCTAATCATTTATAAGTATTTTTCTAATGTTCTAAATGAGTAGGCTTATGAATCAAACATATTTCGAATGGTATGAGTTTGATGTCAACGTCGTAGTGAGTATGAATGAATCAGAGTACATACATAGTTAAATTTTAATATTGTGGTGAAATAATCGAATCATTGCTGTCCCCTGATCTGGACCCCTGTATTTGCCTCATTCAAATTTTTTTGTGGTATTTTTTTTTATTGCAAATCATTTCAAGACAATATTTATTATGAAAATTGTAATTTTAATATTTATACACTTCATTGGGTTCTATGGTTGAAATTTTAACAATTTTTGGTTTTCCATAGCGTTTACTGGAATTCGTGAATTTTTTACGATAAATTGCCTCCAGCTGCTTGTGTAGACGAAAGTAAAGGCCAATTGTAAAGTGGTAGAATAGCTCAGTGGCGCTTAATAGGGAAGCACCTAAAAACAAGCCAATTATGCCACCAAAATTTGCTAGAAAACATACAAAAACATTCGAGTCAAATTTAAAAAAATCGACTTTTTTTTTCATGTCATACCCAACAATTCCACGAAGGTGTAACGCATGGCAGCTCGATATTTTAAAATGTATGCCGTTTGAAAATGTATATCCAAGTGGACCATTTTAATGGGATCCAATTGATTGATTCTAAAGAAAACAAAAACGAAACAGAAAAATCCCATTTAATTAATTAACGCTTATGAGAATATAAAAATCGCACACACGTAAAAATCGTACGCACCCTTCTAATGGGAAGCTACTGTAGAAGGCATGATAGAGCAATTGATTGCAGCTGTTTAAACAGTTGCATGACATGCTATCGTTACCCACATCGTCAATGTATTTACTTTCGAAGATGTGAGTTTCACGACTGAACATGCCTTTTTCGATTTCGATTCAATCCATCAGACAATCATTTTCATCAGTTTAGTTTGTGCAGGCCACGCAGAGCAGTCAGTCATTCAATTATTCCATCATTATTGCAATGCAGATGACAATTATCGCCGTAATCATTAGCAGTTATTGCAAAGTCGTTGCCAATCGCATGTAAGAGAATCAAGGGAAAATATCAGTTTTTTTTTTTAAGTTGCTATCCGCTCTTAACATAGTTTTCTGTTATTTTTTGTTTTCTTTTTTATTTTTCTAGTACTTGTAGCGCTATTTTGTGATGCTAAAGTTTTCTTATTTTCTTGTGCTTTTTTTTTCTTTTTTGCTCAACACTTGTTCAGTTGTTGGTTCACTTACTTGCATACTCGTACATACATTTGAAATCCGTTGGCTTGCAACTGGTAAAGTTATCTAAGGAGCACTCATCCAACCATTCATCCATGGCGGGCAACATGTGGTGGAAATTGAAGAAAATGGTCGAATAGAAAAGAAATTATAAAAATCAAATACAGAACGGAATAGTAAAGAGAAATAGAAAAAAATAAACTCTGAGATAAAATTGCATTAACATTGAAATGACATTCAATTCAATTCGTCTGAATGTGTTGCTTTACGAATCGCAATTGACACATTCGCATAGCTTGTAATAAACAGTTAGGCATGGGGTGAATTGAAAAGGTTTTCTTAAAATTATTATTATACATACATATGTAAATGCATACCAGCGGTTAGGAGTGAGTATTCAAAAAGGTAAGCACAATCGAATCATACTCATAATTTCAAATACTTATACGAGGCATTCATACTTATTTTAATATGATGGAAACCCTCTACTCATATTCAAAGCTTGAAGTACTCATACTCATCATATTCATATTTAACAACACGTATGATGTTGTTGTTGATTTCGACTCTCCATAACTCAACATATACACGAATCACAACACAAAATAAGAATGAATCTCGTATGAACATTAAATTACTCACTATGTTTGCTCTGCTTGCTGCTCTGTCTTTTTTGCTTGTGTAGCTTTTTTTTTTTAATGTAACTAATACTGTAAATTTTGATGAATGATTCGAGTCACTCGAAGTATTTTTCAATAGTTATGAATGTAAATGAGTAGGCTTAAGAATCAAACATATTTCGAATGGTATGAGTTTGATGTCGATGTTGTACGCATACTCAATGCAACCTGTACTTATAAATCAACATTGTAGTGAGTATGTATGGATCAGAGTAAATAAACGATTCATTGCTGATCTCTGACACTTATGTACATGCACACATATTAAAAAGTTATAATTTTAAATGTTTATTATTATTTCCATAAAATAAGTGTTAAAAAATAAACTGGAGTGTCGAACTTTACAGATAAAGCCTCTTGTAGGCATTTAAATTGCTTTCATTAGAACACATTCCCATTGATTGTTCAAATAATTCTTCTTAATGGTGGAGAATCATTACTTTGGAAGTCGCCTTAATAAAGTGGGTAGTATGTTGGTTTATGAGACGTGAGGCCGAGGTTCAAATTTCATCCTAGTCACAGGAACTTTAGTCTGGCAGGAACTCTGAGAAAAGTTTCGCAAAAACCTATCTGTCGGAGTCGAATTTAAACGGAATGTCTCGCCATTCATGGATAGAATTAACACACACATCATAATTGTTGTGGGAAACTGGGTCATAATCCTGACTGAAGGTGTACAATTACTGACCAATTACGGTAAGTAGGTAGTCATTACCTATAAAATCGTTCAACTATAACTGCAAAACATTTACAAAAACTAGAGTCAACTTTGGAAGTCAATTGAATTAATTTTCATTTCTAATAACACTACAGTTGTTCTAGAATTTCTTATAATTTTTTTTCTCTTTTCGTTTTTATCATTTGAAAACTTTTCAATTCACCCTCTTAGATATTTCACCTGTTTTATGTTACAATAATACACACACACACACACACACACACGTGTACGTATATTTATCTAATAATTCCGTCCGTTTCTATTACAATCTCAGTTATTTGCAGATATTCTCACCTGATGAGTGTTCCGGAAAAAGTAGATTCAAATTACATTTACAGTATTTGAGTACATACTCCTGATGACATCTGGTGCGACAGTTTCCACGCCAATACACCAATCCGGGTATCTTGCTATACAGTGGATGGCTGGTCTCATCCTGTTATATTTTGTTAGTTAAAGTACAAGGAAGTGTTGTTATTGACCGTAATAAATAACGGTTGCTTATTGAATCGCATACATACATCGAAAATACATCCGCGTGGAATTGGTGGAACACTTCTGATGCGATTATCGGTTTCTGTTAACTGGGCTGTTAAGCCCAGTTTAAAGAATGTGTTGTAATTAATGAACTTCACATCTGAATGCCATTGTTCCGGTTGTTTAATCATGATCTTTGAAAAAAAAAAAAACAGTGTGGTAAGGTAAACGTTTAAAGTGTTTATAAATGAGAGAAACAATGTTTGAATACACAAGACCATCCTTATTGACCTTACAGGGTTTGAAATGCTTTCGTGTTCGTTTATTGTACTGTATTGTTCAGTTTTAAATTTTAAAGCTTCATTGAATCAGAAATTCTAACGAAAACACTTTTTCTTTGGTCACATAAGACTTTGGGTGCAAAGCAAAGAGGAGCAGTTCATCGTACTGACAAAATGAATAATTTTTTCTGTTAATTTTAACTGATTAACTTACATAGACACCATTAACCAACTTTGTTCCCGGTTTCATTTTATTTTCGTTCAGTAAAACTTCCAGTTCCAAACCACTGCTCTCGCCGGCATATGAATTGTGATACGGATAAAATGCATCGTTTTTCTGTGTCCGGATGAATAAATTGTAACGAGTAAAGTAAGACGAATATTCTCCATCACTTACCGCCTTCTCTTGAGCCTTTTCACTAATGGCCGAATTGAAAACATAACAGAAACCCATTTCCGTGCGCTCTACAGTAAATAATTCACAGCAGTTGTACGACTTGAAGCGCCAATTACAAAAACTGTTGAACACTTCGGAACAGGGAAACAGTAAATACCTCATTACAGCCAAGACATCAACGCCAGCAATGAGAGACAGGTTCAGTTTTGTAGGCTCATTAAATAAGGGAGCCAAACGATGCAAATTATAGAATTTGATGTCAGCTAGGCTTTCAAAAAACTGGTAAAATGTATGCAAAGTTTCATTGTCTGCATCGGGAGGCAAGAAACGTTGCACGGCAGAGCTATGTAAGCGAGGCCAATCGATGCGATTCTTTAAACAAATAGCAACCGAGGGAAATGGTACAGTAAACACTGGATATACAGAATCGGCTACCGTTGTTTGCAAACGCTGTGTATAATACAATTCAGCCAAATCGAAATACACAACAACGCAGCATACACTGGTGGTCACAATGATAAGCAACCAGATTAATCTGGAAAATGCAAAAGATGATTAATGAACATCGAATGTCCCTGGCAAAATTATTTAATTGGTGGTGGCCTGATATTACTTTTCATAGTACTTGAGTTTATCGTTGGCAAAGTAACTGAAACAGTGTATTGAAGAAATACGGCAATACTCCTTACAGTAGGGATAGAGTAGACTCCATAAGGATTTTGTGGCTGTTTTTTTGACAATCGAATTATGGTCGACAGCCGTATGGCGTGGCGTGTGAATGGGTGTTATGACGGCTTTATTACGCTGATTTGCTGTTGTTGTTGTCGGGGTGGTGTTAAATGTTTGCAGATACGAAGTGTTTTTTGGTTTTAAATATTGAAATTCTTTTGTGTTGTAAACCATTGTTATTATCCTTGTTGAACCTTAAGCTGTTAGCAGGCCATTGTCCGGCTGCCCTGTTATCTAACAACACAATTATGAATGCCTTCAAAAGTTTTATTGTCCAACACTTATAAAGGTTTGGTTTTCCTTAAGCAAGTTTTCCTTTCTTCTTCCTTGCTCTCGTCTTTCGTTCCTCCTTCTCCAACTCATTTTTCATAATTTTTACTTCATTGGTATTGTGTAATTGTGTGTCTGTCGGTCGGTCGGCTGTCGTCGGTGTAAATCTGTGTATTCTAGCCAAGTTAATATTTGTTAATTTGCCTTATGCCACTCGCTGGTGTTTGCCATCGAGTGGCATCAATCATTCCGGGCTGTTAATGTTTAATGTTGGCTGTATTGCTGTTGTTGTTTTCAAGTTAATTAAAGGGCCAGTTTATATTCTTTATGATTTATCTTCTTCTTTCTTTTTTAAATAAAGTCTTTTCTTTCCTCCTCTCTATTTGTCCGCTTCTCTCACTCTCTCTCTGTCTTATTTAAAAGTATTTTTAAAAGAAAACTTATTTCTTTTTTATGTTCAAATCAATGTTGCAAAATTTGGAATTTTAAAATGGTACTAAACTATACCTGAAAAAGTACTTTTTCACATCAAATGGTAATTTTGTAAAGAAATACATACGTACATACATACACAGAATTGGTCATAATAACCCTTCGGCCACCTATTATTATGTATTAATTTCATACATGAGGGCCGAACTTACAGTTTAAAATCGAACAACGGATCTTCGAGACATTTTTTCATGGCAATTTTATTTACTTTCAGAGTTTTTGACGGAATGAGAGTTTTGTTGGAAATCTTTGACATGGGGCTTGAAGCCGTGCACACCTACCTACTAGACTACTTATTTAATACAAATACAAATATAGCACAGGAACAGAAAACCTAACGACTTATTCATGTCCTCCACATACAGTACAAAAACAGCTGATTTTGAACGTAGCAAAATGCAAAAAGCCAGGTTTAGTCAAACATCAATTGAACGTAATGGAACATACATTCGTTTTTAGCATATGAAGAGTAATGCAAAGTTTACCGAAATTACATTACGGTACGATAAGCGTTCTTATTGCTTTTCGTATTCTAAAAATGAACTTATTTTCCGTGTACGTTTGGCTAACCAGGGCTCTAAAGTCTAATTCTACCTTTAGCATTGCGTTAAACATGCATTAATATGTAGTTGCAAAGCGCTAGACATAAATCTGTAATAATAAAAAAGTACTAAAAGCGTAAAAGTACTAAAAGAAGTCGCCGTGGTCTAGTAGGTAGTGTGTTGGCTTATTAGACGTAAGGCCCGGGTTCGTATCCCAGGTCAGACATCAAAACGAAAAATATTTCTTCGGCGACTTTCTCTCAGCAGATTTCTGGCAAAGACTCTGAGAGTAAAAATTGCAATGAAAAGCTTCTCAAAAATCTGTGGTTTGGAGTTGACTTTAAACTGTAGGTCCCGCCACTCATGTATAAAATTAACGCACACAACATAAGTGGTGTGAGAAGCTAGGTCGTAGTCCTGACGGAAGGGTTGTAATGGCCAAATATGTATGTATGTATGTACTAAAAGCGTTTCAGGGGTACTGCGGTATTTTTGAAATGGAATAGTACTTAAAAAAGTACTAAGGCACTGAATTTCTCAATACTGGTTCAAATATTTATTTCTCCCTTTTAAAATAAATCTCTGTGTCTGTGCCTGTGTATGTGTTTGGCTGTCTGTGTGTGTGTCTGTATACAGTAAGACCCAGCTTAACGCGCTAAACGAAACCGCGTTAAATGAAGCAATCGAAAAAATGCGTTCGTACTGTGATTGAGACTTCGGAAAATATAATTGAGATCTTTTTTCTCGACAGACCAATAAGAGAGCGTTGAAAAAGATGCATAGTATCCACCGTCGCTATATAGTGCACCGCTTTTGGATGGTGGATTGCCGTTATATGGAATCCCAATACTACCGCGTAATATTGAAATACAGTTATGCGGGGTCTTATATTTAATTTTGCTTCTTTTTATTGTCAATTGTTGTTGTTGTTGTTATTGTCTTTATTTGTTTATTAAACAAATAAACGAAAGGAAAATTATTGTAAAAGTGATTAAAATTGTAACCACCACTCTTAAGGCATTTAAACAATAGAAGTCATTGCTTAAACTGTTTAAATTATTTAAAATGTAAATTAAGAGATTAAAAAAAAAAATACAGAAATTCTTGTAATTTTCATTAAATTATTAATTAAGAAACAAAAACAAAGGTTAAGTCCGTGTACCGAATTTGAATATTGTTTTGAACACGTATAAGTTGTTTTACTTAAACTGTGTCAAGTGGAAGGAAGTGAAGATTTTATTGCCTTTTTTGGGGAGTTTTTTTTAGAAGCTAGACGATTGCGCTAAATATTGTTTGAAAGTACGAAACATCGTCACAACAACTCTACTGGATGTTGATGTGAGTTTGACAATTGAATTCATTTCAGTCATCTTAGAAGAGCTCAATATTTCAATCGATTCGATACAATTTCAGAATACAACATTCCCTAAACAAATTAATTACTGATTGATGAGGATTGATGGCTGATTTATCTTCTTTAATACAAATAATTTATAAGAAAATTTTCATTTTCTTGTTTACATCTCTTTAAAAATGAAACAGAGAGATTACGATGATGTTGCTAATGGTGATTATGACGATGATGACAGCTGAGATTGTTATGGCAATGATGACGTGGACAAACATTAATAAGAGTTTATTTGACAAATCTTATCCGGTTAATATTTCTAATGTTACACTAATAACCACAACCAGCCAGCCAGCCAGCCAATCCACATCATTCAAATGTCCTAAGGTTTGGCATATTTATTGGGGGAGCACCAAAAAGGGAAAGAATGAAAAACCAGAAAAATGGAACTGGAAAACTTTTTCTATGATGAAAAGAGTAATTATTTCACTTCACAATAAAACCGAAAAAACTTATGAAATCTACGCCATAAGATTTATGATGATGTTGTTTTTATTCACACAATAAAAGAATATTTTTTTATTTTCACTATTCACATCGAATCGAATCTATTCGGATGAGAAAAGCAACTGAAATTTATTACATTTTTTTATTCTTTATCTTTTTTTGTTTTGTTTTTTTTTTGGAATTAAAATGCATTAAAATTTATGTCTCAACTTTCACTCGTAATCATTAAATCTTATCAGAATTTAAGTGTTTAGAAATGTTTGTAGATTTTAGTACGATTCAAAGCCAATTGACTTAAATTGGTTGCTTTAAAATATTCCAATGACAGTAAACAGATTTATCCAGTTGATCAGATTAAGTTTTTGTCGATTGTAAATTATTTTAATAACAATTTACATAATGCCTCAAATACGTTTGTGTCTCATTCTCCCTCTTTTTCTGGTTTCTGGTTTTTCGTTTGTTTGATAAAATTCTATTGCACTTACTAAGTACAACAGTTTTAGGCAGGATTAGCTGAATTCGAAAAAAACTGTTTTCATATTCAAATTGCCCTCGATTTGTGCCCGCTGTTTTTGCATTCTAATAAACAAAATTTAAGTTCAGTTTTTATTTAAATCCAGCTAAAACGGATTTAAAATTTTCTTAAATTCTTTATTTATAGTCCAAGCAACACGTGTTGTATCAATTAGAATAAGAATACTGCTGCCGTTTAAAAATTCTTTTCAACGCTTATTTCCAAATGGATTGTAAGCTTTTTTTGTTACAATAAAATGCAAACAAGTGCAAACATTCCAAGAAGTGACTCCATAAAATAAAAAATTCGAATTCAATTCAATTGACTATAATTTGGCGTTTAATCTTTAACAAAATCTGCATCACAAATGGCAGAAATATAAAAAAACAGAAAAAAATCTTTCAAATCTAAATGAAGGAAATTACTGCGTATGATGTTATCCCATCTCTTTAAAAAACATTATGAATTATTTTAATTCCAATCAATTGCAAGCATTAATGCGAAAAATATCATGTTATTCTACACACCAATGTGAAGTCGCCGTAGTCTAGTAGGCCGTGTGTTGGCTTATTAGAAGTAAAAGCCAGGGTTCGAGTCCCAGGCCAGACATCAAAACAATATACAAAAAGTATTTTTTCGGCGCTTTCCTCTCAGCAGATTTCTGGCAAAAACTCTGAGAGTAAATAAAATTGCCTTGAAAAATATCTTATAAAATCTGTCGTTCGGAGTCGACTTTAAATTGTAGGTCCCGCTACTCATGTATTAAATTAACACACACAACATAAGTGGTGTCAGAAACTAGGTCAATAATCCTGACTGATGGGTTAGAATAACACACTTACGTACACAATTGGTCATTACAACACTTCACTCAGTATTACAACCTAGCTTCTCACAGCACCTATATTGTATGCGTTAATTTTCTACATGAGTGGCAGAACCTACAGTTTAGAGCCGGCTCCGAACGACAGATTTTTAAAAGACTTTTCATGGCAATTTTATTGTCAGAAATCTGCCGAAGAAATTTTTTTCATATTTCGTTTAGTTCAAGATGTCTATTCTACTATCGTTCTAGGTAATCTAGTAATCAGTTGCCCTTAATTTAACAAAGTACAGCACACTTTAAATATACCAGATACGAATCTATTCTCATGGTCAATATAAATCAAACGTAGAAGAAAAATTTCGAAAATTGTTTAGGTTAGGGTCGTATGGCCTTCTTACCTGCTTACTTAATTGGTCATTATAACACTTTAATTATGATTACAGTCTAGTTTCTTACACCAATAGATGTTAGGGCAATGGATTGGACCAGACAGCAGCAATGAATCGTGTTTTCGCTACTTATAAGCGCTCATCAAATTTTGTATATAAGTGAGTCAAGAATATTGAAATTTAACTATATACTCTGATTCATTAGTACTCACTACAACGTTGATTTATAAGAACAGGCTGCAATGAGTATGCGTACAACGTTAACATCAAACTCATACCATTCGAAATATGTTTGATTCATTAGCCTATTCTCATTTAGATTCTTACTTCACACACAAACACACAACCTTTTAGTGAGTATTTTAGTTTTCGTACGCGTTTCATACTTATTTTGGGCGTCGGGTATATGTTGTATTTCATACGTGTTTGTATCATACGTGTTGTTAAGTATGAATATGATAAGTACTTTAAATTTTAAATATCAATAGAGTTTCCATGATATCAAAATAAGTATGAATAAATCCTTTTGATTACTCATTCCTGACCTATGATATACATACTTAATTGGTCATAATAACACTTTGGTTGGGGATGCAGCCTAGTTTCGCACACCATTCATGTTGTGTGCTTTAATTATGTTCATTATTGGCGGAACAAACTGCAAGTTGAACTGGAAATTTCTGAGTTTTTGTTTTGAACAAGATACTCTTGCCTATAAGACTACGACTTCTATGTTCATCAGTGTTTCTTTATTCGATTTAAAGTCCATGTATTAAAATTTTGTATCTGCTATAAAAGAAACAAAATGTGTAACAATTGCTAAAAATTGTTTTCGCCAGTTTAACAAATAAATAAAATTCTTTAAAAACCAAAAAAAAAAAAACAATTTTTAAGCACTTTAAGCGATACTTAAAATGCTATAAACTGGGAATGTGCAAAATAAAGCATTCAAAATTAAATTGAAAAGAAGCGGAAAAAGTGGATGCTGATGCTCATCATCTTGCCTAAAACTGTTTTACCGATTCAGCGTTACAGTTGATGTGTTTTGCGTAATATTTTCCCTTTCCTTTTCCTCCTCTTTCTGGGCTGGTCCTGCTCCTTCTCCTTTTCCTATAATTGTTGGCTATAAAATAGAAAAAAAGGAAAGAAGAAAAGAAAAAATAGAAATTGAATTTGATTGTTGTGTTATTATTTGTCCTGTGGCAACATTACAATTTGCATTTCATTCGTTTCTGTTTCTTTCGGTTTTCTTTGTAATCCAACTGCTACAGTTTCACTTAAAAGGGCTTTCAGAAGGGGGTGGGGAAGTAGCAGAAAAATTATATTCTTTAAACTGCAAAAATAAAAAAAAGAACAAATTAAAGATAAACGATAATAAAATTCAATTAAACGGCAACGCAATAATGATTTGCGTAAATTTTCTACCCCCATTCATCAACTCGCATTAAATTATTTTTGTTTTAAATATTTTTCTCGTAACTTATTTCTTCTGTAGATTATTTGCATTTTTTATGCATGCAAATTAGTGTTATCGTTGTATGTAATCGATTATCGATTGTGGCATACATTGAATAAATGAATACGAAATAGGATAATATTTAATCAGTAGCAAAGTGGTGGTAATCAGAGATCAGCAATAAGTATTCAAAACGATGAGTAGGTTCGATTCATACTTATAATTTCTGATACTTATACGCCTTCATATTTATTTTAATGTGATACTCATACTACTCATACTCAAACTTGGAAGTACTCTTTGTATTCATACTTAACAATACGCATGATATTATTGCCTTCTACTCGTCTCTACTGAAAATATTCCTTTATTTGTAAGAATTATGAAATATTGTTTTATTGAAGATTTACTTGAGATACACTTGCATCGTCTATGCCTCTTTACCCGATATTATTGTTACGTTTTTACCTTTTAAACTGATTAAAATATGAACACGTAGATTGCAAATATAATAAAAATAAATTTGTGTTTAGGTTTAATTAAAATCCTTTTTTATTCTCACAATTCTGTACGTTATTGTTCACAACTTGATGTAGACAACAACAATTTGCTTTTATTTACTTATTGCTCTGTTTATACTCTTTGCATGAACATTAACAATCAGTAGGCAATTATTCGACAGATCTTTGTAACGGAGATATTCAAACAAATCGCGTCTTCACATAATACTGACTGAACTTTACTAACTCAATCGCCTGCTTTACCTTGCCTTGATGAATATTGTTGAAGGCGAACGTTCGCGACTTTGCCTTTTGGTGTTGTTCTTCTTTTTTGATGTATTTTTGTTTACTCGTTTACCATTTTTTTATGCTGATGTTTGTTGTTATATTAAGCAGTACTATAATTTGTAAACAGGTTTGTTTACTGCATCGTTTCTGTTTTTTATTTTTTGTTTATAATTTTAATGTTAAACGATGTTAAAACAAATCACAAATCATTTTCGTAACAGAATTTTGATTACTTCATTTATTGCGACAATTTGTAGCACAACATTTATCGCTTCCGAAGTTCTTGTTCGGTTGTTGTTGTAATTTTTTTTATTAAAATACTTAAGACTTCAAGCTCAAATGCAATTATCATAAGCATTTCCAAATAGAATGATGTTTTTAATTAAACAGGGAAATAGGGAGGGGGAGAGAGAGAGAGGAAAATGATGAGGATGAGACTCTCAATATATAAATTGTGATTATTTTTTGTTTTTTTCAGTTTCCTTCTCAAACTAAAAATGTTATTTAACCATCAGCGTTGATATATTTTTAATTTTCTTTTTTTTTTGAGTTTTTTGCAATTCACATGAGTGCCAACTTGTTGCAAGTGGCACTTAAGAGAGTGCCATCGATATTATCGATTTTAGTGATTTTTTTAATCAAATTTTTTTATTTTACCCTGAAGATAATAAAAAAAAAAGAAAATATAATAAACGACAGAGAGAAAGAATGAAAAAAATGTTTTAAATTTTCATTAAAAATATTTTCATATGACAAAGTGCTTGTGGCCGATAGAAAGGCAGCACGCGTACACATACGTAATATGATATAACATAAGCACAAATACAACTACAACTATACCTTTATTTAGCATTATCCTTATGTATCCTTAATAAACATAAAAAATTCAAATAAAAAAAGATTCCGATTTTGATTTAAATCACACACATTCATATACTCATCTTTATGACACCGACACACTCTTATAGCCTGCATGAGTTGTCTGTCTGTCTGTCTGTTTGCTCTTTTCGTCTATCTGACGCTGTGTTAATATGCAAATTAACTTGACTTGAATTCGGCTATAAAAAGTGTGAACAGAAATTATTGAAAAATTTTTATTTTTCTCTCTTAAAATCTGTGTATTGTGTGGTTAAATAGAATTTTTTAATAAATTTTTTTACCGCAACAACAACATTGACAGCAATGATAGTGTGCCGCTTTTATTTTATTTTCAAACCACAGCACGCATTCATTTATTATCACACCAAGAAAAACAACAACATTATCGATGGAAGCAATACCAGTAAAAGAGAGAGAGAGAGAGAGAGAGCGAGAGATAGAGAGTGTGTCAAAAGAGTTTTATTATGTCACAGAAGGCAACATCGAACAACCAGCTAAACAGTGACATTCCTGAATTCCTCATCAAACATCGCAACAGTATATTCAGACATGTATTCGATGTCTCTTTAGATGGCAAAATGTATTGAATTATGAGCAACTTCAACTCTAAACATTCGCGATTTTTTTTTCGCTGAAAAGGGGTAGGAGGTTCGTTTACACTCTTTGCATCAACAATAACAATTACTATTACTCTCATCAAATACACTTTACACAAGACTGACTGAACTTTTACTAACTGCGTCGCCTGCTTTGCCTTGCCTTTTATATGGCAAAGTAAACAATAGGTTCTAAATATAAACATCGTTTTTACATTATTGTTGTTTGTTTATTTTGTATACATTTACTCTTGTAGTATTTTTTGTTGTATTTTTGTTTGCTTCCTTACCAATTTTTTATGCTGGTGTTTGTTGGTTTATTTTGGTTTACTTCTTTAGCACTTTTTATGCTGGTATTTTTTGTTGTATTACCCAGTGGGATAATTTGTAAACAAGTTCATTGTTGTGTTTTTGTAATTTTTGTTTGTAGTTTTAATGTTAAACGATTTTCGTAACAATATATGTCGCTTAGGGTCCATTCAGTTCTAGAATTACCTAATGTGGTATTCAATAGCCTGATCTCCACACACCTGCTTCTTCCCTTTGTCGATTAGCTCAAAGCAGTAATATATGCGATTGTAGATGAGCAAACTTTACAATCTCTCTCACCAGTTTATCACCAGTGATTCCATTTTTTGGAAACGTCATCAAATTTCCTGACTTATGTTTGATATTTTATGCAGGAATACACGCAATAAAAAGGGACACAGGATATGTAGTAAAATCTGGTCATAGACGCAATCAAAATGAACATATTTAGGGCTAGCCTCAGACAAATTCATATAAGTAGATAGGTAGTAGTGACTGTCCCATCGATGGAATTATGAACTGTCACACATAGGCCGCACACAGATCCCATTGTGATATCACAGTTTCACATTCTTCACTAGTTCAAGAATCACTCGCATCACAATATCAAATTCATAAAGAACCTCGATATGGTAGGTACCCAGGTGCCTCTTTTTCCTCTGACCAAGATCCGGGCATGTACACAGTATGTAAAGAACAGTCTCATTCTCTCCTCATCTCCGTAGCTTCTGCAGAAATCATTTGTAAGGTGTCCAAGACCAATATGTCTCGCATGGGTTTCTATAATACAATGTCCCCTTATAACACCGATAACAGGTCTGAGCCTACTTCTTTAGAGTTTAAACAAAGCCGCTGCGCGTTTCTAATCCAGCCTTGGCAAGCTTTTCTGCGCCGTTCTACCCGTGTCCGAAGCTGCCCTTTTATTGTTGATAAGCTTACAAGCACGTGCAACTTTGTGCGGTGACTGGAAAAACTATCAGGAATTATGTAGAGAAGTCGCCGTGGTCTAGTTGATAGTGTGTTGGCTTATTTGACGTGAGAACGCGGTTCAAATTCTTCTTCCTTCCTCTCAGCAGTTTTCAGGCAAAAACTATGAGAGTAAATAAAATAGCCGTGGAAAGTTTTTCAAAAATCTGCCGTTCGAAGTCGGCTTTTAACTGTAGGTCCCCGCCACTCATGCGTAAAATTAGCGCACACAACATAAGTGGTGTGAGAGGCTAGGTCAATAATCCTGACTGAAGGGTTGTAATGACCAATTTATGTATGTATTTTAGTTTATTTAGTTGTTTGGTTTTGTCTTAATGATGACATTTTTTTAGGAGTGCGCTTTAAGTCCCGATAAAATTTATTTATCGGATATTTCCTTCACTGAATAGAATAATCAATACAAGTTTGTTTAATATTTTTAAATTTTTTTGCCTCTATGTTGTGTTTATCATTCAATTCATTTTCTTTTTCTCCATAAATTTCGAAAAGCGATTTTGTTTCTTTAAAGGACAACAAAAAAATATTGAAAGAAGGCTTTAATGTTGCTGAATGTTTTCCTTGATTTTCGAATATTTAAAGACAAACACGCACACAGAGAGACAGAGAGATTTAAATCACTGCCAATGTATGCAGTATATGAAGCCATTGGCCCCAATATTATGAACAACAACAACAATAATAATTCCAAATAATAATCTTGTTGTTGTTGTTGTTTGGTGCTCTGTAAAAGTGACACAAAAAGTTTTCTTTTTATCTTCATTTTTTGATTTTTCTGTGCGTTCTTTTGAGTTACAAAATAAATTTTCCTTTTAAACGGGGAGGGAGAAAAAAATAAGAAAAATTGGAAAACTCACCTCCATTTTTTTATTAGGTTGTATGTGTGCCTATGTGTATGTGTGTGTGTGTGTGTGTGTCAAAAATCAAGAAAGCAAGTGAGAGTTAAATTGAGTTTTGCTTCACCCATCTTTTAGGACAGGCAGTCAATTAGTTTGTATGCGCTTGTGTGTGTGTGTGTTTGTGAGGCAGTTGATATAAATTTATGCAAAATTAGCAAATATTCGAAAGCAAATCGAAAGGACTTCATTTCCTTAATACAAACATACACATACACACACATACATAAGAAAGTTTTGACTTTTTTTTTTTTGAACTTTTCCCAAAACAAAAACGAGTTCACATCTTCTAAAAAATAAACTGTCTCTGGTTGTACGTTTTGTTGGTATTTCATTGTAATGATAGACTGGAAATTTGTTTTATTTTTGCATATCTAATCGGAATTAGAACTTAAAGAAACTCATGGGTATGGGGAAAAAACAAAGAAAGAAAAACTTTCTTGAATAAAATAAAGAAACTCTTATTTAAGCTTCAGCTTCAACGGTCTTGTAATTTTTGTTTAAAGAAACTTTTTCTGTCACTGGTTTGCTGGGCTCATTAGAATTCTTTTCATATTCTTAAATTAATTTTGGAAAACAAAAAACAAAAAACCAGAAAAAAAACACACACACAAATTAAATTCGTTTAAATTTCAAATGAATGTTAATTTATGCCACAATGATGATAACAGGAGGATAAGAAGAGGATGCAGAAGACAAAGACGAAGAAGAAATTTAATTATTATAATTGTGTTATGTTGCTCGCTCAATGAATCGTTAAAAGATATTGACAGCCGAAAATAAAAAAACAAAAAATCGAAAAAAAATGACACTTCATTGTACTCACATTGTGTGGGTACACCCGATCACAATGAATATGTGATTAAATCAAAGGGAACAAACACCATCATCCATAAGGAAGTGTCAAACACTTTTCAGGCAAACAAAAAAAAAAAAAATATTTAAATGAGGATTTATTGAAGTCAAGCCAAGTTATCTAATCATTGCAGAGACTCATTCCAGTAATTTATGCTTAATTAATTATTTTTTAAAGATTTTATTCACAAAAAGTCAAAATGTATTAATTTAATCCAAGATTGGCTTAACTTGGCATTTGTATTTTATTTTCAGAGTTTTCGCCAGAAATCTGCATATTTTCGTTTTGATGACTGACCTGGGGTTCTTGGCGGAATCGTGACCGTACCTCTTATAAGCCAACACACTATCTACTAGACTGCGGCGACTTTTCTAATTCATAATATAATTCCAAATGCTCATAATAAATAATAGATTGAGCTGTTCATGCAAAAAATTGGTGTGGCACTGAAAAAATGTGGGAGTGAGAAATGAAAAACTTACAAAAACATAACGAATGTAACCCACAAATATTACTTCAAATTATGACATTTTTGTGTGTGATTATTTTGGATGTGATTATCACAGAAACGGAAAGGAAGTGGATTTTATACAACACAACACCAGAAGTATAAAATGGCAACGATAAACGAAATATAGAGATCTGCTAATGGATGAATGTAAGTTTTTTAGTCTGGCTGACCTTCTTATAAACCGGAGGTGATTTTGAATATCAGAATTTGGCTGGAAGTTAAAAATCTCAAGGATATCGTTTGCTTTGCTAATCAACCTTCTACTCCACCTGACATTCATAGAAGAGATGCGCTATTTACCTTATAGTAATCCGGCTGAATGTCTGTCTCATATCCCCGTCAGTATCCTTAAAAGAGACTACGTCTTGTAAGGCATTCAGTTATCACTCTCGCATTAGCCTTCTTGTGTCATAGCAAATAACTAGTTCTACAACAACCGTTAGATGGATACCCGGATTTCTGCCCCCTAGTTTAGTTCCAAATCAAATTGAAAATTTCGAACCAACATTCTTAATTAAAATCGAGTTTTAGCGTAAATGTTCACAAAATATCAATTGAATTAGAAATACACATCCATACTCTGACTCGTTGAGTATTGGAAGTACTTGAGATGATTATTATTTTTTTTTTTTTGGCATTTTAAATATAAAGTTAATGAGTAGAGGCTATGAATTCCTCACACTCTCTATCTCTTTAATTGCATTAGAAAAATTAAAGTATTTTCAAGAAATTTCAAATTAAATGACCCTCTAATCTACATCTATAACGAGTATCTCTATGAAGCAGTGACAAAAGTAAGTACAAAAGTAAGGGTTGGAGGTTGAAATAATTGAAGTGGGAAATTGTTGGCAATTAATCAAACCAACAAAACACTTCAAATGTAAACAAAGAAATTCACAAACAGTACTTACTGCTTCAGTTGTATTGTAATTTTAATTGAAAATACTTTTTAATTGACTTTCAAGAGCGAAAAGAACGAAAATCATTTCGTAGAAATAGAAGTGTTTCCAAAGAAAACGGAAAGAATTACGATTAAGAACCGAGACATTTAAATAAAGTCGCTGTTTAGTGTTGAGCCTTTCATTTCATTTCACTTTGGCCATCCGAATATTTCACACCAATCTCTCTGGCTAAACCAATTACATGAGATAATTTCGTTTTTATTTTCCCTTTGTGTGGAGAAAATGAAATCGAGCCTCGAAACTAAGCAATTAATATGCAAAGTCTGTATAAAAGAGAATCCTTTTTGTTTTGTTTTATTAAATTTTCAAAGCACACACACGTACACACATACATACATACACATAACAATAGAAATATAATATACAATGACAATAGATGTCACTTGTCCTTGTACTTGTTATGAGTACTGAATGGCCTTGTAAAGGAACATTTTTTGTATTTCTCAACGACGAATTTATTTGAATTTTTTCCTTTTATTTTATGTGAGTGAGTGTGAGTGTGTGTGTGATTGTTTTCTTCTCGCATTTCTTTTCTCCTAAATTTGAATTCAAGTTTGTTTTCTCACACTTGCTCTTGTACTCTCTTGGATGATTGTCGATTGTACATGAGTTGTTATGTCGCGTCTCTTATGACATGTCACAATGTCACTGTCAATATGTGTGAACATCTAAACTTATATACACATACATACATACACACATACATGAATACATTAAAACTCGTCAACATTTTAAAACAAACACAACGTAGAACATCGTTATTTGAGCCGTAGAGCGGAGTGAGTTAAACATTTGACGGTTGTCACGTTTTCAGACTGTCATAAAGACGAGATTGACTCGCGTTTTTTTTTTTTTTTGGGTATTATTTCTTGTTGTGTCACTTTATCAAACCAAAAAGTGCAACTGTACAGGTTCCTTCATAGTACAGGTTCCTTCATGGTACAGTTTTGAGTCTCCAAAATACATCATTGCAATACTAATCGCGGACATTTACTTAGATTAACTCTATTCTATTGCCGTTAAGTTGTACAGCAAGAGAACAAATTAACCACTAAGAACTTTAATTCCTTAGTTTTGGCAATAGGAATAGGGCGACTACACGTAGCAGAAATCGGCAATGAGTATTCAAAAGATGAAAAAAATCGAAGCATGTTCACAATTTCTGATACTTATACGCATTCATACTTATTTTAACATCATGGAACCTCTCTCTACTCATATTCAAAGTTTGAAGTATTCATCATATTCACACTTAACAACACGGGTGATTTTGTTGTTGATTTCGAATCTCCATACCCCAATATTTACATCAAATATGTATGAATCATTAAATATGCATGAATCGCTTACGACCATTAAAATACTCACTAGAAGGTTGTATGTTTGCTTGGCTTGCTGCACTATCTTTTTGCTCTTATGCGTCCTTTTTCATTTGTTGTAAATGCAACAATAACTAAGACTGTAAATTATGATGAATGATTCGTCGAATTACTCGAATCATTTCTAATTATTATAAGAATTTTTTTAAAGTTATGAATCTGAATGAATAGGCTTATGGATCAAACATATTTCGAATGGTATGAGTTAGATGTTTACGTTGTACACATACTTAGGTTGGTAGTGAGTATGACAATGAATCAGAGTACAATGTTAAATTTCAATATTTTTAGTTCACTTATATTCAAAATTTCATGAGTGCTTGTGAGTAGCGAAAAAAAGATTCATTGCTAACCTCTAATATGTAGTGATCCTGCGTTCTGACGAAAAAGTTAATTACAAGATTAATAATTCATTATTAAGTTAATGAAGCATTTTAAATGTCCTGAAGTAAATTTCTTGTTATATTTTCTAATTTTCTATGACGGATTGGATTGAATCGCCATAGTCTAGTAGGTAGTGTGTTCATATTCATGTTTAGGTCCAGCCATTCATGTTTAAAAATTAACATACGCAACATCAGTGCTGTGAGGAGCTAGTTCGTAATCCAAACTAAAGGGATCAATTATGTATGATTGCATTGCGTATTTTATCTGAGAACTGTTGAGAACATTCGTCAATATCTCCGTCGCCGTGGTCTAGTGGATAGTGTGTTGGCTTATTAGACAAAAGGCCCGGGTTCGAATCCCAGGTCAGACATTAAAACGAAAAACATTTCTTCGGCGACTTCCTCTCAGCAGATTTCTGGCAAAAACTCTGAGAGTAAATAAATCTGCCATGAAGAGTTTCTTCAAAATCTGTCCTTCAAAATCGACTTTAAACTGTAGGTCCCGCCACTCATGTATAAAATTAACGCACACAACATAATTGATGTGAGAAGCTAGGTCGTAATCCTGACTGAAGGGTTGTAATGGCCAATTATGTATGTATTCGTCAATATCTAATTGATAACCGGTATTAACTTCTTTGTATGCCTATCGGGAAATTTAAATCTAAACCTGAAGGGGAAAGTTTCTTCGAAAATGATTTAAAATTGATTCCAATATTGACACATACTTACGTACAAACATTCAAATTTATTTTACCTGGTTTTGGAATTCTCCATACACTGCGGAATGATTTTGTCTTCAATAAAAAGTATTTAAAAATGTTGTTTTTGTTTTTTTTATTATAAACTTGTAATGCCTGTATATTCGCTTGCTTTTGTAAAGTTATAACAGTTTGGAGCATAAGCCCTTTTACTTTAAAGATTCATTTTTATTTATAAACTGGAGTTGCCTTCTGCAGATAGTCTTAGCCGAAGCAATTGAATTGTCGAATTGCATTCGCAGATGGTACTTAAACAACTTCATATTCAGGAAAATTAAGAGAAACAAATGAAATTATTATATAACAGAACAAATTTAAAGTTTTCTATTTTGTTTTTAAAATCAAATTTAATTGCATAAGCAAGTAAACCCCTTTAATATATCAGAGTTAATAGTAAAACGTTATTTTTTAATTCATCACTTTCTAATTTAAGACTGACAATTACAAAATATTTGAAAAAATATTTAAAAACTAGTGCCAGTTGGGATCGTTTATCTTTAGCAAACTTCTTTAAGTTTATCTCTTAACCCAGCATTGCCCTCCCGTCTACTTCTTAAAATAAGTCTTTATTAATAAATTTTTCTTATTGCGTATAATTTTTTTACTCATTTTTTTTCTTTCGTTTAAGGGGTTAGTATAGTTCATAATTTTCAAACATGTGATGTTTTTTTTCACGGTTTTAGAGACCTTAGAGCCAAAGAAATAAGGAAGTCGCGTTCTTTTCCCCAGAAACGATACGAAAAGAAGGAGAAAAACGCTAAATAGTGCAACACGTTCAGGCGCGCTAAAAATAAAAGCGTTTTTCTCGAAATCAGTTTTTCGAAATGGTAACAACGATTTAGCAAAACCTACTACCTACCTAAGTAGGTGCTAGGGATGCCAATTGGAAAATCTCGTAACTCGATTTATGAATCCCGAAAATCCCGGGATTTTTAAAATCTTGTCCCGGGATTTTTCGGGATTTTCGGGACTGTGAATTCATATGTATTTTGACCCTATAAAAGTGACTTGACTTGACTTCGATAATAGCTTCTCAGATGAGGAAAACAATATTTCCGTTGATAAAAAGTTATTTGATGCCATCGACGCATGCAAAAAGCCCTATGAAACGAATAAATAGGGTAACTGATTTACAGGAGGTGGTAGGGGTGATAATTTACAAGCTGCACACAGCTATCTTGGAACTATTTTACCAACAAATCTTGATTCCGAGAAGTGACTTTCAACGGCACCGTATGTTTACAAAAAAATTCGTTCAAGCCTATCTGATCACATGTTAGATGCTTTAATCTTTTTGTTGGCATCCAAATAATTTTCTTAAAATTAATTCATTTATCGCTTTTTTGTTACTTTTTATATTGCTTTTTTTATATTTTATTTTTAATGACATATAATTCTGATATAATTGGAATATAAATGATTTTTTTATCCCGGGATTTTTAAAAATCGATCCCGTTTGGCATCCCTAGTAGGTCAAGACCTTGGTAACTGCAGAACGGATGAACTGCCAGGAGGGCGCGACCATCGAACTTTTTGATGAGTTCTCTACATTAGGGATCCCGTTGGGAGCCTGCAAGCTTATAATTGACAATGCAACAACAGTAGATGTCAGCTTCGGACACTGGTAGAATGGTGCAGAACGTGCATTAAGCTCAGCACTGTTATCGAGGTTATTACGCGGTATTGTATTATAGGAACGCATGCTTGGATACCTTAAAAATGATTTCTGCAGAAGCTGTGGAGATGAGGAGGATGAAATTGTTCTTTCACCTACACTGTACATGTCCGGCACTTGGTCGAAGGAGAAAGAAACCCCTGAGTACCTACTGCTTGAAGGATCTGGATAAACGGTCACGCATGGATATTGGCAGTTTGAGCCGCTTCATTGAAAGCTCCGAGTGATTCCTGGACTAGGGAAGAATATGAAACTGTGGTATCACAATGGGCCTTGTCTGCGCCCTAAGTGTGTCAGCTCATGACTTGAGCCGATACTTAAGGATATTGCTTAAAGCTTATGACAATGTCCACAAGACTAGTAGTTTTAGCCCGAACTAGGATAGTTTTGATCCTACAATTCTTAAGCAATTCAGGTAAAAAATAAAATAGGCGAAAACAGTTCAAAATGCCAACATTTTATAACTTTTTGATAATTTTTAGATATCACTTAAGACGCCGTGGTCTAGTAGGTAGTGTGTTGAACTCTTTTCAAACCCCAGTTCAGGAATCTTCAACAAATATTTCTACGGCGACTTCCGCTTAGCAGGTGCTTGTCAAAATGTCTGAGAGCAACAATAAAATTGTCATGAAAAGTTTCTCAATAATTTGTAGGTAACGAAACTCACGTATAAAAATTAACACACACACACAACATAAGTCGAGTGCGAAAATAAGTCGTAATCCTTACGTAAGATGTTGTAATGACCAATGTACATATGCATGTGGTTCATGCTAAAGCCAGCAACATATTTTATAAGAATTCGTTTTGATTGTTGCTTTCAGACGCTGTTAAATAACGATTTTGAGATGAACCTTTTCAGGTTGCCTGCTTACCTTCAAGGGACTTCACCATTAACAATCAAAGGTCCTCATTCCCATATAAAAAGATTAATTTTTTTTAAACAAATTTATTTCACACAAATGATTCAAAAAAGTTGCCTCAGGAAGTATACCCATAACCCCTTAAATGTGTACTTATCGTGTGCATGTATAACTGATTGCCTGACAGACTGCCAGCCTGCATGTGATTGACTGTGAGTGAATGCATGAATGTGTGTATTTGTGAAGGAAGGAAGATAGAAAAAGAGGCAGACGGACAAAGAGTAAGAGAGAGAAAGAGAAACTGCAAGAAGAAATAAAATCTTAAATAAAATTAAACTGTAAATGAACAGATTTACAAGAGATAAATGTTTTATACGTTTAAATACACATTAATTTTTTATGAACACACATATACATATGCATGTATGTACACTAACATACGACACATATATATGCTATTATATACCAACACATTTACATAAACTATTTATTTACGTGTATGAAAATATAAGAAAATTTATGTATTTATGAAGGAATGTATGTATGTATGTATGTATGTATGTTTGTATGAATGCATGTGTTAACTTTACATAAATGGCTCATAAATGCATACATACATGCATACATATGTACATGCATACAAGCATACAAGCATACATGCTTGCATGCATATGTAGTTAATGATTCAGTCAGTATGATAAATATTTAAGGATTATACAGAAATCTCTTCTTTATCCACACACACACACACACACACACACACACACACACACTGACACACATACATTTATACATTTATTTTATAAAGACTAATGCTGTTATATAAACTATAAGTGTCTGTGCCAGTGTATTGGTTGTGTTATAGTCGTTTTTTATTATTAAAAATCTTGTTTCTTGTGTATTCTATAAATAATTTTTCTCAAAAGAGAAAGAAACAACAACAACAACGAATAATTGTTTCATATGAAATAATTTTACTTAGACGAGCATCTCATATTAAACAGGATATAAAATTGTATATAAATTGCTGTTGAAGTATTATCTATCTCTATCTCTTTCTCTCTCTCTCTCTCTCTGTTATACATACACGTTACACATAAACATGTGCAATTATATAATGATATGTACTACTATTTACCTTTAAAATACACCAAAGATCACCACCGAGTACTCAAAAAGATGTGCTGAATCGAATCATACTCATAATTGTTGATACTTATTTTAATATCATGTATCCTCTACTCATCATATTCAATGTTTCAACTACTCATGATATTCATACTTAACAACACGTGTGATGTTGTTGTTGGTTGCGATTCTCCATAACTCAACATTTGCACGAATCACGACACAAAATAAGTATGAATCGCGTACGAACGCTAAAGTACTTACTAGAAGGTTCTGTGTTTGATCTGCTTGCGGCTTTGTCTTTTTTGTTTATGCGTCCTTTTTTCTTTTGTACATTTTAATGAATAACTTGAGTCACTCGAATCATTTATAAGTATTTTTTAAAATTATGAATCTAAATGAGTAGGCTAATGAATCAAACATATTCCGAATGGCATGAGTTTGATGTCAACTTTGTACGCATACTCATTGCAACCTGTACTTATAAATTAACGTTGTAGTCAGTATGAGAATGAATCGGAGTACATAGTTAAATTTAAATATTGTTGAATCACTCTTATATTAAAAATTTTATGAGTGCTTATGAGTAGCGAAAAAGCGATTCATTGCTTAACTCTGGTATGGTACTTATGTATGTATCAATGAAGGGTTAAAAACAACTAAAAAATAAATATTGAGACTATAACGAGTGAATAATAAACTTTACAATTTTCATTATTGAATTGATTTTCTGAAAACCGAGAGGCAGTCAGTCGGAATGAACCATAAGGTAAATCGAGAAATTAATTAAGTACACTCAGCAATAGATATTCCTCTGGACTGATTACATTTTCTTTAATCCAAAAGAGAAAAAGATTTTCAACTTTAATTTAAACCGAATTATAATAATCGCTAACCACTCTTAAGCTAATCCGACTCTCTCCATGCTTTTATGCATCCATTAATAAAAGCTAAAGCAACAGAATATCAGATTTTGTAATGATAAAGTTAAATCGAAACGTAATGTATTTTTTTTATTAAATAAAGAACTCTCTCTCCCTCTCCCTCCCAGTCTATCGCCAACCATTGTTCTTGCATTTAAAATCCATGGCATTAAGGAACATTTGCTCCTTGCTTGTATGCAAAAAGCATAGTAAGTTTTAAGAGTTTTTGTTTTTGTAAATCTCTCTCTCTCTCTTTCTCACTCTTCTCTCCTATTTGTGTTTATTTGAAGTGAAGTGAGTTTGTTTGAAAATCGTAACCGAGTAAGTGCTTCTAATACACTTCGTTTGCCAATATTTATTAAATTTTTTTATATGATTTTTCTTTTATAGATGCTATAATTTAAATCACCACTGTAGATGAGTACAGTGTACTGTATGTTGTATGCATTTGTTATTCTTTTAAGCTTTTCTACTTTATTTTCAAGATGAAAGACTAGAAAAAAGTGCATTTTTTCGTTTCTTTTATTTCTACTGAAAATCTTAAAATAACCGAATACGGAATACGAAATAGGGAATTTTTGTTTCGAAGTTTTTTTGTTTGTTTTTGTTTTTTAGGTTTCTAAAATATTTGCTTGCTTTGTGTGCAGCAAGGATGGTTGATTGGTTGAATGTATGCACGTATGTACAATTCATAATGCATAGAGTGCAACGTTGTGTGTCTGCATATGCATATGTTAGCATGTGCATGTGTGCAATTTGCTTTGTGCGTGTATTTATTATAGATTTTACATCCAGCATACGTGTGCTTTCACATGCACATTAGGATTCTATCTGGGAGTGTGTTTGGGTGCATATGCACGGTTTGCAAATTGTTTCTTTAGAATTTACACTTGAATTTGATTTTATTTCTCTCTTTCGCTCTCTTTCTTTTGTTTGTATTTATGTAATACAAATATATTTTAGATTTGTACATGCGGCAGCTGTTGCCACCTAAATAGAATTAAATGTAATAATAATATTAAAATCAATCATTACATACTATCGCACAATTTTAAAATTTATTTAAAATTGGCAGCAAGATCGTTTTTTCGCTGTATAAGCACATGAAATTTGATCAGAATGAGTCAAGAGTATTGAAATTTCACTATACTCATGAGTCATCTCATCGTGATTTAAAGTAAGTAGAACATGATATCAAATTATCTTGAAATATGTTTGATCCTAAGCCTACTTTAGATCTACCTTAAAGAATTCTATAATTTAGAACTGATTCGATTATCGCCGTCTATCGTAGTGATTTATAGAGAAAAGCTCGGGTTCGAATCCAGGTCAACATCAAACGAAAATATTTTTCGGCGACTACGTCTAAGCGATTTCTGCAAGACCTGAGAGTAAAATGCATGAAATTTCCAAAAATGTCGTTCGAGTCCGATAAACGAGGTCCCACTCATGTTAAATTCACGCACACAACTAAGTGGTGTGAGAAGAAGGTCGTATCCTGACTGAACGTTGTAAGCCAATTATGTATATGATTCGAGTGACTCGACGAATCATTCATCATAATTTACAGTCTTAGTTATTGTTGCATTTATAACAAAAGGAAAAAGGACGCATTAGAGCAAAAAAGCCAGAGCAGCAAGCAGTACCAACATACAACCATCTAGTGAGTATTTTAGTGTTCGTAAGCGAATCATACTTATTTTGTGCTTCGTGTTGAGTTGAGAGTCAAACTCAGCAACATCATACGTGTTGTTAAGTACGAATATGATGACTACTTAAAACTTTGAATATAAATAGAGGTTCCATGATATTAAAATAAGAATGAATGCTTGTAAGTAGTGATATGTATTTATAATGAAAACATTCTTAATTGTTAAGATCTCTTATTAGTAAGTTCTGTCTATTATGTATTATTCTGTAGTATAGGTTTACGAATATAATTTGTCAATAAATAAATTAGTCTTTAAGTAGAACTCAACCAAGCTCGTTATAACAAGTAGTAATCAGAAATTATGAGTATGATTCAATTCTATTCATCTTTTTGAATACTTATTATTTATCTCTGGGTAGTACACGACAGCACGTGTTAGAAACATTAATTTTTATTAATGGACAAGAAACCTTATGTAGAAATGGGAAAGTTCTTGCTCTAAGTGTGTTCTAATTTTATTTCTAGTTATTTATCGTCTGCTATTATTATATGGTGTTTTTTTTTACGCAAATCTGCATTGCATGTTTTTGTTGTTGTTGTTTGCTCTCATAATATATGTATGTTTGTATATACATATTGTTTGTGGATAAATGTGCATAATTATTTAAAAATTTGCATTTGAATTACATTTGAGTGTCTAAGCGATTGTATAGTTGTAAAGCATTTTAATTTTTCTGTAACATAAAATGATAAGATTTTTATTATATTTTACGAGGCGGAAGCAACTGTTGTTTTTATTAAATTTTTTAGTTTAACTAGTTTAGTAAATTTTTGTTTAGACTGGTTATTCCAACCGATAAATTTGAATAAATAATTATAAATTGTATTAGAGTGACAAAAGTTTAGAGGATAACACTTCAAAAAATGTTGGACTAACAAAAACAATTCGAAAGAAAGAGACTTTTGCTGAGCACTATTTTTTTTTGCATTGGAAAAGAACTAAGTGTTACGGAAATGTTCAATTCTAATTAGAAAACTTGAATAATGATACTAAACTGCCGAAAAATGTTACAAATGAATTCAATAGTAACACATTTTACCTATAAAATTAGGCTTAGTTCGATCAAGACGACGTCGTAGTCCAGTAGGTAGTGCATTGGCTTGTTAGACGTAGCCCATGGCTCAAACCACGGAAAAAATATTTCTTCGGCGACTTTATCTCAGCAGATTTCTGGCAAAAATTCAACATAAAATTGCCATGAAGAGTTCCTCAAAACTGTAGGCCACTGATATATAAAATTATCACAGAGAATATAAGTGGTGTGAGAAGCTAGGTCGTAATCCTGACTGAAGTGTTGCAATTATTCTTTTCCTACTATATTCGCATTAGCTTTGGTAGTCAGCAATCATTAAATGTTCTCAAAACAAAGAATTGTAATAGAGGTAAAAGACTCACAAGAACTGCCTATAAGGTTCTTATCAGGAGTGTTTCTGATGTTTCCCATGTACATATGTACATGGGTAATATGGTTTGAATAAAGTGTAAGTCGAATGAATACATAAATATTAATCCAATAGAAGAAGTGCTTAATTTATAACGTTTGTAGCATCCGTATTGAAGCAATATCCAGTCACCTGGCGCAAGAGTTAAACAGCATGCTATAAATGTGCTAAACATTCTGCTGACGTCCACCTGCAGACCACATGTGAATAATTTATTTCTTAGTAGCCTAACAGTTATTGTAGCATCACATACATAAACTTTCATTAATTTCCTGTTCAGCTATTTTTGGAGAACAGCCGACAAATTCTATTAATAATTCCATGAAATTTCATTTAAAATTTCCTAAAGCTGTCGTTTTAGGTGTGTTTGTGTATTTGCGGACACCTATACACAGTCACAGAATTTGGATGAGTTTCCGTTTTTGTCAATTGAATTGCCATTTTGCGGTAAATCAATTCGAATAAATTGTTCTTCCATGTGCATGAACGTCTAAAAAGAGTAAAAGAATTGAAAAATAAAAACAATTTTTCTTCTACAAAAACAAAACAAATTAAATTGAATCGAATGGAGTTCACGGAATGAATAACTGAGTCAATGAATAAATAATTTTTAGAACATACGATTCCATTTATTATATCATTTAAAAATTTTTTTTATTTTCAGTTTTCGATAAAACGGTCTGTTACAGGTATTAAGATGAAAATTTTAATTTTAATATTCTCTTCCTTAATGTTTATTTTTCTAAATTTAATTTCAAATGTAACAATAATTTGTTACTTGTTTTTGCTCTGTCAATTTTAAAAGCAGGACACGTGATACATTCGAAAAGGTTGAGCATAAAAACTATCAAAGTTTAAGGAAAATATTTGAAAGAAAACCACAAGATATTAAGAATACAGTTACCGCCGGAAAGAGAGTCAGTTAAATTGACGGTGGAGAGCTTGTTGAAGTGAAGATAAAAGTTAAATGAAAAACATATTGCAGTGCATAAATATTGTGCCGAGTTAAAGTAACTTAAACATGCGCTATATACATACGTCCCAGGGATTAGCGATGAATCGTTTTTTATTTGGCTGCTCATAAGCACTCATGAAATTTTGAATATAAGTGAGTCAACAATATTGAAATTGAGTTATGTACTCTGATTCATTCTCATTTACACTACAAAGTTAAGTTTTAACTACAGATTGCAATGCGTATGAGTACAATGTTGACATAAAACTCATAGTATTCGGAATATGTTTGATTCATAAGCCTACTCATTTAGACTCATAACTTTAGAAAAACACTTCGAATGACTCGAATCATTCATTAAAATTTGTAGTCTTAGTTATTGTTATAAGCAAAAAAAGACAGCAGAAATAAGAAGTACGCGATTTATGGAGAATCGACGACGTCAATAATATCATACGCGTTGTTAAGTAAGAATATAATGAGTACTTCAAACTTTAAATATGAGTAGAGGAGTTCCATGCTATTAAAATAAGTATAAGTATCATAAATTATATTGTACTCATCGTTTTGAATACTCATGACTCATCTCTGATACGTACGACAAGTATTACACTGTGTAACCTATGTAAACAATATATGTAAGGTATAGAGTGGAGACACGGTATCGATTTTTGAGTTACGATGTCGGGTAAAAGAGAGCTGCTAGATGCTTTCAAAGGAGATATAAGAACTGTGGAATTTAGTTTGTGCTTTTCTCTGACAGAGAAGAGTCTGATAAAGTCTATCTCCTGTAATCAATATGTGTAAATAGAAATTTAATAATGCATCAATTTTCTCAAATGTAAAGTTTGTCAATGGTTATTTCAACTATTCGACATACATATCTACCAGACTTCTGTATTTCCTTTATACTTAATGGACCATTACAACTTTCAGGATTACACCACAACTTCTTATACGTCTCATGTTGCGATTGTTAACTTTTATCCATGAGCGGTGAGTCGGACAAATGCTACAAGTCGACTTCGAACCGTAGATTTGAGAAACTTTTCATGGCAATTTTATTTATTTTCATAGTTTTGACAGGAAGACTTTTGAGAGGAGGTCGCAGAAGGAAATATTTGTTCGTATTTCGTTTTTGTTCGAGATATTGGAGTTAAGGTTTGAATTCTTGAGCTTTCTATCTACTAGACTATGGCGACTTCGTTTATTTCGCGAAGTTAAAAATTCTCTTATTCTCCCCATATTTTATACGCTCTTTCTGTCTCTCTCTCTCTCTCTCTCTATCATAGACTGGAGATGATTCCATTCCATAATCTTGTACTCTCCTTATTTGTACGAGTTTATCATGTAGTATTAAGGTCTACAGTTTTCCTTCAATTAAGTTTGAAGATGATACGTAGGGATCTGAAAATGTGGACATTGTTTTTGAGCCCATAAACAGTTGGACTAACTAATTGCACTTATCGCTTCTAAGCGGTTTGTTTTTGATAAGAGAAAAGCCTTTTTCTACCTGGTCTATTCGACCACAATACATTGTATTTTCCTTTACATTTTTGCTGTGAAAAATTCTCCTGAAGTACTTAAATGAAAATGAACGCTGATACCCCAATGAGATCTTTGATAATCGTGTTTTAGTTCCAGTTTTTGTTATTGCTGTGACTATTACTACAGGGTTATAACCAAAGAGCACTGAACAAATTGAGCTGCATGGACTATTTTGAAGAATCCTAAATACGCCAGTAAAACGTAATTCTGCTCTATTATGCACACATAACAGGTGCGTAGATAAGGGTGCAGCAAGAAAACTCCAATAACTCCAATTAACTGAAATAAGTAGAAGATCTCCTTCTCAAATTGATGCTCAATAATAATTTTTTTCCAGTACCTTATGACTTCATAAATAGCCCCCTAGTAGGAAATTTTAATTGACTCCCCCTGGTAAGCGCATCTGACAAATGTAGACGACATCTTGTAACATTTGTGTTACAAGGCAAGCTGTTTTCTTCGTAACTATTTTTGAATTTATTTTTTTGGCTTTCATGAATTTGTTTTTAAGTGTGTGAGTAACTTTGAGGACTTTTTTCATGCTGTTTGATTAAGATTGCCTAGAGTACATTTTTTTTTGTTTGGGGCTGGGGAGGAGATTCTTGGTACTCACCTAAAGAGACATAAGTGACCAATTTACTACGTTAATGCCTTTTCAGTTTATAGATCAGGTAATAAATAAGAGCCTTTATGTGAGCCAGCCAGTAAACGAGAGAGTCTATTCACATTTGTGGTGTGGGGGGATCAGTGTGCATGTGAAGAAGTTGATTTGACTTGTCCTTTGATATGCATGCAAACAGTACATAAAATAATGTATACGAGAAAGAGAGAGAGAGAGAGAGAGGAGAATTTCAATTTCATTGTATCTTACCTGTTGACTTTATTCTTCATAGTTGGCTTATTCAACATACATATGTAAGGTATACGAGTAGGTATACGAGTATTTGACAACATATAAGTTAATGGGTATTTGAATGCATGTATGAAACATATGAGTGTGCGACTGGAAAATTTACAAGCTCTCGTTAGAGTAAAAGTTCATTAAACTGGTAATTTTAAAGTCAACGAAACTTATTAGTTGATTTTCTTTTCAATTTCAAACTCGAAGTACTTCTATTTTTGGTTATTTCATTTCATAATATTCTCCTTATACATAAAAGGGCTTCTATTTAAAAATGTTGCAGAAATGTAAAGTTTTAATTTTGCTGTCGAAATGTATTCTAAAGTGCACTTTTATTTTATTAAACAGATGACCCTTTAACGTAAGTCGTACAAAACTTTATTCATTTCAAAATGATTTCAGTTTAAGTGATATTAATTGCGAGAAGAACAGAACAGAGTCCTGAAGTTTTTAAATAGAAAACTTTCAAATATTGAAAGGAATAAATAAATTAAAGTTTTATATTAATGAATGTACTATGAATTCCTTATTGCCATTAAATCATATTGTCGTATTTTTACCTTTTAAAAACATTTAAAATATCAACTCGTAGATTGCAAATAGAATAAAAACTAAATCTGTGTTTAGTTTTAATTCAAATTCTTTATTATTCGAACTATTCTGTGTGCCACTTTTCCTAACTTTATGTAAACAACAACAATTACTTTGTTTGTTATTCCTTTGCATAAACAATAACAATTGCTAAGTAATTATACGACAGATCTTTGTAACGGAGCTCTTCAACCCACGATTACTCTCTACAAACACACCGCGTCTTCATACAAAACTTACTGAACTTCACTAACTTAGTAGCCTACTTTGCCGTGCCTTTTATATGACAAAGAAAACAGTCTGATGAATGTTCTTTGAAGACGAATGTTCATGACTTCATGCCTTTTCGAAATCTCTTTAAATATAAACATCATGTATTTTTTGTTATGCTGGTGATTGTTGTTGTATTACATAATTGGTCATTACAACCCTTCAGTCTGGATTATTGACATAGTTTCTCACACCACTTTGTTGTGTGTGCCAATTTTATACATAAGTGGTAGGACCTACAGTTTAAAGTCGACACCGTACTACAGATTTTTTTCGAGAAACTTTTCATGGCAGTTTTTTTTACTTTCAGAGTTTTTGCCAGAAATCTGCTGAGAGGAATTCGCCGAGGAAATACTTTTTGTATTTTGTTTGGATGTCTGGCCTGGGGCTCTCGAATCCTGGCTTTACGTCTAATATGCCAACACGCTACCTACAAGACTACGACGACTTCTGTTGTTGTTGTATTAATCAATACAATAATATGTAAACAGGTTTGTTTACCACACTATTTTGTTTTTGTAGCTTTTGTTTATAATTTTAATGTTAAGCGGTGTAAAAACAAAACTCCAGTATCTAGATTTTTCAAATTCGTAACAAAATGAATGTCAGCCATATGAAACAAAAGTTGCAATCAAATTATCGATTTTGGTTACAATGTTTCAACACTCTAGGAAAAAAGTTGATTATGCATTGCACCGCTATAGCAAGGGAGGCTTTATTGTGTTGACATCACGATTTGGTGTAAGAAACTTGAGTTTGACAAAAAAGTAACATTTTTAAAAAGCACGAGTATTTATTGCAAGAGACTGGAAAGCTTTCTGCTGCAAGAGGGTTTCGCATATGAAAGCTGACCGTAATGCACGAACTCCTATTGACATGCCATTTGTGCAACTGATGTGTTCTGCGATTAATTTGCTCCATGAAAATTCTTTAAGTGACGATAATTATATCGTGCTCTAATAAGATAAAAGTGAAATTATTTATGCGAAAATGGGAAACAATTAGATTCTAGAGGACCGTTGACAGCGTTATCTTTTGCGTAATAATTTCCTCAAATCCATTCAACTTATTATTTATCCAGGTGACTACATACTTTATTTTGGGGAAATGAGATAGTAAAAGTTTATGATTAGGAAAATAAATCTTAAATTTAAATTGAAAGTCTTTTTACTTAACACCCTTTTAAGCCTGTTACTCCAATTTTAATAAGAAATCACAATGAAGTCTTCTTTACGTTTAAATCATTAAAAAAAAAATTATGATAAATTAGAATTTATCAGATTTTTCAATGCTGTATTCGGTATACTGATACAATTTCAAACAATTTAAAAGTTTTTATTTGCTTGAACGAATTTGTTCATGTTTAATAAATGATATTCAAACTCTCATAATCTCACTCTGAATAATAAGCAATATTACTGTGCTTAAATATTCATTTTCTTCTTCCAGTTTATGTATCGGAAGTACCATAAAACAATTCAAAATTGCTGCAATTTTACTGTTATTATTACTGTTTGTTTTTGTTTTTGTTGTCGTTCTTAAGGAAACACTTATTTTAAATCCTCTCCAGAACAGAACAGAGCAGAAAAAACAAAACATTACGTTACGATGTTATGTTACGTTACGTCAAATGGCGATAATAAAGTGAAATAAAATTTGTGTCTTTAAGAATCTCATAAAAATCCTAAAAAAATATGTTGAATTAGAAAAAGTTCAAAGTTTAACCTGCTGAACAAAGAGAAGGAGGCAAATGTCTTTGACATTTTGATTTCGATCAATCTCCCATAGGAGGACTTTTTATTTACCAGAAAAGAAAAGCGAACATTAACTTAGACATTAAAAAAGAGATTTTTATTAAAAACGCATGCCAGCAAGTTGAGAGATTCTTTAAATATTCATAAAGCCTTACGATTTTGTTTGCCCATTAATAAATTGAATTTGAAAATAATGATTGGGTGGGTGTATAAACATCTCAACTGGAGTTTGATACGATGCAAAGACCGGAGTGTATTAGTGGGAATTAGTGGGGATTTAAGTCTGCTAGTTAAAGTAATGGAGACTAGAGTTTTCGACACTATGGCTAGGTAAGTCTAACAAGTCTAACATAAATTTCAAAAATTTAAAAACTGACAACTCTCATCATAACCAATGGACTCCATGAATTTGGGAGATGTTTCGGAATGAGACTCAGTAATTAAATTGAATGGAGTAGGTTCTGACCGAGGATGATAATTTTCTCTCCCATTGGGAAACTCGCTGCTAAGCGTTAGTCTATGCCATCGAAGGATGTGCTACCCATGTAGCAATATTATCTGACAACCTTACGAGACTTAATCAAAAAAAAAAAATGTATGGGAATATGTGAGGAAGATGAGGCAACTGTTTCTACCCAGCGTTATCCTCTGTTGGATCCCAAGTTATGTGGGAATTCAAGCAGATGAGATTACGAGGAGGCGTGCCTTCAAGCCGCTGATGGGACCAGATCCTTTCTGTACAGTGGAAATAGATATTTGAAGAGGTATACTCAACTAGAAGACTCTTCTCAAACTGAATAGATTTAAAACAAATAAAAATTTTTTTGAAAATTAAAACAGAAGGAAATCTGAGTCATTCATCAGAATATATAGGAATACCTGCACTCTAGACTCAAATTATACTTGGGATCATATCGAGTCCACCATATAGATTCTGTGATGATGACAATGAATCATTAGAACTCGTTCATGTAATCAGTGAGGCATTATAGCATTCTAACATTAAAAACCTGGATGAATATCACTTACAGGGCAGGGAATTACATTTGTTGACACAGAGTAATACCCTTCAGTTTGCAAGTGTAATAGCCTTGGAGGAAACAATATATGTTATAGGAGGTCCCTGTAGAGTCTAAGTGCGGTCACAGTATGACAATTATGATTATGATTAGGGGATACATAAATACATGTTTGGTCATTACAACCTTTCAATTAGGATTATGGCCTGGCTTCTAGAAAAAAAAGGAAGCGTGAAGTGTATTCCAGAATCGATTCAAGTCAAAAATAAACTCTCCCTAAACGATACGTTTGCATTAGACATAATTTTCGAATATTACTTAAAATTGAAATAATTTTTCCCCCCACCCAATATTTAATGTGTGGGTATATCTTGTTTGAACACTTTAAGTGAATTGCATTAAAAATTTATTGTCAATATTTGTCGCCATTAAAATACTTTCTTTTTAAGTTCAATTAAATGCTGCTGCTGCTGTTCGTGAGCTCAATTTATCCAAACAAATTGATTTGTTTGCCAATATGAATTAAAACTAAAACAACAACAACAAAATACATTAAATTTATAAATTGTAAAGGATTTTTAATTTATCATTTTCAAGTTGCTATCAGAGATTAGCAATGAATCGTTTTTTTTTTTGTTACTCATAAGTACTTATGAAATTTTGAATATAAGAGTGTGTCAACAATATTGAAATTTAATTATGTACTCTGACTCATTCGTACTCACTACAAAGGTGATTTATAAGTATAGGTTGCAATGAGTATAACGTTGACATCAAACTCATACCATTCGAAATATGTTTGATTCATAAGCCTACTCATTTAGATTAATTAAAAAATACTTACGAATGATTCGAGTGACTCGACGAACCATTCATTAAAACTTACAGAAAAAAAAGACACCATAAACAAAACAGGAGAGAACAGCAAGCCGGGTAAACACACAACCTTCTAGTGAGTATTTTAGTATTCGTACGCGATCACACTTATTTTGGGCTTCTGGTATATGCTGATTTAGGAAGAAACGATATCAACAACATCAAACGTATTGTCAACTATGAATATGATGAGTACGAGTACTTCAGACTTTAAATATGAGGAAAGGTCCCGTGATATTAAAATAAGTATGAATGAAAGATATTATGAGTAAGAATCGATTCTACTCATCTTTTTGAAATCTTATTGCTGATCTCTGAATCACATACCCACGTAGTGTAACAGGTCATTGGCATTTTTGGAATGTTCCTTCTTAGGAAAACGAATCGTTTATCGAATGACCCTAGAGTAAAAGCGATGTCTGTGGGTAAATATTTGCATTCCTTCTACCATAAAATGATGCCAGTTTTTGTCACTGTCGGTGACAGTAACAATGTGGATGGCTGCGGGCAACTGAAATTGGATCACATGCCACCCAACAGCTATAAAATATTTTCTTTTTGTTGTTGTCTTTTGTTTTGCTACCGAAAAAACGTTCCCTTTTGCCTTAAAATCCCATGCATCATTGGAACACACCAAAAAAGGTACAAATTACAGCCACAATATCACAAAAATTGGGCAAAAGGAAAATGCTCGTTCATCCTGTGACACAGAGAAAAATATGAAACCCTCTGTTTAAACTGTGTTGTACAAATTTTCATGTTCGTCGTTTGGAAAAAGAGGACCTTTTATGGCGGTCTTGAGATAAAAAGACAAAAATTGCAAGAAGAAAAAAGAAAAACAAAATGAAAGTAATTCGCTTTTGGATCCTTAGCAGCTCATTCATATTTGTTTTTATTTCAACTGCAGACAAAAGGTTTTATTTTTACTTTAAAGGTCACCCAGGGTGATGGTTATTGTTTTGGCAGCAATTTAAATACATGATGGCTGCAACGTAATGTTGTCATAAAAGAATGTGGCATTATAGGGCACTACACAAATCCTTTCATATGGTATGGATTTCTTTCATTCAGATAAGCTTCCACATAAAAATTCTTAATAAATTTTAATATGAATTTGGGGAATTTAATAAACAATATTTTGGTTTTATTTTCCGTTTTTGTTTTTTTTTAATACTGCCACACTGATTCCATGAATGAGTTCTAACAATTCATTCTCAACATCACAGAATCTTAATGGTGGACTCGATATGATCCCAAATATATTTTAAGTCTAGAGTGGAGGTATTACCATATATTCTGGTGAATGACTTCCCTTCTGCTTTAATTTTTCAACAAAAGTTTAAATTGTTTTAAATCCCATCGGTTTGAGAAGTGCCCTTACTTCCCCTTAAGCATCTCTCTAGTTGAGTATACCTTTTCAAATATCTATTTCCACTGCATCAGCGTCTTAAAAGCATGCCTCCTCGAAATATCATCTGCTTCAATTCTCACATAACTTGGGATCCAGCAGAGGAGAGCTCTGCATTTCCTACTCATCTCTCCTCATCATCTTTTCTTGTAACATTGCAATGTCTAGTCGTTTCTATTTTCTATTGAAGTTGAATACAGCACATCCTTCGATGGCATAGACTAACGGTCAGAACCTTCTCTTTTAAAGGAATGAAGAGCTTTAAAGGAATTCAATTTTATTACTGAGTCTCACTCCGTAACATCTCCCAAAGTCATAGATCCCGCTGGTTCTGTCATGTGGACAGTTATGATGAGAGTTGTCAGTCTTTCAATTCATAGGGTCACGAGATCTTCTAATGAATTTTATGTTAGACTTGTCTTCCATTATCCTTTACTCTCCACTACTTTATGCGGCGAATATAAATCCAACGAAGATTACAGCGATGCTGTAAGACAAGTTTTCATTGCCCCTGTTTTACCAACACATGCTGGTTTTTGCTTCGTTGCAAACTCTATTTAAGGTTTTTAACACCCACATACATACATAATTGGCCATTACAACCCTTCAGTCAGGATTACGACCTAGCTTCTCACACCACTTATGTTGTGTGCGTTAATTTTATACATGAGTGGCGGGACCTACAGTTTAAAGTCGACTCCGAACGACAGATTTTTGAGAAGCTTTTCATGGCAATTTTTACTCTCAGAGTCTTTGCCAGAAATCTGCTGAGAGGAAGTCGCCGAAGAAATATTTTTCGTTTTGATGTCTGACCTGGGATACGAACCCGGGCCTTTCGTCTAATAAGCCAACACACTACCCACTAGACCACGGCGACTTCCAACACCCATCCAATCATTTTCAATTCTATTTATTGAAGGACAAACAAATCTTAAGCCTTTATGAGTATTTAAAGACTTGTAATAGCCTAGTAGGTAGTGCGCTAGCTTATTAGAAGTGGGGCCTCGGTTCAAACCCCAGCGCAAACATGACCAACTAAACGAAATATGAAACAAAATATTTCTACGACGACTCTCTGCAGATTTCTGGAAAAAACTCTGAGAGTAAATAAGAATTGCCATGAAAAAGTCCCAAAAAGTCAGTCGTTCGGAGTCGACTTTAAACACACACACAACATAAGTGTTGTGAGAAAATACGTCTTAATCCTGACTGAATGGTTGTAATGACCAATTCTGTGTGTATGTAAAGCATCGTTGAACGAAATAATCCTTTCTCATAATACGATTTAATTTATTTGCAGTTGACTTTGGTAAGTTGGGTAAAAAGTTGGCTTATCAGATCAGTATTCTTGGAAAACATCTAAAAAGGACTGCAAGAACAGATTTCTCTACCCTAGTGCTACATTAATTCCATCCACTAATACGCTGAACTTGGCGGAGATAGCTAGTGTAACTTTAAAAAACGTTAAAATTGAAAAGTGCTGCACAGTAATTTATAATTGACAGTTTATATGACGTATTATTAAAGAGAAAAAACTTCGTTTTCTTGGACAGCCACTTTGAAATTCCCAATTCTGGTTGGCAGCATATTGTTATAAGCACGTAATTGCGGTAATTTAGGCTTTCCTGTGCACTTTTTGTTGAATGTTTTGTTGTTTTTTTTTTTTGTGTTAAGATTCTTAGCATTTCAGAATAATTTTTAATGGCCATAATTAGGCATAAACTTTGTGTGAAATTGCATCAAATTTACACAATTTTTTCGACGATTTCTTTCACTCTCCTGCTTATTTTTTAATGCTACTACATAACATAACACGACGATGGTTTCAAAAGTATGTGGTATGCAACAATTTTAATTTGAGTTTCGTGTTATTGTTAGTGGCACTAGATTATTTTGCATCGTCATCATATTTAAAACCATTTACGCTAAATACTGTTGAGTTCCTTTTTATAATGACTGGTGTACATACAGGACAGGATATGGGGGATGGAGTCGTTTTTTTTTGTGTTATTGTGTTATGGCCACCTGTTTATTGTTGCATGTTGCTAATCAACCGGAATGTTTGAGTATGGCTTGCTATCGTTGCCTGAAATCAGTAGAAAAACAGAAAAAATATGAGCAACAAGAAAAAAATTCGCTTTTTTTTTGTTGAAAGAACTTTCAAAAGCTTGTTAAAGAAAAACATTGTTAAAGTGAATTCAAAATGGAGAAAAATCATAAAAGAAACTGGCCAACAACAATGCAAAAATAAGAAAAAACCTGAAGAATAAGCAGAAATGTAGAAGAAGAAAAAAAAAAGGAAAAAAAGTTCAAAGAATTAAAAGTTAAAATCCAGCGGAAGTTGTATGAAACAAGTTGCAATTTTCAATTATTATGCTACATTATATTCTTGTTCTTGTTCTTATTCTTGTTCTTACTCTTATTAACAACAAGTACTTTCAACACTTGCAACACAACAAAATAAAACCCGAGTGAAAAACAGAAAACTTTCAACATTTTTCATGGACACTTTAACGTGTTTTTCTTTAAGTAGAGTGGTTTTTCTTTTTTTATTTTTTACTAAAAAAAAAAGGACGAAACGTAAAAATAAAAATAGAAAATTAAAAGGATAATATTGTTACGATATACATCAAGTTGTGTTCTTACATTGTTCCTATTATTATTGTTTTTTTGATTTTGTTTTTGTTTTTTTGTGCTGGTCAAACATTTGAAACTTAAAAGTTCGTTAACAGTTATTAGCTCTCTCTCTCTCTCTCTCTCTCTACAACACATCCTTCCTCTTAGGCTCTTGTTTTTTGCTTTATGTTGCATGCAATCTCAAAATTGGTGGCCAGATTAGAAAAGGCAAAATAATAACCGACTTTCAGATTAAAAATGTATTTTTCTTATCGCTTAAAACGAGAAAGAAATTCAAATATTTTGTTATGAATGAAGTTAATCGACGTTTTTCTTATTAAAATTAAAAAGAATTCTTAGTTCACGAACTCTAATCCATAGATCAGCAGTGAAACGTTTTTACACTACTCACAAGCACTCATGAAATTTTGAATTTGAAAGTGAGTCAACAATATTGAAATTTAACTACCTTCTCTGATTCATTCATACTCACTACAACGTGGACTTATATGCACAGATTGCAACCTGTGTATGCGTACAATGTTGACATCAAACTCATACCATTCGAAATATGTTTGATTTATAAGCCTACTCATTTAGATTTATAACTTTAGAAAAATACTTCGAGTGACTCGACGCCATAAGCTAAAAAGACGGAGCACCAAGCAGAGCAAACACACAATCTTCCAGTGAGTATTTCAGTGTTCATAAGCGAATCATACTTATTTTGGAAAGTCGAAATCAATAACATCAAACACGCATGATGTTTAGTATGAATATGATGAGTAGTACTTTAAACTTTGAAGACAAATAAGTAAGAATGCGTATAAGTATCAGAAATTATGAATATGATTCGATTCTACTCATGTTTTTGAATACTCATTGCTGATCTCTAGCTCAAAACTGAAAACTCAAAATATGATAAAATATTTCTTCGACGATATCCTCTCAGCATATTTCTGGCAAAAACTCTGAGAGCTTCTCAAAAGTCTGTCGTTCCTTGTGGACTTTAAACTGTAGTTGCCGCCATTCATGTATAAAATTAACACACCCAACACAAGTGGTGTGAGAAACTAGGTTATAATCCTGACTGAAGTGTTGTAATGACCAATTACGTGTGTATGTATGTTATGTAGGTATGCAAATGCAGTTCAGATCTGTGTTTTTACTTTCATACGGAAGCTGCATTGACAGTTATGTAGTAGGTAAATGGAAATAATTTGAATTTTATAAAAACAAAATTATATAAAGACCGAGAGAGAGAGAGAGTGTGAAAGAGAGTAAATGAGAGTCAATTGTCACGTTGTATCGAAATTTATTTCTTTGGTGACAGCTTTTCATTTCATTGAGTATCAAATGAAAGTTGAATAGAAGAAATCAAGAAAAAAAAGTATAAAATGAAATACGAAACTATTATTTCTCATTTTAATATTAATTTCATTTCATTTGTATTCAACATGTCTCTTAAAGTTTCTTGTATACGTCTTCCGTACTTCACTGTTTTTAATTCAATTCAACTGCCCATTCAATTTTCTGTGAAATAAACGGAAAGATGTGATGAGATGTAAATGAGACGCGATTTTCTCATCAAAATTAATTTTTTTTTTTGCTTTCGTGGATCTAGCTATGAACTGTTAAAAACCAGACTCCTGGTATGCGTCAAGTATTCAAATTCTTGTCAATATTTTATTTCAATCTCACTTTCTCATTCTCATTCTGTTTTACCACTACAAATAGTAATTCGTCTTTTATCATAATCATCAGTTGGCTGATTGTGTCTGTCTGTCGTCATTATCTGTTTTCCTTTTTGTCGTCTATTACTGTGTGTAATATAGCGCGTATGCGTTTAAACATGTCTAAGAGACTAAAATGCATGTAAACATCACAGTTTTCCCGTGAAAACTATTTTATATTCGTTGTATTACTTCATACTATTGTGGTGGCAAACAATCATTCGTTGTTAATGATTTTAGCCATTTGCTAGAACAATCGCTATTCACAGTGACAGTGAGAAGAACAATTTACTTTCGTCTGAAGAGCATTAATGCTCTCGACTGTGGAATACAGTTGAGATTTTTTGACTTGATTAAGTCTGATTCGGCGAATAAGGATCTGAGGATCTAAATATTTAATTTTTTTATTTTTATTATTAGACGGTTGCAAATCTCTCATATGCCGCGAAAAGAGAACAGCAAGTAAAGTTACCAGCAATACTTAATTGATGAAATTTCTTGCTTAAAATTTCTTAAAACATTTGATGTGAGTTAAATATTTCTATCACTTTTGACGAGCAATTTTTGTTTTTGACTGTCTTGAGCAGTTTTAACAATGCTGTCACTGATTAATTCCGGTGGAAATGGTGAGTGAACCGCGATTGTGTACGATAACAAATACTAACCAGTGAACAGGTCGTAGTAGTTTAGTTAAAGAGTAATTGGTATTGTGTTGCTTTACTAAACGAGAGGTCATGAGTTCAAACCACAACTTTGACATGCCGAACACAATACAAAAAAATATTTCTCTGAGCAGTCTTCTGGCAAAAGCTATGATAGTAAAAAAAAAAATGCCATAAAAAGTGCCTCAAATATGCAGTTCGTAGACGACATTAAACTGTAGGTTCTGCTACTCATGAATAAAATAACACACACATCATGAATGATTTAATCCTCAGAAAAAGGTTGGTAAGCCCAAGTAAGAAAGAGTAGGTCGATGGAAGGAATTATTTCAGATTTTTTTTCTGATGATGTGTTGGTTACATGCCAATTGCCAAGAAAAGTTTCTCAAAAATCTGTCTAAGTAGTGTGGGAATCTAGGTTGTAATCCTCGCTAAAGGGTTGTTCTCATTAATTCTGTATTTAAGTAAGATTAGCTGGATGGAACCAATTATTTTAGATTTTTTCAATGTGTTGCTCACAAATGGCGAAGAACTGTACTGTTATTACGTCAATACAGTAAAAAATCCGAACTTATTTTCTATCGACCTTGGCGTGTCATTGTTTTGCCCTGGTACTTCAAAGATGATGATTAGACTTTCCCGTTTCGACTTTATATTTTGGTACTTTTCATATGTCCTTTCTTGTAATTTAAGATCATCACTGTCTCAAAATTTAAAAACAGTTTGGAAAAATTTCAAATTGACTGCCACGCAAGCTTAAAGGACCACTAACCTTTATTTGTGTACTCAATGGTTTACAAGTTTTTGATATGCTAAATCGTCCATAGCTGAGTTCATTCGACTTCTTCGACTTCTAAGGTTTCTTGAGCATACTTGATACTGTCATCCGCTGTAAAGGTGGATACTTACTTAATTTACTGGTGAGCTTAAGTTTTAAGTAAGAAAAGAAAAATTAACAAAACATTTGAAGACTTCTACTAAACAGGGAAAATTATTTCTATTACTAATGCAAGAGTATGAATGATGAATGAGAACGATTTTCTTTCAGTGTATCCATTCGCTTGATATCATCAACACCAAATAGTCATAGTCCATTGATGTGTCGGTTGGTAAAAGCGCGTGTTTTTATTTCTTTTGCTTTGCTTTGGGGGAACTGCTGGTATGCCGGTGTCATTGGAGTGGTCAAGAACCGAAAATGGTTTCGTTGGCATTTTATTTCAATTATCATCTCTTTTATATTTTCTTGCTTTTTATTATTGAAAAATAAAATAAAAATAAAACACAAAACATTTCTTTCCATTACCAAAAAAAAAAAAAAACAAAATGTAGCAGTTCTACCCTCTCATGCGTTTATTTCGTAATTTTGGTAGTAAACCAAGAAATAAACAGAAAGAGAAAAATAAACTTTAAGCAGATTAGTTGGTTGTGATTATTACTTAAATAATTTTATTTATTCTCGTTTATTTGATTAAAATTGTGAATTTAAAGGGGATTTTGGGCAACCATAAGGATGTCTCTTTAAAAAATCATTTATTTGTACACTCAAATGGGGAAACACTTTAATGTGTGACAGAGTCAATGCTAATGCTAATGCTAATGTTTTGCAGGGATTAAATCTCCAAGTTCATTAAGTAAATGTGGTGTGTGTCTTGAATATGTGTGTACGCTGCCCTTGAGTCACATTCGAAATCCAGAAAACAATAATTCAAATGCCTTTTTATCTAAAAGGGGTTTTTATCAGTAGACCGTAATAGCAAACCAAAAATAGAAAGAAAAAGGAAAACAAAATAGAACTTCATTATAGAAATACAGAATAAAGAATAAGAGAATGAATAAAATGCGAAATGAATGGAGAAGAATGGAAAAGAATGAAATTATCTATTTAAGGCAGTTTTTAGTTTTTTTTTAAGCGATTAATCCCTTAAGAATTGTCTCATCATTTATTATTATTGACTGTCGTCGCAGCCAAACAAAGTAAAAAAAAAACAACAACAACAACAACAAAAAACCACTAAGTTTACTTATATGATAATGCTTATGTGCATGTGTCCGTGTGTGTGTGTGTGTGTTTAAGAAAAAAAGACGGACTGTGTTATTAGGTTAACAGTTTATCAATGAATGCCAGCCATACAGTCAGTCAGTCAGTCACTTGAATATCAAAAATTTTACAAAAACAACACAACATAAGGACACACAACACAATATTAGAAAGATTCAAGCCGTACAAACTACAACCATAAAACCATTTCTGTCTCAGCAAGTAAATCACGATTGCCTTTAAGAGTTGTGTGTGTGTGTGTGTGCGGTGTTACAGCAGAGCAAGTGTTCTTACACAGCAAGAGCAAGCTGTACTGTTAAATTTGTTTCTTTTAAATTGTTTCATTACCGTTATTATCTCTCTAATACTGGGTTTAGTTTAATAACAGCACATGCCCACTTTCGCTATGACATTTTGGCGCCAACTTGTTGTTGTAGAATGCCTCTCAATTGCTGAATTGAATTTCCATTTTCTGTTAAAAAAAAACTGGAGGCGGTATGTTTTGGCATTTAACTATGTTAACTATGCCATGTTATTGCTACTGTTAAAGCTTTAAGTGGCTAAGAACTGTTACCATCATCATCATTGTCCTCGTGTACGATTATGTTGTTCGTTTTTCAATGTCTTCACAAACGATTAACGAACGCATCCTTTTTATTCTGCCCGTTATATTGTTATTCTTACTGTTGTTGTATTGTTTTTGTTATTGTACATAGTGTTGTTGTGTTGGTTGCCAGTCTATGTCTGTGATTTCAATGTGTTTTGTATTCGTTTTCTTTAATATTTTCTGTTAAAGCATCCTGTAATTGTGTATGTGTGAGTGACTGTGTGTGTGTTTTTAAACATTGACTGTATTTGTGTTTGGCACAAGACATTTTCTGGTGTTGCAGGCCAAAGTTTAGTGTTGTTTTAGCCGCGTACGAATCTAGTTACTCTAAAGGACAAACAAGTCAATAATAAAATAAAATTGACTTAAAAAATTAATTAAAAAAAAAAACAAAACAAAAAACAAAAAAAAAATTATATTTTAATTCAAAAGGAAAAGGGGAAACATAAATCGCTTAACAAAATATAGTTAAAAAAAAAAAAAATAAAATAAAAATATTGTAACCGTCGGTATTAATTTTAAAATAAATCAAAGAAATTATTGAATATCAATTATTTTATCAATTAAAACTTAATTTTACAATTCGAAAAAAAAAACAACCAGAAGAAATACTTAAAAAATAATTTTTCTTTGTTAAAATTAAATAAAAGTGTCATTTAAACAAAATTAAAAAAAAAAAATAAAAAGGAAAAAAAAATAATTTTTTATGTTTAAATATTCAACAAGTCCGTCAATGATTCTATTGAAATTAATTTTAAAAATACCAATCAATCTATAGAAAATCATTTGGCTTACAAATCTAATTCCAAATAAATTAAAGTGAGTGCTAAAATAAAAAGAATCTTCTAATAAAGTTTTAAGATTTTTAAAAATTCCAATCAAAACAAAAAAATTAATTTTAATGACGAAATTTTATGCCTAGACAAAAAATCGGATTACAAATCAGCAAATCTTCAAACAGGCAATCATTAAGCTTTTATTGAAGAATTATTATTGGCTGGATGCTTAACGAAAACCGTGTAAGTTTTGTGTAATATTTACACGAAGAGTATAACAAAATATGTGCGTTTACAAAACGTTAGAAAATTATTTTATAAATCATACTCTGTGTATAGCCATGATGATTTGTGATGAATCCTAGAGAAAATTTTTAATTTTTCTTTTCCAAAGTAATTTTTCCTTTATTTTAATATTTAAATTACTTACTTTCAAAGTCCGCAGGACAAGTTTTATATACAAATTTTAATTTTCAAATGATTTTTCATAGAAATGCCCATGAAATATCAAAGGTCAGCGCCTAAAGCGTATTTATTTTGTTTGTTTGTTTTTTGGATACAAAACTGAAATCAAAAAACATGATTTTACTATGTTATGTATAACTGTGTGTTGTGAGCGTTAATTTTATATTTGAATGGCAGAACCTACAGTTTAAAGTCGTCTCAGGAAAATCTGCTAAGAGGAAGTCACCGAAGAAATATTTTTCAAATTTTCGTTTTAATGTCTGTCTTGGAGTTTAAACCGTGGCCAACACACTACCTATTAACCTATGCCGACTTTAAGGCTACAAACTGGAATCAAAAAATACGTTTAAATTTCATAAGTATGGTTCCATATTGTAATTTGTTATTGCATTAGAATTATTCGAGAGGGTTTAGGTTAGGTTAGGTTAGATGACAGGTACAGTACTCGGTGGTCGAATTGACACATTGTACAATTTCCTAGCTTCTCACACCACTTATGTTGTGTGTCGACTCCGAACGACACATTTTTTGAGAAGCATTTCATGGCAATTTTTACTCTCAGAGTTTTTGGCAGAAATCTGCTAAGAGGAAGTCGCCGAAAAAGTATTTTCATATTTTTCGAGAGGGGTTTATATGCTGCCTTTATATTTTCAATCATTCCCAGCGAACGGTAATTTTTACGTCACAAAACATCTCATATTTGGCGTTCAGAACTGTTTATAATTCCGCCGAAAATGTATGGAATACAATAAGCTTTGTGTGCTAAAATTTCTCTTTTGAGATGTCAATGTATTTTGTTGTCCTATCGAGGAAATCAAGTAGAGAGTGTGAGTCACCATATGTTGAAGCCGATTGCTTTTGTAGACTTTGTTACTTGTACTTACGCTTGAAATCTAAATAATCAAGGTATTGATATACGTATTATAAAACCATAATCATGTTCCCTGCTTATCGGAAAATACAAAATTTACAAATTTCCCAGTCAACATTAAAATATCTTAACACAATTGCCACAAGTGCCATTTTACAATCAGGACACTGCAGGTCTTTACCAGCTACAACAGTGACTTGCGAAAAAAGGCCTTTGATTTTCTAATATCCAGCTCCTTTGAATTTGAATAATTCAAATTCTTAGGATAATTTATATCCCATAAGAGATTAATTCTGTTAAGTCAGGTCGAAGACAATGAATGGTAAGCGGCTTAAAAGTTTCTCAATCTTGTTTTCTATATTTTTTACTTTTGAGAACCATCAAATGGTTGTGAAAAGATTTTCAATTTATTCATTGTTTTACACTCTCTTGGAAGTTTTTTTTTCTTTTAATTCCTCGCAAGATATTTGCGAATAAATTTAGTATTTTTCACCTTAACATTCGCTTCTAAACGGTGTTATCACGAGTCGAGTTTAGTGTTAATGGATGAATTCAGCATATGGGTTAATGTGTTGACTGAAATATGATTTTGATTAGGATATTCTGATAAAAACTATGCCTTTTCGAAACAAGGACATGCTTTATGACAAAACGTAGAAGAAATCCTTTCCGTTAATTTCGTTTAAATTAATATAGTAGAGCCTCCAGTTAAAAATTTCAGTGTTTCAATTGAGTTTATTTGCATTTCATTGAGGTAAAAATTTCAATTAATTTAATTTTTTTTTGTTTTTGGTCAGCTAATCATTATTGTAAGGATGACAGTGAGCATATTGTTATGAAAATGTTAAATTTAGATAGTGGTGTTTTGCTTTTACAACGCTTAATATTAAAATTATAAACAAAAGCTACACAAACAAAACAATGCAGTAAACAAGCCTATTTACAAATTATCGTACTGCTTAATACAACAACAAACACCAGCATAACAAACAATGGTAAAGAAGTAAACAAAAATATACCAACAACACTACCATAATAAACATAAACAATGATGTTTACATTTATAGAGATTTCGTGAAGGCGAAATCATGTACATTCAACTTCAAGAACATTCATCAGACTGTCTACCCTGCCATATAAAAGGAGGCAAGGCAAAGCAGGCCACTGAGTCAGTAAGAGCTCAGTCGGTCTTGTGTGTAGATCCAGTGTGTTTAAGAGAGTAATAGTGGTTTAAACTTCTGGATGCATCTGTCGCATAATTGTCTAGTAAATGTTATCGTTTATATAAAGGGTATAAACAGATAGCATACAAAGCAATTGTTGTTGTTTACATCAAGTTGTGAACAGTGGCACACAGAATTGTACGAATAATAAAGGATTTTAATTAAAACTAAACACAAATTTATTTTTATTTTATTTTCAATCTACGACCTCATATTTTAAACGTTTTTTAAAAGGTAAAAACGTAACAATATGTTGGTAACACAGGCTCTCTCTGACATATTGATCACATTGATTAACTTCAAGTCATGATTGATGAAAATATTTTGGAAAATATATAGAAAGACTCTCCATCCAGCCAAACAGTGTAAAATATTACTGGAATCTTCGCAAATGCAAAATAATTTTTCTTTTTAAAATGAAAGAATTTTTCATCTTACACGCTGTTTTTCCTTTGGCCATTTTGTCGCCATTAAATGCAAAAATTAATTTCCGTTTTGGAATCAAAAACATTTTAAGTGCTTCTCTTAAAAATCTTAATCTTCTTTTAATGAAAATTAAAAACCGTCATTAAATGTCTTTTTTTTTTTGTTGTTTTTCTATTTTAACGTCACTACAAATTGGTTGTCCGCTGAGTAAGGAAATTTAAAATTTTGTTTTTTGTTTTGAGAAGCTGTCTTCATAATTTTTGTCGTTTGTTTGTTATTGATGAAGTGTTTATTAGAGAGACGAAAACAAATTGCTTCCAAAAGTGTCTTGCCTAAATACCAGGATAAATTTTTACGAAAACTATAATTGAGGAAATTTCCTTTAAGCAACCAAAACTGTGTTTGTTTTAGAAATATGTTTGTCTGTGTCTCGGTGTGTGTGTTCATGTTAGAGACAACAAAAGCAATTGTGGTAATAAATTAAATACTCAAAGGCCACAAAAACTGTAACATGAGAGCACTGTGACATAAGGAATGCTTATGACGCTGAGAGAAGCCAAGAGAACCAACCAAGCAAGGAGTTTCTTAAAAATGCTCGTGTACATGCAACGTTAAAGTAATCCTGCCACAAAAGTTTCTTTTTCATCAGCATTACGGTACATTTAATTTTTTCTCTCTCTTTCCGGTTTATAGTGCAGCATTACCAACGTCTCTGTCGGTTTTATATCGCATTGCTTTTATAAAGTCCATGTGACACTGAGAGTAGCAATGAAATGGTTTTTCTTGTGTTGAGTTTTTCTTTTCTGTTGGCAACATAAATTGCGAAAGTTAATGTTAATTATTATGACGACAATGACTTTAAAATTATATTATGTTGCACATGAAATAATTGAAATTCTGATAGTTTATTTGGCTGTAGCATTCAATTTTCTTTTTTTTTTGTTACTGGCTGATAAAGGGGTTTTCTGGTTTTGTTTCTTAAGCTCTTAATGCAAGTCATATAAATGTGTTGTTGCAATTTTTAAGTATTAGATGTCGAATTTGCATCATTTGTGCTCATTATTTTTCATTATCTAAACTGTAAAGTTTTTAGTTTTCACATTTCACTACTAAGCTTACTTACATAGCCTCATCAGATACATACTTTTACCAGAGATCAGAAATGTATCAGTTTTTCACTACTCATAAGCACTCATGAAATTTTGAATACAAGCGAGTTAACAATATTGAAACTTAACTATGTCCTCTGATTCATTCTCTACTCACTACAATGTTGATTTAGAAGTACAGATTGCAATGAGTATGCGGACAACGGTGACATCAAACTCATACCATTCGAAATATGTTTGATTCATAATCCTATGCATTTAGATTCACACTTATTTTGTGCTTCGTGTATATGTTGAGTTGTGGAGAATCGAAATCTACAAGAACATCCTAAATGTTGTTAAGTATGAGTATGATGAGTACTTCAAACTTTGAGTGTGAGTAGATATTAAAATAAATATGAATGCTTATAATTATCCGAAGTTATGAGGGTAAGATTCGATTCTACTCATAATTTTGAATACTCATTGCTGATCTCTGGTGAACACTGGCTCATTATTAAGAGTTCAAATGTGTGCAAACTTCAGTTTGTGCCCTTACTAAGATTGTATTTGAAGTTTTCATTATCTGCTTCGAAACTGTTCTTCTGATAAGAATTATTACAAGCACGCATATTACTTGATTACATGTACAAAACAGTGGCTAGTTTGATAATTAACTAAAAGAAAACACCAAACCAAGCAAAACGTAGCATGAAAATCTTTTTAACTGAAATGAATTTTCATTTCCTATGAATGTAGCTACCGAAATATGTAACGAAAACAATTTTTTTTTATTATAAATTTATGCTAAAGAAACTGTCTCTTCCAAAACTAAAAAAGTTTTTCAGCTTTTTGTTGCTGGCGAAAATATATAAGAAAATTGATAATCCAGCCAAAGGATAAAAGAAACTCAACCCAAATAATGAAAGAAACTTACACATGTGCACACATACACACTGCATGCATTCAATGTGAAAAATGAACGACTTTTATTCAAATAATCCACTGCTTTTCAGAGGAAGACAAAAAAAAAAAAGAAAAGAATCGTACAAGATTGAAGGTCCTTTCGTTTTGCATAAGAAAAATACATGCAAGTAGTCGCAAGAAAATCAACACTTGGTGAAGTGAGTTTACAAGAGAGAGAGGGAAAGAGTGAGAGAGTGAGTTGCCTTATGCCAAATAAAGAAGAATTTGCATGAACATCATCGTTATCACTAGTTGTAGTCGTTAGTATCAAAGCGATGAATGTCTACTGCTGACTAATGATCGTTAGATTTAGCCATTCAGTTTGCCAGCCGCGAATTCATTCATTTAGTTGGCATTATTGGCTTTGGATAACAGAATAAATGAGATAATGTGGTGTGTCATACTGAAGCATGTAATTCATTTCAATAATGCCTTTCAAAATTTTATAGATTTTTCTGAAGGAAAAGCAAGCATTTAAGATTTTAATTTTTGTAATTAATTTTTTAAAACTGTACGCGCTATTTGGAGTTTCCTCTTCAAATACAAACCAAACACATATTTTTTAGTTAAATACGGTTTTCTGGGAGGCAAGTTATACATTCCTTATGTAAACAATACATCCTCAGTAGTCCTACCATCATCAATGGGGAAAGAATGTTTCATCTTCAAAGCATATACAACGCCGTCTCAAAATATTCATTAAACGTTAATATGTACAAGGAAAGTGTAATGATTTCACGTCATACGCAAATATTATTCTGAGTTCATTCCCATTTAAATTAAATTTTTTTTCAGCAAAACTATTCCTCACATTTCGAATGAAAATAGAACTTCCCTCGTAATAGTTGGCTTTTAATTTTTGCAACAAATGTAAAGCCAAGATTTAAACTCTTAGGAGCTTAGTTAATGTAAATACCCCTCAATTTAGTTATTGATCTTGTTTAAATTAACACGAATAGTTTTGTTTCCTATACCGAACAGTAACGCATTCGTTCGAGTACAATCACAAAAAAAAAGATAAAGAAAACATCTTAAATTTTTTTTTTTAAATTAAAAAACGCGGGAACTTATTTACCGGATTTTTTTTTTTAAATGAGCCTTACCAAACTCCAGGTTCACCGCTACTTTTCTCCCGTTTTGATTCAAAAAAGTTTAGAAGTAGTCGCTATATTCTAATAGGCAGTGTGTTGGCTCATTAGATGACTCAACAGATCTTTGGCAAAAACTCTGAGAGTAAAATTAAAAATTCTCATGAAAATCTTTTCAAAAATTTGTCGATCGGAATTAATTTCAAAGTATAGGTCCCACCACTCATAAATAAAATTAACACGTACAACATAAGCAGCGCGAGAAGCTACGTTGCAATCCTGACTAAAACTTTGTAATAACCAATTAAATGAGTAAAATGAATTGGGTGCGTATTATTGCCCTTATTGTTTTTCTATGCAACGATAGATAATAATCATACTGGGCACCAAGTACAAAAAAATTTCGAAAAATTTGAGAAGGAAGAAATGAAATGTCAATTTGAAAGTATTTTATTGTAGTCCAGAGTCCTATAATACGTAGTTTTGTTTCTATAGTTTCTTAAGTTTCACGATAGTTACCCTAATTTATTTCAATTATTTTAGCAATTTATTCACTGTTTTTATTATTATTTTTTTTTTTCTTTTTTTTCTGGAACTCGATCATTTCCTTGGTGACTGCTTCTTAATCAGTTTCACTAATGTTTGCAAATCTTGAGTAACTAAATATTCGAATCTGACTGTTGTTATGTTTACTTTGTTCATATATTTTCAGTTTTAGAATAATTTGCTTTTTTTTTGTTTTCTTGAAAATCCTTTATAAACGGCAAGAACAGTAATAACTACTGTTACACTTGGCATCTTAATATGGGGAATAAGTTAGAAATCTGGCATGATTTTCAAATTTGTTGTATGTAAAGAAATTACAGAAAACCATAAATATGAAATTCAATTCAATTTAAACAAATACATACAAAAGTCCATGTGAATGAGAGCGAGAGTGAGAGAGAATACAAAATTAAAGGCAACAAATAAAAAATTCAAATGAAATTCGTTGTGAAAAGACGAAAGTAAAGATTAAAACTCATAAATTAAACGCATATTTAAATATACACACATTCATACACGTACTATGCAATACACTCATACATATACGTTACATATACGATGTAAAACAAAAAGAAAAATGTTCAGGAGAAGCAACAAAGTCAAAATGTGGAAGAGAAATGTTACTCATACGCCTCCATCGTACATGAATGTGTACAAAATAAACAAACAAACATACGCACGCGAGCGAACATGTTTCAATTGCAATGAACGAAATTGTTGTCGGTAGGCTGAACTGAACACGGTCGGGTAGTTGGCAAACAAGTTACAGAGTGTGTGATTACGTATGGAAGTGTGCATGGCAGTATGTGTGCGAGCGGTTGTATTATCGTGCCTGTTTACAGTAACAACAGGCTAATGTTGCAAAGAGAGAAAGCAAACTGAAGTAATGCAAACGAAATAACTGAAGAAAATAGAAAAAAAACAAGAAGCTGAAATAAAATGAAAAATAAAAATACATTAAAATGAACAAAATATAAAACAAAAACAAAAGCAAAAACAATTGAAACAAAAGAGAAAGAAAGTATTAAAAAAAAAACTTGTACACAAAGAATAAAATGAACAGAAACGTATATGCGTGTGTGGTTGTGTGTATATATACCACATGGATGAATGCCTAAGTGTTCATGTGTATTGTATTTGATTATAATTATCCTTGAACTTGAAGGCATTTGCCATTCTACGCCTGCCACACATGGGAATGCGTTCGTGTGTGTGTGTGTGTGTGTGATTTCATATGTAACTTTCCTTTCTAACTCCGATTTACTCCAAAAAAAAGAAAAAAAAAAACCAAAAATATTATGAAAATAAAAATGCCTACCACATGCAAAATGTGGAAAAAAACAAAAGAAAATAAAAATATTCAGAAAAGGAGTTTCTACCACTTTAGGATTTATTTGCATCCCTCTTTCTATTATTTGTTTCTTCTTTCTTTCGTTTTTTCTTTGTGTCATTCATTATTCATTTTGGCAATCGTGTGAAGAGAGCGCCAATGCTCAAGAGTGCAACATTTCATTTCTGCTGACTTAGTTCCTCTTCCCAAAAAATGCAAATTGTTTTCAAATATTTTTTTTTTTTGTTGTTTTTACAAGAAACGCTTTGTTAAATTAAATTTTTAAATCGTATTTAACGTTCAAGGTTACAATTTCCAACAAAAATAAAAAATAATTTTCGTAAAGAAGGAGTTTTAGAATAAATGTTTGCAATTGCAACAGAGCCACATCTACTACAACATCAGAATGTCATCTTAAAATCTGCTTGACTTTCCGTATTACGAATGTTTTTTAAAATGTATTGATTTTGTTAATAACACACACGGGTAATGTTTGGGTTTAATTTCAACAATAGTTTGACGCATGAATAACGGATCGAATTTGAGGCCTGTGATTTCAAGTATTTTTTATTCGACCATTGCTTCATAAATTGATGGATTTTTGTGGCTGCTCTACTGAAATTTAGTGCAAAGCAGGCATTTGACAGGTCTACATACCTTAAAAGTAAAGCTTATTATTTACCAATATTTTATGCCATATAAACTTGTTGCCAGGTCCACTTTATCAGAATGTATAAGAACATTTATTGATATGACATAGCCTGGCATTATTCTGTTTAAAGACAGTTATTCTCCTTGTGACAAAATCTTATCACTTTTATGAGCGTATATCTTTCAAATGCTCCAATTGCTGACAGTGTTGTAAATCCGAGTTAAAATTTTAGCTGTAGAAGAGCAGTTTATAGCAGATGATTTCCATCTAATCCAAGTATACAACGAACTACTTGCCTGAATGTTAAGTCTACTTTGATAGGCTATTTATGCTCACTTACTGTGATTTCATCAAACCTCAAACAAAATTTTTTTTCGGTGAAACTGGATTTCTTGAAATATAAGTTCATTAATTTTTTTTTTTACATTAACTAACACGCTATCCACGTATTTGCCGTAGTCTAGTAGGTACTTATTAGACTTATTAGACATGAGGCCACGGTTCAAACTCCAGGTCAGACAAAACAAATCAGTGATTAAAGTTTCTTGTAAAGTTTCTCTCAAATCTGTCGTTCGGAGTCAACTGTAAACTGTAGATCCTGTCGCTCATGTATGGAACTAACACACACAACATGAGTTGTGTGAGGGTCTAGATCGTAGTCCTGGCAAAAGAGTTGTCATAACCAATTATGTATGTATGTACGTATGGGATCCAACACACAGCGAAGTTATTGTTGTATTCAGCCTTAGTCAAGAAATTATGTTTACGTAATGTAGTATTCTACTGAGTTTTGTAATATTTTTCATTTATACAACATGGCGTAAAGATTTCTACAGTGTATGAATTATATTTGATGAATAATAATAATATAAAAAGTGTAAACCTGAAAAAAAAAAAAATATTACAGCATCCGCTGTTATGGGTCAGTCAGATCGACGACTAAATAAAAGAGCATAAGCAATGTATGTGAATTATCTCTGCACAATTTTGCTATGAAATGGTAATTTCTGATCTAAATTTAGCGTTCGAGACCACCTCCATTTTGAATCAATGTACTCTTAGTCTACAGTGCCCAAGGGTATCAATCGCAGATTATTTCGAAAAACTCTGATGCATGACACAGATCTTCCTAACAAATGTTACTAGTGCGTTGAAAGGTTCTGGCTCCATTACTGGCTTGGAAACTCCTCTCCTCGAAAGCTCTTCCACTTGGTAGTTGCCTATATTTTCCCTTCCTAATTATAAAAGAAGACGCCGTGGTCTAGTGGGTAGTGTGTTGGCTTATTAGACAAAAGGCTCAGGTCCGAATCCCAGGTCAGACATCAAAACGAAAAATATTTCTTTGGCGACTTCCTCTCAGCAGATTTCTGGCAAAGACTCTGAGAGTAAAAATTGCCATGAAAAGCTTCTCAAAAATCTGTCGTTCGGAGTCGACTTTAAAAACTGTAGGTCCCGCCACTCATGGATAAAATTAACGCACACAACATAAGTGGTGTGAGAAGCTAGGTCATAATCCTGACTGAAGGGTTGTAATTGCCAATTATGTATGTATGTATGAATAATAAAATGATAAACTCTGTTAGGTTCGAATTTGTTGGACTGTTACCGATATGATGTTAAACTTAACATAACTACTTTACATCGTAGTGCTTTTTAATATTTATTTCGAGTAAAGTTTTGCCAATAAAGAGTCTCTTTTTTAATGAAATTAAGTGTGTTCCATTGGTTTTATTACGCACTGGCATTTGGCTTAGAATATTTAGAAAAATATTTTATTGTATTGTGTTCACATTTAAATTTTTTTTTTTGGCATTCATGCCTTGCCAAAAACGTGTACAATTTAAATCAAGTGCCATCCGTATAAATTCATTCATTCGCTTGTAGCATGACGTTAGGACATTTTTTTAATTGAAATTTTAATTCCGTTGTCATCGTATGATTACAGTTGATAATGATGATATAATTTTCTTACACTTTTGTTTACCATTTGTAGGACTTTCAAAAGTGTTTCTAAATTAGCCGAAAAAATTACGAAGAAAAAATAATAAAATAAAACGAATCTATACAATATTAACATCGAAGATATAAAGTCATGAATGAATTCTGTTGACTAGTCTGTCTATTACATTTTTTGTTTTTTGGCTACTCATTTTACTTAGTAATGCTGGTTATTTCCTTCTTTAAAATAATCGGTTCGTAATTAAACAAATTAATGACGAAAACGACGATGACGATGAAGACGACAACAATTTCTTGGATTCCAAGAATTCTTAACAAACAATTCAGCCAATGACAGTTAAATTGGTCCAGTTTGGCTTATAAATCATATTAATTTAATCACACTTTATAAATCATTTTTGGCTTAAGAAAACAAATCAAATCAAAACAAATCCAAGAAAAAAAGAGAAGAGAATTCTTTTGAATAAATTGTTTATGCTTTTTGGTGTACGGAATAGAATTTTTAAAAACTGAAAACTTTTCTGCTTCACTTTCTTAACATTTTACAGAGAGGAGAGGTTAAGAGATAGGATACGATTTATATTTTTTGTTTTTGTGTTTTATTCTTAAGGATTATGGCATTAACAGCGGGTGTGTAACGACGACATCAAGGAGGTACTGTTAAGTAGGGGAAGGCATTTGAAAAAGTTTTCTTATTAAATAAAGCGGTTTCCACTTCAAATAACAATTCAAATCCTTGCTCACTGATGCTACTGTAGTAAAACTTTTGCTTCATCTTCGGTCTCAGTTACAGCAGCAAACAAATCTCACAGTACACCAGCACAGTACTTTAGCTGCCAAATGAATCGATCGACAAGAGTTAAGAGTTGCTTTAAGCCGAAACGATTGTGTTGGTTAACATCAAAACCGTAATCATTTTTTTAGGGTAAAAAGTTTTTTCTTACCCAACAGAAAAAGTTCTTTTTTAAAATAATTTTTTTTTGTTTTTTTATTTTTAAAAGAGTTTTATTTCTTGTTTTGTCGTGTTTGTTTAATTTTAACAGCCTTGTTTTCCTTTTGAATGATTTTAATTTAGTTGTACGCTCTTTTGTTGTATGTGGCATCATCAGGTTGATGGGTTTAAAAATCTTTCAATCGTTCACTCAATCATGGATTCATTGAACCAATCAATGTTTCTCCAGTTCTTTATTAAATTCCTGAAAAGAGGAAAAAACATTTCTAATAGGAAAGTGTATGTACATGTACATCTGTATGGATGTTTGGTATGTACGTATGTACAAAAGAATTTTAAATTTGTCTTTTAAATATAACAAGCCGAAGAAGAGGTAGAAGAGAAATTCCATTTTCAATTTCATTTTGCTTTTCTTAAACAACTTCAAACAAAATTTTGTTTCCTCAATGGCCAGGCCATTAATCATTCTTTAAATCCTGAAGCCTTGCATATTCCTTTGCCAAGATTTAATTTGTTTTGAAATCTTTTTAATTTCTTTCTTTATCAAAAAAAGTTTGAGAAAATATGTTGTTTTTTTTTGTGTAATTCAATTTACTTAAAATGTTGTGGTTAAAAACCTTCTTCTTGTTGAATGCAGCACTTTCATACGAAATTATTAAAAAAAAAAAATCACAATGTATGCCAAAGTATATGAAAATCCCTGAAGCATTCATTCATTCATTCTCATTCATCTCAGTGAATACAAAAATTTCATAATTTTTGGTTGCAAGCAAGCAAAAGTTTTCAAATAAATTGTGTGTCAATTATTTGGCTTCGTCAACAACATTTGGGAATTCTATGCACTTCGACAGAGTGCTGCAATGTTATGACGTCTTGATATTTTGTAGGAAAATGCGTTATTGTTGTTATTTTGTTTAATAAGAAAAAAAAAGTAATTTATGGTTTGCTTAAGAATATTATTTTAAATTGATTCTCGAATTCAACTAGAAGAATCATTTCTAGACGGTACATTAATTAAAGGAGGTACAGTCATACTATGACTAACCTAGTCAGTTCAGGGAAGGCCCACTGCAAATGGTAATATTGAATCTGAATTTGGAGCAAATACAACTTACGATAAATAAACGTTAGAATTCTGTTGACAATATACAAAATTATTCCTCTTTCGTATTGTTACATTTTTACCTTTTAAAATAGTTTAAAATATGACCTCGTAGTTTGCAAATAAAATAAAAAAAAATTATGTTTAGTTTTAATTAAAATACTTTATCATTCGCACAATTATGTGTGCCACTGTTCACAACTTGATGTAACAACAACAATTTGCTTATCTTTGTTATCTCTCTGTTTATACCTTTTTGCATAAACAATAACAATTACTACACAATTGTTCGACAGACCTTTATAACAGGGATCTACAAACCACGATTACTCTCTTCAAAAGCACTGGGTCTGCACACAAGACTGACTGAACTTTTACTGACTCAGTTGCTTGCTTTGCCTTGCCTTTTATATGACAAGGTAAACAGTCTGATGAATGTGCTTGAAGAGATGTCTATAACTGTAAACATCTTTGTTTCGTTACTGTTCTTTGCGTATTTTGTTTACATTTATTCCCAGAGAAGCCCAGTTCGTTTTTAAATCTTACATTTTCTAGTAAATTACCACAAAAGTAATTGCAATTCGGTATGGAAATTTCTTTTAAATTAAATTCTTTTTTAAGCTTTAAAGACAGAATATCTTCCTTGAATTTACATTGCATTTCTGAGTCAGGGTATGTACGTAAATATCTCTTCTTATGTTTGCTTAGCATTCAAATTGCATTTTCAATTAGAATAACCAAATATGAAAAATCCTTTAAAAATTACATGCAAATGTACGAATGTGTGATGATATTTTGTAGACATCATTTATCATTTAAAATACTTTTAATGGCCTTAATAAGTTTTCCATTAAATATGCTTTTTGTTGTTAACTTGGCTTATATTTAAAAATCTTTTTTGAATTTTTCCGGTTGATTTACAACATAGAGTGGTGGTGTGGTATGGTATCGTAAACCAATCCAACATTCTCTGTAGGCAACAATGCATAGATAGAAAGAAACAAAAACAATTTATTTATTCAAATGAATTCAGTCAGCCAGTCAGTCTGTCAGCTTGTATGCAACAATATTGACATTCTTGCAACGCCTGTTTACAGCTCAACTGCCACATAAAATTGCAAATATTTCTCAACAAAACTAAACAAATGTTGCAATTGCAATTGCAAAGTCCTCTTTAACAAAATAAAATAAAGGACAACCGAAGAATGTAAAATGAAAATAAAATTTAAAACTTTAACTTCATTTTAATAATAAGAAAAGACAGAGAAGGAAAAGAGAAAAACTAAACGTTTTTTTTTTGTATAAAATAGTAGACCACAGTAGTTGGTCCATATAGTGAGTGTTGTAATGGCAGCAGTTGTTGCAAATACAATTGGCTCATTGCAGTGAAAACAATTGAATACCAATAAAAAAAAAACTGGATCACCATCTACACAGAGTGAACGGGTAAAGAACATTAAAAGGCTTTTAGTCCCCTCCACTAATATTTCGTTGAACTAAATTGAAAATAGAAAAGCTCTTAAATGCGGTTCTCTAATAACGTTGGAACTAAAAATATCTAAAAAAAAAAAAACCAGCAAAAAAGCGAAACTTTTCTATTCCACAAGCAAATGTGGCAAAAGAATATCGGAACTTGCAACAAAACAAAATAAAACGAAACAAAAAATTCGGCTTTCAAAAGCCATGGCTCTAGCTGTCTCAATATTTAAATGACTTACAGTGGCATGCAACATATTGTGTCATATTGGATGGTGGAAAGTGGCATTTGTGGCAAATACATTGGCTATGTTTTAGCGACATAAACAAAAGAAAAAGTTAAATTATACATACGTATACATAATTGGCCATTACAGCCCTTCAGTCAGGATTACGACCTAGCTTCTCACACCACTTATGTTGTGTGCGTTAATTTTATACGTGAGTGGCGGGACCTACAGTTTAAAGTCAACTCCGAACGACAGATTTTTGAGAAGCTTTTTCATGGCAATCTTTACTCTGAGAGTCTTTGCCAGAAATCTGCTGAGAGGAAGTCGCCGAAGAAATATTTTTCATTTTGATGTGTGGCCTGGGATACGAACCCGGGCCTTTTGTCTAATAAGCCAACACACTACCCACTAGACCACGGCGACTTCAAAGTTAAATTATACCAGATTTTAAAAGGAAAACTCTTTTACAATTTTTTGTAATGATTTTCGTTACCGCTAAAGACCCCAGCGTGATTGGTTAATTCGATTTGAGATTGATTTTCGATATTTTTAAAATATTAGCACTTGAAGAAGCCGTTGTCTAGCTACGCCTCTTTGCATAAACCGAAATATGAAAAAATATTTTATCTACATCTTCCCCAAAACAATCTGTGGGAGTAAAATAAAATTGCCATGAAAAGTTTCTCATAAAATCTGTCGTTCGGAGTAGGTTTTAAACTGCAGGTCCCGCCACTTTTGGAAAAAATTAACATAAGTGGCATGAGAAACTAGGTCGTAATTCTAACTAAACGGTTGTTATGACCAATTATGTATGTATGTGATGTATTTACAAAATTCAAAGAATTTTCTCAAAAATCTTGATGACAATTGTTTCCCTTCTCCGGTATCCGAACTTGCAGTGCTTTGAAATGGTCTTTGAAATTTTATGAAGAGACCTGTTGGCAATATTCTCCGAAAGATAGAATACCATGTTAAATAGGTTGGCAGAGAAGTTGTCTTTTTAAACATTTTGATGGCATAGTGAGTGTTTTATTGTCTTATTATGTCCTCCAGGGATCAGCAGTGAAACGTTTTTTCGCTTACTCATGAAACTCAGCAATATTGAAATTTAACTATGTACAGTAAGGCCCCGCTTAACGCTGTTTCAGTATTATGCGGTAGTATTGGGATTGCCTTAAATCGCAGACTGTATTGATACTTGTAGTATATGTGTGCAAATGAAACGACCATGCACCAACCAGAAGCGTTTCACTATATTGCGCCGGTGTATACTATGTATCTTTTTCAACGCTTTTTTGTTAGTCTGTCCAGAATAAAGATTCCAACTGTAGTTTATATGTACGTGTTAATTTGCCTCGTTTAACGCTGTTTCGTTTAGCGCTAGAACTTATCCCCCACGACGTTGATTTATAAGTACAGGTTGCAATGAGTATGCGTACAACGTTGACATCAAACTTATACCATTCGAAATATGTTTGATTCATAAGTCTACTCATTTAGATTCATAACTTTAGAAAAATTCTTATAATACTTATAAGTGATTCGAGTGACTCGACGAATCATTCATCATAATTTACAGTTTTAGTTATTGTTGGATTTACAAAAAAAGAAAAGCTCATACTTATTTTGTAATTCGTATGTATGTTGGAATCAACAACAACATCATACTTGTTGTTAAGTATGAGTATGATGGGTACTTCAAATTTTGAGTATGATGAGTTGACGTTCCATGTTATTGTAATAAGTATGAATGCGTATAAGTATCAGAAATTATAACTATGATTCGATTTTACTCATCTTTTTAAATACTTATTGCTGTTTTCTGGTCCTTTTTTTATTTCTAACACAATTTACAGCGTTAGTAGCAAAAATTGGAGAACAAAAATTTAAACTTCATAACAAATTCGTTTATTTTATTCGGATATTATCGAGTGGAAGTTAACTTCCTTTCATATTTGATTCAAGCACAGCTCAATTGGAGAAGAAAGACACTCGATTGTTGTTTGGCTTTTCCTATAACATCGTTTTCTTTATTTAAACAACAGTGTCAGTTGTAAGTGCCAACATTTTGTTGTTGAACGTTTTTCTGGACCATTATAACACTACGGATGATTTGAAAATCTTTTTCTTTCATTTAATGTTTCTGAAGAATTTTTTGTTTTGAATTTTTTTTTTTACACTTAGTGTCGTCATATTTGTTTATATCTTTACGATATTTTTTATTGTTGTTGTTGTTCTTCTATTTCTTGTTAATTTTATTGTAAATTGTTGTTGCAGTTCTTTTTCTATCTTTTTTTGATTGGTTGTTAGTTTGAAAATGCGAATAAAAACAAAAAAAAAAACTTTTTAAAACTTTTTTTTTCGATTTCCTTTTGCCAACTGGAGTTATTGAGCTGTAAACGAAAGGTGAAAAATTCTGTTACTTTTTGCCATTTTTTTGTGTTTTTTTTGGTTTTTTTCTGGGTTAACTGAAGGTAAAAGAAAATGTGAAAAACAACAATAAAGGAAATGGAAAAATGTGTGTAAGAAAACGAGTTGTCATATTATGCGGTAACATTTAAAGTGAATTTCTGACACAATGAATGGCTGCAACAAAGGAAAAATTCAAAGGACATTTGAATACAAAATTAAGGTCAACCTTTAACCCAAAAACTATGACAAACGATTTAACATTTGATAGCATTTGTTAACGTTTTAACGTTAACCCAGGAAAGCAAAAAGCAAAAATAGAATTAAAATTGAGATGAGCTTATCAAAAGAATTGAATTGTAATCGAATATCAAAAGGGTGCTTGCTTGTTTGCAATTGTAATTTAAAACGAAGGAATTTTGAATTTTTGCTTTTGTAATCCTTCAGTTTTGCAAGCCCTCAGTTATTTATACAAATCAAACGTATTCAAATATTGGAATTTCTATGCTTACACCAACATACGCCAGCAAAGGGCTGGTTTGTGCTTTTCAATCAGCAAAACAGAAATTCTATTGCAACTGAAATAATCCCTTGGCGTAGGAAAATAAATGAAAACAAAAAAAGTGAGAAGAAAATATGAAATTGAAAATATTTATTTTTACTCGAATTTTTACAATAACACGGAGGGATTTTCTTGTTTTCCTTTTAAAGTAAAAAAAATTTTCAAATTCCTTCTTGAATATTTTTACACAGCAATAGTGGTGTGTGGGCGTTGCAATCGAAAACATAAATTTTATTTTGATTTGAAAGGAATGTGTTTCTTTTTACATTTTTGTTGTTGTTTTTGTTATAAGTAGACACTTGTCAAAAAATTTTTCTTGTTCCGCCACATCTCATCTCATGTTTGTATAAAACTTTTGGCTAAGCATTCCTTACCATAAGATGTTGTATTCTCCATGGCTGTGGCATTTGCGTGTTTGCATTTTCAAATTGTTTGCTTGTTTCCTTTTTTACAAAACAATATACAAATTGGCACTTTGGATGACACATAGAGAGAGAAACAGAGAGAGAGAGAGTGACAAAGATTTAACAACAAACATTCCATTCTCCATTCTGACAACTGTATTTAACGTCAATGATGGCATATTAACACACCAATTGACAGATACATTTTGGAAATTAAAACAGAAAAACGATATAAAACGCACGCTAAGATTTTAAAATATTTTAAGAATGGCAGAAAACGACAGTTTTTTGTTTTCAAAATATCATAATTAAGGCTTGAAGTCGCCGCTTTCATTTAATAAATCAAAACTCTATCTAAACACTAGACTACGGCGGCATACTGTTTTTGAATTTTTGATTCTTAAGGGACTGACGTAACGCTTGTATTCATAGTTAAACATGATCATATGATCTCTCTAGTACATACATACATACATACATATATAATTGGTCATTACAAGCCTTTAGTTAGGACCTAGCAACCTAGCTTCCCATACCACTTATGTTGTGTGTGCTAATTTTATACCTGAGTGGTTGGACCTATAGTCTAAAGTGAACTCCGAACAAGTCAATGAACACCACTCATGTATAAAATTAACACACACGGCATAAGTGGTGTAAGATAATATGTCGTAATGCTGACTGAAGGATTGTAATGACCAATTATGTCTGTATGTAGGCCTATAGGGCATTATTAAGAAGGCATTGCAATGAGGGAAAGAATCTTTGTAACCAATTTTTCTAAGGACACTGTATTTGTATAATTTTTTGGTTGCAAACTATAATTTGCCTCGTAATACTCATTATATCAAGTATTCCTATTGGAGAAATGGAGAATTAACGTAAATAAATAATGGTAAAGTCGGTGTATGCCGATGATACATTTTGTTTTATAAGTTTTTATAAAAGCTCCAGTAGAATTGCCAATTAGTGATAACGGCCTATACCACAAAACAATCATTTTAAATAGTTGATCATGGAAAAGACAATCAGAAGAGAGAGATTAATTGGCAGCCGTATGGTATTTTCAAACGAATTAATTTAATTCTTTTACACAAAATCATGAACGCATCTCAATGTAAACTCTGCGATGGGTTGCTCAACAAAGTTTAAAAAAATAAAGAAAATTTATGAAAATTCGAAAGTCAAGTTTTTCTTTATTACATACACACTCAGATAACTGGAGTCTGAATATGAAAATAATAATTTTTATTTCCATTGAATTTTAAACGCAATGCAATGCATTTATTTTAAATTAAAAAACAAAATTGAATTGCAAGAATAATTCCAAGTTTCTCTGTGTACAGGCACTTGCCAAGTGAACAATTTTTTCTTTCAAGTAGTGATAAACTATTTCGAATACGAATTAAAATTCACTTTTTAAAATTCTTCTTGTAATTGAAATCATAAATAAAATTATTCGAGTATAAAGTCTACTTAAATTACTGATTAAGCACAATATTGTTGTTGTTGTTGTTGTTTTTCCATTTAAATTGTTTAGTAGATTCATTTTGAAAAGTTAATAAGGGATTCTGTTTTCCAAGTAAATTCTTAGCTTGTTTCTCCTTCTCTTCCCCATTAATCGTGTACCTTCTATCAGATGCTGTGTGTCTGTGTCAATAGCTTTTTCACTTCTTTACTTCTGTTTCCACTTCTTTCTTCTACTTACTTCTGGTTTCTAATGCATTCGATTGCAAGGAAGTTAAAACGTTCATGCATGTGTATGTATGTTGTATGTGTGTGTGTGTGTGTTCTATAGGATTGTTGCTCTGTTGTGTTGTTTATATAAAGAATCCTGTTTAGAAATCTAATTAATGAAAACATTTACTTGCTTTTACTTCTCATTTCATTTTTTTTTTTTTGCTTTCATTCATTTTCTCTTCTTCATTTTCTTTTCTTTACTTGGAATGTAAAAAGCTTTTACGGGTTATTTTTGAAAAAAAAAATTCCTTCCTGCTCTTTTCTTTATACTTTCTATTGTTGTTGTTGTTGTTGTTGAGTGTAGTAATTCTTTAGTTTCCTTTTGTATACGGCAAATACCTGCTGTACCACTACATTGGCACTCACAACCACACCTATTCACATGAACTCTGTAAATTCAATTGCGTTAGAGAGCCACACACACAAACACTGACACGGACATACTAGCAAATATGTTGGAAAATTTATGGTCGAAAAACCAAGAAAATTGGTTGGTTTGTACTACATTCCCTAATACACCCAGAGACACAGAGAGAGAGAGAGACAAAGAGAGAGAAATAGAGAGAGATAGAAAGAGAGAGAAATTGTTGTGATTTTGTTATGATTATAATAAAATTTTCTATTTTCAGAATGTTTAAAAGAAAAAATTCTTTAAATTTTCTAAAGAATCGTTATCCATCTCTTTATGAATTTAAAATTTCTCTTTTACTTTCTTTAGTACGATTAAAAATCAAAGAAAATCAGATTCTGATCTGCATACAAATACAGAGATGAATGTTTTTTCACAACTTATAGCTACTCATGTAATTTTGAATAGAGGTGAGTCCACAATATTGAAATTTGACTACCTACTCTGATTCATTTTTACTTGCTACAACGTTAATTTATAATTACAGGTTGCAATGAATAAACGTACAACGTTGACATTAAACTCATAACTTTATGAAAATACTGATAATACTTATAAATGATTCGAGTCACTCGATGATGAATGTTCTTGAAGGCATAGATTCTTCACTTCGCTTTCACGAAATCTGTTTTAGTGTAAATATTGTATCCTTTTACAAACGTTAAAAATATGAGTTCGCAGATTGCAAATAAAATAAAAATAAATATATATTTAGTTTTAAATCCGCTCCATTATTGTTCGCGCAATTCCGTGTGCCACCTTTAACGATTTAACTTGAACAGCAACAATTTGCTTTAATTGTTATTATCCTAAACACTCTTTCGCATACACAATAAAAACACAATTGTTCTCTTCACACGCAACGTGTCTTCACACAAGGCCGACTGAATTTTTCCTGAATCTCACGTGTCTTCACACAACACTGACCGAATTTTTACTGAATCCTACGTGACTTTACACAATACTGACTGAATTCTTGGTGAATCACCGTTGCCTACTCTGTCTTGCCTTTTATATCGCAGGGTAAGCAGTCTGAGGGAAGCTCTTGAAGGAAAATGTCTTTGTCTTCGCCAAATCTTTATAAATATAAAGAAGTTGCTTGCAGTGTTGTTGTTGTTGTTGCTAAATTTTTGTTCATCCGTTGATCAAGTAAATAAGCCCATTGTTTTGTTTTTGGGTTTTTTTGTTTATTATTTTAAGAAAACCGTTTTGCATTTTCGTAACCATATCGTTATTTACGTTTATTATTGTCGAGTTGTTGGTATATTTGTGTTTTTCATTTTGAAGGCTGGTGTTTGTTATCATATTAAGCAGTACAATAATTGGTAAAGAGGCTTATTCGCAGCATTATTAAACGATATAGAAGTAAAACGCTAGTATCTAGATTTTTTAATTTTCATAGCACTAGGTTTTAATCATACTCTTGTCCTTCGTATGTATATTTTTTTAGCATCCGTAATAAGTGATAATATACTCAAGTTGACTTCCTTTCCGCATAATGTCCGAATATGTAATAAAGTGTAGATTTTGAATGTGAAATTATTAATGTGCTGCCATTTTAAATAGATTGTATCGTACATTTTAATTTTACAAACAACCTTAATTCGTCCTTCTAATGCATGGACTGTGATTTAATTGCTTCATAAATTTTATTGCATTCAGTGAAATAATTTGAAAGAGTAACCACACATACACACAACACACAACACACACACACACGCTTATGTTTTATTGTATTGAAATGAAAAATGAAAATAAATTCCGATTGTTTTAAATACACGTTGTCCGACATGAGTTTTTATTATTTATTCTCTGCAAATGCTGTAAAAAAAAAACATTGACATGTTCGTGACCACATGTTATGGACAACGGCACCGATACCAACCAACACAGTCGACAACAACATCGTTACCGGTGCTGATGATACCCAATTTTCCCTTTTTTTTTTTGTTTTTGTTTTTTATTTTCATTTTACAAATTTGGGCCAACAAAATTACAGTGACCGATAAGAAATATGACCAAAATGGGCTACAATCCCATAAATTATGAATTCATTGTGATTTTGATGGTTTGATTGCTGACATCAACACACACACACACACATAACCTGGGACGGATGCCTGATGTCACAGCTAATGCCACAATCAGCATAAACTCTTTTGGCCTCCTTTTAAATTTCTCTTTTATTGTGATTGTCTTCCGTAGGAAATATACGTGCATAGGTGGTATACAGTGCTCATGATGGACGATTTACATTAAATTCTGAATTTGATTTGCATTTATTGTTTAAATTCCCCAAAAATGAAATTCATTTTAAAGAGAAATTTGTTATCTTTGCAGGCATTCTTCTGATACACACATATTCACTCCGGGTATCCTTGTACGTCATTAGTGTAAGTGTATGTGTCAGTATGAAGGTTTTTGAATTTAATTTCATTTGTATGTGTGTATGTATGTATGCGACAATATCATTGTCATTTTAAATGTTGGGGGATTGTAAACAAATTTTTAAGCCGTTTTCCAAATTTTGACTGCAAAATTTATGACAAAAACAAAAACAGAAGCACCAGCAACAGAAACAGAAACACAACGTATTTAAGTTCATGTAAAACACAGGTTCACATACACCCACACACGTACACACATAATGGAAATGAATACAACCACATGAAAACATTGTTGTTAAAGGATTTCCTTTTCCTTTTTGTCGTTTTTTTTTTCGTTTCGTTTTTGGTTGTTCATTTTGTTGTATGTGTATTTAAAATAATCGTTTTGTAGCCGACATAAACGGACGCATTTATTTAGTATTTGTGGGAGTATGAATGTCATTTTGTTTATCTGACAGTGAGCCTGTGTGTGTGTGTGTGTGTGTGTGTGCCTGTATATTATACGTACGTATATAAAATAAATTGTCGTTTTATTGTTTTTATGATGTTCATTTAGACATTTTTGGGAAAACATTTACGCAAATTTTATGCTACAAATTGCAAGTGCGTAAGGATCCTTGCAAAGGATGACCCTTGAAGCCCACCAGAGGCATGACCATAATTATTGAGTATAATAGAAGCTTTATCGGGTTTTTATAATGCTTATAAAATTTGCATTTACGAACCCAACTAATATTCCAGCACGGATTTAAGTACCCAATGAAATGTTTGAAAATGTTCTTCATTTCAATTAGTTCGAAACACTTTTCAGTGTTTTTGTCAATAAAAATAATTTGTATTTAGATTTTGACATTATTTTAGATGACTTATGATATTTATGCAAATTATTTAAAACAGTTAAACAGCAATTCTCATCATCACAATACATTAGATATGAAATTATTCTGCATTTTCATTTTACATACATACATACACAATTAATCATTACAATCGTTCAGTCAGCGCTTCTTATGTTGTGTGTGTTAATTTTATGCACGAAGGTTGGATCATACAGTATAAAATCGGCTCCAAACGGCAGATTTTTTCATGGAACATTTTGTTACTCTCAGCATTTTTGCCAGAAAGAATAATTTTTTTTTTCAAATTACGTTTTGATGTCTGATCTGTGATCCGAACCGAGTCCTACCTAACTACAGGACCACGTCGACTTTTAAAATTTTAATTACGATAATAAAATTAATTTCTATTGTTACGTTTTTACCTTTTTAAAAAAATAACAATCAGAATATGTGCTTGTTTGTTATATTTCTCTGCTTACAACCTTTTTGTAAGCAACAACACTTGTTCGTTATTCTTCTTTGCTTACAAACTTTTTGTAAGCACAACACTTCTGCTCACATAGCACTAACAACTGTTTTCTTCACACGCAACTTGGCTGCACGCAATATTGACAGAATTATAATTCGATATCGTGTCTTCATACACAACTAAATCCAACGTAACGTTTTCACACACGATTGATTTAATTTGAACTCCAGCATTGCTCGCTTTGTCTTGCCTCTTATATAGCTGGACCAACAGTGTGATGAATACCCTCGATGGAGCATCTTTTTCTTCGGGAAAGATCCAAAAATGGAAACAAGTTGTTTTCATTATTGTTTATTTACTTATTTGTTCGCTGCGCTTTGTTGTTAGCTGTTTACATCTTTTTTTACCCTTATTTTTATTTATTCATCGATCTTGTAAGCAAGCCCATTATTTTTGTTGCCATATTTTTTACTTGTTCGTTGATCACGTGAACAAGTCCATTGGTTTTGTTTTTGGAGCTTTTGTTTATTATTTTAATAACACCATTTCCATTTCCATTCGTGACATGTGTATGATTCACATAAAAGGCACACTCTATTTTCTTCATATCTTAATATGAGTTCTTTAAAATTTTATTGTTTATGTGACATAAAATTAAAACTGCAGAGATTTTTATTCTTTTCAAAAACATTAAAGTTTTGTTTTTTTTTTGCCCAAAATATCTCAATTCAGACTGGGGAAATATTTTCATTTTAATAGTCCTTCTTCATGTTATGTATAGTATTGCTTAGGTATATTGTATGTATATAAAATTAACTGTGTATGTGTGTGTGTGTGTGTGTGTATTTTTTGCATGTGTCATACAATGAGCAACATTATGCATGTGCTAGTGTGTGGTAAAACGTTTGGCAGTTGCTGTCAGACTGTCTGGCAGACATCTAGAATGTTACAATGGAGAGTAGTTTTGTAAGTTTTCTAAATGCGGTCCTATAAGTGTCACCATCATTAACTGCAGTGGTCATCTATCTTCTCTCAAACACATACACACACACACACACACTCTCACATACATCGATAGACATACACGGTAATACTTGTGTAACTGTAGGCATTTACATATTTTGTTGAATTGAATATTATTGTACAAGCACATACACATACACATACATACGTATATACACTTAAGCATGTTTGGTTTATCAATTGAATTGAATATTGTTGACGATGATGATGATGATGAATGTACCGTTTTCTGGGCCAAAGCAATTTATGTAGAAGCCAAAGGTACTTTAAAGTGAATAAAATTTTTAAAGAATAATTTCTTCATTTTCCAGCGCCGAAGTTGTGTTTCTCGGGTCCTAGTCAGTGCAAATAATTGCTAATTTACATATTCAACTAACTGTCTAAACACAAATACATACCAAATAAAGTCTATTCTATTTACATATACACTCTCACACATACACGCTAACACACACACACATGGTTACACACGTAGAATATTAAATCGAAAATTTTGTATTCATATGAGCATGTACGAACGTATAAGTATACCTCAAAATGTACAAGAGTATGTAATTTGCAATATTTAATTAGTATTCGGATGTTCTTTTCGAATTGGGATTACAAAATGTGTTCGTCGTATAATTTTCGTCCAATTCCCAATGTATTGCGAGTCATTACATTTCGGATTGGCTTCGATCCAAGAAGACAATTTAAAATGCCTACAAAATTTTGATGTTGACCGACAATACCACGAAATTAAATAACAAAAGAAAACAAAAAACAATCACTTTCGAAAAATTAACACAACATTTTGTATCGATTGTCTGGTCAACCAAAGTGTTCCATTCGCCGCTATTATCGTCCCCTACTCAATTGTTGTCCGTTTAATGTAGTGGCACATTCTCTAATGGTCATACGAAAATATATTTTTGGCATTTAATTAAAATCACACACATACATACGTACATACACACATATACATACATAATATAGCAATTACATTAAATAACTGCGTTAATCACTACTGCTCTACTGAGACCAACAATTGTGGACGACAGCAACAACAGCAACAACAACAACACATAAACAAAACTGAAACAAATAAATTTTTTGAGAAGAACTTTATTTTCGAATTGAATTGTTGAAAATACCGAAATGCTCATTTAAAATCAATACGATACGCAATTAACTAATTGACTCTAATGACTCTAAATTCACAGATTTAATGCACGAAAGTAGAATCCTCATTTGCTATTCTTATGATTGACTATCAGGCACGCTGAAAAGTTTAAGAAAATTTTAAGTGTGAAAGACAATGTCTTAATAATGGTTTTAATGATAGTTTTAAAGGATAACCTAATGTAGTTCATTCAGCATATTTATTCCATTACAACGTGTAATTTTTCCCATCGTATTGTAACGTCTTTTCATTTTTGATATGTAATAGTATAACGTATCTCATAGGAATGTTTCTGCATAAATACATACATACATAATTGGCCATTACAACCCTTCAGTCAGATTTACGACCTAGCTTTTCATACCACTTATGTTGAGTGTGTTAATTTTATGCATGAGGGGCTATACCTACAGTTTTAAGTCGACTGCGAAAGAAAGATTTTTGATAAACATTTCATTGATAATTTTATTTACTCTTCGAGTTCTTGCCAGATATGTGATGAGATGAAATTGCCGAAGAAATATTTTTTTTCATATTTCCTTTTATTGGAAATGATTGGCCTGATATAACGATATCAAGTGATTTTTAAATTTATTTATTTCCCGCAGACGTTATAGGATATTTATTTCTTCGGACTTTCTACATTCTCTTACAATATTTTACAAATAAACAAAAAATAAACATTTTCTTAAAGTAAATATTACTTTTTAGGAATACATATATATTTTTCATATTAAAAATATCAATACAAAAACACTTGCAATCAATTTTTAAATTGTTTAAATGTAGTTTAACCAAAAAAACAAAGAAAAATATTTGCATTCAATCTCATTTAAATCAGCAATATACACCCTTTGCATGGATTTAAACGTATTCATTTGGTACAATATTTACATATTTATGTTGGGTATCAGAGATTAGCAATGAATCGTTTTTGTTTTTTTTGCTACACATGAAATTTTGAATTTAAGAGTGAGTCAACAATATTGAAATTTAACTACCTACTCTGATTCATTCACTCACTCACTACAATTTTGATTTATAAGCACAAGTTGCAATGAGTATGCGTACAACGCTGACATCAAACTCATACTATTCGAAATATGTACAGTGGTAGTCTTATAGTTTCAACATTATTTTGATCTCTAATTTGTTTTATTTTTTATCATCTCTTAATTTTTTAACGTCGTGACTTTTCCATTGAATGATAAGTTTGATGTCTTCTACAATTGATTACTTCGTTACTTTCCTTTACTATTTACTATGATTACGAATGTTTCAATTATATGACCACCACTGTATGTTTGATTCATAAGCCAGCTTAAATTTATAACTTAAGAAAATGTGCTAGACTATTAGCGTGAGGGTCGTTTGTTCGATTCTCACCAGGGGCTCTGGTCTGTGACACAACACCGAGCGTATGGTCGAAGTTACTCAGCTCGTATAGAATTAGAATATAATTTGTAAGTGTACTGTAATTAATAAATAATTAAATAAATAACTTATGAAAAATGCTGAGGTTATAGAATGTCTTAGTTGTTGTTGCATTTATAAAAAAAGAGGAATAAAACAGAGCAGTAAGAAGAGCAAACACATAGTCTTTTTGTAGGTATTTTAAGGTTCGTTCGAAGTTCATGCGTACTTTGTATGAAGAGTCGAAATGCCATATGATCTTTAATAAGATCTGTTTCAAAATAACGGTAACTAATTTATCTATTTTCTTTTGCTGTTAATTCTTTCAATTATAAGTTTTCAAAGTAACCACAGTTTATTCCAAATTCGGCTTTAAAAAGTTAAATATTTTTGAATTAGTGAAAAAAGTGCAAATTTTTAGCGAGCAAAAAAAATGCAACATAATAAAAAAATAGTTAAAGTAAGTTATTTATTTAATTATAATTGAAAATTTCTTAAATAAGTTATACAACATGTGTTTTGTAATAGAAGCAGCTCTCAGCTGACAGCAAAACTGCAATCATTAAAGCCTTAGAAGAAGGAAAATCCATGCGTGAAGTTGGACACCTCTTTGGTGTAAATCAATCAACCGTATGTCGGATTAAATCTCGATTTTCCTTGAGCAATAGTGTGGAAAGGAAACCAGATAGTGGTAATCCTCGAAAAACTACCTCTCGCCAAGACCGCCAGATGATTGCACTGGTTAAAAAAGATCCACGAAAGACCGCAGTAGACGTTGCTAATTTCGCAAATGAGCAAATGGGAGTCTCTATAGGCGTTCACACTGTTCGCCGTAGGTTGAAAGAGGCTAATTTGCATGCGAGACGACCCGCAAAGAAACCTCTCATCAGTGCAATCAATAAAAATAAGCGCCTGGAATATGCAAAACGTTACAAGGATTGGTCAAATGAACAATGGGCTAAAGTCTTGTGGAGCGATGAAAGCAAATTTAATTTGTTTGGCTCCGATGGGATAAATTTTGTTCGAAGACCGCCTGGACAGAGATTTCTCCAAGATATCAACTTCCAACCGTAAAACATGGCGGTGGATCAATAATGGTGTGGGGTAAGGAACGATATGTTTAAAAAAAATTATTGATTTTACGTCACGTATTTACAGGTGCGTTTTCCCGTGATGGGGTAGGTCCCTTAACTCAAATCGAAGGAAAAATGAACGCCAAGAAGTACTGTGAAATCCTTGGAGAACACATGCTTCCTCATCTGCGGGAAAAAATACCTCCTGGTAGCATATTCCAACAGGATAACGATCCAAAGCACTCAAGTCCACCCCATAGAAAATCTATGGTAGCTATTAGATCGGGAAGTTAAGAGGAAACATCCGTCAAATAAGAGGCAATTAGAAGAAATTTTGAAAAGTGAATGGGAGAAAATATCCATTAACACATTAATAGCTTTAGTCGACTCTATGCCTTCTAGGTTGCAAGAAGTCATAAAAAATAAGGGCTACGCCACTAAATATTAATTTTAAGATTTTTTTTTGTAAGAATTACTATTTAATTTAAATAAACACATTAAAATTTATGCTGTTGCATTTTTATTGCTCCCATGAAATTCGCACTCTTTTTAATAAATGACAAAATAATATATCATTAATTAAAAATATTTACATAATGTTATTGATAATAGGTATCTATAACTGTAGGGATTAATAACCCAAAGAAATATTTTGAACTGGTCACCATTTTTTTAATATGGTGAGTACTTTAAGCCTTGAATATAAGTAGACGTATCTGAAATGATTATGATTATGACTATGATTTGATTCTATTTATCTTTTTAAATGTTCATTGCTAATCTTTAGTATTTATTTTACATACAATTTCCTGTGTTTTTAAACGATAATTAGTGCTCATAGTGGCGTATAACTAATGCACAATTAATATGAAATAAAATACAAATATTACGTATACGATACGTAGTGCTCAAATGCTTTCATATGAAATACGTAAATTCTCTAAAAATAGTTATTGAAATGGTTTTCAAATAACGCTTTCACCATTAACACAATGGAGGGGAGAGGGGGCGGTTGTGTGTTGAACTTTTTAAAATTTAATTTCTGGTTTTCTGTTTCGTTTTCATGCCTCCTCATTTCAGTTTCACTGTATTTTCTCTCGCTGTCTTTTTGTATTTCATTAAAAAAAAACAAAAAAACAGAGGGCCTAATGAATGGTAACTAATGAGTTTAACCTAATTTCTCGTTTTTCACCATTTTTTGTTTGTTTTGCGCATTTAAAGCAATTGTTTTTTCGTTTGTGCTCTTGTTCTTGTTTTGTTGTTGCTTAAATTATTATTTTAAGCTTAATTACCTCGACTAAATGAAAGTTTTTTTCTTTTGGTTCGTTTTGTCAACAAAATATTCTTGACAATTACGAATACAAATGAGAGGGGAAACTATTAAATTTTGTTTATTTGAAATTGTTTCTTATTTCTAGAACTTTCATACAGCAACAGCAATAACAGCAAACACAATACAAACATAAAGTTTAGCATGCATACAGCAAACAAACTTTACCTTAAGCTAAACTGAACTGAAGAGAACAGCATTGAAGTGAAGTGAACTGAACTGAATTGAATTGAAAGAAGACTAATGATGGGAGGAAGTGCCTGTTTGCTTGGTGCTGCAAGTACGCCTACTACTACTACTACTACTACTGCTATTGAGTTTTGTTTTCCAACAATATTTAAATGTAATTAATAGTCTTGCCAATTGAAAATCAATAAAAACGCAAACGTAAAACGTTACGTACAGCAAGAACAAACGGCAACAACAATAAGAACAATAAGAAATATTTTCTAATTTAATAGATATCGATACGGATACGGACTAAATACTTAACATAAATATAAAAATATTGTATCAAATGGATGTGTATTATAAATGAATACATTGATTGAATGCAAATATTTTGTATATGAAATCACATTTAAACAATTTTCAAAACAGATTGCAAGTGCTTTTGTATTGATATTTTTAATATGAAAAATATATTCCCACAAAGTAATATTTAGATTTAGAATGTAGAAAGTTCCTGGAAATAAATATCTTTCAACATCTGCCGTAACTACTAAGCATTTAAAAATCACTTGATATTGATGTACCACTAGAGATGCCAATCGGTAAATCCCGGATCTAGATTCGGAATTTTGTGAATCCCGAAAATCCCGGGATTTTTAAAAACTTGTCCCGGGATTTTTCGGGATTTTCGGGATTGTAAATTCATATGTATTATGACCCTTCGAAAGGTCCTGAAAAAAAATTCTATATCACTTGACTTTGATAATCCTCAGGAAAAACTTCCATTGATAAAAAGTTATTGGATGCCATCTAAGAATACAAAAGCTCTTTAAAACGAATTAATAGGGTAACTGATTTAGATACCTAACTGTCCAAAGTAATAGATTTATTTACATCAGGAGGGGGTAGAGATGAATATTTACAAACTGTTATAGCTATCTTGGAACTATTTTACTAACAAATGTTGATTGCGAAAAGTGTTTTTCAACGGCTGCAAAATTTGTTGAAGCCTATCACATCACATGTTAGATGCTTTAATCTTTTTGTTGTTCCAAATAATTTTTTTAAAGCTAATGCATTTGCTTATTTATGTATGTATGTATGAATAATTTTCATTTTTGTTAATTTACGCTTTTATGTTACTTGGTAATTGGTATACAAATGATTTTGTTAACGAAATATTTTTATTATTAAGAGAAAATCGCGATTATTCCCGTGATTTTTCGGGATTTTTGGCTCCCGAATTATCCCGAAATATCCCAGGATTTCGGTAACGGGATTTACAAACTCCCGAATCCAGGGATTTTTAAAAATCGATTCCGTTTGGCATCCCTATACCACGTCAGATCTTTCCAATAAAAGGACTTCATCTCAGCTGATTTCTGGGAAAAAATTTGAATTAAAAAAAAGTTAAAATAAAATTGCCGTGAAAAGTTCCCAAAATTCTGTCATTCAGAGTCAACTTTAAACTGTAGGTTCCGCCATTCCTGTATTAAACTGACACACATAAGTGGTCGTAATCCTGACCAAATGATTGCAATGACCAGTAATGTATGTATGTTGTGGTCATTGCCTATAAATGGCAATGAAAGTCAGATCGTTGTTGTAGCGCTTCAAATTCCGTAAAGCAATTGATAATGCAATCATCAGGATAATGTACTTAACAAAGTGATTACAGAGTTTTGCAGAAAGCACGCACAATTCATAATCTCCATATTATCGATTCTAAGCACAAAGAGACTCGAAAGCATCAAAACTTTTAATATTTCAGAAGATAGTAGCTGAGCTAGTGACTTAGCCATGCCATCCTTATTGAAATTACTGATTGAATTCAAAAATGTGTTGATTTACGTTTAAAATGAAGTGATAAAAGTTAACGTAATTATCACAGAAAAATCATTCTCGTATTCAAATTGAATTACCCTTATTTCGAAATAGTAGTAGAGTAGTATTTAATATATTCTCAGTTCATATAGCTAGACAGACACTATTATTATTATTTTTAAATTTTTTTGTTGTATCTTTTAAACTTTAATTGTTTTAACAGAATTTCTCTGAATCTGTAATAACATGTTTTTGTTCACTAACAACCAACTAACCAAGCGACTATTACATGGGTTTTTAGAAAAAAATAATTTTACAAACAGAAACATTTCTTGTCTACATATGTTATGACATCAAAAAAAAAAAAAAAATGAACAGCAAAAAAATGCAAAAGAAAAATACCAAGTAATTGGTCATATTCATATGGCTGTTGTAACAAATTGCCCAGTTGGTTGGTTGTTTTCTTGTTTGTTTGTTTGTATGGAAATATTTGGCCTGATACTCAGTCATTTCCACAAAATAAATAAAAAAAGAAAATATTTTCCATTTTTTGTTGGTGCTTTATTTTATTTTTTTTTTTATTTTTATTTACTTTGGAACTGAGAGACCAACTGGCTGGGCTGGCTGGTTGGCAATTCCCTAAAGGCAATTTGCAAGTGTTCTACCCAGAGACACCCAGGCAAATATATGAACAATTCCGCTTATATTGTAACACAAAAACTGACTTTAATTCAACCAAAAACTGAAATGAAATAAAAAGAGACACACTGACACATACACAAAAAAAAAAAGAATATTTTTTCAGGAAAATTGAATGAAAATACAAAAAGAAAAGAAAACGTGAACCATACTTTAGTGTTAAAATGTGGATTTTGTTTTCGAATTATTATTATTATTATTGTGTTGTTGTTGTTATTGTGTTTGTTGTTGTTGTTATTATTATTTTCAAGGAAATTCACACAATTTACTCGTATATTCACGCATGAAGAATGTCATACAAAAAGAGTGCAAAGAAATAGAGCGGGCACGAGAGAGTGAGAGAGGGAAAAAAGCTAAAAAGCATGTACAACTCGTGAACACACATCAGTTACACGAAGATGAACACGTACACGTACACGTACACGTACACGTACACGTACATAAAACCAAAACCTAATAAGTACACACATATTATGCTTGAATAAGGGGGTATACGTTTACATGTGTTATGCGTGATAGTGTGTGTTTATGAGCACATACCGTAACATAAACCGACAATTGTGTAATAGAATTTAATTCAGTTATATGGTCGATGTTTATGTTTTTCTCCTTCACTCTCTCTCTCTCTCTCTCTCTTTATCTTTTCCATACTTTAGTTGAATTTTTTTCTTTTCATGGGAATAAATGAAAATATTTCTCTTATAATCGTTTATACACTCATATAAGTACATGTACTTACTTACATACATACATACGTGAGTATGCATAGTATGTATGTGTAAGTGTATGTGTAAAAAATTTATGCAAAACAATTGTTCATTGAAGTACAATAGGCCACTCACATACACAATTACATTCTCATACGTCTACAGTGTGCTGAAACACATGTTCAATCTCCGATATGAGTGAGTGAGTGAGCGTATGAGTAAATAAGCCTGTGTAAACTGTTTTCTTTTAAGTTTTAAAGTAAAAAAATATAAAAAATGTTGAAATTCCATTTAATAATTTTAAATATTTCCTTTATTAACGCAGGTGAATACAAAATTAAAAACAATAATTTTTTTTTTAATACTAAATTCAATAAAACATATCCTTTCAGTTCATTATTATCATGACTATGATTATTTATATGCTCCTACAACTTTTGATCACTTGGGAAATTGTTATACGGCAGCGGAACATATTAAAGGTCGCTGTGTATTAGAAGGCGAATGTGATACGTATCAACAATATCCCTTTATTTGTTATAACAACAACAACTACGAGAATATAGTTTGCTGTCCTGAAGCCTACATTAAAATGGAGCATAGCTTGTTAAGAAAAAGTATTGCGGAATGCTATAAAATTTATAATAATTTTGAATACCAACGTGAAAAGAGGAACCAAAAGCTTACTAATAATGATCCATTAGACGGTGATGATGGATTAAATGAAGTTCAAGAAGAAACTGTAGAGAGAAGAAAAATTAGTGAGACCCAAGCTGTAGGTGGGATACCAACATCTCTTAATGAATTTCCTTATATGGTAAGATAAATTCAAATTTCCCTGAAATGAAAGAGAGGCAGAAGTTAAAGAAACCCTATAATCATCATTCGTAACTTTTAGTTCCTTTTAACAATATAACAATTGGGGGTCGCCGTGGTATAGTAGGTACTGTGCTGGCTTATTAGACGTAAAGCCAGGGTTTGAGTCCCAGGCCAGACATCAAAAATAAAAAAAATACAAAAAGTATATTTTCGGCGATTTCTTCTCTTTCTCTTCTTGTTTCTCAAAAATCTGTCGTTTGGAGTCGACTTTAAACAGTAGGTCACGCCCCACTTCTGTATAAAATTAACACACACAACATAAGGAGTGTGAGAAACTGCGGGCTTCTTGGGGACGATTGCTGTAGACTGTCTCATGGTGAAGATATAGCACTGGCCATTTTATAGCCACCAGCAGCAACTCGTTTCATTACCGTTCGCATCTTCCCTCTTTCCACCTTTTCTAAAATGCACTGCATGAGTAAAAAAATAGGGATTTCCCTCATTTTTTTTTTTGCTTTGTTTTAGTCTTCAGTAGCAGATTCTAGAATAGAAGGGTCACCATCCGTAGTTGAATAAGAATTATTTCCCTGAAAAGAAAGACATGCAACAGTTAATTAAAACCTATAATCATCATTCATTACTTTTCGTTCCTTTATGTAATATAAGGCTTTCCCTCAATTTGCTTTGTTTTAGTCTTCAGTAGCAGATTCTAGGATAAAAGGGTTACCATCCGTAGTTGAATAATAACACCATCCCTGAAACGAAAGGCAGATAGAAGTTAATTAAAACCTATAAACATCATTCGTTACTTTTCGTTCCTTTAAACAATATAAAGCTTATCCTTCCCCTTCTCTTTTTTTGCTTTATTTTTATCTTCAGTAGCAGGTTCTAGAATAAAAGGGTTACCATCTCTAGTTAAATAAGAACAATTGTTCGATTGTGGACTGTATGAGGGGTGAATTAACAAGGGAAAATAAGTCTTCAGTTCCTCCAATACGGATTAATATGCTACTAAAAAGACAGCAAAATTAGCAGAATTCCGATGCCCAAAAAAATTACCAAACAAAATCACTTTCCTTTTTTTTATATGCAATTTTTTTGTTGTTCACCTTATTTCATTTATTATTTATTTATTAGATTTTTCTTTTACACATTGATTCAGAACACTATTTTATTATTATTTTTAATTTATTAATTCTACACATAGAATGGCCGAAAGCCATCAATTCCAAAATTAAATAATTTAATTAAAATTAAATGATCCTTATGGATCCAACCAACGAAAGCGATAGCACAGAAAAAAAAATTATACAGACTAAAGGCCTTAAATTACATTAAACTACATTGCGATGTTAAATAACGAAAGCTTAAATATAATATAATATAGCGCCCTCTGTTGATAACTTCCCATTATTCAAACAATCCTGTTTATGTCACCAGGAATGGGAAGTGTGGATCGTCAGACATAAACATGCCGGCCCCCTTGCAGTACTGCAATCAAAAAGATGTCCTCCACCTAATGAAAAGAAAAAAAATCAAAAGAAAAAACTTTCATATTAGTTTCATATCTCAAAACAATAGGAAACCAAAAACTCGACATCTTGCAGCAACTCCAACTCTGATCCGTCAGAAAGATGGAATACGAATTAGTCCGAGATAAGTGTCATGGTCTAAGATTGGGTATCGAATCTTGAGTCTTATTGTCCCTCCACTAAATAGGAACTAGAGCTTCCGACGAACTAGGTCTTCAGCTCTCACGACCATGGGACGAACTAGGTCCACTGGTGGTTTATTAGGACGAACGAGGTCCGTTATTTTCCTGGGCTAGTGGTCGGGTTATCCTATTCAATGCGTCAGTTTTCTAATCTAACCTTCCTAGGGACAGACGAACTAGGTCTATTGCCCGGTAAATGGAAGGTTTAACTTCAGCAGCCCGTATTCTCACAAGTCCACCAGGTATGGTCGTGGCTCAATCAATTTATCGTTCTCGACATCTCCACAAGTCCTGGATTTCCTCGGGGTACCATGACACTATGAGCCAAGTTGTTTTTCAAAATGTTCAGTACGTTGGAAGAATTACAAGACTCCCAATCGGCCTTGTAATTGTCCTACGGTCAATTACCAAATCCACAGCTTTCACATAACCATTGTTACCCAAACGTAACTTTCGAATGCGACCGAAACGCCATTCAGTGGTAGGTCCCATACCTTCCTTTACTACTGCTGTGTCACCAACTTTAACATTCCTCTTCGAATTTTGACAGTAAGTCCTTCTACGGAAAGTCTTATCTATTCCATTTGAGTGGGACTTGGGCCCATTTCGCAGCACCTGAGGGCACCGACTAGTCGTCTTAAAAATTTGTCCAGATTTCCTTCTAACTTCCATTTTCGCGTAACCTGATTCAAAAGTAGAGCGCTCTTCCGAATTCCGTTCTGGTAATGGTCCAGTTACAATCCAGCCAAATATACTTTCCTGTGCCATTAGGTCTCCACAAATATTCTTCTTGACACCCTCCAACAAGATGTCAGGGTATATGTCACCACCAATAAGAATGTCAATGTGACCGATTTTTTCGAATTTCGGATCAGCCAGAGAAATCCCCGAAAAAGCCGCTGATTTCGAAATTTCAACGTTTGAATTAGGCAACATCCCAGTCAATTTGGGTAATACTAAACCCGTTGCCTTTACCTTAAACCTATCGTCCAAAGGCGAAGTCAGGACAAACGGACATTGCCTTTGAACTTTACCCGTAGAGGTTCCGTTTAAACCTGAAACTTTAGCATTCATCCGAACTGATGGCAGTCCTAATTTTCTCTGCAACTTTTCCGAAATAAAAGTTGCCTGAGATCCGGAATCTATCAGGGCCCTAGCTCTAAATATTTGCCCTCGATGACGAATACCAACTATGGCCGTTCCCAAAAGAATCTGCCTCGATGTAGCAGCAAAACAATTTCGGAACTCACCATTTGACTTGACTGCCCCGCTAGAACTAGACGCATCCAAAGCGCCCGAAGAGAATCCATACAATTCTCGATGCAATAGAGTGTGGTGCTTCAACTTGCACACCGAACAACTAAGAGAACTCCTACACTTATTGAGTCTATGACCACCTGTCAGACAATTGATACACAGATTGTACCTTTTCACCATCGCAAACCGTCCCTCAGGAGATAAATCCAAAAATTTCGCACAAATATTCAACAAATGATCTCCCGAACAATATCTACAAAGTCTCCTATTTAATCTCGTGGAAAAAGATCGAACTCCCCTTTTCGAGCTGGAAAGAGTCAGAGGGGCAGGCTTAGAACCATTACTAACTGATTCAAAATTCCGAATTTCATACACACTTTCTAGAGATTGAAATCGAGAAGTCAAAAAATTATCCAAATCCTTCCATTTAGGGATCTCCACCTTGTTTTGGATCGTCTGTTCCCAGAGAGACAAAGTCAACACTGGCAACTTGGTGGAACATAAATAAATAAAAATCGGATCCCAAGTAGAGATATTAATATCGTGCATCCGAAGTGCCGATATCGAATTATTAATATCCCGCTGCAACCTCTTGATGTCGCGGGCTGCTTCGGATTTGACCGGTGCGAGGGTAAACAAAACCTTCAGTTGAGAATTCACCAAAATCCTCTTATTCTCGTACCTGTCCTTCAAGTTAAACCACGCCTCTTGAAACCCATGGGTCGTCAAGGATGATTTTTTGACAATTTCCAATGCCTCACCTCGCGTAAACTGCCGCAAATAAAATAATTGCTCGACAGGTGAAATATTAGCACCATTCACATACACCGCTGTGAACATATCCCGGAAAGATGGCCAGGATTTGTAGTCGCCATGAAATACCTCCATGGTACATGGTGGTAACTGTATGTGGTTCCGAAAGAGATTCCTGTTGCCTTGATCATTTTGGCACTGGGTCGAGTACATCTCTGGATGATTGGCAAAATTCTGAGAGAGTTCACTCATCAGGCCAGCTACTGAAATATATCCCAAACGACAATGCCTGAAAAGTTCCCGTGCTGCCTCTCGATCATCTTCTAAATCCTCCTCATCCCCTGTAGCAAAAGCTTCATAAGCGTCCTTGACTTTTGCCCATAACAACCTACATTCTTCTCTCTGAATTTCGATAGAAAAGGCCGTATTACCTTCCTGAGTCGTATTAAATTCTCTTTCAAAATCTATAAACATTTGAGCAAATGTTTCAAAAGTCAATAATTTTCTTGACTTGGGCATATTGATTCCAAAAACGACTAAACTCACAATTAAATGGAAAAAATGATATAAGGAAACTAAACAGGAGGACAACAGAACCACCGATAAATATTCCAATGAAATTATCAAATAACAATAACATATAATCGAAATAATAGATTATGCCCGAAATATAGTAGCACTACCTCAGCGAAATCAAATAAAAGGTACTTCGCAATGTAAATAGATCCTTTAACAACAAATCAATATAGAAAGGTCCAATAACATACGGACGTATATCTCCAATGTTACGCACTATTCGGAATTGAACTAAAACGACAGATTTCCAATGGCAAAGCTCCGATAATCACTTTTGTTTCAAAATATCAACAAAGATTGTAGTAGCAATCCGAAACTTTATTACATTGTGCTTCAAAATGGATCCAAAAATTCCCAAACAAAATGTAAAGCAAATAAATCAAAATATTAAAAAACAAGAAACAAATGCCAGAAATAAATTTCCTATTGGTTCTTCAATTCAAAAATTGAATAAAAAAATTAAAACTTCCGTTCGATCAAAAATCTATTAAAATTCAGATTTACCAATGATAAAAAAAAATAACATTAATTTATGGGTGTCGCTATCATCCAAGAGGTGGATTTCAAGGATCGTCATTAATGGTGATAGACTTTGCTATTCCGCTAGCACACTATTACCTATTATCACCATTACATCGGGCAACTATAGACAATTATCAATCTGGGTTGTTGAACTTGATTTTCAACTGACCCTTCGATTCAAAAATTAATTACCTTATTGAGATTACCAGTGTATGATAAAACCACTCCGGTTTTAATATCCGATAAATTCTTAAAGTATGTCCGTGCTATGAAAATTATAACACCAATCCTTTATAAATTTATACACTGTTATACTATATATACAAGTAAAGTTCTGTTAGGATAGACAACAAAACTTTACAAATATATGAGTCACCACCAAACAGAAAATTATAAAAGGGAAAACAAAAACAACTTTACCTTGTTTAAATTGGTGGCATAATAAAATCAAAAGGTTCCAAAATCCGGCTCGAAGGACCAAATGTTCGATTGTGGACTGTATGAGGGGTGAATCAACAAGGGAAAATAAGTCTTCAGTTCCTCCAATACGGATTAATATGCTACTAAAAAGACAGCAAAATTAGCAGAATTCCGATGCCCAAAAAAATTACCAAACAAAATCACTTTCCTTTTTTTTATATGCAATTTTTTTGTTGTTCACCTTATTTCATTTATTATTTATTTATTAGATTTTTCTTTTACACATTGATTCAGAACACTATTTTATTATTATTTTTAATTTATTAATTCTACACATAGAATGGCCGAAAGCCATCAATTCCAAAATTAAATAATTTAATTAAAATTAAATGATCCTTATGGATCCAACCAACGAAAGCGATAGCACAGAAAAAAAAATTATACAGACTAAAGGCCTTAAATTACATTAAACTACATTGCGATGTTAAATAACGAAAGCTTAAATATAATATAATATAGCGCCCTCTGTTGATAACTTCCCATTATTCAAACAATCCTGTTTATGTCACCAGGAATGGGAAGTGTGGATCGTCAGACATAAACAATAGTCGTATGCTGCGTGATAACTTTGGGAGCTCATAATTCAAAAGACATTTTGAATGTTATAGAACGGTGGCATCGATATGAACAAAATACACTCGTGTACCTAAAGTCAGTAACAATTTTCATTGTCATTCATTTGAAAATTACAATTCAATTGTCAGTTGAGTACCCAGTTTTTATTTAATCATCTAACCAATACTGGCTGGCTTGATAGGTTCTACCGTGTCTTTAAAGGATTTTTCATCATTTCGTCGTTGGTACGCTTTTTAGAAGGCCATAACATTTCTTAACATATCCTGCTGCTCTACAAGCAAACGTGTGTGTGTGTGTGTGTCCCCCTTTACACGTATGCATGTCATTGTGTTTGCTGTTTTGTAAATGTGTGTGTGTGTAGAAAATGTAATGGTAAGCCAGCCAATGAACAATATACCAGAGATACCTCAATCTCGTTTTCAAACTTTTTCAAATAAAGAAAAACGAAGAAGAAGAAATCAAAATAAAATTAAGAAAAATTACTTGAAATAGAATTTATCATGTTTTCTCTTTTATTACTCTTCGCTCTTTCTAACTTTTTTAACTTTTCTCTGATAAACGTTATAACATGGAATTGAATGTATGTGTGTAAGTATGTATGTGTATGAGCAGTAGCTAATGTGTTTCAAAGAAAATCTTTTTCAAAATTAAAAAAAGCCATTAAAGGTGGTTCGTAAAAGCCATCGTTAACCGCTTACATGACTCATATGCCTTTGTTTACGTACAATACGGAAGCCAATACGTAGGGTATGTACACAGACATATATTCGGCAAAGCTAAGGTTAAAGGTTAAATGTGTTAACAGATGAAAGTGTCACGTAACATTTACTTTCTATTAATCAATCATTAATTATTTTAATTTCATTCCATTGAATGGCGATTCAATAAAATTAATGAGTAAATCATTTGGGGGAAAATAATGTTCAACAGATGCTTTATCCTTAAAGCCTAAGGAATTAATTTAAATTAAAAATAAATGTTTTACGTTTCTTTTAAAATTGTTATGTTTTTACCTTTTAAAAAAGTTTAAAATGTGAGTTCGTAGATTACAAATAAAATAAAAAAAATTTGTGTTTAGTTTTAATTAAAATTCTTTATTATTCGTACAATTCTGTGGGCCACTGTTCACAGCTGTATGTAAACAACATCATTTGATTTTCTTTGTTATTCCTCTGTTTATGCCCTTTGCATAAACAATAACAATTACTAGGCAATTATTCGACAAATCTTTGAACCAGAGATCTACAAACCACAATTACAAACTTCAAACGCAGCGTATCTTCACACAAAACTGACTGAAGTTTACTAACTCACTGGCTTGCTTTGTCTTGCCCGTTTATATGGCAGAGTAAACAGTCTGATGAATGTTCTTGGAGGCGAATGTTCATGAATTTGCCTTCTCGAAATCTCTATAAATGTAAACATCTTGTAGTTTTGTTTGTGTATTTTTGTTTACTTATTTATCATTTTTTATGCTGGTATTTGTTGTTGTATTTTTGTTTATAATTTTAAGGTTTAACGATGTAAAAGCAAAACACCAGTATCTAGATTCTTCATTTTCGTAACAATATTTTTAATTCGAAACAAAACTTTAAGACCTAAACCGGAAATTTTAAAATTTTTCTCAGCTTTCGTCTTTCTAATAATCATGAAATAATGCGAATAATTCCGTTGGCATAGCGATGTATTCATATCCTTTTAGTATATCCCAACACATACTTACTTTCAGTGGTAAGAAATCCAAAAATATTCTAAAGAATCATAATCAAATTACAAGGATTCCGATTCCGACAGAATTCATTTCATCTTTCTTCTTCCTCTTTCTTTTTTTTGCTCCTTTTTTTAAATTTTTTTCCTTTTTTTTGTTGCCAGATTAAATGAAATATTTTAACAAATATTTGTTAAGGAAGTCATTGTTATTGCTGTTGCTTTTGAGAATCTGATGTTGCTGTTGATGTTGATGATGATGATGATGATGATGTTATTTTTCATTCAAATTGTAATTCATTTCATTAATTCGTAAATTGTTTGTCATGCTGTTAAATGGAATACAACACAAATATTCATACATTCATACATACATACATACATACAATATTCATAAGAATAACAATATTTATTAAGAGTATTAATAAAATTCATATACATGAGTATGAGTATGTATGTATGGTTGTTTGTATGAATGTCCATAGAAATGTCGCTCTCTCCTTACCATCCATATATGTATGTATGTAGTATGTAAGCTTAACATTGTTAAATAAGAATTGTTAAATCAATTTGTAAATTGTATTGCAAAATATGTACATTAACTCGTAAGGGCAAAACAAATTGAATTTGTTTGTTAAACAAATTTAATACGATTTAAATGGAGAAAAAAACAAAAAATAAATTTCCATTCAATTGAGTAAATATTTCGAAAATATTGTTTTGAAATTTTAGAAAATTTCAAACAAACAAAATTGATTTTCCTTACGATTTTCCAATGTTCAAATAAAAAACAAACGTTGCTTATTCGATTTTTCTTTAGAATTAAGCACAAATACGAGTAACTAAATACTCACCCTCTGTGCGTCAAGTATGTGTAGTTTAAAGTAATATTCAGCAAATGCCAAACAATGCACACCAGAGATCAGCAATGAATCGTTTTTACGCTACTCATAAGCCCACATGAAATTTTAAATATAAGTGAGTCAACAATATTGAAATTTAATTGAAATTTACTTACTACAATGTTGATTTATAAGTAGAGGTTGCAATGAGTATAAGTACCATTCGAGAAATGTTTGATTGAGTATTTTAGTGTTCGTAAGCGAATCATATTAATTTTGTGATGTTGAGTTATGGAGGATCGAACATCATGCGCGTTGTTAAGTATAAATACAGTTGTGGACATGCAATTAAGTTATTAATGCAAGTTATTTTTTGAGTGTAAAAAACTTTTTAATTTTTTTTATATTTACATTGCAATGTTTTTGCACAAAATTTTTGGGCATTTTAGTGTTTTGCTTCATTAATAGTAAATAATTTCTTGAAACGTCAACAAAAATTAGGTGGACATTTAATAAAGTCATTTTAATTTTAAAAGGTAAATGGATATAACTAAAATGTAAATTTTTGTAAAAATTTACTTAATGGAATGTTTAAACATTTTAGCACACCCCCCCTCATAACGTTGTTTGATTTCTTTCAATAATGGGTAAAAACAAAAGCACTACTCCCGCTGAAAGGGAGATCATTTGGAATTGTTTCCAAAATGTTGGTTCTATCGCCAAAATGGTAAAAACATTAGCATTATTCCGGGGCAAAATTGTTAACGCAATTACGCATTACAAAATGTATAAAACTTTTAACAATTTACAAAGAAAACAGCTCCGAAAATCGACCGCAGCTGAAGACCGGATTATGAATGATTAGAATGAGTAAAGCTGACCCATTTTTAACATCCACTCAAATTATATCTCAGATTAAATCAAAATATGGGGTTCAAATTACAGCAAGGACTGTAAGAAGACGACTGGCCGAAAATAACCTTCATGGTCGCATAGCTCGACGAAAGCCAAACGTGTCGAAGAAAATGCAGTTTGCCAAGAATCACATCAATAAAGATTCGAATTTTTGGAAATTGATAGTCTGGAGCGACGAATAAAAATTTAACTTATTTGGAAATGATGGTAGGCCATATGTACGACGACCAGTAAATACAGAATTGAACCCCAACTATACAAAAAAAAAAAAACGGTTAAGCACGGTGGGTCATCAGTGATGGTTTGGGGATGTTTTTCCTCGTCTGGTGTGGGACCATTAATTAAAATAGAGGGTAACATGACCGGTGACATGTATAAGAACATATTAGAAAATAATCTCAATGGCGATTATGCTGAAAATTTATCACCAGGGTGGACGTTTCAGCAAGATAACGACCCGAAGCATAAATCTCGGATCGCGATTTAAACCCCATAGAAAATCTATGGGGGATAATAAAACGAGCCGTTTCGGACAGAAAACTCATAAACCAACGTTCACTTTGGGATATTATTCAAGAAGAATGGAATAATATTACTCCACAACAGTGCAACAATTTAGTCAAAACAATTCCAAATAGAATGTGCGGAAGTAATTCGCCAGAAGGGATTTCCTACTAAATATTAGTGATAAAAAATATATTTATTTTAAAACATTTAAATTGAATGGGATTTTTTCAAATAATTTTGAAGTAACTTAATTGTGTGTCCGCAACAAATTAGAGATAGAAACATAATTTAGTACATATATTAATAAAAAGTGAATAATTTATTTTGTTATAATTTAATACAATAAGCTTAATATTTAATAAAAATGAAGTTATTTTTGTTTACTTTTTTATTAACCATGCTTTTTCATTTACCACAATGTCAGAGAGAATAAATAACTTAATTTCAATGTCCACAAGTGTACATATGTGAAGTACTTAAAACTTCGAATATGAGTAGAAGAGGTTCCATGATATTAAAATAAATATGAATACGTGCGTCTAAGTATCAGAAATTATGAGTAGATTCCATTCTACTCATTTATTTCGCTGATCTCTGGTGCAGATACCTGACCTGTGGCTTGAACCGAGGTCTCATGTCAACTAGACTACGGTGACTTCGTTATTCAATTCGGATCATAATTTCGTTCTCTTTTTTCCATTTATTTGTTATTTTTTATATCATAACCACCTTCCACTGATGATTATCAATTTATTGTTTTTACTTACAGCTCTTGTAGCCACAACCATTGATGATATGATTTAAAATATTTCAAGAGATTAAATACAAAAACAAAACTACAATAAAAAAAATATGCTCTTTACAAATCATTTGTGGGTGAGTTGAATACTTAAAAGAAAACTTAAAATTTTTATTTTCTGTTTGTTGTTGAAACAGATTTTCTAAACAAAAAAAAAAACACAAAATAATGCCTGAAATTCTAATTAAATTTCGAATAACTTTTCAAGTGTAGTTTTCTGCTTTTATATTGAACAAGAAAATTTGATTCACTTCACTTCCTTTAAAAATTGCAACAACAATAATGGCAACTAGAAAAAGTGTTAAAAAAAAAAAGTTTGCTGTGACAGTCAGTTGAGAGCGGTTTTTGAAACTTTCCTAAACTATAACTTGAAATATAAAAATATAATTGAAATCCTCATTCCCAGTCCACAAAGCCCTCATCTGTCTTTCGTTCTTCTTTCCTTTAAAGTACGTTCGTTCTTCACCTGTAAAGTACGACGCCAGCAAAATAAGTTTTTGTTTTCCTTGTTTTTTTTTTTATTCGTTTTGTGGCTTGTCTTTAATACCAAAAATATTTCATGTTATACAACGAAAACGTGGTTATTTCAATGGTTAAAGTATGATGATGATGATGGTGGTTGTTGTAATCTAAATAATGATGGCAAAAATAAAGTTGATGATTATCACGTTGATGTTGACGTTGATGTTGATACGGATGTTATAGCTGAAGGCATAATATTGTCTGCTTGAACTGTGTAAGCATAATGTATTCGTAATTCATATTCAGTTTTGCTGTAATCCTTTTGCATTAATTTACTATTTTAATTATGTCAACGAGCTTAATCTTGAGCTCAGAAGTTATATGTTTTCATTTTTATTTTCTGTTTTTTTTGGTTTTGGTTTTGTTTTTGTTTTTGCCATATTATAAGTATCATTAACGTAAACAATAACTACAATGAAAACAACAACAAGAACAAAACAATTATAAATAAAACAATATTATCACATCCAAATTCCATGAAAATGAGGCAATAAGGCAATTATCCAAGCAACAAAGCACCAGCCTTATAAAGCGTCTCATTACGGTGAACACTTATTACGGCACGGGAATATTAAAATTGTTACACTAGCTGATGTAATGTATTATTTAATAACAGCCAACAACAACAACAACAATAACAACAAAGAAACATCTAAATTAAAGCTTATAAAGAGAGCAATAACATCGTCTACGTTAAAGTCGTTTTCAGTTTTCATTCTGTCCTTTTTTGATCCTGCTGAGTTTCATTTTGATGTGGTTCATAAAGAGCTGCACGTTTAAGTTTGCCTTGGCAATTATTTTCATATTAAAACGTCTTATAATTTAAATTATGACAATTAAATTATATGCCAGACAACAAAAAAGAAAGAAAATTGAGAAAAAACAAAACAAAACGTTCTTTAAATACAACATGATTTAACGCACAGCAATTTCGGACAGACAAATTTAACACTAAAGTACTCTACTCTGCTCTGTTAAAACAGTAAAAAATAAACAAAAAAATAACAGAATAACAGAACATCTTTAACCTGCTGTAACTTGTAGACGTAAAGAGGTATGTACTTTTATAAGGCAGTGTAGGACAAAGAAATTAATTACCGCGTAGGGAATAAAGAAAACCATAATAGACGTCAAGATTTTACAGAGAATTTCATTCATAAACAATCAACTTAATCTGTCATAATCTCTCGTCCTCTCTCTTTCTTTCTTTCTCTCTCTCTAAACGTCCTCAAGGCATTCGAACAACAAAATAAAAAATTATTTCAATTCATTTCCATATGAAAACAAAGAAGGAAAGGATTTAATTTTAAACGTAAAATGTCTCATGTTAATTACAGGGAAATTTCATTTAAAATTTAAAACAATTGGATGGGGGAGCGTATGATTTATTAATATGCGCCTATGTATGACTATGTGTTTTGATTATGTTTTCTTTGTACTCAGAATACACGAGTGTATGTATATAGACAGCCATACATTGTTATACATGCAGGATTTTGGTTTTGCACACATACACACACATTACTTAATGATGTGAAATAATTTCTAAATCATCTTATGTATGGGCTTTGCTTACTTGTTTGTATTCACTGCAATACTCTGAAATGAGCAGCAATTTTGTTTGCTTAACCTCTTGTTTGTAATGTTAAGTGTATTTAGGAAAGTAATTTTCATCTATTTAATTACCATTTTAGAGCACCATTTAGATACATTAAATGTATTGTGGTCCATTTCAATATAGTAATTAAGCTGACGATTTAGTTACTCACACTACCCAAGTTGTTATTATTAGCAGACACAGAAGGTTGTCCAATGGCCGAAATTGTAGAGAAAACACCTACTGATACCTACTGTAACACGATATAATTGTTCACCGCTGTTATTCCCATCAACCGCTTCTCTTTAAATTACAACTTTTTCGGTCTCAGAATGACGTCCAAAACACAAAAAATTGTCCTGCGATTTCATTTTCAGCCATGTAGAGCGTACAGCTCGCCTTTTAAATATGCGCGTGATGCTGAATGAAAATTGTTGAAATTCCTCCACGTTTGGCCAATTTTAGCAATGAGTGACAAGACCTACAGTTTAATATTGATTTCTGCGTATTTAGTTACTCATGGAGATTTTTTCAGATAGCTGCTGAGAGGTGATTGACGAAAGAAATATTTTTGTGCAAGATGGCAGAGCTGATATTTGAATTCGGAGGCAGCAAATACTACCACAAATGATGCGTACTACCATATACAGTAAGACCCCGCTTTACGCTGTTTCAGTATTACGCGGTAGCATTGGGATTCACCTAAAGCGCGTTGTATTGATTAGAGATCAGCAACGAGTATTCAAAACGATGAGTAAATTAGACTCATATTTTGATGTTATACTTATACTACTCATATTCAAAGTTGGAAGTACTCGTCGTATTCATACTTAACAATACACATGATGTTATTGACTTCAACTCGTCTCTACTTAACATTTACACGAAGCACAAAATAAGTATGATTCGCGTACGAACACAACTATACTCACAAGAAGATTGTGTGTATGCTTTGCTTGTTGTCTTTGACTTTCCTTTCTTCTTTGTTTGTATATGCAACAACAACAAAGGCTTGATGAATGATTCTAAATTTATGAATCATAATGAGTAGGCGTTTGAATCAAACATATTTCGAATGTTATGAGTTTGATGTTATTGCTACTTATACTTATAAATAAATGTTGTAGCGAGTACGAATGAATCAGAGTAGTTGAATTTCAATTCTGTTGATTCACTCATACTCAAAATTGCATGAGTGCTTATGAGTAACGAAAAAACGATTCATTGCTGATCTCTGGTATTGATACTTGGGGTGCACTATGTATATAGCGGCAGTGTATATTATGTATCTTTTTCAATGCTCTTTTGTTAGTTTATTCAGAGAAAAGATTCCAAGTGTATTTTCCGAAGTTGCAAAGTATTTACATATGTACGTGTTAAGCTGCCTCGTTTAACACTGTTTGGTTTAGCGGTGCAACTTATTGGAACGTATCTTACTGTACATCGTAAGTCCATTTGTTTCGAATTCTTGATTTACTTGAGAAATTCATTAAAATCTGGATATTTTATCACATTTGAATTACTATTTCAAACGGCATAATCGCATAAACTTCTTTCATTGCCGGTTATTTGCTCATGATCATTATTAATACATTGATCCACAGGGATCATTGCATGTATCAACCAAGATCCTGACTCTATGATCAACATCAAGGGATTTTATCGCAACGATCTTTGCCATATACTTAATCAAACAACTTTGATTAACACCAAGTACTTACCAATTACTTACGGAATTGTTCATTACAATGATTTGGTCTAGATTACAACTCAGTGCTTCACACCACTCATGTGCGTTAACTTTTAGCAATAACTGGAGGGACCCATGATTTAAAATCAATTTCTGAGAAACTTTTTTGTAACAACAAACCAATATACACCTTTGATAATTTTACAACAACACTTTCATAAGTTTACTGAATTTTAGTACAGGATTGACCTCTACAAATCACAAATCCCTTGGTCGAGTTAAAAGTTAATAAAATATGAAATCGATTATAATTACGTGCATATGGAAGTAGTATTTACTCATGTTGTGTGCGCTAATTTCATACATGAGTGGCAAGGGAACCTACAGTTTAAAGTCGACTCCGAACGACAGATGGCAATTTTTACTCTCAGAGTCTTTTCCAGAAATCTGCTGAGAGGAAGTCGCCGAAGTAATATTTTTCGTTTTGATGTCTGACCTGGGATACGAACCCGGGCCTTTCGTCTAATAAGCCAACACACTACCCACTAGACCAAGTCGACTCGGAATGACAAATTTTTGAGAAAGTTTTCATGGCCACGTTATTTCCTCTCAAAATTTCTGTCAGAAATCTGCTGAGAGGACGTCACCGAATAAATATGTTATCTTATTGCGTTTTTGATAATTGACTTTAGGTCTAATAAGCCAATATACTTAACAACTACCAGACTACGGCGACTTCAATCGATTAGGATTTGTCCACACAAAATTTAGTCGTCAATATTAAGGGAATGTCATTTGAGTTATTAGAATTGGTGTGTACAATGTACATTGTACATAGAAAAAAGTGAATGAGGATCTAATCTTGTTAGCAAGCTGAGCTTAAGATGGAATTCCATTCCCAGTTTCGGAATTCTGTCAAGTATCTTCAAAATTTTCAAAACATTAAATGGCCTTATTAAGGACATTTAAACAAATTTAATAATGAAAAATAGAAAAACTATTGATTTGAATCACGGTCTTTAGTTTTTTTTCTTTTCTTTTCTTTTTTATTTATCTTCGATTGCATATGAATTCTTCATTTACACGTTTTACTTGTTGATTTGATGCCGTTTTTTTTTATAAATTCGCATTGAATTGACTGCCATTGGCGTATGAGACTGAAATCAAAAGAAGGATAACAAGCAACAGTTTTTACTGTCGCCATTAAAAAGTAAAATAAAATCCGTACATCAGTTTAGTTTTCCCAGTTACTGTCAATAAATTTCCGTTTTTTTTTTTTGTTTTCCTAGCCTATCTTCTCTTTTTTTCTTTTTTTTTAAATCCATTGAAGCCAATCTGTATCGTTAAATTCGAACTAAAGTTGAATATTCAACATTTCAACGGATGATGAGTATCTTTTGCACTCTGGCTGGCTGAGAGTTTATGGTAGGAAGGCGAATATGATTTCATATGGAAATTTATGGAAATTTTAAAGCTTCTACTTGGGCGTATATACCTACATACATGCATACATATGTATATGCATGTATCTGACTGCAACAAGTACATTTCTGTCAGTACATAGTTTAAAGATCCGTTTCGCATTTATTTTATTTAATTTTTCTTTTTGGGTTTTTTCTGCCGTGTGTTATATTTTTAATTTGTTCATAATGAAAGAAGAAATGAATCATCATTGGTTCATTTAATTTGTAGGGAATATAAAAATCTGTGCATAATTTAAATCAAAGGGAAAAATAAATGGATATGTACTCGACTTGAATGTATGTAAATTGTAAAAATGTCACGCACAACACTTCCTGGCATTCTTATTCAATATTATAATAAAATGTATCATCATCATTCATAATTCATTCATAAAAATCATGTACGAGTTTGTGAGTTTGTGAGTTTGAGGTATTTGTATGAGCGTTTCGTTCTTTTTCCGCTTTCATCGATTTATTACGCGTTTATTTTGAATGATAAAATCATATTTATTGTTTCAGATTATAATTTTACAACGTAATCAATTAATTCTTTTATTATTATTTTTTTTTTTTTGGTTTTAATGAATGTAATAAACCCTTGATTTATACGCATCATGCAAAAGAATTATTTCCTATCAATAAAATATTCAAATCACATTGTGCACCATTGTAAATAAAAATTAATTTTGCTTTATTCCTTAGTACTTGTAAGAAAAACACGGGATTTAGATCTGATCCTGGTTAAAACAATGGAACACAATTTACGATTTAATTGTTCAATTCAATTGTATTGAGTGTATTGTTGGATGATTATACAACACTCTATGCTTGTTGTTGATAATTTTCATGTAAAAATCATTTTCCAAAAAGCGTTTTTCAAAAGTTGTATTGGTTTCGTTCTATCAAATTGTTTGAATGCCAAAGAAACACATTTGGAATACGAAACACACAATACAGCATATCATTGAGTGTTCACAAACTACCAAGAGTATTCAATACAACATACACGATACCAAGTCTGCAAGTATTTGTGGAAATGAATCGTTTTTTCATGTTTTGGCTTATTAGACGGGTCAGGAGGCATCAAAATGAAAATATGAAAAAATATTTCTTCGGCGATTTCCTCTTAGCAAAAACTCTAAGAATAAAATTAAAAATTGCCATGAAAAGTTTCTCAAAAAACTGTCGTTAAGACTTTCCTTCCGTCTCTCATGTATACAAAGATTAACTCACACATCATAAGTGGTATGTGAAAAACTAGGTCGTAATGACCAATTATGCATGTATCAGAGATCAGTAATGAATCGTTTTTCCGCTACTCACAAGCAATTTTGAGTATGAATGAATCAACAGCATTGAAATTCAACTACTCTGATTCATTTGTACTCGCTACAATGTTGATTTATAAGTATCGGTTGCAATGAGTATGAGTACAACGTTGACATCAAACTCACAACATTCGAAATATGTTTGATTCATACGTCTACTCATTCTGATTCATAAATTTAGAAAAATACTTATAAGTCATTCGAGTGGCTCGAATCATTCATCAAAATTTACAGCCTTTGTTGTTGTTGCATATACAAAAACAAAGAAGAAAGGAAAGACAAAGATAACAAGCAAAGCATACACACAATCTTCTTGTGAGCATAGTTGTGGTCGTACGCGAATCATACTTATTTTGTGCTTCGTGTAAATGTTAAGTAAAGACGAGTCGAAGTCAATAACATCATACGTATTGTTAACTATGAATACGACGAGTACTTCCAACTTTGAGTATGACATCAAAATAAGTATGAATGCGTATAAGTATCTGAAATAATAAGTATGACTCCAATCTACTCATCGTTTTGAATACTTATTGCTGATCTCTGGTATGTATGTGTGTATATAAAGTCTTGGCTTAGGTTTAGTGTCATCACTTACTTTATAATTGTTCTACAATGTCGATATTAAAATGAAGATTATTTTTTATTATTTTTCTATTTAAAATATGTTTTTAATATTTTTTCTCTTCTTGAAAATGTGGTCAGCAAATTGAAAACCGACAAAATCAATTTAAATTCAATTTAAAATGACTTTTCATTTTTAATTAAGAAATTCAATCGAATATCAATTTAAAATTTCATTCCAAACTGTAAAACTATTTTTATTTTTTCTTAAATAATAAGAAACCAAGAACCAAAAAATAAAAAAAAACCCAAATTTGAATTGCAATTTCTATATTCTTCCAGAAAAAGGAAAGATAAATTTTAATAGTACAAAGTACGCAAGTAAAAAAAAAAAGAAAAGAAAAAGGAAACCAAGAAAATATTCAATGTTCGTGTATTATTCTGTCTTCTTTATTTAATTTGAATTCTCCAGATGAATTAACCTTCCAAAGATTAGCAAAAACGAAACAAAAAAAAAACCAATTTATTGACGTCAATTTGTCTGGGAGTAAAATGAGTGTCTTCGTATTCCGGCATTCCATTGTAAGTTTGTTGATAAGAATACGAATTGTTTCCTCCTTTACTTCAATTCAACTCAATGATGTGTAGAGAGAGAGCAGTAGTTTCTGTTTTTTAATGTCAAATCGATATGCTAATATAATGACACCATACTTTCTGTTCAGTCTTAGTCGTTGTAACAGCCTTTAAGAAAAATATACAAAGTTTTGTTTTAAATTCTGTTCTTAAAAGTATTTAAATTTCAATCCATAAATTGGCATTTAAAAGCTAAGTAGTAGGCTAGACTTTTGTAAAGCATATCAAATAAGCCAGTTTCTGATCTGAACTCAATACATTCAAGGAATTTATCGAAAATCAGTTTTTAATGGCTTCTGTTGAAATTTTTTCAAGAACCTTGAAATTCATGGAACGAAAATCAATTTTTGTTCTTGAAAATATCATGAAAAGGATTAAGCTTCACTTCGCTATGACGCTGTAGTCGAAGTCGCTATAGCATAGTAGATAGTGTGTAGGCTTATAAGACGTAAGGCTACGTACAAAACCCCAGGTAAGTCATCAAAAACAAAAATATGAAAATATTTCTTCGGCGACTTCCTCTCAGCAAGAATGCGGAGAGTAAAAATAAGATTGCCTATAAAAACATTTCGAAAGACTGTTGTAGGAGTCGATTTTAAACTGTAGGTTCCGCCACTGATGTATACAAAAAATAATACACACAACAAGGTTTGAAATGGCCAATTATGTATGTATGTGTGTATGGCGTTGTAGTTGACAGACAACAGACAGGACAGTAAGATCCCGGTTAACGTTGTTTCAGTGTTCCGCGGTTGCAAATGAAACGGCCATGTACTAACCAAAAGCGGTGCACTATATAGCGACGATGTATCTTTTTCAAACTCCAATCACACCAATCGATGGCAGGGCTTCCTCGATCTGGTTCTTCAAACGCAAACAAAGTCGTCGTCTTCGCTGACTTCTGCAAATCTCCGTATAAAATTCCCGCCTAGCCGGAGCATCCTCCTCCATTCGAACGGGATGGCTGAGCCAGACCAGCCGTTGAATCATTCAACTTGAATGTTGATACTCTGTATCGGATGCGGAAATTATCGTCAACTCGCCCTGCATCGGTGTTTAATATTGTCCATGCCTCTGCGCCATAAAGAAGCGCGCGGCATCAATACTCATTTCAATCTCGAATTTCTTCTTAGGATTTAATGGTCTTCATTTCCTTGAAATCTGTTTATAACGCCTTGCAATCGTTGAAACATTTTTTTGCTTTTGCAATACGGGAATTGCTTTTTTGTTGTCACATTTAAGAAACATTTGTCAGTGAAAGTACTTTCGCTTGTCAACGCAATAACTGTCACCCCCTCCAATGTGTGCAGACGGTCGGACGGTCGTGTCATGTTCTATCAAAATCATCACGCGTTCAATTTATAAATATTTTGGCATTATTTAGTTAAAAGTATCTTAAGTAAGTGACATACAAGTATAGCCGCTATACAAGTATAAGTGAGTATAAGTGAGTGACTAAGTGATGAAATAAGTAACACTTATGTTTGTCATCTGCGTAGATTTGTATTATTTTTAGCCTCCATTTTTTATTGCTCTCGTTCACTCACTGATTTTCTTTTCTTGTCATTCTAAGTGCCGTGTGTTGTGTGTGTGAGTCACTGTGATGAATGTGTTGTTTTCTTTATTTTCACTACGTGACTTAGACGCTGAGTTATTAGTCTGAAATTGCTTGAGTGTCTGTAGACGCTGTAGATGGTACACATAGGGAGTACCATTAGGTTTGCTTCTTCTATAGATTTAGGAATAAAAAAAAACAATCAAATGATACAAATCCTTGGAATATAATCTCTCAAAATTACAACCATGCCCGCAATCTTTTAATCAATTTTTTTTCTTCGAATTGTTCAATCAACAGTGGTTGTAATATAATGAGTCATTTTCTAACAACACTGCTTAATTATAATTGGAAACAGAACTATTTTGAGAATCATTTTAACCGTCTTGGCTTCTATAAATTTCAGTTGAAGTGAAAGTCTTTAACTGGCAACCGAATGTGGCTTAATTTGCCACATGATGAGTAGAATCGAATCGTACTCATAATTTCTGATTACAAAATAAGTATGAATCGCGTACGAACACTAAAATGCTCACAATAAGGTTGGGTGTTTGCTCTGCTTGCTGTTCTGTATTTTTTTTTTGCTTATGCGTCCTTTTTTTTGTAAATGCAACAATAACTAAAACTGTAAATTAGGATGAATGATTCGTGGAGTCACTCGAATCATTTGTAAGTATTTTTCTAAAGTTATGCATCTAATTGAGTAGGCTTATGAATTAAACATATTTCGAATGACATGAGTTTGATGTCAACGTTGTACGCACACTCATTGCAACCTGTACTTATAAATCAACATTGTAATGAGTATGAGACTGAATCAGAGTACATAGTTAAATTTCAGTATTGTTGACTCGCTTGTATTTAAAATTTCATGAGTGCATATAAGTAGCGAAAAAATGATTCATTGCTGATATCATGTTAGGACAATTTAACAATTTTTAGTCGCAACTGACAACGGTTAACCAATTAAGATTTATTTCGCGCTTTAAGATGATGATGATTCGAAGAATTTATTTCAAGTATTCTTTTCTTCCGGCAGATTCGTTATTTTTATCTTCACTTCGAACACCCTAAATGTCTGAATAATTACGTTGCTGCGCGTTTAATATCGATACGGAAGGTGACAATGAATTAAAGAATGAACGAATGAATTTAGATTGAAGCAAGGCAATGGGAAGGAATACAAATGTTTGTTCATTATTCATTTCAATCGGTTTTTTCTGCCATCACTATGCCATCATATCGTCAATAGAATTTTAATAAACTTGAAAATAAATTGAGAGTGAGAGAGAGAATAAAAGCAAATATGTCTAGTACTTGGATAAATTAAAGAAAAATATTTTGTTTAAAAAATAAATGCCCAAAATAATAAGAGAAACAAAAAACAAACAAAATATCAAGACAAATAAGAAAAGCGATACCATTCATCCATAAACATGAAGAAAATAGAAAAAAAAACCATGAGCATGAGAATGAAAAACCATGAGCAGTTAAATAAATAAATAAATTGTATGGAATTACAAATTTTTGTAATTTTATACACAAGTATTGTGTGTTTATTTTTCCATTTCCATTATCAGTTTCATTTTCATTTTTCCTTCCTATTCCTGAATTCTTTTCGGATTTTATTTAATTTTTTTTTTTCTTAAATTTTTTTCTTCCAAATTCTTTTTTTTTTTATTTGTGTTTTGTTGTTGTGGCAATATTTGTGGACCTTCTTTTCTCATCATATTATTATTGCTCGTATTATTGGTCGAAACAAGTTTGTTTATTTAATAATTTCATTTGAGTATGTTTGTGTTGGAGTATTATTTTGGCTCCCAACCTTCCTCCCAAACAGCCACTCTCTAACGAATGATTTCTTGTGTTTTTTGTTTTCTTTGAGCCACAGGGAAGCACTTCAGTTAGATAGTCTCCAAGTCCTTCCATTAAAATTGTCTTCTTCTTTTTTTCTTCTGTTCTCTTGGACTTTAAGCTGATAAAAGTATTTTTCAGTTGCTGTTGTTATTGTTTTATGGTCGGAAATATTGTAAATGACAACAAAATACCTTTTTATTGATGTTAAGCAATGTTCTTCTTGTTGTTGTTGTTTTTTTTATTATTTTCCCCAAAATAGTTTTCATTTCCACAGCCCAGCCACAGCGGATGTTAGTGGAAACAGTCCTTGTTTCCTTAACGGAAGTTGTCCAGTGCTTCGCTTGTTAGATTTTCTATTGTTCTGCCAGTTCGCCTAGTTAACGGGAATGAACGACAACGAGTATGAGTACGAGTACGAGTACATATTCAATATTTTTGATATTCTATTGCCTCGTTTGTTGGCCTTTATTATTTTGGGTTTCCTTTAAATATACGTACGTAACAGCCAATGAAGACCACTTGGTGTCTGGCTGTCTGGTGGCTTGTGGGAGGTTAATGTTGGTTTGGAATGACAAGGCTTATGTGTTCAATTTAAGGCCTTTCTGTTGCCACTTGTAATTAGTTTAATGGCTGTTGTTATGTTTTAAATCCTTAACGTTTTGTTGACACTTGTTTTTGATTTCATTTTGCAGGTAATTGACCAAAAGCCATAGAAAAAAATTCTTAATTAGACACAGGAAGAAGAGTAAAAGGAAAAAACATCGTTTACTGCTCGTTACGTAAAGTTGTAAAATATATGCAGGGAGATGAAGTCATTAGCACATTTTCATTGAAGTTAACATCTTAGTTTGTAAATTACATAGTTCAGCTTTAAGAACATCATAATTGGGCTATCTTACATGCAATGGTAGCAAAGTGTCGTTCTATTTCAATTTGAGATCAGAATGTAGGGGCAATAAGGATGTTGCATACAAGTTTACTTATCACATATCTGCCCTCGTCCGTCTAAAGTCGCGTAATTTAGCCTGGTAACTAAAAAGAAGACAGACGTAGATATAATGATGATTATGAAACATGTCGCCCATGATAATCATCATCAACGCGAATATTGAAGGCGCCGTGGTTTAGTACGTAGTGTGTTGGCTTATTAGATGTAAAGTTACGATTGAAATCTCAGGCCAGTTATTTCCAACTAAAACAAAAACATGAGAAAATTATTTCTTCAGCAGTAGATTTCTGGCAAAATTTGTGAGAGTGAAATAAAATTGCCGTAAAAAAAGTTCTCAAAAAGCTGTTGAATGTTGATTTTAAACTGCAGGTCCCGCAACTTGTATACAAAATTAACACACACACACATCATAAGTGGTGTGAGATTCTAGGTTGTAGTCCTGACAGAAGGGGGTGTAATGACCAGCTATGTATGTATGTATGCAACGCGAATATTATGATTTTAATTTGTAGTTTAAATTGCTTGCGTTTTAAATTCTAGTTTCCCTAAAACATATTGAGTTTGTTGTTAAAGGAGTTTTAATAAGAATTCTGAATACCTTCATGAATATATTTCCAGCATGTTTTAAGCACTGCTATTAAGCTTTCCTACTTAATCACTGCACAACGACTTAACGACTCTAATGTTTACCACTTACGAGAAAATCACTTCACACTTCGTAAACAAGCAGAACAATTGCAAATTTATGTGGGAGACCAAAAGCGAAAAAAGTGAGAGAGACATGGATTACAACTTGAATAGAGCTGTAAACCGCTCAACATATTCTTTTTCTTTCATGGAATTTTATTGGAAATGCGTTAAATGATGGCCGAATGTAATCAGGCTGAATAAACCGATCAGATAGTAACAAATGCGTGCGAGCCATTCAGTCAGTCATTCAGTCATAATAATGGAGAATCATTTAACAATGGCCCATTCAGATCCATAGCATAAAGTCACCCACAACATCCCCCTTCCCCCCTCAATTGAATGAATGGCATTTAAAGCTATTGTTACAAACACACCCACAAACTCTTGCTTACACAAAGTCTATTACAGTTTATGAGGCTATTATTAACCACACACATACACTTGCATACATACTGTGAAGAAAATTATTCGCATACACACACGCACACACACACACACACGCATGCATCCAGATGTATATTTAATTGGATTAATCAAATGTAGGAAATGACTAAACCAGCCCCTACTCATAATAATTAAAAACTGAAAGGTTTTCAGTTTTTTTGTGTTTGTTTTCAATAAATTTTAATTTAAAATCAATAGAATTATTAATTTTTGTTCTTATTATTGTATAGTATGTTGTTATTGTTATTGATGTTGTTGTTTGTTTTTTTTATAATAATTTTCAATAATTAAATAAAATATTCGACATTCATTTGGGCTCAGACAATTGATTCAAAATTAAATTCTTTTGTATTTTTTTTTTTCACCCGAAATAAATTTTCAACTTAAATTCAATTAAAAGCGTGAAATTTGCAGCAATGAAACAATTTTTCTATATTCAATATTCTATATTCATGTACATACAGTAAGACCCCGCATAATGCGGGAGATACCTTCCAATAAGCTGCAGCGCTAAACGAAACAGCGTTAAACGAGGCAGCTTAACATGTACATATGTAAATAATGGGTGATTTTTTAAGAGCTATAGGATAATTTTTCAAAAAAAAAAAAACATAAAATTCAGAAAAATTTATGAAATCTTTATTTGAATCGATAGTACGGTCCATATAATTTAATGTTTGAAGATTATTTCATGCAAATGTTGACCGCGACTGCACCTCAAATGAACCATCTGCTTAATCCAATTTTGGTATACTCTTTCCAACATTTCGGCCAGTATTTCACGAATAAATTCTTCGATATTGTCTTTCAAAGCGTCAATTACAGCGGGCTTGTCTGTATCTACATGAGCTTTAACATAGCCCCACAAAAAATAGTTAAAGCGTTAAAACGCACGATCTAGGCGGCCAATTGACTGGTCCCGAACGTAAAATAAAATGTTTACCGAACTCGCCTCTCAATAAGTCCATTATTACACTTGCTGTGTGGCATGTGGCACCGTCTTGTTGAAACCAGATGTCATGCAAATCAAGCTCTTGCATTTTAGGCAAAAAAAAAAACTGACCATAAAATGGAAGAAGCGCGCGATGAACTTTCTTAACAAAGCACGTATTTTTATAATAAAATTCAAACGTTGTTCGTTTGTAAGACGATTCATGGTTAAATTATAGATCAAACTGAAGATGTTTGAGAGTGAAACAAAACACAAAACGTGCATGAGCTGTTTAAACCAGTATTGCCAAAAAGATAATAGCATTGAGAGTTCAGAGAATACATTTGGAATTTTTATTCAAGACAGGGTAACAAAAAAGCTTTGAAGAAGATACATAGTATACACTGTCGCTATATCGTGTACCACAGTATCAATAAAATGCGCCGTTTACGGGAATCCCAATACTACCGCGTAATACTAAAACAGCGTTAAGCACGTGAACATCATATTCGATATTTAATTTCTTTCTAAAACAAAATGAAATTTTGTATGTAATTTTGAATAATTTAAATACCTACATACATACAATTTAAAATATGCAGTGAGCGTCAAAAGGAACTGCACACTATGCACTTTAACCACTTAAGAGGAGAGTGCCCGAAAAAATATGACAATATTTCGAATTTTTCTGTAATTTTTTTTTTTTTTTTTGTTTCAATTAAAAGCTGGCAATGAAACAATTTTAAAATAAAAATAACGGTAATTTACAGTTTCATTTGACGCTCACTGTATGTACACAATATTCCGTTAGTCTATTTTTGAATTCTGCTACATAATGGTATGAAGTCGAGGAACAATAAACAAATTTATCAAATCCAACAAAAAACTAATAAAAAATTAATATTCTTTAATACGATTCTGATAAGAAATTAATGTTTGCCATTGCCAGTGCCATTAGCATTCATCATTGACACGCAAATCTATACAAAACAAAACCTTTCAACAGCCGAATTATTATACTAAAAGGCAGTACACCGCATAGTTTTTATCGAATAACTTTATTTAAGTTGAATAACATCTGTCGTGTACATACTTTATTACCCCAGAAATGTGTGGCATTATTCAAACACTTTACAACTATTAGTCAATAGTAGAGTGTTGGGGTCCGTCCCATTCTATTAATATTTCAAAATGTCCTTTTCATATGTCAAACATAACATTATGAAGTATCTCTCTGGCAGAGTGTGTGCCCGGGGGTAGGCAATACTCTCGAAATGACATCACAAAATGGCTATAAGAGGAGTGGAACCAAAAAAAAAAAAAAGGCAGAGCGACACAGTTCCAGGTAGTAAACTTATAAACTGCTTTAGCTTGAGTATACAATATGTATGTGTGTGTGCGAGTGTGTGTGTCTCTTTTGTATTTGATGGCAACAATAACCCGCTTGTTTGTTGACAATGACACGATTGTCACTTGTGTAAACAATTAAACGGTTTCGGTTTATTTTAACCGAAACAAAAATGTCTACGGGAAACCAAATACAAGGATACGGAAATTCTGATGTACATACATACATACCTACATACATACATACGTATGTAAATACTCGAACATTAATGACTGAGACATACAGACATACGAACTTAAATAAAAATCATTTACAGTTATTGAGTAGATTTTTGGTTTATATTTTATTGTGTAGTAGCAGCAGTAGTGGCACTGGCAGTGTCAGTGTCAGTGGCAAGCAGGAGTAGCAGTAGGGTGGTACTAATAATGTTGTAATTAATGCCCAAGTAATTATTACAAATTTTTATAGCTGACGTTGGCATAAAACTCAACAGTAATAAAATACAATTTTATAATGTTTTTATGAGGGGACATAAAAAAAATTATACGATTGTAATTTACATGGCCTTTTTTGTGTTTTTCTTTCTTTCTTTCTTTCTTTCTTTTATGCGACTTAAATAAAATTAACATGTTGGGGAGAAATGTGAAAAGTGTTAAATAAATTGACTTTGTTTGGTAATCGGAACTTTCAAGTTCACAAACAAATAAGACAAAATGAAATTGCCGTAGTCTAGGATGTATTGAGTTGGCTCATTAGACATGAGGATACGGTTCAAACCCTAGGTTTCCTCTCAGCAGCTATCTGGCAAAAACTCTTAGAAGTCGCTGTAGTCTAGTAACATCGCAACCCCTTCGTTAAACCCCTGACTCAGTCCTCTCAAACACACGAAGAAGGCAAATATATTCTTCTGGCAAAAACTCAGGGAGTCAAATAAAATTGCTATGAAAAGTCAACTTTAAGCTATAGATGCCGCCACTCATGTATAAAGATTAACGCACAGAACATTTGTAACTCATTTTATGGATGATTGCAATCATTCAGTCATGATTACAACCTAGTTTCATGCGGCACCTTTATTGAGTGCGGTAGTTTCGTTCATGAATACTGCAATCTTTGCTAGAACGTCGACTGCTAACTCCAAATTTGAAAGGCTTTCACATTCGTATTAAGTTATGTAAATAAGCAGAATATAATGCTTGCTGAAATGTAACAGATTAGAATCTCTAGTTGGGAACTCAAACCTACAACGTATACTCTGATAGCCTATAACACTATCCGCCCGATTATTGGGACACCTTAAGTTTAAATATCGCGTATACATATCTTCATAATAATTTTCATAATTTTTTTCTTCTTTTGCAGGTGGGTTCAGCCCTAATATTTACAAATATTTTTTAGGAAATAAACCTCAACAACAGTATTGTTCACCACAAATAACTGGCAACAGAAACAATTCGAATTTCCCGAATGAATCGTTACAAATTTTGTTGAGTTGTTTTTTTCTGTTTTGTTTGATGTATTTTTGTGGGTGTTTTTAATTTTTTGCTTTTTTTCTTCTGAACAGTTTCCACGGTAAAGTAAATCCTTCTCTAAATCTGAACAGCACCAAAAAAAAAAAAAACAGCGTAATCGGCAATTTTGGTAATTTTTCACCAGCACTTTCAAGATGAAGAAATAAAGGCAGGTGCGCTGTCATACCCGAGCGTGTCATTTATAAATTTATGCCCGCGTTTTAGGGAATTTCAGTGTTTTTCCAATCCCTTAATTTAATTTTATTTTATTTTTTATTTAATTTTTATTTTGTTTTATTTCACATTTAAAATCGTTTTCTGTTTGCGTACTTTTTCGTTTACATTTTGGTTTTGGTTTTTCGTTTTGTTTATTTATTTAACACGATATCATTTTGTAATCTTTTGGTTAATTTTTCCCCGAATTCAACAATAACAGGCAAGACCAAAAAAAAAAAAAAATTTTAAGGCTTGTCCATGATAAAATTCAATTCCAAAAACAAAACAAAAGATAAATTGATGGATAAATTTAAACTTGCCAACAATAAAATATTTAAGAGAACAAATGAAAAAAAACTAAATGGAATCGTTGAAGCTAAACAGTAGCAGGCCACAAATTTATTGTGGTTGGTAATGCAAAAGTCGCCAAAGTCTAGTAGATTGTGTGTTGGTTCAAATCCTTGGTCAGACTTCTCGAACAAAAACGTTTTCCTATCAGTAGATTTCTGGCAAAAACTCTTAGAGTAAAATAAAATTGTCATGAAAAGTTTCTCAACAAAATCTGACGTTCAAAATTTTGCCCTACAAAAGCTCTTGCCTATTGAGTCCAAAATTCAATAGAGCTTTACAACTAAGGCCATCCCTTCTTTGAAACTGTTGATGAAAAAGTTTCGTCTTCAGTGGAACCTTTAAAGCAGTCGACCAGTGTTGAAAAGCTGTGTAGTGTTAAAATAACGTGCCCTGTAATTTTAGTCTAGTTGGTTTTAATTAATTATGAGTGAAACCATCATTAGAAATTCTATAAATATTTTCGATTTAATTTTTTTCACTCACCCACACACCAATTACACTCGTTTATCAATAGAATGGAATCCATTTAATGTGGTTTTAATTTGAAATTCTGCCTGCCATTATTTTATTATGCGATTAAATATTTATCAATAAAATCAATGCACGTGCAATACTAAACATGACACAGACACAGACACAAAGATTCTGGACTGGATAATATTTTTATGGATGTTTGATTGTATTTTTTTTGTTTTTCAAAAATAACGCATAAAATATTTAAAGAATCTCAAAAATATTGAAGGCAATCAATAGAAATACAAAAAGTCCCTTCCATTTGAAGAAAATTCGCATTCAATGGTGATTTAATCCGTAAATTGTTTCCAAAAAACGAAAACGAAAAAATTCCATCAGATTGCGTCACAATAAATCTGTTCATAGGTGTTTGTATTTTGTGTTAAAAATTTTTACTGGTCATGCGAACATAATCTCGTAAAGCGAAATTCCCTGACAGTGGCGTCCGCCATCTAAAGTTGCAGCATATTTTTAACTTTATGAGTGACAACCATCAACCATATTGCCTTCATGCCTCCACTCCCTTGGTGGTTGAGATTAAATTCCCTTGTAAAGTTCTCACTGTTCACGGTTGCAACGAAAAGTATTTGTTTAGCGTGATACACTCAGCTCGTAATCATGTTTAGAAAAGCGACGACGGTGTCAAAATTATGTGGTAATATTGGTCATAAAATCACACGTATTTTCATTTTTGAAATACTTTTACAGGCAGTTCTTTAAAATTCTATCCGAGGACGAAATTTAATCGAAATTTTCATTTGTTTTATCAAAGCTATTGATCAAACAAAATGTTTGGGGATTAAAATGACTAAAAATATTGTAACGAAAATGAAGAATCTAGATGCTGGTGTTTTGTTTTTACATTGCTTAACATTAAAATTATAAACAAAAGCAACAAAAAAAATTAATACAGTAAACGAACCTGTCTCCAAATTATCGTACTGCCTAATGCAACAACAAACAAAAACAAAAAAAATGGTAAACAAGTAAACAAAACTACAATAACAAACACTACAACAATAATGAAACAACAAAGTCTATAGAGATCTCGAGAAGGCGAAGCCACGAACATTCCCCTTCAAGAATACACAAAAGACAAAGCAAACCAGGTTAGTGAGTTAGAGAAGTTCAGTCAGTCTTGTGTGAAGACAGGGTGCGTTTGAAGAGAGAGAGAAGAGAGAGTGGTTTGAAGATCTCCCTTGTAAAGATCTGTGGAACAATTGACTAGCAGTTGTTATTGTTTATGCAAAAGTGTGTGAAGAGAGCAAATATAATAAATAATAAACAAAGCAATTGTTGTTGTTTATATCAAGTTGTGAACAGTGGCACACAGAATTGTGCGAACAATAAAGAAATTTAATGAAAATTAAACAGGTCAGACATCAAAACGAACATATGACAAAAAAATATTTTTCCGGCGACTTCCTCTCAGCAGATTTCTGACAAAAACTAAGGTCCCGCCACTCATATGTAAAAAATTAACACAACGCACAACATATGTAAGTGGTGTGATAAACTACAACCATAATCCTGACCGAAGGGATGTAATAACCAATTATGTATGTGTGTATGTTATGTATTCTAAAGCTGAGGAAGGCCGAGTATAGTACATTAATTAGCATACTAATGCGACGCTCTGCCATACTTGTACACTTGAACCGTATTTGTCGAACCGAACTGGGGACATCTACAGCATTCGTAAGCTGGAAAGAGATTAATGAATTCTGTACAAGATACAGCTACAGTGAATGCCGATAGGCATGAGATCCTTGATTGGTTTCCAGTTGAGTTACCTGAGCGATTATAAGCGAAAACCGTGATTTATTTTTCGTGCAGTATGTCCTTTGAAACTGGATCTACACTAAGCATGTGAAAATGTTTTGAGTAAATCTTTGCTTTTAAATCTACAACATTAAATGACGTCAATTGAAAGAACAATTTGAACAAAATCCCACTTCATATAGAGTACGTTTTGTCAGTCATTCATAACCAATTACCTTGTCCTGGCTTTCTTGTTTTATTTGAAATCATTTCATGCATCTCTGGCTCATGGAGCTGTTTGTTCGCTTTCCGTTCTTTCGTTCGCTAAAAACGTATTTATTTTTGCTGGTGCAGAGTTTGAAATTTTTTTTGTTTTGCATATTTCCCTTCCGGTTGGCATTTTTACCTGGTTGGCTGAATAGGTGGATTGTAAATGGCGATAATTGTGGGCTGCTATATCTATATACGAGTATGCGCTCGTATGCCTTGTGCCCCGGATAGAAGGCATTCTGTCTACATAAATTGTTTACTTTACACGGTAAATTAAATTTATTATTTTGTGTACAAGAATGTCATTTAAATTTCATTTTTATGCCCACATAAGCATATTTTCTATTACAAAAAAAAAAAGAAAAAAAAGCAACCAAAAACAGCTTGAATGTATGGAAAATGAAAACTGGTATGTATTATGATGATGACAACAACAAAAGCGTTAATAAAAGTTTGCTTTTTCTTTCATCCGTTTTCAGACGACATTCATACTCGTATAATGAATTATGCTTTAAATCTGGATTAGAAATTCAAATAGACATGAAAACAAATACAAACCGATTTTATTATAAATCTCTTCCATTGATACTCTTGTACTTCTGGTTTCATTGCCATTTACATTAGAGCCGCATAGAAGCAAATTATTTAACCCTTCTGTCAATCCTTGGGTCAATTTGACCCAATTTTGATTTTAAAACGCAAAATTTTTCCCTTTAATTATAAGATATGATCGTGAAACTTTAATTTATCCATTATCGGGACAAAAACTATGCTTTTAAATGAAAACAATAAAATTGAAATCAAAATACGATTTACATAGCCTTTGGGTCAATATGACTCAACATGCGATATTACCATTACCAAGTTTACCATTCAGAATCGTCGATCAATAATTTTTTCAGGCAAATATTAAAGTGTTAACGGTTTGACAACTTTGAAGATAGAGAAGAAAGAAGACTTCGTGACAAAATAGCACCGATAAGAAAGCGTTTGAGAGAAATGGAGTAATCAGCTTAAAGTTTTTTACAATCCTCATGAAAATGTTACTGTAGATGAACATACATAATTGGCCATTACTACCCTTCAGTCAGGATTACGGCCTAGCTTCTCACACCACTTATGTTGTGTGCGTTAATTTTATACATGAGTGGCGGGACCTACAGTTTAAAGTCGACTCCGAACGACAGATTTTTGAGAAGTTTTTCATGGCAATTTTTACTCTCACAGTCTTTGCCAGAAATCTGCTGAGAGGAAGTCGCCGAAGGAATATTTTTTGTTTTGATATCTGACCTGGGATACGAACCCGGGCCTTTCGTCTAATAAGCCAACGCACTACCCACTAGACCACGGCGACTGAACAATTGCTTTTATTTCGAGGTCGGTGCAGTTTTAGGCAATATATTCCATCAAAGCCCACCACGTCATAAAAATTTGGGCACTTTGCGATTCAGTAAGTAAATATGTCTGGAATATGGAAGAATAAACACAAGGCGAGACTTTTGAACATCGTATTATATTTGTTATATTTCCGTAGTTTTAATTTAGGTGAGAGAGAGTGGTGCACAATTACATGTGATCATTTTTTTACTACATACAATCTTTTCATTGAACTTCTTTCTTGGAATATTACATTTGTTGGCACTGTCCTTAAGAATTTGGCAGAACTAGTTCTTTATTTTTATTTTATTAGTTAAACTATTTGAATATCTTGAAGTCGCCGTGGTCTAGTGGGTAGTGTGTTGCCTTATTAGACAAAAGGCCCGAATCCCAGGTCAGATATCAAAACAAAAAATATTTCTTCGGCGACTTCCTCTCAGCAGATTTCTGGCAAAGACTCTGAGAGTAAAAATTGCCAAGAAAAAGCTTCTCAAAAATCTGTCGTTCGGAGTCGACTTTAAACTGTAGGTCCCGCCACTCATGTATAAAATTAACGCACACCACATAAGTGGTGTGAGAAGCTAGGTCGTAATCCTGACTGAAGGGTTGTAATGGCCAATTATGTATGTATTTGAATATCTTTAATTTAATGTACACACTTTGTAATATTTATGCGAAAATAAATTCTATTAAATATGAAATTTTGTTTACATTTTAATGTTGGATCATATTTACCCAAAGGATCATAGGAGGGGCACATATCCAAGGGATGCAAAAGGGTTAATCAGATCCTCTAATAGAGGGAACAAAGTGTGGGTTCAGTTTTCATAAAACTGTCAATAAAATTTGTTTAATTAGAAGAGAGGAAAAAAAAGGAAAATACGTTAGCGTATGACGTCAAACGATAATCGTTGAGAGATATCATCGAGTGAAATGATGATAATTATTACTGCGTTGTCGTTTGTCGCTCTGTCCTACTGTTACCTATTACAGCCATTGAGCTCATGATGATGAGCTGATGTTGTTGTTGTTGCTTGATTGTGGTTTTCATTTTAAATTTTCTCATCATCAGTATCAGTATCATCAGCGTTTTTGATGTAATAATGTTCGTATGGAAAACATGAAATTCCTGAAAATTATTTTTGTTCCCTTAGCACACACACATACATACTTACATACAAATATTGTAAGTACGTACGTATGTATGTACATTTGTATGTCTGTGTTTATCGCATAAATAAGAATGTTTTGGTTCACGAGTAAAATTTTGAATTTTTTTTCTTTACTTTTCGTTTTCTTTGCAGATTTCATTTTCGTTTTGCTTCAGCAGCAGCATCAGCAGCAAGAGTGGTTTCTAATAAAAAAAAAAAAAGGAAAAGCATTGTATTGGGAATTAATGTAATACGGTTAACGAAGAAGAATAAAGACGGAGAAAATCTACTTCAAGTGGTTGGAAGAATAACAGCAAAGAAAAAAAATGTTGACGTTAAAGGTTCATTGTTGTATCATTATTGTTTGGTTTGGTTTTAGAACAACCACTTGTAATTGTGGCTGTCGGAGTGGCAGCCAATGCTAATGATTTCAATTCCCCCACAGAGACAGCCAAAGTAAACAACCAGCATTAAAGTAACAACATTAGCTCACAACACTGGTAGGAGCAGCAGCAGCACCATCAAAAAACAACGATTTCCAGCTAAAGATAAATGCTAAATGATAATGAATAATGCAATCGGCAACATTGGAAACGTTACATCATCCGCGCTTACCAATACTACCAACAGAACTGTTCCATATTGGGAATATGCCGCCCTCCTACAGCCGCTGGCCGCAAATGTGCCGAGAGGACGCCATCCGGAGCACATCAACAGCAACAGAGAGCAACAGCTGTTGTTGCAGCATTCAAACTCACCCGCCTTTTCACATACCGCCGATGACAATCACAGTCACAGTCACACACAGTTGCGAGCGACAACCCAAACACCTGCGTCACAATTCTACTCGAGCTTCAACATCTCCGATGACCTCTTTTACTATTTCAATGGCTTCCTGGAAAGGGGAAATATGCCGGAAACGTCCACGCCGCCATCTGTTGAAAGTATCACCTCACCCGCGGAAACCTTTAATATCACCAGCATACCTCAAGAGCCCGATTTTAGTGAGTTCATCAGTTCGTTGCCAAATGACCGGGTCAGCCTGCTTTCCTTTCTGTTTCTCTTCTCATTCGCCACTGTGTTCGGTAATTCGCTGGTCATTTTGGCCGTCATAAGGGAACGTTACCTACATACGGCCACAAACTATTTCATCACCAGTTTGGCGGTGGCCGATTGTCTAGTGGGTTTGGTTGTGATGCCCTTCTCGGCTCTTTATGAAGTTCTGGAGAATACCTGGTTCTTTGGCACAGATTGGTGTGATATCTGGCGTTCGCTGGATGTTCTATTTAGTACGGCGTCCATATTAAATTTGTGTGTAATATCGCTGGATCGATATTGGGCCATAACGGATCCGTTTTCCTATCCCATGCGCATGACAGTAAAACGCGCAGCTGCGCTGATTTGTGCGGTTTGGGTGTGTTCGAGCGCCATCAGTTTTCCAGCGATAGTGTGGTGGCGTGCAGCCCGTGATGGCGAGATGCCTGCCTACAAGTGCACCTTCACGGAACACTTGGGTTATCTGGTATTCTCCTCCACAATATCCTTTTACCTGCCCTTGCTTGTGATGGTATTCACGTACTGTCGTATCTATAGGGCGGCCGTGATACAAACTCGTTCACTGAAGATCGGCACTAAACAGGTGCTTATGGCCTCCGGTGAACTACAGTTAACATTGCGCATCCATCGTGGCGGTACCACACGAGAGCCGTCAACCAGCTCTCACCATCAGGCGCTGCACGGTTCTCTGGGTGGGGCACCTAGCGGCGGTTCTCAACACCATCCCCACTCACATCATCATCACCGCACTTCGCATCACAATCACAGCAATGCGGGGACAACCACTTCGACGCCCGAGGAGCCAGATGATGAACCACTATCCGCCTTGCAGAATAACGGTTTGGCCCGTCACCGTCATATGGGTGGTAAAAATTTCTCCTGGTCTCGCAAATTGGCTAAATTCGCCAAAGAAAAGAAAGCTGCCAAAACGCTGGGCATCGTCATGGGCGTCTTTATCGTCTGTTGGCTGCCGTTCTTCGTCGTTAACCTATTGTCTGGCTTTTGTATGGAGTGCATAGAACACGAGGAAATTGTTTCGGCCGTTGTCACTTGGCTCGGCTGGATAAATTCCTGCATGAATCCGGTGATTTATGCCTGTTGGAGTAGAGATTTTCGAAGGTAAAACCATTTTCAGTTCTTCTTAATGTCTTCTTAAATTGTTTTATGGCCACACACTGTAAATGTTTGATTATTTTTTGCAATTTCATTTCAAGTCATTGGTTTTTATTTTATTTTATGTTTACTTTGCTTTGCTTTGCTTTTCTTAAAAAAAAAAATAAAAATCCGAGGCGATAAGCTTCGAAATGTTTGAATTTTCTTTGTCAGAGCACGTGATATGGCGTATTTGATTTGCCGGTGGCACTTTTACCTCAGGGAACACTTAAGGCACTATTAAAAAAAACCACAATAAAAAATACACAGATAAACTTGCTTTACCAGGTTCTCTTTCAATGTTTATTTAAGGAAAGTTGTACAGAATTGTCAAGGCAAGTTAGGCGGAGTATTGGTTAAGCATTTCACCATAAAATATTAGGCTCTTAAAGTATTTCACTGATTAATATTGTTCAAGCACGATTGCTTGCATTTGTTATACACACTTTTCATTATGTTTACATACATACATACGTTTAATGAGACGAGGGATACCTTCTCCTTTATTCATTCAGAGGCTTCTTAGCCAGAGTTATTAATGGAAAGTGTTGACGTTTTCAGTCATAGTTTTTGGTTTATTTCGTTTCGAATTTTTTTATATTTTTCCTGTTCGTTTTAGTTTCGTTTTGTTTGTTTTTGTAAAAATACTTCATAGTGACCCATAAAAAAATATCCTAACTGGTCGCCTATGAATTTCTAGTCTGAATTTATTATTACGCGTAGTATTGGGCTGGTGTGTGTGTGTCTAAGTATGTACTTACGTTTCCATTTGCTGCGTCTGTATGTGTTACTATATCGTTAACGGTATCGCATGGCATGATACTCGTAAACGATAAACTCAGCCATGAAGTTGTTGCGGTTCTGTTCTCCCTGCTTTGTTTCTTCTTTTCCTTTTTCTTTTGGTTTTAAGTTCCCTTTTTATTGCCGTCAATGCTGGTGTTCTGTTGTGGTGTCTCCTTCAGTTGGTTTGTGTTGTGTTATATTTTGGCCATCAAAAAACAACAAAAAAAAAAGAGAAGAAAAACGAAACACATTAACATTTGCATAATAGCTACGTAAATTCGTTTGTCTCATGCCCTACATACATGCATACATACTTCAGGGCTAACAGAGTCTCTCTAGTCTATTTTTAATATTTTACTTCACAACGACCAAATCACTTTACTCTCCTACAAAGTCTTTATAATTTTTGTACATTTTCTGTGGTTTTTTTGGTTTTCCATGGATTGACTTGCTTTGCTTTGGTTTGGCTGCAATAGCTTAAGAACACCTTCCCCAAAATACAAAATTATTGTAGTTGTTGGTTTCCTTTCTTTACTTTTTTTCACTTTTTTTTCGTAGTAACGTACAGTAAGGTACAGAATAATTTGTTTGTTGGTCGACATTGTGTTGGTTGGTTGGGTTGGTTGGAATGGTTTTCAAAAGTACTAATTTTATTATTATCGTAACGATACTTGAGATAGGCACATACAGGTGAGGGTAGAGAGAGAACATAGATTATAATATTAAAAGCCTTTAGAGAAATATAAAGTCATTTACTTTCAAATTAACCAAAAATATGAATAACTTTTAAGAAATGGATATTTATAAGAGCCGTTTGATCAAATCGACATAAACGCCATTTGATTTAAATATAAATTTTCTTGGAATATTTATTTAACGTACCAAAATATGCGAACAGGTACACTCTGTTTTCGTTGAAGGTTGTCATAAGTCACCAACCATTTGGAAATGCTAAATAAAGCCAAGATAGTTACTCAAGTACCACTCTGAAGTACAGAATCGACTTTGCAAATTATTGCACTGCCTAATGTAACAACAAAAGCTAGCATAAAAAATTGTAATCATGTAAACAAAAATATTACAACAATACTACAATTATAAATGTAAATAACGATGTGTACGTTTATAAACATTGCGAGAAGGCAAAGTAATGAACGTTCGCCTTCAAGAACATTCATCACACTGTTCATATAAAAGGCAAGGCAAAGCAGGCAACTGAGTCACTATAACTTCAGTCAGACTTGTGTAAAGACGCTGTATGTTTGAAAAGAGTAATCGTTTTTTGAAAATTTCCTTTATCTGTCAAATAATTGCGTGGTAATTATTATTGTTTATGTAAAGGGTATAAACAGAAAAATAACAAACAAAGCAATTGTTGTTATTTACATCAAATTGTGAACAGTGGCACACAGAATTGGGCGAATAATAAAGAATTTTAATAAAAACAAAATGCAATTCATTTTTATTTTATTTGCAATCAACGAGTTCATATTTTAAACGATTTTTAAAAGGTAAAAACGTAACAATATGAAAAAAAATATATCTTCGGCGATTACCTTTGAGCAACTTCCTCCTCCGGCAAAAACTCTGAGCGTAAATGAAATCGATAGGTCCCGCCGTTCATGTATAAAATTAACACACACAACCTAAGTGGTGTGAGAAGCTAGATCGTAATCCTGACTGAAGGGTTGTATCGACCAACTATGTATGTATGTTAGTCGTGTGTATGCATAAGAGTGATTTCAAAAGAAAAGATCTAAAACGCCTGTAGAAATATAATTTACATGCGATAAGCAATTGGCAAGTCATATGAAAAGTAAATGTGTTGCGCAAATATTTCTTTTTCATTGTTTTTCATTAAACCTTAAGCCGTGTTCGCTGATCCTAGGCTTATCTCTTTGCAATTTATTTTAAGTTTCATAAAATCTTCAATTTGTCATGACTTTTGTCACAATCTTTATTTGCCTTACATTCTGCCCAGAAGTACCGTCCATAAATTCATTTTTAAATGAATACATAGTAAATATTAATGAAGACATTAATTCATTTGTTCACTCGTATAGTGAGTCAGTCACTCGCTCGCTGATCCTTCCAATTTATTTAACTTGTTTTTTTTGTTTTTTTGTATTTTCCTTTAGTTTACTTTCTTTCGTTGAATTATAAAGCATCAGACAATAATTTTCTTTATCCGGCCGAATGGTTTGGGATTTATTTGCTCTTATAATTGCAGAGCCTTTCTGCGGATACTTTGCGTCTGTTGTCCACGTAAAATACGTCGAAAATATCAGCCAACGATGCGTTCAAAATCTCAGGTGAGTTATTTTCTCCAGTTTTTTCTTTCTTTTACGCCATTTGTAAACAAATTTTTCTGTATTTGTTTGTTTTTGTTTTTTGTTTTTTTTTTGTATTTTCCTTTTAATTCGTACGTCTTTCCTTTTATGTTTGCCTCTGTCTTTGTCTTTCAAACCATGCCTCTTGCCTTGCCTTGACTTGTAACAAATTATTCTGGATTTTTTTTTTTTGGTTCGCTTCCTTAATGGGGCAAAAGTAGATTGCGTTTGTGGCAAGGCAAGGCAAGGCAAGGCAAGCGTATGCTTTAAAAGTAATTTTTTTCTTTCATTTTATTGTTGTTCTTGTTGTTGTTTTTTCTTAAGTACAAAATTTCTTTTTCATATAATTTATGTGTTTATCACCTGAAGCCTTAACAACTTTATTTCACTCATAATTTACGTACGTTCTCTTAATTTTGTAATCAAATTCAAATCCAAATCCAAATTCAAATCCAAATAAATATTAAGATGAAATAGTAGTCGTTGAAAATAAAACCAACCAAATAGAATGATACTCCTGCTCTTCATTTAAGTTCAAGTTTTTCATTTATTTCGTTGGCTTTTATTTCCTTATCCTGCTACAGTCTGCGTCATCATCGTTTAAGATCGTTTATTTAAATCCTTAAAATTATTTTTATTTTCCTTTCTTGTGTTGTGTTGCTGTTGCTGTTGTTTCGGAGTAAAACAAAAATGGTTTCCTTTATTTTTTTTCACTTGATACTGAATTTTGATTTTAATATGCAAATTTACTTTCGTATTTAATTAAGTGCTTAATCTGGCATTTTGTCTTAATTTTTGTGTTTTTTTTTTTCTTTTTCCTTTTCTTTATTTGTTCCTTTAATTTGCTTGTTTTGTTGTCGTTGTTAAGGAATAATCTTACCTTAGAGCTAAGAGCTCTGAATTGTACATCCTTTAGCACTAATAATAAATAAAAACATCGTAATTCATTATTAACTGTGATGAAAAAAGAGCCCTTCAAGCTTAATTCAGTACCGACAGTACGTATATCCTGTAGTTATGGTTGTTGTTCTGTTCTTCGGTTTCCTGTCAAAACAAAACTTTCACAAGTTTCAAGTCCGAAATGAAAGAATGTTGAACTGACACACTGACAAAAAAAGAAAAACACATCCTTAATGAATTTCTCGGAAGTTTTTTTTAAAAGCAGAAAATAAATGTTTAAATTAAAAGTAAACCTCCTGCTCCATTGTTTTGTTTTCTATTGGCTACTCTAAGACTCCCCAGCCCCCATTTCTTATGCTGCCAGAGAATCCTGCAAGAGCTTAAAAGGAAGTTATAATTAAAGAATGTTCGAAAGTGAGAAATTTAAAATTTTCTGAAATTTTAAAACAAAATAAATAAACGAAAGGGGAATGGCATTTTAGTTTCTTTAAAGCTTTTAAATGGCTTTCTCAATCAATCAACTATTCTGCATTTATGTTTCATAGAAATTCAGATTCTGTTTTATGTTTTTTTGTACACTGTAATGGATTTTCTAAATTGAAATCGATAACTTCCAATTAAATAATGTTTTTTGTTTTTTTCTTTTTTTTTATAAAATTTTGGGTAAAGGCCTGCTGAAGAGATTTTCATTTCGTTTTATATTCGAAATCTAGTAATATCACCATCTATTGTATAGAAACCACCTAACAGTCCAACTGTCAAATACTTTTTAATTTTTGGATAGAAATCAGAACTAAGAATTGTAAATGTTAATATTGCATCAAAATGAAATTATTTCCTTGCTCAATGAAATCACTCAATAAGAGCTCGGTTTAGAGTAAAAAGTGAGACTCTAACGAGGCGATGTTATTGAGGCAGTTAGGTTAGAGGACGTGTTCTTGCCGGATATTAAGTTGAAAGGAGAGGGTATAATAGAGGAGATAGGACTACATCATTGAAGAAGTATCGCTTCTTAACCAGCTCAAACTAATAATGAATCTATGGAGAGCACTAATGTCGGCACTCGACAAAGAATTCAAACTCTCGCAAAAGCCCCTGCCTAAGGTTCCCAACCTAAGCCTACTAAAGGCTGAACAGTTACAGAGAAGGTGTTCGGTAGTTTACAACTCCTTCTCGTCGCAACATACCCTGTGTAGTCCTTCTGGAATATTAAGGTAATTGGTACCTTTTTGAATCCTATCAAATCATATTGCAGACTTCATAGACTGGTCTCCATCATTATGGTGATAATATTCGGGCACAAAACAATATTAATGCGTTTGAGATAAACCGCTTACAATAAAGAACTTATTGTAAACGTAAACTTTAAATATCTCCAGATCCATCCAATTGAGATTCTGTACTATGATCGGGTTTCTTTACAGTTAATCACCGTAGTATAGTGATTAGTGTGTTGACTTCACACGGTTCAAACCCCAGGTCAGACATCATAACGAAAATATGCAAAAAAAAAAAAAAATTCTGCCAAAAACTCTGAGAACAAATAAAATTGTCGTGAAAAGTTTCGCAAAAATCTGTCGTTCGGAGTTGACTTTAAACTGTAGTTGCTGACACTCATGAATACAAAAATTAACGCTCGTAATTACCAAATATGTATGTTTCTTCACTGATTGTTCAACTGCCCACAAACTCAGAATATCCGTTTAGATGTAAAAAAAACTTACTCAGTGTGCTGAAAGTAGTGTTGTCTCCAAGCCTATGAACATCAAGATACTTTGCCTAGTTTTGAAAATTTTATTCTGATGCCACAGAAGTTTTGTCTACGACAGTTTGTGTAGGACAGTTTTTTGTTACTTATTCTTTAGGACACAATATTAAGCGGTATCCTGGTAGATGTGCCTCATGTGACCAATTCTCTTTGAAAGAATCAATCCGAAATTCAATTGGTTTTTAATCAAACCTCGTTTAAAATAGAAATAAGTGGCGGAATTGAAGCCGTATTAGCATAGAATATTAACATCATTATGCTGTAAAGGATTCAATTGTTTTTGTATTAAAATGCGTATGCATGTATGTCGTTCCACCATAAATTTCAATAAGTAAAACGATGATTTCTCAATATGTTGATAAAATTTCGAAATGATTATGATTAAATAGACAGAAGATAACAAAAAGTTGAAGAGAGTTATTCGCGTAAATGATTAACGATTCGTTTAGTTGCTCAAATTACTAATTCATCATCATTTTTTGCACTACATACTAGTATGTACATCAGTAATGTTTGCAAAATACAAACAAAATTGTGTATCCTCTTCTTTAACCTCCCCCCATCCCACTTAATTCTCGATGTATTGTAACTGTTCTCGTGTGTGTCTATGTGTGTGTGTGTGCGTTATTGTGTAAGTCTGACGCACTTTAATGTCCGTGTGTAATAATCACTGTGTGTGTGTGTGAAAAACTGATTTTGTTTGATAATATTTTTGATCGTTAAAATGTGTGATACTTTGCAGAGATTCGCCACAAGACGCTGCTACTCAACATGTTCTCTGCATGGCATCCAACATGTGCGACATAACTCATGCGAACAAACGTACATTTAGTAGTTATAATGGAGGACGAGGAGGAAATTATATCAGCAACGCCGTCATCATCAACATCTTCATTATAATCATAGAAAATGAAACAGCTGCTGCCACCCACCACTAGTGCAACGTTCCTTAACATGATAAAATGACAAAACAAAAAAACAAACAAAGAGAAAAATAAAGAAATGCCAACAACTTGGCAATTAATAATGAAAGGAAATAAAATAAAAAGTGGGCTAAAGTAAATGTGAAAAAAAAAAAATTATTATTTTAACGATACATTCACTGAACAGCAACAGCCCGTTTACACTAGTGGCCTTAACAGCTCTTAAAGTTCATCAATTTATTGATCACTTGCCATAAGAAGTGGATGAAACGAAACACATTTTACTGCTTTAAGCTCCTTCGATTTTTAAGCACATCATGGCAAACATGGCAAACAATTTTCTTTTTTTTCTTTTGCTTTTTGTTCATTAAACATATTAAAATGAAATTTTCCATGAAAAATGCCACCCATCATCCATCCTATCAATTCAAGATGACTGGCTCTGAGGCCAGAAAATGCAGCAGTATATGTTTTATGAGGCAATAGCTACGTTCGTTGCAATTCAACAGGGTGCAGCAATGTTCCCCCTACTTGTAAACTGGAAGGGAAAATAACAAAAAAAAAAAAAGGAGGACGACTAGAAGCAGAAATTTTTTTCTTCTTCGTTTCGAATTGTTACTGTGTTGTTTACATTTTCATGCCGCTCTCAGCAGTTGTAGAATGCTGTTGGTCAAATGAGAAATATTTCCATCATCATCAGAATGTCATTGTCATCACCATCTACATTGTCTTTTCCATGTACCAAGTGTAGCAGCCGTAACAGAACCAGTCGGAGAAAGCATCAGCAACAGCACTTTATTTGTTCAAGTCTCAAAGCAAATAAAGACAATGACTTCCTTCAGCAAACAGTCCATGAGTGAGAGACAGTCAATAAAAACAAATGAAAGACTCGCACATTTTCCGTACTCAGACATTTGTGTACTCAAGTGTATTACTCTTGTTATTGTTGTCATTTGTTATTCCATAATGGCTGGCGGTGTAAAAAGGATGTAAGAGTTGTTGTTTTTATTACCTCAGCAACAGTATTAGAAATACTACAATTGACTTTGTACGGGTTGAAATTTTTCTTTTTCTCCCTTTCTCGCTCTCTCTCTCTCTCTCTTTCTTTGTCTCTACGTTGAGAATTTGGTTAGCAAGGTATGTAATTTTCTCTATTTACCGTAAGAATTGCACTTTGTTTACATCTTGTTGTTACTGTTGTTGCAATAGTCTTGTTGGTGTTTTGTTTTGTTTTGTTGAGAAAATATGGTAAATTTAAGTCTCTCTCTCTCTCTCTCTCTCTCTGTGTCACTACTTTATTAGGACTCTTTAGTTTTGTGTAGTTAAAGTTCTCTCTTTAATTTATTTGTGTATGAGTGAAATTGTGAAATTCTTGATGTTGTTGTATGTTGTATGGATTTATTTGTTTGAAAGGGAACACAAACAAACACCAACATGTGTGTGCGGTTTTATAACACCTTCACAAAGCGACCACAAATTAAAAATTTACAATTTTTTTAAGGCTTTCGGCACTTTTACACTTTCTTGTTCGTTTATTAATGTGTATGTATGAGTATTTAAGTATTTTCTTTAAATTTTTGAGACTACATTCACCACCTTCCCACTTGTAGTTGTGTGTTGTATTGTGTTTGTAGCATTTACATCAAAAGGAAAACCACCGTGTTTTTATGAGCATCACAATAATTTTTCTTTTTTTTTAGTTTTTCCTGTTATTTTCCTGCTGGTGTTTGTGATTCACTGCGAAACTAAAAGGAATAAATAATTAAAAAATTATTTCCTTATTTTTATGTTTCTTTTCTCTTTCTTTTCTGTTATTTTGTTGTAAAAAAAAGCTTGTTTTTTTGCATTTATTTCCACTGAATGCACAGTGATTTTTGTTTTTGCATTCGTATTGGAAAATATTATTGTCAGTCAGACTGTCTGTATGTCTGAAAGGGAAAATAATTCCACGTAAAAGTAAAAATGAAGATTTTTTTTTAAAAATTAATTTCGTTTGGGTTTTTTGGGTCTCGAGATCACTAATGCTTTTATAGTATCACAAACTTTCTACCCGATTTTATAGAATATCTCAAGAATTTTTCAAAAAAATTTCTGTTTAAAGGAAAAACTGAATATAAATGGAAGGAAGTTGACATCATCAACTGCTCTTGCCATATAAAAAATAAAACTTGAAATAAACTTTAATAAAAAGTTGAATATGTTCATTTGAGTTTTTAAGGGCGAATTACTGAGTTATTATCCACTTTACTGCACGTGTCACAGACTATGCAATTGTTTAAGTATTCGGATTGCTTGTATATAGGTACATGCAATGAAGGAGTACTGGGTACTCTTTACCAAAAACTAATAAATGTCACGATGAACAATTGTTAACATTATTCAAACAAATATTCAGAGAAAGAGAATTCTCGGCGTGCTACATATTAAATGTTTAAAGAAAACAATGTTACAATGGCACCCGTGGACCTTTGCTTTTTAAATTGGAGGTTTATGGGCAGCTGCATTGTTCTAAAAACCAGTACTTTTCTTATATCACACTTGCCTTTCATGGATGTCTAAATTTTCAAGCATATCATCAGGAATTTTTTAATTCCTTTCATTTATTATTCATTTATTAATAAAATAAAAAGTAAAGTTTAAATACTAATGTACTACTCTTGATTTCATGGCAATGAAATGGTCGACAAATGTATTGAATGTGGAAAATGAAAGTCAGCATCGTTTGCACACAGTAGTACAAGTTAATCAAAAATCTACAATCAACTGTCATCGGTTACTGCTTTATTTTACGCTCATTTCATAGAGAATAACATTTTGTGATTTCGGAGGACAGTGTACGCCAGTCAGAGGAATTATTTTTTTAATTTGTTTTCGTTTTTTTGATTTTTTACCAGAAAAAATATTTAATTTCATTCCACGACATTGGCTCGTTAATTAATATTGTCATCATCACGTTTTTTTGTGTTTTCATGTACACGTGTTTAAATAATTAAATTAAAATATTTTTCAACATTCTTTATTTCCCTTTTTTTTCTCATAAAATAATCACACAAATTCATATGCAATTTATTAAAAATTCTAAATGAATACAAATTTTTTTCTGTGCATTTAGTATCGATTATACAGATTACATATCGTAATCAATAAATTTCAAAAATTGTTTAAAAGTGGGGGGAATATATTATTTCGAGATTAATTCCTTTTGTTGTTGTGAGTTTATTGGAATAATCCTTCGTTGGATGACTGCCTGAGTTCCTTAACATCCAGTTTACATTTTGTGTTTTAAACAAAAACTTTAGAATTTTTTTACTTAAATTTGTCCGTTTGGCAAACCAAGTAAATTTTCTATATTTTATCTCTCACACACATACACACACATTGCAAAAGTTGAAGAATGACCGGGTGAAGTGAATGTAAATTTACTGTTTCAAACCAATCGATTGACACAACATGACCGACATTCTTGAACGAACCAACAAATTTTTCCTCTCTTCTTCCAAATTGACTACGAATTGAAATTCTATTGTTTGCAACTTGTAAGTGATTGTGTATGGAAACGAATGTGAATGTGTCTGTAAGTGCTCTGTTAGTCGTAGTTGGATCAGTTTCAATTGCTTTTTAGATTTGGATGAACTTGAATTTGTTGTTGTTGTTGTTGTCGAAAAAATTTGGCTTTCATTCAATAGTTTTCAAATACAATGCGAATAAATTCATGAATTATTATTAAAGTTTATACGAATTAAAGATATTCCAATTCCAATTGAATGAGAGAAAAAATTGTAAAATACCTTCTCAGTGAACAACTTACACGCAAGTTGGGGTACACCGTGGTTTATTATCTTTTCAAACTTTCTCCAAAGGAAATTATTTGGAAAATTCAAATTGCAATCCACAGAAACGGGTTGTTTCTAAGTGAAATTAGAGATTTTCCTTAGCATTGAAAACGTTATTTTCCATAGTTCGTTTGCAATTTGAATAATATTAAGACTCTCTGTTGGAAGTGTTCGACAATATTGTAAATAACTGGGACAAAAAGCTGAGAAAAAACGAAAAGTTTATATTGACGTTGTTTTTTTCAACCTTAAAGTTATTCGGTAATTAGGAAACTGGCCTATTAGTGTACGAGGATATTACAGTAAGGATCATGGGTTCGATTCTCACCTCAGCTCGTAATAATCGTAATGATAAGAACCTAGTTTATTCGCAATATAATTACATAGGTTCATATACATAATTGGTCAATACAATCCTTCTCGGTCAAGATTACGACCTTGTTTCTTACGTTTCAAACACCATTTGTGTTGCGTGCGTTAATTTTATACATCAATGGCGGGACCTGCAGATTAAAGTCGACTCCGAACGTCAGTTTTTTCAGAAATTTTCGACGTCAATTTTATTTTTGCCAGAAATCTGCTGAGAAGAAATCGCCGAAGAAATATGTTTTTTCACATAATTTGTATGGATGTCTGACCTGGGGTTTGAAACGTGGCCTTACATCTAATAGGTCAACACACTACCTACTAGACTACGGCGACGGACATTTAACAGTCGTATGATATTTGATAAAACGCATCTTCTAAAGGGTGATTTTTTAGCTACTATCTTTTTGACAACACTGGTTTAAACGTGCGTGAGCTACGTTTCGCGTTTTGTTTCACTGTCAAACATCTTCAGTTTGGTCTATAATTTAACGATGAATCGTCTTACAAACTAACAACGCTTGCAAATCATTGAATTTTATTATCAAAATGCATCCTCTGTTAAGAAAGTTGGCCGAAGATCCACTTCTTTATCGAAAAATTATGTTCAGCGACGAAACTCATTTTTGGCTTAATGGTTACGTAAATAAGCAGAATTGTCGATTTTGGAGTGAAGATCAGCCAGAAGCATTGCAAAAGCTTCCAATGCATCCAGAAAAAGTCACAGTTTGGAGCGGGGTATGGCATTGGACCGTACTTCTTTAAAGATGCTGTGAATCATAACGTAACTGTGTATGGTGAGCACTGCAGTGAGATAATATAGAACTTTTTTTGACTTGCATGACATTTGGTTTCAACAAAACGGTGCCAGATGCCACACAGCACGCATAACAATGGAGTTATTGAGAGGCGAGTTCAGTGAACATTTTGTTTCACGTTCGGGACCGGTCAATTGACCACCTAGATCGTGCTATTTAACGCCTTTAGACTATTTTTTGTGGGGCTGTATTAAAGCTCATATCTATGTAGACAAGCTCGCTTCAATTGACGCATAGGAAGACAACTTTGAAGCATCTATTAGTGAAAAAAAAAATTGAATTAACCGGATGGATCATTTGAGGCGCACTCGCGATCAGCATTTGCATGAAATAATCTTCAAACATTAAATTATATGGACCGTACTATCGATTCAAAAAAAAGATTTCATAAATTTTTCTGAATTTTATGTTTTTTTTTTGAAAAATGTTCCTATAGCTCTTAAAAAATCACCCATTATAAGCCATTATGGAGGCAGTTTCGTCCCATACCTCAAAATTTTAGGCAACTGAAATATTTCTGACAAGGCCATCGGACTGACCTTTCAAAAAGTATCGAAAAATAACACACTCAAAGCCAAATCAAGCCAAATTTAGATGATACACCCACTTTACAAAGCTTCTTTTTCTATATGCATACATATATTTCCATTTGGAAGACAAAACACTGAAGCTTCATCATCCAGACACGTTCCTTGATGGATTTTCGACCCCAACCTTAACGCCAATATCCCTAACGACAACACTCGTTAATCCATACGTTAAAGCCTTTCCCTACAACTGTAGTGCAAATCATGTACTTCGGAAAACCCGTAATAAATTCCTTAAATTTTGTTTCAAAGAATACAATCAAATGAAACTAATTTACAGTGTGTGGCATTTCTAAACGCATCAATTGCTACGTGCTGGTTGGCACCCTATCCATTTGATAAATTAATGTCCTCCGATTATATTTCTTTCATTATTGTAACGTCATTCAACAAGCACGTGATTTGCTAAAATCGTTTTAAAAACAAAAATAAATTGCGGGAAGAGTTAAGGAAATTAGAAGGAGCAGTCGGTCATCGGCGACTAAGCAATGGAATACTACGATACTTCTTTGAGAAAATTCGATTTATTAGACTACGATATCGGTGTAATTGATTTTTATGGAAACTTTATGAAATTTTATGTTCTATTCTTTCCGAATTTTATCACTCAGCTTTTCAGTTAAAATGTGTGCTTATTTAACGCCAAATCTTCTCTAAACTGACTGACTGTGAAGGTGATCAGTTCAGTTCTACTCATCTCATCTCATCCTTAATGTTAATTGTGTTACAAATGTTCCTTTATCACTTATAGTAGCGTAGGGTATACCTGGCCAATAAATCTACCCATTTACGCTCTTTCATTCATTTTCTTCTATTTTCTATCCTACAAAAGTAATTGATGATTATTGTGCCATCATATTACATTCCTTTTCTTCTTTTTTCTTCTTTCTTTGATTTCGGTTTTGATTCTCTTTTATGTGGTGAGAGAAGGTATTTGGCAAATAGGATGTTACGAAAGATTGCAGATTGAATTTGAATTATTGGCTTGATGACCACAAGTTATTTTGGCAATAGTCTTGCACGTATTACTTTTAAATGACTTTGGCTTTTTCCATTCTTGCCTTTCATAGTGTACGGAAAAAAATTTACAAAAGTCTTGCAATAGACTTGTGCAGTTAGACAGAGAATGTAAAGAGTTTAAATGTGGTCACGGGCATCCAATGATAATAATCTTTTTTTTTTTAATGTAAGGGATTATAATACAACAGAATTTATAAGCTCATGTCGTTTACTACGCCTTACTCACACCTGAACTACCGTAATTTTAGAATGGGGTCATATAACCAGCCTCGGGCTTCAATGTCTGCAAAGTACAAATGTTTGCTTGTTAACTACCAGTATGAAGAAGGGTAAATATTTAGGAGTCCGAAGCATTTGATGCTCTGTGTATGACGGCAGGTTATTCCATTCCATTAATAACACGGTGCAACACTGAAAATATACCCGAGGACCTAAGTACATAGGCTCAGTTGTATATTTAGTGGAGTAGAACTATTTTTTTCTAATTCTCGTACCATCCAAACTTGCTTTATTTGAAAAAAAACTGTATTTGTTTTTCTTGAACTTTGCAATCAAATTTAATGATTACGCAAATATTTTTGAATCAATTTTGAAAGTTTAAAGTGTTTTGAAAAGAGAAGAGATTATACTTTAGAACGGTGTACGTAATCATATTGTTTAAACTTGTTTGTTTTGAATTTTGATAGGATAAACTGGGGAACCATACTTTTCACCATAGTTTGACCATTCTTAATTGTAAAAATTTCTCAAAAACAATAAAAAAAATGCTGATATGCTTAAAGAGCTTTCTCTTATGAAAAGATGGAGACTTTGTTTGATAAAATCGAATAAAAATTACTTTAATTATTATTTAAAGAAGAAGTCACCGTGATCTAGTTGATAGTATGTTAGCTTATTAGGCGTGAGGCCTCGATTCAAACCCCAGGTCATACATCTCCAACTAATACGAAAACATGAAAAAATTTTTCTATATTTTCGACCACTCTTGTACAAAAGTTAACGCATACAACATAAATGACGTGAGAAACTTGATCGAATGCCTGACTAAAGAGTCGTAGTGATCAATCATGTTCATGTCATGTATTTATTATTCAAGTCGAGAGTCGTGTTATATTTTTATTTATCAATTTGAATTTTCAGTTTGAAAATTTTTTAAAATTCTTGTTGGATCCTGGTTATTTAACGGAAAATTCTCCATTTTCATATTTGAGCTCCAACCAGATATTATCTCTTTTTATTTTTTTGGTTAAATTTGTAATTTTATTATTAATTTTAATGTATAATAAAATATTTTATTTGGAATATTTGTTTATTTTTGTTTTCAATGATTTGATACTTTTAAAGTTCTGCCTTTAGGTATGGCTTGTTTGCAATCGATAAATTCAATTTGCTTATGTGCATGACTCTAAAAATAATTTTTTTTTTTAAATAAACAAACTAAAATAAGTTGCAACAAATCGTTTAATACTCAATAAATGTTATTATTTAACCAAAAAAACAGAAATAATACACAATATATCGACGCCTCCATTCTATAACGTTCTTTGAACGTTTTTAATGTTCTTGTTATACGTTCTCTAACTAAAATTGTATCAAAATTTGATTAAGATAAGCCGATCCGTTCCGAAGTTAGAGGGAAAAATCTACTTAAAATACACACACTAGTATAGTCGTATGTCGCGTGATAACTTTGAGAGCTCATAACTCAAAATACACTTTTTCGACTTAGAATGTTATAGAACGGAGGAGTCGTTATATGGACATATGTACGTACGTACATAGTTATTAAACTGTAAACATTTGTATGTAAAATTTTTAATATCACAAGGAATACCAACCAACAATTTCTTCTTTAGCCCTTAGCCCACTCTCCAAGCGAATCAGTTGCCTTTGGTCAGATTGACTTGAACTCAAGTTACTGAGTCTGATGACGAAACCCACATGAAAGCACGCACGCATGTTGTAACCCAATTACCACTCTCTCTATCACACTATGTCTCTCTCTCTCTCCTACACAGAACATAAACACACACAACATGTCCACGAATGAAGAACACATACACGGTAAATCATTTAAGCCTTTAAATAAAAAAATAAAAAAAATAAGAAAACTAAAAATAAAAATAAAAATGAAATTTAACGGAAATTATATTTCACATTATTATTATTGTTGTTGTAAACGTTGTTGTTGTAGTGAATATATTTTTATGACTATTTTTAGCCAACTTTTCTTGTATTTAAATGGTCGTATTAAAAAAGATTTTAAGCTTTAAACACAAATTCATTACGTTCTTTTTGTTTTTGTTTTTTTATTTTTTAATTTTTTTGTTGTTGTGTTCATTACGCGCAGCCTAAAAATAAATCCACACAGTCATGAATATTTTTATTCGAAATAAATGGCAGTCATTCGCTCATTTCAGTTCAGTTCAGTTCAGCTCAGTTAGGCCGACCCATTCAGTTGACCCATAACCCGCAGCCTACATTATGGTTGCTTCTCATATTCTTTTAATATTTTATAAAAAGAGTTAAAATGTACACATACATACATACAATATGTTCATACGTATGTATATGTAGAGTGTTATTATTAATATACTATTACAGGGTTAGTAGTAGTTGTGTAAGTATTTTTGAAATCCTTTGGCCTTTTCACTTCATCGCTTTTTGGCTTTCGCCCACATATTTGTTATTTTTAATAATTCCTTTGTTGTTACGCTTATATGTACACAAACATACACACACACATATACCATATACATACATATGTATGTGTGTGTGTTTATTGTATATTGTTTGTGTGCATAATATATTTGCATGTCAAAAAGGGGTTTTCATTTACAACTTAAGCCATCGAATGTTTTATTTTGAAATCGAAAATAAAAACAAAGACTACAGAATGTCAAATCATTGGTTTTATGAGAGAACAGAAACATTGTTTTGATGAACGAATAAAAAATGTGATTAAATATTGCAGCATTGCACAATGGGCTATATTTTATTTGAAGCTGTGCACAATGGGTTTGAAGCAAACAAAACTTCGTTCCATGGTTTCAATAGTGTTCCTTAAGATTTTTCATTTCTTATACTAGTTGACAGGCGTAAGATAGGAAGTGTCCATAAACATTGTACTCAAGACCTTTTACAATCAAGAACATGATGGAAAATGAAGAAAAATTCACTATCGGGTCCGCCATCTAACGTTTTTTTTTTCAATTAGTGCTTAGCTCATGTCTAATTTGACAGATAATTAGTCTTATCGTTCCGCTGAACGAATATGGTTGTGTATGCGCTTGAACAATTGACCATCCAATGCGTTTTCGCTTCGCTAACTGGGCCTGCGATCGACTTACAGAAGATGCCGATTTTGGCACAAAAATCATCCTGAAGTTCATTTTGATCTTGGCGGGTATGTAAACAAGCAAAATTATCGCATTTGTGGCACAGAAAAACCGCACGCATACTTTGAAAAACCGACGCACCCATAACGAGATACTGTTTGGTGCGGATTTTGGTCCAGAGGCATAATTGGGTAATTTTTCTTCGAAAATGAACCAGGAGTGGCCGTTACAGTCAATGCGCTACGTGCCGCACAGCCGAAGTTACACACGATGTTTTGCGCCCTGTTTTTGAAGATCGCATTATCAGTCGCAGAGCTGATGTCGTTTGACCACCTCGGAGCTGCGATTTGACACCGTTGGACTATTATTTGTGGGGTGCCGTCAAAAATAAGTGTTACGCCGACAAGCCAGAGACAATTGACGCTTTAAAGGACAGTATTCGTGAAGCCATTGGTGAAATCCAGCTGCACACAATCGATAATGCGCTTAAAATTGGACCGATCGTGTAGATTACTGCATGGCCAGCTGAGGCAGCCATTTGAATAAAATTATTTCCATTATGAACTGGAAGGATTTTACTTTCAAATAAAAAAAGAAATTTGAGAAAATATTCAGTAGTTTTTTTTTAAAGCATTATCAAAAAAAAAAAAAGTTATTTGGGGGACCCTTTACTAAAAATAACACACTTGAGTTGTACTTTTGTTTGCTACCAGTTTTGACGCAAAAGGATTGTGTTTTTATTTCACAGATCTATTAAAGCTTTATTTTAATTGATCATCCTACCAGAATTCTGATAAAATTATTGGAAATCCTGTCTTATTTTCTTTTGTTGATAGAAAAACTATCAAACGAAACAGCAATTTTCATAAATGTTTTAAAATTGATATTTCCCCCCCACCCACTGTTATTATAAAAGAAAACCCACTCCATTATACGCACCTGATGTAAAGCAAATGTTTATGCATTAACGTTCAGAATAGTGGCTGTAGGAGACCGCGATTACATTGAAAATGAAGTGCGTGTAGGCACTCAATTTAATTTTATGAAATATTTATTCATTAACCCATTAAATCAGAACGATTTAATTGCGCACTTAAGAAACACTTGTGCAATAAACCAACAAAACACCTACTTAACCTCCACCCATCCACCAGTATCAACACTCAAATATTTTAACGTTTTAATCATCATTTATTTTTTTGTTTCCTAATGTATTTGGTGTTATTAATTAATTTTAATTATTCTATGATATGTACGCACATACATATTTAAATAATTACGTATTTACCAACTTAACAAAATGTTTGTTGCCACATTATTTATTGCAATTACACACAAACGTTTCATTTATTTTGTATTTTGTATACGTTTTTAATAAATTTTCTTCTTTTTATTGCGTTTTTTTTTTGCCTTTTTCTTCTCACATTTCCTGACCACTATTGACGACATTTCAACATTGTTTGCGGGGCATGTTTGTGTATAATTTCCCGTCATTGTTATTGTTGTTGTATTGGCTACAACTCAAGTGTCATGTGGCTGCTGCCATGGTTGCCGCCTCGACATCGTTTGGCTATTCGTCGGTGAATCAATTAGACGGCAATCGTGGGATTATGTGACGTCAGCTTAGCAGTTGCAGCTCGTGTAGTGGGAGCAGCAACTGCGGTAGGAATAGTGTTGTGCAACATCATCATCACCATCATCACCTGCATCCCAATCACCAACAGCAAGAACAGCAACAACAACAACAGCAACAGCAACTACAACGTGAACGTTCCTGTACACGTTGTCAGAGTTTTCATCGCCATCACCACCGACAACGGCGAAGATCTTCGGGAGTGCATTATTCAGCAGCAACCAGTCTAATGGCAAATACTACGAGAGCAATAGTAACAGTAACGCCACCTGTTACATCGGCTGCCTCACTTTTATCGACAGGCGCCACCACTACAACAATATCGCCGACATCACTGACTGGCCTGTCATTGGCATCCACATCCACCAACAATTTGAATAACTCGGAGAATTTAAGCGGTGCAACCACACCAATACATCCGACTGGTACGAGTAAACATTGCACGTTTGCATTGAAACCGATTACAATACCGCCACCGCCCAATAAGGTGTCCTTCCTGTCAACCGCAAAATTTCATTCAAATTCACTCAACTCAAGCACGGCATCGATGGCAACAACACCACCCACTTCTGTTACAGCAGCGGCCATTTCATCAATTATAACGCCTTCTACACCCACATCGCCCACTATTTTAGCTGATAATACTGATGATACTGCCGACCAACAGTTTAGGCATTTGCAAAATCATCACACAAAATTGGAAATGCGGCCAAGTGTTACGAGCCAAATAACCACAGTCGAAGATGTTGATGAAATTTGTAAACTTTCCTTGGATGACGCCGATGATGAATGCCTCGCTGATGTTACCACCACTCATCGCCATTTCCATTCGAGTTCATCCTCCGATGCTTCAATGTCACTAATGACACGTGATAACATTAAACGTATTCCTTAAGGTTAGTTATACTCTGTTATTCTGTTTGTTCATTATTCGTTACGTATGCGTTGTTTTAAGGGATTTATTTTGATTTCGTATTTTTTTTTTCTTCTTCTTCTTCTTTTTTGATCCAAAAAAGTAGTCTTCCATTGCAAAAATTAAAACAAAAAAAATAAAAACTAAAAACTTAATTATGATCATAAAAATTTAATATCATTACGTAACGATTTGTTTATTGGAATTGAATCTCTCTTTAATTAATTTCAATTGCTGTGATAAAAAGAAAAATCATTCGTTAATTGGTGTGCATTGGCGTTCAAGGTGTTACAATTTTCTTTGCAGTTTCTCTGCAGAATCTGAAATAATTTGAAAATATTGTACAACTGAAATTCTAATAACCCGTTATGTAGGTATGTAGGTGTCGTCAGGTCCACATCCTTTGCTGGAACCTAAAGTCTTCCATACAATTGTCATCTGACATTTATTATTTTGACCCAGTCTCTGTTCCAGCAGCCGTATTATTTTCAATAATTTAAAGGCCAAATGATTCCCACTCCAGACTAACCATTTCTGTGTTGACTACGTAGCACAGAATTTTCCTGTATTAAAACAGAGAACCCTTTTTGGTACTTTATATTGGTTGCTATCCGATTTCTGCAATAAATCGTTCTTTCACTACTCATAGACACTCATGAAATTTTGAATATAAGCGAGTCAACAATATTAAAACTTTCCTACGTACTCTGATTCATTCATACTCACTACAACATTGATTTATAAGTACAGGCTGCATACCATTCGAATTATGTTTGATACATAAGCCTACTCATTAAATTCATAACTTTAGAAAAATACTTATAATACTTATAAATGGCTCGAGTGACTGGAATTAACAATATCATACGTGTTGTTAAGTTGTTGTTAACTTTGAATATGAGTAGAGGATTCCATGATATTAAAATAAGTTTGAATGCGTATAAGTATCAAAAATTATGAGTATGATTCAATTCTTCTCATCTTTTTGAATATTTATTGCGGATCTCTGGTTGCAATCACATGTATTTATATTTACATGGCGAATGTATCAGAAAATTTGATCATATCTCGTATGGCACTAATATGGTCGACTGATTCAATGGATCAAATGCTTTAGCAAAGTTCGTGAGTATCAAATATTAATGAAAAATTCTACCAAAGATTCTTCCACTATGATGCGTTTTACGTGTTTCAAAGGTCTCTTTTAGATGCGAATAACAGTTTAGTGAGTAGTACTTGCCTCCAGTTTGTATATTATTTGTTCAGCTTCCCCACTTGTGGAGTAAACATAATTATGCTTAAAGACTCTTACATCCAATTACAATACGTCAATTATGAATTTGAATTGTTATATAGACTTGCCTGTTTATCAGTGTATTTAATGTGGAACTACGAATGTGAGTGTTCCTCATCTCTACTGGCAGACAATAGAATACTTCCGAAAGAAAAATTTTCTTCTTTATCATTTTATTAAAATTTAAATTTCATATTCTGCATTTTATTTAAAAATCTTATATTAACTATACTCGCGTATCTGATTGCACGAATTGCAAATTAATTTGCAAATAATTTGCGAATTAAAATGATTTATTGGCATTTGAGTTGAATAATAATTAAGATTCAGCAACATCCTTTCAGTTGAAATGTAATAGTTATTAATACCTTACGCTCCTACCTACATACTGTGAGCATCAAAAGAAATCGTACATTATTGATAAAATTCTAACAATCACTAAACGAAACTTTTACGACTTAAGGAGAGTGCCCAAAAAATTTGACATTATTTCGAAATATTTTTCAATAATTTTAAAATAAAAATAACGGTAAATTATTAATATACAATTTCTTTTGACACTCACTATACATCTGTACAGATGTACAGAAAATGTTTAGTCAGCCTAAACAAGTAATTGTAACAAGAAACGTGTGCCACAATAATTTCATTATCACAGCAGAAATATATATCATGGGTTTTATATCTTTTTTTATTCTTATTGTTATTGTTAGTTATTATGTATGTATTCCAAACGAAATATTAAATTCGACTTGTTAATGATAATTTGTTATAATTTGTGGAATAAGTTGTTAAAATTAAAAAACAAAATCTTGTAACAATCTGGTACCTGCTATTTATAATCACAGACTATTAACTAAAAAAAAAAACAAAACATAATCACACCATTATAAGTATTAATCACAGACACATACACATAAACGCACACATACATATATTAAAAAAAAAAACACTCCTTAATAATCTTAAAAGTTTAAATTTCAAACAGATTGTAAAATGTTCCTTCCATTTTTGGTTCCTTTTTGTTTTGTTTTGTTTTGTTTGTTTTATAAACATTTTAAATTCAAAATTCTAATCATAATGATAATATGTAGTTATAAATATGTAATAATAAATATTATTATACATTGCATACATATACACATAAATATGTAAATAAATACAATCATACATACATACATACATTCCTACATATATGTATAAGCATGTAATTGTAATTGTATAGAAAAAAGAAGTTGAAGAAAAACTATCATCACAGATTAAAATTAAAATTAAGATTAACAGTAACGGTAATAGACATCAATTGTAATTATAAATGTAATAAATTATATGTATATTGTACATACTTATGTATATGCATAAATGTATGTGTATATGTGTGTGTGTTCCAATATCATTCTTCGTAATGTATATGTAACGGATGTAAAGATGTAAATCCTTACAAAAATCAAATGTTAATGGGCATACATTTTATTGTATCATATACAGGGGTTGAGAAATAAGAACTTCGAAAAACATCAACATTTCATATACATTTCCTTACTCATTTCCTGTTCATATATGAATAACCGATACAACAATACAACTGTGTTTATTTAACTATAACCATGCATGTGTGGGTGTGGGTACGTTTGTGGGACTAAGAATAAAATACAGCCAACAAGCATGTACAGAAGAATATGTGTGTTAAAAGTCAAAAGTTATAGCATAAGTTAAGGTTTGTATCTCTGTGTATGTGAGTGAGTTTCAACCACATCGTATACAAAAAACCACACATACGCTTACATACATACAATAGCATCGTCTCCATACAATGAATCATCATATAATGTTTGTAGTAAAAATTAGTAGAGCACAAGCATACATATGAACACTTGAAATTTACACACACACGCATACGCACCCACATTGCATTACTGTGTACGTACAGTAGAGGTTGACGAAGCAGAATCTCTTCGTAAATTCCATTTGTTGTGTGCGTTTGAAAAACGAAAGAATAAAATCTCATTTAATAATTCAAGTATCCCTTGCCTTTTTAAACAGGCCACCATTGAAAGCAATCATTTTTAAAAAAATTCATTCTTAATACGAATAAGAACTTATTGAGACTTTTAAAGATTTCATTCTATATGTATAATTAATAGAAATATTTAAATAAAATTCATGAAAACTTTTTTGCATTTAATTAATTAATCTCTCACACTCACATGATATACATAGTCGCTGACGGATATGTATAGTGAGCATTGAAAGAAATTGTACCCTAAGAATACAATTCTAACAATTAACGAACTCAACTTTTACAACTTAAGGCAGTGGCGTACTTAGGGGGGTGCGGTGGGTGCGGTCCGCACCGGGCGGCACTTATCTTGGGGCGGCATTTTTATATGAAACGAGTAAAAGAAAGTCGTGCGTCATTCAGAAAAATAAGGAAGAGAAGGGAGGAAATACAGACTAAAAATACTGGAGCACTATTCAAATATATCTCCCATAAGTCTACTTTTAGTTTTTTTTAGTATTGTTGCCTCAAATACGGGCTAAGAAGCAGCTCTCGAAGGCTGAAAAACATTATCCAATGTTGTTGAAGAGGAAAGACCTGCTTTACACACTGGCGAAGAAGTAGAAAGTTCATCAAGTTCTGATGAAGAATCTGCTGCACAAATTATTCCGTCTATTTCTATGAAAGATATTGGATTATGGCCTATCAAAATTGACGACAATATAAGAGTATTTCTGGTACGTCAAGGTCCTTTTGCAGTTCAAAATTTGGACTCCGACTTCAGCGAAGGAGTAAAACGTCCTAATAATACAATCGAAGTCAAAGGTGAAACAAGAAAACTGAGTCAGAACTGGTTTTTTCAAATTTTGCCTAATGGCGAAAAGCTCTTAAGATCATTTATGGTATATTCACTCTCGAAGAAAAGTATTTATTGAACGCATGGACCGATGCGTTGCATGACCTTGTAAGAAAATATTATTGTATAATAACGTGTAACCTACTAAATGAAGAATTTTAATGTCAAATAAATGACTTGATTGACATTGATAAAGAACAGTTCCATATTGAAAGAAAAAGGATCCAGGTTTTTATGGCTGTACCTACAGTAAAAGAAGAGGCAAAACATTGGAAAAACGGGGAAAAGGGCCATCTTGATCTGCTAAAATTTCTTCAGCAGTATAGGTGGGAAAATTCTCTTCCCAACATTGTAATTTTGTTAAGAATTTTCTTAATAATTTCAATCAGTGTCGCTAGTTGCGAAAGAAGCTTCTCAAAATTGAAGTTGCTAAAAAATTATCTTCGTTCTGCAATGAGTCAATTAAGACTACAAAATCTTGCAATATTGTCAATAGGACAAGAGCATTATACGCAATTTTTCTAGTATGAAAGCTAGAAGAGTAGATATTATATAAATATGTTTACGAGTGCATATAAATATGTCTAAAAAATGTAATCTGTGTATTAATTAATATTGATTAAATAACTTAATAATTGATTTATGTGAGTTTAAGTTATAAAAACCACTATTTGATTGACTTATAATAGAAAGGGCGGCAAACTGGAGATCGCCCCGAGCGGCAAAAGTTCTAGGTACGCCACTGACTTAAGGAGTGTCCCCAAAAAAGTTTGTCATTTTTTTGAAATTGTTTGTAATTTAATTTTTTTTTCTCTACAATTTTAAAAACTGGCAATGAAATAATTTTAAAATAAAAATAACGGCAATTTATTAATGTATATTTTTCTTTTAATGTACAGTTTGTTTTAATGCTCACTGTATTACGGTTGTCGCAAGTCCCATTGCAATGTTAAATGAAAATGCAATCAAGTTGTGATTCTCGGGTTTCAAACCCGTTACAATATGTGTGGCCCAGTACGTTATGAACGTAATTTATTGTTCCAGTCATTGTAAAATACGGGTTATCATATCAGATGAATTCAAATTAAATTAATTGTTTCGTCTCCATCTCTATTTCAAATTTTTTTAATGATCGTCTCATTTTAATTTCAGTAATATTTGACACTGAATTTCATTTGAAGCTACATCGAACATACATGCAATCTCCGAATGAATTCATGCTATTACGATGAATTTCAATCCTCGAAAGACTCAATTCTGCCTCTTTACTCATAAGCACGGCATTGATAATTTCTTATGCGTAAGCATATCTTCACTTTATTGTTTACACCTACTTAAAGCGAAAATGCCATCTGGTATGATCTGGTACCACGAATTCTATATCGAAATTTAGGGAATATGAAAAGGAGATCTATTGATATTTTTGAATGCCGTCGCTTAGTGGCTGGTGTTTTATTATTCTATCACCAGTACAACTGGTTGTATTTTACAGAAATAAAGAAAATTTACCTCAAAAATTTTTATTTTTTTCTCCTAGCCCTTGACTTTCTCGTAGAATACATATGCTTGTGGATAGTTGTCTAGTAGATTTCACAATATATTACAGAGAAACTCGTTCTTATGGCCACTCGTCCGTTCTTTTCAGTCTACAATTAATTTTCCTGCGTTCCATTCCCGCGTGACTTCAATAGATTCATTCCTAATTAATGTTTCATTACAAATTAATTTCTAGCCTTTAATTTGCTATTATTTTAACCACTACTGTATACAGATAAGATTGAATAATTTAGTTGTCTAATACATACACAAAACAAGTCTAGTCTTATGCATAAAAACCTCATGTATGGATGCATTGTGAATAGAGCATGAATGACTGAATGACTGAGTAACTCAGAGAGTGTGTTGGTGATTGCAGTAAGAATGAAAGTGGATGTATGCCATTGAATAAGATTTGAACACACACATACATATACACGTATATGCATATAAAACAAAAAGAAAAACAATTATTCTAACGTACAAATGTAAGTAAAAAAAAAAATATAAAATAAAAATAAATTTAATTACTTCGTACATTTAATATATGAAAACAATACAAATTATTAATAAAAAATAATGAATTAAATAATTTTTTATTGTAATAAAGTATAAAATAAATAAAATAATTTGTATATTTTTAAAAGATATCATCTCAAAACAATGTTACACTTTTGTTAGGCATTGTCTCATCATTGTTAATTAATTTTTAATTCCAACATTTTCTTTTGGAAAATGAAAAATTAAAAAAAAAATTTAATAAATTAAGTCGGTGTATGTATGTATAAATGTGCAATAATACATAGTCATAAAATAAAAAGTAATTAAAACAATTAAAAATTTAAAGTAAAAAAAAAATTATATTTTAGTATACGCTTCATTAGAAAATAAGAGAAACAACTCATCAACATTTTTATTCATCATCCAGAAACACTTGCAATTTTACATTTTTAAATGTTTATTAATTTTAAATTATTTATAAACAATTATACAATTACAATTATTTATTTCGTACATTCATATTTATTTATTTAGATTCCATAAATTTAATTCAATTTAATTCAATTAAAAATTATTTTGAAAAATAATACAAAATAAACGAAAGCGTTCTTCTAGAGGCTCATTAGGAATTCGCTTTTGTTTGTATAGCCCGCGGGACTAATTCAGGTGAATGGCAATTATTTTAAAATTTGCCTGAATTACTCTTTTATTGATTGATAAATTCATTTTATTTTTGTTTTTTTTTTTTTAACATAAAATAACAGAGAGCACTCTCTCTCTCTGTGTGAATAAATCAATTATCACTGTTGCAACACCAAAGAATTTCCAACTAAAAGTTAAATTTTACTCTTCAAAGTTAACGTTTAAAATTAAAATTAAAATGAAAATAAATTAATTAATTTTGTTATTTATTTGCAAAACAATTTGAATTAAAACTGAAACTAAACTCTTAAATAAATTAAACAAACAAAAATAAATAATAAAAATAATAAATAAATAAATAAAAAAAAATATTTCATCTAAAATTTCGAAACTCCTTTATTTAAATGCTCTAATTTAAGGTCAGAAAAAAAGTAAAAAAAGTAAAAAACAACAACAACAAAAAAGAATCCACAACAAAAATGTCTGTGTATTAAATTAAATTGATTAAATTTACAAAATCAATAAATAAATAAAATAAGAACAACAACAAACAAAACTTAAAACTAAAATTTATATTTGTAAAACAAAAACAAAACCAACAAAACCAAAAAGAAAAAAAATAAAAAAATATAAAACAAATAAAAAAAGACAACAACAAATCAAATCAAAAAAAAAAACACATCAAATTAAATTTTTGACTTTTAATTGAAATAATTTGCCTAAAATACTAGCATGCACAGGCAATAACGCTTGAAAAGGTAAGTTTTAACAAAAAAATAAAAATAAAAACAAAAATATTCCAAATAAGCAAATATAATTGAAATGAAAAGATTCTAAACAGACAATTTAATTTTTACATAAATTCTAAATATGCTTTATTTCCTACATGCGATTCTAGAATATATTCGTTTAAAATGGTTCTGGCACCGTGGAAATCTCTTGGTAATCTAAGGAATATGAAAAATTTTTAACCACAGGATTTAAACATTTTCAAGTACATACTTGTTAATCAGAAATCAGCAGCAAAAAATGAGTAGAATCGAACCACACTTATAAGTTCTGATACTTATACGTCACATGCATCCTTATTTTAATAACATGTCACCTCTCTCTACTCATATTCAAAGTTTGAAATACTCGTACTCATCATATTCATACTGAACAACACGTATGATGTTCGTATTGATTTCGACTCACCATAACTCAACATATACACGGCCTCACAAAATAATTATGGAACCGCGTACGAACACTAAAATACTTTGTAGAAGGTTGTGTGTTTGATCTGCTTGCTGCTTTCGATTTTTTTTCTTAAGATTCGAGTCAGAGTAAGAAGTTAGGTCGTAATCCTTACTGAAAAGTTGTAATTATCAATTATGTATGTATGTACGCTAAGTATGAAACTTATTTTATATTTAATTGTCTTTCCAAGTAATTTCAAAGAATTAAAAATGCACCCCCTGTTATAAATTTAATGTGAATGAATGTCCCAAGAGTCGCCGTGGTCTAGTAGGTAGAGTGCTGGGTTATTAGACGTAAAGCCAGGGTTCAAGTCCCAGGCCAGACATCAAAAAAAAAATACAAAAAGTATTTTTTCGGCATCTGTCGGCAAAAATCTGTCGTTCGGAGTCGACTTTAAACTGTAGGTCCCGCCACTAATGTATAAATTTAACTCAAAATCTAGTTCAACAATCCTGACTGAAGGCTTGTAATGACCAATTATGTATGTATGAATGTCCCAAGCGTTTTAACTTAATGCTGAAAAATCTTATACTTTGATTTAAAGATTGTTTTTTATTGAACTCACCAGGCATATGGACTTTGAAATTATGAACAATAAAGTCAAGCTTTAATGGCGATTTATAGCCATGATCGAGTATTAAGTCCAGCACTTCACAGCTGAGTCAAAAAAATATTGAAAGTAAATTCGATTTGTAAAATTGTAATCAAAAATTTTGTATCTGCAAACAAGCTCACGATGCCTCTTATTGATTATTGTTATCTTTGTCGATTAATTATTATTCCAGTTGTAAACTGCTCTCTACTATTAAAATTGAGAAAACGGTGGTTAAAGAGTTACCAAAAATTAAGATTTCAAATCTAAATTTATTGGTATTTTAGGAAGCTATACGGTTTTTGCTTTAAGCAATGTACTCAGATTTATAATGGATATTATTTTTATACATTATTACCCAACCACCTAAGTATGTTGTGTGTGCTAATTTTCCGAAGAGTGGCGCGATCAGGAATATACCGTCGATTCTAAATGGCAGCAATTTTCTCTCGCAGCTATTTGCTGCTATTAGGGCTTTTATTCACAAGCTTTCTCAGAGGGTTTTATTGAAAAGTATTTATTTATGTATACATATCAAACTAATGCACTTATGATTACATGGGATCACTAGAAGATGTAGTTGAGAAAGAAAGATAAATTTTAGAAAATTTCTACAGTTTCCGTATTCAAAAAGCCATACGTGTTATTGTTCATTATAATCGTTCAACTGGTGTCGAAAAGGATAACTCGATTAGACGGGATATTCGTTTCCTAGGACACTTTTCAAAAATTATCACCAAAAATATCGTGAACCGTATTGCATTGCATTGAATTCCTTCTTTCTGAACAATAGTATCACATGCATACATGCATAATTGACCACTACAGCACTTTAGTCAGGATTACGACCAAGCTTCTCATACGTAGGTATTATGTTGGCTTATTAGACGAAAGCCCCCCAGTTCAAATCCCAGGTCAAACATCAAACGAACAATAGTCTAGTTGATGAATAATTCTATTCAGTACACAGCCATAGACCATAATAAGAGATTTTTATTTAATTTATCAAGAAAAATGCATTATTAATTCCATCATTTGACTTTGTAAAGTAAATATTAAAATGAATGCATAATAAATTGAAATCCGTTTATATTCTAAACAAAATACTAAATTTCATTTTAAACAATCTTAATTGCAGATTTAAAGACAAAATTTAATGATAAAAAAAAAAAATAAACAAATTAAAATGCTTAAATATCAAGAAACCCTTGCTGCAAAAAGGCATTCCCCCCTTCCACAACACGATGAGTTTCAATTTCTTTTTTATTTTCGAGTATAAAACTTATCTGAAGAAGAAGTACCCCCACACATGCATAGAAAGCAACATATTGCGAGTGAAATAAATGAATTCTGTTGTCCTTGAGCTAAAAGAAGGAGAAACATTTTTCCTTTTCTTTCTTTCTCTCTCACTCTCGCTCTCTTTCTTCCTTTCTTTATAACGAGTTCATCACAACCATTTGACGGTTAATGAACCAACACATACAAACTAAACATGCGTAGATTTGTGCCATAATTGCAACTGCATTTAGAGGTCAACGAATAACAAATGCATAAACGTGTACATACGTATGTATGTGTACGTGTACGTGTTGATAATTGTAACACACGATTTACACATGCAGTAGGACCTTGATAATATGTACGTTCTTATTGTTTTTTTGTTAAAATTTAATTTTTTGTTTTTTGGTGCTTGTAAAAGAAAATGTTTAAAGTGAATTGGTTTTCAAAAAATCATTTTAAATTAATATTTTCACTTCAATTCAATTGCAAAAAAAAAAAATAAGGGAAAATTAAAAAAGAATTTAAATTAGAAAAATTGCCAATTTAGTTTAATTAAAAAACTAAAAGAGGGATAACTAACTGGTAAAACAAGTAAAAATTAATCTATGTACAGTTGATACACACATGTGTACACACATTATTGCCCTTATAGAGTCATTCGGTTGACATACATACAAAGCAGTGTACAACAGTTTATACTCGTAATGGCGCCACGAGCATTTATTAAATGAAACGATAGAAAAAAGAAAAAAAAAAATAATAAAAATCCAATAAAAATGCCACTGAAACGGTACAGGAAAAAGCAGAATAACATTTCGTAGAATAAATGACAAACTTTAACAATTTCAGAAAACAATTCAAAAAGTTTATCGTTTATCCTGCTTCTCCATGAGCTGTTGCGTAGCTGCATTAGAAATTTTCAATTTCATCTGCATATTGTGTTTCCTTTTAATTTTTTGTTTTTTTGTCGTTTAATAAAATATTGCAGAAAAAAAGTAGACAATATTGTTGAAACAATATTTCAAATCTCCTAAACCTGCGAATGCCATGCCTGCCGATTAGTTTTGCATTGCATTTGAATATGGCCAGGGGTTTGCATGATTGCGAGAAAAACAACGAAAAAATTTCGATAAAATGTTTCAATTGCTTTTGTTTTTTTTTAACGATTTGTTGTTGCTTTAAGCTATTTAGAACTTTTAAGCGTAAAGTAATTAAAAAAAATAGTTAAACTATCGCTTGTATTGTACACTTAAGTCATTCTTTTTTTCCTTTTTCATTCATTGTTGTTGTTAGTTGTTGAGTTCTCTTCACTATTTTTCTATGGAATTAATAAAATAACCAACCGAGGCATTCCAACAGCTGCAACAGCAGCAGCAGCTTAAAAAATAAAGTGAAAATTTAAAAAAAAAACAAATAAAACAGAAGAATTAGTTCGTTTTATTGTTTGTTTTTATTAAACTTCCTCTTTCCTCCCTCTCTCTCTCTCTATCTCTTTCACCCCATGTAAGAGTATTTGAAAAGCATTTAAAATTAATTGTTGAATAAAAACAAAGAAAAAATAATCCATGCAACGCTTACCAAACAGTAAATCAGTTTAACATTGAACTGCTTAAGCATTTAAATTTATTTTAACTTCCAGATTTACCACAGCACTTTAGAAGTCCTTTATTACTGCTGTTAGGTGACAATAGTTTTTATAATGATGGCTACATATGGCTCTGTCTATAACGATGTTTGCTGTGATATTCTGCACCGAAAGCCAATAGATTAAATGGCTAAAAATAGGCTTTTAGTTCAGTTCAGAGGTAAACCAGCATTGATGCACTATACCTCTACACATTTAGAGATTAGAGTAAGCTAAGTATTCTATTACCTTACAAGACGTTCATGCCGTGACTAATTATGGCGCAAAGACATAGACACGACATTGACGTTGTCCAGCATATTAACATTCTAGCGGCTGCGCAGGCTCGGTTCGAAATGAAAGTGGAATGCTTCAGTAAGACGGGTTTTTGATGCGGAGATCTGTGGAAGTCGACAAAGAGGACGACTTTGTTTGAGGTGGAATTATCGAAAAATCGAGGAAACCCTATCATCGATTGGTGTTACCACCTGGTGTTGGCGCGCAAGAATCAAAGGCGCCTGGAAGGATGTTTTCAGGCAGACTGAAATCCGTTAATTGATTTGTTAATGGCCAATTAAGTAAGCAAGTATGCTTTTTATCAATATAAGTTCTATGATGGTTTGAATATCTTTGCAAAAATATTCGATTTCTAAAAAATGATTTCTTCTTTCTTAATTTATTAGAATCTTGTATAAAACTGAGGAATTAGTGCAGTGCACAAGCACTCTGATCATTACAACCCTTTAGTCAGGATTACGATTAAGCTTCTCACACCATTGATGTTGTGTATGTTAATTTTATACATGAGTGGCGCGACTGGTGTCCGGCAGATAGATTTTTTTTGTTATTGAGAAACTTTCCACGGCAATTTAATTTGTTCTTAGACTTTTTGCTAGAAATCTGCTGAGAGGAAGTCGCTGAAGAAATATTTGTTTCATATTTTCCGTTTGTTCGGGATGTCTAACTTGGGCTTTAACTCGAGGCCTCACGTCTTAATAAGCCAATACACTGCCTACTAGACTACGGACAACTACAAACAAATTATTTCATTTCTAAAGAGTAGTTTTTTTCTTTCTTAATATACCAAATCTTGTATAGAACTGGTGAATCTGTGCAGTACACAAGCATGTAGCATCTCGCAGCTCTACATTTTATTAACGGCTCCTTTTCGCCTTTGACGTTTTCGACTAATTACACGGACCTGTATGGGTTTGCAAATAAGATGGCTTCAGGTTTTTCTGAAGACATTTTGCCCGCTAAACACGAATCTAGGGTTCAAAAACTCTCCATCACGTCAGGTTTTCGAGAAAAAGGGGGTTTAAACCCTAGAAATAGCAGTTTTTAGTCACTTTTGAAAAATTGTAGAGCTAAACATTGACGTCATAGAACCATCTGTCTAGTCAGATTTTGATATTTGATAAAATGAGCCCAAAGCCAAATTGTTTGCATGCACCCTTAAAGTAGGGGGTGGGTTTGTGTCAAGGTGTGTGCAAGAGAAAAAGAAACACATTACGGAGGTCCTTAAAAATTAATCAGATTTACTTGAAAATTGTTACTCCATGGTTTTTGGGGTCACTGATTACAGATCTTCATTTCGATTTTAAAAACTCAAAATGGCGGATCCAATATGGAGGTCGTATGACGTATGGCGGTTTTCAAGTAAATCCGATTAATTTCTATAAACGCTTTTTCTCGAAAACCTGACGTGATGGAAAGTTTTTGATTCGTGTTAAGCGCATAAAATGCCTTCGGAAAAAAAGGTCGAAATTTGCAGGGCTATGCTATTATGTGACTAAATTTAAAAATTTCAATTTAAATATTTCCAACAACGTTTCTTTTTTTCCTTTATCCATCTTGAATACCTATCCAGTCGTTATCTTCCGAATTAAAGATAAAACAATTTTAAAGGAAACGTTTAAAAGTTCTTCTTAATTTGACGGATATTACAGCCAAATAAGCCAAACAATTTATTGATGTTAAAAAGAAAGAAAAAAAATCAGAAAGTCGTCATACGAATACGTTAACAAGTCTTTAATATGAGATAGAAAAAAAGGAGCATTTAACCCTGACATCAATTTGTAACAATTTATTGTTGACCACATCACTGAAAGCATATGGTTGTCGTCGGTTGGTTGGTTGGGATTGTTGGCTGCTTGTGTTAAAAAAAATAAATAAAAAAAAACAAATCTCGTTGGAATCTTTAAATCATTGCCACTGATGGTCATTCCATTTAGTCACACACAGACCTTAAAACTGTCTGACCAAATGTCTGCTGGCCACCAAGAATAAATGACAGGGGTAAAGCAGAGAAACCCAGATAAATATACTTGGTACGATAATTTTGACAACATGGAACACACACACACATATGTATGTATGTACATACCTATGTATATACGTATACATTTTGGCTTAATGAATAATTCATGATGAAATATATGATGAAGACATCATGCAAAATTCTTAGCAAGAAAAAAAGGTAAAAAATAACAACGAACAGTACAAGTCTATTCATTTTCATTTAGCAACACTGGTTCAGCTACACATGATGAGTACTTACTCTCTTGGATGATGATGATGTGTTTAAAAGTGAGTGTGTGTTTAAGAGTGATACAAATATAATTGCAGACTTACTTGTTTCGTTTGCAAACAATTTCAAGGACAAATGACCTATTAAAAGTTTTTCTTTTGGCTAGTCAGTCAATCAATCAATAAAAATCAAAATTTATTTGCTGGCATATTGAAAAATAAAAAGATAAACATGACGATATTTCCAGCAGACTTTGTTAAAATTGCAAATTCCTCAGAAATATTGTCTATTTTTTATTTTTTAATAACGACCTACGACAGAGAGAAAATATTTTATTATTTGCGTTTTTATTCAATTCCTAAAATAGATGCTGGTAAATTTATTTTTTTCCCAATTTTTTTGATGTCTTCTTAAGTTTCTTTTTTTTATGGTAAAACAATTTAATGCTTCATTGGTTAATTAAAAATAAAATAAGAAACAGCAACAGAAATTCGTTCATAATATTTGCGTTTGAAATTTTTTATGGTTGCCTCTCTTTCTACAGTGCAAACTTGATTATAGTAACTTAAACTTTTCATTCATCATATGATGTTTAAGAATATTTCTTGCAATCGTATTTAAAATATGTTGCACTTATATGCATAGTAATATAAATGAAAAAATTGCATTTTGCGAAAATTAGTGTATTTTAAAAATCGGTAGTTGAGATAACCGAGCTCACACTGTATTTTTAAAACATCTTTTTAATGATTCTGATTTTTCGAGTTTTTTTTTTAAGAAAAACGTATTCCAGTTGTAATGCTTAACGTAATTTATTAAAAAAAAAAAAGAATAATTCATAAAATATAATTGTAAATAAACATTTTGTAATGTCAAAAAGTTTATTGAGTACATTGTAAGTAATAAATTTTAGCCTTTAGGTCAAAAGATCTGACGCAGACATAATGATATCCACTAGACATGTAACATTGGGTCTACCTTAATTCTTGTTTACAAGAGAAATTCTGTAAAATTATTGTACTGCTTAATATAACAACAAATACCTAGCATAAAAAAATGGTAAACAAAAATATACAAACAACACTACAACGATAAATGTAAACAAAATGCATATCCAACAATAATGAATGTAAATAACAATGTTTACATTCATAGACATATCGAGAAGGCGAAGTAATGAACATTCGCCTTGAAGAACATTCATCAGATTGTTTACTTTAGCCATATAAAAGGCAAGGCAACGGATTGAGTGAAGTTCAGTCAGTCCTGTGTTAAGACGCAGTGTGTTTGAAAAGAGTAATCGTGGTTTGAAGATCTAATTCCAATAATTTTCTAATAATTGTTATTGTTTAGGCAAAGGGTATAAACAGAGGAATAACAGGCAAAACAATTGGTATTGTTTACATCAAATTTTATTTTTATTTTATTTGTAATCTACGAGCTTATATTTTAAACGTTTTTAAAAAGTAAAAACGTAATAATAAGTATACATTTCAGATTCTTTTGAAAAAAACCTTGTATTTCCAGACAAAACACGTTTTTTCCACAGATTTGAACCGAGTTGAAAAAGTTGTCAACTCTTGAAATCTTAAAATTATTTTCAACCATAATTCGTGCAAATGCTATTAATTAAACGTTACTTTCAATATTGTCGTTAGGGGTCGTGTACCTTTTCCAAGTTGGTTAACTTTTTGTTTTAAACAAATTAAGAAAAAACGTTTCAAAGTCTTCGTCTATTGTTTGCTTTTCGTTCTATGAAAATGAAAGTGTAATGCCTTCTTTGATTTTAAATGATCTAATAAGCCTTTCAGTTAAAATAGAAGGAAATCTTTTAAGTTACAAATTCGTTTTGTTTTGTTTTTTTTTTTCTTTTCATAAAAGGACTACTCTAACAATATTTTACAATAGAAGTTATTAGAATAATTAAGAACATAGGCAGGGCATTACAAGGAGACAGTAAAAAGGATTATTTTTGAATTAAAAACTTATGAGTCAGTCTCCCTTCTTATTAATTAATGCCAAAAACGGAAAGGTTAAATGGTATAAATTCGTTTACATTTAAAATTTGCTTAAACTTAAGTGTTACACTTTTCACTCATTTTCACTTTTATCACGATTTTAAGGATACTTATGTAATGTTTATGATTATGAGGGCATTATATTTACTTATATAATGAAATGAAATTATAATATAATTTCAAATCATTCCAATACGATTAATTCGCTTTAATTATCGAAATATTTCGCTAATCTCTGCAGGCACTTCTATTAGTAATTCAAGTGCAAAATTGCATTTTAATTTTCATTTCATCTTATTTGCATTATTTGTGCTTCAAACTATTACATGCGAAGAAAACTCCATAAGTCAGCTGTAGAACTTGATCAGCACTGGGATTGTGTTTACCTGTGGCACTACAACCGGACTCATTGCGTGCTCAAGTTTTTGGGAGCAAAGCTACCACTCCGACCTACATATCTACCTCATACATAGACTTGTTCTATGTTATTAATCTGCATTTATTTGTTTGAATCATTAAAAGACTTGAAAGGTATTCGAAAGGTTAACCTAGGTAGTTGGAGTTCTATCAAAAACTGTGGACCGTTCTTGGTTAAGTCGTTGACAGAAAGAGCAGCTGCCCGAATGTAAACAATTAAGGGAATATTTCCCTATTCGAAGCTTTCCTTCAAATACAACTCTTGACCACTTCTGGCTTAACCTTATTAAAGTCGTAACATTATTGCTGTACCCACTTATTGTTTATCAAAATAATTTTTACCGTTAACTTCCTACCGAATTTATTTAATTTCTTGATTTTTTTTCTACTTTTTTATGCCTTAATCCACTCATATTATGGTTTGTTCAAAATTATTTATTTCAGCAAACTTTATGGATCTATAAAGTGCGATTATTTAAGGTTTATTCAACTAAAAAATTTGACAATTTTTCGATTTATTTTTTATTTTGAACGGCAAAGTCAGACTACAACAACTAGGAGAAGCCCTACGAGTAATATTTTATAATGAATTGCAATTGAATATTGGTAGTTTCTATAAAATATGGATTCAATTTGCTTTACTCAATAGATAAGATATTACAAAATCGGGATTATTAGGGCGATTGGCTGAAGACAAAAGGCAGACATAACAGAGACTGAAAATTCAAGCTGATGGGACCGATATATTTTATGGAGAAAAATATCTCCGCTTAATAACTCAGTATCATCCTAAGGACCATTATTACCACTTACCGTTAACTAAAGGGAATATTCTAACTTACCGAAAAACTTATTTTTCATTATTATCAGTGGACAAGTGAGCGTCAAGCTAAATGCAGAATCATCCTACCTGTAACTTTTAAAGTTAAGTTTATGTTTGAACTTGCCATATCAATATATAATTGATTTCAATATGGAGCTTCAAATATAAATAAAATGAGCAGAAACACCAAAAAAAGTCGATGTTGCCACTGCGTTTATAAATATAATAAACAATGTTATCTACATTGCTGCAGCGCTGCCATATATTTGTAAAAGTTAACTTTATTTAATCATTAGGTTGTAAACAGAGATCAGTAATGAATCGTTTTTTCGCTACTCACAAGCACTCATAAAATTTTCAATATAAGTGAGTGCAACAATATTGAAATTTAACTATGTACTCTGATTCATTCTTATACTCATTACAATGTTAATTTATAAGTACAGGTTACACTAACTATGCGTACAATGTTTATCTCATACCATTCAAAATATGTATGAATCATAAGCCTTTAGCTAAAGTGAACTTTAAAGTTACCTTTAAGGTAATTTTTACCTTTAAAGAAACCCAACTTTAAAGGCAAGTTGTAATAAAGACCCTAATTATGCTAAGTTTGGAGAATGCTGAATAGAAGTGGAGCCAATGATTAGATATATCCTAAAAAGTATACAATGGATATAGAACTATGCCACTATCCGAGAAAGTCATGCTGTAGAAGTTTATGACAGTGGTTTATGAACCACTGCACATAGCAAAGCCAAACCGCAAGCCCAATGCGAGACTAGTCGACAAACTAAATATTTTTGAAGAATTTGATGTTGACATGTCCAATAACAACAGAAATCCCTACAAGATTTCAACATCCTTTATATTCTTCTACTCAGCATTACGAGTATAGCAAATGTAGAGTATAAATTTTTCTAAAATTTTATCCAACAGTGATAACAGCGATAACTGATGGATAACTAAATTAGTGAGCATGCGAGTGTAAGCAAACATTTACGTCCGTAAGTCTGGTGCCATTTAACTTGTGTTTTCGAGTCAGTGTAGGATTCATAGTCACTGCCGTCGCAATGTTAACAACACACAAATTGAGCCGCTGGCAAAACCCGACAAGTTTATCCGGAATACCAGAAAGCAGATTTATTGGTTTGTTAAATGGTTGACATTAAATACACAATAAACTTTTTTAAAATGACAATTTTAAACACACTCTCTCTCTCTCTCTCTCTCTCTTCTTTTTCATTTTTCTCTTTTGTTCTCACTTATAATACTACACTCTAAGTGAATTGCCTGTGTAATGTAGATGTACATGTGTGTACCATACATATGCAGGGCAGATGTACATAGAGAATATGAAAATCTATAATTAATATTGGATTTATAATTTTATTCCCCACTGTATTTAGACAAACTTTTACAATAAACGTAAATTGCATGGATTTCAATAAATAGCGAACAAGAAATGGGGAACAAGGGAAAGCATATCGCAAACATTTGGTCCAATTCAATAATGCAACGAACATACATATTATGTACGTACATATGTATGCGTGACTCAAACTGCTAACGATAGTGGGTGACAATGATTCTGAAAATGTTCAATTAGTGGGTGGGGTGGGCGTAAGTACAATATAAATGAATGAATGAACGAATGAATGAATTGGTTGGTTGGTTGGATGGATGGTTAGTTAGTTGAATATCGTCGTTGGTGGGTTATTAAATGTTACACTGTGTGGCATTTTGTATTTTCTAATGATGGCGACGTTAGTGACAATGACAATGATGGTGATGATGATGTGTTACAGTTTGTTTGTGTGTTTTTTGTTTTGTTTTGTTTTTATTTCGTTGTTCCCTTCAAATCACAAACTTAACACACAAGATTATGAAAAAATAAAACAAAATAAATGCGTATGATATGGCATGAGTAACGAGGTTAACGTCAAGGTCATTTCAAGGGGAAAACAAAATTTACGTGTCTTTTTTTAAATCTTTTACACATACACATACACATGCACATATATAAACATTACAAAAATTATTGAATTGTAAACGAAATTTAACCAGCAGCTAAATATGTTGTGAATAACTCAACTTCCTTGTACAGAAACATCAGAAAATCGTTGAAAATCGTTGAAAATCTATGTTAAAATTTTCACTGCTTAGCTATTTCAAGTACATATTGGATTTTCTTTAGCGCATGGAAATTAAATGAAAAGCTAAAAGCGGATAATGAGTGCTTATGAATAGCGAAAAAAAAATGATTTATTGCTGACCTTTGGTTTGAACTGAGGCCTCACATCTAATAAGGTAACACACTCACATATTTCATTTGAAATGAATTTTATTCAAGTGATCTTTATAGAAATGTAGGCCACATAAGAAAATTTTAATTAAAAAAAATGCAAAAAACAGCTACAATAACTATTTAAAATCCCAATAACTGTTTTAAATACAGTGAGTTTTATTCGAAAGACTACTTCTATTTGCGTTATAGGCCATGTGAGTGGAAATTTTACATGGAGAAGAACATCAATGACTTGAAGGAATTTATTTGTTGCCATGTGTTCCCAATGGCTGGCTGGGAGGACTTCGTTAAAGCAAATCAAATGCTAAATGCACAGACTATTTTAATTTTTCTTCGTTTTTTAATATTTCAGTACTCTAACGTAGTACATACAATATTTATTCACGATTTAGAGCTCTCGCCATCTGTGGAAACAAATATTGTCGGTCGGTGCACATTTTGTGTGAACACAGTTTTTTCTTTTTTTTAAATTCTTAAAAACGTTGTGGAAGCTGACACGATTGCGTCTCCATTGAAGCTAATCTAATAGGCATACGCAAGCAATGAATTGAAAAACAAATATTCACACACAGTAAGAGTGATAGTGGGAGACAGGGGCAGAGGCAGAAAGAAAACAAAATCGACTAATAAAAATCAATGGTGAAGCTATTTTTAAGGTGCCCTTAGTTTCACTATTTCCCAGGGCACTCACCCACCCACAATTGGAATTCACATTCTGATGGAAGTAACCTTTTTAATATGCACGTACGCAACGAGACCCAATAAAAACAGTCAATAAAACTTATGAAAAAAAAGGAAGAAAGAATGAAAAGAAAACGCACAGAAAACGGAAAAAATAGCAACAAATTATAACAGAAAAGGTCGTTGTCGCTTCAGGGACATAACAGTCAATTCGGAAGGAAATATTCATACACATACCCACCCACCACTGGCTCCCAATTGGCATTAACCCTTTTCTGTAACAAGTTTCCTTGTTGTTGTTGCCCTTGTCCCTGTTTATTAAAATTATTTTTGTTTATTCAATATCGATGAATTTGTAAAATTTATTTGGGACAACAAAGTTATCATCTCTCCAACAAAAATCTCAAGTTAAGTACGGAATACAAAAATATTGTAAAACAAAAGACCTCACCAAATCCAACCCACAATAAAATATAAATAATGAAAGGAAAGAAAGTAAAAAAGAAACAAAATGAATTGTAATGACGTATAGAAAAGCCTTTAGAATATTTATAAGAGATTTAATACGATTACAATAAAAAAAAGAGGGAGCAACAAAATTGTAGCAAAAACAATATTTAACAAACTGTTTGGTATTGCAAAAGTAAGCACTTCTGTGTCAGAAGAATATCCGAGGATAAGAAATAAAATGTGTCAAAATAAAATACGTATTAAGAACAATTCTTAAAAAATAATTATAATTTCAAAGAAAGTCGGTTGCAGTTTATAATTTTCAACCTTTATCCGCCAACGCAGTTATGACGGAAAAAGGAAAGAAACGCCAATACATAGAGAAAATGCTTATTTCAAAGGAAGACAACGATTCCGTAACTCCAGATAGAGTTGCCATATTACTGAATAAAACAAAGCTTAAACATTTTGGGGCTCTCTCCATTAAGTGCTTTAAAATGCAAACTAAAATGAAACTCAGAATGGACTTTCAATATTTAAGTGTCACCTTAATTTTCAGCAAAGAGTCTCTAGGTGAAGCTTTTAACAACATCAAAGTGGGGGCTGTCAGCCACTCCCACACTTCCTTTTGTGTGCAGAATTTTGCAATTGGTTTCCAAAAGATGTTTGCTCATGGTTTGGGTTTTCAGGGCTTGGCACAGTCCTTCTATTTCACGATCAGGCTTGATTGTTTAGTACAATTGAGTATCCTTAGCAGAGATCAGCAGTGAGTATTCAAAAAGCTGAGTAGAATCGAATCATACTCATAATTTCTAATACTTATACACATTCATACTTATTTTAATATCATGTTCAAAGTTTGAAGTACTCATCATACTTCATACTTAACAACTCACCATAACTCAACATATAGAAGTCAACATTTACAATGTAGATTTTGATGAATGATTCGAGTCACTCGAATAGTTGGTTGTTAATTGAAAATTTCATTTCGTGCTTGTGAGTAGCGAAAAAACGATTCATTGCTGATCTCTGATCGTGATCATACTCCTTTTTGTGTAAAGGATTTTATAATTTGCTAACAACGGTTGTTCAATGTTTAGGTTTTGAGGGATTGGCACAGTACTTCCACTTCACAGCCAGCCATGATTGTTTAATTTAGTTTCCTGAGCGCATGGAGACTATCTTCTTAAAGTTACTAAAAAAAGGCCAATCATTATGAATTCAGCATGTGATGCTTGATGTTTGCATATCACCCGAGGTGAAAGTTAATGGCAACATTCTCTTTTGTTTCCATTTCCTTCCAGTAGAAATTATCCGAATAAGTTATTAAATTTTAAAATTATTCGAATCGAAATTTTTTTTCTCCAAAAGTACGCAAGATTTGAAATTGATCCCTTAAATATAAAAAGCAACTTAAATTGTTGTTGTTAGTAAAAGATTATGACGTTAAACACACCTGTGCAGGCAACACTTTGTCATCAGGATAAATATCTTGAAGGCGAATTTGTAACGTACACAACAATAAAAAAATTTTTTTTTTTAAAAAGATTACTTTTAAGATTGTCCTTTGACCTCTAAATATGCCACACGGCAGGAATCTCAGTTTCCCTTTTTCCCTTATAATGAATTGCGAATTTAAGTCTTGCTCCATAAAATTTATTTCGTGTGTGTGTTGCATGAATACAAAACTATAAAAATCCTGTCTGGCACTGCTGTGCTAAACTGTACTGTACTGTACTGTGAGTGTGTTGTGTGCTGTGTGGTGAGTATCTGTATTTAAAAGATACTCAGCATATTGATGAAGATGTTTTTGGAATTTTAAGGCTCTCATATATACAATATTGCACACGCACACACACATAGTATCATAGAGTACACCAGTACAGAGAGAATATAATTTTCAAACTTAAATTGAATTTACTCTCAAGTATCATCAAGACATTGCTTTGCAATGGATGTGCATGAGTATGTGTATGTGTGATGAATGTGGTGTGTTGTTTGTAATGAAATAAATACTTGTATTGCATGAGTATTTTTGGTTTAGCAAAGCATTCCACATACACACACATACATACATAATGTCTGTCTGATTGAGATTTACTTTGTTGCGAACAAGCCCGTACAAAATTGTGGCATGTGCAATCAGTTGTCAGTCTGCGAATCGTCATAGAAATCAATTTTATGCTTGCTTTTACCACACAGCCACACACATAGATAAGGATTAAAGACGTCATAATGCCAAGTAATATATGTGTGTGTGTGTACGTGTGTTTAATTGAAGCGAATTTAATAGAATTTCTTACACTTTATGAAATCGAATCGAATTGTCGTGCAACGCCTTAATTGCAATTTCCACTGCTGCCAGAGGGTAAATTACATTCAATCGAATGTCGAATGAATCAATCGAATGTCAAGTAATTTTCACAAATGCCACCAGCACCACCACAACCAAGAATATCTTACAGTCACTATGCTGTCAGGATAATTAAAGGAATCAATTTGTAATACAATGCCGTTGTCTGGCAAATACTCAACTCATATCATATGTTTCTATGCAATTAAATTTGAACTGCAAACAATAAAATCATGCCACCATCATGTCTGTCTGTTGACGTTGGAAGAAGAATGAAATCATTTGTTGAAATCTATTCCTGCTCAACACATGGAATATCTTGTCAAACTGTTTAAATCACAAGAATGAATGCCTGCCGACAAATTGAATCTTAATGTTGAATAATATTGCATGAGTTAAGGCTTCTATAAACTCTTATGAAAGGTTCAATTCAATCAATTTATGCTAAAATTATTACAAGCTGAGTAACATAGACTTTCTGCTCGGTGTAGTGTAACAGGTCAAAGTCTATGATGATAATCGAACTCACGACCCTCAAAGGTAATAATCTAGGACACTAACCCTATTCAATTGTTTAATATCGATTGCATTAATACTAAAGATCCAGGTTAGTTAGTTGACATTGGAAAGATAATACAAATGAAATAGAACCCTCTCTGTAGTTAGTTTGTTTCTGTCAACGAAAATAAATTGTAAACTAGGTGGCTAAAAGTTTAAATAAAGCTTATGGGTCTGATAATTTATCACAACAGTTATTCACATAGTAGTCGCCGTAGTCTAGTAGGTAGTGTGATTGCTTATTAAATGTAAGGCCACGGTTCAAATCCCAGATCAGACATCCAAACAAAATATAAAAACATATTTCTTTGGCAGCTTGAAAAACTCTGAGAGTAAATTGAAGTCGATGTAGTCTAGTAGTTAGTGTGTTGGCTTATTAGGCGTAAAGCCAGGACATCAAAATAAAATACAAAAAGTATTTCTTCGGTGATTTCCTCTCAGCAGATTTGTGGCTAAAACTCTGAGAGTAAAAAATAAAAACCTGCTATGAAAAGTTTCTCAAAAAAAAAAAAAAAAAATCTGTCGTTCGGAGTCGACTTTGAACTGTAGGTCCCGCCACTTATGTATAACATTATTAATACATACAACATAAGTGGCGTGAGAAACTAGTTCAATAATCCAGACTGAAGGGTTGTAATGACTAATTCTGTATGTATGTATGAAAATAAATTAAATTGCCATGAAAAGTTTCCCAAACACCTATCGTTCAAAGTCGACTTTAAACTATAGGTCCCGGTGTTTAGAAGTTAGATCGTTATCCTAACTAAATGGTTGTAATGATCAATTAAGTATGTACTAGGGATGCCAAACGGGATCGATTTTTAAAAATCCCGGGATATTTCGGGATAATTCGGGATCCAAAAATCCCGAAAAATCAAGGGAAAAATCACGATTTTCTCTAAATAAAAAAATATTTCGTTAACAAAATCATTTGTATTCCAATTATGTATGTATGTCAGAATTAGAAACAAGACAAAAAGTAGCAAAAAACCATAAATTATCAAAAATAAAAATTATTCATACGTATATATGCAAACGCATTACTTCTAAGAAAATTATTTGGATTCCAACAAAAAGATTAAAGCATCTAACATGCGACCTGATAGACTTGAACGAATTTTGTTGTCAACATACGCTGCCGTTGAAAAACACTTTTCGTAATCAACATTTGTTGGTAAAATAGTTCCAAGATACCTGTATGCAACTTGTAAATATTCACTTCTCTATCTCCTGATGTAAATCTATTTCTTCGGACAGTTGAGTATCTAAATTAGTTACCCTATTAATTTGGTTTATAGAGCTTTTACATTCTTCGATGGCATCAAATAACTTTTTATCAATGGAAGTGGGGTTTTCCTCATCTGAGAAGCTATTAGCGAAGTCAAGTGATATTGAATTTTTTTGTCAGGAACTTTTGAAGGGTGAAAATACATATGAATTCACAATCCCGAAAATCCCGAAAAATCCCGGGACAAGTTTTTAAAAATCCCGGGATTCGGGATTTTGTGAATTCCGAAAATCCCGGGATTTCCCGATTGGCATCCCTAGTATGTACGTATGCATTAGCTGAGGAGTAACTAGAAATCTAATGAGCGATGTATGCATATAACTTAAAATATTATCTTTCAAATACGCTTACGTTTGGTTAAATTCAATCGGTGTTGCCCCCACACCTAATTATCAGTACTATCTGGTGTGATAGCAGCAGCTTATACTTCCTGTACAACCCTGTCTAACTCGTTCAAAAAGAAAACTTAAGTTATTTAGGCTTTTTGAATGATTTAACGTCCCAGTTCACAAGTAACACAAGGTTTCAATGAAAATTTCAACCGAAAATTAACGACAACCAATAATAAATAAATTGACACCTAAATTGAAATGATTTCTGACTAAATGTTGGAGTAAAAATGTTTTTAATATTATAAAAATTAATTTCCATTAAACTTTTGAGTATTTTTGTATTAAAATCGATTAGTTTTCTGGAGCAAACACATTTTGATAGTCATTTAGCTGCTGCTTACGCAGCTCATTGTAAAACTTCAACTAATAGATAGAAGCACTTGTGCCCAAATCCTTATAGACTAATTGATAATGTTCTTTAAGCTTTAAATCCTTTTTTCTTTCTTTTTTTTTCCTTTTCCGTTTAATAACTTGTAAACTTAAGTATAACTTTGTATAACTTTTTCGAAAATGTTGACTCACGATGAAAAAGAGTTTCAGCAACTTGAGTTTAAGTTGTTCATTTCATTCATTATTTTTGGGGGGTTTCAACATCATTTTACAACATCAATCATAATGCGCTTAATAAGAATTTAAACGTTGCCATTTTCCTTATTGTTGTTGTAGTTGTTGTGGTCGTAGATGGTAATAGTAAAATGTGGTCAACAGAGCAATTGTTCTATTGTAAGCATGCTTATGCCATGCCATGCCATGCCATGCAAATGATGCTTTACATCTTGAAAACACGTACGAAAAATATTGAATTTTTCTTACCCACAAATTTCTTTCAGACAACAAAACTTATTATGCTGAAGAGACTGTCATTACTTGAAGTTATTGTTGAATGTTTATGCATAAACCATGACAAAAATGGAATAAATTACTCGAGTATTTGTACTGGGTGGTGCATAAGTTAGAACCATAATATTAATACGACCTTCATAAAGAAATAACATTTGCAATAATGCGGGGTAGAATTGAGTTTAAACGCAATATTGAGAAATTTTCAGTCTGAATTCTCTTATCCTCTTCAATTATCACTGACGGATCTAGTGAATACGGCTTTACAGGATTACAACCTAGCCGAGAGGCAGTTTAAACAACAGATTTCTGAGAAACTTTTCACGGCAATTTTATTTTACTCTCATCGTGTTTGCCAGAAATCTGCTGAAAGGAAGTTGCCGAAGAAATATTTTCTTATATTTTCGTTTTGATAACTGACCTGGTGTTTGAACTGTGATATAACGTTTAAGGAGCCAACACATTTCCTACTAGATTACGAAGACTTTCAACACAAATTAGAGCAGATGATCTTTTATGATAACAAAGATGCCAAATCGATATCATATCTTAACAAACCATCTGGATTGCTCTAGAGTTCTTAGCGTATTTTTAATCTCCAATCAGTCGATACATGCTGAGTCCTGATACCATTATTTGCTATAAACATATCCATGCATCCCGAAAAAGGTCTTCGATCAGGGTGAAGTGTTGCGCAAACTATTTTTAAGGCTTTCAAACCTATCTGATTATGTTTAGTCTTTAAAGTGTTCTTGTATTTACTTGTATTTACTTCGGCTTGAGAGGTAGTGATGATGTCACCAAAGTCTAAACAAATTGTGTCTGATTTATATAGATTCTATAAAAATCTCTGACTGATCCAGTTCGTTGCAAGCAATCTCTAAAAAAATATGTTTATACGCCAGTGTAAGGGTATTAGCAGTAGATGAGTGAGTCCTTCAAGTTTCAAGTATCCGCAGGAGTTCCCAGATCTAACGATGCCAGAGATCATGCTAAATGCCTTTTAAAATAATCGCATATGATATTGTTACGTTTTTACCTTTTAATCTCTCGGAAACTAATATTTAAAGTCATGTAAAACTATTACTGCCATCAATTCAAAGGAGGTTTCCATCGAATTTGTTCGATTTCACCATTACTTTTGAGCCATCTTGTACTGGGTACTGTGTATTCAATAAATTTCATATACTACAACAGTACATATGTACGTTAGTTCAAGTGCAAACTATCGATTACTTTATCGATTTGTTTAAGAATCATTTTTTTGCGAAAGGAAAATAATTGAAGAACTTTTCAAATTTATACGAATTCATTGAAATTTTCTTAGATTAGTTTAATCAAATATTTCTACAGAAATTCAAATAAGAAAACTGAATAAATATTTCATGTTTTTGGAATTAAACAAAAAATTTAAATAGTGAAAGCAATTGGATTAAATACAATGGATGGAGCAGTTAAAATTATCGATAGGGGCTTAATAGAAGGCAAACTAAATTCAAGCTCTCATGAACTACAATTTGCAATTACAGAGAATCCAGTCATGCTAATATAGCCAACTTAACTAATTAAATTGAACAACTACTCTAGTATCAACTTCATAAATGGAAAACAAAACCTATAAAATGAATTCTCTGGAAACTACAAATTGATTTCAAGGAAATTCATAAAAACAATGTGAAAAGTTTAAGAAAATAAGATTGAAGTCGACTATCTCATACACTACAATTACCTGCATATATACGTACATATAAACGTTTACTTACTTACGTACTTACGTTTTTAACTTTTAAAAACTTATAAAACATGATTGCAAACAAAATAAAAATAAAATTTGTGTTTAGTTTTAAGGAAAATTCTTTATTATTCGCACAATTATGGATGCCGCTATTCACAACAACAATTGCTTTATTTGTTATTCCTCTGTTTACATCCTTTGCATAAACAATAAGAATTACTAGACAATTATTCGACAGATCCTTGTAATGGAGATCATCAAACTATAATTACTCTCTTCAAACGCACCAGGACTTCATACAAGACTAACTAAACTTTTACTAACTCACTTGCGTTATTTGCCTTTTAAATGCCAAAACAGACAGTCTGATGAATGTTCTTGAAGGCGAATGTTCGCGGCTACGCCTTCCCGAGATCTCTTCAATTGTAAACATCATTGTTTCACTATTATTGTTTGTGTATTTTGTTTATATTTATTATTGTAGGGCTTGTTGTTCTATTTGTGTTTACTCGTTTACCATTTTTTTATGCTGATCTTTGTTGTTACATTAAACAGTGCGATAATTTGTAAACAAGTTCATTGTTTTGTTTCTGTAGCTTTAGCTTATGATTATAATGTTGAACGGTGTAAAAGCAAAACATTAGTATCTTGTTCTTGTATTTTCGTGATAGTATTTACATGTAGAAGTGATCGTGGATGTGATTAACAAAATCACAAAACCCATTATCCCAGTTTAAAAGCGTTGCAAGACATAATTTGAAGTAAAATTTTCGGAAAACCTTACAGAAAATATCATTCTATGAAGATCAATTTACAAGAACGTTTACAGCATTGGTAAAGGTGTGGAACCGGGGTCTTTATGGCCACTAACGTAATCAATTATTTGTGTTCCATTTTCTGTTTATGATTATTGCTTGCCGCCTTCCGTATCTAAAAATTCCGTAATTATAATTCGATTTGGGGTATATTCTTGGTATTTTCTTTATTATTTTTTTTTTATTGTTTTTTTTTTTACATAAAATTTGCCATTTACTTGTTATTGTTTTTGTTTCTTTGGTTTTGTTGATTAAACAAATTCATTTGATTACTCAATACGCCTTAAGGCTAGAAGGGAAAGAAGAACGTTTTCGCTTAATTCTCTTGTTATTTTTCCATGGCATAAAAGCCAGATTAATGTTGCTTAAATATTTATTTAACGCAATTTGATACGATTCAGTTGCAAAGAGTTGTCTTCTTTTTGTTATTGTTGTTGTCGTGTTGTTGTTTAATAAGCGGCATCAAGAACAGTAAGTCAGTGAAAGCAAAAAACGAAAAACGAAAACGAAACCCCTTATCAGATCAGATAACAGACAAGATTTCCTTGTAACTGCTAGCGACTTCTAGTAGTGGTGGCAGCAATGGTGGTGTAGTAGTGTTAGTACTGCTCGAGGTTGGTGGATAAAATAAATATTTATAAACAACAGTTACAGTTATTTTGCCTTCTAATGCTCTACTATAGTTACCCAGAGGAACGCATGTATCTTTCCGAGAAGCTCTACTTACTTGCAAACGATACGATGTCATTATAGCAGCAACAACAGCAATAGCATCAGCATAAAGTGTATTAAAATTAGTCATTTATACTACAATTACAATGCATAGCGAAAAACCATTATTCATCCCCCCCCCCCCCCCTAAATTAAACCAAGATAAAGGCAAATAATAAGAAAAAAGAATAAAAAAGTAAGAATAAAAAAATGAATGTACGACGATGTAATAAAATAAGTTGAATAGCTAAAGAAGAAAGTAGAAAATGTTTGCGATTAAAGAAGAAACTTGGCTAATAATTTATTTTTATGAGCTCTTTAACTAAAATTATAATTTGCATTTAATTTCGTATAAACGTGGCATTATTTCATTTCATTCCATTCCATTTCATGTCGCATTGGATTTTTATTCATTCGTTTGCTTTTGTAATTTCATTCGTAATAAGAAATTAAAATAAATCGAAATTAATGTTCCTTATACGCCCCATATAACTCATAAATGGGAGCGATGTGATACAATGGAGATCAGCACTGAATCATTTTTTCGCTACACGTAAGCATTCTTGAAATTTTGATTATAAGTGAGTCGAACAATATTGAAATTTAACTATGTACTCTGATTCTTTCATACTCACTACAACTTTGATTTATAAGTACATTTTGCAATGAGTATGCGTACAACGTTGACATCATACTCATGCCATTCGAAATATATTTGATTCATAAGCTTACTCATTTAGGTTTATAACTTTAGAAAAATACTTGTAATACTCTTATAAATGATTCGAGTGACTCAACGAATCATTCATCAAAATTTGCTGTCTTAGTTGTTGTAGCATTTGCAAAAGAAGAAAAAAAAACAGAGCAGCAAGCATTGCAAACACACAACTTTCTAGTAAGTATTTTAGTGTTCGTATGCGATTCGTACTTATTTTGTGATGCCGTGTATATGTTGAGTTATAGAGATTCGTAATTAACAACATTATACGTGTTGTTAAGTATGAATACTGATGAGTACGAGTACTTCAGACTTTGAATATGAGTAGAAGAGATTCCATGATATTAAATTAAGTTTGAGTATGATTCGATTCTACTCATCTTTTTGAATATTTCTTGCTGATCTCTGATGAGAAGACTACGTACAGTTCCTATCGCTATATTCATTACTGATCTCTGTTATAACTAAACGACTGCCTAGAAAGCATTACTACAGATTAGTAGTCAGCCTATGGTTATGCTTTGGTAATATTCCTAAATTTTTTGGAAACCACTAAGAGTGGGAGTTGTCAAAACCAAGGATTCTTCCGTCAATATTTTGTTTTGGAGGGATACTGCATGAGCCTGCATTAAAGTTTCTGTTTCGAAGTGCAAAATTCTATCTAGAACGATGTTTGCTTTTTGCATCGAGAGCCAATAGACTCCATGGTTCAAAATAGGCTCTTGTTGTAGTTTAGTAATTCATCAGCATTGATGCACTATACCTCTGTAAATTTAGAGATTAGTGTAAGCTAAGTACTCTAATACTCTACAAGAAGCTCATCCTAACCGTGCTTCTTGATGGTACAGAGGCATGGTTTCTATTAAATACTGATGCAGCAGTCTTGTGAGTATTAGAGAGAAAAATCCTACGTAAGATCTTCGGTCCAGAGCGACTTGATTCCGTGTCCGACTTCTACGTTGAGCAGTGTAATAACAAAGCGCCATGTCGTTCAAATGGAGGAGACAGATTCGGAGAGACGGAGATGCGGAGATTTGCGGAAGACGGAGAAGAGGACGACCTTGTTTGCATTGAAAGGACCACATTGAGGATGCCCAAGTAAGCGCGCAAGAAGCTGAGGCTCCTATAAGGATATGTTAAGGCAGACCGAAATCCGTTAATCGAGTTGTAAATGACCAATTAAGTAAGGAAGTACTTTACGTTGTTCAATATATTTTCAATATGTATTGGAGAACAGATTTTTTGTTAAATAAATAATCTCTATGAAAGCAAAATAAAGAAGATTTGAATCTAAGCATTTAATCCACTAAATTTTTTGTAAATGTTTTTATCTGATTTAATTACAAATTTGAAAACGTTTTTTTCAGGCAATTGTTGATGACACATTAGAATGGTTCAGTTTTCATTGAATTAATGATAATTGAAACAAATTTATTAAATCATAAATAAAATATTTTAAATATCATGGAAGCAATCTGCCAGAATATTTTATTTATTATTCGATGTGTTATTTTCAGTAAAAGTATTAAAAAAAAAATTTTTTGTGCACCTCAAACAGTGGCACTTCGGTATCAGTTGTATTCAAGCAGCAAAGTTCGCCAAGAACGAACTTTACTGAAAACAATTTTCCCAGTGCGGCATTTTCAGACTTCTCTTTCACAGTATGACATAAACTTCAGAAAGACAGCATATGTAGAGTGAATTTTTCGTTCATACTCATAATTAAAACTGCTATTATCATTGTGCAATAATGGTTGTGTACTCTCGCCACCGTCATATTGAGACCGTAATAGAAACGTCACATAGGTTCAGTTCTTTCCAGAGGAAGTAAAAAAGGTGTTTCTCTATATTTAGAATAGACTTAACGTAATACAAGCCCAAGTTATTTGACTGCACACCGGTTTGTGGTCGCAGGCAAGTCTAATTATTTAGCAAAACCTACTAGCGATAATCACCGCATGTCAATACTAATATTTAATCGGTCAAAATACAATCCAGTTTTGTTTATGACAACCTATACGCCGTGTCTCTATATGCATTTACATATGTAAATACATGAGTAAATACATGAGTAAATACATGAGTAAATACATATGTAAATACATTTTTTTTTTGTTTTTGGGCAGGAGGTGGGAATCTTCGAAAGACACCTTTGTTCCGATAAAAGAGTGCACGATTTACTATCGCAAGTATCGTTGTGTTTGAATTTTAAATTCAATAAAAGAAAACAATAAAAAACAACACAAATTTATTGAATCTATAAATAGAACGTTGCATTTCACCTAAAATTTACTTTTAAATTTCCCGGGTTATTGTTGTTGTTATTATTATTACTACTACATAGACTAGAATAAACATTTTACATCCGCTTCCGTTAACATGAAATGAAAACACCTTTTAAAACTTTCAGCAAAAATTTATGAATAAATTGTGAACATTTTTGGAAAAGTAAACGCCAAAATACAATGCAAGCGTTTAATAAAATGCTATGCAAACGGAAAACAATTTACAACAGTACAGGGTCACGAATAAAATATTTAAAAATTCACTTCATATAACGACAACTTTAAATGGGGAATATGAAAAGATAGCGTTTTTAGCGAGTAATCAAATCGATTATTAAAGTCCTTATTCAAACTGGTGGAGACGTGAAAAATTTCTAATTTCTTCGATGCTATCTATGAGGAGCACAGATTAGCAATTACTCATAAGTACTCCATATGAAATTTTGAATACAAGAGTGTGTCAATAATATTGAAATTCTGGTTCATTCACACAGTACAGAGTCGCAATGAGTACAACGTTGACATCAAACTCATACCATTCGAAATATGTTTGATTCGTAAGCCTATCCATTTAGATTTATAACTTTAGAAAAATACTTCAAGTAACTCTAATCATTCGTCAAAATTTATAGTCTTAGTTGTTGTTGCATTTACAACAAAAGAAAGCAGACAAATAAGCAAAAAAGGCAGAATGGGAAGCAGGGCAAACATACAACCTCTTCGTAGGCGATTCATACTTATTTTGTGCTTCGTGTTTATGTTGAATTATGCAGAGTCGATGACATCAACAATATCATACGTGTTGTCGTTAAGTATGAATATGATGAGTACTTCAAACTTTGGATATGAGCAGAGGTTGCATAATTAAAATTAAAATAAGTATGAATAATTATGAGTATGATTCGATTTTCCTTATCTTTTTGAGTACTTATTGCTGACCTCTTATAAAAAGAGTAGTTAAGTACAAAATACAAAAACGCCAGTTCCTATTCGTCCTGTTTGTTCAATAATTAAAAGAGCTGGTACTAAAGAAACGTACACTTATATGTACAAATATTATTCGTTGTTATTTAAAATCAATAACGTTGAATAATTTGAGTTATTTTAAATTGAGTTTTTAATATTATTGAAGCGATATTTTTATTATTTCCATCTTCACTTCATGTCCATCTCTGTATCCGTACTTACGTACATTCTGAATACATAGAATGCAATATAGTGCATTAAATAAAATAAAATGTTTAAATATTTAAATTAATATGTTGCAATATTATTATTAATAAAAAACAAAAAAGAAGAAAATGAACGTTGATCTATTTATATCGACACATATTGTGTTAAATGAAGTCAATAGCATTAATCCGATGAAACATTATCGCTAATAACACATAAAGTGTGCTCACAAATAAAAATTTACGAATATTTGAATCACACGCCTAAAAAAAACTTTTCAAACAATTAAAATCTTTTAGAGAATTTTGATGTATTTTGGATCAAAAATAGATTTTTCAAAATTCAATATCTCCACTCGAATTAGTTCTACTATATGACACTACCACGGTTGGAAAGAGGACCCTCTAGGCTACTATTTGCATATAGCTTGTATGGTGTATCATTTCTTATATAGCCCCAAATGGCCACTGATCTTCTAGAGAATTATCAAGAAAAAAATTGATTTTTTAAGAACTAATTCTCACAAGACCATATACCTTTATGTATATGATACTACATATATTGATGATTGTATTACGGGACCTTGGAACCTTCCTTTTTGGTATGATATCGTACTCATAGACCAAATATATTCCCTAAAATTAGCTCATAAACGACTGGCCTTCTTCACATGAATACTGTTAAACAGTTAACATTGCTCTGTTAAGGATAAATTTTACTCTGTTAAGAGAATATTTTCAAATTCGAATTTATCTTCACATACATGATTTTTATCTTTTTTTCTCTTTAACGGCGTTACGTGAAAGGGTCGTAGGAAGTCCTTGATATATATTCACCAGCCATCTACAAAGCCTCTGTTGCAGGATTGAAAATCAATACTTTTTAAATGAAGGAATTACAATGCATTTCCACAACAATTGATACTCATTACTTCTTCAGTCATATTCAAATCGAGAGGCAGTGTAATTCATAAAAGAAATGGTGCCTACATGGGTGAAAAGGATGGTTGAAAAAGTATGCAAGTCCGTACATTCTAAAAATTCTAGTTTCTATGGAAACACTTTGTTATGGTTGCAACACTTGGAATGCTATTAATTCCGATATACTCGCTATGCAAGTGTTTAGGTGGCTCCAAAGATTACAGAAAGTTTTCTAGTACAACATAATATCGAATAGAAATCTTTGAGGAATGAATAAACAAGTTCCTATTCTTAACAAAATTATCTAACGAAAGTGGAAATGAACGGACAGTACTATTCTGCAAGAATGGTTTTGATACTACCAAGCTAGCGCTTGAATATAGTCTGGAGCGAAGTTAAAGTACTAGTTGGCAGTAGATTCGAAAGTAATGTCTAAATATACTCGTATACATTCATCTATGGCCACCCGGATATATAAAAATTCAAAATTGACATATCAAGCCTCTGTCTGCTAAATACTGATCTTTGTATGCATTTTGTATTATTTGATCTGATCTTATTTACGAGTATCCTTAATTCCGACTTCAATTAGAGATTATATAGAGAAAATAACTCCTTTTAATTTCCCTTTTTAATGTAAGCATTTGTGGTGAAGAGAACCTGTCATGTCGGACAACAAATTTGATGCAACTAGACTATCTGTGAACTTTTGAAACTAAAATTTACTGAAATATTCTTTGTGTACACACTTTATTCAATTACCTTTATCAAACAGTGGTTCCCAATTAATCTATGATGACTGATAAGAATTATCAGACATCATTAAAACATAAATCAAATTATATCAGTACTCGTATTTATAATCGCACTTGTAAATTTAATTCAAATGTTGTTGTAGAGTGGGTAATTAAAAAATATTCGATTGCTCGGTGTGAAAACATTAAGAAACACTGAATATTTTTTAATACAGCATGTCAGAGTAAATAATATTAACACGAAGAATATTGATTTTATAATACATAATATCGATTGTATTTTGCCACTTCCATTTGCTTGTGCTTTATCAAATAGTTTGTGAATGAATAATTCAATTTGAAAAGTTCACTTCAACGGTAATTATGTACGATGAAATATGCTTGATGGCAACGGTTATAATTTAAATCAAATGAATTGCATGGTGAGAAAAGTGACACATACACACACACACGCACACACACAAATAAATAATTATACGGTAGTCGAAATATGTATGTGATGCATCACATACATATTATTCAATTCAGTTTTTATTTTTATTTTTATTTTTATTAAATTAAATTAAATTACAGGAATACATATAAAGAATATAGGAATGGAACAATGCAACAACCGTATTGAAGATTAAATAACTTGTTGTGGTAGACCTTAGTTGCTATTAAACATTAAATAAACTGAATTGAAAAATACATACAGTGAGCGTCAAAAGAAATTGTATATTAAAAAAACAACTATACATTAATAAATTATCGTTACTTTTATTTAAAAAATATTTCATTGCGAGTTTTTAAAATTGAAACGAAAAAAAATTTCAAAAAATTTCTCAAATTATCATCAAATTTTTTCGGGCACTCTCCTTAAGTAGTAAAAGTTAGGTAAGTTTCTTTTAACACTTACTGTATATGTATATGAAATCATTAAAGGTCAATTAAATTTCAATTAATAATTTATGTTTCACAGTTTCTGTTGATAAACTGATAACTTGACTTTATAAACCTTTACTGATCTCTTTCTATACTGAATAATCAGAAAATATTTATTTTCCTCACACTTAAATACAAAAATATGTGACAAATTTGATAACAAAATTAAAATAAAAATTTTATTTCATTTAAATTTTGCAAAATCATTCAGAACTCGTATTAAAAGTATGTCTCAGAGTGGTTGTATTCCATTGAGTTAAAGTTTCTTTCAAAGAAAGAATATTACATGAGATTTAATGTCATTTAAATACTTAAAATTTTTAATTCCTTTGCTTTTTCGTTGGATAAGTGATCGTACAGTGAATAAACCGGAAACCATAGGTTGCAATGAGTTTGCGTACAACGTTGACATCAAACTCATACCATTCGAAATTGGTTTGGCTAATAAGTTTACTCATTTATATTCATAACTTTAGAAAAATACTTTAAATACTTACAATACAGCTACACATACACATATAAACGACACAAATACACACTAACGAATGCAATGAACATGATGACTAATAATAGATGCACCAACGACTACAATGGACATGTTACAAGCAAAGCCTCAACAAGTATGAGAGAAAAAGGGATAGACAAGTAAGCAAACGCAACAGCAAACAATGTAGTATCAAAAGAATTCTCGAGATTGCAAAACCCCGAACCACTGCGAGAACCATCATCGTACTGGAGATGTTCACATATAAGAAGACAAGACAAAGCAGGTAACCTGTCAGTTATAATTCAGTCAGTCTTGTGTGACGTCAAGTTGAAGTTGAAGCAAAAAAGACAGAGCGGCAGCAGAGCAAACACACAACCTTCTAGTGAGTATTTTAGTGTTTGTAGGCGATTCATATTTATTGTGTGCTTCGTGTATATGTTGACTAATGGAGAGTCGATCACATCAACAACATCATGCGTGTTGTTAAGTATGAATATGATGAGTACGAGTACTTCAAACTTTGAATATGATTAGAGAGATGTTCCATTAAATTAAAAAAACTATAAATGCATCAGAATGTATCAGGAATTAAAGCTATGATTCGATCCTACTCTTCTTTTTGAATACTCATTGCTGATCTCTGATTCACATATTCATAAGGAAGAGCCTAATACAGATACTTAAAAACAACCCAATTATCAACCTGGATTTGTAAATCCCTTCGAACAAGGATTGAAAAATGATTAGAATAAGATTTAGAACTGTTTTATAAAATTTCTGTCCTTTACAAAACCCATCAAATATTCAAATCAAATTCAAATTAAGCATTCATTCTAAAAGCAAGTTAAAATAACTTGCCGCCAATTTGAAAGAAGAAGGAGAAGATATGAGGCATCATAAAAGCGATTCATAACGATAATGATTAAGATAAAGTTTAAATTCAAATAAAAATTAAATGAAATCACGCCGAATACATTTTTAGAAAGGATTTTATTCGAACTGCATTGAAAGGTATTAAGTCTGGTTTGTTACTGAAATGAAATGAATTGCAATACAAACCTGATTTCTTCAATTGAACACAATTAAAATAACAACTGTGTAGGGAAATTCTTTTTGTAAATTGTTCTCAATTTATGACTGTCTGTCTCTCGGTATATCTGTCTGTTTGTGTGTATGCATGTACATTTAATATAAATTTTGTTTTACAAATAAAACTTCAATCAAAGTCCAATAAACGTAAACGAACTTTAACAAATCAATGAAGAAAAAACAAAAAGAAATTTATTTGTTTTGCATTACATCGACTGAGGACAGTTGATTGACTGCATCGTTTGACTTTTTCCATATGTCTGCCCTACTTCAGGCATTACGTTAATATTTCAATTGAGGCTCATTATCATCATCGACATCAACATCAACATCACCAACCATATGACCAACATCGATAAGATGAATGTAATGGCAACAAATTAGTTTCGTTTCTAATGAGAATTGATTGTGTAAATATAAACAAGATTCTTAATACAAAAGCCAATAAAAAAAAATCGTAATAGAAATCGAAAATAAACACTAGACTACATGCAATACTTGGAAGATAATCGCCAGCAAAACAACAACGTGGAAAACAAAAACCAAATCAAACAAATCGAAATAAAATTGCACAACAACAACAACTTAATCCGTAAATATAGCTGCAAAAATATTTACAACTGGAGTAGATCCACAACCGTAAACTGTGAATTGAGTGTATCAGTTCAATTGTTGATTGTAAATATTAGCGTAAGTGCACTCGCTATTGTAGATACGGTATGGACAGTAGAGGCAATAGCAACAACGCCTGACAATATAATTTTCACTGACACAGTAGTCAACATGAATAAATTTTTACACATGCTTGCACACAACACACCATATCCATTGAGAAATTAAATTTTCTCAAAATTAAATGAAAACTTATTAACTGAACTTTGATGAAGTGGTGGTGAATGATTCGAGTCACTCGAATCACTTATATGAGTAGGCTTATAAATCAAACATATTTCGAATAGTATGAGTTTGATGTCAACGTTGTAGGCATACTCATTGCAACCTGTGCTTATAAATTAACGTTGTAATGAGTACGAATGCATCAGAATACATACATACATAGTTAAATTTCAGTATTGTTGACCACTTATATTCACAATATCATGAGTGCTTATGAGTAGCGAAAAAACGATTGAGCGAAAAGACTTTGCCAGAAGATAACCCTAGAGGTGTTTAAGACTGTTTATGGTAATACCTCGTATTTGATATGCGTAGCGTACTATAAAGTGCAACCCAAATGGAAACCTATTTGAGATCATGTGACGTATTGTGCACCGAGTACTAGTCATAATTTCCACTTACGTAAAGTAATTGGGCTAAGCAGTGGTCATTATCAAAAAGAGGGTAAAGTGAGGATACGAAGTCATTGGTCTAATAATGTAGAAATCGCAATAAGGCAGATGACTTTCTTTGTGATTGCCCCACGTTATCCAGGGTTGGGAAAACGTTGTACCTATATAGAACTTTTCTTGCCAGAGTGCTTAATCTCCTTCTAAAAATATTGAAAAGTTTATGATATTTTTAGTGATCTTTATTGATTCAACCGTGACACAGATATATTGGGGAAATGGCTCGACTGAGCTTCCTTGTTCAACAGCATTATTTAATTACTGAATAATAGAAGCATAATAGTGAAACTACTATTCATATTGGAATCTAGATATATTTCATACTTTTACTACTCCGAGAAGCATAGAACCGTAAAAAGATACTTCCAAACTTCGTTCCAGTTCAGTCCTCCATTCAACGTCTAGTTGGCGTTTCCAAGCGTATGCAGGTCTCTTTGCCTAATACCGTACATCCTGTGACTATATCATATCGACTTTCGCTTGAGTTCAAGTTAGTTTTTCCCCTTATCCGGGCCCATACGTTCGCAACAAATTTGTATTACGTGGTATTCCATGTTTCACATCCATACAGCAGCGTAAATTTTGTGATGAAGAAGTGTACTATATTTGAGTTTAAGTTAGCTTATGGTACTGCAGTTCTAGTTCTAACCTTGTCTGTTTTAAATTAATTTCAAAACTTTCGTAATAAATTTATCAATTTTAAATTGTATATCCTTCAAGTATGTATGCATTATAAAATTATAGAAATATTTGAAAATATTTATTGGAAATGGTGTTGATAGTCTTCAATTTACAAAATTACAAACACTGCGTAGACATATGTATGTCCATACATAGTTTGCAGATTAAATTGTTTATTATTATTTCGTAGGAATTGAAAAACAAAGTTTTGTAAAATAAAAATATCAACTCGTACAATTTACAATATTGTTTACAAAATTATTCCATAAAAACTATTTGCTTTCCAAAGTATTCGATAGGATTTTAGCATAATTAAGTGAAAATCGTTTTCGTGTTAACTGAAGACACGCTCTCACGTACTATACTATGTACACTGTATGTACATATGTGTAGTCATATAAATATTATCATAAATAAAATATTAAATTAAATTAAATTGTTACTAAGTATCCATGCTATCACAAAACCATTAGCATTTTGGACGGTAATTAAATAATTTCAATTTTCATATTTAAAAACATTTAAAAAATTTACAAGAATTTACTTTGTCGTCAGCAAGTTATTAATTTATTTATTTATTAATTACAATATACATATGCAGTTGCAGTAACTTGGATCTTATACTCAGTGTAGTGTAAAAGACCAGAATCTATGGACGGAATCGGACCCATAACTTTCAAGCTAATAGTCTAGCACACTGTCCGGGCATTCAAGTCATATTTACTAGCCACAATTAAATACATAAAGAAGCATATAAACAATTAATGTGTTCTTAAAGTTCAGTTGAAAGAATGTGTTTTTCTATACTATCCCTTCCTTATTTGTTAAAGATAGGCTCAGAATCTAAAGTTCCTTACACACAATTATATTAATATTTTGCCTTGAGAACGGATGCAAGATGTTAAAGACGTGAATAAATGTTTCGAATGTGTTACTTAACACGTTGACTGCCACTGCAATTTTCAGATAACTGGCCAAAAATTACCATCGTGTGAGTACGAGATAACTCGGAGTTGGCACCCTAGAAAGAATGCAATTTACGAGTTATCTCGTAGTTGGCAGTCAGCGTATTAATTAGTTTTCAATACTTTCGTCTATTAGGAGAATACGCTCCTGAGTATCAGATTTCAAATGAAAATACCAGCATCAAATAGCATTCCTCGCTCACACCAGTTGTATGAAATATAATCTGCGAAATAATAGAATTGCGGAAAATGACTTCCCAGTCAGGTTTATAATGTATGTGGTCTGAATTAAAAACTGTTACCGTTTTACTTAAATTACTTGCTTAATTGCCCTTTATTAACTGCAGTAGAGATCAGACACACACAGACATCGGCGTCCATACCGGCCTTTCCATTGTCTGCGAAACTGCCCGTTTGTTCAACATTGATTTTTTCCCAAACTCGATTTCTTGTGAGATCCACTTTACGTTTCAGTTTAGCAGAAAAGCACAAATGAAAATTCTGTTCATAAAATGTTCACTATTAACTCATGTTAATGCGATCGTCAATTCCGTCAACGACAGGTGGGCGGCCTCGAACACGGGCAGAAAGGCTCGTAAAATCTGACCAAGGTTTGATGAGGGGTGCACAATGATTCTATTTGAACTCCAAAGAGGCGCACTCAGTGTAGTTGTCGGTATCATTACTGGCCATTGAATTATGGGTACGCATAAAAGGCGCATTGGTCTTGGGCACCTTGCTAACGACTTCTGCAGAAGTTGCTTAGATGAGGAAGAAGAGGATACCCTCAAATGCTGGGTACATGCCCGACTCTTTGTCAAAGGAGAAGGAAGTACTTGGGTACTTACTACATGGATGATCTGGAGGAACTGAATCGCTTTATCAGGAGCTCGGAGTGGTTTCCAGACTAGGGGTTAACGGATAACTGTGGTAGCAGAATAGACCCAATGCGGCCAAAAAAAAAAAATTTTTTTTAGATGGGCAGTCACCTACCTCTACCTACCTAATTCATGTGGCACTCAAACATAGATCTCCTTTGTGTGTCCAGCTTTCATCAAATGATAGATGTTTAGTAAAGAATGTCTCGTTCCCTAATAGCATACGTTATGAGACTTACTTTTTTGCGATTTCATAGACATTTTTAGTAATTGGTCGATTAGAGCAGCCAAATTATTAGAGAGCAAATAGTAGTCGCCGTGGTCTAGTAGGTAGTGTGCTGGCTTATTAGACGTAAAGGCAGGGTTCGAGTCCCAGATCTGACTTCAAAATAAAATACAAAAAAGTATTTTTTCGGCGATTTCTTCTCAAAAATATGCCGTTCGGAGTCGACTTTAAACCGTAGGTCCCGCCACTTATGTATAAGATTAACACACACAACATAAGTAGTGTGAGAAACTAGGTCAATAATCCTGACTGAAGGGTTGTAATTACCAATTATGTATGGATGTAAATGGTAGTTTACCTACAGTATTCTCTCTGTAAACTTTACAAATTTTTTCAACAGTCTGCGATTTATTCTCACCCTTCCTATACGTGCAAAGCAAAATATGGCGCCAATGTTCTGAATTTGCATTCATATTTTAAAGTTTATAACATTTTACATTTTTTTTAATTGCAACTCGATGATTCCCAATTTCAATATTTTTTGTGTTTCTATATTTTCATCCGTTAAAATCGTGATAAGAAGTCCAGACAACGTTCGCTGTCATGGAAATTAAAAAATGATCAAGACATTAAACAAAAAGTATTGCAGCATTATTGAAACGAGTACACTAACGCAGTATACTTCGTAGACTACCAGTGTATACTTTTAAATATTAAAATAACAACTATTGATATCACATTTAATGTTCACTCATTCATCCTCGATTTGTTTTAAATAAATTTACTAATGGAATACAAGATGAAATTTTTGAATTTTATTATGAAGTCTTTAATTAATTTGCTAAGTTCGGTGCCCTGATAAATTAGTGAATAGTGTGCTAGACTGGATGTGTGGGTACAATTCCCACAATTCGATTCGATCCCCATCATAGACTCGGGTATCCTATACTACACCAAGCTCGTAATAATCCTAATATATATTATAAATCTTTCTGAAAGTCTGTTTTTTTGTTTGTTTGTTTGTTTGTTAGCCAATCACGCCTAAACGCTTGGACCGATTTGCTTGAAATTTGGGATATAGATCGGGCTTTCGTCCGTGGAGGTTATAGACTATAAATCTTTTCAAAATTTTGACGAAAGGGGGTGAAAAAATTGTAATAGGTAGTTCTTTACGTACTAGCTTAGTTAAGTTTCCCAAATGTTTGTTGTTTTGTTCGTTATCCAATCAAGCCTGGACCGATTTTCTTGTAATTTGGGATATAGATCGAACTTTTGGTGGTGCAGGTTATAGGCAATAAATCTTTTCAAAATTTTGATCAAAAGGGGAGAAAAATGGGAAAAATGGGCAAAAAATGGTAGTAGGTATTTTTTTACGCTTTAGCTTGGTTAAGTTTCCCAAATAGCTATTAGAGGTGTTCCGTTTCTAAAGTTGAAAAAAGGGGGAAAGTGGCCAAAAACGAGAAATTTAAGAGGATAACCAATTACGCCTGAACGCTTGAACCGATTTTCTTGAAATTTGGGATATTGATCAAGCTTTTGTCGGTACAGGTTAGGGCCATAAATCTTTTAAAAATTTTTAACCAAAGGGAAAAAAATGGGACATAAGAAGAAAAAAAGGGGCAAAAATTGGTACTTTATGCATAAATGCTGTATTTTATTTGTTTTCTAGGTAATTTTTTACGACTTAGCTTGGTTAAGTTCCCCAAATAGCTGTTGGAGATATTTCGTTTATAAAGTTGGACCAAAAGGAGCCCAAAAATATGGGAAGGGGCGGAAAACGGGCATATTTCATGCATTTATATTTAGGACTTAGAGTATTTAAAAAAATCTGAGTTGTTTGATAAACCGGTTTTCGAATAATTTGAAAATTGCATTTTGTAAGAAGCCGGTTTCGAAATCGGATTTTTATTTATTGTTATTTTTATAACCCGCGCAACGCCGGGTACAATCTGCTAGTTATTATAATAACATTGAATTGTATTCTTATTAAAACTTTCTTTTGAAATTCTAAAAAGAAACTGCTTTACAGTCCTATAAATGTTGGTAGCTACCGAAATCTTTAATTTTTTTTATTTGTTTTTAATAAAAAAAAAAAACTGAATAAAAATTTTCGTTGGAGTATAGTAAGATCACAAAAACAGTCGCTATGAATCAAAAATTCGTTTTTACTTGCGATTCAAGTGTGTCAAGCCACTTTCTAAATCTTAAAAGGTTGTCGTCGATAACCTCATATGACCTTAAAAAATCAGTTGTAAAGAGAAAGCAAAATGTTCTTTTAATTTTAACTTCCATCGTTCCTTGTTAAAAATGTGAAATTAAAACAAAAATTCTTTATTTTTCGTTCTCTGTTACTAATTAATAGCCTTCGACTGTACATTCGTTTAAATGTTTAATTATTTAAGCAACCAAATAATAACAAAAAACACAATATTTGTCTGTAAATTAAGCTTCAAAGCAGACATTACGACCCAGTTGCATTCGAATTTTCGCAAATACTTATGAATATTTATAAAAAAAAAAAAAATAATAAAAAAAAAAGCAACAAAATAATTGCAACAATTTCAAATAAACAATATATCTAGCTCGCAATTGATTTCGTTTATAAAAACCAACAATTTAAGCAAGTGAAACTCCTAAACCTACTTGAAGGTTGCAATGTGAAATGGTGTACGCATATCGACTATTTAAGTTAAATTGTTTAATAAGGTGATTAATGAAATTAATTTATTTCTATGTAAACATTTCAATAGCGAACATACATTGTACATTGGGGTAGGTTCGGAACACAAATTAAGACAAGATCAATTCACACAATTAGCAAAAGAAACACAAACCCAAATCAAATGATATTTCAAATTGAACAAGTGTTATTATATCGTATCTTTCTTTCGATTCGTTTTTTTTTTTCATTTCAATTTCATGTTTTTATTGGAATTTTCATTTTAAACTTTAACAATTAACACATTCATTTTAATTTTTATTTATTGTATCGTTTCATATTGTAGCGTATATGGTATAGGTTTAGTGGTTAGTATGTACGTATGTATGATCAATTCACATCGTGGGAGATGATTGATTAACACGTTAATTTAACATTCTAATTAGGATAACAACAATCACAGTGCGGGAGAGCTGCTCTTGCCCTGCACGAATGTATGATAGGCTTTGTTCAACTGCTCCAAGAAGATAAATGTCAAGACTGTATGGGGTCCCAGGCGACAGTAGTAGGGTGTGAAGCCCTTCCACAAGGCAAATACGCCTTCTTGGCGAGCTACTCTGGCTAAAACATCGATAGTGCCGCGATATTCTGGTTTGCCATCAACATACTTTTGATTTTGTATACGAGTTTTGGCAATATCCAAAGGCATTGAGGTAATGGTGGTCAACAAACCAGACAACATACTGGCACAGAAATGTAATTTGATGCCTTCTTCCATTTGTAGAGGACCCGTACGGAAATAGGTCTTGAACTGGGAGTAAGAAGCCAATTGGGTCATGTTCACGACCATAGCACGGCCCACGGTGGGTAAGCTGCCGCGCCATAAAGTAGCCAAACCCTCTTCGGTGGTGATACGAGTTAAGGCATTAAAAACGTTCTTATAGTTGCGTCTTTCGGCCAAAGGCAGACGACCATCAGAAGCCATACGTACAAGAGCAACTTCGGCGGGTGTGCCAATAAAAGCACCACAGGCTCCAGCGATGACACCCATCAGCATACTTGCCGATACGTTCGGTTCCTTGTTGAAGTGTGCACGATAGGCATCGTTGAGGTATGAATAGACACCCAGGCGACCTGTTGTATAAGTAGCCTGACGTAATAGGGCGGCGCCAATACCTTGATACAGACCCAAGGGTCCTTCTTTGCTCACAACGGTTTGTATGCAGTGGAATGAATTGCGGAATTCTTTCTTTCCACTGCCTGCTCCAGAGATTTGCATACGTGTTTTGATTAAATCAAACGGTTGCACAATCATTGTGGCTCCCATGCCGGCAGCACCGCCAAACACAAATTTCAAACCATTTGGAATGTTTTTCTTTTGTTGCTGTTGCTGTTGCTGCTGTTGTTGGGGTTGGGTTGGCTTTTCCTGTGACTGATTAGACATTGTGGCGCTTAATATTGTAACGTGTTGTAACTGCTTTGTATACGTATGTGTGTATAGTATATTGTTGTTGCTATTGTCGACGTTTTTCTACGTTTTTCTTTTTGTTTTTTTTTTTAAACAAATTTCACTAATTGCTGCCGCCGTTCCTTCTATTATAAACTCTAAAATATAAACAACAACAACAACAATTGAGTAAATAGTGATTGTTGTAAACAAATTGTAAAATTAAAGAGAGATTTTTGCAACAAATCGATTTTGAAATGATGAAGAAAACCGAAACACAAACACAAACACGCGCACTCCCACGAAAGGCACTAAAACTGACGGAGACTGCTGCTATCTATCTATACACAGACGGCGGGTGAACTTGAATGTTTCTTTCGTTGTGAAAATGAATACACTTGCCCTGCTGTATAGGCAGCCCCCGTCATCAAGTCATATGTTTCAATTTTCTTTCCACTTACCCCACCACACTGTCCCCGGTTAGTTGATATGGAATCCAAAGGCAAAAGAAAAAAAATCGAAAAAAGAAAACAGTAAAGTAAAGAAACCAGCTGCCAACAACCGTATGTTCTGTTTGCGCAAGCCAAAAATGTTAAACTGTCACGATGGACGAAGAGTCTCGTACTGAATTCATTGCTATAGAATCTCTTATCGCACTCAGTACAGTGGAATTAATTTATTTAAATTCTCATCAATAACAACAACACTGCAAATTTTAAACATTTTACGCTTTTTTGTTTTTATTTCTTTTGCATATCTACGTCATCATACGACTAAAATTAGAAAATTCAAACACCGCTCCCACCAAAAACAACGCAAATAAAAAATTAAAAACGAAAAACCACGATAATTAAGAGAAACTGATCGTTTCTCCAGCAGTAAACAACAAACTGACACATGAAACAGCTGTTTAAAGAGCCAAAAACAACAACCATGAGACAGTGATATCACAAGACAAGAGAACTGTTAATCAAAAATAAATACAACGATAGAGAGGGAGCGAGAGAAAGAAAGAAAGACAGAAAAGAATGTGTTTACAAATACGTAAGGCGCCAAGAGAACACAGCAATAACAACAAGTACATGCAACGAAAGAAAATAGAATTTTTTTTTCTAACATTGCGGAAATTTCTAATTTCATAACAACCTTGACAATCATGCTGCTCGTGTTGCTACGCCTAGAAAGTTTTGTTTTCTTTTCGTATTTATTTTCCGTATATCGTGCCGTTTATGTTTATTTTGTGAATCATTTTTAAATAAACACACAGCACCTGTGCATTACCAAATTGTTGATTTCAATAGAAGTAAACGAAATATTTGTTGATGTTAATCACTGTGCCAGTTAGTTAACAGTTTCCATGTCATGTAATGTATTATTCTCTTTTCATTTAACTAACTACTATTATTCTCTTTCTTTTATGCTCTCTTTTAAATAATAACTTGTTCAACATTTTAAGTAAAGTTTTCATATCTACTCTACAATATAATTTAATCTTAATCGTATAACAGTATTTTATTTGATTGATTGCATTGTATCGTATTGAATTTTATTAATTTATTTATAATTATTTGATTTTATTCTTTTATAACTACTATACGCTAGTTATACTTGCACATTTTTTGTGATTTATTTTTCTTATCATTTGTTTTTATTTTCAATAAACAATTTGCTTCATACATTTCATTGCTCTCTTTCACTTTTGTAGCTCTTCATTTAACGTTTCGTAAACAGTATACTCTCTCTCTCTCTCTCTCTTTTAATAATTGTGGTTTAAAATCTTTGACATTTTTCTTTAACCACCGACTGGTTTAAGCAGCACAGTTGTAAATTTTAGTATTTAATACTATTTTCGTATTATTTTATTAGAAGAAAGAAATGCTGTTACATAGAATAATTTAATTTTAATATTGCTACACCATAAAAATAAATTCAAGATTTTAAGATTATTATTAAATTTAAGATGAAAAGATTTTAATTACAAATTTTCACATTATATTGGAAATTTAAACATATCGAAAATAATCAGCAGTATAAGTCTATACCAGAGATCGGCAACGAGTATTCAAAACGATGAGTATATTAGAGTCCTACTTATAATTTCTGATACTTATACAGATTCGTACTTATTTTGATATCATACCAGGGATGGGAAATTGATCTTTACAAATTGTACTAACTTTCACAAAAATTATACTTTTTACAGTCCGATTGAACTAAATTCATTTTTTTTTCTTTTAAAATAAATATTTATTTAAATTAATTTAAAAAATAAATATTTATTTAATATAAAAATATAAATGACAATTCATTTTACATATATTTATGTAAATATATGCGTAAAAAACATAAAAATTAACAAAAAGGTACATAATAGGTAAACTTAACAACTTACTTTAATAATTTAATGTAATCTAAATTTTAAATTCCTATTTATGACACATTTTTTGCTAGCAAACTATTTGTTATTTCAAAATTGTAGCACCACGAATTAAATGACTGCAATAAATTCCATGTTTGGATTAAATTGGAGACAGTAGCAGCAAACAGTCTATTTCTTCCTTTGATTTATATAGTGCTTTTCATAATTATAGCACCACCCTAATTTTTTGACTTTCTAACAAAGTAAATTTATAGTAACAACATCACAACATTTCATTATGTGTAGTGTTAATGTAAAAGGAAATATATCAGTAAATTTTTCAAATTCTTAGCGTAGTTTTTTCCCCCGTGGCATCACAACGGGACGCTATGCGTGCCCAAGTGAGCTTTATGATATCAGAGCTACCACTCCTAACCTAGCGTAGTTTTTACTTCAGTCTAAAAATTAAGGTTTTTAGTCTTTGCATAATTATAGCACCAGTCTCATTTTTGTTAAATAAGAAGCTTTATTTACCAAAAATATTTATACTTAAAACTTAGTACACCCGCCCTAAATATTCTAGCTTTCATACTCTTATAAAGAATTTTAACATTTCTCCGTCTATTTTCCCCACTCTTCGATTATTTTCAATTTCAAATCTTCAACACTGTTAAATTGTCTCTTATTTGAATAAAGTCTTCGGATAAGAAAGGGGAATTCGTTTGGGGAAACATTTTCAATAATATTCATATCAGAACAAAAAGCTGGCCACGATAAAACCTCAATAGATTGCTTACGAACGCATTCCATCCTCTGTCTGTTGACATGAATTCCTGGCATTGTCTTGTTGGAAAATATGTATATTTTTTTCTTTCAAGAACGGGCACAAACTACAGCTAATAACAGTAGAAAAAACATCCCAAACCACGAAACTACTTACTTCCCCCAAAATTTCTTTTAGTAAAATACTTTGGCTCCTTTCTAAGATCATGCGAGTAGTATTGATAGTCATCTAGTCCATCTAAATTCCACTTTTCTTCATCAGAGAATATGACCTGAAGACAATTTTAAATTCATTGTTTGTTATTATTGAAATGATGGTGGTGCAATAATTATGGAAGGCACTTTACGAAAATATCCTTTCTACATTTGCAGATGAAAGTGGAATGGATAATATTTGTTTTATAAATTATACAGTGAGAGACAGAATATTTGAGTAATGTAATAAACTAGGCAAAATTTTTAAATTGAGGTGCTATGGTGTTTTTGATTTTCAAATAGTGCTAAAAAAAACAACTTTTCCATCTCTGTATCATACTCATACCACTCATAGTCAAAGTTGGAAGTACTCGTTGTAATCATACTTAACAATACGCATGATGTTACTCGTCTCTACTTACCAGTTACACGAAGCACAAAATAAATATGATTCGCGTACGAACACTGCAATACTCACAAGAAGATTGTGTGTATGCTTTGCTTGTTGTCTTTGTCTTTCCTTTCTTCTTTGTTTGTATATGCAACAACAACAAAGGCTGTAAATTTTGATGAATGATTCGAGTCACTCAAATCACTTCTAAGTATTATAAGCATTTTTCTAAATTTATGAATCAGATTGAGTAGGCGTATGAATCGAACTTATTTCGAATGTTGTGAGTTTGATGTCAACGTTGTACTCATACTCATTGCTATTTATACTTATAAATCAATGTTGTAGCGAGTACAAATGAATCAGAGAAAACAGAATTTCAATTCTGTTGATTTACTCATACTCAAAATTGTATGAGTATGGAAAAACGATTCAGTGCTGATCCCTGGTCTATACTTACAGTCACAGAGATAATTATATGGACCCCATAAAATCAGTTTTTAGAAAAGTAATGAACTTTTTATCTAAAATTTCTATGCATTAGCGTCTGTAACGAGACATTTACTTAAAAAAACAAAAAGGATTTCAAAAATCTATGCATTTATGACTGTAGTTTGCTTCGTGACGTACGATGCCAGGAATAATGGTATTTCTTACATATTTACAAATAAAAAGCACAGACTGGCTAAGTATTTATTTTCTTGTTGATCAGAGAAGTTTTACAGCGCTTTCAAGAATAAAGAATAGCTTTTCTGGGTTAAATTGTGGCGAAAATCAAAGGATGTTGGTATTAAAATTCGGAAATTGATAGTAAAGTTGAGAAAAGAAGGAAATACTTTAAATTCAATTGTACAATGGGTCAATTCGACCTCCGGGTACTGTGCATGTCGTGATTGACAGGTACATGTACTTTAACCTGAATTCAATTGTCAAAACTGTTAGGCGTGCCAAGTTCAGAAACTAAGTCTTCAATAGGCAAACCTAAAACTAGTCGTCAACTAATAATTTTTCCAAGGGTAGCCCGCTGTATAAAAGGTATTGTGGATAAAAATCCTAGGACTACAGTCCCAGAAATACGGAATACCTTGGAAAGTGACAACAATATTATTGTGCATTCCGAAACAGTGTTTTGAGAAAAAACGATTTCCGCCGCCGAGTGCCGAGACTAAAGCCATTTATTAATGAAAACATTAGGAAAAAGCAATTGGAATTTGGCCAATAATATATGGACAAGTCAACTGATTTTTGGACCTAATTTTTGGTTTTTCGTCGCAACCTAACCTACTTGATTTCATCAATAAATATTACATTCGCCCAAAAATCAGTAGGACAACCTGGAATGCCTGATATTATGACCATAAGAAGCCAACTCAAAGTCGTCTCTAATCAACATATTGTTATGCGCCGAAAGAAGTTTTAAAATATCTTGGTGGTGTCTTTACAGCCTATACCTGTTCTGGAATCAAGTAAATGTAAATGTTGAGTCTCTATTGAAGATTTTTGAAAGTACAGCAGGGGCCTAATTGATTTATTAGAGTTTTGCTGAAGCAAATAGTATAGTCTGGTGGTGTAGAGTTTGGTCAGATGCTGTGAAAAGTATCCGCGTAGAAGGACTTGTGGTCATGAGAACATGTGATCACTACGTTATAGGTTTTAATACATAAAAAAAACAATTTAATCTGCAAACAGTCAGCAAAGCAGGTAAAAGTGACCAAAATCCATACATTCAATCTAATAACATTTAAGAAGGAATATTAAAATACTTTGCAATGTCTTCTGCTGTATTTTTTCTTTCTCTTGTCTTTTAAAGGAGGAAAAACGAATACCGCAGTACTTCAATGCAATTGTCGGAAAAGTGTGTAGGAATTCTTGCATTTTCTCAGATTCCCGCTTCCGATCGTTTTCATTACTTTGTTGGACGACGATTCATTTCATTTTGATTCAAAAAGAAATTCTTTCTTTACGTTTTGATTTTATTAAGGCGGATGAACAGCAGCAGCAGAGGCAGCACAGGATTCAAAAAAATTACACAAAAAAAAAAAAAATAAAAATAAACAACAATACCGTTAAGGAAACGGTAGATTGAATTTAACGGAGAATTTAAAAATAAACTAAGAAAACACAATAAAATTCAAAGGAACTAAAAAAGAAGAAAATGAACACGATGAACTATTTCGAAAGGATTTTACGCAGAGGAATGTCAAGTTCTTGTCCAACAATAGTTGCAAAAATGCAATCAAGAATGAAAAAACAAAAAAAAAAAAAACAACAAAAATTTTATTATGACAGAAAACTATTTGGAAATTTGAAGTGAAAAGAATTTAAGCGCAAAACTTGAATAGAAAAATCATTTGTCACTCCAAACAAACGTTGATGACAGTTTCAGTCATAATGAGACACTTCACTGGGCGATGGCGACGATGGAATTGTTGAGTTTGGTTTCACGACCTTGTCATCGTAGTGTTGCGATGCTGATGCTGCAATCAATTCTTTTCAAATATTTATGCTCCTTTCTTGTTTACTATTTGATTAAATTTAAGATTTTTTTGTATTGATTTTTTATGGTTAAAGTTATATTTTATGAAAGATTGACCATTAACAGTCACTCCTTCTTGCAATGCATTACATACTTACATAATTGGTCATTACAACGCTTTAGTCAAGATTACAAAATATGGGCAATTCACACGACTTTGTATCGTGTATGTTGTACTGAATACACTTGCTTTGCGTATTGCTTATTTCGTATTCCAAATTTATTCTTTTTGGCATTCAAACAAGTTGATAGCACGAAACCATCGCAACTTTTCAAAACAAATGAACGAAATGTGTATAAATGTATCGGATTTTTACATGAAAATTATGAACAACAAGCATACACTGTTGTATAATCGTCCAACAATACACTCAATACAACGATACAACAGCTTGTGTGAATTGACCAATAGTTTCTCACACCACTGATGTTGTGTGTGTTATTTTTATACATGCGTGGTGATGGGGCCTACTGTTTTAAAGTCGACTCCGAACGACAGATGTTTGAGAAACATTTCATGGCAGTTTTATTTACTTTCAGAGCTTTTGCCAGAAATCTGCTTATCGTGTCTACCTACTAGACTACGGCGACTTCAATTAGTCAAATATCTCTCCCTACTGGTCGTCAAAATGTTTGTAAGCCAACACTCTCTACGATATTTTGCCACGGTTTGCTTCTTTTCTTTCAACTGATAGGCAAGCTAACCTGGTTGTCGGTTGTTGCTTTGACCTTTAAAGTGAAAGTTTAAAATTAAAAAAATTCCTTTCTTATGTACTCAGTAAAAATAAATAAAAAATAAAAAAATACAAATACAACGAAACCTTTTTCATTTCCTCCACTCGAGAGATTTTGACTTGGGCCGCACAGATTTTTAATAAAACTTGAGAGTTTAAGGCAATTTTTTCTGTTTTCTGTTTTGGTTTGTGCATGAGTTTATAATTTCCATTTAAATGTCGCAAATTGTGAACCCATTCAAGGAACCCATTCACCGAAGAAAGAAAACAGGCAATATATTAAATGTCACGAATACATTTAAACAATATTCTTCCTCCCCTTCAAACATCTGGATGCATCCAGATGTGTGCGCTTATGAGTGTAAAATATTTTGCATTTGTTTTGTATAGAAGACATTGTTTGTATGAATGTGTGTAGTCCAGAGTTCGGCACAAAGAGAACATGATTAAAACTGTGAGTGTATTTGTGAGAAGCATGTGTATAACCCAAAGGAAAATTGTTAGTAATATTTTCAAGTACACTTATTAACCTAATAATATGTATGAGGAAAATTGCTAAATTGCTAAAGACAGCATATTTAACTTGATAAATATTCTTCCAAAGATCAAAATCATTTTTCATTTCTTTTTTTTTCTTTTCATTTATGGTAAGATGCACTATTTATCGTAATATTTCTTTGGGTGTATAATTGAATCTCCTTCTTTAGAAGCTGACAAGCAACTGAATGCATGGTTACTGACTTTTTTACAAGCATTGTAGATGTTCGTGTCCTGTGTGTGATAAAACCGAAGAAAACCGGGGGCTATTGGTGTAGTCGAATCTATATACACACATATTTACAAATATACACACATGCATACTCGAGCATGGCTGGATGAGGCAGGTTCGAAGCCGTCTTGATAACCGGCCAGAAGATAGTGGAGAACATGGAAGTGACCGTTGGAGGCACAATTATCGTATCAAAGAGGGCGATAAAATACCTGGGAGTGATTACCGACGATAGGTGGAATTTCAAGGAGCACGTAAAATATATAGGAGCACTAGCGAGGATAATACCAAATTTTGGAGTACCAGGTCTATTCAAGAGGAGGATAATTTCAGCTGTAGTAATGTCGATAATGCTATATTCTTACCCAATATGGTCGGAGGCTCACTCCGTGGGAACGACAGGGATAATACTGTACGCGATTAGACAGATAAGTGGCTTCAGAACAGTGTCTGATGAAGCGGTATTGGCAATGACAATACCAATTAACATATTGGCGGATAAGATGAGGCGGATATACTTTCGCCGCCTCGAGTATCCAGGACAAGCAGTGGCTATAACAGTGGAGGAACGAAGGACTTCAATGCACAAATGGCAGTCAGGATGGGAGTGCAGTTTAAAGGGAAGATGGAACAAACAATGCGAGATGAATTACTGCGTGATCCAGTTCCCAACTGGTCACGCATGTTTTAGGAAGTATCTGCACAGATTTGGACATGATACTTCAACTATATGCCCAAACTGTGTAGATGAAGAGGAAGATACGGAGCATATTCTAACATGCTGCCCCACATTTAGATGGCCCGGAGAAACTAGATTAGGACCAAACCAGCTCATGGAGGAGCTGGGACGCTATGGAGTCAATACTGCCAGAAAATGGTGAAAGTATTGCTAGAACTCCGAAGACTGGAGGAACGGATAAAGCTTTCGAGCTAACCAGCCCTCCGCGAAGTAATACCTTACGGCAGTCCCGCAGTAGGAGAGTGATTGATGTGTGTAGGGGGTGGGTTAGGTCTTAGGTCGTAGTGGTAGCTCCGATATCACAAAGCTCACTTGAGCACGCATGGCGGCCCGTTGTGATGCCACGGGTGAAACGCAGTCCCTGTACTAACCAAGTTCCGCCAAATCAGGGAAAGGAAGAAGTTGGTCAGCGCAAGGGCTGCACAAAAAAAGCACGACTACCCCACACTGGAAAACCAGCCAGAAAATTTGATGAAAGAAGCTATACCCTTGATATCAATAGATGATAGCTCCGTTAAGCTAACGAGGAATGGGGAGCCAAATAACCTATATCTACTCCTAGCAAGAGACGGGCACTGGCAACGAAAGTGAACGACGCTCTCCTCTTCCTCAGTGGACCTACATCCACGGCAGAAGTCGTTAAAAGGGAGCCTCATTCTCTCGGCGTGCCTACCCATGATGCAATGACCCGTAAGCACGGCCACTACAGTCGAGATGACATCACGACCGAGACCAAGTAATTGGTTGGTACGCCTTCCATTCATCCTGGGCCAGGTAAGTCTAGCGGTGGAGTAGGACTCCTCATTTACCCAGGATAGGTTGGCGTCCCGAAGGAACCTCCGCGCAATGGTCAACTTGACCGAGGCAAGTGGCATACCCATCTCAATAGAAGAGGATTCCGGAAGGAGCGCACCAGCTCTGGCGAGCTCGTCGGCCCTATAGTTTCCCAGAATATCACTGTGCCCGGGGACCCACACCAGAGAGACCCTGATGAAGCGCCCCGAGACTAGGTCGAGACAGCGACGACATTCCCTAACGATCCTAGAGTTGATCACGAACCCTGACAGAGATCTTATCGCAGCCTGACTGTCCGAAAAGATCTAGACACGACTGAAAGGAGCATCGTTAACGAGGATCCATTGAGCGGCCCGGTAAATTGCCATCACCTCCGCCTGAAACACACTGCAGTAGTCCGGCAAACGGAGAGAAATATTCAGGTCCAGTTTCCTAGAATAGACGCCGCTTCCGACCCCAACCTCGAGTTTAGAGCCGTCAGTATATATATCCAGGATATCCGGGGGGACGATCGTATCAGGATTCCAGTCATCCCTACTCGGAATCAGAAAGTGGAAACATCTATCAAGACAATGTTCAGCAGGGAAAAAGTCCATGTTCCCAGGGACCACCGGGTCAATCTCCAGAATTGTGGAGTGACCAGAAGGTACAATGTGCCAACGAGAGAGAGCATTAAGTCTAGTCGCAGCAAACTTGGCAACCTGCTTTGCGAGAAGCACAGTAGGTAGCCAGTTTAGCATTGCGAACAAGGCTTTCGTGGGGGTGGTGCGTAGAGCACCAGTTATATGAATGGCGGCAGACCTTCTGACCTTGTCAAGAAGTCTGACGTTGTATTGTCTGTCCAGAGCAGTCCACCAGAACACAGCACCGTATAAGAGGTTGGGTTCGATGACCATGGAATATATCCAACGCATGATCCTTGGGCGAAGACCCCACCTGGTTCCGACCGCCCTACTGCAGCAGTAGGCTGCACATGCCGCCTTACGTGCTCTAGCAGCCAGATTCGCCCTCCAGTTCAGTTTGGGATCAAGGATCAGGCCCAGATATTTAACCTCGGGACTCAACGTGAGTCTGGTCCCCCCTATGCTGGGAAGGGAGAAGGTCGGAATTTTATATTTCCTCGTAAAAAGAATCGTATCGGTCTTAGAGGGGTTAATAGACAGTCCAAAATCCCTACACCAGTCCAACACGATTGACAGCGCCAAGTTCAGCTTGTCCGACAGTGTCTGCGGACAAATTCCCGACGCTGCAATGGCAATGTCGTCAGCGTATGCTATGACCTCATTGCCAGATTGTTCCAGCCCCCTCAGGAGTGAGTTGACTGCAAGATTCCAGAGAAGAGGTGATAGAACACCGCCCTGCGGAGTACCCTTACGAACCATTCTCTGACAATTCGAGGCCCCCACTGTGGAGGTCACTATCCTCGATTTGAGGAGGAGCTCGATGAACCTGACCAGATCCTGTCCCAGGTTCAGAGAACTGAGAGCCCTAACTATGGCGTCTGGGTTGACGTTATTAAATGCGCCCTCAATGTCCAAAAGAATGGACAAAGTGTATTCTTTAACGTGCAAGGACTTCTCCACCCGAGAGATAAGCGAGTGAAGTGCTGTTTCCACTGATTTACCTCTCTTATATGCATGTTGTGAAGTGGACAGAAGCGCTGAATCAATCGAGGCCCTAATATGAACATCGAGGACTCTTTCTAGTGTCTTCAGAAGAAAGGAACACAGACTTATGGGTCCCAGCCTTGGGAATGAAAATCACCCTAGATATTCTCCAGCTCCAAGGGATGTAGAGGAGCCTGAGACTAGCGTTATAGATGGCAAGCAACCAGGGCAGGATTATCTCCTCCTCATGTTGAATGTCACCTGGAATAATGCCATCCGGTCCTGGTGACTTGAATGGTTTGAAAGACCTAACAGCCCATTGCACTTGGCCAAGGGTAAGGGACAGGGGGGAATAGTTCCCAGACGGTGGTTCATTAACCTGATAAAAGGCCTAACCACCAAATGTGACACTTCCTGGAAAGTGAGTATCAAGGAGGAGTTCAAGTGTCTCCAAACTGGACGTAGTCCAATGTCCGTCAAGTCGTCGGATACAGTCAAGTGATTTATGAGTGGAACTTAGAATTTTACGAAGACGGCCCGTTTCGGAAGAGGATTCTATGCTCGCGCAATAGTTCCTCCACGAGGCCCTCTTCGCTCGCCTCACAGCGTATTTAAGTTCCCTCTTTTTGGCCTTGTAGGTAGACCATTCACCTGTAGTCTTCGCCCTGTTAAAGAGCCTACCACAAGATCGGTGTAGATCAGCGATCTCTTGGTTCCACCAGGGCGGTTTACGCTTGCCCCTATGGGCAGAGGGTCTGACGGAGGATGTGGCTGCCGCCCTAAGAGCGGTTGACAGTGTGTCAGCAGCCCTATCCACGTCGAGACGGGTCGTTATAGTCGGGGGGGTAGAGGGAAGGCTGCAACGCAGTTTCTCTCTAAAAACGGTCCAATTCGTGTTCCTCCTGTTGACCGGAGGTGTCACGAAAGGAGGACACGCGTTTGTGTCAATAATGAAGGTAATGTATCTATGGTCCGAAAAGGAGCATTCATGAGATACAAACCAGTTCTTAAGGTTAGTAGAGAAATCGGAGCTAACCAGAGTGATGTCCAGCACCTCCTTCCTAATAGAAGTCAGGAAGGTTGGCTCATCACCCCGATTAGCTATAGCTAGGTTATTACTTATAATAAAATCAAGGAGGCACTCACCCCGTTCATTGGTACCGGAACTACCCCACATCGTGTGGTGGGAATTGGCATCTGCTCCGATTATGACCGGAACTCCGGGCAGCCTAGCATCCGCTACCAGTCGACCAATGGGATCCTGAGGGGGAGAGAGCCCATAGTCATGAGCCATATAGGGTGACGTGATCCAGAAGGTCATCGAGTTAATTTCGACGACCATGGTAACGGTGTCCTTATTACTGAACCTGTGGAGGAGAAGAGCGTTAATACTATTCTTAATCATAACACAAGCCCGCGGCTTACCTGAATTCTGGATATACGCTACGCGATATCCTTTGGTGTTGAGTCCACAAACCCTGCCGTCTACGACCCAGGGTTCTTGGATCAGAATGAGCTCTACATCCTCGGTTGCTAGTCGGAGGAGCAGAGCGGCGGAGGCGGTTTTAGAGTGTTGCAGGTTAATTTGGGTGACTCTCAGCAGTGACTCGAGAATCAACCATTGTCACATCAGCGTCCTCCTCGTCCGACAACGGGGAGGTAACGCCTGCGTCAATATCGATGCCGTCGAAGAATTCCCCCACCAGCTCAGAATTGGACTTCTTGCTGGAAGAGGAGCGTCGAGAAGAGTGGCTGCTCACACTCCTACATTCGACGTCTTCGGCGGATTCAATGGGTCCAGGGGTAGGGTCGGATGGGATAGGGTTAGATGGGATAGGGTACTGTGGGAGGGGTTGGGGTGAGTCAGTGTTTACGGGGTTGAGGTCTGTTGGGGGATGAGCAGCAGCGCGAGAATCCGACTTATAGACCTTTAGTTCGATTGAACTAAAACCATATTTTATCACGCCCCCACGGGCAGTAATAAATGGAAGTGACTCCTCATTCAGGATGATCACCACCTCGCGGTAATCACCCCACTGGTCAGACACTTTAGCTACCCTCCAGTTATGGGTAGGCAGGTCGGTGTTACTGGCCTTGAGGATCCTCAAAATGGTTTCCGGGTCCGATGGTCCAGTAGGAATTCTCGCCTTGGATCAGGGGCGGTTAGCAATCTGGTCAGGAGGGACAGCAGCAAGCTTAGCTCCTGGCCAGACTTCCCCAATCCTGCTGATGGCCTCCTTATAGAGCTCCATAGAACGGGGGTCGGAGCACGCCACCAGTTTAATGTGCCCCTGATACCACCCCGCATCAGTGCAGCCAGGTGAGGGGCCAGGGTTGGAGTCCATTACTCCAAGGAAGACGTCTAGGAGCGCGTGTTCCACCAGTCTCCAATTAGTGGGGGCAATGGAACCATCAGGGTGGCTCCGGTCAACAATTGCCCAGGTCAGACCTTCCTTTAACACCTCACTAAGAGGCTTAGAAGGCTTGTTGGGGACAGGGCGTCTGGGTTGCGCCGAGCGCAGTCTTGTAGGCGGGGGGATATTGGGATTGGCCACCTTGGAGCGCTTAGGAGGCTGGAGAGGAGCGTTTAGCTCGGTAGATCTTTGCCTCTTTGGGCCCGTTTCTGCCGTGATCGGAGAAACAGGGGGACGATCATTACGATGGGCCTTAGCCCAGGCAAGCCGTTCCTTCTCATCCTCTGAGAGGAGAGCCGGGTCGGTCGAGCCAAATTTCGCAATGATGCGCATGGCTGATCTGCGAGTTCTATATGCCCTCACGCTAGCACTCACGGTATTCCTGACACCCGATGGATTGGTGCCAGGGGCCTGCGCGCCAGACTTGTCAGTCAATGCCTTAGCGGCAACCGAAGAGTGCGAGGGCATATTCGCAGCCGCCTTAGAGGTAGACGGAGCCTCGGTGGAAGGTGTCCTAATAGGAGGTGTGGCGACACTGGGAGCCGGCTTCACAGCCGGAACCCTGTGTGCCAAGCGGGGTTTTACCGAAGTAAGAATACGGGGCTTAACTCTCGAAGGGGCAGCTGCATTTTTCACAGGTGCCTGCCTAGAGAGAATTGTGTGTCCACTGGTAGCAGTGGATGGTTTGCGCTCGCCCACTTGAGTTAGCGCTGGTCTATTTTGGTTTGATTTTTCAAAGTTCATTGTAAGAGGGTCCCCACTCAAAGCCGCTATCCTTGCCCGCAAGTGTAGTTACCCATTAGTGGTCCCGTGGTTATCTATGCAAGCAGGGAGGCCACGCGAGGGTTGGCACCAGCCCTTATGGGGACAGGTGCTCAGAGTCAGACCGGGTACTAATCGGGAGTCCTCTCAACCGAACCTACACCACCAACATAACAGCGACGGAAAAGGAACGTACTTTGAGGCCTGCCAGGGTTTTAACGGGACGGGGGCAGCTGTAACCCTAGCCTGGAGCCGTTCACACAGCGGGTTTCACCCTGGTGCTACCGTGCATACGCAACTAGGTCCAGAAAGTTACAGCCACCAGCTCAGGGCAATCGAGTCAGAAACGAAGGGGCAGAGAGAAGTCCGAGAAGAAAACGAGTCGTACCAAGAAAAAGGGGGGGGGGTCAGCCATAGTCACCCCGGCTGAGAGGGGGGTGTTTATTAACTCCCCAGTCTAGATCCGTAGTGTTCCGTTAAAGAGCAGGGCCACCTCTAGCAGGATGTGACGATGTCACGCACTAACGGTCCTGATAGGGTAGAGGCTGGAGGCTCCGAGGGAGCTATAATCGCATATCCCTATCCTGCGGAAAAAACCGCTTGACCCCAGGGTGGGTTAGTACGTAGGCACCAGTAATGATGAATCGTGCATGCTTTTGTCGGAACAAAAGTATCTTCCGGCTCAAGACAAAAAAAAAAAATGAAAAACACACATGCATACTCGTATGTAATCTATATTTTATAATAAAAACGGAAAAATTGTGCAATTTTTCTTTTAAATGCAACAGCCAGTGTTTGAGCCACACTTGTTGTTCGGTCAAGAAAAAACTATTTATTATAGACATACATACATACATATAAACATATATATGTTTGTATAACTACAACTATATATGTATGTATGTATGTATGTATGTCTGTATAAAAATAAATACTTTGAGATGTATGTAGTTAAAAACGGGAAATTTGAATTTTCAAATAACCTCTTGTACTCAATTAAAATATCTTTTCTCTTGGTTCCACTTTCTCCTTCCTAAGGCGTAATCACTATCATCATAATTGTCATCATCATCAGCACTTCCATACGATAGCAATACATGCCACCATCATGCCATATAAGCAATAAAGGAAGAGAAGACTCTGTTTATGTATACACAGAGAGTTAAATTTATATTCTATGACGGGTAAATGGAATTTAAATCTATGTATCTGTATATATACATATGTGTGTGTGTGTGTGTGTATGTGTATGTATTTGTATTATAATAACAGAATATGTTGTATTTTTAGCAAAAATACCAGCCAGCGATGGAAGCAACTGAACACAACCAACGAACTAACAAAACCGTAATCATTCATTCTCTGGAATATACACTGGAGGGGTTTAGAACTCGTATCTCTTGTTCTCTTTTCGTTTTACAGGAATATTAGCCTTGAATACCGTTTAACGAATTATGGTTTTCGCTTAAGAAAAAATTATGAAATTCAAGGCTTTATTTAGCATATCATGTCGTCTTTGCTATCGTCTAAAAGGTTGAGTATTGGCTAACTCGTTGAGTGCTTTGATATTTTGAAAAAATGCTATTTCTATCGAGGAACTCTTCTTAGCAGTATTCTAGTAAAAGTTTTAAGCTTCTAGTGAAAGCCGGTAACCATGAAAAGATTTTATAGGTCTATCACTCCTAGTGGATTTTGAAGTCAAATCTTTCACCATCAATATTATGAATCATGGATAGATAAAGGTAAACAACTTTCGATATGTAGAACTCCGTTGCTGATTTACTGGGAATCCTTCCAAATGCACTGTGAATTTTTAGTAAATTTATGTCCGGCCTCAGACAAAGTGTGCTCCCGTAAATGTAATTCAGATTTGATCGTCTTCGACTGACATTGTCACAAGATGTTCACATTTTAAATAAAGTGATCATTCTCTTCAGAAATGGTTCAGTTTTATTAAATTTAAGAAGATGTTCCAACATTAAAATTCATATTCAGCTTCTTTTATCTTCATAATATTATAGACATTGTTGGCAATCGGGTTTCCACTACCTTTAAAATTACTTCGACGAAGGCAACGAAAGCAAACATGCACAATATGACTGTCAGTTACAGTATCGAGAACATGAAAATTATTCAAACTCTTTAAACCTTACGCTTGAGTTTTGAATTTCATTGAGGAAAAACTGGCTAATCATCGTTTTGAATAAATCCCCAAAGCGATATGGAGTCAAGCAATGAGAAAACTGCCAAAATTAGAAGTTTTTAAAGCCAATCAGCATGAATCCAGTAATGCTAATGAAATGAAAATACACATTACAACAGTCACGGTAATGAAGTCGTCGTAGTCTAGTAGTTAGTCTGTTCGCTTAGAGGTTAGGTTAGAGGACGTGTACCTATCAAACAAGACAAGTACAATACCCGGAGGTCGAACTGACCCATTGTACAAGCAGATTTCTGGCAAAAGCTCTGAGAGTAAATAAAATTGCAATGAAAAGTCTCTCAAAAATCTGTCGTTCAGAATCGACTTTAAACTGTAGCTGCCGCAATACGAGTGGTGTAAGACGCTAGGACGTCGTGCAATGCAATGTCAATTCACAGTTGGCAAGTACACATCCTCTACCCTAATATATCCTTTATGTAAAAGCAATGGGTTTTGGAAAAAGTTTTTCTTGTCACAATAACAACTGCTAGAAATCTGTGTGAACATTAACGCTACCATTTTTCCTATAGAGTCTGCAGAATAGATAATGGAGTCCTAACGGAAGGAACGGTTGTTCTGTACACCATATCATCTTTATTTATCTTTGTCTTTTCGCTATCGATTAAAATATGAGTTCTTTGTAGTTCATATTGGTATTAACAGGGAATTGTTCCCTTTAGTAACTTACACAGAAACCCTATATTCAATGCACATCATGTAAATTCACAAACACACAAACATAACCTCCAAAGACGTGCATGACTCGGTTGTAGTTTTTCCCACACTAATGTAAATGCTAACGGCGATATGCTTTGATTATTATACCGTAAAATTTTATTGATTGCCAATAATAAAACAACAACAACAACAACAATAACAACAACAGCATACAACAAGATTAAAAAATCTATAAAAAGAAGAAGAAAAAGCAAAATAGAACAACAAAACTGTTGTGGGTGATCGACTGCCACCACCACCCAGCCAGCCAGCCACAACATTATGTAGAGAGACAATGTTTAAGCTTAGCTAGCTAGCTACTGTGTTTAACCGAATTGTTATTTCAGCTCACATTACTTACATGGATGGCATGGCTCAGCACCTCCTTACTGGTTTCATATTGTACTTTGGTTGGGGACAACATGTCTCCCTCTCTCTGTATGTATGTATGTAGTAGTGAGTAGTAAGCAGTACATGGTACAGGGTTAAAAATATTGTAAATATGTTGTGTATGCTGTGCTATTCAAGATGTTTACTTTACACAAAATGACACAAATATCATAACGACTACAAAAACACCATATGAAGTGAAAGAAGGAGAGAGGAGAGCGAGTGGGAGAGATGAGAGGGAAAATAAAATACAAAAAAAAAAAATTTATAAATCTTATTTAATATAGACTTGTTTTTCATTTTATTTGCCTCTGCTCTTCCCGCTCCCACTCCTATTCCATTTTCGTTATTAACTTTGTTGTTCAGCTATTTTTCAGCTCTACGACGACAAAATCCACGAATATCTAAAGCCTTTCAAATACCAAAGAGAAGTCAGGAATACAAAAAAAAAGAGAGAAAGAAAAACGAAAACTTTTCTCGGCTGCTTCCTGTCACAGTTTAACTCGGCTCAGCTGAGCTCAGCCCAGCACCAGATTTTATTTTTACTGTCACATACACTTTTCCATTATATTTGTTGTTGTTGTTGTTGTCGTTGTTGTTCTTTTCTATTTCCAAAAAATTATTCTAATAAATGTGTTTGTATATGTGTAAGTGTGTATGGGTATGTTTAAAAGTTTTTTTTTTTTTATAAACACTTATACTCTTACACTGAATGGCTATAGGTTAACGTGCGTAAGTGAGTGAGTGAGTGAGTGTGTGAATGAGTATAGACGTTCGTATCGTAGAAAAATAAATTCCAAAAATAGAGATGAGATGAGAGAGTAAATATATTTTATTTAAAGGTATTTTAATTTAAATAAATAACGGTAAATATTGTGTGCTTTCTACTCTAGATGTTGAATGTTTGTTTACCTTATCCAAAGTGTTAATATGTATACTTTATTACGATTTAAAATCGCTATCACTATCACTCGAAGCAAATTCCTACAATCTGTGATTATTTACGCTGATCTAACGCTTATAAATATTTGGGCAACAGACTACTGAATCATTAATCAATACCTCATAGTGTGGTTCCATCTACTGTAAGATTTCATAAAACTTTTACAATTGCTTTGTGTTGCAATCTCTAAATCGAAAAAAATATCTTATAATCTAGACAAAGATGATGACAAGCACACTGATATAGGACAAAGAGGAATGGAGGTGGTAACGAACAGTCGCAACATGGGAATAGAGGAGCATACTAAAGCTCGTTTCAAGTGCTAACACCGTAAGATTATAATGACAATGCTAACAAAAAGAGCCGTTAATGAAAAAGTGTTCAGAATATTGATCGTTAAGAAACTTATAGAAGGAGACCTTAATTAAACTGCCAGTCATTTTTAATCAATATAAAAGGAATCGCCTTCCAAAGGAAAGGATAATGGCAGTGATTCATCTTAAGCGCAGTAGCCTTTGTTGAAGACGTCCTACCAAAGTCTTCATAAGCATGTTTGTGGAACATAATTTTGCCGCAGTTTTTTGAAAGCGAATTTATGAACGTTCGTCTTCAAGAACATTCATTAGACTGTAGACTTTGCCATATAAAAGGCAAGGCAAAGCAGACGATGGAGTTAGTAAAAGTTCAGTCAGTTTTGCGTGAAGTCGCGGTGTGTTTGAAGAGAGTATTCATGGTTTAAAGGTCTCCGTTACAAAAATCTGTCTAAGAATTGCGTATTAATTGTTATTGTGTATGCAAAGAGTATAAACACAAGCATAACAAAGAAAAGTAGTTGTTGTTGTTTACATCAAGTTGTGAGCAGTGGCACACAGAATTGTGTGAATAATGAAGAATTTGAATAAAAACTAAACACAAATTTATTTTTATTTTATTTGCTATCTACGAGCTCATATTTTAAACGTTTTTAAAATGTAAAAACGTAACAAATGGAAAACTTTAATAGTTTGGCAGTCGATAAAAATATCACAAACAGAATGTTAAAGGGACATACTTATAAAAGTATTTTATCGGTCTTAATCCTTTAATATAAACTAGATGAACAAATTGTCGTTAATAAATTGATGACTTTTTAATCTTTTCAATGCAATATTTTTTGATGTTGTTTTTTAATAATTTGTTTCCAATTTGCCATTTCAAATTCTCAAAAAAATTTTTGTATGGCATGTTGGCTGGCTGGCTTGCTGTTTGGCTGTTTGGCATTGTTTAAAACTATTTTCGGCTGCTCGCTAATAAATCAATTCAATTTCAATTTCAGTTTTAGTTTCAATTTATAACCAAATAGTCAGTGCAACAATGTTGACTACATATGTATGTATATGTATGAAAATAATATATTGCACAAGAAATTTATGAAAACAAAACCGTTTCGCCACAAAATACTTTGAAAGTATCAATATTGTATTGGAAACAACATTCCTACAACCGTACTGGCTTGCTAGTTCAGGGACTGTTTCCTAATAAGTTTTCAGATTATGTTAGCTTTTCACATTTTATTTTCATTTCATTTGACTTCGATTCGTTACTACCTTTTACAATTTTAAGTAGTCAATGAAAGTGTACTGTGTTTGGCTTGCTTACACTCTTAACATATTTACTTTGATTTGTGTATTCTACACCACTAGGAAATCAAAAATTAACCAGAGCCACACTGTGGCTAGTAATGTGTGTATTGAAAATCTATCATTACAAATGCCAGAACACAACTGTCACTAGAGAACCGCCGGGTAATTATTGAATAGGAATGAAATTCGTTAGCTTATGTGGCACGAACAAAAACATGGTAAAACATCACACAAATATATGGTAAAACAATTACTTCAGTCATACACAGTGTTTCATAATTATAGGTACACTTTCTAATTTATAAACTGAAGTAAGCAAGTATGTAAGTAAGTGACCATAGTCTAGTGGGTAGAGTGTTAAATTATTAGATGGGAGCACAGGGCTCAACCGAAAACTCTGACAGTTAATAAAATTGCAATGTAAAGGCTTTTAGCCCATAGAACTCTTCAGATAGGAGTACAGACCAGACAAGAGTACAAACGTAATACATTAGAACGACTCAACCTAACATTTGGACTTTAGAGAAATTATTTTCGATAGTCAAGTCATTATCGTGATAGACTTTTGTAGCTTTGAATGCTAACCCCGTTCATAGGGCATACATAAATAATTGGTTATTACAACCCTTCAGTTAGGATTGCGACCAAGCTTCTCACACCACTTATGTTGCGTACGTTAATTTCATACATGAGTGGCGGCGGGACGTACAGTTTAAAGTCGACACCGAACGACAGATTTTTGAGAAACTTTTCATAGCAATTTTATTTTATTCTCAGCTTGATTGCCAGAAATCTGCTGAGAGGAGTCGCCGAAGAAATATTTTAGTTTTGTTGTCTGACCTACGGTTTGAACTGTGACATTTATGGAAAGTGTACTTTTAGATTAAAAACAAAGTGTTTTTTTCACCAAATATTCATACATATTAAGTAATATGTATAGTAAGAGTAATAATAACAACAATATCAACTAAAACAAGAACAACTACAACAAACAATATGTAATCGTTTAATAGCAATAAATAAAATACATTTGTGGTATTTGTTTTTGTTTTTACATTCATTTATTGTTATTGGTGTTGTTGTTATTGTTACCAATAGAATTACCAAATCATATGCACACTCACTTATTTACTGTGTCAATACGATAAAATATTTACAAAAAAAAAAGTTCGCTTTACACATGCCAAGTACAAATATTCCCACAACAGCAGTGGGTAGTTAAATAGTATTAAAAATTGTATCCAATTTAAATTGAATTTAATAATAATTTAAAGGCGTTTATTAAGCAATTTCAATAAATAGTTTTATATTCTTTATTTCTAATTAGCGAATAACAGCTGTTTGCATTTATTATTCACTTGAGACAAGTGTGCGTACAAATAAGAGTTGTACAAAATACAAAAATGTTGCTATTTTAATAGTAATTGAATTATGATTAAAATATCATTACTTTCGCCATTAAATTACCAATTCAAATACACCACCCGTTATTGCTAAACATTATCTATTGAAAATAAAAAAAATAAAGAAAATTTTTTTTTATTAAATTTCATATGCAAACAATTGAATTTCGTATCGATTTTGAATTTTCTATCGAGAAGCTCTTACGTATCGTATTATGCCAGTAAATTTAAACGGTTTCTGTAACGCAAGCAAAACCGGTATTTAAATAAGACGGCATGTTCTCGAAAATCATTCAAAGGAATTAAATGCTCACAGGCACATGCACAACATGACTTCAAAGTCACAATGATTGATGTCTGATTTGAAAATTCCACAAAGAAGAAGACTAGCTCATATCAAACCCTTCGATTTGAGTTCAATTATGCACCGTATTGTTACGTCTTTACCTTTTAAAAAGGTTTAAAATATGACCTTGTAGATAGGCAAATTAAATAAAAATAAATTTGCGTTTAGTTTTAATTAAAATTCTTTATTGTTTATTCTGTGTGCCACTATTCACAACTTGATGAAAACAACAACAATGGCTTCTCTTTTTTATTCCTCTGTTAAAACCCTTTGCATAAACAATAACTATTACTACACAATTATTTGACTGATCTTTGTAACCACGATTACTCTCTTCAAACACACCGCGTCTTCACCCAAGACTAACTGAACTTTTACTAACTCCATCGCCTGCTTTGCCCTGCCTTTTATATGGTAAGGTATGACTTCATGAGTTCGGCTTCAAAAAACTGTGATAATCACTGTGCACTTTGTGTGATAAAACTTAAACTGACACCATCCTTGCCTTGGCTTTTATATGGCAGAGTGAACAGTCTGAACATTTATTCTTGTAAAATTGTTTGTGGATTTTCGTTTACTTGTTTACCATTTCTTTATGCTTGTGTTTGTAGTTATATTAAGCAGTACAATAATTTGTAAACAGGTTTGTTTACTGCCTTGCATTGTTGTGTTATTGTAGCTTTTATTTATAATTTTAATGTTAAGCGATGTAAAGGCTTAACATTAATTAACGTGATTTTTCACTTGCTTACCAATATTTTTATTATTGTACGAATACATATTTATATCACTGTATCTTCTACAGAATTTCACCGTTTTTAAGTCACTGACAACATAATCACAAACAATAATATTTCAGTTTAATTACAATCGCAAAAAGTCCATCGTACCTACATATTCTTTTTAAAGAAATATTTCCTTATTTCACGTTCATAACAATTAACGTGGAACAGCGAATAAAATCTTGAATCTGTTAGGGTTTAAAACGTTTTAAAATATCTTTGCTCGACTCTGAGATATTTTATTGGCTGTTAAACAAAGATTTAGGGTTTTAATGTTTACCGTGTCCACTTTTTTAATGGACACGTACACTCTAAGCTTTTGGCCATGCAGTTGTAATGCCAAACATTTTCATTTTCTTGCCGCAACACAAAAAATGATTATTTATGGCAGTGGGAATGAAGAGGATTTCATTACACATTTTATGTTCTATGAAATATGGTCATTGCTGTTGTTTGTTGTTATTAATGTTGTTAGTTGTTAGCCATTAAAAGTGAATTGCAATAATAATGTTAAAATAATATCTGATAATCGGACCATAAATTCTAAAGGGCCATTTAATATTACACAAACATACATGCATACGTATATACAAACAAATATTTACAAAAATACTTTCCTATAGACATACATACATACATACATACATACGTATAATGTATATGGCATATTTATGAAAATAAACATGTACAAACAATTTAAGCCAGTGTTTAAAAAAAAAAAAAAAATGCTCATCTCCTTTGCATGCGTTCGCTTGTTTAAACAGTTGAATACAGATTGGATTGTAAATATCCTTAAAGCTCTCTTAAAGGCCAACAAATCCTTGAAACTCAGAGAAGAGATCAAAAGCTAAACGGACTTTGTTCCGTATTTTTAGGCATTGAAAGTAATTTTTGTCATTCCACAGATTAAAATTGAAATTTTATGAGGCGATTTAGATTCTGACAAGATTATCAAATAAAAACAATAAACGGCAACGAAAGGCATTGTAAAGAATTTAAATTTAAATTTTTGATGTAAAGGAATACGTAATGCGTTGCTTGATTTCATGAATAAAAAACACGATTGTCTAATAATAGAACTGATAGAACGTGGTAGAGTGCGCTTTAATGGAAATTTATCGTAGTCAGAGCCAGTAGTAACTTAAGTTGTTAAGATGCTTCTTTATCTTTCTGCGTATATAAATTTCAATGTTAAATGTGAAAATTTATTTATTTATTAATTACAATAAAATTACAAATTATATTCTAATTATATACGAGCTGAGTAACTTCGACCATATGCTCGGTGTAGTGTCACAGACCAGAGCCTCCGGTGAGAATCGAGCTCACCCTTACGCTAATAGTGTAGCACACTACCCATTAGGCTACCAGGGCGCTCTGAACTGTGAAAATAAAATCCGAAAACCTACTGACAGTACTGTGGAATTAAACAATATTCTCTGCATAAGTTGCCACTTTCTGTCAAATTTGTATTCAATTTATATTATTCAAGTCTGTATGTCCATCTTGTGCAAGTTAAAAATACAATTAAAACGACTTAAGAACAAATACAAAAAAAGAAATAGGGCAACAAAATAATGAATTTTTCCTTTAAAATCAATCAGTTTGTCAATCCATTTCCAACCAAACAAGAGTTACCAGCATTCAAAGCATATATAAGCAAAGGTCACCTACTTACCTTACATTGTAATATTTTTGTTCTTATCATTCTTCAATTCAATGTTTAAATTTATTTATTTTACGTCCTATACTAGGGTAAAATAATAAAACGGAAAACATAAAAAGAACAAAGAAAATGGAGAACAAAAGTTATGAGACAGTAACAGTAAATTGTACGGCTTTATAGTGTTGATTTTATTTACCTGGCACCTTATCCCTGCCATCTGAGCAGACTTTTCACTTAATAAACGCCGTTAATAAACACCAACACGTACTAAAAGCACCTGCCAGTACACTCTTGCAATGTGAATGTGTAATTAAACCACAACAAACAAACACTTACACACATAAACACTACTGTCGTGCTAAACATGTTATTATTTGTTCTCTCTCTCTCTCTCTCTCTCTGTCACCATTACAATTGTAAAAGAAGAATTAAATTTTTAATAATTGGGAATATTTTTTTAAAATTTTTCAATGAATTTAATTGTTAATATTTTGTTTTTTTTTTGCCACAAACTACAAAAAAAAATAAGTACGGAATTTTCCATCCCTGATTATTAGTGAGTGAAGGGCAACAGTTTCCACTTGGTTTGATGTTGATGACAACCTATTATGTATGTAAGTGTGTATGTATGTGTACGGTAGTTGTTTATTTTTCTCCTTCCACGCATTACACACACACACACACACATACATATGCATATAAACTATTAAACATATTGCATAAATGTGTATGTGTTCGTCCATTTTTTATGTGTCATTCTGTTATTTCCTTAAAGCAAGCATGCACCACCACTCATTTCAATGTGTTTAAAGATGGCCACGTGACCGACTTATAACGAAACAAAATAAAACAAACAAAACAAATTGTGTGTATGAGTGTGTGTGTGTGCATGTAAGGCTGAAACAATAACAACATTAAATGAAAACAGCAAACCATCATCAACAATAAGAGCAACAACAACTACATTAAACTGACTGACCCTGACTGAAACTGGTTCTATTGCTTGTGCTCATGATGATGCTGCTGTTTCTGCTGCTGCTGTTGCTGCTGCTGTTAACAGTAAGGAATACTGGCCACTAGTTCTGCCATCAACAACACTGTAACGTATAAAATTAAATCAACACCAGCCAACTAGTTTTAAAGAAATAGAGCAAGAGAGAGAGAGTGAATGGAGGAATGGAGGGTATGAAATAGAGAGAAAGTATTCAATGACCGTAACAATAAATGAAAAAGACATTTTGTCCAGCCAGTATTAAACATTGACTGGCATGAGGATTATTTTCTTTTTTTTTAGCCCTGAAAATACACATACACTCTAACACACACACACACACATTGTATTGTTTTATAGTTCTTGTTGCTGTAAATAGAGATTGTTTGCTGTAATAAAAAGAAAAGAAAAGAAAAGAAAGGAAAGGAAAAGTGTGGAAAGTAGAGTAGATGGAATATGGAATTTAAACGTTACGTTTCATTGAATTCTTTTCTCTCTTCCACTCTCTTAAAGGGTTTAATAATCTTAATAAATTTCAATTCTTGAAGGTTTTGTTCTTTCTCTTGGCATCATTGAACGAGAAGTATTTAAATTTTAATTATGTTTTCATAAAATTGTGCGGCTAGACTTGGAAAAATATAATGAGCAGCCTACTTGTCTCGATGTCTAGCGTTTCAAGGTCGCCCTGTATTTTTGTTTTCTTTTCTCAAAATGTCTTTGCTTCAAGGCTGACATGTTAGTGGGAAGAAATTTAAATGAACAGGATTTTTAAATTGGTTTACCGTAGGGAAAACAAAAATATTTCTTAAAATTTTGTTACCGCCAATTAAAAGTTTAATGCGTCATTTTGTTTGCTGTTAGAAAATGTTTATTTTTAGGGAAATCAATTTAAAAAATAAGACAACTAGGTTTGGTAAATTAATACGAATTCCGTGAAATAAGCTGCTGTCAGTTCAAATAACGAAGGAGATTTCAATGAAGATACTAGCATGAGACACAGACATAACGTAAGTACAGTCCCTTTAGATAAAATCGATAACGCCTTTGCTGTTCATACACAGAAAACCGACAAGACATCAGACATCATATACCCAACATTAAGCGGGAACAGTTAAGGTAGGTATCATGTAAACTGCACCGCATCGTTTAGGGGATTCTGGCAAAAACTCTGAGAGTAAATAAAACCTGTCATGGTCGTTCGGAGTCGACATTAAACTGTAGGTCCCGTCGCTTATGTATAAAATTAACACACACAATATAAATGGTGTGAGAAACTAGGTCAATAATCCTAACTGAAGGGTTGTAATGAACAATTATGTATGAATGTCATATGAAATCTAGTCTACTATGTACATAAATGCGAGTCCTAGAATCGGATATGATAGGAACAAGTTGACACTTTGTTAAATTAAAGCTAATTTAAGCACACAAATTGGCATAATATGGTACCATGTTCAGTGATGACTTAGAATCGACAGACAAGTACTGGTTAAGCGGTTTTGATCAGGCGGCTCGCTTGTAAAACATAATTCCATTAGAATCAAGCTTCGATAATTCCGATTGACTATCGACAAAGACTAAGCCAAATCAGACAGACATTTGTAAATAAAGTTAACCATACGCAACTGTTTCACAAGTTCTGCAGAAGCCATTTCTAGTTAAGCAAAGAATCTTTGACCCATAAAAATAAATACGTTTGCGAATAGACAGCCGGAAGCCGCCATAGACTAGCAGGTAGTGTGTTGGCTTATTAGACGTAAGGCCACGTTATAAACCATAGGTCAGACATTTTGAACGAAACGAAAATATGAGAAAATATTTCTTCGGTGATTGCCTCTCAGCAGATTTCTTGCAAAATTTCTGGAGAGTAAAAATAAAATAGTCATGAAAAGTTTTTCAAAAAAAATCTGTCATTTGTCGACTTTAATCTTGGTAGATCCCGCCACAAATGTATAAAATTAACACACACAACATGGGTAGTGTGAGAAGCTAAGTCATAATTCTGACAGAAGAGCCCAATTATGTATGTAATAGACAACCTAACAGAGAGAGCTAGGGTTAATGTGTAGAATGTGGTAGCAGTGTGTCTTCATTATAAAACTCAACAGTGCATAAGTTCTCTAAGGGATCGGCTCATAGCTTTGATATAAAACAAATTCATTTTGTACATGTAGCTGCAGGCATTTCTGTTCATTGCTGTTATAAAAGATTTTCTTAAAAGTCACATTCTTTTTAAATCTTCAAATCTACCAAAATAATAAATCATTCCAGTATACTTCGTAGTTCAAGTATACTTGCAACGAATCCAGAACAAAAATTCAAAATTGACCAGCATCTAGGATTGCTTTTCTTTTATTCACCGTGTAAGCAGTATCATTAGATATTTTATTGCAGAGCAATGAAGCATTATCGGGAAGACTTTAGAATCTAAAATCTATTTTGATTTCAAATTGCTTCGTTGTTGGCTGTTTTTAACATTTTTTTTTATTATTTAAACCTCAATAAATTTTAAAATAAATGAGCATATGCCAACAACAACAACAAACCAAAAGAAAAAAATTGGATTTATTTTTAAAACACTTTTCTTCACTTCACTTTACGGCCAATATTGCTACGAAAGTAATGAAATTGATTGCGGTAGCAAAAAAAAAATGGAATATAAAATCAAAATAAAATATTATATCCTGTTAACACTCGCATACATACATACACATACTTACACACACACACACACATGCACATGCATATACATAAATCACCTAAATAGGCCTTCAATATTCTCTTCCATATTTTGACTTTGTATGTGAATGACAAGCAAGCAATGTCATGTTTACGAGTATGAAAAATACTCACTCACTCATACGCAGCATTGTTTATGTATGTTTTAAGTGTCAATGGGCGTGTATGAGTGAATGAGTGAATGTGTTGATGTTTATTTTGGTTTGAGGTGATAAAATTGTGCCCTTAAAAGAAAGAAGGGGGTGGGGGCTGGGGGAAATGAGAAATTATATTTTCGAATAATTCAATTTTAAAACCCATAAAATTTGAATTTTCTTTCTCCCAATTTTGTTGAATCATAAACAATAAAAATTGTTCAACGATAAAATGCAAAAAAAAAGGCACAGAAAAAAGCCTTAGGACCGCTTAGGACAGAAAGGAAGAGGATTCACTTTACTTGTCTGTCAGATTTGCATCTCAGGTGCTGTACATGTGGACAATGATGGAAATTTTTAAAGTTTTATTCGAACAGACATTGAAAGGGAACGAATTTAAATAAGATTCGATCAATATTGAATATAAGTTTGTAAGTTTCATGAAAAGAGCAATTCATATGCGAAATTAACGTATGGTCATGCATTATAAGTATGACTCTTACAGTATAAATCTGTGTAGTTGCGGGAAATCTTTTGAAGTACTCATCATACTTCATACTTAACAACATGTATGATGTTATTGATAGCGACTCTCAATAACTCAACATACCACACGAATCATAAAATCAGTATGAGTCGTATACGAACACTAAAATACTCACGAAATGGTTGTGTGCTTGCTGTGTGTCTCTTTTCCTTTTTGTTGTAAACGCAACAACAACTAAGACTGCTTGATGGCTGATGAATTTGATTTTTCTAAAGTGAATGAGCTTCTAAATGAGTAGGCTTATGAATCAAACATATTTCAAATTGCATGGGGTTGATGTCAACGTTGTACGCATACTCATTGCAACCTGAACTTATAAATCAACGTTGTAGTGAGTATGGGAGATGAATTAGAACACATAGTTACATTTCAATATTGTTAAATCACTTATATTCAAAATTTCATGAGTGCTTATGAGTAAAGAAGACGCGATTCATTGCATTCACTGTTTCCTATGCCTCCTTTCATGAAGTCAGCATGAAATGAGGGAATTTTGTCAATGGTCTTGTAATGGCGATTAAAGGCTACATTAAATATAATCCCATGAAACCTATAAACTATTATGGATTCGGTGTTGCATGTAGGGTATCAGCAACTGTTGAAAATATTTAAAAACTGGCAATAAAATCTCATTTCTACCTGTTACATGGGAAAGCAGAGGATAATAAAACATTATCCGATAAAACTGTTTTTATTGACACCTTCGTGGCCACCCTTGAGACTTGTCGATAACTAAGATGGATGAATATTTTTCATGCCATCATCCTCTCCACTCGCTATATACCCAAACGAAGGAAGAATCCTTTTTGACTGCCAAAAAAGCAAAAATTTAAATGAGAAACTTCCATAATAAAAATGTTGTTATTGTTGTTGTTGATGTTGCTTTGTTACATTGTATCCATCCAGCCATAGACCTTCCATCCAACCATAGACACACTGATATTGATAATCAGATCACGTGTATGTGAGTGCGTGTTTTAATGTTTTTCAGATGAGAAGAGCATATCCTTGTCGAGAATCAGTGTGAGGTTAACTGAGTTTTCCGTTTTTTAAACCTGAAGTAGTTGTGTACTCTGTGTATGAGAGACGAGACGAGACCCTTATCATTAATCCTTCTTCCGTAAGTAAATTATATTCACTTTATCATCATCATGTTAAGGGGTAAACGTAAGGTAAAGATTCTTTATTATCGTTAAACTCTTTCATTTAATTTTGAATTTTAAAACATTTTTAATTCAACTTTATCTTGGCACTTTTACACACACACACACACGCACACTCCATATACAATTACGTGCACAATGGCCCACACACAAGGAAAAAAAATAAATTAAAACTGTTTTACAATCGAATTTGCATTACCAGAGAAAGGTGAGAGAAAGGGAATTGAGAATGCATAAGAACGCATGCATTTTTAGCATAGAGGGTCAAACAAAATGCATAGTGTTGTGGATTAAATAAGAAAATTTTTAAAACTTTTAAATGGAAAATTATACGCATTGTAATTACAAATTAAAGTTTAGAAATGGATTTTATTATTTACATGGCTTACATATGTCGATTAGTTGGGGGATTATTAGTTACAAGAAAAACAGCATTTTTCAACAGAAATATTGTTTTTAATCGCTATAGGCGACATGAGTGGGTAGTGTGTTGGCTTATTAGACAAAAGGCCCGGGTTCGTATCCCAGGTCAGACATCAAAACGAAAAAATATTTCTTCGGCGGCTTCCTCTCAGCAGATTTCTGGCAAAGACTCTGAGAGTAAAAATTGCCATGAAAAGCTTCTCAAAAATCTGTCGTTCGGAGTCGACTTTAAACTGTAGGTCCCGCCACTCATGTATAAAATTAACGCACACAACATAAGTGGTGTGAGAAGCTAGGTCGTAATCCTGACTGAAGGGTTGTAATGGCCAATTATGTATGTATAGGCGACATTCCGTTGCAGTTTCCTGATCGGAATTGAATATGAAGAGAAAGACAAAATATTCCATAAGATAATGTTTTCATCATAAAACGCATAACAAACACATTTTCGAATTATAGTCACCGTATACACAACCATATTCGTTCAGCGGAAGGAAACAACTAATTATCTATCACATCAGACATGAGCTAAGTGGTACCATACACGACATAAGCACTAATTGAAAAAAAAAAACGTTAGATGGCGGACGCGATATTAACATGAGAAACTTTCGCAGCCAATAATTGCCTTCAAGCAGGTAAGACTAGGTCTAACATATTGGTAATGGTTTGCCGACGGTTTAGTAACTTTAACCATCTGCCTTCCTGTCTAAACAGAAGCATTCCAGCACCGATTCTCCCAATACAGAAAATATTTCTTTTGAGAAACCATCATCAAAATAATTAAATAAAACAATGCATATTTGGCCCACAACAAAGTTTTCAATTACGGGCATAAATATTAGATTTCCTTGCCATCTGTCATTCTGCCATAAAGTTATGAAATATTAAATTTTTATTCACAAACAATTAAAAAAAAACAGAATCCAAAACAAAGTAAAATCCTTTCAAGGGATAAAAAGAGAAGACTTTTAAAAATTTATTGCCATTTTTCTTTATCAGTTTTTAATTAAGTTTTAATGGTTTTAATGGGTTTTTATATAAAGATCTCTTGTAATTTTTTTATGGCAAGATATTGCCATAAAACCCAGTTTCGTTAAGGGACAAGTGAGAACAAAAAAAAAACACAGAAGAGAAAATCTTATGAAACCTCTTAAATTATGAAAATGACAAAATGACCCTCGTAAAATATTTTTAAATGAATACAACAACAACAACCCTTTTAATTCGCCAAATAGACAAAATAATATAAAGTTGTGTAGAGAAACGGAAATCCTCCTTCAGTTCACAAAGGAAAAAATAAATTCAACCGCCTTTATTGCCCAGTTAGTTAGCAAAGAGAGAGAGAGAGAGAGAGGCCTATGTCTACTAAGTACCCAGTAAAAAAATTGTATTTTTTTTTATTTTGTAACTGTTTTATGGCTTTTCAAATTGTTCAATTCTTTTCAAATTTAAACATTAACACACGGATTTTTTCCGATTTACTTTATTTTACTTTACTTGGCCTTTCCTTTCCATTTTATTGTCCTTAAACGGTATTTGTTACCTTTTTTGCAGTTGCCTTCCTTTCTTTTTCATTTTCTCCTTCGCTACAATTGTTAACAATTGGCCTGGTGTGGTTTGGTCTGGTTCGGTCTGGTCCGGCCTGGTGTGCTTAGCTAGAGAAACAAATCGATTCCAGTTAAAGCAATTTCCTTTCCTTTCTCTTGTGTTTCTAGTTCATTTGATTGGCAAAGCAAAGCAAAGCAACGTAAATGAAGAATGAAAGGATTGTCGTTCGTCTGTTGTCCGTTTTTATCCCATGCACAGCAGATTCTTTAAATAGGAATCACACAACAGGACCTCTTTGTATTCTTAATGTTGTTGTCGCTGTTGTTGCTGTTGTTGTTGCTGTTGTAGTTGCTGTGAAATTGATCAATGTCTACAATTGAGGAAATTAAACACAAAGAATCTTGTGTATGAATAAATACGATGTAAATGGTAATACAAGTTACACGATAAAAAACAAGTGGATTTGAAGGATTCTGCAGCATCTGTTTATGAATCAGTTGCAACGCTCTAGACATGGGTTATCCATCAATTACCTGGACATAACACTTAAGCATACAGTTGCTTGAGTACGTAGATGTCATTGATATCATCGGGCGTACCAAGCGAGATGTTACTGCTGCCTTTAGTGCTACTAAACGGGTGTCTACTAAGATTGGTCTGGCAGTATATGAGAGCAAAACGAAATATATGTTGTCCACGAGTAGAAACGTGAGGCGTATTGGATCTCAGATAACGGCCGAGACTATACTTTCCTTATAGCCAAAGAATTTATTTATCTTGGCTCCCCCGTTACCACACGAAGTGATGTCAGTCTGGAGGTCAAGCGCAGATGCACACTTGTCATTCCGAGCTACTATGGTTCCAATAGGAAATTGAGTAGCAAAAACCTCTCTCCTACGACAAAACTACAAATCTTTCAACCTCTCCGTGCTTCTTTATGGCGTTGATGCTTGGACACTATTAAGCACTGATGAGAGTACTCGAGAGAAAAGTCCTACGTAAGATAATCTTTCTAGTGCGAGTTGGCGATATTTTCGGCTGCGTCATATCGTGCGATTGGAGGGTGATATTCCGGCGAAACGGATATTTTGTGCGGAGATTTGCGAAATCCAGAAATATTTACATGGGCTATGATCATTCCAAAAGCAAATAGTCATGCCAAAATATCCGGTATAGTTGATATGCGTATACATATCAAAAATTTTATACATGAGTGAGGGGACCTACAGCTTAAAGTCGACTCCAAACGACAAATTTTTGGGAAACTTTTCATGTCAATTTTATTTTACGAAAGAAAGAATAAAAGCAATTAGGGAAGCAGATGGTGAAATATTTTTGATCTCGATATTTATCATGTATACATAATTTTTGTTTTCACTGTAAAAATTGTACATTCTTGGAAAATGTTGCATTAAAGGAGGTTAAAACTACCATAAAAATAAAGAATACATTGAGAAATGGTCTACGGTCTAAGCTTAAGAAAAAAAAGGATTGAATAAACCCAGGGAGAGAGAAGCCATAAAAGAAATTGTAAAAATCACAAAATGTTTTCATTCTTTTTGTTGTTCTATCTTTTTGTAGCATGGCTATGGACAAATATACAATATTTATGAGAAATTTTCTGGTATTGATTTCAGGAAAATGAGCAAGAAAGGATGGTCACACACATGTATACATGACTAGTGCGTTGAAAATATTTGCCAGCCGATGCTTAACACTTTCAAAAAGTGTAACTGATTAATTGGACTACAATGGTCAAGACTATTAAGTTTAAAGGCTCAAATATATTGAATAAATTATTGCTTAAGTTATTGCTTTAGTTGCCACAAAAAGGGGTTTTTAAATAGAAAATATTTTAAAACCAAAAATGGATTTCAAAAACATATTCTTACGTTTTCACCCTTTAAAAACGTTTGAAATATGAGCTCGTAGATTGCAAATAAAATAAAAATAATTAACAAAAAGTCGCCGTGGTCTAGTGGGTAGTGTGTTGGCTTATTAGACGAAAGGCCCGGGTTCGAATCCCAGGTCAGACATCAAAATGAACAATATTTCTTCGGCGACTTCCTCTCAGCAGATTTCTGGCAAAGACTCTGAGAGTAAAAATTGCCATGAAAAGCTTCTCAAAAATCTGTCGTTCGGAGTCGACTTTAAACTGTAGGTCCCACCACTCATTTATAAAATTAACGCACACAACATAAGTGGTGTGAGAAGCTAGGTCGTAAAGGGTTGTAATGGCCAATTATGTATGTAATTAATAAAAATAAAGTTTGATTTTAATAAAAAATTCTTTATTATTTGCGCAATTTTGTGTGCCACTGTTTACAACTTGATGTAAAGAACAACATTTGCTTTGTTAGTTATACCTCTGTTCAGACCTTCTGCATAAACAATAACAATTACTAGACAATTATTCGACAGATCTTCAACGCACCGCGTCTTTACACAAGACTGTCTGAAATTCACTAACTCAGTCGACTGTTTTGTATTGTCTTTTATACGGCAGAGTAAACAGTCGGCTAAATGTTCTTAAAGGCGAATGTTTAAACACCATGATTGTAGTGTTGTTTGCTTATTTTTGTTTACTTGTTTACCTTTTGGTATTTTTCTTTTTGCAATGAAAGTAAATGAAGACTAACTACAGAAATGATCCTCTAAAGTATAGACTGAAGGGTTGTAATGACCAATTATGTATGGGTATGTATGTATGTTTACCTTTTTTAACCTGGTGTTTGTTGTTATATTACACAATACAATAATTTGTAAACATATTTGTGTTGTTTTCGCAGCTTTTGTTTATAATTTTAATGTTAAACGATGTAAAAACAAAACACCAGTATGTAGTAGCGTAACAGTGTTCACAAGCAAACCCATATTACGCAAATTGTGTTTTCCAGGAATTTGTAATAACTTTTCTTAAATATCGATTCATTTAACCTTCCCTGCCGTTATATTTAAACAAAAATAATTAAAATTATTATGTTTTAATTACTTGGAAAATACTTGATATTCTGAAATTAATCTTTCAATTTCATACAATTCTCTTGGAGATGATTATGATTGTCTATCTTCTTAAACTGTTCGGGGCAACATATTGTTGCACGTCAGTTCTTGCAAAGATTATCACCTTCTAACCTTTAAATCCTGACAGGTTGTGTTACAGCTAACTGAGATGATTGTATTATGGCAACAAAAAGGTCTTTGGATTGTGATTAACATTCAAAATAAATTTAATATCCATTAAATAATAACAACAACAACAACAACAACAAAAAGGAGTCGATAATTTAAATTCGTTTTTATCTGGCAAAATGTTCACAAACAACACGATACCAGTATGCCAGTAAATAAATAAACTCATTTAATTACAAAAACAACAATAACATGAACAACAACAACAGATAATAATAAAGCACACAAAATGATGAAATTAACAATTTATTTAATATTTATGAAATTTTAATTTCATTTACAAAATTGATACTGCGTTGTAAGACCCTTAAAGATGAGACGGAATGAAGCAAAGAAAACTCTTCTCCAATTCAAGTGAAATCTTAAAACGCAAATGTATGAACGCACGCTTACAAGTTCCCAATTCCAGGCTTTCTTAACAACGAGTTTGTATTTGTTTTTACCAACTTGTGTGGATTTTTAAAAATTTAATTAAAACCATCATCACCATCAGCATCAGCATCACCATTAGCATCGAGTGACTACGTACTGTGTGTGTATATGGCATGGTTGTACACGCTGTGGCTTTAAATGAATTCAATTAACATTTCTGTTGTGGCATGCTACACTTTTGCTACTGCAGCGTTTTAATAAGCCGTCACCAGAGGTGGGATTGGAACACTAAAGACCACAACAATTGTATTAAAATGTCATAAATTTCGACAACAACACAAGAGACAAACGAAACAATTAATCGAAAACGCATGTCATTTAATTCAATTGTCAATTAGTTGTTGAAATCTTTCAATAAAAAAAAAAAAACAATGCTAAGGGAAGCAATATTGCATTTTCAATATCCTACACAGGGTTTCTTTCTCAATTGAACACTCTCGTGTATATCTGAATATGTCACGAATACAAATTCAAAGATGTTATCAGATGTTCAAATTCAAATTTAAATTAAACTTTCTCAATTCCTCTTTATGTCGACAAGTAGAGTTTTCTTTGTTTAATACTCCAATACTGTCAATACGAAGGTGTAGAGAACACCTTGTAGTATTGTTTAGCAAAGGCTATGGAATAATCTTCAGTTTTTCAGCTGCTTTACTATTGTGACCCTTCAGGTTTACGATGCTTCCGTAACTGTCGACCTAGACTTTGTGTTTGTCTGCATAATTTGAATTAGGAAGTATGAATCCGATGTAGCCGCTGTAGTATAGTGTGTTGCCTTATTAGACGTTAGACCTCGGTTTAAACCCCAGGATAAACATCAAAAGGAAAATATAAAAAAAAAGTTCTTTGGCGACTTCCTCTCAGCAAATTTCTATTAAAAACTCTGTCAGTAAGATAATTTTGCCATGAAAAGTTTCTCAAAAATCTATCATTCAAAATCAAATATCCGTAATGAATCGTTTTTTCGCTACTCATAAGCACTCATGAAATTTTGAATATAAGTGACTCAACAGTATTGAAATTTAACTATGAACTCTGATTCATTCTCATACTCACACTACAACGTTAATTTATAAGTACAGGTTGCAAACTGAGTATGCATACATTGTTCAAACATCAAACTCATACCATTTGAAATATGTTTGATTCATAAGCCTACTCATTTAGATTCATAACTTTACAGTCTTAGTCTAGAGAAGAGAGAACAGCAAGCAGGGCAAACACGCAACCTTCTAGTAAGTATTTTAGTGTTCATACGCGAATCATAATTATTTTGTGATTCGCAATGAATATTCAAAAATATGAGTAGAATCGAATCGTACTCATAATTTCTAATGCTTATACGCATTCATGTACAATGGGTCAATTCGACCTCCGGATACTGTACTTGCGTTAGTTGACAAGTACACGTCGTCTTAACTATACGCATTCATTTTTATTTTAATATCATGGATCCTCTTCTACTCATATTCAAAGTAGTTCATCATCATATTCATACTTAACAACACGTATGATGTTGTTGATTTAAACCAAAGTACTTGATGTAGGGTTATCACAATAACAATTATCCGACGGCATGGAAAAGATATTAATGGAGAATGAAAAATCTCATTAATTAATGGAGGAAAAACTACAGCAGGAATGTCAACAGTAACGACAACAACATCAACAACAGCAACAACTATAATAATAATAATGAAGATGATGACAATAATGATGATGCAAGTGGCCACAGCTCATGAAATCAAATAATTCCTTCGTTAATGATACAATGAACAAATAAAATACGAAAACAAACTCAAATAAATTAATCAATACAATACAATAAAATACAATAATTGTTAAGACAAACAGATAGAGACTGAAAGAGAGAGAGAGAGGGAAAAAGGGTGAGAGAGTGATAGATAGACAAAAGGGGATCAAGACTAATTAAAGTATAATCAATACAAAATAAATACAATAACAAAATGAAAGGATTTATTTGTAAAGCTGTAAGCATTGTGATAAAATCCTTCATAAGCTAAGCCGTTTTTGTAAGTTACAAACTCAACAGTTAGAAGGGAACAAGACTTAAGCTCTCTTTAACTTGAAGAGTTGTGGGTCATTCTATGACTCGAAAAAGAAGTCACTAATAATGAATTTAAATTACGAATCTTTTTAAAGAAATTTGTGCTCTTTTCCTCTTACTAATGCAGTCCATATACACTAATGTACTGAGTTCTTGGAGGTTCTTAAATAAGAAATTTTAAGCTTTCAAGTGTTCAAACCTCAACAACTCACAGAAAAAAGAAATAAAAAATAACTATTACTTCCAGCAGTCTTCTAACAAATGTTCTAGATTGCCAAGAGCATTGTTCGCAAATCTATCATTCGGATTCAAAGTTAAAATTGTAGATCTTGTACCGTACATGGTTGATATGACATGTTGTTATGGCCAGCAATGCATGTATGTACGTAGGATCTTACTTTGAGCAATCTTTATTAGATCCAATGGCTTAAATGGTGTCATTTGTTATTCCACTATGGTACTGACTATGGTAAGATTGCTTGATTAGTTCATCGAATAATAATTACCCTTATCATGCGAGAGTGAACCTGCTGGCAGCTATATAGCTAACTGTGACTCAACGAATCTTTACAATATTTTTTCTTTTCCTGTTGAAAACTTATCAAATATCGCTGAATTTCACTCTGTTTTCGCTCTACTAGTTGAACTAGTACAAGTTTACAGCAACAAAGAATACCACACTTTTATAATCGACCGCTGTTGTAGATGTAGTAACCGTAGTCAAGTAGCTAGAGTGTTGCCGTATTAGACTTGAGGCCTCAAATCAAACACCATCTGAGATATCAAAATGATAATATGAAAAATATTTCTTCGGTAACTTCCTCTCAACAGATTTCGGGCAAATTCTCTTACCTTAAAATAAAATTGCCATGTAAAGTTTCCCATAAAATCTGTCATACAGAGTCGACTTTAAACTTTAGTTGCCAACACTCATGTATAAAATGAACACGCACACAACACGCACACAACATATGTAGGTGGTGTGAGACGCTAGGTTGTAATCCTGAATAGAGAGTTGTAATGACCAATTATGTTTGTACGAATATGTTGCAGTGGTTCAGATGGTTGAGTACTAATCTAAGCACTTTAGATTCGCATACAGCAGAAGGCAAAGAAATTTTAGTTATGATTGCTTCTGGCTTTAGGGAATAATTTGAATTTATTCTTCTTCTATACAATCCATCGACGTCGCGTTGTAGGTTCAGACGTTCTTGCATAAAAATTTATAACAAGAAAAACAAGTTAAGCAGTAACTCAGACAAAAGCACTGTAATGGTCAATGATTTGCTCTGTATTTAAAAGCAGCATAGCGTAACTAGCTAATTCTATCTAAGACGTTATGTTCTTCATTCATGAAGGTTGTAATCCTGACTAAAGAGTTGTAACAACTAAATATGTATGCATGTATGCATATGTTGGAGATATTGTATGAAGAAAAAATAAGGATTTTTGTTCTAAGTTCGTAAATGTAGTCCAGTTTTATTACAATACTATTGTGACATTAAACTGTTATTTGTAACTAAAAAGTATCTGAAGAAATCCATTTAAAAAAAAACGACAAACAACTTTTCATTGTAAACGATTTCGATGTTTAAAAAATAAGCCCCTGCTTGATTACAGATTAAAATATTTCTGTTCGATAACGATTATTAACAATTAGCAATTGTCGTTGTCATTATTGTTGTTAAGTTTAAAGCCTATTAAATAATTTAATTCGAGCATTTAAGCAAATACATCGAAAACAAATCGAATTTGATTTGTAATAAATTAAAAAAATAGTACCATTCAATAGATGTTTGTGTGTGTGTGTGTGTATTGGAGTGTGAATAAGTAATTATTTAATCGCATTATCACGCATTATCAAAGTATTAAAGGTGATTACCGCATATAATGTTCATACATTTCAAAATTTTTTTATTTTTATTTAATTGTGCTCATTTTTACATAAACAGTCTTGCACACGTTAACATACTAACACAAATAGCAAAAATACAAATGCAAACATTAAATATCATAGTAAAAGTCATACGAGTCATGTATTTATTATGCAGACATGACACCTGTTTAATCCCAACATAAACAACAAACAACAAAACAATTTAACCTAAAATAACTAAACAAACAAACTCCTTTCCCACATCACCATTAGAATTATTACTCATACGACTTGAGTTTCCACCACCCGCACACTTTTAAATGTGACTGCTGATGGTACAAGACGTATGAGTAATGTGAGCCATTGTAAAGACTTTTACACCTAGGGTTGCCGGATTAATTCCATAGAAAATCATAAAATTTATAAAAAAAAAATTTGTCTAAAGCTCATCAGCATAGAAATACGTTCGAGAGTTTTTTGACAAAAAAATAATTTTTACTATCGGACCATAAATTATAAGACAAGCGTACAGGAGATAAACTTTTCTCAAAGTACTCGTAAAAAATATCGCAAAGAAGTTAGCATACGCTAGTTACTCTCTGCTGCTCATAAACGCACAGCCGATCGTTGACTATTAAAAGCGCTTATGTCAGAATTACTGCTTAACTTGTTTTTGTTGTTATAAGTTTTTATCCAAGAGCGGCTGAACCTACAGTGTGACATCGACTATGAACGATTAATAGAGGGTCAGGAGTTTTCTGAATGGACTACATAGAAGAGGATTAAATTCAATTAATTTCTTAAAGTCCGAAGCAAATATGATGAAAATATCTTTGCCTTCTGGTGTATGGCAATCTGAAATGCTTGGATTAGTGTCATCCAATCATCTGAACCACTGCTATATACATATCGCTCCTTTATTGCAACATAGTCATATCTCAAAAAAACTTGAGCTTGGCAAAATGCGATTAAAGTTTTCAAAACATAAGTGCTATGGTCTAATTGCCGCTAATACTTTTTGCTATAACTTCGGTTTAGCTTGGGATATAAAATTGATTTTTTTTTTCAACATGTAGAGAAGGTCTAAAAGAGCAATTTTGCTGAAGTAACTACAAATTTTTAATTTTTTGAGATATGACTATGTTGCAATAAAGGAGCGATATGTAATTAGCCACACCACCCGTGTCGTGAGTATTAATTTCATACATGAGTGGTGGCAACTATAGTTTAAAGTCGACTCCGAATGACAGTTGTTATGAGAAACTTTTCATAGCACTTTTATTTTATGCTCAGAGTTTTTGCCAGAAATCTATTGAGAGGAAGCCGCCGAAGAAATATTTCTGCTCATATTTTCGTTTTGATAACTGACCTAGTGTTTGCACCGTGATCTTCACGTCTAAGAAGCCAACACACTACCTACAACACTACTGCCAATTATCGCCTGGTACTTAGAGAATGCATTTGATTACTTCGCAAAGGTACTTTAGTTGTTACCATATATTTAAAAAGTCGACAAGTCTGGTAACACTATCCCATAATTTTAATTTTTAAGACACTTTCCATTTTGTTTGTTTAACTGGCGTTTAACAAACACAAGAAAGGAATTGTTTCCGTGGATGTGTGTATGGATGAGAGTGTAAATTAGTTTTCCACTTTTTCACTGCGTATGTTCTTAAGATTTATTACACAAAACCAAAGCAAAAAATCAAAAGAATTTTTTATTTTGTCCCCCTTCCTCCTCTCTCTCTCTCTCTCACTCCCTATTTTTTTCTCTTTTGTATGTGATAAGAATGCTTTAAATGCCCGTCTTATTTCTTATTTTCTTTTTACTTCCTTTCTTTCTTTCCTTCTTCCTTTTGTAAGACTCTAGAGACAATTTTATTATCTTTTGAAACAAACAAATTACAACAACAACAACTACAACTACATTTACAACAACAGCTACAACAATACGATATGAATTTATGCTCAAAAACAAATTCATTTCTGTACGTATTGTTCTATCATTTTGCTTATGATCTCATTTGTGACATTCACATAATTTCCCATAAAATTGAACAACAACAACAACACCAACTACAGCAAATGCGAAAACAAAAACAAAAACAACAAAGAAAATAATATTATGAAACACAACAATACATTAAATAATCAGCAGCACTACAAAGTTTTCCTTGAAATCAAGTTAAAAACACGTACGTATTGGTACGTATTAATCCAGGGAAAACAAGGAAAATGTGCTTGAAAGGGCAAAAAAAAAAAAAAATATAAGAATGCTCTGGTAAATTATGTGAATGGAAACTCATATGATGATGGTCGTTATATGAGGGAATAACAAGCACAAGGGAATGTCACAGCAAAGTGAGGCAAAAAAAGAGAAAAAGGGACACGTTTTTGAAATGCTTAGTTTCAGTTTTCCTTAAGAATCAGAAGAAGATTTTATTCTTCACTTATTCCAAAGAGCTTGTATTCATTAACATTGTTTCTGCTAAAGGGAAGGGAAGGATAGCCATACTAAAAGGTAACTTGAAAAATACTCGCAGTATTTACGGGAAGTGTTTGTCTTGATCTTTGATGAAATTTTTTTCCTGTTTTAATGAACCGATCATCATCATTTTGGGCTTGTTCCAAGATAAATTAGATTTTTTGATAGACAATCCAGGATAACGATGTACAATAAATTATGTATTCTTTATTACCGTTATTCCTGTGGATCCACCACTGGAATTATCACTATTGGATGTGCTTTGAAAGCCAAGAAAATCAATCAAGTTTATATCCCAAGACACTTGAGATAACGACAGATAACGAAAACGGGTAAGTCTGCTCTGAATAACTAAAATATGGCCTATTACACTAGCGAACTTCGCTTATAAACAAGACCTGGTAGGAGAGAGTCTACCAATATCTATCCTTTAGCCATCGAGATGAAGGCAAATTTGAAGAGGCTCTAGGCGATATCAGTTATAGGATTCCTTCTGGAGTACGGTTTACAGAAGGATACAAGGATTGAAAAATGAGAATCAAACACATACTACATTTTGGCCATTACAACAGTCAGGATGACGATCACCTCACACTGTGTGCGTTAATTTAACAAGGGGGCACCTAGTTAAAGTCGATCGAAGACGATTGTTTGAGAGCTGTACAATTTTACTTCAGAGTTTTGCCAAAATTTCAGAGGAAGTCGCGAGAAAATTTTTCGTTTTGATTTCGATGTAGACCGGGATTCGAACCCGGGCCTTCGATAAGCCAAACCTACCCTAGACCACGGCGATTGAAATCTTCGGGGGAAACAATATTGCTCGACAGGAAAGCTTATTGGATTCAAATACGTGCTAACTATATTCTTATAGTCACGGAATTATCTTTTTGTCCGCCGTACCACCAGAAAAGATGTTAGTCTGGAGATCCAGCGCTGGATCACTTTTGCCAACAGGTGCTACTATGGCCTCAATAGGCAATTGAGTAGTAGTGATCTCTCTCGTACGACAAAATTTATACTCTACAAGATGCTCATCCTCCCTGTGCTTCTCTAAGGCGAAAATGCATGGACACTATTAAGCAGTGATGCAGAAGCCTTGAGAGCATTCCAGAGGAAAGTCCTACGTAAGATCTTCGGTCTAGTGCTAGTTGGCGATGATTTATGCATCCGATCCAACAGTGAGCTGTAAGACCTCCTAAACAACATGGACGTTGTGTAGCGTATTAACATCTAGCGGTTGCGCTGGCTCGGCCATGTCGTTCGAATAGAGGAGGATGCTTCGGCGGGATGTAGAAGGACCAGATCGAGGAGCAGAGGCGCCTGGAAGGATGTGTTAAGGTAGGCCAAAATCCGTTAATCGGATTGTTAATGGCCAGTTAAGTAATTAAGTAATAATGATGACACGAACATGACAAGCCCTCTAAATAATACAAAATAAAACGTCAGTCTTATCTTCATTCAATGTCTTCTATGCAGACTACTTACATTTGAAGTAATTCTGTTTGAAATGTTTGAATGTTTTCTGAATTTGACTGGAAATTTTAGGCAATAAAATCAATCTCTTATAATTAAGACTTTTAATTTTGTGGGTTTCGTCTTGGAAAGTTTTATTAAACATTTGATGAAAAAAAAAGAAGTTTTATTGCCTCCAAAGTACCTTTCAAATTAACTTAAAGCGGTAACCCAATAAAATATGTTAAAAACGGAATAGAAATTTAACATTTTGTTAAATGGTGTACGTTTTTATTTTCTTTGAGTATTCTCTTCTAAATTTTATTTTAATTTAATTGTGTCCATACAACTTTTAAACTTTAATTAACCAATTAAACCGAACTGAAATCTGTTTTCGTGGCAGGATTAAATGATCCTGTTTATTGAATCAAACTAATTTCGTTTATTCATCCATCGTCCTTAGGCTTGAGGCAGTTTTCCCTTTTGAAATGAAAGATAATTTTCAACATAGGAATGCAATTAATGATTGCCACCATAAAGACAGACAGAGAGGCAGTGAGAGAGAGAGAGTGTGTGTGGAAATACACACACGTACATGAGTGTACTCTGGAAAATCCCTTTATTTGAAAGTTTTCCTTTCTGTAATTTTCTTTTCTTTTTTTTTTTTCTGTTCATTTTTATTCATTTTTATGAGAATCAGAAGCAATTAACTGGACACTTTTCTCTGTTCGTCATGGTTATTGTTGTTGTTGTTGTTGTTGATACTATTACAATTGCTATACATGTTGTTGTTATTGTTGTTGTTGTTTTTATTGTTTAACATTTATTAGCCTCAGGTGTTAAAATAAGTTTTTGTTGGCCATTAATGTTAATTAAATTCATATTTTATGCTTCAGAAAATTAAACATTTTCTTTTTTTTTGCATTTCATTTTATTTTGTTCTCTTGTTCTCTTGTTCTCCTCCTTCTCCTTATAGTTCGTGTTGTTGTTGTTGTTGTTGCACATAGGAAAACCATTAAAACACAACCTCAACAACAGCAAAAGCAAAAGCCAACCCTTTTTGAAGACAATAATAATGAAATGCAAAGAAATAAAGATTTATGGCCGTCTAACACATGGAGTGGTGGCGGTGAGGGGGAGTAACAATGGTTGAGTGTTGTTGTTGTTGTTGTTGTTGTTGCTGTTATTATGGTTAAAATAAATCATATTTAAATGTCACGTTGAAGCTTTTCCTTTTCGTTTTCACTTTCACTTTCATTTTCTCTCATTTGAATGATTTAACGCGCTTTAACACTTCCAACACAAAGTGTGTGTGTATGTGTGTGTGTGTGGAAGTGCATATGTGTGTGTATGTCTGGGGCATTTCCATGTTTGTTTTGTTGTCTTACCGTGTGAATCCTAATGGAAAACTGATTTTTATACGAGTCACTGTACAACATTGTTTTAACCGCGGGAGAGGGATTTTAACAAAAATAACAACAAAGAGAACAACAACAACAACAAGCACAGCAACCAAGAATCATAAAAAATGAAAAGGATTTTGTCATTTCGCTTCTGTCAGACAAACTCTGTTGACAACTTTGCGTTCTGCTTAAAGGCTTGACAAAACAAAACAAAACACAGACACAAACCCAAAATGACAAATAATTTTCAACTGATTTTGAATGACAATCTATTACGGAAGCTCTGAGCTTGAAAAAGGAAATAAAATATTACACAAATACATACGTACGTAGTTAGTAGGCCTATATATGAGACACTTGCAGATACAATAATCATGAGTTTAGGCTAAATTGACTTCTTTATGATACACATGATAAATACGAATTTTTTAGTGTGTGTATGTATATATGTGTGTGAGTGCGTAGATAATTGAACTACATTTGATCTTTCCTAATTAGTAAAATCGTGTTAAAAAGTGGTTCAAAGCAATAATGATGCAATAAAATAAGCTGAAACTGTCATCGTCTTTAAACTCATTACTCTTCCCATATGAGATAGCCTGCAGTTGGACAGTCACTTAATATATAGCCAATATCATCACTTTAAGGGTCTTTTTAGTTTAAGAAATTTGGCAGACTAATAAAAAGAAATTCTAATGATTTTTAAAACATGTTTCTTGAAAACCAAAAAAAAAAAAATCAATCACAACCAAAAGCCTTAAACAGTTTCCTTCTTTCGTAAACAAAAGTCTAGTGAATCTTACATAATTGGTCACTACAACCCTTTAGTCAGGATTTCGACCTAGTTTCTCACACCACTTCGAATGTCCGAAGTTTGAGATACTTTTCATGGCAATTTTATTTTACGCTCAGAGTTTTTGTTAGAAATTTGTTGAGAGAGAGTCGCCGAAGAAATATTTTTTCATACTTAGTTCTAATGTCTGACCTGGGGTTGTAATAAGCCAACACAATATCATGTAGACTACGCCGACTTCAAATATAAGTTTAACTCTTTCGGTGAAAGCAGTACCAGCAGAACCGTTTGCATAAACATATTGTTACATTTTTAACTTTTTAAACCGTTTAAAATATGAGTTCTTAGATTGCATATAAAATAAAAATAAATTTATATTTAGTTTTAATTAAAATTCTTTATTATTTGCAAAATTCTGTGTGACACTGCACACAAATTGATGTAAACAACAACAATTACTTTTCTTTGTTATTTCTCTATTTACATCCTTTGCATAAACAATAACAATTACTAGACAATTATTCGACAGATCTTTGTAAGGAAAATCTACAAACCACACTTACTCTCTTCAAATGCAACGCCTCTTTACACAAGATCGACTGAACTTCAGTAACTCAGTTGTCTGTTTTGCCTTGCCTTTAAATATGGCAGTGTAAATAATCTGACGAATCTCCTTGAAGGTGAATGTTTATAACTTTTCCTCTCGAAATCTCTGCATATGTAAACATCGTTGTTCTTGAAGTGTTGGTTGTTTTATTTTTGTTTACTTGATTACCATTTCTTTTTATCCTGGTGTTTGTTGTTATGTTACAGAGTACGATAATTTGTAAAAAAGTTTGTTTACTGTATTGTTTTGTTTTTGTAGTTTTTTTAGTTTCGACCACAAATCCAGTATTTTGGTTTTTCATTTTCGTAAGAATATGCTTTTAATATAAGCAATTGAATTTGTGTTTCTATTTAATCATCAGCTGCTGTTAAATGCTAATCTACTGAACGTCATAAATTTCCCATTATAATTCCATTTCTGAAGAAAATATTTTTGAAAATGAAAACATTTTTCTTAATTTTTTTTTTTCTTTCTTTTTGCTTTCTTATTCGTTTTGTTTGTTTGTTTGTTCGCTTGTTTTCTGTCGGTTACGGTGGTTTTAACAATAACCCATCATCATAAGATGGTTTTCCACAAATACTCGTACAACACATTTTAATAAATGCGTATGAAGTGTGCTTATATGATTATATTTACTTTATTCACTGTATGCGTGTGTGTAAGTATGTGTTTGAATACATCAGGTGTAGTATAAGAAAAACTCTTTTATTCCTTCATACTTTTTTTTATTATTTTTTTTTTGTATTCTTAATCATAAGGTACGTGATCTACCAGGTTCTGTAGAGCTTTGCTTAGAAAGTTTTCTTTTTTTTCTGGTTATCTGTACATATAAGTAATGAAGGCATACCGTCACACATGTGCACATACACATATGCATACATATCTAAATCTCATATACACACACATACTTTAGCACTCATTCACACCCACTCCATGGGAATAATTTAGTTAATCCCAGAAAATACTTACAAATGTTTAAACATCCATAATAACGTGGGTTGATTGGTTGGTTGCTTAGTTGGCTGGCAATGCTGTGCAGCAGCTACAATGTTTAAATAAGTCGCAAAGAAGTTAGATAGGCAGGCAGGCAAACGAAAGAAAAGTTAGGATGGAAGAAAAAACTTGTTCCGAAAGAAAGTCTAATTTATTTATTGTATTTCTTGTGTCGTATTCACATCTAATTTGGCTACAAATTGCATGACATTGTATTGCCTTGTATGACGACAAGACTTGGATTGGCCTGTTCAAATTCCGATAAACTCAAGTCAATCAGATTATTTGCAAAATTCATTATGGCCAATAAGTAAGACATTAATCCGTATTGAAATTTGTTCTTCTTCTTCTTTTTCGTGTTCTTCTTCTCCCTTATGTCCTTTTTTTCGTTTTAACATGCTTCAAGATATTTTGACAAACTAATTAAACGAACAAAACAGCCAAATTATTGCTTTTACATGCAATAGAGGAGTAAAATTAATTGGAAACAAAACGTAAAACAAAATTATCTTTCAAGAGATTAAATGAATTCAAATCATCAAAGTCACAAACCCACATTTGCAATGACTGTCACGCCACTGGCACTCTTCTAATTACAGCTTATCCTGAAAATTGGAAAAAACGACAGGCCTTACTCCACTGGGCTTAAAATCAAATGCATGACAATGCAGTTTGAATATGTTTGAGAGCAGCAGGAATCTTCCTATTGTACAGTCAGAAAATAAGTATGAATGGCGTAGGAACACTAAAATACTTACTAGAACGTTATGCGTTTGCTTTGCTTGCTGCTCTTGCTCTCTTTTGCTTATGTGCAGACGTCGGCACAAAGAGAACATGATACAAATGTGAGTGTATTTGTGAGAGGCATGTGTATGACCTAGAGGAAAATTGTTAGTAATACTTTCAAGTGGAACCTAATAATATGTTTATGTAGTGGAAAATGGAAAATGTACAGCGCCAAATCCCTAAAGACTGCATATTTAACTTGACAAATATTCTTCCAAAAATGGAGATCATTTCTTATTGTCATTAGTGAAGCTCATTAGAAAATAGTGAATCCTACTGAAATTTTTCTTTGGGTGTATCATTGATGTACAAAAATAAATTTTAAAAAATGGCGACAAGAACCTGCTTCACTGAAAGCTGACAAGCAACTGAATGCATTTTAAACGCTTTTTTTACGATCATTGTTCGTATCATATGTATGTAAAGAGTCGAAAATGATGTACCCCTAAGCAGGGTTACCGCTGAAAATTTTTAAGAAGTCGCACAAAAAGGGGATTTTTGAAAAAAAAAGTCGCACAAAAAGGGTATTTTGGCAGTAAAAAGGAGCAACATTTTTAAAAGAAAAGAAAATGAACTAATACAGATAAAAAAATAAATTTTTATTGGATTTTGTAATATACATTAACAAACATGCATGTAATAAGTTCATTTTTTAATAATTTTTCCAATTGTTTATGATACAAACAAATTTTTAGTCAAAAATTAATAAGCCTAAACGAAAGTTTTAATTTTTTTAAAATTATTGGTCTGTTTTATTTCTAGCTTTAAAATGTAATTTCATTCAGATGTATGAACGCTAGGACATTTAAATTTCTAAAATAAAAAATGCATTTTTAATTTTATTAAAATTCCATTAAATAAAACTTTTTCTTGCTAACCCACTATATAATAATAAAAAACAAAACTTTTATTATAACAAAAAAAAACAGTTCATTAAAAATAAATACAAAATTGAGTATTTTGTAACAAATTAAAAAAAAAAAACAAAAAATATAATATATGTTTAAAAAAAACAATTGAAAATTACTAATTTTGTAATAAATTAAAAGATATGAAATTAATAAGGTACATACATTTCAAATAATTACGATTCACATGAACTGAGTCATCCGATGATGAAATAATTTCCTTTTTGCATTCTACAAGACTTTCATGACTAGATGAAGGCTGATCTCTTTTGTTTTTCAATAAAAACCTAACATTTAAAGTTATTACTATTAGTTATACAATTATAATTCCAAAACTAATTTATATTTTAGAGTAATCGAAAAAACAATGATGAGATGAATCAAAGATCCTTTTTGAATATTTCATGATGTTTTCATATTTCTTACAAAGAAAACATACGAAAATTGGGTTCGCATGAAAGGTCTTTGAAAGACGTATTTAACAAACTTTTTGGTTTTTGAGTTTTTTTTTATTAATTTACACAGACCAGAGAATTGTTAACACAGAAACCAAAGTACACTCTAGTCTATAGTCTAATATATAGCCTAGTCTATAGTCTAGTATATAGCCTAATCTATAGTCTAGTCTATAGTTTAGTTCTTAATCTAGTCTATAGTCTACTATATATACTATTCTATAGTCTAGTCTAGCCTGTAGTTTAGTCTATAGTCTAGTATATAATCTAGTCTATAGACTAGATCTATAGTCTAGTATATAATCTAGTCTATATGTATAGTCTAGTCTATAGTCTAGTCTGTAGTCTAATCTATAGTCTAGTTTAAAATTCAAATTTAATAACAAATTTTTAATCTTGGATCATTCTACTCGCTCGTCCATTTTCACATCCTTTATTCTGTGTTTTCTGCAACAATTAATTTTTAGTTTTCAATATTTTGTAATTTTTGTGCTGTTTACAAAAGACAAGCAAGTGTTCAAAGTAAATTAATAAAGTAGCGACACAACGAACGTCTACAAAAACCACATGATTTTTTGTTTTTGTTATATGGTTTGAGCTGTCAAAAATTTGCAGGCTTATTAATGGAAATAAAAGAAAAAATAATTTTTCTAAAAAAGGGGAAAAAAGGGTAAAAAATCTTGAAAAGTGTCAGATTTAGTTCATTTTAGTAAGGGGGCACAAAAAGTGGCGTGGTCGCTGAAAAAGTGTCAAATTGCGACTTTAGTCGCTCAACGGTCACGCTGCCCCTAAGGGACATTGGTGTCATTATGAGTCTTTTTCTTTTTTTGTAAATTCAATAATAACTAAGACTGTAACTTTTGATGAATTTTTGTCTAAAGTTATGAATCTATGAATGAGTACCGTAGGCTTATGAATCCAATATATTACGAATGGTATGAGTTTGATGTCAATATTGTACGCATGCTCATTGCAACTTGCACTTATAAATTAAAGTTGTAGTGTGAGTATGAATGAATGAATCAGAGTTCATAGTTAAATTTCAATACTTTTGACTCACTTTCAAACTCAAAATTTCATGGACTCATGCTTATGGGTAGCGAAAAAAACGTTTAATTGCTGATCTCTGGTTAAAATACATAAATAGTTGGAATTAAGAAACCCCTTTTATTGTTGTTGTTTATTATTGTTGTTGTTGTTATTATTAGAAAATAAACGTTTAATGTGAACAGTACTAAAGAAGCAAGGGAATAAGTAAGTCATGAAACATTTTAGAATGTTAAAACACAGTGTTTTAAAAATCTCTTCAACATTTTGGGAATTAAAGGACTTTAGAAACAACCATAAACAGGACACATTAAAAAGTCATCATTTTGAAAGGATTTTCAAGCTATTATTGCAGAATAAATGAAGAAATAAAAAAAATATTCGAATAAAAGTTGTATTCGAAAGGAAATTTGAATACAAAAATAATTCGAATAAAGTTTTATGTACAACAAGCTTCTATTCCCGGAAATGAGCATATAAATATAAATGCTGCTAATGTTTTTTTTTTTTTATTTTATTTCCTCTTGCTTTGTTTCTTTTCATTTTCATAACAACCCCTTATGTTTTCTATTAAAAATTTTGAAAGAGTTTATTTGCTGATGTTGTGACACTATGATTATTTCTGAGGGGTCGTTTTTTTGCCATTGCCAGTTGAAAACATTTTAACGAGTCTTAAGGTTAAATTCATTCACTGTTGTCAACACTAATCGTTGGCAAAGGAGAAATTTAAAATTCAAATGAATTCGAAATTCGAAAGCGAAACAAAAGTACTCGATTTTTTTCGAATTTTTTCAATTAATTTAATTAAAAGCAATAAAGAAATACGAGCAGAGCAAAGAAATTTATTGAAAAATATTTTCAACGCTTTTATGGTTAATAATTGCAATGTGCTACTGTTTGTTATTAAACGAGGGCAGTCAGGGCAATGGGAACATTTCAATTTTCTACTACTGCCGGTTGCCGTAGTCTTGTAGGATTTCAGAACGAAATTGTGAGAAAATATTTCTTCGGCGACTTTCTTTCAACAGAATTCTGACAAAAACTCTGAGAGTAAATAAAATTGCCATGAGAAGCTTCTCAAAAATCTATCGTTCGGAGTCATCTTTAAACTGTAGATTCCGCCACTCATGTATAAAATTAATGCACACAACATAAGTGGTGTGAGAAGATAGGTTGTAATCATGATTGAAGGACTGTAATGACCCATTATGTATGTATGTGTGTATGTATTTTCAAAATATGATTATTAACGCAATCCGCCCTCGTATTTGAACACCGTACAAACGAATTTCCTTTTGGGTAAAATTGTTATAAACGCTGCTATATTTGCGGTGAATTACTCTTTTATTATAAAAAAAAAACTACTATTGGCGACTGTCATGGCCATCGATTTAATCGATTATTTATTTATTCTTTTTTTTGTTTTTATTTCATTTTGTTTCTCTTTATATCCCCTTTTAAAACTATTTTATTTTTTTTATTAAAAAAAAAGAAACAAATTGTTGATGAAAGCATAGAGTCTCGTTTTCGCCATTTCCTCTTTTTATTTGGTGAAAAATGGTCCCGCAAAACTTGTTAAACAATTTCGTTGCTGGATTAAAATGAATTGTTAGTAGGTGTTTGCACTTGGGTTTGTATTTGTGAAATCTGTGGTTAGTAGTGGTTCCAAAGTGTATGTATTTGTCATTCATACAGAGACAGAGAGAGAGAGAGTGCATATGTATGTGTATGTGCTTGAATTTTTTTTATAAATAATATCGAGGATAACGAAAAATTAAACGATAAAAAATGCAAGTAAACAATACAGTACCCTGTCAAGCTATAAGGGGACATGTTTAATTCTAAGATACATTTGTAATCCTTGTATTACGAATAAATAAATTCAATGAAATGATTTCAAAATCTCAATCTGAATAGAATATTTTAACATTTTAGTTTCAAAGGAAAATAGAGGACTTGATGCCTGGAATTGTTTAACCTCCAAAGACTTGATTTCGAAACGCAATGCAAAATGTCTCACACAAATTTTGTTCATTTGGAAAGAAAAACGAGATAATGAACCCGTTTATGGATCGTAGGAATTTCATAGCATTTAAAACAGGACACTGGCTTTGGGCACGTACCCAGTAATTGGGAAACACATTTACTGTAGATGTAATGACGAGGAAGATGAACAGACCAGAGACCCTTTTCTCCTAACAAATATAATTCGAATACAACTACGGTTAGGCCCTATACAATCCTTACAAATATTCCGATAAACTCAATTTACGGTGCTTAAAGTATTTTATCATTACATTCCAAGGCCAGTAAATCTTATGAGCAGAACCGCGGTGTATAAATATAATGGATGTGCCATGATTATAGTGTTGTTCTTTAACCAAAGTAGTTAAAAATTGAGGTTGCTGTAATCTAGTAGGTAGTGTTATTAGACGGTTCAACCCTCAGATCAGACATCTCTAACTAAACGAAAATATAAAAAAATATTTCTTCGGCGACTTCCGCTCAGCAGATTTTTGGCATTAGCCAGAAAAGCTTCCCACAAAATCTGTCCTTCGGAGTTGACTTTAAACCGCAGGTCCCGCCACTCTTGTACAAAATTAATGCACACAACCATAGCTGCCAGATAAATGAAGGATCAAATCGTCAAATATTTGAGAAAAAGACGTCAAAGACCGTTAAAAAATCATCGAAAAAAATAAATTAATAAATTGAAAGGTTTTTAAAAACAAGAACATATAAAGTCAGTGCTAAACAGCAATAATTTAACATAACATGTCTACTAGGGATGCCAATCGGGAAATCCCGAATCCCGGGAATTTTAAAAACTTATCCCGGGATTTTTCGGGATTTTCGGGATTGTGAATTCATATGTATTTTGACCCTACAAAAGGTCCTGAAAAAAAATTCTATAATAGCTTCTCAGATGAGGAAAACCCTCCTTCCAGTTATAAAAATTATTTGATGGCATCGAAGAATGTAAAAGCTCTATAAAACGAATTAATAGGGTAACTGATTTAGATACTCAACTGTCCAAAGAAATAGATTTATTTAGATCAGGAGGTGGTAGAGGTGAATATTTATAAGCTGCATACAGCTATCTTGGAACTATTTTACCAACAAATGTTGATTGCGAGAAGTGTTTTTAAACGGCAGCGTATGTTTACAACTAAATTCGTTCAAGCCTATCAGATCACATGTTAGATGCTTTAATATTTTGTTGGAAATAATTTTCTTAAAACTAATGCGTTTATATATTAATAATTTTTATTTTTGTTAATTTACGCTTTTATGTTAATTGGTAATTGGTATACAAATGATTTTGTTAACGAAATATTTTTATTATTAACAGAAAATCGTGATTTTTCCCGCGATTTTTCTGGATTTTTGGATCCCGGAGTATCCCGAAATATCCCGGGGTTTTTGGGATCGGGATTTACAAAATTCCGAATCCCGGGATTTTTAAAAATCGATCCCGTTTGACATCCCTAATGTCTACCCATGTGTGGTGCAAATATTAGGGCGACAGAAGATCTTGACGTTATGGCTAGAACTGATACATTTTTTAGTGCCTTGGTTTCTTAAGACTTCAATTGTCTGATCTTCTTACCGTCTATAATCGACCGAGAATGGAATACAACTCGCATGTATGGGTTTGCCCTTAACGTCTATTTTGAGGCTTTTCGACCGTTTACTATAAACTAGATCGTAATCGTGACTAAAAGGTTGTAATGGCCAATTATGAATGTACTTATTTATGTATGTATGTAGTCAACAATGAGTTTGTATATTTTGTTTATATGTGTTCATACTTTTTGAAGAAATTGATATAAGGTAACCACTATTGCCATCTATATTTCTATTCAAAATTCAATTAAAAATCTTGAACAAATAGATAAGGCAAGTATCTCTATCACCCCGCACACAGATAGAAGCATCTTAATAGCAATATTTTACAAGAAATTAATTTTGCTTTCCTATATTCGACCTATACCGACTGTACATGTACTTGTTTTTTTTTTATTTCTTTTTATTTTTTTTTAATTTTTTCATTTTATTTCTGTTGATGTTTGCATGCCAACGAATAGTCAGTCAGTCGTGTTATAAAATTTTGATTAAATTGTGATTTACATACGAAAGGAAGAAAATGAAAAATGAAAAACTTGTGGCACTTGTTCCTTTCATTTATAAACTAAACGGATTACAACATACGGACATGGTCATCAAGTGTAACAAAAAAAGCAAATAAAACTACAACAACAACAACAAACACTCAAACGAACAACGAACAAGTACATGGAATAAATACGAAATGTATTGTGTTTTCACTATAAATAATGAAAAAAAAAGAACACAAGACTTTACAGTATTAAGGATCTTTTTGGAATAAATAAAAATAAAGAACCGTTAAAAATCCTTTAACAGCTATAAATGGATCATTTCATTGTGTTACATTTTATTTTCGTTTTTTTTTTAAATTTAACACAACATCTCTTCCGCTCACATGAGAGAGTTGAACAATGGAACCAAAATAAAAAATAACTGCCAGAACTACCAGAAGTTTTAATTTCTTTCTTTTATTTTTATTGTATTTGTATTTGTATTATATATTGGGCAAGGAGGATACTGAATATGAAAATGTTGGAAAATTTTTTCCCAGAAACATGTGCTGCATTTATTTTCGGTTTCATTTCCTTTTTCTTGTATTTTATTTTCCTTTCTCGTGGCCTTTTTTGTTTTGTTGTTTTTTTTGGTTTTTAATTATTGCCAGTTTGAACAGTTTTCTGGTTTCCTTTATTTGAATTTCGACTACACTTGGCTTGCTACATGATGATGGACTTACAAAGTTTCTAGATGGTTCTCCATAATTTTTAATTTTCAAATTGTGTGCGCATAAGTTTCAAGCGAATGTTTTATGGGTTTTTTCTTTTCCTTCACAATATTTTTCTTCTGCTTTTTTTTTTGTTTGTTTGTTAATTAATGAATGGTAATTTTGTATTGTCAATGTTTTCTTTTATTTCTTTTTTAATTTTTTTTTTTCTGTTATTATATAGACTCGAAACTTTTAAAGTCACCTGAGGCTTTAGTAATAGCAACGAAAATTGTTCGCAATTTATTTACTTTTAAATTAAATCTTATCGGGAGCCCATTCTTTTCACACAATAAAACATTTTAAATACACAAATGAACACCATCTGCGATATATTAAAACATGAAATTTATTTAACAAACACTTTATAGTGATTTATAAAAGTCAACATACACTAAATGTGTTCTCTTTAGGCTTTAAAGTATTAATTGGTGTTAAATTTAAAAATCTATATAAGACACCATAGGAAGGACCTCATTTCTTTAAGGATTTTACCCCACATTATTTCTTTTTCACTTTACATTCGTAAAGTCACATCGTATAAATTGGGCTTCATGTCAACAACTGAACATATGACTCTCGTTTTCGCCATTTCCAATTTATTTGTTGGAAAATGGTCCAGCAAAACTTGTTGAACAATTTCGTTATTGGATTAAAGTGAATTTGTGAAATCTGTGGTTAGTAGTGGTGGAAGTGTTCTAAAGTGTATGTGACATGCAAATAGAAAGAGAGAGAGAGAGAGAAAGAAACAGAGAGAGTGCATGTGCTTGAATTTTGTTTATAAATAATAACGAAAAATTAAACGATAAAAGATGCAAATAAACAATACGGTACCCTGCCAAGCTATAAGGGGGCATGTTTAATTCAAAGATAACATTTGTAATCCTTGTATTACGAATAAAAAAATTCCATGAAATGATTTCAAAATTGATTTCTTGTATCTTCAGATAATCTCAGTCTGAAGAGAATATTTTAACATTCTAGTTTCAAAGAGAACCTGGCATTGTTTAACCTCCAAAGACTTGATATCATAAATTCATACAGAGGAGCCAACAAATGGTCGCACATAAGTTGTATCTAGTTGGAAAGAAAAACGAGATAATGAACCCACTTGTGGATAGACCAGGCAGATCTACCTCTATATGGACATATACCACAGAGATCAGCAATGAATCGTAATTGTAATTGGGCAGCATGTCAACAACTAAACGTATGACTAAAACGTCGAAACAGAAATCTATTTGTTCCAATTTAATGAAAAAAAAACATTGCAAATTCAATTTTCTTTAATAAATAAAGTTCTTTTTGGTAAAATATTACAAATAATTTTTATTTCTTTGACCAAACCTCTTACAGAGAACAGTAATTCAATGTTAAATTACAACAATAAGATATTCGTTAATATAATCTGTTTTTCTAATTAAAACTGACATTCAATTAAAACTTAAAAAAATATATGCGTTTACTTTTTTATTTCACTGTACTTCAAGTGTATAGTAGGCAAAAACACAACTTTAATCGTGCTCTCGCTTAAACATTAATACTCACATGTACACACAATACGCTCTTAACATTCAATTATTTTGTTGCATGTTTGTACTTCGCGTATCGTATAACACTTCCATGCATGTTCATGTACACGTACATGTACATGTACACACATGCATATGGACGTAAAACTGTGTTGTGTTGTTACAACTGCGTTATCCAAAGAGATGTTGTTGTTATTGATATTGATGAGAGTATAAGTAAACAAATAACAATAAAGAAGAGAAATAAAGAGTGCAACACATTTACAGCGTATGGTATTGTTTACCATGATATCTCAAGCAGGCATTTACACCTAACTATGTACTGTAAATGTAAGAGTGTATGTGTGCATGTAAGTAAATAGTACAGTTTTGTGTAACTCTCTTAAACATTTCATTGCATTTGTTAGTATTGTTGTAATGCTTAACAATTGTTTAATGATTTACCATAAATTTTACAAACGTATTACGTATGTAAGGAAATTATTGGTTCTCTCTTTCACTCTTTCGCTCTTTCGCTCTCACACTCATTTGTTTATTCCATTAGCAATTATTATTTAAAAATTATGTACACTCTCATACACACACACACGCGTACTAAGAGGGATTAATAGTTGTTTTTATGGAATGAAATCGCATCGAAATAAAGCAAAACAAACAACAATTCACGTAAATGTTGTCAATAAATTTCAATTCTCATCTTTGCAGTTTTATTACGTTTTTATTTGCATTTCTTTTTATTTTTTTGTTTGTTTGTTTTTTTTTTTGTACACAATAATTTCCAAGTTATTTAATGTTTTTCCTCTGTCACGGAAACCTGTTTATGCATGTTTGTTGGTTTATCATTTCATCACTCCTCTCGCTCTCTTTCTCCCCACAGCTGGCTGCTGTTCAGTGAGAGCATATGCGGGTGGACATTTAAATTCACTCACTTGCTGCGTGTAAATTGAAATTGAATTTTATTACAGCCTTTAATGATGATAATGTTCTTTGCAGCGGATGAAATTAAAATGAAAATTCACTTGAGTGACATAAACGTCAAAAAATAAATTGAAAATTTTGTAAATTTTTTTTTCTTTTTTGCACTTGCACTCTCACAGGGGAAGTGTGAATTCTTTTTTGTTTGTGTTGCGTAGTGTTGTGTTGAAAAAAAAATGTGAGAAAATACCATCAATATGAGATTAAATTGATATGCACAGTTATTGGTTTCATTGTTTCCGTACAACAATAATAAACCGATGAAGAGATTGAAAATTTTTATCCTCCGAATAGAATAAAACATTGTCACATGCGTAGTTGGGAGGTAGTTAAACATTTTATAGATTTAAATTACTCGCAATTGTGTACTTTAGAAAATGTAAAAACGTAACTACGGATAATAGTTTTAAATTTCCAAAATAATTTCAATAAATTAACACTTTTTATTTGAATACATTTCTAGCAAATAAAACTTCAGCCATTAAACGAAATGAATTTTTTGTTACGAATTTCCTACACAGTTTCGCAAGGAATTCGAATAGTAAACAGGTATTGAAATTTCAATTTTCTCTATGATTTGTAACCACAATTTACGATAGGTTGTGTGAAAATTTAATAAATTTCTTACTCCTGTTAGATTTTTCAGAGCCATTTAATGCCGAACACAATCAATAAAATAGGCTAAAAAGACATGACATCGATCTAAGAGCCTGTCTTTGCTTTGTCTATGCATTTCTAGTAATTTTTATGTTCTGAAAAGCAATTTTTTATAATACCACTAAAATAGTAAAAATCGTCGAGTTCGATCGTGTTGTGAATACTACTTCCATCTAATTAATGTTAAATATGCCAGAAACAATCGCTGAATACCACTTGAGTATGGTTGGGCTGAGCTACAAACTGGATGTTAAACAAAAAACATCATAGTTCGGCTTGCAGTTGAATAACTTGTAAATGTTGATGATTTTTGATGAAAAATGAGTCGACTAGTTGATGTTCGGAAAGCTTTTACTGTGGATTGGCGGCTCTGTTATAGTAAACTAATAATACAGATCCATACAATTGAACCACAGGATCAAGCAATAACTTTCAAATGCTCAGCTTAATAAATAAGTTAAATAAGCCATTAAAACAAGAGTACGTCTTATACATTGATAGAGGCACACCTAAAGTTTTGGATAAGTACGGTTCTTAATCACTCACTTATTGAGTTTGCCATTTGAACCTCTTTATTCAGGATTACACACTAACTTCTAACACCACCCATGTTGTGTGCTTTAATTATCAAAATGAGTGGCGGGACCTACAGTTTAAAGAGGACTCCGAAAAAGAAATTTTTAAGAAACTTTTCAGAGAAATTTTATTAAACTTTTAAAGTATTTGCCAGTAGACGGCAGAGAGGAATTCGTTGAAGAAATATTTGTTCATATGCCGTCTTTTGTTTGAGATGTCTAACCGGTGGTTTAAATCACGGGCTATCGTCTATAACCTAACTGGCTGGAAGCGTACGGCGACTTATACGGTCCCTACTGGCAAATCGAAACTAACGGCAAGTTTAAGGTCAGGGTCAGGGAAATTTCAGACCTAAAATGCAGAAATCTATGAAGGATTTAACCTGTCAATCATTCGAATATACTCCCAAAGTCTTTCGGAAATTAAAAGCCTACAACTATGGAGATTTGGGGCAAACAAAATGAATTTGAATTTCTTTTCCGAACGAATACATTTTCACACATTTATTGTGTACATAATTTCTAATTCACTAATAATTTTTTCACGTTTTCTATTTTCCACTTATTTTATGCGAATTTGTTGCACCTTAATGTTATGTCAGGCCATTGCATTCCTGTACACTTGTTCTGAATTTGTGGAACTTTGTTAGTTTACTTAACTTTTTTTTTTTTTTTTGTTTTTCAATATGCTGGTAGTTATTGTTGCCTCTGTTCGTTATTTACATTTTTTTTTTGTGCTTTTGGGGGGAGGGTTTATTGGGTTTTTATGTTTTTCTAGTGTGTAAACAAGTGTAATTGAAAAAATTCCTGACATACGTTAAATCTGTGATGCCAATTTTAATCAATTCAATGAACGATTACAACAGTTTTCAGTTTTGTTTTTTCTTTGTCTTTCATGGCTCGGCACGGCTTAACTTTTCTAAAAAACTATTAAACAATCGAAACGAATTGAATTCAATTGAATTGAATGTATGCGAGCCGCATATGAGCAGTAGAATAGATAGATAAAATGAATTTAAAGCGAAATTTCAATTTATAACAACCAATAGAATGCCCTACAATTAATGAAATTTATATTGCACGTACATACATATGTTTGTATACAAATTGCATACATACATACATAATTGGTCATTACAACCCTTCAATCAGGATTACGACCTAGCTTCTCATACCACTTATGTTGTGTGCGTTAATTTTTATACATGAGTGGCGGGACCTACAGTTTAAAATCGACTCCGAACGCCAAATCAATAATCACATGGCATGTATTTTCATAATCCTTATCCGTGTATATGCAGTCAAGTGTTGTAGCATTTAAAAGAATTCTTGTTCATTTCAGTTTCAAAAACAAATCTTAAATAAACCCCTTTAGGAACCATAATTTAATTATAATTTCATCGGAAACAATGTTTTCTATCGCTCTCTATCTCTATTCCTCTACTCAACACACACACACATAGAACTGCATTACCAAATATGGCAAAAGTTTCGTTTACGTATTGGTGAACATCCGTTATTTTTCTTGAAGTATTTTTATGTTGTTAAACAAAGTTATGAGAATGAAACGCACACACACACTCAAAACACAATCTATATCTCTCTTATTATTTGCTACTTTCTCTCTCTCTCTCTCGTACCCTCTCTCTCTCTCTCTCGTACCCACCTACTTGTTTTATCCACTCTGTTAAATGAAATTGAATAAAAAAAAAACAAAAAAATAACACAACAATTGGAATTGGTAGGATTTGGCTGTCATTGATTTTTTTTCTTGTTGTTGTTTTTATTTCTTGCAATTGCAACAACTAAAACTGCAACACCAACAACATTATAACAATAGCGTTGCTACTATTGAAACAATGACCCACAAAAAAGAACTACCAATTCAATGAAATTCATTTTTGAAATTCGTTCTTGTTTTTTTTTCTATTGAATAGAATAGATGCTTGAATGTTACCAAAACAACAAATTTTTGTAAAAAAAAATATTTCTCCATCCAATGAACGATGATACAAAAAAAAAACAGAAATTATTTCAAACTGGAGTAATTTTAACTTTCGGTTTTAAAAAATACAAACAAATATTAATACCAACCATCCCCATCTATTCGAATTTTTCAAACTTTTTGCCAATTTAAAATGGCAAAAGTTTATGAATGTTTTCTATAAATTCAAAACTCTACCATTAAACAGAATTGAATTTCATATTTTCAACCTGATCATTCTATTGAGTCGTAATACATTATTTATTATATTTTTAAATAGATACACAAAGAATTTAAATCTTTAAGCTAAACAGGTACATGAATATTCCAATTCTTCGGAAAAGCTATGTGTACCCTGCACTAACAAACAATGTGTATAGCAAAGAGCTATACAGTAAAACAACTGCCCATGTGAAATTGTGCCCTGTGCTCTATTATGAATGGTAATAGAAGTTCAGTCAGTATTGTGTGAAGACGCGCTGTGTTTGAAGAGAGTAATCGTGGTTTGATAATCTCCCTTAAAAAGATCTGCCGAACAATTGTCTAGTAGTTGTTATTGTTTATGCAAAGGCTATCAACAGAGCAATAACAAAGAAAAACAATTGTTGTCGTTTACATCAAGTTGTGAACAGTGGCACACAGAATTGTGCGAACAATAAAGAATTTTCATTAAAACTAAACACAAATTTCATTTTTGTTTTATTTGCAATCTATGAGCTCATATTTTAAACGTTTTTAAAAGGTAAAAACGTAACCATGTAATAACATTTTCACCTTCTTTTACCTTTTATCGACTTAATTCAATTTCAATTTGAATATATCAAAGTCCCTATTACATTTACAATTTAAATTATTCCAAAGCGAAGTACTAATTCAGTGTATTTGATGCCAAAGATATTATCATAATGATTTTAATAATCACCCCCACCTGCTGACTGCTCCATTGAGTTTAAACAATTGGAATAAAAACTCTTCAAGTAACACTTTCTTTAGCCTGATTTAGTTTGGATGTATGTCTGCATCTTAACTGTATCTGTGGAATATTTATAAGAAAAACAAATTCATTTTCCATTTGATTTAATCGCGTATTTACTATTTCAATAAATTGTGCCTGAAATTCACAGTTATGCCGCCATTCACTTCATTTACTTACTCAATCCGCCAGAAATAATTTTGCTGTGCATTATAATTCAGTGTTAAATCATGTTCGCACTTGTCGTGTTTATCTGTGCATTCTTCTCTCTCTCTCTCTCTCTCTATTTCTCTGTCTCGCTTTCATCCGATTCAATGGATTCTTTTTCATTTTCTCTTTTGTTTGCTTAACGGAAAATTGAATTTGAATTTTTGCCACTCAACTGCGATTTGCGATTTTGCGATTTTATTTCCTATCGTTTCCCCCCATCAAATCATTTGCAAATATTTGATTGAACAAGAACAATAATAACAACAACAACAACAACTGCTTCAGATTGGTTTAGGGTGGCCAATTAAAAATTCCAAATCTAATACAAAGGCACTGTCGTTCGCTGTTTTTTTTTTGAGGCAGTTTTGAAGCCATTGACTACTGTAAGTCTAGTAATTGATTGCGGAAAAAATGCTCAGGAGTTCGTTAATGAATTTTCATTAGCTGCTACTGAATTTCATAGAAATATTGCGCTAGATACTGCCTTTTATATGGCAGGGTAAAAAGTCTGATGAATGTTCTTGAAGGTGAATGTTCATGACATCGCCTCCTTGAAATCTTTGTAGTCGTTGTTCACGTTTATTATTGTAGTGTTGCTGTTGAATCTTTGTTTACTTGTTTACCATTTTTTTTGTGCTGGTCTTTGTTGTTATATTACGCAGTGGGATAATTTGTAAACAATCCTTTGTTTTTGTAGCTTTTTTTTCAGTAATTTTTATGTTAAACAATATAAAAGCAACACACCAGCATTTAAATTTTTCCATTTTCGTAACAGTAAGAAACAATATTTCAAGTTTTGTTTTATTAGGAGATCTAAATAAAAGGCATCATGAAATTCCTTTAATATTTCGCTTGTTTTTATTTTATTTAACTTTGATTTTAACACAAATTATTCGTTGCTTACTGCCTGATTAAATATTTTGTTAAAGAGTGAACAAAAAAATTTGGTTAAATAACCAAGTCAATGAACTTTGAAATTCTACATCAGTTCTACGCTACAGCCTTCGATATTTTTTTGAAGATAAAGTGAATTGCAAATAAAAAAAAAATAGAAAAAAAGAAAGATTTTTGTTGGGTTTTTATTACGAATTCTCAAATGATTTGATTTTTTTTGTTTTTTTGTTTTTCATTTAATTTTCTTATCATTTGGAGGCATCTTTTGGGCTCGAGAACTTTTTAAACCAAAAAAAAAAAACAACAAAAACAGCTTAAAACTTTACAAAACGTTTACATGTTCAATGGATAACATTTAAGAATCCTTTTTATTCGAAATTTTATCTTCGTACGTCCTCTCTCTCTCTCTCTCTCTTTCGTTTGGTGTTCTTAATTTTTTTTTCATTTCTCTTGGCTGCATTTCATACAATAATTGTGCACCCAACACACACTCACAAGCGCAACCTCAAATACAAAATACATAAGTATTCTTTAGTTGTTTGTATGTGTGTGTGTTTTTTTTTTAACACCGTTATATCCCTTATGGTCTTATTGCAAAAAAAACTCTTTTCCTCTCTCTCTCTCTCTCTCTCTCTGTACACATTTAAAATGGACTTTTTGCCTTTTGCTCCTGCTCCTGTTGAATTCATTTCAAAATGAGATTGAGAAGCTTACAGTCCCAATGCTAAACAAATTGTGGTGCTGCTGCTGCTGCTGTTGATGCTACAATTACTTGGACTGTCAGTAACAATGCCAGTGCAAGCAGTCACTCAGCGCAGTTTGTCTGTCAGTGGGGAGTACCTTAATTCAAACTGTGATTTTAAATATTTCCTCTTCTTGTTTTTGTCCTGTTTTTTCTCGTTTTTTGTATGAGAATGTTTTTAGTTTTTGAATTTCTTTTTTGAATTCGTTTCAATCGAAAGTTAACTTGAAGTGCCACATTTAATTGCAGATGAAAATCAATAAATTCCATTGTAAGGATATAAAAATTTATAAAATTTTCTATTTAAGATACGTGATAGACATAAATACGTCCACGTAATGCCTATAAAAGAGTGATAAAATTGATAAAATTCAGTTCAGTCGTTATGTAAGAAAAAATGTACGAAGTACGGGTCCTCCAGGTAGGTAGGTAGATTGGAGTGGTAGCTCTGATACCAAAAGCTCACTTGAGCTCGCATGGCGGTCCTTTATAACACCACAGGTAAATGTAGTCCCTGTACTGACCGAGTACCACCAAACTAGGGAAGAAGTTAGTTAGCAAAAGGGCTGCACATTAAGACAACACTGGAAGACTAGTTCGAAAGGTTGATAAACGAAACTATATTCTTCACATCAATGGATGATATCTCTGTCAAGCTGATAAGAATTGGGAGCCATCTGTACCTCGCGAATGATGGACGTTGACAAAAAAAGTGGATAACAGTCTCTTCTTTCTAAACAGATCTGCACGGACAGCAAAACTCGTTAGATGGGAGCAGAATTTTTTCCGCGTGTCTTCCCGTAACACAATGACCTGTAAGCATGACCAAGTCCGAGTAACTGGTTGATGCGCCTTCTGTCCATCGTGGCCAAGTAAGTCTAGCGGTGGACCAGGACTTGTCTTTGACCCAGGATAGGTTGCAATCTCGAAAGAATGCAGAGTGCGAGAAAGAAAGTCAAGGCTGCGACAACACTCCCTTACAACATTGGGTATTATAACTACTAAGTGAGAAAGAATGTAGACTATTGCTGGAATGCGAGTCAAGGTGAAATGCAAAACTCGTTTCAATTTCACTCGGCTTCTTTCTGCACTTTCTGACGACTCTGTTTACTACCTTTTATTTTATCATTTTCAGTTTAGAGCTTATAGAAGCTTATAGCAGCTATCTTGCTGAGGACAAGGAACATCTTAAGTAATTTTAGTAATTCTAGTACCGCGATCTTCACAGACTGATCGAAAAGGATAGTAGAGATCTGGCATTGATTTTCGATTACCGGAGAGCCAGTGGAGTTCTATTGTTTCTTCTTTCCCATTACAAATGACACACAAATGTTGTACGAATTAAATCTGAAAATTTATTTGAGAATTTTTAAGTTACTTAGCAATTTCCGCCATTAAGCAGTTGATTTCCTTTTTCGTTTTAGTGTCTTAAGGTCTCAATTTCATTTTTAATCACAATCACAATCGTAAAAATAATAAATTTCTATTATCGCTTCGACTAAGGCTTAATAAAAACCTCCCATATGCGTAATATCAGGCTTTATTTTTGATGATGATGATGATGATGATGATGATGACGAAGACGATGATAATGATGACATTATCATTATTGTGTAACATCTGGAAACACACACGCATACATATGAGCACATACTAACAACGAGTGAGTACGTTTCCATTAGTTGTGTTCAAATAATTTTATTGTGCATAAAAAAGCAAACAAAAATATAACAAAACTGTCATAAAAAACAACAATAACAACAAAACTAACTAAAATAATAACGCACACACACACACACACACACACATACGAACATACTTACTCACATAAATTGAAACATTTTACTCTCACAAATTGTCTGCTTTCCCCACTCCTTCCCCGCTCCACTGCCACTAAGCATAACGAATTTGTTCGCACGTATAAAATGGTTAAATTGTAAAAATAAATGGCTGACAAACGTAAATTTTGTTTTGGTTTTTGATTTTTATTTTTATTTTTTTTTCGTAAGTAATTTTTACAACACATCCTTCCCTCCCTTCCGCTCTCTCTCTCTCTCTCTGTCGGTCTCTCCTACTAGTAATAAGGCAGAGTGTTGTTGTTTATTGTTTTTCGAATAGTTCGGGTTTGTCTTCTTAAACTACATAAGTAAGTACCTAAGGCAAGAGGCGAACAATAGTTGGTAGACAGACATCGTATGAAGAAGCATTCAAAAGTTTGTTAAATTATGTTGAAAGGTTTTCGTAGATAACGTGGATTTTCTACGATTAATTTAATTCAATTCACTTTGTTAATTACAATAACATGGGATTTAAAATTTCATTCAAAATTTATACCGAAATTCTATTGAAATTGAAACTTTAAGTCCGTCATTGACGTCTGCTGTTAAATTGTACAGAATAAACAGATTTAAAGGACGTCACAGGAATACGAGTACCAACAGTAATTGGCTCTCTCATCTCTAATGCTTTAAATACCAGTGTTGCCAGCGATTGTATATCAAAACGCGCACAAAAAATTAAAAAACGGGTAAAAACGCGTATTTTTTGAGTTTAAAAAGGGTAAAAATGCACTACAGTTTTTAGTAAGAAAAATCGTTTATAAAACTAATATTTTATAATTTTCTTCTATTTGATAAGTTAATATTATGGTTAAACTAATAAAATATAATAAAAGAAAACAATTCATATAAATATGTCAGTATAGTTTATAAAATTAACATTTATAATTTAAAAAATTTTAAGTATGTGGGTATACAACCCTTATACAAAATTCCTTATTAAAAAAGTTACTTAAATCTTCGGCAAATATATCCCTGATATCATCTGCATTTTCATCCTTCCCAAATCACGTTTGGCCACAATAGTTTTGTTTGAATAAATATTTTTGCAGACCTCGGAAGGTATTGCATAATTATTACAGCAGAAATTGAGTCTAGGTAGTCCATATTTTATGTGTAAAATCGAATTAACCGAGTATAATGATAGTCGGTTTGAAATTTTATTCTTTGATAAATTTATGGAACTATATCTCTCAAACTCTGCGTTAGAGCAAGGAAAATTTAATACTCGAAGAACAAACTGTGCTAATACTAAAAATGTTTTTTCTTCTAACGAGTTTTTAAATTGACTAACCTCCAAAAAAGATCTCTTCTAGTTTTGCTTTCCCAATTAAATAAATTTTCTAAACAAGTTTCTATTGTTGATAATGTATTTACATCATTTATAAAGTTGCTTATAAATTCTATTAACTGATCTTTATTTATATTACTTAATAAATTTTCGACAATGAATAAGGAAGCTTTTTGTAAAATTTTTGCTAGGAAGTCTAGCTCTAATTTCATAAATAAGGTTTTTAGTGAAAAGATCACATTTTTGTTTAATAATATTTTTTTCGGTTTCTGTTTTTGGTATTCATTGGAGGCCTTTTTAAAACTATAACCAATGTATTATATTTACTATCTATATCACCTTCTATATAATACAAATTTTCACAATTTATTATCAATTTGTTAGTCAGCTTTTTTAGCAATCTATACAAATCTTATACAAGCCTAACGTGGTCTGCATTTTTTGCTTCAAATGCTAAATTTAACCTCTCCCAAAATGGAACTTAAATACGTGAGATTTTTGTATAATTGTTATTATTATTGTACATATCCTTAAGTGAAACATACCCACTGTCCTTAAGAATATTAAAATGTGTTTAAAGTTCCAGCCACATATTCAAAATACATTTAACCGCCCTTTCAATTGATATCGTGTTCTAAATTTTACGCTTAAAAAAATGTGGACATTTTCCTTTGTAGTTTCAATATAAAGGCTATTAAAAATCAACCAAAAGCACTGAAAGCACTGTAATGAAATTTGAAAAGCACCATAATAGTGCCTCTCCGTAAAAAGGCACTAGAAGAAATAATTTACGCGTACGACGTTTCATAAAGCACCATAAATAGTGCGAGAAGCACTAAGTTGGCAACACTGTTAAATACGTCTTATGCTTTAATAAAAACTTTCTTTTATGTATGTGTGCTTGCATTTGTGCGTTTGTGTGTGTGTGTTAATTTCATACAAAACAATTGTGAGGGTCAACAATACGTCGCATAATAAAAATAAAAACAAAAAACAAAAAACAGAAGCAGAAGCAGAAAGAGAAAGAGAAGCAAAAGTTACGCAAAACACAAATAAAACAATAACAGCCATAAACAAATAAAACGGCGAATAAACTGAAATGAATAAAAACAAATGAATGATAAAGAAAACAAAAACAATAAAATTGAGAAAGATTTTAACAAAGATAGGATACGAGTTCCCTCTTTTCCCTCCATTCACACAACAGCATTCTTTTATGGCTCCCACATACACACACACAGACACACACCCAACGGTTTTCATTATAATTTGCCCACTAAGTGAATGTAAATAAAACAAAACGAAACGAAAGCAAAAACAAAATCGTGGCCGTTATTTGATTTCGTCAAAGATTTGAGGATTTTATTATGATGCCTGCCTATACACACTCAATCACAGACACATACATACACATGCATGTGTTCGATTTGAAAGGTGTTGCCATTGCCTTACATTTTTGTTAACAAAAATTTTCATTGATTAGTAAGTTAGACAAACAAAATATTATAACAACGACAGGTTTAAAGGCATTACACTTGGGTCTCGTTTAATGCGGATTTTTGTCATATGCGAATTCGGATTTATGCGATTTTAAATGAAGAATTTTTTTTTTATATTTTTTATAGATTTTAAAATGTTATGATACTTTTTAAACTTTTGCATTCTTTTTAAATTAAACTAAGTTTGCACCACTGCCATAATCATTATTGTTAATCCCACTTGAACGGTTGATTCAGGAAGCGGCAGTGATTTCCCTGCGGTTTGAAAAGCTTTTTTTTATGGGAAACTCTTGTGAAACTACGCTGAAGTTTGAGTCTGTCACCTAATACTATCAGATCTCTATGCCGAATAGCTTGTCAAAATTAATCGTTCTAGTTTGTTTCAAATTGAAAAGGCAATTGATTAGCATCAGATTGCTCTAACTATGCCAATAAAAGCCTTCAAAAGTCAATTCTTTCTTATGATTTAAAGTAGCTGCTCCTGGCACTTTGTTTCAGAAGAAAAAAATTAAACTTTTTAAAAATTCGTTGATCTAGTCCCCTACATATATATGTATGTACTACCTGATCTATGTATGTAATGATAAAAGTGACCTCGAACCAATTTAAAAAAGATGGAGAATGATTATCGTACATTCATAATTACAGACTTCAGTTTATTATTTATTTTTTGAGTAATTTTGTGTCATTTTTTCTGTAAATAATGAATTAATATTTTATTTTCGTACATTTTTTAGAAGTTTTTTTTATTGCTAAAGAGAATGAAATAAATATACTTTTGTTGAACTCTTTTTTTTGCGAATTTGCTTTGATTTTTCAATTAAAATTTTAATTTATGCGGTTTTCAGAATTTTGGAACGAATTATTAATTTTTATCTGAAGCTAGAGTATCGTTTTATGCAAAATCAATTTCTCTTTTTGGAACGCATCTATCGCTTAAAACGAGACCTGAGTGTATATAGATTTCATAAGGGCTAAAGGAAATAAGAGATGTTAGTGAAAGAGTGCATTTAAGTTAAAGTTTGTTTTAATACGTTGAAATGCTGTAGTAAGATACATAGATGTATTAGGCTGTCCCGTCTTTTGCCATCTTGAGGGATCTACTTTTGAAAACGTTTTTACAAACCTAAACCCTATGCTTAAAATAAAAAAAAACGAGATACAAATTTATTTTATTAATATTTTTTATGCTTGCAATAATAAGGCCATCTCTAGAAGTAGCGTTAGTTACACCTTGAGAGACTTCTGTTACCAGTTTAACACATCTTTCGACAGCTGGTGTATGCCAAGGAAAGTCATCAATTTCCAAACTGTTATCTTTTGCCTCATTGCCGAAGAACTGACACTGCTGTAACCCAACACTCGTACCATATAATAATTTCAGTGTATATTCCCAGCAGAGAAGTTAATGTTAATGTGGTTTAAATATTCTTTATTTAGTGCTACTTTTGACTTCTCTAGCTTTGATTATTCTTTGTAATACCACCTCCCAAATATGGTCTCTATCATCAAACAGCATACTGACAAGTAGATTTTCTGGGTGAGTAAAAAAAGGATTTCTTTTCATAACAGAATCCACAATTGACATTTTTGGGTAAAAAAAGAAGAGTATCTTTAAAAAACAATTTCTTTTGATTAGGAACCAAAACGGAGCATATACTTTAACAACGTAATTGACAAGCAGTTGCAAATTTACTGACGAATTAAGGGTATTTACGTAAACCTTGAGTAGACGATTAGCAAAGGTAAGCCATCTCGAGTGCGCAATTTTTTTCCGGTTTACGGTTTGCCATTTCAGAACTACAATAACCAGCTTGAACAGCTTTACATAACTCATAAAGAAATTTTTGATTCGTACTTAGTTAATCGTCCACATTTTTCGGCAAGTCAGGCAAATTACCAGCCATCCGCATAAAAAGACACCGTTGATTCATTATCACAAGTAGCTAATTGTTTTCCAATAATTCAATAATTCCAAAATATTCTAAAGGTTCTAAGTGCAACCATCTAAAGTCAAGAATAAATAATGAAGGGGTAACTCATGGGCATGGAGCATATAAACCCAAACATTAAATATTGATTAACGCCACCCTTCCAGCCGGTATTAGTTGCAATTCCGTCACATACAATGCAAATCACGTCATCTAAATTCCAACCTTTATCTTCTAATAAAGTTGTGATCGAAGTTAGAATGCCCTTTGCAGTGCCATTTTATGTGTCATTTTGGTAATCTACAATCATTTACGCAAATTTTAGGAGACCTTGCGTTAGGGAAATCTAAAAAAAAAAAATATTCGGGACACCCTAATGTTTATGCCTCCATAATTTTCGCATTTTATTAATATTTTTTAGTTTTTCTTTTCCTTTATCTTATCATCTTTAAATCTTCAAATAAATATTTTTTTTAAATTAAATTTAAACAAATTTTTTTTCACACTAATTTCATTCTGTTTTCTTTTCCTTGCATTTTTCGCAAATTATATGCAATTGTTCTTTTGCGTTTTGTTTTGTTTTTCTTTTCTTCTTCTCCCCCTTTTGAAAAGTACACTTCTTAACCTCAGTCAAGGGCATACAATTATGCTATTTTACAACTACTGTTCACATTTATATTTGCATAAGCATTCTACAAATAACACCAACAATAAAGGACGTACAATAGCAACTGCTGCTACTGCTGCTGCTGCTACTAAAACTATTGCAAGTTAAAAGATTTTTTAATAAAAAAAATTATACATTTTGCAAAAAGGATAAAGAGAATGCAAAAACTAGCGCCACACACAGTTCTAATACAGTGCAGGGCAAAAGTATTTAAAAAAGAATCTCTTTTAAAAGTAACAGATTTTTAATAAATTTTAGAGAATTTACAATTTGAAAAATTATTTACAAATACAAAACAATTGTTTTGCGACGATAGGCTTCACTAGGCTCGGAATTATAGTCCAGACTATATTTTAATTTTTTTTTTCTTATTTAAAAAAAAGTTACTTGTTTTTGTTGTAGGAATAAAGCAAATATGGAAGTTTCCGTTTGAATTGTTTTCTATATTTAAACATACATACATACATACATACATACGAGTACATAGACAAACACAAACCTAGCTGGCACATAAACAAACATTCATTCGTTCATTCGTTCATTTCTTTATTACAAACAAAAAATGAAAATATAATATTAAAATTTTACAACAACAACAACAATGAATAAATAAAAATATAAAGAAATATATTAAAAATATAAAAATAAATAAACCAAACAAAGAAAAACTATAAACAAAAAAAATAACAAACAAGAAAACAAGAAAAACCAAAGACAGAAACAGAAACTCAAAGGAAAATCTAAGCAATAATGAAAATAAATCCAACAACAATTTAAATAAAATGGAATAAAAATGAAGAAAGAAAGTAAAAAAAAGAAAACATAATTTAAATAGATTATAATAATTGATAATCCAATAAAATTTAAACAATTTAATTGCATCTAGGCATCTGCTTTTAGTAGAGAATGATTTCGTCTGACCTACAAATAATTGTTTTTTCTTTTTGAAAATGCTTTAAAAAAAAACTACGGAATATTTTCTTAAATTTCTTTTTTTTTATTTGAAAGTACAATCCTTCCGGTTAATAATGGAAAATAATTTCATTCAAATGGCTGCCTCGGCTGGCCATGCAGTGGCCTACACGATCAATCCAATTTTTAAGCACATTATCGATTGTGTGACAGCTGTATTTCACCAATGGCTTTACGAATATTGTCCTTTAAAGCGTCAATTGTCTCTGACTTGTCAGCATAATACTTATCTTTGATGGCACCCCACAAATAATAGTCCAACGATGTCAAATCGCAGCTCTGCGGCTGATAATGCGGTTTTCAAAAATACGGCTCAAAACACCGAGTGTCGCTTCGGTTATGTTGCTCGTAATGCCGTCCTGTTAAAACCAAATCTTGCCAATATCCTTCTCTTCAATGTTTGTGAACAAAAATTCGTTCAACATGGCCCGATAACGATCGGCATTGACTATAATGGCGACTCCTTGTTCATTTTCCAAGAAAAATGGCCCAATTATGCCTCTGGACCAAAATCCGCAATAAACAGTTAATCGTTTTGGGTGCGTCGGCTTTTCAATGTATGCGTGCGGGTTTTCTGTGCCCCAAATGCGATAATTTTGCTTGTTTACATACCCGCCCAAGATCAAAATGAGCCTGTAAGTCGATCGCAGGCCCACTTAGCGAAACGAAAACGCATTGGTTGGTCAATATTCGTTCAGCGAAAGGATAAAACTAATTATCTGTCAAATCAGACATGAGCTAAGTGTTACCATTCACGAAATAAGCACTAGTTGAAGAAAAACGTTAAATGGCTGGACCCGAAAATACCCAAGAATAAATACCGATTACTTATGTAATGCCCCTCTCAATTTATTGAGAACCAACAAAGGTAAAAAACGTGAAGAAAAAAACGTTAAAGCCCAGTCAAAACAGAGTTCAGTATTATATTCAATATTCATATTGGAAGGATGACTACCGGCATTTCCGTGCTTGCATACCAAAATTATTATGATAACAGCATTTATTGTGAATCATTTTGAGTCTTCTCTTCGTCTTTTGTTGTCGATTTCTACTCCTGTTTGATATGGTTCTTCGCGCGTATTTAAAAGTTGACTTACTTATTTTTCGGAGGCCACTTTCATTGTCATGATGTTGTTCCTAGCGTATAGATGCCATTTGATGAAAATCCGAGGCTTCTAATATTTTATCGGCTAATTTAACGAGTTCTAAAAGGTCTGCGTTTGATGCTTGCAAAATGGCTCTAGCTAGTGCTGGTAGTCTTTGTAATCAAAGTGACTTCAAAAAATCATTATTTATTTGGACTTCAAAAGGATCTTCATAAAGGCTGACAAATCCTATATACCCGTACAAAATCGAATTTGCAATTTTTTAAATATGGATCGGCATAGTGCTTCTCTTTGTACAATGGGTTAATTCGACCTACGGGTACTGTACTTGCTTTGATTTAGAGGTACACGTCCTCTAACTTAGTGCTTCTTATTTGAATGCCATGATGGACTAGGAACTCGATGTCTAATTTTAGAGTAGTTCGAAGTCCTAAAGAACGAGTCCAAGGGCAAAACTCCAATCCTTCAAAGCATAGTACTTAATGGCATTTTTAAGAGAACGGTGTCAACTTTCAATCACACCATTTGCTTGGGGATGGTATGCCGTGGTACGTAAGTATTGTTTGCCAAATATATTCGTTACAAAGTTGGATTCGAATTGTGAATTTCATGAGCGCTTATGAGTAGCGTAAAAACGATTCATTGCTGATCTGTGGTTCAAACCCTAGGCCAGGCATCAAAACGAAAGTATAAAAATTTATTTGGGCGGCGACTTCCTCTCAGCAAATTTCTAGCAAAAACTCTAAGAATAACCAAAATTGTCATTGAAAAGTTTCTCAAAAATCTGTTGCTCGAAGTCGACTTTAAGCGCAAAATATTTATTATTTGGTTCAGTGACAAGCTACTTACTTAATTGATCATTACATCGTGATAGCCAGGGTTACGACATAGCATCTCGCTACCGCAAATGTTCTGTACGTTAATCCATAAGTGGCGGGACCTACAGTTTAAATTGAACTCAGACCAACTGATCTTTCAAAAGTATTTCATGGCAATTTTCTGCATTTTTAACATTCAAACTATATTAACAGAGCCAATTAAATGTTATCATGGACGCTTAAAAAACCCTAGCCTAGCCTAGCTTTCATTTTCACGGTAAATGCCGAGATCTATTAAAAGAGTAAAGAAACGAATTGCATTTGCAGAGAAAGTCTCATGTATACTCTGCGTAACTCTCGTGTAAATACATACATTCTGCTGATATACTGAATTCTTAGTATTTCTCTCTCCCTCTCTCTCTCTCTCTCTTTCTCTTGTTTATCATAAAATTTATTTCCAATTTTTATGTTTATTTACATGTGTGAAGGTATATGTGCGTACATATGTATGGTGTCCTATCAATTTTTTGTGTGTAAAACATCGTGTACACTTTATTGATTTAAGGATTAGGAATTTGTTTGCATATGATTTGCAAACAGGGTGTCGAGTATTTTTTTATTTCTGATTTTTAAAATGTTTCATACGTCATGCTTTTTGGATTACTAAACAAATCAGTGATAATTATGATGGGTAGGGTGATGATGATGATGAAATAAAAATTATGAATAAATAATCCAAATTTTAATAAAATATCTACCAGGTTGTATGCTAAAAAATTCAAAATTATAATGGATTTTTTTTTATAAACTTAACAATAAAGACGACAATTTAAAAAAAAAATTTAATATTTCCAATAACAAATATAATGAATAAATTCTGAATAAATATTGTATTGAAGAACAGATTGTATGAACAGAAATTTTAAATTCTAAGAATTTTCTTTTATTCGTTTAGTGTTTAAAAAATAATTACGAAACAAATTAATAAAACAAATATTGCCTTATAATATTCTGTCTAATTCTAAATGTTAAGAGCCTAGAGAACAAAGAGTAATGAGGCGAGTTCCACCTAGAAATTTGTGTTGTCTTAACTCATGCGCATGCTCTGGGTGCTCTATTCCAGTCTCTAGGTGCTACTTTTGTGTATCATGGCGTAGCTATTATAGTTCTGCGTCCCACGTTAGGAGTTTTGGGATTGATAAACAAGGCTCTCTTTCAAGCAGTAAATCTTCCCTTCACGATTTTATCGCAGCCGTTTTTTTCATCTTATACAATCCTTTCTGAAGATCCTCAGGCTCAGCTTGAAATTGATTATACCCAGTTTTGATAGCAGATTTAACACTAAAATTCCAAACAGGGATGATCAGTAGCCCTCTGACATGATCTGTTCTGGGAATTTTATTAAATAATACATGGACGCTTGAGAATAAATTGGAATTTTCTTGTAACAGCTTAATCTCTCTCAAATGGTTGCTCACAGTCAAAATAATTCACATCAAATACTTTCAAATTAAAAATTAAAGTTTTTAATGGAGATGCAATATCGTTGGACTGGCCATAAATTCCTTTTTGTTTTTGTGCCACTAACAATTACTTGATCAAACTATTTCTCTCTGTTCAATAATGAAAATTAATTAAAATTTTTCTCTCTCTCTCTCTCTTTCCTGGTTAATTTTACAAATTGTTTCATAAAAAATTTCAATCGAATTAGTTTTTATTGAAAAACTCTCATCATTTATTTATTCGCCAGTGGCTTTGCCAATGTGGCCAATACAGTATTGCGAAGAAGGAAAAGAGCAATGCTTCGTAACTTTCTTAAACAAATTCACAAATTTTTTTCCACAACTTCTTGTGTTTCCTTCTTCTTTTTCTTCTTATTCTTTTGTTTGAAACTTTTCAACGATTTCGTCTTCTTCAAGACACTTACTTGTAAAATAAAGAAAAAAATCCCTGCCACAAATGCTTCTTCTTCTTGTTTTTTGTTTATGCAACACATTTTTTTTTTTCTATTTTTTTTTTTCTCTTTCAATTTGCATAAAGAAAATTAAAAAAATTGAAAGAAACACGGGCATTAAATTTTAAATATTCTCTTAATTATTGTCAAAGGCAAAAAAGAAATTCAAAAATTATACAAAATTTGAATGAGAAGGATTTGAACAACCAATCCACTTCCACTTAACCATCACTTCAGATTAATAAGAATAGATTCAAATGCATTCACTGCCACCCACCACGTAGTTGTAAAATATTTATTTCTTCTTTGTTTTAAAGTTACTTTCTTTCTTTTTTTTTGTCTAAATTATCAGCATAAATAATAGACTGTCGTCGCTGCTTCAAACCGCATAATCCCATGGAAAAATATTGATGATGTCAGTGGCAAACTCTGAACTCCAAAATCATTAATTCCATCATTCATTCATTTAATCAAGCTTTTAATCATTTCTTCACTCATTCAATCAGTCATTCATTCAATAATTTATTCTTCACTTTACTTCACTCTTCAATGAATTCATTACAGAAACAAAAAATCACAAGGATTTTACATACAATATGCTTGCACCGCTTCCACCGGTGAAGCCAATGGCAAAGAATTAATGAAAATTTTACTTCGATGGTAATTGGCAATGATGTTACAGGCAATACGAATGATTCAACAATACTCGGCAACAAAATATGGAGCTGGAAACAAAGCTTTTGGATTTGGATTGCATTTTACAACAAAGCCTGAGGACCATTTAACAGATTTTCACTTGGCCAATGTAGCCTATAGTTGTTTATCGTAATGTTAATATCATTTGTGTTGTATTGAAGATCCTAATACAAGTGATCTTCCAAATTCATCTGCCTGCTTTCCTCAGAAACAAACAATTGCTAAAAAGATTCTATGAATGTTTGTCAAAGCAGTCCCTGAAAATGCTTTCTTGTGCTAGTACCCGATGCTCAATCATACGCAGCAGTTCATTGTCATCATATGATCTCATTAAACATGAGGCCTCGGTTCAAACCCCAGGTCTAACATATCCAACAAAATAAAATTTGATAAAATATTTCTTCAGCAACTTTCAGCAGGTTTCTGGCAAATACTTTGAGCGTAAAATAAACCTGCCATGAAAAAGTTTCTCCAAAAATCTCTCTTTGAAACTGTAGATCAAGTCACTCATGTATAAAATTAACACACACAACATAAGTGGTGTGAGAAGCTAAGTCGTAATCTTAACGTAATCGCCAATTGCGTACGTATAACTATAAGAAGCAATCATAAGATCTTGGGCTTGCATATGTAGCCTCATTGCCTCTTGTCTACTCAGGATTTATACTGCATATATTCGTTCAAAAATAGAATACAACTCTCAGTGCCGCTTATTTACAAGTGGCGTATCTAACTACATTGATTCATTACCAAAATCTCGTTACAAAAATCAACAATTTTTCATAGTACAGATCTGTCCCACAGAGTACCTCCATTAGTGGTCGATTAGCTTTTTGCGCCAATGTATGTCTCTTCTTTTCCCTGTCATAATATCAAACAGATTTAAATTATATATTCATAAACACCACTCCCTCTTTCATCGCTTCCATAACTTATTTCACACAACCTCTAACTGTTAGCAATAATAAGTCTTTAAATGAAAGTAAATTTAACTAAAAGTAAAACAAATTTCAATTCTTTTTATCGCACGGATAATGACGACAACAACAAAAACAAAAAGTTTCGATATTTACTTACATTGCAACATTTTTATCGAACTCGTATAGAAACATATTCAAATAATACTTGAAAAAGAACGTTTTTTTCCAATCAAAATATTTAAACAAATAAAATATAAACGTTAGACCATATATACATACATACATATGAATTGTATGTTCAAAATCGTTTCATTTTATTTTTTTATTATTTATACCCTTAGAACTATCCTAACAACTTTGAATCTTTTTTAAAATGCAAAAGAAAACTCATCAAAAACATCAAAAACAAGTAAATGGTAGAACAGGAATGAAAAACTTTGAAATGTTGGCACAATAAATCATTAAATGCGTGTCCAGATCTGTTCAAAAACATGTTCAAAAACCCTACTTTAAGACACAAACATTTTCTCTCTTACTAAACCAATGGAAGATTCTCTCTTTCTCTTTCACATAGTTTTCATTTTTTTTTTTTTTTTGTTTGCTTAAGTAGTAAGTATTTAGTGTTTTTGTATTTTGAGAACAGACAAAAAGAGAGGGAGAGAGAGAGAGGGCGAGAGTAAGATACATGTTTTTATTACAAAAATATAGAAATTTTTCTAAATTTGTTTCTCTTTTTGTTTGCATTATGCTTTCCAATTCCAATTTCTTTTTGTTGAAAAGTATCACTTTCGGTTTAATGCTCAAAGCAAACCTCCTTCATAATTTCAACAAACATATGACAGACACAATAACAACTAAAACAACAACAACAACAATACAAAATAATTATAAAAAAAAACGGTAAAAATAGAAAATAAATCTTTCACAGCATGGTATACTCACTATGAATAAAAAAGGCACACACACACACACACACACAAGAAGAGTAAAATCATTAAAAAAGAGTGGGAGTGGAAGAGAGAAAACAACTACCATGTCTAACAGTCTCTTCATTATCGTTAAAGCAGTGTTTGTGAGTGTGTTGTGAGTGTTGGTACGACGACGTGTTGCGACTGTTAAAAACTAAAATAAAATTCAGCATAAGAAACGAAAATAAATACACACAAGCAAACAAACAACAACAAAAAAACAACAAAGACAACATGGTAATAAATGATGTACAAAATGTAACACCATTAAAAAGCCTTTTTAGTTTAGTTTTTTTTTTTATTTTTTTTTTTTATCACATACACACACACACACACACGTTTTTTATTTACATGAGCCAACAATGGCCAACAATCGATTGACTCTACTGACTACTGGTGCCCCAAGCAAAGTAAATTTGTTTTTGAAACTAAACTTTATGGGCCACCGTAACGTATGATTGATAAGGTATTATTGCTTTTGAAGAATTATTACTCATACGCCTGGTAAACACAATGGAAATAAGTGGTTGCGGTGCTGTTGTGGTACGTGCATATTGGACGTAGCAGGACATGACTATTAAATGGAAATTGAAGAAAAATACGTTAAAATAATAGTAAATAGTGGTACAAATATTAAAAATTTATTGCTTGTATGTGTTACCCTACTGGCAGGTTTATAAATACCAAACAAGAAATATTTCAAGAATTTCATCTGCCAATAATACGTCCGTGATGGGGTTTTCTTAATATCTCGTCTGAATGCTAGAAATAAACTTGTAACACAGTTATTTTCGATTTAGGAAAGCTTATTTACATCTTTTTAATGCAAACGTTTTCTGATTTAATAAATTAACTGCAATGTACACATTCAGTGAAACTCCAATTTATGGGTAAAACTTAAATTTTTCAATTCGCAAATTATTCTGTCATTCTTTTCTAAAAAAGTAATCAAACCACCTGTTCTGAATTATCCAAAGGCATTTAGCTGGTTGTTAGCCCTCAAAACATTCAAATTAAATAGGTCAGATTTACAATGAAGAGCATAAACGGCTATAAATGAAGTCCGCTCTTTTCTAAACAGCAAAGTGTGATAAGGTGTCCATGGCCAGTATATTATTTCTGAATAATCTTTAGATATTAAAGAATTAGTGAACACATGCGAATTTCAATCTAAATTACATGGAGCAGATTTATTCTAGATTTGAGTATCACGGATTTAAGCATCAAGTAATCAAGATTTTTGAAAGGTCTTTTGTCTAATACTTAGTCCAAAACTTTTCTGCTCAATAATGATTCTAGAAATTCTCTTATCGAAAAAAAAAAAATAAATAAATAAAACTTAATTTTGTGGTGCCCAGTATAGTCAATATTAATTAACTTTTTCGTTCTTCTCTTTATCCAATTGAAAAGGCAAAAAAATAACGTCTTGTGGTTTGGATCCATAAAGGTATTGTACAATTGAGCTGATAATTCAAATTCATTTTACATCGTTTCTTTTTATTAATACTTGTATTTGGTAAATAACTTCATAATAGTATCGTATACAATCAATTAAATTGTATGCCTTATTAGTATTGGCCAAATCTAAGACCGAAACAAATGAATGACACGCATAAAACACAATGTTACTTAACAAATTTTGCAAATCATGATGTGAATAAAAATTTCTTTCAATACAACAAAAATAAAGAAGAAAATGGGAATCAGGTCTCTAATAGAGGAGAGATTTTATTAAAGAGATTAATTACAGATAAAAACTCTGTATGTCTGTAAATAATATAAATTTGAATGCAGTTGTATGTAAATTTCACTAAATTAAATTGATTTCTATAAATTGTTAAAAAAAAAATACGAATTTAATTTGCATTTTCCTGATATTTTTGTTATTTAATTAGCCTTGAGATGAAAATGTAAATATTTCTTAATTGTATTTTAGAAAATTAATTTTGTTTGAAATCTATTCCTAAACCTTTCTTCTTACAGTATTTAAAATAAAATTCCTTGGTATTCCACAGAAAATGTTTGTTTTTCTTTTCTTCTTAACCTGTCAAGCCTAATGCAATATGTCAACAAATCTTTTTCTGCCTTGACAGTTTTCTATCTAAGATCCAATTAAACTTAAACTCAAGTCTTAGCCATACGCTACCATTCTTCTACCACTCTCTCCATGTTTAATGGCAAAATGAATCAGCAAATGCAGAGATTATTATTATAAGACTTCTTAAGGTGATTGTTGTTGTTGTTGTTGTTGTTCTTCTTCTTGTTATCATTATTATTTGTGTATCTAAATAGTTAGTTTTTATCTAGAAAAATATAAAAATAAACTGTGACACAAATAAATACGAGAATTATCTTTTGCATACGATACGAGAGCATTTCATAAGAAAAAATGCACAACAACGGTAAGTTAAAAAACAAACAAAAAAAAAAAAACTATCAAATGGTTCGACGAAACCACAACCAGAAAATGAAACCCTTAAAGCAACAGTTTTTTTTTAAAACAACAACAACAACAAGAGGAAGAATTTTGCATGAATGCAACCATAATATTACTTTAAGTACCTTTAATGCTTCCAACTAAATCTTCTTTTGAAAACATTGTCCCCTCTGTGTTACTCTTCTGCTCTGTTTTATGCACACAACCAAATAAAATCCTCCTCCACACAACTGCCACCACCACCGCAATCCACCACCTGCTATGCAAATACAAAAGTGTTACACTTGAGAAAAAGACGGCGAGTGAGAGTGAGCGAAAGCAATGTAAGTGGAGAAAAGAAAACTTTCTTACATATTTTGTTGCTTGGTTAACCGCAAAAATATTTTTCACCACACTGCAACAACAACAACAATAACAATGTGCACAGATGTAGTGGCAAATATACGTACATGTGTAGTGGTACCACTAGTGTTCAACAGTAAAGCTGTAAAACTGTAATACTTACAATAGCGGCAGCGACAACAACTAAAGCAGTGACAACATTAAAGTGTGATGACTACCAGACTGCACTTCTAAAAGTAAACAATGACACACACACACACACATACATACGCAACACAACTTAAACAACACTATACCGAGCGAAAACTACACAGCATGTGTTATAGAGAGTGATAAAATATTTAAGAGAGATTGAGTTTAGTGGCAGTGGTGGTGGTGGTGGTGGTGGTAGTGTTAGTGTTCGTGTTCGTAGTTATATATGTAATGATATTGACTTACTTAGATTCTCATAAATGTTGATTATATTGCAGTCAAACATGTTGCATTATTACAACAAACGTAGCTACTAATACCAGAAGTACTACAACTACTACTGCAACTACTGCCACTACTAGTTATTACTGCCAACAATACATGCATATTTATTTCTCTTGTACAGTTGATGCTTATCGTTGTAACTGAGGCCATTGCAAATGATAGTGTTACCATCAACACCAATAACAAACAACAACAACAACAAGAATAATAGTAAAAATTTTATTGACAGTAAGATATACAACAAATTCAACTTCAACTTCATTGATATGGTCAATTTGTATACGACGTTTTTATAGTATTTGTGAGAAATTTTTTATTTATTTTTTCAAAGAAACATGAATTCCTTCTTATTCTTATTTTTATGAGAGAGGAAGAGAAACCAAAAAAAAAAAATGGAAATATTTTTTACAGGTTATCGTTACAGTTTTAACAGTTTCGATAACAAAGAATTCTTAGTTTTATCAGTTTTCAAACATCATTGGCATTTATAGGGGGGGGGGCAACATTCATACGTAGGTGCATTAATAATTTTCTGTTTTAATCCCGGGTCCTTTAGATTTCAATTTTTCAAATAGATAGATTTCTCTTCTGTTTATTTTTCTTTTTTTTTACAGTTTCTTTTTTTGCCTGGCGATCAACCTATCAGTCACCGTCCCTTGTTCATATCAATAAAACAATAAAAAAAAAAGAAAAACTATTGGAATTGAACCAACATCAGAACAACAACAAAAATGAATTCGCCTGCTAACCGTTCTTATCTTTTTTGGCTGCTTTTCCATAGCATTTCTTAAAACTCTATGGGAACAATTCGCCTTAAAAAGCAGCTGTTGTGGCATATTAAAATTCAACTCCTTTCGTTTTAATATCCGTTGTGTTGTACTTTTGCTGGCACTAAATTTCAAATATTTGTTCAACGATTTTAAGTGTTGTTCTCTTTTCGTTTCGTTTTTTTATTTCAATTAAAAATTAATTCTCTTTTGGATAAAAACTTATACACACACACATACGAAACGATAATCCATGATTATCTTTAACAAGTGTGCGTATGTGCGTGTATGTGTATGAATTTGTGCGTGTCTGTATGTTATTGACACCACGAATGCCGTCTACGTGACATTTAAAAACCTTTTTTTTTATTGTTTTCAGAACATTTTTCTTCATATTGTTTTTCGCAGTTTTTTTTTCCTTTTTTTGTTTTTGTGTTGCATTTAAACCGCCATTAATAGAAAAACGAAACGAAACGAAAGTTGTTTGTCACAGTTTCAAAACTTTATTTTTTTTGTTGTTTTTGTTTCTGTTTTTGCACTTTAAACTGTAGTTTAATGGAGGATCTAATACTTTTTGCAACACATTCGTGTGTGTGTATGTAGTGTATGTGTGACAAAGAGAGAGAGAGAGAGAGTTGCAAAACTCATCTAAAGTTAAAACACAATATAAGTGCAGCACGTTTAACTAACATCTGTGGAATCGTTATTCTTATTCCATTATTCTCTACTGTTGACCTGTCTCGTTGCAATTGTTGTCTTATTGCACATGTTTTTCTTATTTTGCAACAACTTATTGTTTTTGTTGTTAGTTGCATTAAGTTTCTCCTTAAGTTTATACTCATACAATGCTTAATGCATATGCCAGCATAATTGCTAGCATTTGACACTTAAAATTATTGTCTTTCATAAGAATTTAAAGTAGCATCGATTTAACGCTGACTTGGATTGATTGTTACCATAAAAAAAAAACAACTATTCACCATGGATGAGGTTCGCAAAATTTTTCATTTTTATTATCTTCGATGGTAAGATAGCAGTTTATCTCACAACTTTAAACTTTTGCTAATTACTTTCAATATTTTTGTGGTTGCGTACTCTCACACACTTGTATTATTGCAAAATGTTTATGAAATGGTCTTACTTAGGTTAAATACACATCGTTTATACTTATTGTGGGTTTTATAAGATGCAATAAATAATTTAAGATTACATATACAATTGAGATAGAATAAATACATAATTGATGAAGAAAATTTATTGATATGCCTATTAGGAAAAAAAGAAGAAATTTCAATCAGAGATTAGCAATGAGTATTCAAAAAGATGAGTAAAATCGAATCATACTCATAAATTCTGATACTTATACGCATTCAGACTTATTTTAATATCATAGAACCTCTACTCATATTTAAAGTTTAAAGTACTCATTATATTCATACTGATACAACACATATGATGCTGTTGATTTCGACTCCCACTCTCCATAAATCAACATATACACGAAGCTCAAAATAAGTATGCTTCGGGTACGAACATTAAAATACTTTCTAGAAGGTAGTGTATTTGCTCTGTTTTCTTTTTTTGTAAATTCAACAATAACTAAGACTGTACATTTTGTATTTTTCTAAAGTTATGAATCTAAATGCATAGGATTATGGATCAAACACATTTCGAATGGTATGAGTTTGAGATCAATGTTGTACGCATACTCATTGCAACCTGTACTTAAAAATCAACGTTGTAGTGCGTATGAATGAATCAGAGTAGGTATTTAAATTTCAATATTGTTGACTAACTTATATTCAAAATTTCATGAGCCCTTATGGGTAGTGAAAAAGCGATTCATTGCTGCTCTCTGATCTCTATAGCCTTCCTTTGTTTCAATTTCAATTAGCATTTGTTTCATCAAAAAAGTGTTCGTCATAGACTGATCAACACTTGAAACCAACACCTGTTTATATATTGGATACATTGGAACCTTCGTATAATACTTCCCGAAATTCAGGAGGCCTCAGATATATGTGACTGGCATTTGAAAATCTTTGTTTTTGTCGGTGAAGCTAATATAGATTTAAGCAACCACAGGAGAACCATGCACCGTTGTCTCACTTACGTTAAGCAGAAATCAAATTTATTTTTTTATTTATTTATTTATTTATTTATTCAAGTCAATGGACAAATTCCTTACTGACTAATAACAATTTTTATTTTTTTTTATATGCCTAAGAAATATTCCTACAGGCAATAACAATACAAACTATGACATTAAATTTAATTTACAAAAACTAAGAATTTAAATGCTTGATTATATTATTTTTTAGGACATTATTGAATAAAAAAAATCAATCAAATTATACAATTTATTAAATTCGCTGCATATTCTCCTTATTGGATCAGCACCAGCATAGTTGGTTCTAAAAATTTGTATTGATAATAGAGTAAAATGACGTGACGGTCGTTGAGGAACATTAAAAGTGATATCATGGATTAAAAAACTGGAGCCAATATCACCAGTGATTACATTGAATAAGAACGAGATATTTAACATAGTTCTGCGACTTTTAAGTGTGGGAAGTTTGATTAAAGCTAGTCTGGCAGAATAAGATGGTAAGCTAGTGGGATTAAAATTCAGTCCTCGTAGACAAAATATAAGAAATTGCTTTTGGACAGATTCGATGACGTCAGAATATTTTTTATAAAAAGGATCCCATATTATGCATCCATACTCTAGTATAGGCCTCACAAGAGATGTGTAGAGCGATTTAGCAACATAAGGATCGTTAAATTCTTTATAAAACCAAGTACGCTTCTTGCTTTATTCACTGTCATAGCTATGTGCGGAATAAAATTTAGTTTGGGATCAAGTAAAACTCCTAGATCCAGGAAGTTATCTACAAGCTCAAGATCGTATCCATCAAAAGCGTATTTTGCAGGAATCGGATTTTTCCTTTAGATTAAGCTGCATTAGATTTAAATTATATCATAACTGAAACGAATTTAGGTCCTTTTGAAATAGTTTCTGATCTGAAATTCAGCGATAACATAGGAAAATTTTTACGTCATTAGCGTACATTAGGATGTTAGAATAGCGAATCATATCAGGTAAGTCGTTAATAAACAATGAAAACAGAAGCGGTCCAAGATGGCTACCCTGAGGAACACCAGAAAAGACATCAATACTTCTGGAGCAGCAGTTTTTAAAAAGTACGGTTTGTTTTCTGTTAGTTAAATATGAGTAAATCCATTTTAAACTAAAGCTTCCATAGGAAAATATATCCACAGATTACGTGCACATTTCAAAAACAATAGTATCGAATCAAATATCTTAAAAACCCTGTTAAATTTCGATTCCATCATATTTTTATTTCTTTTTTTTTAAGTCAAATGAATTCATCTTTAACTATTAAGTTGAACTGCTAGTAAATCTAACTTTGAACACATTATCCCACATGTGAGTAACATTTATAGACTAAAAATCGCTTATTTTTTATTAAGTTTTTTGACTTTCAAATAGCAGCACTGTAACGAAATCATCATTGGTTTTAAACGCTGTGTTTTTTCATAAAAATCCTCGACTTTATATTCACACTCATGTGCATGACAAAGCATTTTATTTATGTACCTGCTGGCGTTTTTCTTTTTTTTTTTTTGGTACAACCGTGCAACTTCTGTCAAAAAAAAATATTTATTGAAGAATAACGAATAACTTTACACGAGTTATAGAAGAAATATGTTGTTTTCGTTGTTATTTGTTTATGTCAACGAAAACTTTTTATACACAAAAGTCATCAGCGTGATATTGTCTATTTGGTTTTGTCTTTTAATTACAAGCAAAAAATAAAAAAAACCCTCACATTGACACGCACGTCGTCAACTACACTCTTCCATACAACAATGTTTGTGTAACCTGGCATGTACGTACGTACGTTCACCCACACAGTTTTGGAGAAACACGTGATTACAAGTGTCATTCAAATAATTCTCACAAACCATAATAATTATTGTGTTAATGACTATTAAAATTAATGCCATTCACTCACACAACATCACCCATCCACACTCATGCACACACACTGGCACAAATAATGGAATGAAATTAAATCAAACGGAGAGAGAGAGAGGGGGAGGAGAGAGAAAGACCTGCTAATGATATTAGTACGTACATACGCCTAAATATCCTTTAATGTTGAAGATTTTTTCTTTTGGAAGTTTATTTTTGTTGTTGTTTATCTCTATGAAAGTATGACAAGTATTTTGTTATCGCAACTTGTGTTTCACACAAATTCATGCGTTTACGTGTGTGCATGCGACAGATGAATCGTGTCACACAAAAAAGAAATTATAATTTCTGATAGTAAAGCCACGAGGCCTGATATCTCAGAAGATACGAACTTATTATTCGCCTTATGTAAACGTAATGAATGCTTCACATTGTTTTGTTCAACTTTAAAGGAGGCATGCCACTGCATAGCACAGGACAGAGTGCTTATTAAATTATTGCCACTCTATGTACTTTGTATTGTGGATTGCAATTAAATTTAAAAAGAAAAATTAATAAATTTAGGAAAATTTGCAAGAAGACAACAAAACTGAATTTATTGGAAATAAAACTCACGGAAATAAGCTCTAAAACCGTGTACGTCAAAATTGCTGTTCTGAGTCAATATATTGTTATGCTAATACCTTTTACAAACGTTTCAAATATAAGTTTGTGGATTGTAAATAAAATAAAAATAAATTTTTGCAATTCTGTGTGCCACTGTTCACAACTTGATGTAAACAAAAAACAATTGCTTTGTTTGTTATTCCTCTGTTTATAACCTTTGCATAAACAATAACAATCATTAAGCAATTATTCGACAGATCTTTGTAACGGAGTTCTATAAACCACAATTACTCTCGTGAAACGCAGCGCGTCTTCGACTGAAGTTTACATGGTAGAGTAAGCAGTGTGATGAATGTTATTGAAGGCTAAGTTCGTAGCTTCTTCTTCTCGAAATCTCTATAAATGTAAACATCGTTGTTTGTGTATTTTGTTTACATTTATTATTGTAGTGTTGTTAGTATAGTTTTGTTTACTGATTTATCATTTTTTGCGCTAGTGTTTGTTGTTATATTAAGCAGTACAGTAAACAGAGTTGTTTACTGCATTGTTTTGTTTGTCTAGCTTTTGTTTATAATTTTTTTTTTTTTAAAGGACTTGTACTTGTCAACTGTGACAAGTACAGTACCTAGAGGTCGAATTGATCCATTATCCAACGTCCTAACTTCTCACACCACTCGTGTTGTATGGATTCGGGACTTGGCCTTTTCACCTAATAAACCAACACACTATCTACTAGACCACGGCGACTTCAAAATTATAATGTTAAACTAGATTTTTCATTTTCGTAACAATATGCACATATCGTCATATCAAATTTTACCAAGGGAATCCATTTGTTTAAGCAGACATAATTTACAACAATTGCCAGATATTCTTATTACATTATAGATCCTTTGGTACATCTATTAATCAACTGGATTAGATCTGATATCTTGCCGATTCAAATAACATTGCTGCGAATTGCGTATTCCATCAATTCTAACTTTCCTTAGTTTATAATCCTAATATATATTATAAATCTTTCTATAACTCTGTTTTTTTTTTTGTTTGTTTGTTAGTCAATCACGCCTGAACGCCTGGACGATTTTCGTGAAATTTGGGATATAGATCGGGCTTTTGTCGGTGCAGGTTATAGGCTATAAATCTTTTCAAAATTTTGATCATAACGGGCAAAGGGAGAAAAAATGGGCAAAAATTAATACTTTTATGCATAAATGCTGAATTTTATCTGTTTTAAAGGTATTTTTTTAAGATTTACCTTGGTCAAGTGTCCCAAATAGCTATTGAAGGTGTTCCATTCCTAAAGTTGAACCAAAAGGGGTCCAAAAACGGGCATACCCAATCGCACCTGAACCCTTGAACCGATTTTCTTGAAATTTGGGATATTGATCAAACTTTTGTCGGTGCTATAAATCTTTTAAACATTTTGAACCAAAGGGAAAAAATGGGACAAATGGAGAAAAAAAGGGCAAAAATTAGTACTTTATGCATAAATGCTATATTTTATATGTTTAAAAGGTATTTTTTTACGATTTAGATTCGTTAAGTTTCGCAAATAGCTGTTGGAGGACCAAAAGGGGTCTAAAAAGGGGAAAGGGGCGAAAAACGGGCAAATTGTATGCATTTATATTTAGGACTTAAAGTATTAAAAAAACTGAGTTGTTTGATAAACCGGTTTCCGAAAATATGAAATATAGCATTTTTTAAGAAGCCGAATTTTTATTTATTGTTATTTTTATAACCCGCGCAACGCCGGGTACAATCTGCTAGTGAATTGTAAACAAAACAAAATGTTCTGTTAACAGCACTCTGTTAACATTTGTGTTCCCAGTATTAAAAAAAAAAAAACAATAAAATACGTCACAACAATGGCTGTAAACAATAAGAGAGAGAGAGAGAGAGAGATTCAGAATATAACTAACAAAGGCAACAGAAAAGCTTTCTTTTAACAGAAAGTTTTTTTCACAAAAAAACACAAGCTTAAAAATCCACACCAGTTGGCCCCATAATATTTATGGCAATACATTGAACATTAACACGTTGACTGCCGACTACGAGATAACTCGTAAATTGCGTTCCCTGCTAGGGTGCCAAACCACGAGTTATCTCGTACTTACTAATGTGCAAAAATCAAAAAGTCGGGTTTTGATTAGTTTTGTGAAAATTCCTGCAGCAGTTAACGTGTTAAATTTTCCCCTTAAAGCAACATATAAACAGAGTTTGAGAAACTCACTCCCTTTATTTAAAAAGCAGAAATATTGATCAAACACTTCTTTTGACTAGAGGAACAAATTCCTTTAAACACAAATTTCTTTGGCAAAACTTAATTTTGATTTATAATGTGACAAGACCACATTCCAGTACATAAAAAACGTTTTTAAGAGAAACAATTTCAAACAAATGAAGTTGACGAAAATATTTCTTAGATTTTATCCACCAGGTAAGGCATACAGTACAGTACTCCATACATATGTATCCACGAGTATGTATAAACAATTAAGGAACATAAACTGTGTACACATGTATTTAAATACTTTGATTGTATTTGTCAGGAATCGCTCTTAATTACCAGCAGGATAATGGAGAGGAATTATTGCAACACATTGACTTATTGGACTTGAATGTAAAGTAAGTGAAATTTTCTTTGTTGGGGAAATGGTGTTGGCTGAATGGATGGATGCCTTATGCCAACTACTACTACATTATCATCATGTTTGTTTTAAATATTGAATTATTCGTTTCTATTTCATGCAACTGTCTTCTGCTTCAGTTCGAAGCCATATAATGTGGCACGTAGCATTCTATCAGGAGAGTATAATAATAAAAGTCAACAACACCAACACCAACAACAACAACCAACATGTGAAAAAACATTAAATAAACGTCAAGCATTGGTGGCAAATTCAACTACACCACCATCTTGTACATTATCAATGGCGTTATCGTCTTTGCCATGTGACAAGCTCGTTGAGGGTAAAAATTATGAGAATAATGACGGTGACAGTGACAATATCTTTGCCATCTTGAGAAAAGCCATTACCAGGCTGCAGCGTAAAATGCAGGAGCCAACAAAAAAGAAATTCTATTTGCACACGCGCCTGGAGACTCACGTCCTGCCATTAACCAATGTGGCCTTTGACAGAAGTGGGGAGCACTGTTTAACCGGAAGCTATGATAGAACGTGTCGCATCATCAACACACACAACGGCAGCATTGAACATGTGCTTGGGGAGCACGATAATGTTGTCTTCTCCGTTGCATACAATTTTCCGAAATGGTAAGAAAAATTTGTTTTTTTTTTTTATTTTTCTTTCATTTCACAAGCAAAACGAGAGACGGACAGACAGACAGACAGATAAGTTTAACATACAAGAAGTATTAGCGTATTATTGATAGATATTGATGATATTCATTCACATACTCACACAAACATTTGTGTTTGTGCCATTAGTTTTGATGGTTCAATTGCACGAAAACGGACGAGTTGTAGTGCAAGGATATTGAAAATAGACAAAGTTAATGCTTACAAATCAAGGGAGAGAGAGAATTTCATCCTTATGAAGTACACAACACTTGTGTACGGAACATACAAAGGAAAATTTATGTTCCACTGAAAGTATCCGAACTTATTGCGCTTTCAACACTTCATGTTGACCCGGACACACATTAATCGAGAAGCAATAGCCTTGCAAACCAACCCTAAACTAAAAATCACAGATTCTCATGAATAGGAAAAGGTTCACTCATGGTATTCGACCTGAAAGGATTAATTAAGACTAGCTTAGGTATTGAACCCATATTAGGATATTTGTGAACGAAACAAATCGAACTTTTAACGTGTGGAAGGTGTCAAAGAAATCTTAAACTTCAAACAGTTTAAAGGAGTTCAACTAAATTAAGTAATCGTAAAGTCGCCGTAGTTTGGTTGATAGTATGTTGGCTTATTAGGCGTGAGATCTTGGTTCAAACCCCAGGTCAGACGTCAAATCGGACAAATATGAAAAAGATATTCTTCGGCGACTTCCTTTCAGCAGATTTCTGGCGAAAAATTTTGGAGTGAAATAAAATTTTTATGAAAAGTTTCTTTAAAATCTGTACGTCGAAGTCGAGTTTAAACTGTAAGCGCCGCCACTCATGTATAAAAATTAACGCACACAGCATAAGCGGTGTGTAATCCAGACTGAAGGATTGTAATGACCAATTATGTAATGTACTAGGTACTCGTCATTGAAAACTTTGAAAACAGTGAATCCACTAAAGAATCGATATTATCCTACAATGGCGACCGTATGTGTTGGCAACAGAAGAAGACATCGTTCCACAAGAAAGATTGAACACCTTTAGTTATTTTGCTTTTATCAGAGTTCGACCAACAATAACGGTTATTCCGTTTTCATATTCACATTTTCCAGTGATCGTATTGTAACTGGCTCTTTTGACAATACCGTTAAAGTATGGTGTGCTTCATCCGCTTTGTGTCGCAGTACCCTATACGGCCATACAGCTGAAGTTGTGTCGGCTCAATTTCAGCCTATAAATAGTGAAACCGTTTGTACAGCATCAATGGACGGTACAGCCCGAATATTTCACATTGAATCCACCCAAGAGCTGCAGACTTTACGGCATCACGGTGCTGAAGTGATTAGCAGTCAATTTAGCAGAGACGCTAACCTACTGTTGACAGGATCATTTGATAGGACAGCAGCTGTATGCGATCTAAGAACAAATAGGTATGCATGCAATTGTCAATCTCATCTAGCACACAAAAATCAAAAATTATTTCTTATTCACAACAGTTTAGTTGCTCAACTTCGCGGCCATACAGCTGAATTGAGTAATTGTTTGTGGAATTTTTCTTGCGATCTTATTGCTACCGGATCTTTGGATAGCACAGCTCGAGTTTGGGATTTGAGAAAAACTTCAGAATCTTTATTTACCATTAAAGAACACAGTGATGAAGTCTTGGATGTGACATTCGATTACAATGGCCGCCGTTTGGCAACTGCTAGTAACGATTGTACGGCGTGTGTATGGAATTTAAGTGGAGATTTAGAAATGATTTCCGTAATGCAAGGTCACACGGAAGAAGTGTCAAAGGTAAGAGGTTTTTTGTTGCAACATAATACCACATAACACACAGGTTTTCATATTTTCAACACAGTAATTAGCTTTAAGCAGAAACTGTGAATACCCGGAACCCTGTATTCGTTCTTTTAAATTTGGAATTATGCTAGAAAACTATATCAGGCTTTGAAAGTTTTTGACAACAAACGTATGTTTCGTAAGAAAAGTTCAGAAAAAAAGTCAGTCCAGAAGCAAAGAGCCTCTGAAGGACTTTTTAACATCACTTAGCGAATATACTTGATTTTAAATTTCACGGAAAGTCATCAATTACGATGGGCATTAATTATTACGATCATATACACCGCCTACACCATGTTTTTTATTGTGCATTGCGGTAGTGATTTCAGTGTTAGGGGGTCTTCTTACAGTCTAACTACTTCTGTCAGAGGTTCTTCTGACCATAAAATACATCTCCACCTATGCATGTGCCAATTTGAATGCTGTTTTGTAAATTCTAATCTTTAGTCTAGGTGTTGTTTAGACAACAATGGAAGTTTTCTGCTACTTTTGGCTTTCAAATTATTTCTGAGTAAACCCCTTCCAATTGTTGGAGTGGAAATATGAAGGTAATATTCCTTTTTAATGGCAGCAGAGGTTTCAAATGGGTCTGTTCTCACATGACGCACAAATTTTCTTTCCATAAGGGGGTGTGATTTTTGGTTTTTTCCTTCTAGTTTCTGTCTGAAACTTATTTAATTTATAACGTTTTGGACCATTTTATATGAACACCCGATAATTGCAGCAATTTTTCTATAGCTTTTGCCTTCATTATGAAGTTTTTTTTATTCTTCTGACTTCAGGACATGCAGTGATTACCTCTGCCCATTTTCAATCCAAAGTTTAATCGTTTAATTGATTTGTTTTTTTTTCAAATTATTAAAAGTCAATCAGGCTTATCAGTTAGTACAATTACTATCAAACAACGGGTTGTAAATTAAAAAAATCTAATACTTTTTCTAAGTGAATCCATTTTATTGAAAACGCATTTTCACTACCAAATCTATACTGGCAATATATTAGAGAAGAGTAAGGCTTCAAATTTTTTAAATATAACCTGGATTATTCATTCATAAGAGATCAGTACACAAAGTGCAGTTACTGTTTTTATATATACAGTGAAATCTTGATATTTTTCAATACTTTAATGTCAGTTTGATCGATCATTTGAAATTCAGACCATTGCACAGCTTTGATTTTAATGTTGTTTTCAGTCGCTATCATCGTCGGACTCTTCACGTAAATCATTTTCATCAAATGACGTCACGTCCTCACAAGGATTATTGATCCATTCTCTAATGTTTACAGCAGTAAATATTTCTTGAGAACACAATGTCTGTAGAAGATCTGCAGCAGTATTTTCTAAAGGATCTAGTCTTGCAGATTGCCACCTTTCTTTTAAAACGCTCAAAGGAAGATTAAATTCAGGATCATCATCATTTACCATATTCAACATATTTTCCAACCAGTTAGACCAAAGTTTCTCTACATGCGGTTTCAGCATGCGTCTTGAATAGAAACTCCTTCTTTAAGTGTGATTTTCTTCATCGATTCAAGGAAATCCCCTTTTTTGCAACAATTGTTGCCAGAAGACTGTTCCTATAATGAAGTTTGGTGACTCTAATTGCAAAATAAATGAATTTACAAATTAAAAAATCCCCAAAAATTAAAAAAAAAGAAAATTGTTCACTATTTAGAGCGTGTGCCCATATAAAAAAAATTAGTGTTCACATTAGTGGAATGTTCACATTACCGCGAGTTCACTGTACACTCTTCCTGGTATAAGAGATTTGGATTTTTTGGAACAGTGCTGTACATACATAATTGATCATTATAAACCTTTAGTTAGGATTACGATCTAGCTTTTCACGACCATATATTGTGCATAATTAAGTCTCTCATTCAAACAGACCAACACCAATTTAAATATAAAAGTTGACAAATTTAATCGAGATCCTACAAAAAGTTATTATCACTCGTTCCAATAGAAGAGTTCTGTTGGTGGAAAATTTATCTCCAACAGTAACTTTCGAAAACTGTTTGCCCTTTTTTTCTCTTCACCAATAGTGAGGAGAGGGGATAGAATGGAATTCAGTTTCAGTGTCCATAAAATATACAGTCAGGTCATATGCAAAGTGAATGGGGAGATCTTTTTAGAACACCTGCAAAAAATGAAACTGAGACGGTTTAAATATCATTTTTTATTATTGAAAACCATATTCGTTAACTCTTTTCATATTACAGGTAAGTTTTAGTCCTCCTGGTGGTCTACTGCTGACAGCATCGGCAGATCATACCGCGCGTCTATGGCTTGTTGAATCGGGCTTATGTTCACAAGTACTTGCTGGGCACGACAGTGATGTGTTCTCATGCGCCTTCAGCTACACTGGCGATGTAATACTAACAGCTTCGAAAGATAATACATGTCGTCTGTGGAGATGATATGATTGGTATACGGTGGATATGATGACAGATGGTGGTGGTGGTGGACTATGAATGAAATGTAAAGATACTCAAACTACAACAAAACAAGACGTTTAATATTAATTAAATGTTGTTATTGGAATAATTACATCATACAACCTAAATACTACACTGGTGCATATTCCTATAAACGCACACTAATTTTTTTAAAAACAATTGTAAAAATTAAAAATAAAGTATTTAGGGGTCTACAAATTTGTTTATTAAATTAGTTAAGACTTCACTTAAAATATTATTTACAAAAAAAATTCATTTGTGCTTTATTTATTTTTTTTACTTAATTTTCGAGATTAACAGCCATTTTTAAGGATATTTTCCTATAAACGCACATGGATTTATGAACTATTGCAGATTATTAATAATGAGTGGCATTGATTCCACTAATTTTTTAAGCAGATCGGAATCAATTTCGTCCCAGACTTATTTAATTCTTAGTTTTAGCTCTGTCACAGTCATTATGCTTTCATTCTGGGCATTATTTGCATAAACTTTACGGGCCATGTATCCCCACAAGTTCTCCATTGGGTTTAAATCCGGATTACAAGCCGGCCAGTCCAATAGAGGAATGCTATGTGCATTAAACCAAGATTTCGATTGCTTAGAAACATGGATTGCAGCATTATCTTGTTAGAATATGCAATCTCCATCCATTTTTTCATCCATAAATGAGAGAAGAGCATCTTCTAACAGTTCGTTATACATCGCACTATTCATTTTTGACGGAACAAAACATATTTTCGACTTGCCAACTGCAGAAACCGCTGTCCAAACCATAACACTGCCACCACCAAAATTACGTTTTGACATCCGAACATCTTTAGATCTCAAATCGTGCCAATAGCACGAGTATGAGTCTGGACCGTCTAAATTAATTTTTTTTTTTCGTCAGAGAAAATTACTTTTTTCCACTCATCTGTCCATTTCATATATTTTCTTGCGAATTTTAAACGATTTTCTTTATGATGCTTTTTTAGCATTGGTTTACATTTCGGCTTTTTCCATTTTATGTTTTCATCGTTTTGTAAAATGGAAGGTTTAATTTATTCTTTATTTGTGTGGAATTCAATTTGTTACGGATTGCTTCTTGTTTTATTTGATTAAGTTGTCTTCTTGTCAGTTTTGCATTTCCCTTTGTAGGTTTGAGAATTCCATAATTTTGACCTTTCTTCAAGAAATTTCGCACCCCACTTTCCGAACGATCGATTTTACGTCCAATTTCTCTATTGGAGCATCCTTGGTCGAGAAAAAATTTTATTTGAATCTTTTCTTGATCGGACAAGAAAGTTGCCTTGGGCATCTTTAAAAGTGATGAAATTTATTGATTAAAATAGGAAAAGTTGCAGTAAACTGAGATTTTACTATTAAAAACGTACCTTTGGTTGAAAAAAACTTAAATTGATAATATTTTATATTTGGTAACTTTTTTGATAACTAATTTCGCGTCTGAGTTTATACGAATATTCCACTTAAAATAGCACCAAGAATATTTGATCGCAAAATTAAGGCAAACAACAAGAATAAAAACTTGTTTACTTTTAAAAAGTGCCGTTAAGTTGTCTCTCATTAAAAAAAGTTAAATTTTGCTTTTGGATGAGAACAACAAAGATATAACAAAAAAAACAGAAAAACATAAGGTGCGCTTATAGGAATATGCACCAGTGTATACATACGAATTGAAACTTACCCAGGGGAAGTTGTGAATAAAATTTTAACGCAATAATTCTCAATTATTTTTAACATTTACTACAAACTCGAGCATATATTTTTCTTTAATAGTCGTTTTTTTTTGTTTTTGTTTTTGTTGTTGTTTACTTTTCCTTTTTTTTATATAATTTACAAATAGAGTTTTTTTTTTAGATTTTTTTTTTGTTTTGTTTTTAGTTTAAGTTTGGAAAAAGAAAAAGAGTGTAAAATTATTTTTTTTTTTGTTAAGTTTAATTAAATATTCTGTTGTAGGTCTATTTTTGTAGGAATATAAATTGTGGCTTTAATAAGGCTTACAATTAAATAGAAATTTTTATTTTAGAATGAAAGAAAGAAAGAAAGAAAGTTGAAAATTAAACACAATAAAAGAATGAACCACAAGTTTAATTTTAAATTAAAATTTTTAATACAAAGAAGAAAATATGTATGTACGTATGTAAATAATTTAAAACGAAAAAACAATATTTTTTAATTTTATTTCAATACACAAAATAAAGAAGAACTACAGAGTAACAACATACATTTGATTAAAATTATAAAAAAAAAAAAAAGAAACTTAAAAGAAAATGGAAATCCTTTGGGCGTTATTCAATAGTTTTAATAAGAAATTTAAGAAAAAACGAATAAAACACACTCATGAAAAGACTTAAAATCGAAAGCATATCAAATAATAGAAAAGATGTGACTGTCTTAAGAAACGCGCCTTGTTGCAGCAACATGATATCCATATGTAGGTACATACACAGGATTGAGCTCGTTAATATAGAATGGCGTTTCAAAGACTATTTGGGAAAGCGTTAAATAAAAATACATGTAATGTAACGTAACGTAATGTAACGTAACGTAACGTAACGTAATGTAATGTAATGTTATGTATATAATTTAAGGAATCCCTGTGTGCTATAATATATAGTTTTAAAGGTTTTCTGATTTGTTTCTCAATAAATTTAAATTTTTTGTTTTGTTTCCCATTTTTTGTTTTTAATTTTTGTTTTGTTTAGATGTATGAATCCTAGATTTAACTTACAAGTACAGATTGATTATAAATTGTTTTTTGTTTTATCAATATTTCATTTCTAAGTGAATAAATGTGTGTGTGTTTGTGTTTATGTTGTATTGTGTTTTATAGGGCGGGAACAGGAAGTATTAGAGTACAGTAATACAACGGGAGCAAACCTATCAGGAACAATCAATATTCCATATAGCTAATCCCATTGTGTTATCGATTCATTTTTGTTTGTTTGTTTGTTTTTTTTTCAATATTTAATAATATTTTGTTATACAAAATAGAAATAAAGAAATAACTCATAAGGGATAGTGATAGTATCGAAAACATAAGAACGATACATACTTATTTTAATAAATTTAATTTAAAGTTTTAAGTATAAGTGGTATTTTGCTTTTGTTTTTTCGTTTTTTTTTTATCTCCTTAGCATTAACAGCCGTTAAAGGCTGTAAGAAACAAAGTGTAAAAATAATTAAAACTTAAATATGACGACGTTGAAAAATAAAAAAGAGTGTAAAGAAACAAAAAATAATAAAAAAAAACGAATTACATTTTAAAATAATTATTATTGTTATTATCTCTCGCTATAATAGTATGTTGTAGTTTAAGAATTGAGTGAATTTGTTAAGTTATTATTCTTATTATTGTTGTTGTTGTTGTTGTTATTGGTATATTATTTTCTTTTCTGTGTGTTTGATTTATAAAATATTGTAGTAAGTAGTTGTTGTAGGTTTTTCTTGAAAATTATTAAAATTGTTTTTTTTTTTGTTTGTTTGTTGTATTTGGTTGTTGTTGACATTAGAATTTAATTTTTGTTTTATTTTTTGTATTATTTTTTTTTTTGTTTTGTAATTAAATTTGAACTTTATCAACCGGTTGTAGTTGTGATGCAGCAGTCTGTAAATAGAAATAGAAAAAACACACAAGGATTGTTAAAAAACAAAAAGAAAAACATAAAATAGGAAGGAAGAATGATATACAGCGCAACATTTACACAATTTAATCACAACATTTAAAGCTGTAAGTAAGTAATGATTAATGAAAATGTATTAAAAATTTTACTGAATGATTTTAAAAAAATAAATTTGAAATAGAAATACATAAATGTATACACATACATATGTATGTGTTGTTGTAATGATAATAATCCACACCATAATTGTTTTTAAAAATAATTAAATTCACTATTGCATATTGAATAATTTTTTTTTTTTTTGTTTGTTTAATTTCAAAACTAAATTTACAAAATCAGAAGTAGAAGATTGATTCAACTCAAATAAATATCGTTTATATTACTTAAAATAAAACAACGTGATAATAAATAATAAAAACAAAAAGAAACTTTAAAAATAATTTAAAATAAAAATTATGAGAACTGAAAAATGATTTCAACTGAATAACAACGAAATATTATTTGTTGACACAAACAATATAAATCTCGAAAAATACGGAAACTGTCGATATAACAGTAAGATATACTGGAGACAATTCATCTTATATTCGAAAAAAGCTTTAGTCGCTTTAGTCTTAAAGTATAATATATTGGCTTATTGCATTGCATTTTGCAACAAAGCTTGAGGAGGGTAAACAACAGTAAAAACCATTAACAGACTAACTGGACCAATATAGGCGATAATTGTTTATCGTGATGTCAATATCATGTTTGTATTATTGAATACCCTAAGACAAGTGATCTTTTAAATTGAAGCGAATGATCGTTTAAAGGATTCTCTGAATGTTTCAGTTCCTCTTTGTCAAAGTAGTCCCTACTAATATTTTCTAGCGCTAGTACCAGATGCCTAATCATACGTATTGTCATCATATGATCTTATTAGGCATAAGGCCTCAGTTCAGACCACAGGTCTGTCATCTCCTGCGTTGCCATTTGCCAAGTTTTCCCTTTCTTTCCAAGTTTTTTCAGATGCGAAAAAGTTTTCATTAAATTTGTTTTCTAACAAAACAAGTTTTTTCAACAAAATTAAATTAAAAATTTTTTTCAATAAATTCAATAATAATAACACGAAATATTTACATTTTAGAATCAAATATTGTGTATTTTATTAGCCCCGGGGCAAAAGAAGCAAGAAAACACAAACAAAGGGCATCGGGCCCTCGGAAGTTTCCATTAAAAATGTTGGGACTTTTGTAGAATAAAAGTTTTTTTCCCCAGAAATAAAGTTTTTTAAAATAAAAAAAAAATAGCAACGCTGGTCATCTCCTCTCCTCAGATTTCTGGCAAAAACTCTAAGCAGAAAATAAAATTGCAATGAAAAGTTTTCCCAAAAATCTGTTGTTCAGAATGGACTTTAAATTATAAGTCCAATCCACTCATGTATAACATTAATACACGCAACATCAGTGGTCTAAGAAGCTAGGTCGTAATGACCATGTACGTATGTATGTATTTGAAAAAGCAAACCGCTTCACATTATGCCGCGTTTACACTAACACTTTTAATAACCAAGGTACCATGATCGAGTGCTACACTTTGGGTAATGCAAAGACTTCAAAAGCATTTGCCTTTTCATCATACTGTCCTGTAAATGAGTATCAACTAAGTTAATTGACCACATTATTCAACATGGAAGAATATTCAAAACTATTGGGAGAAGAATGAATGGCAACGTTAATGACACTTTAACACGCTCATAACATTTTTAAGCTTGTGATAGCTTAATTGAAAAATCGAGAACAATTTCGAATATATTCTCCACTTAATACGTATAAATTACGTAATAATAATATTCAATGAATAATATTGGTGATATGTAAAGATCCATAAATCTATCTACAAACTAGGCTACAGATTTTGTGCTTTGCTTTTTAAACGTTCTTAAATCCTCTTGTCCATACAATTGTGAATCTTGCAGATGGCATACATTCAGTACAAGTATTCAGCAATCTCGCTGGAAGATTATAATAAAAATACCTCGAATGATAGGAAAAAGCAGAAACGAAATTCATTTGAAATCATTTTTCAGTATCATAAAAATTTGCAAGACAACAAATGTCTATGTAAATATAACGAAGCTAAAGCATTATTCACTAAAAAGCAAATTTGTAAATAAATAATATATAGATAGTATATATGTATGTATGTATTAACAATTATAAAAATGATTGCGTACTTCACAATTTTCTGTTTGGTAAGTTTCTCTAAATAAACGCTTTATTAAAGGATACCTGAAATGGGAAAAAAAAGAAAAATGTTTTGTTTTTAATAATTAAATTAAAGAAATAAAATTAAAAAAGAAAAGAAAAAAACTTACTTTGAATGTATACCGCCACCGGGTGGAAGACCTTCTATTTCTTTTTCCCTCAAAGCTGCCAGTAGATCCGTGTAAGTTTTGATTTCATTCATTTCCTCTGTAAAACAAACAACAAAATCAAGATAAGAAAACAAAAAACAACAATTAATTCGATATTCAAATAAAATAATAAGAAATAGTGAAACAAATAAAGAATATTTAATACTAAAACTACTTAAAAGTATTTGTTTTCATTTTTTTTTTTTTTTTAATTCGAAGAAGAAAAAAATTAACATTTAAAATTTCTTTTATTATACGCTGAAGAGCTCAAGCATTACTCTAAGTGGATAAGATATTTTTATAAGAGATAGACAAGAAGAAATTAGAAAAAAAAGAAGAGTACATGATATTTACTGTAGCTGTTATACGATATGCTTCATAAATATTTATACGTTATTATTATTGTAATTAAAAAATTTATTTTTTTTTTTTGGAAAATAAACAAGTGTTTTCGAAATACACAATTTGCTGCACATGCTGATCGTTTAAATAAATTTAAATATTCAATTCATACATGTGTGTATGTATGTATGTATAGAGAAATTATAATGGAAAATAAAAAAACAACTTTTTAATTCGAATTCTTCACAAGTGATTGAGATAAACAAAACTAAATAAATGAAAAAAAAAAGAAAACAGAATGAATGGAAAAAAGCTTAAATAAACTTAAACAATTTTGATTAGGAAAAATTTTAAATAGAACATACCTTATGCTCACACTTTTCATTTAATAAAAATTTAATGTTTTTCTTTTTCATTTTCTTTATCTCTCTCTCATTTTGCTTTTTAAATTTTTCTTTACAAAACACACACAGGCACACACACAACTCCATTGTAAAAACAAAAGGAAATTGTTTATAATGGGAATTGGAAAAAGTTTATTATGTTCCGGAATTTTTCGGAATTTTTCTGAATTTTTATTAAAATTGCATGTAATGAATGAATTGAAAGAATATTAAAACAGAATCGCTAGTTATGATTGAAGGTATTGGCATAAAATGAATGAATTTTAAATATTCACATACAAAATCTTGTTATAAATTGTTATTATATAGGCTCTTTTCTTTTTATTAATTTTTATTTTACAAAACACATACATATATATGCATACACAATATATTGTAATTCAATTAATCATTCTCAGTTTTATTTATAATCTAATTTCTTTAATGTCTTATATTATTGGTTTGCTTGTTTCCTTTCTTCTAATATAGAATTTATAAAAATTGTTTCTTTAAATCGATTTCTATCTTACTGTGAGCATAAGGTTTTTTGGTTTTACAAAACTTTCTTCTTTCACTTCCTTAAACAGTTACGAAATTCAATTGAATATTTGGTTTTCATTTATATTAATATGTACTACATACTATATATAGAGAGCTCATAAATAAATTGATTTCTCAACAAAAACAAAACTAAACAAATGATTCTATAAATTTATGAATTATAATATTTAGTTATGACTAGTTAAGGTTTAATTTAATTTGTATTTTTATTAATATCATATAATCATAATCATTTTAATTTTCTATTTTTAGTTTTCTTTTATCTCTAAGCAGTTAACAAACAATCTAGGTGTCTGAAAGTGAATTTATAGTGATATTCTTTGGCTTATCTTTGAATTATCTGTACATTTGGAAAATGTAATCAATACCTAATAAAACTATTATTTAAAAGTGAGCCAACACTTCTTATTTAAGTACGTCAGTAAGTATATCATTTGCTTTAAACAGCAATACCTATACGTAGTCTACGCTTTAAAATATCCATATTTGCAAAAATATATCTGATTTAAGAAAGTTTTAGAGATTATTTTCCTAGATTTTATGCATTAACATTTTATGTGCACTAAATTCAATATTTTTGGGAGAAAAAGCAACTTAATTTCCGTTTCCAAAACCTTTTTACCCCATACTTGAGATTATTTTTTCTCTAGAAGTTATTTGTAAGCTACAATCAGTCTAACCAGTCATTACAATTTGGACAAATAAATTGAGAGTATTCAGCAAAAAATAGAACACAGTGCTTAACAAAACAATGGAAACATTTTCAAAAATTTATTTATGTGTTCTAATCACACAAAATTGGAAATTGCAGTTCATTAGTATGCATAAAATATAAAAAAAAACTATATTATTGAAGTGTTGAAGCCTTCTCCAATATCATGAGTGTTCAGAGTTCTTGATTCAAAAAATTTTTTTTTAATAATTTTTGAAAGTTCTGATTTGTTAAGTCCATATTTATCTCATATTGTCCTTTTTTCTTGCTGAAATTCCGTTTTTTATCAATAAAGAGCACAAATTTAGCGAATTTCTTAAGAATATTTTTAATTTTTAGTCGAATTTTGAAAAAGTTTCCATTGTTCTGTCAAGCACTGCATATGACGTATAAAACGAAACTTTAGAAAACTGAATATAAAATGCAAAAATATATTGAAATTCTATATTCTATGGCTATTGATTGTTATTCGCACGCCTTTGTGTTTAAACTTCTTGTTGGTCAAGAGTATTTATAATACCGAATTTAATTTTTGTTATTCACCATTCAAGAGCCTAAACTATTTATAGGGATCGTGAGAAAGAAGTCAATTTTATTTTATTTAAACGTTGTATATAAACAACTGTGTGAACAAAAACCAATAATTTAAATTTTATGGTCACCAAGCCGTTAACCGTTTTTGACTACTAAACGAACGTTCGTTGTGAGAACGTTCGAAAACTGCTCGAAAACTACAATTAATTATTATAATAAAAAAATTTAATAATCTCTATATCAAGATTTATAGGGTCTTCTCGTCTTTTAATTTTATTTTAGCTTTTTAACTAAATTTTTACACTGAAATTTGCAGCGCAAATGCAGCAAATGAACGCAGCGTTTTTGAACCACGTAGTAGTCAAAGGGTTAAAATATATTTAAAGATATATTTGTCTAATATTTTAATTCGACAACTAAATGATCATACAGCCCAACAATTTGTCAATAATAAAAGCCTTGAAAATGATTATTTCCTCAAAGTATGTTAATTTTTCGAAATTATTGCTTTAAGCATTAAAAATTAAGGAAGAGAATAATATGGTCGTTTTTAAATCATTACAAAGGGGATGTAACATAAAGTTTAGCAAAAGAAAAATATTGTTTCAATAATTTCATACCTATTTTGAAGACGTAGTGCTTGATCCCAATAAAATCTTTCAACCCCTGGCAGTTGTTTATAGGGGAATTACAATTTGTATAAAAACTTTTTTCCGTTGGTCAAAAGTTGACAGATAACGAAAGCTATAATCATATGATTTCCTATCAATCGCTTCATCTACATGGATAACTACTTGTCCTTGAACAACTCTTTATTGCTAGTCCCCAGTCCCATCTGACTCAAAAAATGTCTCGATTTTGTTGCAATTATTATTGTTTTACATAGTAAAAGTGTTTCAAAAATTATTATCTATAATTTCTAATCCACATGATATATTTTTGTAAATATTTAATCCGAGATATTGAAAAAGTCAAACTGTTTTCTAGTTTTTAAATATTCCGAGTCAGTATCTATCTCTATTTGTATTTTCAATGTCGTACCGTTCTAAATGTCAAAATGATTGTTAACAAATTGCAATAATTTTAAAAACTATTATTATTATTATTTAAATAATTGATTAATTAATTATGTATCATACATTAATTAGTTTTGTTTTTGTTTTCAAGATTTTGTAAAATTTTTGTAATTTTGAGCGTCTTACTATAAAATTTGGTCAATTTGTTATACATACTACAATAATATTAATTTAAAAATTAACAAAACCTTATCATTAAATAAAATAATATTTTTTTTTTTTATTAATTTAATTTAATTTTTTCTTTTTTTTTGTTATTTTATACCCTACCCATCCATCCATCCCATCATTATATTTATTAATATCAAAGATGAAATGTTAAAGCTGTTATAAAGCTGTTCTTCTACTAACAACGAGTAGTAAGACTAATAATAATACTTATTTAGTGTATTCATTTAAAAATTTTTTGTTTTTTGTTAAAATTTTCTAATTACAGAAATAGAAATTGTAGAATTGTTCTAACGTGCACTACAGGAGTATTTAGTTATTTATTAATTAATTAATGATGTCTGTTAGTATAGTAGTTTGCGGATTAAGTTAACATTTAAAATGTTTAATCATATCAATTGCTTAATTATCGATATTATTAAATAATACTTTCAAGAATATCCGTAGTATCCGTAGAATGACTAAAAACCTTTCAAAACTTCTAGTCATTATACGTATGTATGTATGTATGTAGTATGTAAGTATATATGTATGTATGCATGTATGCTTGTCATTGAACCTTAACTCCATATTGTATGTTATTTTTAGTATATTGTCTTTGGCAGTCAATAATTTCCAGATTTTCTTTATTTTTTTATTTTTTTTTTAAATTTTAAACTTTTTCTCTTTGCTTGTTCTCCTTAATTAATGATAATTTAAGATAATAATACTGGCTGTATGTATGTATGTCTGTTATTACGTTTGTTTGTTTGTTTTCTGTTAATTTCGTTTTAAAGGAACATGTTGTTAACAACATTAGTTGAGTTGTATTGTGTTGCATTGTGCATTGTTATGCCTGATTTTCTATAAGAAAATGAGGAACTATTTTTCTTCGTTTACACTTAATAAATAAATATCTTTGGCAAAATGAACAAAATAACTATCCGTATTGATTATTATTTGGTTTTTAGTTTTAGTTTTTTTTTATGATAATGAAAACTGATTTAAATTTGTTATGAGCAATGTTAAGGAACGATTTGATTTGATTCGATTCGATTTGATTTGATTTGTCATTTTTTTAAGCCCTCATCTTTAGGTAACTAATTTAGTTTTAAGAATAAATAATAAAAGTAAGAATAAGAAATATTTTAAAGACAAAATAAACTTTTTAAACAACCTCTTGCAATTCTTTCAATTTCATCCTCCAACCGCTTCTCAGCTGCTATCGCCTCTTCGGTAGGTTTCGGTGCTCCGGGGAACGCTATGATTATAACACTCATATTATCTCGACTACCCTGTAATAAGAATGTATGGCAGATTCGTAAAATAAATAAATTTTTTGTTTTGTTGAAAATAGTTTCGAATTGATTAAAGGAATGAAAATTCAATTCAATCGAAGCTTACCTTATGCAAACATGTGTCTACGACTTCATTTGCTATGGCCACTAAATCGCTAGTGATTTTCATTCTTGAAACTATGAAACTGCAGACATCCTCATTAGTCATGACATCCCAGATGCCATCACAAGCTAAAACTAGAAATTCATCAGTGTCTTGACGACTCTGACAAAATATTTCCGGTTCTGGTGAAACCAATTGATCGCATTGACCTTTTCCTTTTACATTTTTAAATTCGTAATCACCCAGAGCCCTTGAGACAGCCAGAGTGCCATTCACACGTTTAATCATAACACTACCACCCGCATTATGTATACGTTCCTTCTCCTCCGGCAATACCGGTTTGTGATCCTGTGTGGCAAACACCGGTGAACCTTGACGACACAGTACAGCACGCGAATCGCCACAATTTGCTATATACACCTGAGTGGGAGAAACGAATGCACAGACAGCTGTGGTTCCACCGCATTTTTCAATTTTAAATCGAATTTCGGGCAACCATCGCATATCTTCATCAATTCGCAGGAAACCTTCACGTATGCCTTTTACATGATCGCCACTTTTAAATTCTTCTGTGTTAACAATGTATTCCAACAGAAATCGGGCACAGTGCTGTGCCACTTTGCAACCCGAATGGCCATCAAAGACGGCAAAAAATGACCAGTCTTCTAGACCCTCGCCAAGATCAGCCCGTGCATAATATGCATCTTCCATTTCACACCGCCAGCCCTGCATCGAACTGACGCCGAAGAGCAATTTGTTGCCTTCACCGCTAACATTGTGCTTAAGAGTTTTTGGCTTATCCAGGAACCCGCCCATCACGTCTGTGCATACTGTATTTAGCGAGAACGGGAAACAATTTTCTGTTTTTTCTTCAAGTTTATCACGATCTACCTGCAGAAATTATTGTTTTTTTTTTTTATCTGTAGGCCCGATAAGAAAATCGGGCAAAAATAATTGTTTTTTTATTTATGTTTTGTTTCGTTCGTTCTCTTTCTGGATTGTTAAAATTAATAAAAAGTTGTTTTAGTTGTTTTAATTGTTGGTTTTCGATTTTATTCGGAAATCCAATGAGAGGTAGATTGTGGAGAGAGAGAGATCAATAAAAACTTTAAATATCTGAAAGTAGAAAATATTGAAATTAATTTTATTAATTATTAAATATGTACCTAGATGAGATTCAAAATAAATTGCATTTAATATTGCTTCCGCAGGAGTACAGTAATCAGAGATCTTTTATGTACTCCGCGTATGCAAGAGTGTTAGATGAAAATTTAAATTTGTTTTTAAATACTAAAAACATATTAAGATTATTGTGTGGACTATGAAGGATGGATATCAAAATATTGAATATTCTTAGGACAACACCGGCATGAATAACGATTCATTCACCCTGTGGCGGTGGCATAGCTGCCAGATTTGACGATTTATCGTCATTTTGACGATTTTGTGCTTCAAAAGTATGATATTGACGATGTGACGATTTATGCCTATATTTTGACGAATTTTAGAAATTAAAAATTTACATCACATTCTTTACTTTAGTACTTTAAAAAGTCCCTTATTTCGTTCGAGCAAAATCCATTATAATAGTGATAGAACAGTGAAACACAAACCACATTGCGACAATGCTCCAATGAATCAAAGGAGTTCGATACCCTACCGTCATCAACGAGCAACGTCGCCTAGTCTCAAAATAGACTTTGAGGCTTCAGCCTATACATACATGAGAGTTGTATGCCATTCTCTTTCGGATATACATAAGTGGTATAAATAGTACGAAGATCAGATGAAGTGAAGTATTTCTTGTACTCTCTTAAGAAGCCTTAGCACTGTCAAATGTGTCGGTTCTAGAGAACATTACTTTGAATTTTCATGCCGATTTTGTGACGATTATTTTTAAGATTTCCATGGACGTCTTTGACAATTTCGACGATTTTTTTTCTAATATTTGACGATTTGATTAATTTTTATTTGGCAGCTATGGGTGGTGGTGCTGGTGAATCCACAAATGTTGTGTTATCAGTTAGAAAAAAAAGTACAAATTCATTAATGAAAAACACCAGTTGCAATTACCTCGTCCTGTACCGAATAATGTCACTTTCAATTTGGAAAATCAATAACAAACAGAAAGAAAAAATTTATCTTCAACGCAGACGCGTCAACACCAATGCTTTGGACGAAAATAATTTTTTGTTTTTAAAATAGGATTTCATTTGAAACGTTTGTTTTATTTTTTTTTACTCGACGAATTATTAAAAACAAGAAATACTTTTTTTAAAACCGGCTCTTACTAGAACATCTCAAGGAAATTAGTTTAGAAAATCAAGCACTGCACGCACACTGAAGAGCAAAACAATCATCATCATCATCAGCTGCTTCAGTTGGCTCTGGCGTTAAATAGAAATTTTTGTGTATAACACCTTGGGAGGACAAGGTTTTTTATTGTTTTTTAATTTTTTTGTATATTTTCTTTAATGTCTGAATGCGGATATACATACATAGTATGTATGTAGTATATAATGTGCTGCTTTATGTGAAAAAAAAAAATTAATGAATAAATAAAAACTTTCATTCATTATTCTCCATTCAATTCATTCATTAAATTCTTTTTTCATTTTTCTTCAAAGCAGTAAACAAATTTGAACTTCCAAACGGTTTTATCAATCAATCGGTTTAGTTGATTTCCTTCGTCTATATTTCACTAACAAAACGCAACAAAATTCCATCCTTTTTCACATCAAATTAATAAAGGATACTTATGTGACCGCGGTTATATCATCAAAAAGAACAAAAAATCTTGCAAAAATTATTATTTTTTCATTGAATTTTGAAAAAGAATTTCAAATTAAATTCACCTTTTTTGTTATCACACTCGAAACAAATTGCTCGTAATTATTATTTTTTATTACTTCTCATTCAACAAAAAAAAAATTTAAGGAAAAAAAGAAATAAAATGTGGTGTTACTTGGATTCATGCTCGCTTGTTTCGTTCAATTTGAAAAAATAAAATTTCGAAAATCAAATTTTTTTTTATACACAATCATTGACAGCAAAATAAAATAAAAAAAAAAATAAGAAAACGCAAACACACACTCACACTCACACATATATAGGTACACAGAGAAAAACAAAAGAAATGAAAAAGAGAGTGAAATTTTTTATCTCTGTTTATTTTTGAATTTTTTTTTTTCTCTTTCAATTTTCAACGTTATGTTTACGTTTTGAAAAAAGTGTTTTGTGTATGACAGCTGTTTAGAGATGCCAGATGTAAAAGTGATTGACGTATAAGAAACAAAGCAAGGAAGATATGAAACAGATTTGGAGCTTGACGGTTTTTTTGCATACAAAGTGACATAAAAAATCAACGGCAAAACCAGTCGTGAGATATTATCAGACGTCGGCCATAAAGAGAACATGATAAATATGTGAGTGCATTTGTAAGAGGCATGTGTATAACCCAGATGGTTTAATGTTAGTAATATTTCAAGTGTAACGTAATAATATGTTTATGTAGTGAAAAAAATATAGAAAAAATATATAGCGCCAAATCTCTAGAGACTGCGTATTTAACTTGAAAAATATTCTTCCAAAAATGGAGATAATTTCTCTTTGTTATTAGTGTTTCTCACTGGAAAATAATTAATCCTACTATTATATTTTTTGGGTGTATCATTGAAACCTGAAAAAAGCGAAGGAAGCTTACAAGAAGCTGAATGCAATTTTACGCTCGTTTTAACGAACAATGTTTATGTACGTGTCCTATGTATGTAAAAAGCCAAAGATCTTCGGCCCCCTGAGTACTGAATTTTATACATTTTGTAAACAAAAAACATATGTTTTTCATAAGGCACAAAATCAGGCTTAACAGAAAAGGTCCGCCAAAAAATGCTTTAAAAAAAACTACTCGGTGTAACACTTATATTTGATGGCACCCCACAAATAATAGTCCAACGGTGTCAAATCGCTGCTCCGAGGTGGCCAAACGACATCAGCTCTGCGGCTGATAATGCGATCTTCAAAAACAGAGCACAAAACATCGAGTATAGGTAGCTCCGGCTGTGTGGCACGTAGCGCCTTCCAGTTGAAACCAAATGTTGGCAATATCCTCCTCTTCAATTTTTGTGAACAAAAATTCGTTCAACATGGCCCGATAGCAATTGTCATTGACTGTAACGGCAACTCTTTGCTCATTTTCGAAGAAAAATGGCTCAATTATGTCTCTGGACCAAAATCCGCACCAAACAGTGACTCGTTTTTTGTGCGTCAGCTTCTCAATGTATGCGTGCCGGATTTCTGTGTCCCAAATGCGATAATTTTGCTTGTTTACATACCCGCCAAGATTAAAATGAGCTTCATCTGAAAAAATGATTTTTTTTTTCGCCAATATCGGCGTTTTGTGAAAGTCGATCGCAGGCCCATTTATCGAAGCGTTAACTCGTATACACAACTAGATTCGTTTAGCGGAAGGATAAAACTAATTATCTGTCAAATCAGACATGAGCTAAGTGTTACCATTCACGAAATAATGTTTAAACGTAATTGGCAATATTTGAAGATGAGACTATCGACTTTATTATGGGCCATTATTCTGTTTTTTTACAGCGTTTTTGTTAAAAATTGCGTACGCATTCTGTTTCATCACTATTGTATGAACATCCGAATCGAATTGAAGGATTAAACAGGTTTCTTTCGACAGATTCAGTTGAATACACAAAAGTAATGGAAATATTTCATAAAGTTTTGACTAGGAAATTTCAACAAGAGAAATGAATTTACTTTTTTTTTTGTTGTTATCAAGAATTATTTTATTTTTGGGATTTATATTTAACGAAGTACAAAGGCAGGCAATATCGACACAAACTGTGTTCAACTGACCACGATTTCCCTCATGTTATCGCAAACACCTCAGAAAAAAGGAGTCTCTGTATTTCAGATACTTGTCCACGGAACTAAAACTTATTGAAGCGTCAAAAAAACCTGCTACTCCTAATAAATTCTCAATCTACCCTATTTCGCTAGTACACTCTCCGTGTAATTACTTATTGATCGATCCGAAGAAACAAAAAGAAAAAAAGAACAAACAAAATCATAAAAGTAAACCATAAAGTATGGCAACTCTGTATATTGTCTATGACTTATTTCGTACACATTAATAAAAAAAAATATTAAAAAAGATTATCTACCCGGGGTTGCTATTGTCCATCAATTATATCGAATTAGATTTTTCATGCTGCATCCTTATATAGAATATATTTGATGTGAATCACCCGATTACGATTACGATTTCTTTTTTTTGTTAGTCATTGAAAAATTTAAAAAAAAAACAAATATTTCAAAACAATACGCAATAATAACAAATTTAGATTGTTATCATATTTATTTTAATAAGTAATTCTGCGTCATTGTTTTTTCTCATTTTATCTTTTTTTTTTTGGGAAATTAGCGACGTCACTATCAATGAAACTGCATTAAAACAAAATTAAATAAAGAGATAAAAACAATGGCAACAACAATACGACAAAGATTGCATTGTAAACAGAGAGATGAGAGAAAGAGTGAGAGAGAGAGCGATTGTCACAAAGAAAAAGACTTTTTTTGTTTTTGTTTCTAGAGTAGAATTTTTAATAATCACGCAGTGATGTAAACACAATAGAAGAAAATAAAATAAAATAAATAAGAAAAGAAACAAAACAAAAAACATTTTTTACACACACACACAAACAAACAAACAACAGAAGCGCAATCAATGATGCACTTTTTTTAAAAACACTTTTCGTTGTTAGGAAAACCGCTAAATGTGGTATCACACAATTTTATAATATTCTAAAATTAGAAAACAATAATGACAACATCGCTGGCCAATAATTTGCATTGTTTTGCAGGGGCAGTAAAATGGATGAAAGAGTGAATGAATTGTTGCTTTATTTTGTTTGCTTTCTTTCTCATGTGGTTGGAAATTTTTCTTGTTTTCAAAAAACTTTTTTTTTTTTTTTGCATACCAAACAATTCAATTAAATAACATTCAAGCAAAATTCCATTCATTAACAATACTGAAAAAACTGTTCCATCAATAACAATGTTTTTATAAACAATTTAAAAATTATTTACGTGTGCCATCATCACATTTTTTTATACAACATTTAAAGGAAAATAAGAGTTATTCATTCCTTCCTTCATTATTTTTTTTTTTGTTGCTTTTTTTTTACAAATTTTCTAAGCAAAACAGAACACACAATACTCACACACACACGCACGCATATATTTATAAATACGTATATATGTATGTATAGGCACACACTCCACTCAGAGAATCCCGTATCACAAAAATACTGCGAAATTTTGTTTGGTTATGTTCATTCAACTGTGAATTGAGGAATCGAAGAAAAAACGCACAAACATTTTGGAGGAGACAGAAGGATTTCTGTATTCAAGAAAACATTTTCTCCATTCGCGAATTTGCAAATTTACAAGAATTTACAATAAATTTCTTTATTTATTCTTTTAATACGTGTTTCTTTTATACTATACACACAACACAACACAACAAGAAGACTGACAGACAGACAGACATATACTTGCCTTTTTCACAATTTTTTTTTATTCTTTCTTGTTCACAATAATTTTTTTTCCTTTTTTTGTTTCGTTGTCCGATTCGGTATTTTTTTCTTTCTTTTTTTGATTTTGTCTCACAATACTCGCTCGATTTTTAATTCTTTATTTTCATTTAAAACGTCGTTCAATTTGATTTTCTTAACACACACACACGTACACACGAATTCAATATTCTTGCAACACAATTTTCGAATGGCGTTTAATTTTTCCTTTCAGAAATTTATAATAAAATCGCCAACTTTCCCAAAACACTTCTTTTTGTATTACAAAATAAGTGAAAATGAAAATTTTTCTGCTCTTCGTTGCTAGCACACCACAGTTGCTTGAAAGTGCAGCGATTGTGTTTTTGATACGAAAAAATCTTTATTGAAAAAGAGTTGCCAACCTTACTTATTTACCTTTTTTTTGCACAGGAAGCAAAAGTATGATATTACAAAAAAATTATGTGATATAATGCAAAGTGGAGTTACAATCTGTAACTTTTCGGAGCAGGTAGGATATGTTATCAAATTGAAAGCATTTTTTGTACACATATATAGAAATATTGTATGGCGATATTGAAGTCGCGTGGTCTAGTGGGTAGTGTGTTGGCTTATTAGACAAAAGGCCCGGGTTCGAATCCCAGGTCAGACATCAGAACGAAAAAATATTTCTTCGATGACTTCCTCTCAGCAGATTTCTGGCAAAGACTCTGAGAGTAAAAATTGCCATGAAAAGCTTCTCAAAAATCTGTCGTTCGGAGTCGACTTTAAACTGTAGGTCCTGCCGCTCATGTATAAAATTAACGCACACAACATAAGTGGTGTGCGAAGCTAGGTCGTAATCCTGACTGAAGGGTTGTATGGCCAATAATGTATGTTTGTATGGCAATGCTTTTTCTGCTCGTTTCAAAGACACTACCCAACACAGCTTGTAATTCGCATATGTTTTTTACGAACTTCAGTGGTTTAAGTAGAAAATTGACGACTTCGTCTATTTGAGTCCGTGGCTGTTTTGTGTGGCGAGAAGAAAAAGTGACCAGGAGAAAAAGCTTAGTGGTGACCGGTGATATTGCTTTTTGTGCGGCTGTGTTGTTCGCTCATTGTGCAGTGTTGTTGGTCGGACGGACGAGGAAACTATGCCGTCGACTCTTTTTTATTGAGGTGACTTTTTGTAGTTGTGTTGAATTACAATGAGGTGAAATGTGTAAAAGTGGTGAGTTTCTGAGGTATGGTTGATAAAAATTACATTCACCACAACAACTATTATTCCAACAAATACAAGGGCATTACTGAACACCAGCCACTCACATATTTGCACGGTATTATCTGCTGTCAAAACTTAAGGTTTATGTCTAGAATAAACATACTTTTCTCGATTTGTGGATTTTGTTTGTGGTGGTGGAATAAGGCAGGTTAGTAAAATTGATAATAAAAGGAAAAAATACTAACGAGAACAGCGTTTGTGATATCCAATTCGCCGTTTAATTAATTAGCGGTTTGTTTATGCCATAAAGATCAAATTATTTTTAATTTTTTTAGTACTTTGTATTGCAGACGGTTTGTGTTCTTACTTGATGAAGGAGTGTTAACTAAAGAAGTGTTACCCAATTAATTTTACTGGATATTTAATAACAAAATTACCGAACAAAAATGTTGTGTATTTAGCCATAATTCCTAAAATAAATTCTAAATTCTTGGTAAAAGGTATCCATTGTGAAAACCTGTTTCTACAGGTATGCCTCTAAGCGTGGCATCGAATGTAGGACTATGCCTCTTATACAAGTTCCAGAATCTAAGTTATGACCTCTGCTACTATGTAGACCATAATGCTGAGGGAAATTTTTCTTTGTGTATTGGCGATTAAAAGGTCTGTTTTTCTTTTGGTTTTCCGTCTTCACATGTAGTTTGGAATAGCGGTTGGAAGACGAAACGAAAACGAACGAGGATACTATATATAATCGTATGAATTGAAAGAAAATAAACCTGAATAACCCGAACTTCTTACACTTGCTAAATTACTAGGAATGGTAAGCGTAAGTTGTAGTGACCAGTTGAGGTTAGGTTGGAACAGGGTATCCTACTGTGAGCTACTGCTCATCTGCTTATTAGAAACTACATTGCCAACACTTTTGGTAAATAAGGAAGAGTTGTTTGTATATGCTTAGGGGCATTATCAGAGCATAAATGTCGAGTTTTTAGCAATAATTTTTTTTATGGAAAATCGTTTTTAAGTGGCAAATTGTTGTAGTAAATATGAATTTTCAGTTTCTATAAGACAAGCTAAATTACAACAATCTATCGCATACAACAGTGTACACACATATTGTAAGGAAAATGAAAAATCAAGATACTGGAGTTTTGTTTTCATTTACATCGCTTGATATTAAAATTATAAGCAAAAACTACAAAAACAAAACAATGCAGTAAACAAATCTGTTTACACATTATCGTACTGCTTAATATAACAACAAACACCAGCATAAAAAAATGGTAAACAAGTCAACAAAAATACATAAAACAAAACTAGAATAATAAATGTAAACAAAGTATACCAACAACGCTACAATAATAAATGTAAACAACGATGTTTACAATTATAGCGATTACGAGCAGGGGAAGTCATGAACATTCGCCTTCAAGAACATTTATCAGACTATTGACTCTACCATAAAAAGCAAGGCAAAGCAGGCAACGGTAGGTAGTTAGTGAAGTTTAGTCAGTCAGTCAGTGTGCATACGCAGTTGGTGTGAAGATCTCCGTTGCAAAGATTTATCGCATAATTGCTTAGTAATTGTTATTCTTACGGGAAAAGTGTAAACAAAGAAATGATGAAGTAAAGCAATTGTTGTTGTTTACATCAAGTTGTGAACAGAGGCACACAGAATTGAGTGAAAAGTAAAGAATTTTAATTAAAACTAAACACATTTTTTTTATCTTATTTGCAATCTATGCGCTCATATTTTAAACGTATTCAAAAGGCAAAGACGTAACAAAATGTATTTATGTGATATAAACCTCTTGAATTTCTTTTTACTACACCCTAGACTGATAGAACTTTGTAATGTTTGATACAACTAAGAAAATTATCAATAATCACCACGTTTATTGTAAAAGTTTTCATTGATTTTATTGGTCCACACTTAACGACGAAACCCCCTAATAAATGGCTGATGATCCTTTTGAAATTTCTGAGAAATTTTTAATGAAAAAAAAACAACATTCGTTCCAAATAATAATGAATTAAAAAACATGTAATATTCGTTAAGTATGTGCTCGAGAAAAATAATATCTTCATCCGCTTACAATGGGATTTACAGCCTGTACACGGCCTCATTTTCCTATTGATAGTTTTTTTTTTCGTAAAACTCCATTCATTAACAATGAGAAGAGTATTCATTCAATCGATAGTGGAGTTACAATTAAAAAAAGATTTATTTTAAGACCTCAATGACATTTGAAGACAATAGCTGGACTAGAGTTTCGTTATGGAATTTTGCACTTGAAAGAACAAGAATTTCAATTGATTTTCGTTTTCATTCATTGTCTATGTAATCCATTGTCCAATTAGTTTTTTCTTAATGAAGTTTGATTTTTATTCATTCCATCATTCATTGATAAAAATTATTGCCGTGAAAATAATGTCATTCGGGAGTAGAATAGGAAAGAATAGTTTGTGCAGCAATTGTCAAAACAATACACTGGACACTCCAAAAAATTTTAATTGTTTCAAAATTGTTTTCTGTGTCCTTTGTCTGTTTCTGAGAATAAAATTCTTGAGAAATTAAAAGCAAACAATTCTTTCAACATCTCAATAAATTAGAAATTATTACCAAAAAGAAAAAAAAAAAACAAAATTAAATGCCAACCAATTAATTGTAATACTCGTATCCCTTGTAGTAGAAACATCAATTCCTTCCAATAAATTTTTATGATCAAAACTACTTTCTTTTGCTGCGGCTCCTTCAGTAATTAACTGGAACATCTTGACAATTTTTTTCATTGTATTTAACCTGCTTTAATTATTTCAACCTTCATCTTCCTATCTCTTTTCCTTTGTATCTCTATTACATATCTTAAACGAATGAGGTTTTTTGGCCAAGAGAAAAAAAAAATAGAACACAAGACACCCTTCTTCTATGCCAGTGTTCAATGATTTATGACCCTGTTTTACAATTGTTAGAAGTGCTAGTGGTAGCCAGTGTAGAGCGTAACATGTTAGTGACATTTTTTATGGCACATAAAGGGAAAATTTCCCAAAAAAAAAAAAACACAAAATAAAATAGAAAAAATTTAAAGACAGGCCTTGTATAATTAACTTGTTTGTAGCTCGTAAATATGTCTCCTCCATAGTGTACAATAAGTGTAGTAGTTCTATGTGTGATCACTGTAATCTTTTATAAGAAAGGCTATCCTAAGAATGCTAAATATTCCATTATCTTAAGGTCCCTAGCAAGTACAGACGGACCTACCTACTACGACTTTTATCTAAGCAGACGGTACCAATGTCGGCACTGCTTGTATGGGAATTGAGTAAACCATATTGCAAATCGTATTTATGCTGAATTTGCACTTCTTTACTTCGATAGTTTTGGAGTTTGTTATCGAATTTGACAGATTTTCTCCCTAATTTTGTCCGATCGCTCACTAAGTTGAATATACTGAGACAGGATTATTATTTTGGTCCTTTAATACTAAAATTGTCGCAGTCTCTATAGCAGCAATGTACTCTCAGATCTATCAGATGATTACGAGATGTCAGGGCTGAGGTTCGAACTCAAGAGCTCTCAACAACTAAGCCAATACACTACCTATATATAACAGTAAGCCCAGCATTACAAAATTGTCAACTGTCGATCGGTATTTCTTTTAAAAACTCGTCATTTAGTTGTGATGTTTCCTACGTGCTCGATATTGCTCTATGTGTACCAGAGATCAGCAATGAGTATTCATAAAGATGAGTAGAATCGAATCATACTCATAATTTCTGATACTTATTATATTCATTCATACTTATTTTAATATCATGGAACCTCTACTCATCATCAGTATTTCAAGCATATATTCATCATATTCATACTTAACAACACGTATGATGCTGCTGATTTCGACTCGCCAAACTCAAAATACATATACACGAATCGCAAGTATGAATCTCGTCCGAACAATAAAATATTTTCTAGAAGGTTATGAATCTATTTGGGTAGGCTTATGAATCAAACATATTTCGAATGATATGAGTTTGATGTCAGCGTTAAACGCAAACTCATTGCAACCTGTACTTACAAATCAATGTTGTAGTGCGAGTATGAATAAATTAGAGACTCACTTTCAAATTCAAAATTTCATGAGTGCTTATGAGTAACGAAAAAAAGCGATTCATTGCTGATCTCTGATGTTGACTATGAACCCATTCAACCCTTACTTTTCTGTGACCGCCTCGTGCCTATGATTTTTTTAGGCAAATAATCAATCCAGGCTGGCTAACTAGACGTAAAGCCTGCGATCGTATCCCAGATGAAGCATCAAATCGAAATATGGTAAAAAGAATATTTCTTCGGCGAGTTCCTCTCAGCAGATTTCTGGCAAAATTTCTGAGAGTAAAAACAATACAAATGCCATTAAAAAGTTTCTCAAAAAATCCGTTGTTCAAAAATGACTTTAAACTGCAGGTTCCGCCCCTCTACATAAAAATTAACACACACAACGTAAGTGGTGTGCGAAGCTAGGTCGTAATTCTGACTGAAATGATGTAATCGCCAATTATGTATGTATGTAATCAATCCTCTTTGTCCAGTAGGGACATAGCGAATTTACCAAATTTAGAAGGAAATTAAATCAAAACAATCATCAATTCACCCGCATGCAGCATTTCAAGTATCGCCTATTGATATCTGCGATCTTCATTAATTCTTCAATCCTCTACTGTTGGAACGTTATTGATATTTATGAATTCCTATAGAATGTATGCCTAAATACTTAATAACTTCATCTCTGCACTTGTGCGTGTTTCATTAGGAATTTATCTGAATTTCATATCTTTGTCTTGCACACAGAGAACATCTTGGCGACCCATAAAGAATTTTCCCATCTACGACGGTAGCATTCATTTACTTGTTAAGGTAATCTTCGGTTTTTTCTTTCTTTCTATTTTTTTTTTTAATTTCATTTTATTGGTTACAAAAATTTAACGCACAACAATTAATAGAAAATCAGAAAAAGACATGATCGTAGTTAAGATAAAATGCCAGAATAGCCAGAACAGTCAGAGCAGCAAATCATTCAACCAAACCCAGTTGGTTAAGAGGACAAAAAACAAGAGATTATCATTGAAACAAAGAAAGGAGGTGTAAATTTAAGGGTGTACAGGTAGTCCAGTTACAGTACCACCTACAATGTCATCAAAATAAATACAACACAAGTGTTTAAAAAGTCGGTCAATCATAATAGGGAATAAGGGATGCTTGCCGGCTTTAAGAACAGCCGCATACGATTGAAGAGTACATTTTTAATGCAATCTCTTTTATTTTTATCTTCATTATGGTCAAACCATATTGTCAAATGTATTTTACTTTCTGTACTTGAGTCTTAGTATTCGAATTTGGCAACCACCCACATTGAAATTGTTTGAAATTGTCTCTACAAACAATGACTCAACGAAATTCGATTAATTAAAATTTTAAATATTTTTTAGTAGTTGATCCAGTATATTTATATTTTACAGTTATTTTGATTGTTCCAGGCTAGAGCAAAGAGCCGTTATAAAGATCTTCCCCCTCGATCTATTTTGGGCTAACTCTCTCATGATAACCGTCTCAAAGTGTAGGTAGGCTTTTATTGCTCTCTGCTACGTCAAAGCTTTTAATCAGTCATTATCATCGATATACATCAGAGATCAGTAATGAATTTTTTTCCCCAAACTACTCATAAGCACTCAAGAAATTTTGAATATAAGTGAGTCAACAATATTGAAATTTAACAACCTACTCTGATTCATTCATACTCACTACAACGTTGATTTATAACTACAGGTTGCAATGATTATGCGTACAACGTGGACATCAAGCTCATACCATTCGAAATATGTTCGATTCATAAGTCTACTCATTCGCCTACTTCGAATGACTCGACGAATCATTCATCAAAATGTAAAGTCTTAGTTGTTGTTGCATTTACAACAAAAGAAAAAAGACTGAGCAACATGCTGAGAAAATACACAACTTTCTTGTAAGTATTTTCGATTCGTAGTTAATTTATGATTCTTATAAATGTTGGGTTATGGAGAGTCGATCACATCAACAACATCATACGTGTTGTTAAGTATGAATATAATGAGTAGCTTCAAAGTATGAATATGAGTAGAGGTTATATGGTATTAAAATAGCTATTAATGCATATAAGTATCTGATATTATGAGTATGATTCGATTCTATTCATCTTTTTGAATACTCATTGCTGATCTCTGTTGTACATCTACACATGTCCTCATGCGATGTTTTTCGGACTTACATATATTGATTGAGATGAAGAGAGGAGAAAAGGAAAGCAAATACCTTTGTCTTGACTCCGAGGCTCCGATTGCAATGAGGCTTACTTTAGGCATTAATGGGTCTTATGCTATATCACTTAGACTACGGGCATAGGAAAAAAGTGCTGCTTTAAGCTCTTTCATGAGCATTTTTTTCTTGCAGCTCCTAAGTAAACACAATAAACCGATCACTGACTCATCGTCAAATATGTGAATCGTTTAACGCTTCTCTGGGCTCCTTTCCAGATTTGCTAAATTCTGAAAAACTCTAATAAAACACAGTGACGGTGAAAATTTGAATATGATTTTCGGTTTTAGAAAAATTTCAGGGAACATCACCATACCTCCTCAACCATATGGAAGGAAGGGCAATACAGAGACTAAAATTTCGATAATAAATTGCTGACGGACGTTACAACATCAACGGCGGCATGTTCAGGTGTATACACGTACACCGTACAATAACGTCCATAAATTAACCAAAAAAAACAAGAAAAGAGGAGAACGTCATTGCGGTCACCTGTTCAAGTGCACTAATTTGTAGTTGTAACTGAAAGTTACTACCAGATAAAGTTTTAATTATCAACTCCATCTCAGGCGTTCAGTCGATTAAACCATTCATTGCCAAGTTATTTATTGTATTACAGACTCCACTCAATAAGTCTTCAAATGAAGACAGTTGCCGGTAAAAAAAAAATGAAAACAACAACAACAAAAAAAAAAGAAAAAGAAAAATGCAGACAATCGAATGGCATCGATAACAATACTAAAAAATCAGTTCAAAAATAAAAGAAGTCAAAATGAGACTCAACCTCAATACATCTGCTTTAGAGATGAATAAGAAGAGATCGATCTTGTTATTGGCGTTGTTATTGCTGTCTAGCAACTCTAGACTGAGGCTATTTAATGCCCCAAATTGATTTATTTTCTAATTTATAATTTAAAACACCCATAAATAGATCAAAAGATCGAATAAAAAGAAAGAAAAAACATCACAAAACCAAACAGAAATAAAAATAAAGACAATAAAATAATAAAAAAAAGAAACGAATTTAATCGTTATTTTGACATTGTAGGAGAGACGAGAGTATTGATCGATAAACACATATCGATGATCACATTAGAGGGAGTAGTGGTATGCATAAATTCCTTATTGTCTAGTCTGTCTAGTCTGGTCTAGTTGGACTTGATATTTTGCTTCCTAATGAAAGGCATTAAAATGATGAAACTGATGCCATTGTGAGGTAGCCAATCTTGTTGCTGTTATCGATACCACAATTATTGTATATTTTTGGTACCAAATTTAAATTGAAAAAAACAAAAATTCAAATGTTTTCTTTCCTTCTTCATCAAGATCATGATGTTTTTTAATGTTTTGAATTACGAACAACAATGAAAACACTTTCTATTGTTCGATAATAAATTCCTTTGCGTTTTAATTTTCATTTTCAAATATTTCGGAGACCACTCCTCTGGTTGTGTATTAGGCCCATAAACAAACTGACCAATTTGTGTCTGATGATGTAAAGACCGCTGCTATCTAAAGTACCTGTTTATGGATTGCCCTACTCATTTTACCTAGTCTTGATCATTATAATGATAATTACAAGTATTCCACAGTCCTTTACTATTTTCTATTTTTTTTTTTTTTGTTTTTCTCTTCATCATCTACATTTACTCCCCCCTTTAATAAGGGAAAATTATACAAAAAAATGTTTTTTTTTTGTTATCTGCTCATATGGGTGATTATCGTATTTGAGTTGGAAAGGATAGGATTCAATCCACCACTCTTGGTCATTTGTCTGTTTACCCAGTAGCGTTTCTATTTGAAATTCTGTTTGACATTTTTTTAATGACCTGCTGATGCTAATCTGTTTTGTAAGATGACGAGATAAGATTTTCGGGAATAAATGAAGAAAAAGTTGACATAAATAAGACATAAAAAAATTATTCCCTCTGCTTATAAAATATCGTTTGTATGTATTAAAGGTAAACGAAACCCTAATGAAGTTATTAATTTTCCGAAAATGAAACGCTACGAGACGAAACGTAACGAAATGAGTGCACTGTTGCAGCCTTAAAATGGGACACGGTAATAAAGCCTACGTTTGAATGAATCGAATGGCGTCAGTGTTGCTACCGTTTTATTTTTTGTGTATGATTTTATCAGTTGTTATCAATTTATGTTGCAATTCATTATAAATTTTCCTTTTTGGTGTTTCTTTTCTTATTATTATCATCTTCATCTCACTCTCTCTCTCTCTCTCTCTCCCTCTCTGTGTTTCTGTTTCTATTTTCTTTGGATGACATCTTAGGTTGATGGGATGATTTCAAAAGAATTTTATTTTTTATTTTGAATTTTTTTTTATTTTCTTCTTTAAGTACTATGACGTATGGTACTACCTATTTAGCTTTTGATTAAACAGTTTTTATTGAAATGAAATCCATAATTTTGGAATCAGATTATTTGATCAATTGATTTCAAATTGTTACTGTCATTGGAATACATCCCGGAGCCTAATGCACGGTTTCATTACTTAGGCAAGAAGACTTTGTTTAGTGTAGTATTAGTCAGAATAAATTCATTTAGGCGAAATACTGCGTTGCCCTGATGGAGGGCTCATTATCAGACTCCTAATCGTAATAAATTCGATCACATTCCTATGTAAATTAATTTTGATTGTACGACTTTTTTGTACATCCTGATCAAAATACATACATAATTCGGTCATTACAACTCTTCAGTCAGGATTATTGACCTAGTTTCTCACACACATTTTTTTTTCCATATTTTCGTTTTGATGCCTGACCTGGGTTACGAACCCTGGGCTACGGCGACTTTAAAATAAAAACGATAAATCACAAGAACCATGATTATGATCCTATAATTGACAGTTGCACAGAAGCTGAGAGTTACCAGACAATCTAACCAAACTTAATTAAATATTTTCTTAATTGATCATTACAACTATTTTAATCAGAATAACGAATTGGCTTCTCACCCCAGCCATATTGTGTGTGTTAATTTTATCCATGAGTGGCAGGACGAATCTACTGCTTAAAGTCGACTCCGAATGACAGATTTTTTTTTGGAAACTTTTCATGGCAATTTTATTTTACTCTGAGAGTTTTTGCCCGAAATCTGCTGAAAGGAAGTTACCCAAAAAATGTTTATCATGGGGTTTAAGCCAAGTCTTCTTGCAGCAAGACCTTTGTAAATTAGAAACATGGGTTCCAGAAGACAATTCTGAGGGAATGGTTTCTATATATAAGAGGAAGGAAAGAGTGAGCAGTGCTTACGGACGTTAAGTTTGAAAGTGTTCATATTTTAAGGCGTAAGGAAAAATTTCTGCAGAAAAGAACAAATTCTCTCTGTTATGTATTGATAGAATGATAGAAGTAAAGATTACGGCATCAGGCATATAAAGGTGATATGACGTCACGCTCACAATTTGATGATTGTAAACAGAACACAGACGACGAAACTATTCCATAGGAGAATCCACGTTATCGAACAGGAGGACATCATGTTCATGTCGTAATTTAATTCTATTATGCTTGATATACATACTCAGTCTACTGTCCTTAATGAACACTTTCGCCCTATCCTATACGTATAAGTTGTATTCCATTGTGATCGAATGTAAATGGTATAAACAGGCAGATCAGATGAAGTGAAGTATTTCTTGTGTCGTTCGAAAAAACCGAGACACTTCAATGCTTTTTCCACACTTCGAAAATATGTCTGCTGTTTCCAGCGAAGATCGCATTGAATTTTTATGCTTACAACCTTAAAGCTTCGGACTTTCCGATTATTACGCCATTTTTCATTGCAGATAAAATATTATTACAGCTATGACAGCGACACTAATTAATGAGTGTGCCAGTGAAGTATGTCCCAGAAGTGATTAAACAGTGAATCAGTATTGTTAGGGTGCTGGTGAAAAGCTTCAATTGTGAGCCCGATTCATTCAGAAGCGTTACAACAAGTTACAAGGCATCGATAATTTACTTCATTGCGAATTTCTTAAATTACAAGACAGTGGTGTTCTTCTCACTATGATTTGCGGCATGAAAAAAAGAATTCTTCGTGATGAAGCTTCTGCTCATTGGTCCATTCGTGTCTCAGCCTATATATACACTGTGTTTCGTCTTTTTCTTGTTCTCATTACTGGACATCCGAGTAAAAATAAATTTGAGAACGATTTTTTAACATGTTCTTTACTGATCAATAAGGACTTCTTGAAGAAGCAAATTATTTGTATATTTTTCTAGCAAAATTTCAAGTCTCTTAAACTCAACTTTAGAAAAAAGGAAAATAAAAAAAAACTAATTAAAGTGTTGTTATCAAATCAATTAAATCTGAATTTTCCTTGTAGTTTTTTCTTTGTTTTTTTCTTTTAATCTGATTAAGAAAATTGATCGCCAATTGTTTTCGCGAATGTCTTAATAAATCTTGTAACAGTTTTAGATTTCATTTCTTCCCTAAACACACGGGGCGAAATCAAGAAATCAATCGATACTTACCACAATGACTTGTGAAAAGTAATCGATAATTGTTATTAAGCAAATGGCCAAATAATGCTCGTACACCTTAAGTCGCAGATGCATTCAAATCCCACTTCTCAATTGAAATGCTATCCTATCTGGTTGGAGTGCACTTCCTTCTGATCCGCTAAATAGCTGCAGCAGCTAAAAAGCAGACACAAAACTCTTTCATCATCATCATCATCATCAGGCAACAACAACAACAACAACAATGTCTTTATTATATTAAGTTCGGCTTTAACTTGTTGAGGCTGTTGTTCGTTTGGTTGGTTGGTTGGTCGGTTGCTGTGGTCAGAGGCTGAAATGTATTGACTTTTATCGCTCAATGTTTGTATTTCGTATTGTACTATTGATGCTATTAAACTGTTGTTGTTGTTATTGTTTTTTTGTTTTTATTCGGTTTTTTACAATATTTGCCATTGCTATTGCTGTAAATGTTGTAGTTGTAGTTGTAATTGTAATTGTTGTTGTTGTGTTGCATTCATAGAGTACGAAATCATTTAATGTTCGCCGACAAAACGTTACGTTTTTTTTTATTTCAAATTGAATCGTTTACAAATTTTGTTGCTCGTTGTACAACAACGACTTGCAACAATCAATACGAATCGAATACTCGTACAATATTTGTTGTTTTTCTTGTTCTTGCTGTTCTTGCTGTTGGACGTTGTAAGCTTGACTAGATTATGAGCATGTTTTATGTAATTTTTATATTGAATATATATTTAGTTGTTGTTGTTGTTGCTGTTGTTGTTGTTGTTGCTGTTACATTAAACACATTAAGTTGTAAGTAAAGACACATACAATCTCCACAATACAGGCTTATTGGCGAGAGAGAGAGAGAGAGAGGACAAGGGTAGAAATTAAAAAAAAAACATTTTTTTTTTGATTTGTCTTTCAGTCTTTGCCAATAAGAACTTTCAACGTCTACACACAGATAAACAGATCGAGATGCAGTCATTCAGCTAGACAGACAGACAGACAGACTGAGTTGTACGTTGTCTTAGCAACCTATGGAAATATGGGTTCGTTTAGCTTATAAAAGTTTTGACCCGGCAGTCAATCTATTTTACAGTGATTATGATCTCTAATCTCTCTCTCTCTCTACAAAAGTTACAATTTAAGTTCAAATTTTCGTTATTGTTGTTGGGTTTGTTGGCATTGTTACCAAATGCTTATGCAAATCATTATTATTATTATTGCTGTTGTTGTTGTTGTTGTTGTTTGTGTTGATGTTGTCGTTTGCAGCTATTATTACTATTTTTATTGTGGCAGTTTGTTGCTGTCCATGTTAAGCGGCATTTTCATTCATATTTTTTCAATTTTTTGTTTGTTTTTTTTTTTTGCATTATTGCTGTATTGTTTCTGTTGTTGTGTTGTTGTTATTTATGATTTTATTATTATTTGTTTGCAGTTCGACTGTTTAATTCCTTTACCACTACTTTTTTTCTTTCGTTTTGTTTTTGCCTTGTTTTTCTGGCCCATTGATGTCTTATTTTGTGCAGATTACTAAGAAGAATTTTGCATACGAAACTTGCATACTTTAATCCATTAGGTGATGTACGAAGAGGTCTTTTTATGACGCTTTTTGAAGGAAGTTAAATAAGGAGATAAAATAAAAAAAATGGAATTTATTTTTATTTTTTTATGTTTAGCACAAGACATGGTGACAAGAACACCACTGTCTAGTAATTTAAGAAATTCGCGGTGAAATGAATTTTCCATGTTTCGTAACTTGTTCTAATGCTGCTTTTCACCAGCACCTTAACAACTCTATAATGTCATATGGCGAGTGTGACGTCACATCACCTTTATTTGCCTGATAAGGTAATTTTTAGTTCTATCATTCTATCAATACATAACCGAGAGAATTTGTTCTTTCGCCGCACTCTCTTCTTTCTGCAAAAGTTTTTCCTTAAGCCGTAATATATGAACACTTTCAAATTGAATATCCATTAACACTTTCCTTCCTCTTATATATAGAAACCATTCCCTCAGAATTCGTTTACTGAAACCGGTGTTTCTAATACACAAAAGTCTTGCTGCAATTATTCATAAGAAGCCTTGGTTTAAACCCCATAAAAAATATTTCTTCGAGGACTTCCTTTCAATAGAGTTCTGGCAGAAATTCTGAAAGTAAATAAAAAATTGCTATGAAAAGTTTCTCAAAAAAAAAAAATTGTCATTCGGAATCATTTTTAAACACACAACATAAGTGGTGTGAGAAGTTAGATCGTAATCCTGGCTAAAAGATTGTAATGACCAATTATGGGTTTGTAAATAAAACTCAAACCCTATAAAAATTGAGGCAATGAGGCATAAACCCATAAGAGCTTCATTAATTGGATGAGGGACTTAACGATTGAAAAGTCAAAAGCTTTTGATCTTCTTGGCATGATAATTCAATGTCTTGTTTGTATTCCTACAGACATTCGATATCCGTGGAAATGAGATTTTCGTCTTTAAAGGGTTAAAATATTGTCTTAATCAAGTCATTTGCATGTTTTGATTCCTTTGACAAAAACAAGCGCCAATCGTAATGATTTTTTCCATTTTTTTTTGTTTTTGTCAAGCATTACTGGACGGCTGAGTGGCTGGTTAGCCGGGTGAATTGCATTGAAATCTGGTGGTACGTGGTGGGGTGAGTGAATGAGTGAGTGAGTATAGGCCTCATGTTCATTAAATGTGATAAATTATAATTTATCAATAACAATTTAAACGGGTGGGTAGTAGTAGTAGTTGAGAACCTGTTTCACAGTTTCCAGTCACTGATTAACGGCTTGTGTATGAATATGGACAGGCAATGTTACAAAATATTGAAATGAGCCAAAAAAAAAAAACCTTCATAAAATGACACACTAAAGAGAAATTGAAATAAATTGTTGTAGAATTAACTGGGAAATCTTAAATTCAAATTCAAATTCAAATTTTATGTTTTTGCTTTGGTAAATTAATGAATATTTAATACGAGAGTACAGACTACTCTTTCGTGTTTCGTTCTTATTAAATTTTAATGTTTCATCATTAATTCATTCGTAGCCATATTAAAATGAATTTAATTTCAATAATATTTCAGCCAAATGTCACTATAATCTTTGCCACAAGCAGCGGGAGTAGAAACTGTAACTTTAAATTCAAAAACAGCCGAGAAAAACAAAAACAACGAAAAAGAAATCAAAATCATTAGACAGACAACAATGTGAAGAACAGCAAAAATTCAAATAAAATTCGGTTCGGAGACCGAAAAAATGAGAAAAGCAATCCAAAGGGATCTCATGTGGCGTAGGCAACCGTGACTTAAAGGCCACTATGCCGCCACCGTCGCGTACACAAGAATTCTGTTGAATGCTCCAAACAAAACTAAACTAATCTTAAAGAAGGTGTACATATGTATTGAAAATATAATGAATGACACAATAAAAACGATTATAATAATGAAATTTATATTTTGTGGCGGATTTGTTCCTCTCAGCAGCCAAAACAAACCGAGCAACAACAAACAACAGCAAAGGAAACAGTTTTTAAAAGATGATCTCGAAAAATATTGAAAATAAAACACAAAACATGCGTAATATTGATGAAAGATTTATGAATTAACAACCAAAAAAAACATATTGTATGTGCGTATGTATGTATGAATATGATAAAAAGCAAAATATTATTACATATTTAAACTTTTCATATGTACATGTATAGTACAAAACAAAAAGAAAAAGAAGTATTTGGAAAGTAAAAAATCTTTAAAAGGATACACAAAATACTCGTACACAACAGTTTCGATCAAATACTAGCCAATATTTAAATGGACTGCATTGGGAGCAGAGATCAGCAATGAATCGTTTTTTCGCTACTCATAAGCACTCATTAAATTTTGAATATAAGCGAGTATTCATTCATACTCACTACAACGTTAATTTATAAGTACAGGTTGCACAACCTAAGTATGCGTACAACGTTGACATCAAACTCATACCATTCGAAATATGTTTGATTCATAAGTCTACCCCACTCACTTAGATTCTTAACTTTAGAAAAATACTCGAAACATTCATCAAAATTTTCAGCCTTAGTTGTTTTTAGCCATTTACAACAAAAGTAAACAGACACATAAGCAAAAAAGACAGACCAGCAAACAGAGCAAACCAACATTCTTCTAGTGTTCATGTGCGATTCATACTTATTTTGTGCTTCGGTGTATGGCGAGTCAATCACCAATAACATCATAAATGTTGTTACATATGAATTGGATGAGTACTTCAATTTTTGAATATGAGTAGAAATGGTTCCATACTATTAAGACAAGTATGAATGCGTAGCATAAGTATCAGAATTTTTGATTAGGATTCGATTCTACTCATCTTTTTGAATACTCATTGCTGATCTCTAATTGGGAGCTTGAAAAAGAATTAAGATTTTAAACTGTGTTGGTTGCCTACAGTTCAGAATCAAACATCTGTGACATGGAATACTTTATTGCGACTGACTTGTCGTATTAATTCTCTTATGATAATGGTTTGCGCATCTTTGAGAACGACATGCAAATAATCATTGATATATCCATGTTATCCGACAACTGAACCTCAGATTATCCAATGGTTACTATCATAAGTGTTCCCGAACACGGGGCATTGGTGCCAAGAACAAAACCGACGCAGTTAAAAAAGGTGGCGCAATGGAAAATTCAATTGATGTGACACAAGGGCTGTAGCATTACCTTCATGAAAGTAAACAAATGGTCTAAGACAAATTTTATTCTTTACTTGGGATGGAATAATGAACTCACTTGCAGATCGACCAGATAGATCTGACTCGATATGGATATAAGCAAAAAAAATTTGAATTCAATCTGATACGGATTCCTATCTTAGCAATTTTCTAGCATTTATAACGGGCACGGTGACTGGAAATACCACATAACGATTTCTGTATAAACTGTAGCGACAAGAAAGAAGAAAAAGAATCCTAGAACATCTTCTCTCTTATTGTCAGGAGCTTGGGACCATTTTTTTTTAAAATCTGGCAGAAAACTTGCGATTTCAATAGTAAAACGATACGACGTCTGCTTATCACCAACGCCTCAATGTTAGGGAAAATTTCTGTTAGTCACCATGGGACTATCTGGACCTTAGCTTAAGTTGTTATGAAAAGATTCCAAGTTCTTTCGATAGAAAGTGAAAACTAAAATAAACTTTCGACACCTCAGAACGTGGACCGTTAGAAAGCTTCTAGAATGATTATAGTGATCCTCGGATTAGAACGATTAATGGCATCATAGCGAAGTTCTTGTATCCAGAAAGGCCAGTGGCTTTAGGCGTAGATTTCTTACCTACTGATAAATCTTTGCGCAAATGGCGTTCATTCCTTGCACAGAATCGTAAAGGAGGAATAAGTTGACTTTAATTGGGCAATTTGTTCTCGATGCCGTTTAGTCCGTAGCCTTTATCTATAAGTACTCAATCTTCAAAATTGCATATTGAAGCTATCAGTATCACCGACGAGTTATTTATGCCATTTAATTGCATACACTTTGAGTTCTTTAAATATAGAAGTGGCCTGTTAATCCTATAAAGTAGCAGCTATCACACATTGGTGCACCTAATAACATCAAAAGAAACATCCAAAATAAAGGATAACATTATCCTGTAGCGTACGATCTCAGCTGACCATTACCCAAATCCATAAAAATTCAAAAATTTCTGAAAAAAAAGATTCTTATCACTGGCTTATGCGTATTTTGGCGGCTTTTTGTGTGAAAAGATCATCATCACATGTGTACATATGTATGTACGCGTATTTGCCTGCGAAAATATTGGCAAAATGGCCAAATAAATGATCACATTATACAAAACGGGTATGTACGAGTGTATGTACGGGTATAAGCAAACAAATTCAGGCAAATTCAACAAATCATTAGCGAGATCAGCCAGATCAGCAAGATCAACATGAACGATACATTTTCAAAACATTTCAAAACTACAACAGATTTATTAAGATAGTCAAAGTCGTTGTCCGTCCAAGCGTTCCACATAAGAGTGCCTTATGCCGCCTCAAAAGAACAAACTTTAGATCGCAGATAAGCCACAAAACGATACGATACTCTGGCCTCTTTGATTTTAAACTGAAAAACAATAGATTTCTTAGGCGAATAATTGCCATAAATTTTGACAATGAAAGAAAGACAAAGAGAAAGAAAAGATTCTGCCAAAAATACGATTCGAAAAATTCCGCAATTAGTCAAAACGCAGAGGCTTAAACTAAAAAAAAACACGAAAAAAAATTCAATTTGAAATTCCTAAATTGTATGCAAGAGAATCTGTTTCACCATTTGCAGCCATCATTTCGGTGAGTTGGAGGTTGGGGGTGTCCCTCCCGACAGAGTGTGTTTTGCGAGAGAGTAAGTGAAAAGTGAAATTAATTAGTACCTGGTACAGTGATTATAAGCAATAATTTGTGATTTTTTTTTCGATTTTGTTTCAACTCTTAATGACCCACTTTCAGCTGTCGGCGGTTATAAATCATGTGAACTTTTTAAGACTTCTGTCGATTTCAAAATATTTGCCGCCAATTAGAGTTGAAGTTGCAAGTGGTTTTAATCGTTACGACTTACATTCGCTCCTACACGGTCGTTGGTAATATAATTTTCATACGTTTTAATGTATAAATACCAGGAGGTGGTTAATTTGTTTAAAATACTCCATTAGCCATACATTCATTCATTCATTCATACATTCATTCAGTCATTCATTCAGTTAGGCAGTTAGGCAGTTACCCAGTCAGACGATCGGCCATTTAGTGTTTGTATATTGTTTTAACTAAAAAAGAACTACAACAACATCAAAAACATTTGCCGAATATTGTTACTTGTTGTTATTCTTGTTGTTGTTGTTGCAGTTGTTGTAGTTTTAAGATTTAATAACATGTTTAAATAAAATGTTTAACACCTTGTTCACTCATTCGTTCGATCGGTTGCCTCATTCGATCGTGTACATTCATACTCACAAAGAACAACAACAACAACAACTCTATTAACAATTGAATTCTCTTTTTAACGAATTTAACGAATTGTGCTGATCATTGTTCGCTGTTCACTGTTCATTGTGCTTCTTGTACTGTACTATGTGTGTGCTCTGCTTTGCACAGTGATTTATGGTGAATGAATATTCACTTTCAACATTAAGAAGAGGATGGTGTCGATGAGGATGAGGATCGCATTCGTATCCAATTAAAGGAATGTTTACTTCATTCTTAGCTTTTTTAATATTGGCAAGACAGGGGGGGGGATATAAAACAATTTTTGTTGCGCCCCAATGCAATACTACAGTTTGTGCTACTGTTATTAGGAACAGTTTCACAACTTTTTGGAGTTAACAGAGATATGTATCAGGGATGAGCAATGAGTATTGAAGAGATAAATAGAATCGAATCATACTCATAATTTCTGATACTTATATTCATTCATACTTATTTTAATATCATGGAACCTCTACTCATCATCAGTATTTCAAGCATATATTCATCATATTCATACTTAACAACACGTATGATGCTGCTGATTTCGACTCGCCAAACTCAAAATACATATACACGAATCGCAAAATAAGTATGAATCTCGTCCGAACAATAAAATATTTTCTAGAAGGTTATGAATCTATTTGGGTAGGCTTATGAATCAAACATATTTCGAATGGTATGAGTTTGATGTCAGCGTTAAACGCAAACTCATTGCAACCTGTACTTACAAATCAATGTTGTAGTGCGAGTATGAATAAATTAGAGACTCACTTTCAAATTCAAAATTTCATGAGTGCTTATGAGTAACGAAAAAAAGCGATTCATTGCTGATCTCTGATGTTGACTATGAACCCATTCAACCCCCTTACTTTTCTGTGGACTGTCTCGTGTCTATGATTTTTTTTAGGCAAATAATCAATCCATGCTGGCTAACTAGACGCAAAGCCTGCGATCGTATCCCAGGTCAGGCATCAGTCATACTTATTTTTATATCATGGAACCTATACTCATAATTATAGTTTAAAGTACTCGCACTCATCATATTCATACTTAACAACACGTATGTTGTTATTGATTTCGACTCTCCATAACTCAACATATCTGTATGTATGGGTGTACAGTAAGACCCCGCTTAATGGAGGGGATACGTACCAGAGATCTGCGCCGAGCAAATTTGTCGGCGGCGGCGGCTAAAGTTGAAAATCTTCGGCGGCGGCTTTAAGCCGGCTGTCAGCCGAAATATGGTAAAGTTTCGGCGGCTCTTTTATATATATAAATAATATGCATACAACATTTCCAACATTTATTTAAAGAACAAAAAAGACGTCTAAATCCATGTATGAAACATTAGTCTCACATAATTGGTCATTACAACTTTTCAGTCAGGATTACGACCTAGCTTCTCACACCACTTATGAGTGTGCGTTAATTTTATATATGAGCGTTGGGGCCTACAGTTTTAAAATGGACTCCAAATGATAGATTTTAGAGAATCTTTTCATGGCAATTTTATTTACTCTCAGAGGTTTTGCCAAAAATTGCAGTAAATTTACTAAATAATCATTGTTAGCAAATCGATTATTAAAAATAAGCGACTAAAGAAAAAGTTAGAACAAAAAGTAAAATTACACACAAGGTGGCAACACTGGTATGCTGTGATCCGAAATGACATAAATAAAATGGCCCTAGTTGCTCCACCATGTTAAAGAGCCTTAGATCTCTGCAGCACATTTGCACAAGTAGACATGCGTTAGCAAATTTTTCGGAATCTGCATTTTCAGAACTTCCTGGCAATATGGTTTTAGGTTTGGCATTCGAATTTTCAAATTTTTTCGATTTTACATCAATACCATGAGCACTTAAATGGTTACAGAGGTTTGATGTCGACGCAGAAGCTCCAAACCTGAAATTATTTCGCATATTATAACACCTACAAAACAATTATCAGAAATAAGTATTCAAAATAAAATTTTCCAAAAAAATTTGGCTAAAAGCTAATTGAAATTGAAGTTTCAATTATTGTTTTGGGAAATCAATACCATTAAAAATAGCATGGTCGTCATCGGAATCAGATGAATTTAACTCATTTAAATTATTGAAATTTGTAGTTCTTTGGTTCTCCATTTCAATTTTTTGTCTTTTAAAAAATTTAACGTAAAGTCAAAAGTGTTACCACATTCACCAAAAACAAGAACATATCAAAAACAAAATTTTTTCTATTAATATATCACAAAATGAACAAAAAAACTTCAATAATGTATTTAAGTCAAGTAAAACAAATATATAAATATCATATATATAATTAAAATTTACTGTATACAATTTTAAAAACATATTTTCATTATTCTAATTTTCTTACATACATACAACGGCGGCTAAATTTAAGCCGAATCAAGCCGAATAAATTTTCGGCGGCGGCGGCTTTTAAATTTTGTCGGCGGCTCGGCTTAGCCGGCTGTCAGCCGATCGGCGCAGGTCTCTGATACGTACCAATAAGTTCCAGCACTAAAGGAAACAGCATTAAACGACGCAACTTAACACGTACATATGTATACGCCTGGTAACGTTGCTGACAACTAATAAATAAACTGTGACGCAGGAAAGATGCGTTCGTACTGTGATTGCGACTTCGGAAAATACAATTGGAATCTGTTTTCTGAACAGACTTACAAAAAAGCGTTGAAAAAGATACATATAGTGCACCTCTTTTGGTTTATGCATGACCGTTTCATTTGCAACCGCATAATACCGAAACAGCGTTAAGCGGGGTCTTACTGTACATGGAAATATTTTCTGTACCCAGCATTATTCAATAATTGTGAATGTATTTTAGGTAACGTATAGCTTCTAGCCAATCGAAGTAATGTTTTCTGATCCAGCTAACGATAGTTATCATAATAAAAAAAGAAAACAGTGTAGGATTCTAGATTCTTTGGAACTACTGTAAGAATTGCTTTCCGAATTCATTCTAATTGACTTTAGATGGGTCTTTACTTAACATAAGCCTTTAATGTCTCTGGGATTTCGCTACGGTGAAAGAATAACTAAATTTCATAGAGAAGGTTTAAGAGAGATATTTTGCTGATTGGGCACTTAAGGATTTTATTTCCATGCGATATGAATGCGTACCTTCAGGATAAGATCAAATTAATCTGATTTCTTATAGATTTAGCAACACAATTTAGATTTTGCTTTTTTACTTTCTATTGAGCTCTACGAAATGTTTTTAATTGATGCCGATGGAAATTTGCTTTTCAAATTTACGGAAAATCACTTGACACTTTGGAATGTAAATAAATACATGCCGTACAGTCGAATGGCCAGCTAATGGATGGCAACGACAAATAGAGATGGAATGGATAGACAGACAGACAGACAGACAGACAGAAAATTAAGTAAAAAATTCAACAAATTTTCAAGTTGAATGCATCTCTTACACCCAAGGCTTAAAGTACCGAAATACTGGCTTACAAGCCGATAAGGCCACAGAATCAATAAAACAATTACGAGAATCAATCAATCGTGGAAATTGTTAAGAGATGGTCAGAATTGTTTAACAACAACAACAACAAACAATTGTAAAAAGCCACACATTAAAATAATATTCAGTGAGTATTTTTGGGAAAACGTCAATATTTGTCGAGTCATTGTTTTGATGTACCGCCTTAGCTGAAATCATCGAGATCAAGAAAATGCCTGAACATTGTAACTGATGTGGTTAGCGGTAGTACAGGTGAGCCAATGTTTTGATTGCCACGTTTACTTTGAACTCATGTTTGTATTTGTTAACGACCACCAAAGAAAAGGCGATTTCGGTTTCGGTTTCGGTACTGGCAACAGAAGCAGAAGCCGCTTCTGTAGTCTGCCGTTTAAATCATCATTTGCGTTGGTTTTTGAAAGATTTTTTCAAAAATATTAAAGAGTTGAGGTGTGTTTAGAGGGGAAGATAGCGAAGATTTGTTTAAAATTTGTTTGCATTTCTCTGTTTATTTGACGATGAATTTATGTTTTTTTAAAAATGAATTTCTTTTTGTTGTTGTTGTTGTTGGTGATTTACTGACAAATTAAATCAGTTGAATTGTTTTCCTTTTCTCTTAAAAGATTTAAGATTCAAAGAAAACGGAAAAAAAAACTCCACCAAACAGTACCGCTTGTTAGCCATTAGCAAGTCGTTGTCGTTGTTGTTGTTGTTGTTGTCATATTCTTAACTCTTTATTTACTTTGGTTAATTGGCAGACAAGCAATCAGGCAGTCAATAGTAGTCAGCTGAACGTACATAACTTGTCCGTGTGTAACCATTTCCAATAAATCAAATATTGAAAAACGTTCAAATGAGAAATTTAATTGGTTTCGAATTGTTTAATTAGCGATAATTAAGCGAATGACAGGCGGAACTGAGCAACGACAATTTATTTGTATTTCACGTTGGGGGATTATTTTTTGATTATAATTAATACACGAACGAAACGCGTTCAAATCCACCACATTGATTACGTAACGCAAAACACCATTTTCTGTTGGCGTTTTGCTTTTCTACGAAATTGGCAAATAAATTTTAGGTGGCAGAAATACGTGATTTTAATAAATATTAACACTCCTTACAGGTCTCTAAGAAGTTTACGATGCGACAAGGGATATATTCTACAAAAATTTACCTGAAACTTGGATAACAGAAGTTTGACTTCTTGTTAACATTTTTAAAATTGCGTCAAGCAATCGGAAATGAATTTTTATTAGGCGCTGTTTACATTTACAGAGATTTCGAGAAGGCGGAGTCATGAACGTTCGCCTTCAAGAATATTTATCAGACTATTTACCCTGTCATATAAAAGGCAAGGCAAAGCAGGCGAAGTTCAGTCAGTCTTGTATGAAAACGCGGTGTGTCTGAAGAGAGTAATCATAGTTTGAAGTCTTGTAATAGCACGCTCGACTTTTCATCATTTTCCACCACGCAAATGATAATAATTTTATTTTGAAATTGAAAAAAAAAACAACATCCACCACACATCACTCGTGGTCAATAAGGAACGAATACTTAGGAGCAGTCGTCGGCACAAAGAGAACATATGAACATATAAAGCCGAAGAAAGCCGAGTATTATTTGTATATTTTAGTATGCATTCCACTGTAGTCGCTTACATTTATCAAAACATAAAGAGTCCTATTAATTCAGCAATTATAACTTTATCCTTAACCTCAAACCTGTTTCCTATCATAAAATGGTTTCTATTTCTCTTTTGTAATTCTATCTCTCTCTCTCTCATCTCTCCCCCACTTGCTTACTTCTATTAAAGAATGCTTAACAGTTTTATTAAGTTTTAATCGTTTACTAACACACTAACACTCTCTCTCTCTGTTATTTATTTCTCAAATTATGTTCATTTAATGCGTTCGTTTCATTTGTTGTTGTTGCTTTAGTTAAAATCCCCCTTGCTTTACAGCAAATGTAATGTGATGATGAAAATATGTTTTCTCTTCTCCCCTTTTAGGTTTATCTATCGTACATAAAAACATTCATAACAAAACATGCGTGTGCATGTGTATGTGATCTTCTTCTTCTTCTACTGTTGCTCTTTACTCTTTGAATTGCTTAATTGGCTTATTCATGTGCAAGTGTGTGAGTGGCTGCGAATGTCTGTGCGTGTAAAATTTTTGGGTTTCAGTGGAGTTCATATTTTAACATCCTCCCTTAGAATTTTTTTTATTTAACATTGTCGTTGTTGTTGTTGTTGTTGTATGACTTGTAACTTGTTATGCTCATTTTTGTGGGTGCTAATGGTCATATTGAAACGCGTGATTAAGCTTTCGTGTCGTTTGTTGCTATTGCTGTTGCTGCCGTTATCGTTGCTCTTATTGGTGTTGCCACTGTTGATAACCGAAACGAAAGCATTTAAATCGTGATTAAATTCTCATACACTGAACGCAAAATTCAATCAACATTCATTGAGATTCGATTCATTTGAATACGAAGTTATCGTAAAAAACTCCTTTAACCTTTGATTTAAATGTAACGCGTTCCTAATAGTGAATAATTCAACATTTTATAATTGCCTTCACTAATTCAATGACCGATTAGGTTGATGGAGAAGAGACCAAATAGGCTTATTGTGAACTCAACGTACTTTCCATACCAACCATACGTTCTATTGGAAGTCGGTGTCTTCCAGAAACTTTTTAACTCCTTTCAATCCAGTCCTCTGGTACGGTATCATCTCTGGCTTACGTATACTGGGGAATGGCGTGAAAAGTAATGTTTGTTAACAAAAATAGAGATTTAATAGAGAGTTATATGGGTTGTTTAGGATTAGGTAATTATGGTCGAGTTGCAGTATTCACTGAATGATGCTTCTTTCTAGGTGAAGTAATGTAAACATTCTTTCGATTTTTTATTTGAAAATATATGTGATTAATAAACTCAAAAGATCCAGCAAAATGCAGTCTTTTTAAAGTGGATTAAAACTGGTTATGAAAAATTACTCACAATCGGCAACAATAGTCGTGATCGAATCACAGTTAATGCTAACCCAGTCAGGATCGACTATCTGTGTGTTTGAAGAGAATCATCAATCACGATATCATCTTCTATAGCCAAACACATAATTTGGTTCAAAATTTTATGTTTGTTTTAATTTGATAAACATGTTTGAGAGGAAACCTGCATGTTTTGGAATTTTGCTTTTACATCGTTTAACATTATAATGTTAAACAAAAACATCCAACAAACACCATCATTAAAAATAATAACAAAAATATACCAACAAACACCAGCATGAATAAATGTAAACAAAATGCATAAACAACAATAATGAAACAACGATGTTTACATCTCGAGAAGGCGAAGCCACGAACATTCGCCTTCAAGAACATTCATTAGACTGTTTACTTTCTTATATAAAAGGTAAAGCAAAGCAGGCAAGTGAGTTGGTTAAAGTTCAGTCACTCTAGTGTGCGGTGTGATTGAAGAAAATAATGATGATTTGAAGATCTCCGACATAAAGATCTATCGAATAATTGTCTAATAATTGTTATTGTTTATACAAATGATATAAACAGAGGAATAACAAACAAAACAATTGTTGTTGTTAATATCAAATTATGAACAGTGGCACACAGAATTGTACGAATAATTAAGAATTCTAATTACAACTAAACACAAATCTATTTAATATTTTATTTGCAATCTAGGAGCTCATATTTTAAACGTTTTTAAAGGGTAAAACAAAGCTGCTATTCAACAAAATTGTGCATATTTAAACTGAATAGAATTATTTCAACTTTATTTATATGTTGTATATTCCATAAGGAAAAGAAGTTTTAGAACTGCCAATGCTTACCTTAACAAAAGACACTGTTTGGAGCGGTTTGTAGGACAATGGTTTTTTTCAGTGTCTTTTCGAATGTTCAAAATTACTTGTTTTACGAATTTGAAAGTATTGTGGGGTATAATTCAAACCGTAAGTTTTGTATAAATTTTCTCAATGTATCAAATATTTGTTGCTTTATATCTGAACATTGTCTGAATACATATCTAAACTTATATCAACAAATGTTTCCCCCCCGTATGTATATTTTTTCTATTTAATAATTCTGTATTTTCTATTCTTTTTTTTTTTGTATTTTATTTGTCCGCATACGTATTATTGTAGCCGTTGTTATTATTGCTGATGTCTGCACATTATTAATCCAATTATAACTGGGGGCACACATGAAATCATTTAATCGCTTGGAATTGATTACAGTTTTGCTACTCATAATGGGTGACCAACCAACCAGTATTTTCTAAATAGGGAAAGTAAGGGAGTGTCAAGCATTCTATTCAACTACCAAACAGTAGTTCATTTAGACTTTAATTGAATTTTAACAATGTCTGTCACTCCAACCCCCCTTCCCCCAACACTATGAAAACAGTGTTTGTGAGAGAGGGAGAGAGGTGTAATGAAATATTTAACAACACCGCAATACCTATCAGTGATTAAAAGCAGTTTTATTAACAATTACCGGCACTCGTATGAATTTTTTAAAAATTAAGTTTTTAATTAAAAATTAAAATTACAATGAACAAAAGAAAAAAACACAAAAAAAAACAAAACATGATTGAGTGACATCGAAACATTGCAATTAAAACAAATTGATGATGTATACCAGGAAAAACAAAATTAACATTTTTTCCGATTCAAATGAGTAAATTTATGCAAAATCGTGAAAAACACAAATTTGTATACAAAATAATTGATCATGATCATTAAATATCCTTTGCCATTCACCCACCCTCCTTCTGCATAAGCAGACGACGTAATAAACAGAGACGGTAATACTGACTGTTAAACCCCCTGTTCAAGCAATTAAATTATTCCCACCGTATTCACTCACACACATGTTAGATTGGAAAGTGAGAGTGCGAGTACGTTTGCCTTAACGGTTATAAGCCCCGGATGATGGACTATTTGATTTAATTAAAAATAATAAAACAACAAAAACAATATGAAAGAGAAAGAAATTATGGGATTACAAACGTTTTAGACGCAACAATATAAATGCAAATTTCCATACGTTTTACGTGAGGAATTGTAATCAAATGAGAAACTTTATTTTATTTCAGCACCTTACGCGCAAAAGGCAAAAGGGGCTGGAGGGCATATGAATGGACAAACGCACTGTCGCTTAGGCAGTAAATAATAAAAACGGACGCATTGATATTCAGAAAAATAATTGCATAATATAAACGCGTGCTTTATTCCTTGGCCGTGGTTAAAAGACTTCATTTATTTCATCTTCAGACTGTTTATTAATAATTCTTGTGCATGGTTCCAGGCATAGAATCCCACTTAAAGGAATTAATTCATTAAAATTCATTTACGAAGAAAACATTTCAATTACCGTTTGGAACTCTTTGCATTAAACATCTTTTTGCTATCAATCAACTGCAAGTGATTCAAAATTCAGGGGAATTGTTTGTGAACTGCAATTGTAATATCACTACCATAGATTCGTCTTGATCAATCAATAATAAAAATAATTTGTCAATGAATTCGTTTATATCCTTTAATACCACCTCACTTATTTACTTCCTTATTTAATTGACCATTAATAACACGATTAACGTATTTTGGCCTGACTTAACACATCTTTCCAGGTGCCTCTGCTTCTTGTTGGTCACACCAGTCGATAACAGAAGGTCGTCCCCTTCGCATCAAATACCCGTCTCACCGAAGCATTCTCCTCCATTCGAACGACATGGCAGAACCTGCGCAGCCGCTAAATACAGCTCACTGTCGGATCGGATGCGGAAATCATAGCCAACTTGCACTGGATCGAAGATCTTACGTAGGACTTTTTCCTACATCAGTGCTTAATAGCATCCATGCCTCTGCGCCGTAAAGATGCACGGTAAGGACGAACGTCTTGTAAAGTATTAGTTTTGTCTTAAGAGAGAGTTCTCTGCTACTCAATTGCCTATTGAGACTATAGTAGCACCTATTGGAAAGAGTGACCCTGAGCTTGATCTCCAGACTGACATCATTTTTGGTGGTAACAGTGTAGCGTTAGTTCGCAAGGAGTAGGAGGAGTTGGCCAACAGTCCACAAATGTCCTGATATTGCTTACTTACGTACTTAATTTTTTAATAATTCCTCTTCTTTGTATCCAAAAGGGAAAATCTTCACAACGGTCTTATTATCAGATCCACATGGCATCTGCTTATAGAATAATGTGAATTTGGTGTCTATTCAGATAGCAAAGTTCAACAAAACTCTTCAATTGGAATTATAAGGACATTGTTCTCCTCGTAAACCCAACTGCATATTATGCTCATCACTGACCAATACAACGATGGTCAGTAATATTTCCATAGATGAACGCCCAAAAAACACTTGGTGTTTGTCTCATCCTTTGGAAAATAATTCTGAAACAAACAGAGCTGCATTTGGTGTCTTAACTCATACGATATCAATTACAGCAAAAAATTCCTCTACAGATGTAATGTTTTCTGCGTTATGCAATTGTTGTAATTCCTTCGTAATTAATTCGATGTTTTCTCTGCTTTTAAAATATTTTTTTCCGGAAGGCATTTCTAAAAGAAATTTCTCTTTTCCTTTTATTTTATATTTCATTCCTTTAGAGCACTTAAAAAATCTGTTTACCGCACACGCACATAAGTTTAAGAGAGAGCGAGAGAAAGAGACAGAAATATTAATAAATTTTAAACGTTTGTCACATGGCTTAAACGACACACGTCCGCTAGCAACAATCACAGTCATAGTATTAGTTACATTAGCTAAGTGTAAACAGAGCAAGAGAGAGGGAGAGGGAAAGAGAGAGAGCGCAAGGAGATGCGATGCTCATCAAAAATTCATAACGTTGGATTTCTAATAAAAATTATTCAAATTTACAACAACAACAGCAACAGCAAAAAAGTGTATATAAAAAACAACAAAAATTATGAGAAAGGATGATAATGTATGTGAAGAAAACAACAACAAAAAAAATAATAATAAACGAGCAAAAAAGCAAAACAAAATAAAAACTGGCATATAATGACAGCAACAATAAGGGAATATTAAAAGGAGATGCCAAAAGGGATGATAATGCGAACATTATTTATCAGTGTTGTCAATTGAGTACGAATACGAGGATTTTTTTTTAATATTCCGTCAAAAATTTCATTCACGTTTAGGAGAATAGAGCTGAAACGTTAAGGATTTTGATGAAGCGATAGCATATGAGTTATTGCCGTAATATTCAGTTGTAATTGCCTATATTGTAAAATTTTAAACCAGTTTTGAGTTCAATGTTAGCTGGTGATGAATAGTAGGCCCCTTACATCACAAGGATGGTCGATGCTATGGTATCACTGGTAGTGACAAAGCCAGACTTAACTCTTACTGCTTTGGTCTATGCTCTATATTCTGTTGAAATTGTGTCGCATTGTGGGGTTCGATCACAATTAGGTCTTGAAAATATAAAATTAATTATGTTTCATCAGCCCAAGAGTTTACACTAGGATCTGTTATGATAGGCAAAGCCAAATCCTTCTACAATCTGAATTCGTTTAATGTTGACTCTTCATTCCAATTTCTTTTTTATTATTCCTGTAGTCTTAAATCTAAAGTTACTTGGTTTGTGAAGTTTCCCATTTGTAGATTATTATTCTCCAACAAGTTGAGTTTACGGCTTTTCTGGCAGTCGCCTTGGTTTAGTAGTTAGTGCGTGGGCATATTAGACGTAAGGCCAGGTCAGACATCAAAACGAAAATATGAAAAAAATATTTCTTCGTCAATTTTCCCCTAGCAGATTTCTGGCAAAAACTCTGAGTGTAATATAAAATTGCCATGAAACGTTTCCCAACATCTGTAGTGAGAGAGGCTAGGCCGCAACCCTGACTGAAGCGTTGTAATGTTCAAATATGTATATATAGTATGTTCAGGGCAATTTAATTTATATTCAGAATTATTTCTAGTAATCTGGTTAGACGATGTCTTTGAAGCATTTTTTTTTTTAATAAAGGGTCCGCCAAATAATTTTTTGAAAGTGCTTTAAAACTTGTGAAATACAGCTGCACATTGTAATATGATAATGTGCTTAAAAATTGGCCAGCCGAGGCAGCAATTTGAATGAAATTATTTTCCATTATTAACCGGAAGGATTGTACTTTCAAATAAAAAACGAAATTTGAGAAAACATTCAATAATTTTTTTTAAAGCATTTTCAAAAAAAAAAAATTGAAAAATTGTTTGGCTTACCCTTTATTTCGGTTCGTTCCAGATGTCTGATCTGGACTTAACAACTAATTTCAATGTAAACTGCCTTATGTTAAGCATTAGAACAGCAAAAATATTAACAAATTGAGCCCATAGTCGAAACCCCCTTATAAAGACTTAAACAATTTCAATTATTCTGTCTGCGCATTCAAGAGTCCTTATCAACTGCATTTATGTTTAATAAAGACTTTTATTCAAAAGGTTTATTAACGTTTTCGTCGGCTGAAAAATATTCTTTTCGTCGTCAACACTGATTACTTGTCATAGCCATATGCCATCCACACATTCTCACTTACTTATAATGAGATACAATTACATTATAACTGTTTTGTGGTAATGTTAGACATGCCACATTTACACTCTCATGCTTAATGTTAATATTTACAGCATAAAAACAACGTCGAAGAGAGCAAGAGAGAAACAGGAGTAAATAAACTAATAAAACATGTCTAAGGAAGAAAAAAAACGGAAAAACGACAACAAATAACACCCTTCGTGTAACTAATACGAGGCGTATGACAAACACACAAATAAAAAAAACGATATTAAGGAGAGAAAAAAAAAGAAGAAGAAATAGTTTGTTCTTGTGTGGAGGAAGAAGAAGCAGAATAAGAAAACAAGTAGAGAGAAAAGCTCATAAAATAAGGAGAACAAAAGATGGCTTGTTTACTTTGATTATTTTTATGATGATGACGAAAGTATGTAAGCGTGTGTGTGGGGTAGTGTGTTGGTTTGGTGTAGGAGGAAAGGATTGTTTGTATCTCAATTTATTTAGTTTTTGTTTTGTTGCTATTGCTGTAGTTGCTGTTGTTGTTGTTGAAAAATAAATATGATGAGATTGCAAAAAAAAAAATTGTTTTTGATACACACACACTGGCAACATATAAAATAATAACTCTCCCTCATACATATGTACATGCATACACACACATAAACGACCTGAAATAAAATACTGAGAGGGTACGGCAGAGTAAAGAAATGAAAATGAAAAAACGGAAATTGAATGATTTTTACTTAACGCCATCGGAAGTTGCTACTTTATTGTCATTTAGTGGTTGGTTGGGTTGCTTTTCACTTCTCGGACAGACAGCAATAACAACGACAATATTATCACACACAAACATACATGTATGTATGTGTGTATACACACGTTTACTCTCTATTGTCTATGACTGTATGACTATGACAATGCTATTGTGACCCTGTGATGATACTCTGCTGACGTTGGAAATATTTTCTGTATTCTGTTCTAAAAAAAGAAAAAATAAAAAGGAAAGAAAAAAAAGAAAACATGATATCACACACTATCATTGTTATTAAATTTTAACGCCCTCAATATGTTTCAAATCGAGAATAAATTTTTATTACACTTTCATAAAAGCGCTGTGATATTTTCCTCCCAAAGGGATTTATTTTGTTCTCAGTCAACTTACACTTGTGTTTGCCAAGGGATTACTTTTATGGCGAAAATATTTATGAATTCATGAGAGTATAATGCTTGCGATTAGAGGCAATGAAAATAATACAGGGGCGGACAAATAAAAACTAGGCTTTAAGGTGTCTCAATACAAAACAAAAACAAAAAACAAAAAAAAAAAGAAGCTGAATGGATATGTTTCTATTACAATATCGATTATGGAAGACAGAATATTACAAAAAAAAAAAAAAAATATTTGCTTGTGGACTATAACGGCTACAAGTTTGAAGTTCAGTTTACGTATCAAATTTTTACTTCTTTAAATAAATAATTAAGCAATGTATGGTGGAAGAATTACAATATTTTTTTGCCTTAAAATACAATATTTTAGATAAGGTCTTCTGCTTGATATGGGAACCGATCTCACAATCCCCACAATGACAGTTAGAACGCCAGAAACTATGCCTTCAGACAAGCAGCATCATTTAATTTGTTCAGGGACTCCCAAAAATAATTGATAACGAAATAAAATACTGGGTTTGGACCAATCGTGTAATATCTACTATTGGGAATTGCTATCCCCTGCCTCACTTTAATTTGATTTTATTTTTCAATTCAATTCGATTCCTTGGCTAATAATTTATTGTGAATTACTGGCATTCGTATTATAATCCAATTTATAAACATATTCGAACATTATATCGACCTAATCTGTCCTCCTTCTCTTCTTGTGTCGTTATCGATAAGTTTTATTTTCTAAAAAACTTAAATCTCATGATTATTCTCCTTCCTCAATATTCAAACACACGTTCTACTCGTTCCATACGTTCAAAGTAATTTTCGATTTGGTAACTGAATCTCCTTTACATTCAAGTTTTATTCGAAAGGGAGATAGAGAGAAAGTGTAAAAGAAGAAGATAGAGAGAGAAAAAGAGAGAGTGTGAGTAGAGCATAAAGAAAATAGTTTAACGAGCATTGAACGTCGTTTTCCGCCGGAAGTGTAATTTGATACTTATACCAGCAAATGACATTCACATTGTTGGTGTTGGTGTTGTTGTTGTTGTTGCTGTTATTCATGGTTAGTGTCAGTCTGGTAGTTTGAAATCTTTATTTGCTTTTAAAAAGTTTGGAATTTTTTTTTAAATAGTTTTGGGTTTGTCTTGTTGTTTTCTATCCATACAAAGCAAAATGAGATATGAATTGTAAAAATTGAAAGAGAAATTCTTGTATAATCTTCATAAAGGGTTGAATGTTACTTCAGTTGTTGTTGTTCCTGTTTGGAGAAATAAATGATATGACGTTTATTATTTTATTACGAGAACATTTCAAAATACGAGGGTATCTAAAGAAAAATCGTCCCGTCTGGTCATTCTTCTATTTCGAAGGTTGATCCTGTGGTTTCATCGTGAACATCGATGGAATATTATTTTAAAAGGGGTTTTCATATCCTAATTCCGAGCATGAATCCTTCCGGAATACTCATCAATCGACATCGGTTAAATTGACCATTGTGCCGAAATTCTTTCAAGACGCCATCTTATCCTACATCAATGAGGAATCCTGCTCCACTGCTAGACTCACTTGGTCCTCGATGAATAGAAGGCGCACTAACCAATTGCTCGGAATTGATCGCAATATCATCTCAATCATATTGGCCATGCTTACAGGTCATTATGTTATGAGAGGCCACGCGGATAAAGGTTATTTGGCTCCCAATCCTTGCCAACTTGACGGAGCTCTCATCCATTGCTCTGAAGGATATAGCTTCGTTTATTAACCTTTCGGGCTGGTTTTCTAGCGTATAGAATTCCTGCTTTTAATGTGCAGCCCTGGCACCTTCCCTAGTTTGGTGGAAGTTGATTAGCAAAGTAACTGCCTGGACCTGTGACGTCACAACAGGCTTCTATGCATGCTCAAGTTTATGGAGATTTCGAGAAGACAAAATCATGAACATTCGCCTTAAAGAACATTCATTAGAATGTTTATTTTGCGATACATATAAAATGTAAGGCAATACAGGACACTGAGTTATTGAAGTTCAGTCAAGTTTTGTGTGAAGACGCGGTGTGTTTAAAGATGGTATACGTGGGCTGAAGACCTCTATTACAAAGATCTGTCGAATAATTGTCTAATAATTGCTATTGTTTACACAAAGGGTATAAACAAAGGAATAACAAATAAAGCAATTGTTGTTGTCTACATCAAGTTGTGAACAGTGGCACACAGAATTGTACGAACAATAAAGAATTTTAATTATAAAACGAAATGGAAATTCATTTTTATATTATTTGCCATCTACGACCTCATATTTTAAACGTTTTTAAAAGTTAAAAATGTAACAAAAACTTTGGCTTCCAAAACTTTTCCTTTAGTCCTCGTAGTATGTATATAGTTTCCATTAAATATGATTTGAACTCAATAAACATGGAGCTTCTATTGCAACTATTCGAATGCAATTTAAGCAATTAATTGGAGTTTGTTTTTTTCCTTTTAAGAAACGGTTTAAAAGAAAATTTTCAGTTTTTCACTATGGGTGTGTACGTGTGTGCATTAGCAAGTGATTTTTTATGTCACATGAAAAACTATAAGAAAAGAATGATGTGGACAGTTCCAATGATCAACATTCTGGTCTACATAATGACAGTTAAACAGACTAACTCACTGTGAAGGGACGGACTGTTTGACGTTTTGGATTGTTTTCAGTTGATTTCATTACATTTTTGATTTGATTCGAAACACAAACATGCATTCACACATTCAAACATTCTCGAAAACATTATTCTTCCTTCATTTGTATTGATGAGTGAATGAATGAATAGATGGGTAGGATGGATGGATGGATTATTCCCATCAAAATAACGAACGCCTTTTAAAGGCCAGTTTTACGAACAATTGCGATTGCAATTGCAATTTTTGTGAATTGCGAATTTAAATTCAATTTCCTGACTTTAAACTGTGATTTCAGTTTTGCAGTTTTGTGGCTTCTGTGACAGTTGCTCTTTCGTTCGTTCTTCTTTCTCATCATCTTGCATTTCTTTTTTCTTTGTTTTTTTTTTTTTTTGTTTCTGCCACAAAAATCATCATCAGAAATGATTTTTCGAGCCATTATCGTGATATGTATGGACCAATATGACCAACAGCAACATTCAATATTTAATATGTTGCCAATAACAACGATAATAACAACATGAATAACAAATATATGAGACCCTGAGAAAGAGAGTGTGTGAGAATGTCACTTTAAATTGGTTGTAAAATAAAAATGCACAGTGGGATAAAAGAGAAAGCAAATTGTGGATACTTTTTGTTGATTTGTACAATTCAAAAAGTTTTCTGGATAAATTTCTGGTCTCGATCACTTCGAAGGATGAGAATTGTTGCCGAATGTCTTCCAAAGATAGGGTGAGCATTTAATGACAAACTTTTGCGGAATTGCATTCCGTATTCTGTATATCTTAAGCATTTCACAACAACATTTTCCCTCTTTTAGCCTTAATTGAGGCATTGGAAACATGGTATTGAGCTGTTGTAACCAAAGCAATGTATATTGCTCCTGCAATTTTTATATCTGATTTAGGTAAAGGTTGACCTCCCTATTTGCTCGATTGATCTTTATGGGTAGTCATATTAAGGAAATGTATTATCCATTTCGTGGTTTCAAAAGTAAACGTAAATAAAACATATATAACATCTTTTTTCATTATATTTCTTTTTTATTTTAAAATTTGAACGTTGACATTATGTGTGAAACACTACATCATTCTTTTGAGGTAATTTTCAACCACTTTTTGACATATATTGCGCGTTATCTCAGTCATAACTTGACGAATGTTGGTTTTTAAATACTCAAGAGTTGTATGTCCACAAGAAAATCTAATGACGTCAAATCGCATGATCTTGGCAGCCAGTTGATATCGCCACGACGAGAAATTACGCGGTCAGGAAATATCTCTTGCTGAAACCACATACTCTCCAAATCGTATTCTTCAATAGCAAGCAAAAAAACGTCCGTTATCATATTACAATAACGCTCCGAATTGACGATGACAGTCGTTCCATCGTCGTTTTCGAAGAAGTAACGTCCAATCACACCTTCGGACCAAAGAGCACACCAAACAGCGATTTTTTCTGGATGTAATGGCCTCTCTTCAATTACTTGAGGATTCTCAGAACCCCAAATACGACAATTTAGTTTATTAACATACCCACCGAGAGTGAAATGTGCTTCATCGCTGAAGAAAATTTTGTTCGAAAAATTGTCGTTCACCGCCTGTTGTTCAAGCACCCGTTCTACGTATCTACGACGTTGTGAATGGTCAGCTGAACTTTATATGAATGTAGGTGTAGATCTAAATGCAAAATACGCCATAATGTGCCGTAAGACAATCCTAATTCTGAGAACGACCAGGAATCGACACATTCGGGTCTTCTTCGACACTTTCACTTAAAATAGCGATAATTTCAGCGGAACGAGCGAAACGATGATGCACAGGCCTTTCAGTATTTGTAACCGCTCCAGTCTCTTCAAATTTCTTCACAATTTTGCCAATTGCTTGCGTAGTTGGACGATTATGTAAACCATAATCTCCTCTTAAAGCACGATACGTGGCTGTAGTAGAATCACAATTTTTGTAGTAGATTTTGATCACTTTTAAGCGTTGTGTGACAGTTAAGCGATCCATTTTCGTCAATGTTAGACTTTCAACTGAAAAGAAAAAAATTGTTTTCACAACTTAGTTTAACAGATGTCCGAATTCCAGTCCCATACTTTTGAAACCACGAAATGGATATCCCTTTTCATGGACTTCCGGGATGCTAAAACGACTATTCTCGGATTATTTACTTTTATGGCGTAATTTCGAATATGTTTGTTCGTTACTTTTTTTAAAAAATTTTTCGTAATTGAATCCAAACGTGATTATTTCATTGGCCACTGTAAGGCACGGCTGAGAAACTTTTTATGGGCCTCTACATTACGGCGTGTATTTTTGATTCTTTCAAGAAAACAAAAATCAATTTTTGGGCTGTTGTAGTTGTTGTTGTTGCTTGTATTTTCTGGCCACAACACAACCATGACTAGAATTGGGCGCTGCGTCATGACTGTATATGGAATCAATTGATTTGCAGCATAATATTGCCAATCAGTGCGGTTAAGTAAACTTTTTGAGTTGAGTTTTCTTTTCATTTTTTTTTTTTGTAAGTTTTTGAATGCAATTGAATTTATGTCGACATTCTAATAAAGCCATCACCGTATGCAATCCAATCCAATTCAATCGAATCGAATCGAATTCTATCCAATGCAAGCCAATCCAAATAAAACGAATTCAAGTGAATTGCCATTGTAACGAGCACCAAAAGGGATATACTTGGGCCTTGTCAATGTTTTACAATGTTTGTAAGAAAAATAACACACCACCACACACACCACTAACGAAAATGATTGAATAAATGACTGACGGACTGACTGACAATGAACAAAAACAAAAAAAACAAAAAAAAAAAACATGCAAGTGAGTTTTTTTCATTTCTTTTCCTTCCTTCTTTCTTGCATAATAAAATGTTTTGAAACAACAAAAAGAAAATCAAGGAAATAAAAAATAAAAATCGTATTTGTATAGAGAATGAATGAAAAAAAAGAGGGAATCAATCGTAAGGAGGAATGAAAAATATTTTAATTTAAAAAATTCAATTCCAGATTGGCTCGTAAACCATTTAAAATAAATACAAGCAAGCAAACCGATCAAAATGTTTTCTCAACTTATTTCTCCTCTTGTTCTTCTTCTTCTTCTTCTTTTCCATTTATCCATCCACCCATCCATTCCTCTAGTTCTACTTGATTTCGTTTTGTATTCAATTTTGCATTCAAATTTAAATAACAAGTAAGCGTATGTGTATGTGTGTGTGTGAGTGTCAGTGTAAGTAAAAGTGAATAGAGAGTAAGAGAGTGTATGTGTGCAAGTGTGTTTGTATTATACCCAAAGGATGTATAAAAAAAAGTAGACATGCATGTGATGTGTTTGTTGTTGTTGATGTTCGCAACACATAAAATGTCATTTAAATAAACGCTCGAAAGAATTTCTTCGTCTTCTTTTCTCCTCCTTATTTTTCCCATCATTCCTTTTCTAGGGGGGGTGGTTGTTATACGGCAACAACAATAAAAAACTGTGTTGAGTAGTAAAAACGCGATACTACGTGAGATTTTATTCGGTATTCCTTTGCTATTTTCTCTTCGTTTTATTGTTGTCGTTGTTGTTGTTGTTATTGGATTTTATTCTTTTATTCAATGAAATTGAAAATTGAAATTGAATTTGCATACGAAATAAACACTTCGGCAGCAGGCATTAAGCTAAAGTGTGAAATTTTATTCTCGTTAAATGCCACAATATGTACGTATAAATGCCAGAGATGGAAACTATCAATCAATTGAATGAAATGTAATAATAATTCTGAATCAATTCATTGTACATTGTAAGTTCGACTCTAATCTTCGCATTGCCTTTTAATTTTTTGTCTTATTCCGTGAGCGAATTCCAAGTTTTCTGAGCTAAAAACCAATCCAATTGCCTTTTGCGGTCCTCTGCGAACAGAGTTCTATAGAGAGCGAAACAAATGATAATTTTTTTAAAATGCAAAAGCCGGGATATATACAAGATGTATTGGAAATCTCCAACCAAACTCTTTCGATTTTTACCGGGCCATCAGTTATGTGTGTGGTCCGGCATGGCCTATTCAAACAGCTTGAATTGAATTGTTTGCTGAAATCTCATTAATTGTTGGCAGTAGAGATCAGAAACAATCTTGAAACCAAGTTGTAGAAGCTTGTAACGAATAAATCCCTTTCAATTGCGAACCTAATCGAGTACTTAATGCTTTTAAAGCATAACAAATTTTATTTCCTCTGTTGTCTAGTGTTGGAGTGTAAAGTCCTTGAATATTGATGAGACTATTCAAACTTCATTTTGAATATAATTTAATGGGTATTCAAATAAATTAAAAATTCAGCATCCAATCTTTGAGTAGATAGATTTGGATTTGTTTGAGATTATCTTGATTTTTTATGGATTATTGAAATTATTTGTCCATATGCCTTCATGAAACATGACAAATATAACCTTATAGTCAATGATTAACACTCTAGATATTGATTAGCAACGTTTCCCAAGCTCTTAGTCTAGCATTAGCTGGCTAAGGATGAGAAATTTACACATCATGATTGCGTCAACAACAGTGATGATACGTAATTGGTTACTATAAGCCTTCAGTCAGGATTACGACGAGCTTCTTGCACCACTTATGTTGCGTGTGTTAGTTTGTATGCATGAGTGGCGGCAACTACAGTTTAAAGTAGATTTTTGAGAAATTTTTCATGGCAATTTTATTTTATTTTTTTATGCTGAGAGAAAGTCAGTCTGATCTCTGATCTGGGGCTTTAACCGTGGCCTTATGTCTAATAAGCCGATGTACTACCTTCTAGACTACGGCGACTAATATACCGAAATACTTACTCGTCTGTAATTCGCTGTATTTTTATTCAGACTTGTAGAGCTTGTGTGAATGTGAACGAGGCAATCCAAATGGAGAATTTATTCCTTTCGATACATGTTTGCAATCCTAAAATCTTCCAAATCTTTAGTTTTTACAAAATTCGTTTCTAGTTTTGTTTGTCTAATATTAATAGGCATTCAATTGTCTAAATCAAATTATTTGGACAGGAAAGACAATGGTCGGTACATAGGCATCTATTTGACAACGATGATTGGTTTTACGTGGATTTCTGCCCGCGTGGACCTAATTCTACGGTGCTCTTCGCACAGGGTGAAATACAATGCGTCTACTAACGCCCCCAGTTGTAACAGATTGCTACACCTGAGTACCAATTCGAAACCATGCAAGTGGACATGACTTCTCCCGTGGTAGGAGCGGAGCCTAACTAGACTCTTCCTGCGATTTGGGTCGAAACCACTGCCATCACAATGCTCCTAAAAGGGGCCACACCAACAGCCAGGCTGGAACAGAGGGGCTCCTGACTACCGGTTGAACTCCAAACAGTTCGGGACTTGTGACCCACAGCGACAAGTCTATCTGACAGTCAGGTCGTCGTCGGAAAACTCAGGCCATAAAAGGTTATTTCGAGAATACTGTCTGAATCATCTAGAAAGTAAAAATAGGGTACGCCTCTACTGTGCCGCAAGTCATGTGAGATTTCATGGCATTGAACAGGCAGATAATAGGAGTGCATAGAGCCAAAATCTTTTTATGGAGCGGTAAGAGATGTTTGTAAGATGGGAAAGGGAAGAGCGAGAGAGGCAAAAACTCTTTTCAAAACAACGTTTGTAAAGTGATTATCATGAGAATAGATTTGAGATAATAACACTGCCTATGGGAGGGCCTAGACATTAATAATTACAAATGACGAGTGCAAGCTATTAAACACGACTTATTTGCAATTTTTTGAGAGTACTCGCATGTTTCCATCCCTGTCTTTAAACCGCATACATACTAACAACAAGTATATGTATCTGCATGTGTGTGTGTGTGTATGTATCAAAATTCTTCTTCTTTCAATTCAAATCAGAAGATTTTTGATTGGCAACTGTTTTGTTGTTCAATCAAATTGAGCCATTAAGATGAAAGATATTCGAAAAACAAACTAAAAAAAATTAAATTTCCAATCATGAAAATAAAAATAAAGAAAGGAAAAAAGATTTGCAACTAAATGTGTCACTTACTTTATGCAAATTAAACGAAAAATTAAAATGAATAAAAAAGATTCTCAATTTAACTTCATGTTTATGGCTTAATATTCTAACACAATTGATTCATTCTTTTATTCTGAAATTAGAAAATAAAATTCCCTAATCAACGATCAATCCAGAGACAGAACGAACGATTTCAGTTTTATTTCCAAATCAAATATTTGAAACCAAATTTGATGGTGAACGTGAACGCGAATGAAAATACAATTTAATGGTCCTGGATTGTAAGGATTTAAGAAATAAAATATTGAAAAATTGTTTGTATTTACAATGTTTTACATCGTTTGAATAGAGAATTAGGTGGGGGGATGTTCAAAATTCAATGCCTTTTCAAAAGTTTTCTTTTGTTTTTTGTTTTTCATATTCAAAGAATGTCGTTTGTCAGTCTCTCTCTCTCTGTTAGCTCTGGCTCTGTCTCACTTACATCACAACGGATATATTGATGGCGTAAAACTATTATGTATTGTTTTGTGTTTATTTTTTTGTTGTTGTTGTGTTTTTCCAACATTTCACCGTTAGTTTTATTATTACACAGGCGATTACATTGTTGTACAAATCATGACATTTGAATAAATCAAAACTTTTAACAAAATCATGTCAAATCCCTCCTCAATAATTTCGTTTAGAACATGTGTCTATGCACTGACATACCTGCGAATATCGTACGTAACGTAGATGTACATCGTTACCCAGTAAACCTGTTGCAAGAGAAAATAAAATTACGTTAAAAGCTTAAAACAGAATTTCATATTGCATATACAACAGTGATCAGCAATGAGTATTGAAAAAGATGAATAGAATCGAAACATACTCATAATTTCTGATACTTCTAAGCATTCATACTTCTGTTAATATCATGCAAGCTCTTCTACTCATATTCAAAGTTTGAAGTACTCATCATACTCATACTTAACAACACGTATGATGTTGTTGATAACTCAACATATATACAAAATGACAAAATAAGTATGAATCGCTTACGAACATTAAAATACTTACTAGAAGGTTGTATGTTTGCTACTCTGTCTTTTTTCTTTTGTTGCGAATGCTCGATTCATTTATAAGTATTTTTTTAAAGTTATGAATCTAAATGAGTAGGTTGGCTTGTGAATTCAACATATTTCGATTGGTATGAGTTTGATGTCAACGTTGTACTCATACTCATTACCTTACTGTACTTATAAATCAACGTTGTAGTGAGTATGGGAATGAGTCAGAGTACATAGTTAAATTTCAATATTGTTGACTCACTTATATTCAAAATTTCATGAGTGCTTATGAGTAGTGAAAAAACGATTCATTGCTGATTTCTAGCTTGTGTACACATACATTCTGGTTCCAAACATTATAATCCAAATGGTTTGCTGTATGCTTTACACAGTGTTCAATTGTCATCATTATTACAAACACCATTATCATCATCATCATTACGAAATATGACAACAAGCGAGACAAAACATGAAAATAAGTTTTATTGTGTCATTTTAAATACAAACAAATCGCAAAACTGCCAATAAGTATTTGCAACGGAAAACTGCCATACGAATTATTGACAATATTTATTGATGTTGCTGATAATAATACATACATAAACAACAACACATTGAATGTTGTTGTTGTCGTCAATACAACATCTTGTACAATGTAACCAACCAACCAACCAACCAACGATGATGATACGAATGGAAAAACATAAAGTTTTGTTGTCAATACCGTAACAATTGTTGTTGAGTTACAACTACAAAATGCGATATTTCCGCTTGGAAAATATTGGAAAAAAATCCTATGAAAGGATAATAATGTCTGGAACAAATGAATCTACAGTGGAGTTTGGCTTCTGTTGTTATTGTAGTTTTCATATCTTTTTGTCGAGTATAAGGCTTTCAATAGAAGTCACCGTAGTCTAGTGGGTAGTGTGTAGGCTTATTAGGCCTAAGGCCACGGTTCAAATCCCAGATCAGACATCAAAACGAAAACGTGGAAAATTATTGTTTTGGCCACTTCCACCTCTCAGCAGATTTCTAGCAAAAATTGTCATGAAAAATTGTCTGTCGTTCGGAGTAGACTTTAAACTGTACGTCCCGCCACTCATGTATGAATTTAATACACACAATAGAAGTGGTGTGAAAATGTAGATCGTAATCCTGACTGGTTGTAATAACCGATTATATATGTATGTGTGTACACCGAGCGTCAAAAGTGAGTAAACACCACTGAAATAATTTATTTTCTTAGAATAGAGAGAAAAGTGAATGAGAATAGTCGAATTAATTTCCAAATTCAAAACGTTGATTTATTACTTGTAAAATGTTAAAACAAAAACCATAATAATTGTTGTGCTATATTATGGTGGGTGTTGGCTCACTTATGGCGCTCAGTGTATGCGTATAAGTCCCACAAGTAATAATGCATCTGAACTCGGTATTCTTGTACGAATCTGATAAGTCTATTCAGGATGATGTTGAGAAATTCCTGCAGCTATGTCAAGTAAGGAATGCACCGCAGCGAACATTCTGGTACTTAGCGACTTTTTCAACTTCATCATAGAGAGTGTCCTGCGTAAGGTGGGAGTTCATCACAGTGGCAATGTTTTCCTCAAAGCGTCCAGTTGCTTGCGTCCGCTGACTATTTTGAACGCTGACTTTTGCGCTGTTGAACAGAAGTCTACTAGGACTGAGATCAAATCGAAGTACATGTTGTCACTAAGTAGGGAGGGGTATGCGGCGTATCTGATCCTAGATTATCATCAATAGCTATACTTTCGATATAGTTAAGGAATTTATTTATCTCGGCTCCGCTGTAACCTTTACAAATGATGACAGGCTGGAGATCTTGTTAACAGCTGTTATTATGGTCTTAATAGGCAATTGAGTAGCAGAGATCTCTCTCGTATGACAAAACACTCATCCTACCCGTGCTTCTTTATGGCGCAGAATTATGGAGTATCGCTACGGTTGCCTAGTGAGTATTCGAGGGAAAAGTCGTGCGTAAAATCGAACAGCATCTGTTATGGTCTTAATAGGCAATTGAGTAGCAGACCTCCCTCTCGTACAATGAAGCTTATACTGTGCAAGTCGATCATTTTCCCCGTGTTTCTTATGGCACAGAATTAAAGATCATCGCTGCAGCTGCCTAGAGAGTATTCGAGTATTGGTGAGAAAATTCGTGTGTAAGATCTTTGGTCTAATGCAAGTTATGAGTGTATAAGCTACTCAGCGGCAAGAATCTTAATGTTGTGAAGCGACTTGATATCCAACATCTATGCAATGTCGTCTGTATAGAATAGTATGTTCTGGTGGGGAGATTATTTGAGACGGGGATTAGCTGAAGTTGGCATAGAGGACGACCTTGTCCATGTCGGAAGCAGCAAATTGCGAATGCGTTGTTATTGATTGCTGGGACAAACTGGCAAAGGCTCACATGAAGCAGAGGCGCCTGGATGGACGTGTTAAAGCAGGCCGATATCCAATAATCGTAACGTTAATGGGCCAATTAAGTAAGCAAATAAGTAATTTAAGAAAATTTACATGCGCTTCATTGATTAAATGAGGAAATCAATCAAATACGTGTGTTAAATAAATTCATTATCAATAAACTGATCACCTTTTGTGAAGGTTGCAACACACAATAAATGTCACTTGAACGAATCACTTTGAAATGAGACGAAATGAATTGCGATTCTTTAAAAGAAAATCTCAACGCCACAAAATGTATGAATGAAGGAATGAATGGCTGGTTGACTCGTGTACAATTAATGGGCCTGCTTAACTTTTGTACTTAATAAGAGGCTTAAGCCGGTAGCAGTCATCTAAGTGAGTACTGGTGTGGTGTGAGTCTGATGTGGAAAATACTATTAAAACTGCAACCACCATGCAACCACTGTCAGCTATGAAAAGAGCAACAATAATGTGTTTTTGTTTTTGGTTTTTTTTTATTGTTTTTCTTAGTGACTCTAATAAGTTTCTGTTGTTTGTTGTTTCTTTTTGGCAACAACATTGACGCCGTTTTAGGTTGTCAAACAAACAATTGTGTGATGATACAATGTCGCAATGACATTTATCTTGATGAATGATCATCGTCATCGGAATTATCGTCATCATCGTCATCATCATCATAATCGATGGTGTGGCAAAAGACCAGCGCAACGAAATTTTAACCGAAATCCTTTAGAAAATAAACGGCGTTCCTATGACGTGTGTCACGTGGCCAAAAGGTTTTATTTTGTATCACATTCAGTAATAAGCTAAGGAAGCAAAGGAGAGGAGGAGGAGGAGGAGAAGAAGGTTGACTGTTTTTAATCGTGATTGCAATCAATTGTTAAATGTCATTAGAAATTATTTTCTCTCCTTCTCTCTTTCTATCTTTCTTTTTTTTCATTTTAATTGTAATCATAATCGTATTGTTAACACTTTGGATATTGTAGTCTTGTTGTTTTTTAAATATTTTTTAAATTTTAAAAATTAAACCCAACAAAACATACCATTTCCGGTTAAATTTTTTCATTCACGTTAAGAGATGTTTTTTTTTTTTGTTCACAGGCCTAACGGAAATGAGTTTTTCTCTCTTTTAATGTTTCTTTTTCTTCTTCTTCTTCAATTTATTAAGGCTGGCTGACTGACTGCTGCCTGCGTTTTGTAATCAAATGGGGAAAGAGTTAAAAAAGGGCTTCAAATTTCAGTTGGTCAACCGAATAGGGCTGCTGATGCTGTTTTTTTAAAAGGAGGCTTAATTTGGGAAATTTATGTTGACACTTCCTTTACAAGCTGTAACGCTTTTCTTTTGTTTTCTTTCTGTTCCTTCTGATCGTTAATGTCAATAGATATGCTTAAGGTTCGATTTTAAAACGAATCACTGACTGACTGACTCACTTTGACGGTATCTTTTTCAAGTAATTTGTAATCAAAGTCGGCTGCTTTTAATGATCAATTTTTGTTTATTTTCTTTTCCTTCTTCTGCTGTTTTGTTATCATAATTGAATATTTAATACCTTGTTAATGTTAATGTTAAAGTGTTGTTTGTCTAACGTCTTTATTAACTTATTAGATGGAAAAGTCTTTGTAAATCCCAAAGAGAACCGCTTCAATCATGCAGAACTGATTAATATTTTGAAAATAAGAAGACTAAAACTCTCTATTACACACACCCTAGGAGAAATAGTGTCATTTGATCCAAAGTCAAGAGTATTTTTTTGTTTAATATTTAACCAGGTATTATCACATCAATCCAAAGGTTTCTATTGCTGCCTTTTGTCTTTACGAGCACCTACACAAATATTTGTAAAACGAATACGATTCCAATATAATCGTCATCATAATCGTTGACGTTGAAATATCATATTGCACGGGAGGAGTTTCATGTTGAAACAACAGCTGCTGCATTTGCTAACGTAGCTGCTGGTTGGGAAATGGGAATGCTGGTTGTCGGAAATTGGTTTTTTTTAATCAAATTACATACACAAATATTTGCATATTCAAACCAGAATCTGAAAACTAAAATCGTATGAATTTGGTTTATTGACTTGCAATGCCTAAATCGGATTGGTAAACATTTTCAAGTAGGCCTTTTGGTGGCTTCTTTTATTTACAGAATTTAATTGCTAATGTTTGGTTGAAGTTTTTTTTTTTTTTGTCGATTATATTTTGCACATTATATTCGGCCTTATTCATATGAGTGTCGGCTTATTAGACGTAAGGCCCAAGTTCATATTCCAGGCCAAACATCAAACGGGAATTGTGAAAAAATATTTATTCGGCGACTGCCTCTCTGGAGATTTCTGGTAAAAATTCTGACAGTAAATAAAATTATAAAATTGCTATGAAGAACTTCTCAAAAATCTGTCGTAGGTCCCGCCATTCATGTATAAAATTAACGCACACTCGACATAAGTGGTGTGAGAAGCTAGGACGTAATTCTCACTGAAGGGTTGTAATGACCAATTATGTGCATTCATGTGATGCAGAACACCCCAGAGTTTAACCTTTAGGTATAGTGAGATCCCTGAGGCGTGTTTGATTCCTAGGTGGTACTCCTTAGTCTTCGCATACACTTGTGTTATGGTGGCCTACTACACACTACATCCGGAACCGTGAACCAAAGGTATTTGTAAACTCCAGCTCGTATCTACAGTTAGTATCGGCTCGCCCACTAACGTGTTTTTTTTTCAACTAGTGCTTATTTTATGAATTGTAACACTTATCTCATGTCTGATTTGACAGATAATTAGTTTTATCCTTTCGCTGAGCGGATACGGTTAGCTAAGTGGTCCTGCGATAGACTTACAGAAGATGCCGATTTTGGTAAACAAATCACCTTTTGAGATGAAGCTCATTTTAATCTTGGCGGGTATATAAACAAGCAAAATTGTCGCACTTGGGACACAGAAAACCCGCACGCATTCATTGAAAAGCCGACGCACCCAAAACGAGTCACTGTTTGGGAGACCCTTTATCAAAATTTTATTGAAAAATTTGACGAAAGTTTTCATTTCTTTGCAAACTAAGTGATGCACCACCATGAAGCAGATGCTTATATTGTTGTTGTTTTTTATTGCAATTTCCCTATGTAATGTTTTTCTCGTGTGCAATAATTTTACATGAATTTTACACATGTTTTAAGGCAACCAACGAACGTATCAAATCTTTGTAATTTTCTTTCTTCGCCGGTTATCGCAAAACCATCACAATGAAAATTAATTAAAAATGAAATACAAAATATAAATCATGCAACAACACTTTGATGATATTTAAAACAAAAATCGCACAAAAAACAACAACACACAGATGGACAGATGGACCTCCCATTAGAATCATTTGCTAGAGAAACAGAAACCATGAATACAAAACACACACACACACACACACGCCAGTATCGTATAGAAAATCTTAAAAATTATCAAATTATACTACAACAATAGCAATGGAAATAGCAGAAGAAAAAAAAAATAACAACAACAATATCAATAATAATGATGTTATTTTATAGAAAAAAAACCAACAACAACAACAACACCAACAACTGAAATAAGAAAAAAAAATTATGAAAAGATTTCCATTAATTTGCAATTATTCATGCTGGGCTTTATTGGTCCAAAACGTATCATTGCCCTCTTTCCCCCACTTATCTCAAATCTCAAACACACAGAGACTCAAGGAACCCCACTGTTCTCCTCGGCCTCTTCCCCCTTTCCTCTTGCACAAGAGATTTATGAACAATTTTCATTGGATGGCTGTAATAAAAAATTTTTCAACAAAAAAAATCTAGAAAAAAAACAAGAAAAATTATTATTTCCATGCAAATTTTCATTAGATTTTCATCAGATTTTCATTTTTGTTGTTTTTTTTCCTATTTTTTTTTATTCGTACTGCTTATGAAATTCATAACGATGTTGTTGTTGTTTCGTCTTGTTTTTGTTGTCAGCAAAAACTTTATTCAGCTTAAGGATGAACCATAAAAAATAAGAGGAAATGCTGCTGCTACTGCCGTTGCTGCAGTTGCTGCTGCTGGTGAACACAGTGCGAATAAAATAAATGCCGTAATGAGTTTCTTTTTATTTTTTCTGAAGAACATTTTTATGAATTTTTTTTCTTTCTCCTTCAGTTCTTCTCTTTCTTTTGTTTCATTTGGTTTAAAAAATTCAAACCGATTACGATTACTTGAGAAAATTTCATTTTTATTAATTTTATTTACAACTCATCCAACGGAGACGGAGACCATAAAGGCAAAAGTACAGTGATGCGTAAAAAAACACCAACAAAATGTACTCATAGTACACGTATATATATAAATTTGTTTGTATATCACATCTATTGCTATAAACACAATAGGCGCAGCATTTGCTGCACAGCAATCTGCCATGGACGTATATGGAAATGATTATTCTAACCGTTTGACTGCTAAGCGATTCTGTTAAGAACGTTCGAAAACTTTTCAAAAACTATAATTCATTATTATAATAAAAAAATCTACAAAATTCTAATAACCTATGCATAAAGATTTATAGGGTCTTCCTGTCTTTTGATTTTATTCTAGCTTTTTGACTAAATTTATCTGCAGAAATTCGCATCGCAAATACGATTTTCGTAACAAATGAATGCAGCGCTTTTGTGCCGCGTAGCAGTCAAAAAGTTAAATGCAATGCGACAACAAGCGATAATGCTGCTGCTGCTTTGCACTTAGGCTAATTTCTATTTTTACTTACGGCAATGAGTGAATTACTGCTGCCAAAAAGAGAATAGTTGGGCTGGCAATGAAAGAATTAATGATTCTCGATGCAATAACATGCATGAAAGAGAGGTCTTATAAATGCGATACATAGAATACTCGTATACTTATTTACATACTTAATTGGCCATTAACAACCCGATTAACGGATTTCGGCCTGCTTTAACACATCCTTCCAGGTGCCTCTACTTCTTGGGTGCCAACGCCAGCTAGTCACACCAATCGATGACGGGGCTTCCTGGATTTGGTCCTTCCAACGCAAACAGGGTCGTTCTCTGCACCGGCTTACACAGGCCTCTGCATCAAATACCCGAATCGCTGGATGTTAATAAGCTGTACAACGTCTATGTCATTGGCTGCCGAAGGGTAACGCAGACGATGTAAGCAACAAAGATGTCGAATCCAAATGATATTTAAGAAATGTTGTAATATTCTTATTCTTAATATAAGTTGTATAGACTAAAGCATGCAACGAAGAAGGGTCTAATATTACTGCTGTCCCGTGATGGGAAAACGTTCGAGCTGTTGCTGTATAAAACACATCGTATTAATATTTCGTCAAGTCTCCGTGGTCTAGTAGGTACTGTGTAGAAGTAAGGCCTCTATTCAAACCCCAGCTTAGACATCACCAACAAAACAAAATAGGAACAAAAATATTTCTTCAGGGACTTCCTCTCAGCAGATTTCTGGCAAAAACTCTAGGATTAAAATTGCCATCTGTCATTCGTTTCAATTGTTTGAGAAACTGGCTCGTAATCCTGTCTAAAGGATTGTACGCAATATATTGTGGGTAAAAGGCCTTATACGTTTACAGATGACAATTGGTTAATGCGCTCTCCACTGTACTTTTATAAAATAGTTATTTTTTTATAAAAACCAACACTCAGGGGTTGGCCCCTACTCATGCAGTGCATTGTGCAGGTTTATGAAAATAAGTTATAGGAAGGTGGAAAGAGGGAGTAGTGTTTATGGACATTTGATTTGAACTTACCAATATCGTAATTGACGGGAAAAACCTTCGCAGGAAGATCATTCCACAAGCGAGCAGTGCGGGCAAAAAATGAATTCTCCCTGTAATGCATTGTGCGGTTCATTGGACAATCAACCACAAAAGGATGTGCTCTGCGAGAAGCTCGGGTACCACGTAAAAATATGTGATTATCGGGAACCAAGCCCCTTATCTCTCGAGAACACCTCCAATTATAGTAACGATAGAACAATGAAACAAACGAATCAATAGAGTTGGATACCCTACTGTCATTAAAGCACCTTCGCCCTCTCCTGTACGCGGTCGAGAAGCTTCAAAATAGACTTTGAAGCACCGGCCCATACATGAGAGTTGTACCCCATCCGGGGTCGGATAAAGGTCCTGTAAATAGTAAGAAGGTCGGATGGACAGTTATAAATTCTATTTGGTCACTTGGTGTCTTTCTCAGATATGCAACTACCTCTTCCAAACTACGTAAATTATTCTTTTAATTTAGGTCCTATCTCATTCAAATGGAACTCAAATTACTCCTGCTATTTGACTGGCCCTTACCTGTTTGAAAAAGCCTTCATTCTACCTTTGCCTTGTTTTAAAATCCTTTAATGTGTTTAAAATTTATTAAAAAAAAAACAAACAAAATCCAAGAAAATCTAATTAAAGAACCGCAGGCGTTTATTCAATTTAATTTAATTTCTGGTAACAATAAATACAAATCAAAATCAAAATCAAAATTGAAATTCATTGTGTTTGCAAAGTAGTGACGCGTGGCTATACAAATCCGTATAGATTGTGAGACCAAATTTGTTGCACCCAGGAAAACAACAGCCAGTGTTGTAAATTGCAGCTAATCAAACAACTTGTAAGTAAACCCTCCTTAAGCAAATCGTATCAAATAAAAATGAGAAAGAGTACAAGTAGTAGAGTATGGAATGTAAATGATGATAAAAATTGTGATTGAAACACATATAATGACGGGGAGGGGGGGGATTAATTTCCAAAGTTTCCCAGACTCATCAGTCAGTATCAATGACAACAATAACAAGCAATTATAAAAATATACACAACAATTTAACATCCATCCTAAGCATGATAAAAATGCAAAAAAAAAAAACGAAAAAACGAAAACAGAGAAGAAACAAGTCATAATCTGCTTAAAACCAACAACCAATCTATCCATCCATCCATCCAACTGCCGTTTTTCTTCTTTTTTTTTTTGAAGTTTAAATCTGTTTTGGTGCGCATGCCTCTTTAGGAGCAGCAGCAAACATCAAATAATCGGATTAGAATTGTTCACAAAAGTATTGACTTTCTCAGGCCATTCAGGACGAACAAAAAAAGTCCTTCTTTTTATATTCAAATATTAACATACATGGTTGTGTGTGTGTTTATATATGTGCGAGTGTGGTTGTCATCCACCCCTGGTTGTGAAGTCAGTCAGTCAGTGAGTCAGTTGGTGATGTTGAACATCAAATCAGCCCTTAAAATACATTTGAAATGCCACGAATACTGCTGTTGTTAATGATTATTAGATTTGAGAATCACTGCCTGTCTATCTGTCTGTGTCTGCCTCTCTCTATTCATTTATTCATTCGTTTATTTACCTTTATCTGTAAGCGTTTATTCATTTTCTTTCCTTTTTTTTTTTAATAAGTTTTTCATAATTTCCACTCTTTTTTTTATGGGTTACAGGGAAATTAGATGATTAGCCAGAATCTGTTGGCCTCGCAGTGTATTTCGCTCAGAGGCCGTGTCTGCATAAGTGTGTCTGTCTATTTATTTAAAGATTTTGTTGTTCAAATAAAAGAAATTTTCAAAATAAAAAAAAAAAAACATAGAAAAACATTAATTTACAAATGATTTGTATTGTGGGAAATGTAAACACGGCAAAAATATTCATAATTCATACATAAATTCATATTCATATGCCTTCTTCCTATTCATTCTTTAATAATGATTATTATAATGATGATGTTGATGGTGATCTAATAACGTTTACAGTTTTCCTTCTTCTTTCTTTCTTTTTTTTCGTTTTTTTTTTTGTTTTGTGCCACTTCTTTTGGTTGCAGGCGTTGCATGGGCGTAATCTTTTCTTCACCCAGTACAAGTCCAAAACAAATAAATTGCGAATGACAACGTTGTTGATGCTGTTGCTGTTATTGCAAGTGCTGGTGTTGATGATTACTTGTTTGTTTTTTCCATTCATTAAATACTTGTTGGATATACAGTGGAACTTCTATAAATTGAATCACCATTATCCAGAAAAAAACTTCAACTTATAGAAACTTCAAGTTAAAGAGGCAAAACCTGATAGAATTTCTCTCCAAAATGCTGCTCCAGTGCTTAAACTTTTAGAAAATTTAAGTAACAAAAGTTCAAATTATAGAAGTTCGACTGTACATATACTGCCATTGGAATTTAAATTAAAACAAGAATTGAAAAACTGATCTCGTATTAGAAAATAATTACAAAACAAAGCTTCATAGGGAATTTTTTAAGCATTTAGTTGTCTTTGTATCCAAATGCTGTTACATACATAATTGGTCATTACAATTCATTAATCAGAATTACCACACACATAAAATTTAGAAAAATGTATGAAATCTTTATTTGAATCGATAGAACAGTCCATATAATTTAATATTTGAAGATTATTTCATGCAAATGTTGACCGCGATCAATTGGTCCTTCCGCTTAGTCCATTTTTGACATACTCTTTCCAACATTTCGGCCGGTATCTCACGAATAGATGCTTCAGTGTTGTCTTCCAATGCGTAAATTGAAGCGGGCTTGTCTGTATAGACATGAGCTTTAATATAGTGATGGGAGACCGATAAATGACGATAATGTTAAAGCTGAAATTTTTAATAAATACTTTATAGAAGTCCCTAAAACTATGAGGCAACAAATCATCACTTCACCTGAAGATTCATGGAATGATCTTAGAACTCTACGCTACTTCAGTGATACATTTAAATTTCGTTGTGCAACAAATGAAGAAGTTCTGGATATCATTTCTACACTTTCCCTAAACAAAAGTTCAGAACATGAAAATTTATCTCCCAGAGTATTAAGAGAATGTAAACACGAAATTTCTCCACATCTGACCAAAATTTTTAATAGTGTTGTTATTACCTCTCAGTATCCAGATACTTTGAAGACTTCTAAAGTGATTCCAATACCAAAAATGTCTCATGCTGATACTGTGGATAAATATAGACCAATTTCGCTTTTACCTATAATTGATAAGATTTTTGAAAAGATTATTCATCAACAAATGATTACTTTTTTGGAAGACAACAATCTAATTCATAACTGTCAGTATGGATTTCGAAAAGGAAGTGGAACTGAAAATGCAGTAGTAAATGTTGTAAATAATATATGTAATGGCTTGGACCAGGGTTACAGTGGAGTTGCTGGCATATTCTATGATTTTTCAAAAGCGTTTGATCTTGTGGATCATAACATATTAATTCAAAAGCTGCATTTTTATGCTTTTCGTGGTAAGGAAACCTAAGCAATAGAAAACAATATGTAGAACTAAGTAACCATCGAAGTTCACTGGAGAGTACAGAATGTGGAGTGCCTCAAGGCAGTGTGCTAGGTCCGTTGTTTTTCATATTATATATAAATGATATAGTTAATCTCGGATTAAATGGAAAATTGTATACGTACGCTGATGATGTTTCCTTATTTTAACCGTTTAAAAATGAAAAAATGCTAAAGGACTGCATAGAAAAAGATTCAGCTTTTATTTTTGAATACGCTAGACTAAATAAGTTAGTAATAAACCAAGAAAAAACAAAACTCTTAAGATTTAAACCACAATCAAGACACTTGAATGATTTCTCTATACGTGTCGAAGATAGCGAAATTATGGAAGTTCAGGTAATAAAATATCTATGTGTAACGCTGCAATCAAACCTAACGTGGAGCTTTCACATTCAGGATTTAAAGTCTAAAATATTTTCTGTAATTGGCTGGTTATACAAATTTGAAAACAAGTTCGACACAAGAACTAAACTAGCTTTGTACCAAGCGTTAATACATAGCTACCTCAATTACTTGGCAATAGTATATGCGTATAAAAATTCGGAAGTTCTAAAATCTTTATAAAGAATACAAAACAAAGCTTTAAAATTTGTTTATAATTTGCCGCGCACTTTTACTTTATAAAGATATTGCGAAACAGTCTTGCCTGTAAGAGGATTATATAAAATACAGTTGTTGACTTTTGTTTTTAAATCACACCAAAATATCGGCCACAATACAATAATGTTTCTGAGAAATCAGACTACGTTTAATACGAGATGCAGACTAGAAACCACAAAGCAAAATGTAGAATACATTGGGGGGTTTGAATATAATAATTTGCCGCAAGCACTTAAAAGAATCTCAATTTTTAAATCTGAGTTGAAGAGATATTTGACTCAAAATTTTGAACATTTTTTTTTGAATAATTATTATTGCGTATAGTATATGTAAATATTTTCATAACACTTAATATTTTAAGTTACTTATTTCTATTGCATATCTTTAGTTTATAAATAATGCCAACTCGACAATATCATATATGACGCTGAGGCAACACAAATTTGTTAAAATTTAAAATTGAATAATAAAATCTTATAAAAAAAAAAACAATTTGATTTGATCAAACGAAGTGACAATCTCTTCAAAAGATAATGAACTTTCAGAATGTCATCTGTTATTTCATATTTTTTAATTAAAGTTTGCTATTATGAATGGACAAACTTGAAAAAATATGAAAAGAAATTCACATTTTCCAAGTTTGCCTTATCAAAACTCATAGCATATCAAGTCATACAATAATTATTTGTACGCCTTTTTAAAGGTACATCTCTCCCCTTTCCAAAAAGATTTAAATTTTGGAAATCGAATACGGAAGCGTTTGAGTAATTCAGAAATTTGTGTGTAAAGTCTATAAAAAAAAACAGTTTTTTGTCAAAAAAATATTTTTGAGATCTACTTTACAAAACTCATAACCGACACTATGTACAGTAGCGAGCACAAAAAATGCAACGTTGGGTAAAATTATCTTTAAGTGCGATAATTTTAAAAAAATGGTGACCAGTTCAAAATATTTCTTTGAGGTTATTAATCCCTACAGTTGTTAGAGATACCTATTATCAATAACATTATGTAAATATTTTTAATTAATGATAGATTATTTTGTCATTTATTAAAAAGAGTGCGAATTTCATGGGAGCAATAAAAATGCAACAGCATAAATTTTAATGTGTTTATTTAAATTAATAGTAATTCTTACAAAAAAAAAAGTCTTAAATTAATGTTTAGTGGCGTAGCCCTTATTTTTATGGCTTCTTGCAACCTAGAAGGCATAGAGTCGACTAAAGCTATTAATGTGTTAATGGATATTTTCTCCCATTCACTTTTCAAAATTTCTTCTAATTGCCTCTTATTTGACGGATGTTTCCTCTTAACTTCCCGATCTAATAGCTCCCATAGATTTTCTATGGGGTTTAGATCGGGAGACTGTGATGGCAAATCCAAAACATTGACATCATTGTAGCTTAAAAAGTTTCGAGCTAAGCGACTTGAGTGCTTTGGATCGTTATCCTGTTGGAATATGCTACCAGGAGGCATTTTTTCCCGCAGATGAGGAAGCATATGTTCTCCAAGGATTTCACAGTACTTCTTGGTGTCCACTTTTCCTTCGATTTGAGTTAAGGGGACCTACCCCATCACGGGAAAACGCACCTGTAAATACGTGACGTAAAATCAATAATTTTTTTTAAACATATCGTTCCTTACCCCACACCATTATTGATCCACCGCCATGTTTTACGATTGGAAGTTGATATCTTGGAGAATATCTCTGTCCAGGCGGTCTTCGAACAAAATTTATCCCATCGGAGCCAAACAAATTAAATTTGCTTTCATCGCTCCACAAGACTTTAGCCCATTGTTCATTTGACCAATCCTTGTAACGTTTTGCAAATTCCAGGCGCTTCTTTTTATTGATTGCACTGATGAGAGGTTTCTTTGCGGGTCGTCTCGCATGCAAATTAGCCTCTTTCAACATACGGCGAACATTGCGAACGCCTATAGAGACTCCCATTTGCTCATTTAGCAAATTAGCAACGTCCACTGCGGTCTTTCGTGGATCTTTTTTAACCAGTGCAATCATCTGGCGGTCTTGGCGAGATGTAGTTTTGCGAGGATTACCACTACCTGGTTTCCTTTCCACACTATTTCAAAAGGAAAATCGAGATACGGTTGATTGATTTACACCAAAGAGGTGTCCAACTTCACGCATGGATTTTCCATCTTCTAAGGCTTTAATGATTGCAGTTTTGCTGTCAGCTGAGAGCTGCTTCTATTACAAAACACATGTTGTATAACTTATTTAAGAAATTTTCAATTATAATTAAATAAATAACTTATTTTAACTATTTTTTATTATGTTGCATTTTTTTTGCTCGCTAAAAATTTGCACTTTTTTCACTAATTCAAAAATATTTAACTTTTTAAAGCAGAAATTGGAATAAACTGTGGTTACTTTGAAAACTTATAATTGAAAGAATTAACAGCAAAAGAAAATAGATAAATTAGTTACCGTTATTTTGAAACAGATCTTATTAAAGATCATATGGCACAGTGTTGCATTTTTTGTGCTCGCTACTGTATGTCATCATTAGCCGGGTGTATTTAATTTTTTTTATTTTGTTGCATAGTGTTATTATTGTTATTAAAATAAAAGGATAACAACATCGTGTAATTGAATCATATTTTATTTAACATTTTAAATATTTTCCCCTTTTCAACAACATTTAAAAATCGAAAAAAAATAAAGGAAAATAAAATATTTTCAAATCACGAATCTTTTTTCATATTTTATTTCCAGCTTTTGCCTTTGCCTTTGGTTTTCATTTTTATTTTTTCATTACATTTGATGTACGTACATACATACGTTTTGTTTGTATTTTCTTTCATTGCATGCATTATTGTTTTTTCTTATTTTTGGTGGATTTAATAACGAAATTTATGCAATCTTAACAAAGATCGTGTTGAATGTGTTGATATAACGCAAGGTTTTTAACAAAATAATTTGCATTTCAGTTGCAGATTGAGATTCAAATTTTTGGTTTCAGTTTTTAGATGAATGTACCCCAACAACTAATGGATGACAATGACGATGACGATGATGATGTTGATGTTGATGCTGATGGCGATGCTGATGGCGATGGCGATGAAGTTGCACAAAGAAAAGGAAACAAATGAAGAAATTGAATGAAATGAAGCTAAGGCAGCCAACCAGTATTCATTTAAAGTTTCGCTCACTCACTTACTACTCACGGTCCATAAAGAAAAACAAAAAAAAACAACACAAGAAAAAAAATGTCATTTTGTGGTGCGTTTGACGTGTTTCTCAAGTGACATATTCGCATACGTATGAGTTGATTTGGATTTGAATTTCGTTTCTTTTTTTGAATGAAAATTGCTTGAAAGAAGAAAAAAAATGTCAATTTTTCTACCAACCATTTGCTACCACTTCAAATAAAAACTGAAAGAAAAAAAAAAAGAAAGAAGAAGAATTATTTTTATATTCAAATCAGGCAGTGAATTAAAAAATATAAGAAAGAGAACAGAAGACTTGTCATAAGTTTGGAGGGGCTTCAGTAGTTGTTTTCAATGTTTTCCATCTTTTCAGTGGTTGTGGCAGTGGCTGTGGCAGCAGTTGGCAGAATGAATATTTTTTTTAAATTGTGTTTAAAAATGTCGAGTATTTTCTGGCAAAATGTTAAACTGTCATTCTTTTGTTGATTGTGTGTCCATTTGATGAATTGGCTTGAAATAAAATACAAAATCCAAAAGAAAAAAACGAAGAGAATTCCATTTTTAACAAAATAACTGAATGAACCAACAACAAACCTTTATCAACCAACAAAAACCAGCTGCAAATTACGTGTGTGTGTGTGTGATAATTTAAATATTTTTCAAATATTTCTTCCACTCAAGTCAAACTGAAATTCATTTTTAGTTGCTAAAATTTAAAAATTGTTCAACAAGTATTTGCCGAATTACTACCAAATTTATGTTCTCTCAATGGAAATATTTCATGTTTTAAAGCAACAGTTACGCCAATGCCCCAGTTAATGCAAATATAAGTAATTCAAATCAATAGGTTTTGAAATAATTGAATAAATTATGATTCACTCACGAAAAGAAAAACTTTTGAGTACATAGAACTCATATCATTGAGATATAATTTATGCATTGTTAGAATTGTCGCCATAGTCTAGTAGGTTAGGTTAGCTTTGATATCACGAAGCTCACCGGAGCACAAATAGGGCCCCGTTGTAATGCCACGTTGTGAACGCACTCTCTGTACTGACCAAGTTCCACCAAAATCAGGGAAGAGGAAGAAGTTGGTCAGCGCAAGGACTGCACAACAAAAGCACGATTACCCTCCACTGGAAAACTAGCCAGAAAGTTTGATAAACGAAACTATATCCTTGACATCAACAGATGATAGCTCCGTTAAGCTGATAAGGAATAGGGAGCCAAATAACTTATACCGGGTTATCCATTTCGTGGTTTCAAAAGTAAACGTAAATAAAACACATAAAATATTTTTTCTATGATATTTCTTTTTTATTGTAAAGTTTGAACGTTGACATTATGTGTGATGCACTACATCATTTAAATGACCTCCACGCGAAGTATAGCAAGCATTGATTCTTTTGAGGTAATTTTCGACACATATTGGGCGGTATCTCAGCCATAACTTGACGAATGTTGGTTTTTAAGTGCTCAAGAGTTGAAGGTTCATCTGCATAACACGGTCTTTCGCGTAGCCCCATAAAAAATTCTGATGGTGTCAAATCGCATGATCTTGTTGGCCAGTTGATATCGCCGCGAAGAGAAATTGCGCAGTCAGGAAATGTCTCTTGGTGAAGCCACATATTCTCCAAATCGTATTCTTGAATAGCAGGCAAAAAAAATCGGTTATCATATGACCATAACGCTCTGAATTGACGGTGACAGTAGTTCCGTCATCGTTTTCGAAGAAGTAAGGACCAAAGAGCACACCAAACAGTGATTTTTCCTTGATGTAATGGCCTCTCTTCAATTACTTGAGGATTCACAGAACCCCAAATACGACAATTTTGTTTATTAACATACCCACTGAGCGTGAAATGTTCTTCATCGCTGAAGAAACTTTTGTTTGAAAAATTGCCGTCCACCGCCTGTTGTTCAAGTATCCATTCCTCGTATCTACGACGTAGTGAATGGTCAGCTGGCTTCAGTTGTTGTGTGAGCTGAACTATATATGGATGTAGGTTTAGATCTAAATGCAAAATACGCCATAATGTGCCGTAAGACAATCCTAACTCTTGAGAACGACCAGGAATCGACACATTCGGGTCTTCTTCGACACTTTCACTTAAAATAGCGATATTTTCAGCGGAACGACCGAAACGATGATGCACAGGCCTTTCAGTATTTGTAACCATTCCAGTCTCTTCAAATTTCTTTATGTAAACCATAATCTCCTCATAAAGCACGATACGTGGCTGTGGCAGAATCACCATTTTTGTAGTAGGTTTTGATAATTTTTATGCGTTGTGTGATAGTTAAGCGATCCATTTTCGTCAATGAAAGACTTTCAACTGAAAAGATAAAAATTGGTTTCACAACTTAGTTTAACGGATGTCGAATTCCAGTCCCATACTTTTGAAACCACGAAATGGATAGCCCTTTATCATAAAAAGCAGAAGTGCAAAATTGAGTACATGTGAGTTGTCTTTCTTTGTTTATTTTATCCTTAAAGTTTGATGACTTCTATTTTAATTTTTATTTTATTTTGTTAATCTCTATGAAGTTTCTTTATTACTTTTAGTTTTATTCAATAAAAAGCGTCCAAAGGACAAACATGTACTCATTTGTGCTCCCCACTGTACCTGAGAGGTCTTTCTATGAGAGTTGACATAACGAAATATGTAATAGATTTCAATTTGGCAATAACTACGAGAGTTGGTCGTTCAAATCATGTAAATTGCCAACAACAATAAACAAAATTTATGTATTTTTGAACGAAATTTATTGCTTAATTAATTGAAAAATGGAAACTCTATTTATTCCAGCACATTAATTTATTGAAATGAAATTCTATTTGAAGGTTAATCTTTTAAATTCGTTTGACAGCGACAACAAATGGTTTTTTGCAACAACATAACACGAATCACTAACTCTAACTAAACTATGCTCATTAAATGGAAGAGAATACAACATAATTAACTTGTAAAACTTTTTGCTAAAATTCTAGTTGAAAATACCTAGTAGAAGCTGAAGCAAAGAAACATCGAAAAGAAGAACAAAAAAATCGCAACAAATCTAAGGTAAAATATGAAGTAAATTTGTTAAACATTTATTTCGATATGTAATCAATACAAACAACATCACCAACACCACCAACAATCATCTTTTTTCATTCTTTTTAATATTGTTGTTGTTGTTGTTGTTGTCATTTCTGTTGCTGTTGTTATATTAGCATCTGAAATATTTATGCAGCAGCATTATTATAAGAATCTTCTCTCATTCGTACTCCTTCCTTCCCTATATGCCATGAAGAACCTTATTCTTATTGTTGTTGTTGTTGTCATTTTATTGTTTGGCATTCATTTATTGTTGTCTCTAGCTTGTGGAATATCTGAACAACTTCATTTAAAATGTTATTGTAATTCGTGTTGTTGTTGTTGTTGTTATTGTGAATACAATTTATATTGTGCCATGACACCCATAAATTTCAAACAACAAACACCAACAATAACGAACAAAATGACATTGAACTCTAACATGTTCGAAGTTGAATCAAATACAGAAATATTCTGATACCACATACTTACAACAATAATAACAACAGCAAGAATAACAATAATAGCAACGGTAACAACAATAATAATAACTACAAAAACAATGTAAATAATATATGAAGCAACTAAAGGAATAGCTTTAGAGGAATTACAGCTATAGAGTAAGAAAGCGAGAAAAGAAAAAAGAATCTGTTCAATCAGATTCTGTTTACTCCTTTGTAAAGGAATTTTTGACTAAAGTTATAGGGGAACCGAAAAAAAACACAAATTCTTTGTCTTCTTACTTAATTAGTCATTACAACCGTATTAGCCAGGATTACAATTTAGCTTCACACACCACCCATGTTGTAAGCGGAACCTGAAGTTAAATGTCATCTTGTCGTGTTTGTTACTTTTATAGATGAGTGGCGGGACCTACAGTTTTAAATTCGACTCCTAATGATTTGATTCTTGAGAAACTTTATGTGGCAATTTCAGCCAGAAATCTGCTGAGAGGAATTCGCCGAAGAAATTTCATATTTTCGTTTTGTTGGAGTTGTCTGGCCAGGGTATAATAAATCAGCAAGATGGCCAACATGAGTGCCTAGTAATAATCATTTGGTGCGTGCTTCTTTGGACAATGCATTGGTTGGCAATAATATTTTATTTGCTCTCGGTTGTTGTTGTTGCTGTTGCTGTTATCGTTTTAATACAGTGGGCTGGCTGCTTGGATGGATGGCTTTTAATAGCAAATTTTCTCACTCACTTATATAGGCGCTACGACAAATAAAATTTTGAAACCTTTTTAAATCCAAAACATTTTAGCATTTTTTTTCTCTTCTTCTTCTTATTTTTTTGTTTTGTTTTAAATGCAGCAAAGAGAAATTGATGAGAAGAACAATGATGACGACGGTCAAATTGGAATTGTTTTTCTTCATCTTCTTCTTCTTCTTGCTGTAGTTGTTGTTGTTGTTGTTGTTATTGTTGCAATTGATATCATATTGTCTATACATATGATGATTGTATTTAAACAAGGCTCAGCTTAAAAAGAGCCAAAGAGGTAGAGGTATTCATGAAGCGTCTGGCAAGTTATGGCCAAAGTTTATTGTCTCATTGCATTGGCATTGTTTTGTGGATGTTGTGGCTGCTGGTGCCGTTTTTCTTTTAAGCTTAAAGCCCAAATCTGTTGATCATTTGTTTAAATATGCGGTAAAAGACAAGTTTAAAACATTCAAAAACGAAAAACGAAAAACAAAAACGAAAAAGAATAAGAAGCAGTATTGCACGTTTAACAATTCAATTTATTTCGTCGTTTTGGGCCATAGTGGTAACCAACGAAAAAAAAAAAAAAATTAAAAAAAACAAACAAAAAATTGCTGGAAAATAAAAAGGAAGTTTAACGAACATAAAATTGCGAGAATTTTGAAATTTCTTTAGAAACAAACAACAGACACGACAATATTCACACACAACAATACCAATAACATTCAATGTCCACTAGCGTCATACATACTCATCGTCATTGTCATCATCATCATCATCATTATCATTGTCATACCAATAGTTGTTGTTCTATTGGCAACTCTTTTCGCCTAATGGCTCAAACTTGTCTTTGGTAAACGTTTCCAAATTTTTGTTTTCTGTTTCCATTTTCTTCTTCATCTTCGTCGTCGTCTTCATCTTCAGAAGGCATTATTCAGTCAACCGAAATGGGGCAACTAGCTATCCCCAAACCCATTGCCATTCAAGACCGTTTTAGCATGAACAACAGCAACAAATCGGAGCCGCAATAATAACAACAAATAAAATTTTAAATTAAAATTTTTGAAATTTTCATCGTCGAACACAATTTTGTATTCATAAAAAGTTTCTTCTTCTACTTACTCCTCCGTTTTCAAACAGAGTTGCATACACACGTTTATACTCAATACAAGTGATATTTTGGAGATGAGTACGTACAGGCATGCATGGTTAAATGGATGGTGTTTGACAGTGGAAGTTATTTATTTGTACATACAAATACAATATTAAATGTAAAGTCAAGAACTACAACAACAACAAATAAATTAAAGTAAAGAAACCAACTAACCAAACAATATGGCTTACTAGTTGTAGAACATTACCGAATTTTAATGAATTAAACCCCATGTCCATCTCATTACGCCAATTTCATACGGCGGATATAAACATCTGCCGGCAGATAACATAATATACCTCTTCGGACGGCGACGGATATAATCTTATGCACATTTCCGCTGAACTTTTATAGTAACAGCCTAGCAGCTAATGCTAGTCAGTGTATATCAATCGGATATCAACAATGGGTATTTAAAAAGATAAGTAAGATCGAATCTTACTCATAATTTCTGATACTTATACGCGCATATTCATACTTATTTTAATATCATGGAACCTCTACTCACACTCACACTATTACACTCATCATATTCATATTTAACAATACGTATGATGTTATTGATATCGACTCTCCATAACTCAGCATAGACACGAATCACAGAAGTGAGTACGCTTATGAATCAAACATATTGCAAATGATATGAGTTTGATGTCAACGTTGTATGAATACTCATTGCAACCTACACTACTTCTAAGTTAACATTGTAGTGTGATTTTGAATGAATCAGAGTACTTAGTTAAATTTCAATATTGTTGACACACTTTCAAATTCAAAATTTTATGAGTGCTTATGAGCAGTGAAAAAACAATTCATTGCTGATCTGTGGTGTGATTGACTTGACAATGGCAACGTATCAAATATTGGCCACTCTACCACAAGTATTGACTCTAAGACACCACATTATGGTTCTCGGAGCAGTTAAAATTATCCATTACGAATAAAGTGATTTGGAAACGACTTCATATAGATTTTTAAAGATCGTTGGATATATATCTTTACAGCGTCGACAGGTATAACTCTTTCGATAAGTTAACCGGACCACTGCAGTGTCTTCCAAGCGGAATTATTGGATACGCACTTTTTCTTTCTGTGAACTTATAATTACCAATGCAGTAATAGATTCCTTCAACGTCACATAGGCAGCTTCGAATGCGAGCAAAATAGGCCAGCAAATCTGGTCTGCTCAATGTCGAAAGAAACATACTCAGCGTGATTATTACATGCATAACATAATTGATCATTACAACCCTTCAGTCAGGATTATTAACCTAGTTTCTCACACCACTTATGTTGTGTGCGTTAATTTCATTCATAACTGGCGGGACCTGCAGTTTAAAGTCGACTCCGAACGATTTACTCTCAGAGTTTTTCGCCAGAAATCTGCTAAGAGGAAAATCGCCGAAAAAATATTTTTAGTATTTTGTTTTGATGCCTGGCCTGGGACTAGGTGATTATTACTAGGAACTAGATTATGAGCACTCATGCAGACGATCTCTCTGAATTTTTGGTGATACAGCGGAAATGATACGGCAACTTCATTCTAGTAAGTACTCTGTTGACTTATTATACCGTAGGCCTACGGTTAAAACCACAGGCCATACATCTCCAACAGATAAACGAAATAAAAAAAGTAGTTCTCCGGCGACTTCCTCTAAGTAGTTTTCTAGCACAAATACTGAGAGTAAAATAAAAGTGCCATGATGTAAGTAGTATGAAAAGCTAGGTCGTTATCCTGATTAAAGGGTTGTAATGACCAATTATGAATGTATGTACGTATAGCGGAAGTGATGCAAACGCCATACTTGGCCTAAGTGTGTCTGTCTATAGTATTCTTTTGGCTTGGCAGTCACTTTTAATCGCCTTTCTCATTTGTAATCTTTTTTGCTTTCAGATCTGCTCTTGATTTGATCACAAGATCTCAGGATCCTCTAAATTTTAATTTTTTTTTGAAAACTGATTTCAACGTTTGAAGATTCCTATTATTCTAGTGTTCTGCTACTCTCAAGGATCTATTTTTCTTTGTGTAGCACCCAACATTCGTTTAACGAAACGATTTGAATAAAAATTCTTGGAATTTTTGTCCTTTTTTCATTCTTTTTTTGATTTGTTTTTTTTAATTCAAATCAATCAAATGAACGAACGAACGAACGAATGAACTGTAAATCTCATCTCATCAATAATAATCTCCGTTTGTTTGCCTTTCATTGTGTTGGTATTCAATTTTGTTCAACAATCTGCAGGTGCGTCCATTAAACCAGTATAACAGCAATTGCAACAACAACAACAACAGCAACAACAAAAACTCCTACAAGTCCTTGTAAATGTCATTTTTAATTTAATTTCCCTTTTAAATATTGAAATTATTATTGTTGTTGTTGTTGTTATTTGCTGCTGCTGTCATTACCATTGGCTTTCAGTGTCGTTGGTTGTCTGTTAAACATGCATTTAATAACCATAAAACAACACTCCTCACATACACACACACACCCATACATACAGACATGCACAATGGGACAGAAATGTCAACTAGTTTTAGTGACATGTTAATAATGATGAATTAATTTTTAAATTTGTTTTTATGACCAACTTTTTGTCTTTTTTTTTTTTTTGTTTGTTAATGTTAATGTTGATGTCTTTATGAGATAAAAACAAAAACAAAAAGAAAGAAAGAGAAATACAGAAAAATACCAATCAACTCTAAATGATAGAAAATGTATACATACATACATGCATACATATATGCCCACTAACACATGGACTCGAATACATGTAGATCTATCTGTACGTATACAGTTTTGGTAAAAATAATAGTGATGGCCGAACAATAGCTAGGCTATCGTTCAAAGTCTTATTTCATCAAAATTCTCTGTAAACGTATGTACGTCGTGTAGAACATTTTTAATTTACGGCGTTAATTTGTGCATAAAAAAATATCTGTGAACACAAGACGCTTGCAATGATTTCCACGTATTAACATCCAGCTGCTGAGCTGGCTCAGCCATGTCATTCGAATGGAGGAGGATGCTCCGGCAAGCCGTGTATCTGATGCGTAATTCGGTAAAGATCAGATTGAGGAAGTCCTGTCATCGATTGGTGTGGCGAGGCGCCTGGAAGCAGACCGTTACTCGGATTGTTAACAACCAATTAAGTAAATATGTAAGTGAACACAAGAAAAACAAAACTCAGATAAATTCTCCGAGCACTTTAAGGTTAATAAGCGTTAATAAGGTAGTGTGTAGACTAGACACAAGGCCTCGTTTCAAACCCCAGGCCAGACATCAAAACGAAAATACGAAAAAAATGTTTCTTCTACGATTTCCTCTCAGCAGATTTCTGGCAAAGAAAATTCTAAAAGTAAAAATAAAATTACCATGAAAAATTCCTCAAAAAATCTGTTATTCGGAGCCGACTTTAAACTATAGGTCTGGCTACTCCTGTATGAAATTAACACACACAACATAAGTGGTGTTAAAAACTAGGTCATAATCTGACTGAAGGGTTGTAATGATGAATTAATTATGTATGTCCGTCCGTACGTGTGAACAGTTCCGGGCAATTTATTCAAGTTTAAATTCACTTATATTTGTATAGACCACCACGTGGTCTACTTCTACTTTCTACTATAGAAAGAGACTGTCTGTCATGCTAATATTTACTCAAGATCTTGAGAGAAATATTATCCAAGAAATTCTTTCGATCCATATATTCAACTTCTCGCAATGTCATTGTGAGAAAAGTAGCCTAATCCCTCTATGAATTTTGTCGATTTGTTACTGCTGTTCTTACAAAGTATTTACTCAACTGTATACTAGACTTTCTTAGTTGATTCTAGGTTAATTTGGAATTCAGGGTGCTGCAATGATATCTCTTTAGAGAATTCAGATTCCTTAGCATTTTGTTTAAAGTTCACACAAAGCTTTGTATGAATCAATATTTTATCGCAAAATCTTATCTTTACAAGAATAACAACTTTAATGAATGTGGGCCAAAATATGGAACAGTTCAATTTAAATACATACAAATACATAATTGGTCATTACAACCCTTCAGTCCTAGCTTCTTACACCACTCATGTTGTGTGTGTTAATTTTAAACGCGAGTACTGGGACTTACAGTTTAACATCGACTCTGAACGACAGATTTTTGAGAAACTTTTTCATGACAGGTTTTATTTACTCTCAGAGTTTTTACTAGAAATCTGCTAAGAGAAAATCGCCGAAGAAATAATTTTTCATACGAACCCGGGCTTTACGTCTAATAAGCCAACACACTGCCTGCTACACCACTGCGACTTCAGTTTATGTTGCTGGGACCTAATTTCACTTATTGGCTCATGATAACATTTCTACTAATACAGTCTTGTATGAAACATTTCTATTATTTTGCTCAGCACTGCTTTTTTTGTCTCATATGCTCTCCTCTATTCATAGATCGGTCGTCATATATGGATGCATATCGTGCTACATACTTACTCTGTGGCATTAATTGTGTTTCTATGGAGGTGATATTGAAATTCCCACATCATTTTGTTTACAATTATAATTGTTGTTGTTGTTGTTGTTGTTGTAATTTCTTTGGACTTTTAGGAAAAATGTCAATTGAAATTGCAAATGTTTGTGTGTGTGTGTTTTCTTTGATAACTCTTGGCCGGGTGAGTGAGTCTGTGTCGCCATGTAACCAAACGTTTACTGTCTGTCTGTCTGTCTGTCTGTCTGTCTGTCCATATGTACCAGCATCTTTTGTTTTCCAAATGAGGTTGATGCTGCTGCCAGTTGTAGTTGTTGTTGGTGTTGTTGTTGTTGTTGATTATAATTGATGATTTTATTTGTCTTGTTTATTCGTTGCTGTTTTCCAAAATGAAAACGAAAAAGAAAAATATGAATATTTGTTGTTGTTGTTGTTTTTTTTCCTCTTTCAATTTTTAATTGGCTTTTCATTATGGTTTTTTAATTAAACAATTGTTTTATGTTTTATGGTTACAATGGCAATTGCAATAATAATTGGAATTGCAATTGCAATTGCAATTGCCATTGAAATTGAATTGAAAATGGAAAACAAATGAATTCTGTTTTCAAAAAAATATTTAATAAAAGAAAAGATTAAAAACTTGTTCAAAAGTGGAGAATTAAGATTTAAAATTTCATAAATTTTAATTTTTAGGTTTGGAAGCCACTCAACCAATTAAAATAAATTGCGATATGCTGAAGGACATGCCTTCAAAACCATTTTAAAAATTCTTTACGCATTTATGTATAGTAAGGGAAAAAGAGATTCCTGCGTTAATTTTATGGTTTTAAACTCTAAAGTAACTAAAACTGTCAAAAAAAATTCATTTTTTTTTTTGAAATTGTGAAGTATACTTACTTCTTTAGGATCCCTATAAAAACAAAAATGAATTTAAGAACCTTATTCGCTATCAAAGTGAAATTAAATTAAATAATTATAACATATCCTAATGATTCATGTAGTTACCCGCTGATTTTTGTTGTGGACTTCGTTTACAAAGGCTTCCGATAATAAATTTGCGTACTATCTATCGAAGTTATGTAAACGACAGAACAGATCTCACAATGTTTACACTCACTTTTATCAGAAAATATTTGAAGAATATCGCTTTGATTAAAATATTTAGGAAGCAATTGTGCTTTCTTATTGTTGGCCAGAAATCAGCAATGAATCGTTTTTTCGTTACTCATAAGCACTCATAAAATTTTCAGTTTAAAAGTAAGTCAACAATATTGAAATTTAACTACGTACTTTGATTCATTCTCATACTCACTCCCACGATGATTTATGAATAGTGCAGGTTGCAATGAGTATGCGTATACGATTCGAAATCTGTTTGATTCATAAGCCTACTCATTTAGATTCTTCATAACTTTAGAAAAGTACTTATAATACTCATAAATGATTCGAGTGGCTGGAATCATTCAACAAAATTTGCATTTTCATCAAAAAACAGAGCAGCAAGCAAAGCAAGCACACAACTTTCTAGCAAGTATTTTAGTATTCGTACGCGAATCACACTTATTTTGTGACATAATATCATACGTGCTATATGAGTATGAATATGATGAGTACTTCAAACTTCGAATATGGGTAGAGATTTCATGATATTAAAATAAGTATGAATACATGCGTATAAGTATCAGAAATTATGAGAATGATTCGGTTGTACTCATCTTCTTGAATACTCATTGCTGATCTCTGATAGTTACCCTCAATTTTTGTTAAGGACTCCATTTACAAAGACTTGCGAAATAAATTTCTTACTTTTTATACTACTTTCACAAACGTTAGAGCAGATCCCATATTTAAGAATATCACTGTGATTGAAATATTTAGGAAAGCAATTGTGCCTTCTTATTGCAGGCTGATCAACTACAGAATATGTTGATTATAATCATGGTTTTACTTACAAAACTACGAATGGAATTTATTTAAATTTAATTTAATACGATATTTTTTTTTTGTTTTGGTTTTGTTTTAATTTTTTATTTATTTAATTAAAAACAATTTATTTTATTGCCCGTCATCCGTATCATCATCATTATCATTAGCAACATCATTATTATTATCATCGCATTTGTTGTTGTTGTTGTTGTAGTTCATGTTTATTTTTCCACTTGTTTTTTTTTCGCGCTTAATTAAACAATTAAATTTAATTACGGTTAATATGGCTCTAATTGCAGTATTTCCTCCTGCCATTTTATTTCGTATTGTAACCAACACTCACTCACACACACTCACACACACACTTACACACAGGCTGTCACTTATATACTTGCCACTCTAAATAGAACAGCAAAACGGGAAAAAAATACAAAAAAAAAAATGAAAAAAATTGTGAAAAGCAATCATTTTTAAAAAATCAGAAAAATTACGAAACATCTCTCTTTGTACAATAACAACAACAACAACAACAACATCAACAATATATTCTACACTCACTTGTAAGTTTACATTACCAATTTACTGTTGTTATTGTATTGTGCTGTTGGCTAAAAGGGCGTTTTATTACCACAACTACAAATGCTCGTACACAGTAAATAAACCCCAATTACAGACACTCTCTGTCTGTCTGTTTGTCTGCCTCTCCACAAGTCACAAGCTAAGTGAGTGAGAGCCTCTAGTAAAAATTTATTTTTTCCCCAATTTTCAGTGCAAAATTCACAAACACCCACACACACACACACACACACACTCACATACATACACGAACACAAGTACACATAAACTAAAAGACTGACTATCTGACTGGTTGACTAACAGTCGGACATAGTGACTCGTTTAATTTAATGTCGTTTAAATGACTGGACCGTCTAGCGCTAAATTGAATTGAACAACTACAACAACAATAACAATGACAACAACAATAAACTATTTTAACCAACAACAGTCATGACGTTGGGTCATTTGTAAAAATATTAGAACTTCAAAGCAGCAGACAATGAAAAACTCGTTATAATTTTATATTTTACATTGAACAACAACAACAACAATATGCGATTAATACGTGCCCTGCTTTTCTATTTTCAACACCAACACCAACACCGACACCGTTACGGACATTAACAACCTTAACTTTTCTCTTTTCTCAAAAAGGGAGCGTGAGAGCGAGAGAGAATAAAACACACAAGATTTGTTCAGAATGAATAGAACAGAATAGAATGATGACAATAATGTTGATGGTGGTGGCGGTGGTGTTGGTGGGGTGTTAAATTGAACGGAAATAAAAATTACCGAAAATCGACTTCAATCTGTACGAGAGCTTCTCCTTTTAATGCACAAAAGCAAATAACTGTTCACCGTTCGCTCTCTTTTCAATGTGTATGTGTGGGTGTGTTTTTGTATGAGAGTTCGTTTTCAAAATAATGAAAATGTGTACGCAAGTGTGTGTATGTGTATACACACAATTTTTCAAATTTTTTCGTACCTCTTTCGCAGAGATTTAAAGGTATGAAAACATAAAAACGAAAGCATTGACGAGAAAAGAAATCACCGTAGTAGTCGACCTACTAGACTTATCTTATGTTGGCTTATCTTTAAAAAATAAAGTCGAATAAAAACCTAAATCCCTTAAAGGGATTATTAATTCATATATTTGCACCAAAATTGTGCCAACACGGACACATTCTATAGATAAAGTGCAACAGAAAGTAATTCATCGTTTACCGGACATAGATTGGTTCCATTCATTCCATTCGTTTTTATAGTAGATAATGATATCTGTTGAAAATCAACGCTGCAATCCTTTGCTAATAGATTAGCTAACTATTTTGCCAGTGGTGCCCACAAAAAACTATTTTGTAAGAAATTTCATTCAGCATTCATGGCCCTATGTTCACAAAAACGTGTCAACTGCACTTCCGATGCTTCAATCAAGTCGTTGATAATGAATGTTTTCTTTTATATTTTTTTCTAATGAAACACGATTCCTTTGCTAATGTCCAGAATGAGGGTTTGCGGCTTTGTATTTGCCTTGGAAAAAGCTCAAAGAAATGTTACTTGAACCCACGTTTTCAATACCAATCATTATACGCTTCAGAACTGTGCTGTAATAAATAAATAAAGCATCGAATGAATAAAACTTTGCCTATTTGAATAAGGTGGCCTAAATTTTGAATTAGTTTCGATAGTAGATAGTACGTGGAGTTGTTAGACGTAAGGCCACGGTTCAAGCTCCAGGTCGAACATCAAAATGAAAATATGAAATATTTCCTCTCAGCAGACCAATTGTGAAATTGGAGGGCTTTTTGATGATTTAGAAATTATGATTTTTATTCAATCGACAACTAACATAATGCTAATGAAACATTTTTTAAATAAAGTATTTTGAAAAATCATGTGTTGTACAACAAATCGCAACGTGTATTAGTCAATGTCTTTAAAAATGCCTTAGGGTTTCATATTGAATTATTAAGGGAAATAAATAATTGATTGGATTATGAAGGAAAGTGTAATAAATTCAACTCTATTCACCCAACGATTCATATCACAAATTTAAAACAAATTTCTATTCCACAGAATGCATTCTTTTGAATTTCTGGCCATAATACATATCTGACTGACAAATATATAACAGGATGAGAATATAAAAAATAAAAAAAAAAATTCTTTTACACATACACACATACTAAAAAGAAAGAATGTATGAAAATATTTTTCTCCAGTTCTGCTTGCAAAAAAAAAAACCTACTCCACAGGAAAAAAATCAATAATTATTTATGTAGACAGCAAAAATACCCCTCTGATTTGAGTTTGGACATGCCCAGTTCATGTGTGGGGAATTGATGTTTGCAAAGAAATTTTTTTTGGTTTTCTCAACACTCACCCACCCCCTATACACCACCTCCATGAGAAAAAAATACAGAATTAAACATGCGCATACGCATACGCATACACAGCAACTGAATATTGGCATAAAGAGCGTATGAAAAGGACAACTTAATTTACGGAGCAGTAAATAAAATTCGACCAAAAACAGGAGAAAAAAAAAATCACAAAGTGGGTACGAAAAAAAAAAGAATCATATTCTGAGTACGTATGTATGCATGTATGTGTGTACATAGAATGAATCTTAAAAATGGCGTCTAATTTTTTCTGTTCAACATTCATTCATACCCTCCGGTTAAATCCTTTAAATTGCTTTCAGCTGCTGACAACCCCCCTTAATTGGTAACGACAATAGCAGCAGCATAAAAAATTGCAAGCATTTGTGTATGTGTGTGTGTTTGTATATGCATGTATAAGTGTGGATGTTTTTTTTTTTGCAAAATAAACGTTAACTGCTGCTGCTGCTGTTGCTGCTTCTGTTGCTATTTACTCGTTGCTATTATTGTTGTTGCCGTTGTTGGCTTTATTGTTATTACATTTATTGCTATTGCTATTACCGTAGTTGTTGTTGTTGTTGCTGTTGCTGTTGCTGTTGCTATTTTTCCTTGTACTGTTTGCCATTCCAATGCATTCTGAGTAAAACCATACCAATATGTCCAATTGTGGAAAATAATTATAACGTAACAAATTTCCACTCACTTATAAAAATGATGGTTGCCAATGGTTGTTGTTGTTCATTTATATTGTTGTTGTTGTAATTGCTGTTATTGTCTACATTATTGTTATTCTCTACATATAAAATAAAAAATACGTAAGAGAGCATATAGCAAACATACAAAAGAGTGTGTATGTGTGTGTAAGAACAAGTGCAATTGTATGAGTGTGTATTGCTATCCTTAAAATGGGTTAAAAATAAAATGAAATAAAAATTATAAACACACACACACACACACAGTAACTGTATGCAAGCAATGCTTAATGGTATGAATGTATTTGTAAATGTATGGGAGCTTTTTATGCAGTTATCTATAGAGAATGTACACACAGAGAGAGAGAATAAAACAAAAAAAAAAAAACGAAGAATTGCCATTCAATTTAACAGGATTTGTTTGTTTTTTTGTTGTTTCTTTAATGAAAAAGACTTTAATTAACCTCTGAAGGTGTTGTTGCTCTTGCCGTTGCTGTTGTTTTATTCTTTCTTTTGTTTTTCTCTTTATTTTTCATTTTTATTTTTATTTCATTTCCTTTTGGCTCCTGCAACAGAAAAAGAAAAAAGAGAAAACAAATAAAAAAAAAAACTTGTGATAAATTCATTTCAATTAATTTTGAACAAAGTGGAGAAATTAAGAAAAATAAACACAAAAAACCAAGAAAAAACAAAAAACACCAAAGAAAAATGTAAAAAAACAAACGCCAATAATAAGAGTATAAAACAATTGCAGGTTTCTGTAGGTGTTAGGAGTGGGTTTTGGTTAAAAAGGTGCAAAAAAAAAGAAATATGCTGTCCAAAGGGTTTACAATTAATGGGGGACTTGAGAGTTGATTTTATAGTCGTTATTAATTTTAATTTGATTTCTTTTTATTGTGTTTAAAGAATGGCAAAATATAATTCAATTATCAGGTTTATTCAACCGAGCAATGGAAGTTGAATTTTATTTCTATCAGAAATTACGGTGATCGGAAGTAAATACATGGGTATACTTGCCATTAAAGAATTTAAATTTTGAATCAAACGTATTCATCAGGGATATAAAGGCCTTATAGGTAGATAGCGTGTTGGGTTACAAGACGTGAGGCCTCGGTTCAAACCCCCGGGTCAGACATCAAAACGAAAACATCAATCCTTCGGCGATTTCCTCTCAGCAGAATTGTGGCAAAATTTCGGAGAGTAAATAAAATTGCCATGAAAAGTTTCTCAAAACAATTTGTCGTACGGAATCGACTTTAAACAATAGGTTTCGTGCTGTGAGAAACTAGGTCGTTATCCTGACTAAAGGCGTGTAATGACTAATTATGTATGTATGTTTGTAAGTAGATTTCAACACTAAAAATTTTATTTAATCAATTGTTGCCAGCTATTCAGAAGTCGCCGTAGTCTAGTAGGTAGTAAAGCCAGAGTTCGAGCCCTAGGCCAGACATCAAAACAAAATACAAAAATTTATTGAATCGGTGATTCCTCTCAGCGGATTTCTGGTAAATAAAATTGCAATGAAAAGTTTATCAAAACAATCTGTCATTCGAAGTCGACTTTAAACTGTAGGTCCGCCACTTTTGTATAAAATTAATACATACAACATTAGTGGTGTGAGAAACTAGGTCAATAATCCTGACTGAAGGGTTGTAGGTCCGTATAAAATTAATACATACAACTGAAGGGTTGTAGTCAGGATTATTGACCTAGTTTCTCACACCACTAGTGTTGTATGTATTAATTTTATACGGGCCTACAGTTTAAAGTCGACTTCGAATGACCAATTATGTAGGTATTTATGTATTCAGAATACCGAGTGCCCGCCCTGGTAGTCTAGCGGGTAGTGTGCTAGACTATTAGCGTGAGAGTCGTGGTTTGAATCCCCACCAGAGACTGTGGTCTGTGATACCGAGCACATGGTCGCAGTTACTAAACTCGTATATAATTAAATATAATTTATAATTGTATTGTAATTAATAAATAAATGATTAAAATTTAGAATACTTCATTTTTATTTAAACTATTAAGTTCAGTTAATGTTTACTCAAGCAGTCAAGTAAATATTCTATTCGGTTATCCATTCAGCGGTTCCAAACTGTAATATCAACTGTTATCTTTCATCGATAATAATCGATAACTGCGTAAAAATAGTTGTAAACTGTGCGACCATAGCTGTGCGACCATTTTGCAAGCATTACATTTTTATTATGGGGATGGACAAGCAACTGGAGTTCCTGTTCTAATATAGACGATTTAATCCAATTTTGTCTTTGCAATAACGAGGCGAGTTAGTATTTCAGCCACTTTTCTTGCCAGAGACCACTATTAAGAAAATAGTGAAATAGTTCTTGCAATGACTGTTAGTTAAATTAAAGATTCTCGCTTCTCAAATTGCAAACAAACCGAGCATCCTTGAGATAAAATTCAAATGACTTCCAATGTGGAACGTTTGTTTGCCACAGTTAACTTGCAATTCGATATTGTCTGCTACATCTTTTAAATTGTTAACTCAACGGCCAATTGAAACATAATATAATTTGCCAATGTATAGATACATTGGAAAATCTGGTGAAAAAGCTTTGTTCTAATGTTTATCGGGAAACATTTTATTCAGCAGTCTTTTAATTTTTTTTAGAAACTCTAATAAGGATGATGATGTCGGTGGTATTGAGTGCCAGTTCCTTTTCAAAAATCCTTCTATAATTTTCCTTGTATTTTACCAACTAGAGTTTCTTCACTCAAATCCTTTATCATGCATTAATAGTTTAAAAAAGTGATTGTTATTCAAAGAAGGCAGGATATCGCTACCGCATAATATCCTCAACGTGATTATGAGATGAAAAAATTCTCAAATATTATACACGGGTATACAAAAGACCTAGGAAAGCATTCATTCAGCTGATATCTTTAAGAAAAATGCAAATGTATGGGTGTATACGTGTATGTATGTATAGGTTAAGGAAACAATATTACACTCTCGTAACAAAATTATTTAATAAGAGTACGATGTGTGGGTAAAAGTTCAAAATGCCAAGGAAAATACTCACTTACAGTTACACAGTTACACAGCTTCATAAGGAATATTTTACGAATTGTTAAATGAGAAGGACATGCAGCCCCAGCCACACTAACAGACACGTACACTAAAATACATTCAGACGGAGAGACGGACAAACCAACCAGTCAACCTGACTAACAAACTGTCGAGCCATTTACATTGAAAGTCATTTCAGTTAAAACGTAAGTGAGACACTGAGCACAGCCATAGCCATGCTAGTGCTACAGAGCCAAATGTGGTGTGGTAAGTGGCAAGTGGATGTGTATGTGTGCCTGTGGTTATTCCTGTGTTAGGCAAACGAGACAGAGGCAATCCAATTAAAAAGTACTTGAACTGTTAGAAAATGAAACTAAATTTTGCTCCACACAGACTTTTAAACACATATCCCGCTACAAGGTTGGTGGTTGGAAGGACGGCAAAGTTATTTGGTTGGATGGGTGTTAGGTAATGTCTCTCTCGAGAGCATTAAAGCGAGATGGCTGTATACGTAGATGGTAAATGTAGCTGCTGCTCTTGATGAAAATCATGGTGATGTTTTGTTGAAATTGTAATTTCATGCCTCTGAACACTCAACTTCAACATTTACGGGGTTATTCATTCCTTAAAAGGATGCTTTCACAAGGGTTTGTTTGTTGCAAGAGCACAAGCACAAGAGCACAAATCTTTATGGGGCCTTTTACTATACAAGCGTACGTACATAAAATTAATATACCCGGGTAAAGAGGGGGCAGAAAGAGATTTTTTTGGTTTTCATTTTGTATGCAACGTGCCAGCAAAATGGAGAAACTAAACGAAAAATTTTTATTGATTTTTTGTTCACCAAGAAACAAAAAGGAAAAATGGAAAGAAAAAGAGAAAATAGTGGAATGGAATTCATAAGTAAAAATTACTTTATTTGCACAAAATGGTTGGTTGCTGTTGGTGTTATCATGGTGGTACGAGTATGTAATGTTTGCAACACATTTTTCATGTGATTTATTTATACCACAATCAAATTAGAAAAGAAAACAACAAAACAACAGCAAAAAAAATTGAAAAAAAATTAAAAAAAAAATGGGAAAAAATCTCTTAATGGATCTAATTTGGCAAACTATAGGGCCGAGAATGACAGAATTGCATTGCATTCCCTTTGCATTTCGAGGGAATGCATTGCATTTGTAAAAAAAAAAATTCTCTGAATGCTGCAGAATGTTTATTCAACATTTCGAATGACTCTTCTTAATGGCTTTCTTTTCTGGCTTCACACTCCAAAATGATCATCAAGTGGAACACAATGACTGTGTCAGCCAGCAGCAGTGGAGTTGAATAAAATGAGAGAATGAATCTCTTCTGACATTGTGGAATGAATTAAATTCGTTTTGTTGCAATTGCTGCTGTTGTTGTTGCTGTAGTTGTTGTAATTGTTTTAATAAACAAACAGTTTCATTCATTTTCCAGTTTTGGACAATCACTGGATATTGTGAAATAAAAATAACAATTGCAGGGATTTTCAAACAGACGACTACACTCCATGACAGTGGTTAACAAAAGTTTTACGTTACGGAGTGATTGCACACTTATAGAAATAATTATGACCAGAGACTCATAAGCACTCATGAAATTTTGAATGTAAGAGTGAGTCAACAATATTGAAATGTAACTATGTTCTCTGATTCATTCATTCATACGCACTACAACGTTGATTTATTACTTAGATTAATAACTTTAGAAATACTTTAAATACTTTAAATGATTCGAGTGACTATAAAGTATGAATGCAGCATATAAGTATCAAAAATTATGAGTATGATTCGATTCTACTTATCTTTTTGAATACTCATTGCTGACCTCTGCTTCAGACATCATTTATACGAGGTATGTTCACAAAGTAATTGTGCAAGATATCAATTTGTAATTAAAGTTAAACCATGCCCAAAAGTTTGGCGAATGTTGGGTAAGGGCCTAAAAACTGTGCCATCCTTTCGATATCTTCACCGCATGTCCTGCCTTCATCAGTTTCGATCAGAAAAATAAGATTTCGGTACTATCTTCGATAGAAGATTCAAAAGAGATCACATACTGCTACAGATTTACAATGTTTTTATTCGTAATATTCAATAATTTTAAGTCACCGTAGTCTAGTAGGTTGTGCGTTGTCTTATTAGACATTAGGCCAGGATTCAAACTTCAGGTCAGGCATCTCCAACTAAACGAAATATGAAAAAATATTTCTTCGGCGACTTCCTCTCAGAAGATTACTGGCAAAAACTCTGTCAGTAAAATAATTTTTTCATGAAAAATTCATCGTTCGAAGTCGACTTTAGGCAGTAGGTCCCGCCACTCATGTATGATATTAACGTACACAACATAAGTGATGTGAGAAGCTAGGCTGTAATCCTGACTAAAGGGTTGTAATAACCAATTATGGTCAGTAATTATAAAAGCTTTTTGTTGCCCACTGTAATTCAATTATTTTTATTTGTTTTGTGTTTTTCTTTTTGTCGTTTCTTGTCATTTCTTCACTTATTGGATTGTGTGTGTGTTGTTTGAATTTTGTGTAGGCTGCTGTTATAAACACTCCATACCCATACTATTGGTGATGGTGATGTTGTTGCTGTTGCTACTGTTGATATTGCTGTTGCTGTTGTTTATGTATGTAGTTGTAAAATACAGCTGCAACATCAATTCTAAGTAGATGACACCGCACAGATAAATTTGTCCCACTAAATTGGCCAAAACATGAAATAATTGCGAATGTAATTAGTTATAGCCCTTGCAGCAATAGCAGTTGCAATGTTCTGTTTGCTGCATACTTACTTGTAGCATCAATTGCAATTTTAAATTGCAATGTTGGCAGGGAAACAGGCAAGCATGCTGGCAGGCAGGCAGGCTCATTGGCTGGCTGGCTGCTTGACTGCTTGGCAGTAACAATGATTTCTCTATCATTAAAGGGAAATAAACCAACAAAAAAAAAAATTCTTTACGATTTAAGATCCAGTAAAATTTGTCGTAGATATTTTCCCTTGTTTTTGGTTTTTATTTACATTTAATTCCTCTTAATTTTCATCTGAAATCTGTATTTGATTCACGCGTGACTACAACTGCTGTTTAATTTCTCGCACAAAACTGAATTGTCTTGTAAAGTGTGTTCGCAAATATAGAATTGCCTATCCGCTGTGTACTAATGGTGCTGCTCTAGCTGTAACGATCAATGGTATTTGGGAAAAACGTAAAGGGTGAGAGAGAAAGCACAAAAAATGTGAAAAAAAAAACATAGAAAACCTGCCAACAACATTATTATTTAGGAATTGCTTGCAAGGAAAGGATAAAAACTACATACTGGATACGAAATACAAAATACGGGATACAATTGAATTAAAATCAACTTGAACTAAGAAACAAAAAAAAAAAGAAAAAGAGAAAAGCAAGAATGGTGGAACACCATCTCCAAGTGCAACACCACCCATACTTTGAATGTGATACACACAACAGTGATAAGGAGATACAGTCATACACTGGAAGAGAATTAAAGGAGTGAAATCATTGGTTTCTTATGTCTTATATTCGACACTATGCCTGCAGTCGATTCAGAACTTTTATTGCAATTTTGTTCACGAAACCCTAATATCACTTTGTTGATGCCTTGTTGTTAGGTCTTGCGATATGAGTTCGCAAAATTCATGCTTCACTTAGAAGGTTTTGGATAAAAATATTGTTACGTCTTTACCTTTAAAAACGTTTAAAATATAAGTCGTAGATTGCGAAAGAAAAGCAAAAATAAATTTCTGTTTAGTTTTAATTAAAATTCTTTATTATTTGCACAATTCTGTGTGCCATTGTTCACAACTTGATGTAAACAACAACAATAGCTTTTTTTTGTTATTCCTCTGTTTACAGCGTTTGCAACAATATGAATTAGTTTTCATTTGGTATCTCATAGTTGACATTTTGGGTGTCATCGTGACGACTTCGAACCAATTCGACAGAAACTGAAAGACCTACGAAATGATTTCATTATTTAAAGGTCCTGTATGTGTACATATTAAAATAGTTTTTGCCACTTTATTTTATTCATTTAACAACTGGTAGTGTGGTACAACTGCCACCACTTTTAAATCATGATTGTGATCTTCAGACAAATTTTTTTTTTTTTTTTGTACCGGCATTTGGCCACTTTTTCTTTAGGAATAGGCGTGTGAGTGTGTTTGTTAAATTGAAATTCTAATTTTCTATGCAGATCGCAAAAACCAAACACAAAAAACAAGAAAAGAAAAGCGTTTTTCTATTTGGTAAGTGGAAAAAAATGTCTACGACTTTATATTTCTCACATTAGTTTCAGATGAAGAGGATACCAATAATGATGATGTTGATGATCATCATTATGAAGATGATGATGATGTTGTTGTTGTTGTTGTTGTAGAGGATGATCATCATCAATGTCTTTATTTGTAGGCCCATAGGGAAAATTAATTGTGAGCCGAAACGGAGCGTGCCGACGCGCTTGATATGCGCAATTCCTTGAAATTGTTCGCATGAAGATCTTGTATTTTACATTATTATTATTGTTATTATTGTTGTTGTTGTTGCTCTACTGTTGCAGACACATTCACTTTTGCCACTCGTACTCGTACAGGCCAAAACTTTTTTAATATTTTCCTCTGTTTTTCTTTTCATTGCAATATCTTCTGTTGTTGTATTATATACAGCAACTATTGCTATTGTTGCTGTTGCCGATTATTTTTTTTTTTTGTTTTTTTCAAGCATTATTTCAATTTAATTCATATTAAAAAATAGTGCGAAAATTCATCAAAACCTTAAAGAAAAAGAAAAAAAAACGAAAGAAAAAAGAAGACGAATTAAATTCCGTCAGTTTGTCTGTACGTCCTCAATATTGTTGCATTCATTTTTTCATATTTTACCGTGCAACAGACTTGTGTCACTTAGTGGGGCATACGAGAATTTCATTGCAGTTTTTTTTTTTTTTAATATTTTTCAGTCATTTTTATTTAATGCCATCCCCAGCCTCGTAAATCTCACAAACAATTAATTTAGCAAACATACGCGCATAAAAACTCATTTAAAAATTTCATTTTTTTTTTCTTTTTTAGCTTCTTGTGATGATAAAAATTTCTTAGAATTTTTGGCGAAATTCATAATTTGTTTTAATTGGAACATTAAAAATGCGATTACGACACACTGTAATAAATATCATTGCTTATGGTGTTGTTGTTTGTAATTGTAGATGACGGTGGCGGTGGCATTGTTGACAGGATGTGTGCAACATAAATTTTGTAGGTGTAGGCACATACTCGTACACACTGACATAATAGAGATGAATTAATTGGAATATTTGTAATACAATTAGATACCAATTAGTTGGAGATTCCTTCGGCAGACAGAATAAATTTTCAAAAAAAAAAATTATAAATTAAAAAATTTACATTTAATCGGTTTGTATATTATACCCTTCGTAATATTTTTAAAGTTTTATTGACACCGCTGCTTGTGTTGGCATTCAAAATTTTTAAATAATTTCTTGTAAACGTACACAAGACATCATACATACAAAATTAACCGTTATAACCCTCCAATCAAGATTACAGCCTAGCTTTACACACCACTCACAAATGGCGGGACCTAAGTTTAACGTCGACTCCGAACGACAGATTTTTTAAAAACTTTTTCATGGCAGGTTTATTTACTCTCAGATTTTTTGTCAGAATCTGCTGAGAGGAAATCACCGTCGCAGCCCGTCCTGGGATACGAACCCGGGCTTAGGTCTAGACAAGACATCGGCATAAAGTTATTTGTATACCTGGTAGGAGGTAGGTTGTAATGCCTAACTATGTATTTGTATCAGAGATCAGAATTAAATCGTTTTCTCGCCATTCGCTACTCATTAAATAAACGTTCTCGGTATACAAAAGACACCGTAGTCTAGTAGATAGCATGTTGGCTCAAATTCAAATTCCAAGTCAGGCATCAAAACAAAAATATGGAAAATATTTCTAACTCTCAGCAAATTCTTGCAAAAACTCTGACAGTAAATAAAATTGCCATGAAAAGCTTCTAAAAAATCTGGCGTTCGGAGCCGACTTTAAAATGTAGGTCCCGCCACTCATATATAAAATTAAAACACGCATAGTAACTGGTATGAGAAGCTATGTCGTAATCCTGACTGAAGGGTTGTAATAACCAATTATGTATCACACAAAATATCATGTTCCTAACGGCATTACTCGTGGTGTAACAGCACCGAGATACCAATTACTGATGCCAACTATTAGAACAAGAAAGGGTTTCTTTATACTGCATCTACTTGAGCACAAATGAGACCTAATGTGGGTAAATATTCTATCGATTTGGGTGTATAAAGTTCGACTTGGGCCATATGTGCAGCAGCCAATAGTAATCGCTTTTCGCTATTCTTTAGTACTTATGAAATTTTAAATATAAATTAGTCAACAATATTGAAATTTAACTACGTATGTACTCTGATTCATTCATGCTCACTACGACCTTGATTTATAAGCAAAGGTGCAATGTGTATGCATACTACATTGACATCAAACTCATACCATTCGAAATATGTTTGATTGATACGAGTGACTCGACGAACCATTCACCAAAATTTACAGTCTTAAATGTTGTTGCATTTACAACAAAACAGAGACAGATGACACATAAGCAAAAAAGACATAATAGCAAGCAGAGGAAACACACAACCTTCCAGTGAGTATTCTATTATTCCAACGCGATTCATACTTATTTTGTTGTTAAGTATGAATACTTATGATGATTACGAATACTTCAAACTTTGAATATGATTAGAGCAGGTTCCATGATATTAAAATAAGTACGTATAAGTATAAGAAATTATGAGTATGATTCGATTCTACTCGTCTTTTTGAATACTTATTGCAGATCTCTGATTGAAACTACCTGCACTTCTTACATACATACATACATAATTAGCCTTCAGTCAGGACTACGGCCTCGCTTCTCACACCACTCATGTTGTGTACGTTAATTCTACACGTGAGTGGCGGTAACTACAGCTTAAAGTCAACTCCGAACGACAGATTTTTGTGAAATTTTTTCAAGGCAGATTTAATTTATTCTCAGAGCTTTTACCAGAAATCAGCTGAGAGTAAATCGGCGAGGAAATATTTGTTCACAATTTAGCTTCGATACCTGACCTGGGATTCGAACCCAGACTACGGCGACTTCATGAACAATTCTTAGATATTTTTATTAAAATCTTCAAAAGAAAAAAGCTCAAAAGGCTAATGACCGCATTTGCTAAATCTAAACCGCATTCTAATGGAGATGAAATTTCATTTGAATTTTTAATTGCGTTCAGACACGGTCTTAATTGTGTAATTCGTTGAAATAAAAAAATAATTACCTTTTCTAATAGCTTAATAGGCGACCAAAATTACGTTTAATTAAAGCAAAAAAAGTAAAATAAAATAAATAAAATTTTAATAACTGTTGAGAGATAATAAAGTGGTGGTGAAAATTCATTTCCTAAAATACCTGATATGACCTGACTGACTGACTGAGCATGTCATTTAAGCTTAAGAAATTCAAATTAAAAATTAAAAAATCATTGAAATTGTTTGTAATTGTTGTTGTTGTTGCTGCTACGAACGAATTAAATAAATGTGCGTCTAGAAAAAGTGTTTGAAAAATTTAATTGACTTGAAAATTCCACGGAAAATTAATCATTTGCATAAAATGAAATGAAAAATTTTCATTTCAATTCATTTCTCTCTTCTCTCTCTCTCTCTCTCAAATACAATTTCAGTTGAATTACAGTTTTTACGTTTTCGAAAAGCAGACTCCCAGGCAAAATAGATTGTAATGAACATGAAAAATAGAAAACAAAGTGTAGAACAACACCTTGTGGTAGTAAAATGAAGACAGAAAAGTTATCGTACAACACTACGATAGACAACAGACGGAATAGAGCAACGTTAGAGGCTGAATTCATAAGAAACTGATGAAAATTTTTAAGCAGGTTGACCACTTAAATTGAACTGAAATAGTGGCAGCTTTCAAGACCATACATACGAATATAAAGTTGCATTCATTTTGGCCATTAGAAGTACGGCAGCACATACATTTCAAATTCACTTATTTATGTACGGCGGGGCACACAAATTATACGAAATGAATGAATGAACGAACGGTGAACGGGTGCGCATTAATGAAACTCTACGAGATGAGAGATACAGACGAACGTACTTTTACTGCCTCAAATGATTAAAATGTTGCGCATTTAATTGCCACAAATTCAATGCAAATGGTTCTCCTTCTTTCTTTCTTTTTTTTTTTGATGAAAAAGTTACAAAAAGAATTTAAAAATAAAACGAAGTAATAAAACGGAAAACGGAAAACCAATTACCAAGAATTATGAAAATTTTAATTATGAATGGAAATGCTGCATATTTATGCAGCATATTTATTCATATAATCAGGTGGTTGGTTCTTTGTTTTTTTTTGTTATTTCGTCTAAATAACCCAGATCCCGATCATTCATTCACTCAAATGCTTCTTTTGACTCTCTATTGTTATTTTTTTGGGGTATGAATGAAATCCCAAGAAATTATGATCGCGTCTATTTTGTATTCTATTGCATTTATGATCGTTGATCATAATGATCGTAATGATTATGTTACATATTTATGTTCACATTTTTTATGACCGAATCACCTGAAGTGTTTTGTGTTTCTCGTTAAATTTTCCAATTCGATGAAATTGTTGTTGTTGCGGTTTACATTAATTATCTGGAAATATTAAACACGAGTAATTAGTGGGAAACCACCAGCCACAGACTATAATGGCGGCCATAAAATTGAACATTGTTTTGAAGGAAATTATTCTGAAAGGAAATTAAATTCATATTCTGCATATGATGGAATAATAGATTATTGAAGGGGGAGGGAGAGAGCAGAAAGGAAAGAAGAAACTTTTATTTCCACTAATTTTGTGGAAATGTTGTTGTATTGATTTGACCTGCTTTTTGGGATTATAAATCGAAAGGAATCTTCAATAATTTTTTTAGCAGACTTTCCGTGAAAAAGCAGCACAATTCACGTTGAAGAAAGAAGCTGAATCTGGGCGTTGAATGTTTTTCATCAGTTCTACGAAATGCTTTACAATTTCCAATATCCGTTAAGTCTGTCAGTTGCTACGACAGATGGGTGTGCTAAGTAACAACCATTCTTAGCTAAATAATCTCCAAGGGAATGCATAAGAGAAATTGGAATTGATATCGTTCCATCTGAGCTAGTTGAGGATTGCTAGAACTTCAAAAGTGTAGTCGCGTTCTCTTATGTGTTGGTTGTCTGTGTTATTCCTCCGCTTCCTTATTCTTCCATTTCTACTTCCTCTCCTTTTCGCCATCTCATCCATTATTCTCTCTCTCTCTTACTCTAGGATGCAGTAGAATGGGGCACCTTCATCGCTGAGTACTGTACTTGCCTCAATGGCAAGTGCACGTACTCTAACCTAAAAACCTTTCGAAATGCCTAAGTAGAGAGCAAAACAGAATTGTCATTCCTCGATTATGGTTATATGTGTATGATAAGAACACCATCAGGATCTTCTAATAGAAACTTCATCAGATTAGATGGTATGCGGATGAATTAATTGTCTTCTATCAATGCCAATATGGTCTAGAAGATGACTTTGTGAGCTTTTCCCTGAAAGATCTATATAAAACTGGTTATATCGTTATTCCTGGAATACGATTGTACGATTTGCTAGCAGAGTGGCCACTTTCATCTCTCGGTCTTTTTATTTTAGTTTCTGTTTGATTTTTAATTATTTTTGATCTAAAATAGATTAACAAATTATGTTTAAAGTTCAATTTTTCTTTAATAATTAGTGAGATAATATTAATGTAATACAACAACCCTGTTCTGTTCTAATTAGCCTCCCACTTCTGTTACTATTCGTAACAATTTAAAAAAAACAGAATTGCTGATAATACAATACGACATACTACACTTTATAGCAACGTCAGTCTCAATTCATTTGGTAAAGGTTAAATGATAATTCATAATTTGTTTAATTATTCAATAATAAATTGAAACTTAAATTAAAAAACAAAACAAAAGAAAACAATCTAAATATTTAACAAAATTATGAATAATTTGCCTCATTAAATGATTATCAAATCAAATAAACGCGAAGAGAAAATTATTCAAATTTTTTTTTTGTTTTTGTTTTTTAATAAATTAACAAAATAATAACAAATAATGAAATGAAATTAATTTAAATAACACTGTAACAGCAACAACAATAACAACAATAACGACATTAAAAAGAAAATAGAAAACAAACAAAAAAAAAAGGCAAACATATATAGGTACATAGATACATACATACGTATTATTTCAATATATTTATAATGAGATACACAGGAAATTATACAATAAATAACCAGAAGTTAATAAAAACAAAAACAAAAAAAAATTTTTTTTTTAATTTTATTTTAATTTAGCCAAACCCACACACTCGCATACCACTTAACTGTCATAATCATTATGATTTCTATTTATAAAATTAACAACCGAAAACTATTTTCCATTTTGTTAAAAACTACTATTTTTTTATTATTTTTTTCATTTTTTTTTTATTTTTTTTATTATTTATTAATCATTTATTCAATCAACATTTTCATTTTATTTTATTTTGTATTTTCAAAAGTCAACAAACCATTTAAAATGAATCAGGAACAGTCTTAATATTTAAAAGCAAAGACGACAAATAATAGCCCAACTTTATGACACCCTAAAGTAATGCAATGGGTATTCAAAAAGATGAATAGAGTCGAATCATACTCATAATTTATGATACATTCATACATATTTTAATATCATGGCAACACTACTCATATTTAAAGTTTGAAGAACTCATCATATCTGTACTTAACAACACGTATGATGTTCGTATTGATTTTGAGTCAACATATACACGAAGCACAAAATTAGTATGATTCGCGTACGAACACTAAAATACTCATTAGAAGGTTGTGTGTTTGCTGTTTGTCTTTTTTTTTTTTGTAAATGCAACAACAACTAAGACTGTAAATATTAATGAATGATTCAAGTCACTCTTATCACCAATGTCACTCAGGGGAAGATCATCTTCGGCTTTTTACACACATAGGATACGAACATCAACAATGTTTGTTAAAAAGAGCGTAAAAATGCATTCAGTTGTTTGTCAGCTTTCAGTGAAGTAGGTTCTTGTCGCTTCTTTTTGAAATGTTTTTGTATATCAATTATATACCCAAAGAAAAATAACAGTGGGGTTCACTATTTTCTAATGAGATTCACTAACAACATGTTTGTCAAGTTAAATACGCAGTATTTAAGGATTTGGCGCTGTACATTTTCCATTTTCCACTACAATAATTACGTTACACTTGAAATATTACTAACAATTTTCCTCTGGATTATACACATGCCTCTCACAAATACAATTACATTATTATCATGTTCTCTTTGTGCCGACGTTTATTTATAAGTCTCTCTCTTAAGTTATGAATTTGAATGAGCATGTTCATGAATCAAATATATTTCGAATGGTATGAGTTCGATGTCAATGTTGTACGCATACTCATTGCAACCTGTACTTAGGCATCACTAATATTCAAAATTTCATGAGTGCTACGAATCATTGCTGACTTCTGTTATATACATACCGATATTCCCTTCTATTTTGTATAATTATGAAGAGAATTTTTTGTAACAAACATCTATAAGGACGCAACATACTTCCTCTATATATAGTGTAAGGTATGCAAATATGCATATTAACGAATAGTTTTATGTCAATAACATTGTAGTTAAAAAATTAAAAATAAAAAATAAACAACAAGAACAAAAATAATATTTAATTATGGACTTTACTAATTGAGCTCATTTTTCGCTTACGACTCCAGTCACGCCTTCTTTTGATTTTTCATGGCTATTAAGCTAGCTTTGGAGAGTAATGAAAAATTTTCCTCCTTTTCTTTTTTCTTTTCGGTTAATTCGTTTATTATGCTTTTCTCTACACTGTTCGCTATAAGGCTCTGCTGTTGAACATTAATAACTTTGACAACCAACTGTTTTCCTCTAGTTCTATGTTCTGTTTGTTCGCGTTCATGAATAACGAAACGAAAAAGTGAAAATACATTTCGTTGGGCATTCTTTTTTGCTCTTTACTTTGTGGCGCCTGTTTAACACTGGGAGTGCAGGTGTATCTGCGAAGAGAAATGCACTGAAAGAAAAAATGTACTTGAAACTAAGACGGAGTCAGAAAAGTAGTGTATTGACTTAATACAGGTAAGGCCACTTTTCAAACCCCAGGTCAGACATCATATTGAAAATACGAAAAAAAAATTTCTTTGGCGACTTCCTCTTAGCAGACTTCTGGTAAAAATTCTGAGAGTAACAAAAAACTGCCAAGAAGAGTTTCTCAAAAATCGATCGTTAAACTGTTGGTCCCGTCACTCAATTATAAAATTAACACACACACCCGACATAAGTGGCGCGAAAAGCTAGGTCGTAAACTAGACTAAAGTGTTGTAATGACAAATTTATGTATGTAAAGTACAATTATTAGCCTGTCTTTAGTGAAAAGAAAAGTTGAAATCTAGCGATACCTTTACACGGATTTTTATTACATAATAAAACTTAAAGTGCTTTACTTAGAGAAAATCAATGCCTCGAAGCTCTAGTGGTTTCCAGATTACATTACTCCAACTATGATGATTGATAAATCATTCTGCATACCAGAGATCAGCAATGAATCGGTACTTATAAGCACATTTGAAATTTTAAAATTTAACTATTCACTCTGATTCATTCTCATACTCACTACGCTACAACGTTAATTTATAAGTACAGGTTGCAATGAGAATGCGCACAACGTTGACATCAAACTCATACCATTCGAAATATGTTTGATTCATAAGCCAGCCTACTCATTTAAATTCATTTGGTGGACATATGTTAGAATATCTACCCACATTAGCCGCCGCGTATGCCCTAATAGATGCAATTTAAAGAAATCCATGAATACTCATTGCTGATCTCTCATGTTTGATAAATTGTTCCGTATACCATATTTCCGTTGTCCTGGGACGACTGGTTGTATTTCTTCCGCATTGTGTCCGTTTACTACCTCAGTGTATTTAATTGGCTTAAAAAATTATATGAAAAACAAACGAAATGCTTAATATTATTAACGATAACAACAGCAACAAATTATCACAAATATTACCCATGACTGATGAATAATATACATTCCCCTACTCCTTCTCTGTCGTCTGCCTATTGAGAAACCTACTAAAGGAGAAGAATTTCAATTTCAAATTGTTTCTCCACACATACAATATTGTAGCGTCCGTCTGCCATAATAATTTTGTTTGTTTATGGCTGCGACTGTGACTGTGACTGTGACTGTGTTGTTTTACATGCTAATTTTCGAAAATGTCCAATTGATTGTCTCGGCAATTAATAAAGTATAGAATTTAATAATCAGAGTGACTTGATTATTAATTAGATCAGATCAGATCGTAAAGAGAGAAAAACACACACATAAACATAAAAACAACCAAAAACAAACAAAAAAAAAACCCAAAACCGCAGGTGTCTAAATGTGGATTAAAAGGGTTACGTTAACTTAGCACCCATGGCATGAAAACGTCGTAGAATCAAACAAAAAAAATTAATAAGAGCGGGGTGATGATTTCAATAATCAAATCAAAATGTTACTTTTTTTGTTTTTGGACCCCAACACCACTAACAACATCAAACAACAGCCAAAGCAATAGCCAGAGCAACATAAAAATTAAATGTTAACTTTGCGTGGCGGCCCATTAGGGGGGAAACAATTAAGCGTTATTTCCACTTAATGGCCCAAATGCCGCCTGTGTTGATTGTACGCATTTATTACAGCTCTTTACCGCTCTCCCGTACTATACGAAAAAAAAAAACAAAATAAACGAATTGAAATAAAATCAAATGAATTGTGTGTGTTGTATTCGATTGTATTGTGTTGTATTCGAATCGTGCCATGTTTATGTTTAAGCCCCCCGTTTCACTTTTCAATCCAACAAAACAAAACAAAAATGAGAACAAAACACACACAACAACTAACAAACAACAAACACCCCTCGGTTATCATTATTATTGATATCGAAAGGCCATTAACTGTCCAATCAAATATGAATTTCTATGCAACACTGCATGTTGCCAACGCCCCCAACTGTGAGGCGGCGCACTCTAATCCCACGAACACAACACATAATACAACGGCAACGGCAACGACAACACCACTAAGCTTGTGTTTGGTAAAACTTTAAATGCTCAATCCGCTTTGAACGTTTTGTTCACTTTGTCCGTTTTATCGTTCATGAATGAAGATATTTAAAGATTTCGAACAAAACGAGAACAACTTTTGGACACTGCCGCAGCACAGCACAGCACACCAGACCAGACCGGACCATAGTGTCTGTTTTGCCTTTGGAAAGATTTTCACAAATCAACAGTGGTGAGGGGTAGAGAAACCCCAACGCATTTTGTAACACAAAAGTTATGATCGTTATTACGAGTATCCATTGTTGTTGTTGCTGTTGTTTTAAAAGTATCTTGTAAAACTGTCTGTTGAGAAACTAAACAACCAAACAAATTTCATAATTTTAATATGCAACAACAAAAAAAAAAGAAAAAACAACACAAACAACAACAATGACTTGAGTTTATAATTCACACTCCACCACCACCAATAGCGAGTGATAAACATTTTAATTTGATACACTCGCCCAAAAAATGTCTTAAAAATTGTAAAATTATTACACACAGGAATTGTAGTTAAACGTTACACCTGCCACTACTAGCAGGCCATTGAAATAACTCAAAAACTACGAGGTTAGTATGAGAAATTTCTGTAAACTTCATCTGAATCCAGATACTGGTGTTTTGCTTTTACATCGCTTAACATTAAAATGGTAAACAAAAGCTACAAAAACAATGAACTTGTTTACAAATTATCGTATTGCTTAATATAACATCAAACAACAGCATTTAAAAACGATAAACAAGTAAACAAAATACTCAAATAACAATAATGAAACAATGATGTTTACATTTATAAAGATTTCGAGAAGGCGAAGCTATGAACGTTCGCCTTCAAGAACATTCATCAGACTGTTTACTCTGCCATATAACAGGCAAGGCAAAGCAGACGAGTTTGTTAGTGAAGTTCAGTCAGTCCTGCGTAAAGACGCGGTGTATTTGAAGATAGTAATTGTGCTTTGAAGATATCCGTTACAAACATCTTTCGAATAAAGGTTTAATGATTGATAATGTTTATGCAAAGGGTGTAAAGAGAGGTATTACAAACAAAGCAATTGTTATTGTTTACATAAAGTTGTGAACAGTGGCACACAGAATTGTGCGACTAATAAAGAATTTTAATTAAAACTAAACAGAAATTTATTTTTTATTTTACTTGCAATCTACGTGCTAATATTCTAAACGTTTTTTAAAGGTAAAAACGTAGCAATATTTAAAAATATATAACCTGTCCTTAGTCTGCTGATTTATGCAACAAGTCACCGATATGATTCGATGGGAATACTTACTTACTCAGGCCTATTTATAGTATTTTTGTCGAAAACATTGCGTTATCTGGTATCGTATTTTATTACGGCGATATTCTAATTTTCGCATTCGATGTCGATAATTGTCCATCGTTTGTATAAATTTGTTAAGCTTCAGTGGCTGCTTAAGTTCCAACAAAAATGACATTTTTATTGGCGTCTTAAATTATAACGACGACTGTTGATTGTTGTATCTTCAGTGGCAAACAATAAATTTTGTAATTAATGTACGCTGACATGCCCATTGAAACTGTAGTCATATTTTGTCTTTTTGCTAAAAAACTATTCCTGCTTGCTTTACTTAAAAAAAGTTAGAAAAGTAGGCTGCCGTTATGACACAACGAATGTTTACAAGAAAGGATGTCAGATACACAGTAAATTAGATTAGAATTTTCACCGCAATAGCTAATAAACAATAAATTACTGTACATTGTTGTTGTCGTCATAGCATTAAACAATTTAAGCAATTCAATTTTCTCAGTGGAGACTGAATGAATCCATTTTTTGCATACATAATTGGCCATTACACCCCTATCAGCCAGGATTACAACCTTGCTTCTCACAGCACTTATGATGTGTGCGTTAATTTTATACGTGAATGGTGGGACCTATAGTTTAAAGTCGATTCGTGATGACAAATTTTTTTTATTTTTTGAAAAACTTTTCATGGCAATTTTATTTTACGCTCAGAGTTCTTGTCAGAAATCTGCTGAAAGGAAGTCTCTGAAGAAATATTTTTTAATCACATTTTCGTTTCAATGTCTGAACTGGGGTTTGCACCAGACAGCCTCACGTCTAGTCTAATAAGCCAACACCCCACCTACTTGACTACAACGACTTCCAATGAGGCTATAAAGATCGGATTTATCTTAGCAGTGCTGAGAGTTCCTCAATTCGAAATAATCTGAAGGGTTTTCTGAAGCTCTTTAGCGCTTCTTGAAAAAATATATGAAGTGCCGCCATTTGGCGTAATGTGGTTATCTGATCGATGGTGGTAAACATTAAGGTTCCAATCGTTTGCTGAACTTTCTTGTACCCATAGTCTTCCAATAGGGTATTAGAAATTGCTGATCTCTGTTCCTTACAACATGGACCTAGAAATTCATGGAAACAATTATTCCACGAAATTTTATTCAAAACTAAGACTAAGGCTCTCTCTCTAGAATCTATATTCGTAGTCAAATCTATTTGAAATAAGGAGCTTGTACTGCTGTACTGTTCCATGTTACATAAAACCAATTTGAAATTTCCCTTACATGGGTTCTGTTGTTTTCTTTCTTTTCCATTTTATATAAACAAAGAAATTATTTCTTTAAATACAAGCTGATTAAAGTGACGTTTTTTTTTAAAATTTTTAAAAAATTTTTTTTTAAATTTAATTTCATAGATTATTATACGCAAAGCGTAAAGGAAATTAAATACATACATATGCAGTACATACATATAAAATAAGAATAAATTGTACAGAATAATAAAGAATAAATAGCGAAATGATGATAATTAAATCAAATAATAAATTATAATTAATAAATTGCAATTTATAATACTTTTAATGACTCTTTATTGATTCCGATTTAATTTTTTATTCTCACTGGAAGCAATGGTGTTGCTTTAAACACATTCACACATTTAAACACACTCTTCGAGAAGAAGCAAATAAAAAATCAGAAATAAAATAAAAAAAAAAATGAGAATGAATGCCTTGATTATTGTCTTGTTTGTAATTTAATTAATTGAGTTTTAATTCAGCGATAACGGAGGTCATTAAAGTGTCATTCCATGAAGGCTAAACAAATTTCTATAAAATCAGAATCTCAGAACAGAAATTCAAAAAAGAAATGAAAAAATGTTTTTAATTATTATTTTATAATTTATTTAATTGTATAAACAATTTAATCAATTCTAATAAATAAATAACGAACGTGCTGACTAAGTGTAGTAGCAATTGAAAGTACAAGAATAAATGCAGCAATTATGTCCACCGAAGAGATCAACAATGAATCGTTTTTTCGCTACTCATAAGCACTGACATGAAATTTTGTATTTGAAAGTGAGTCAACAATATTGAAATTTAACTATGTACTCTGATTCATTCTCATACTCAATACAATGTTAATTTATAAGGGCAGGTTGCAATGAGCATGCGTACAACGTTGACATCAAACTCATACCATTCGAAATATTTTGGATTCATAAGCCTACTCTCATTTAGATTCATAACTTTGGAGAAAAACTTAAAAATTATTAAAAAAGTGACTCGAATCATTCATCAAAATTTACAGTCTTAGTTGTTGTTGCACTCACAAAAAAAAAAGACAGAGTAGCAAGCAGAGCAAACCCACAACCTTATTTTAATGTTCCTATGCGAATCACACTTATTTTGTAATTCGTGTAAATGTTGAGTTAGGGAGAGTCGAAATCAATAACGTGATACGTGTTATTAAGTATGATCATGATGAGTACTTCAAACTTTCATTATGAATAGAATAAATATCAGAAATTATGAGTATGATTCGAATCTCCTCATCTTTTTGAATACTCATTGCTGAGCTCAGGTCCGCAATATAAAACAGTAAATAAGTGACTGGACTGAATAGCTTTGATGCATAAATTTCATTCGGTTTTTTTTATTCTGATCGGATGGAAGAAGCTCAAATATTGTCTTTAGATTATACTTGAGGTCGATGTAAAACTGAATGCTACTAGTGCTTTCGATCCTAGTTGTTCAACAAAGATAGGCAATATATCTTTTTGTGTTTAGGTTTACCTTTCCCAGAAAACGTCATGCTTGAAGAATGCAGATAAAGTGGCTAAGTCGAATGTTTAATCTTCTCCTTAAGTCAACCCTTTAGTAAGGATTACGGCCTAACTTCTTGCACCACTTACATATGTTGTGTGTGTTAATTTTATGCAAGAGTGTTAAGACCTAAAGTTTAAAGTACTGCCTGAACGACAGATTGTTTGAGAAACTTTTCATGGCAATTTTATTTTGCGCTCAGAGTTTTTTGAGTTTTTGCCAGAAATCTGCTGAGAGGCAGATAGATGTCTGACCTGAGGTTTGAACCAAGGCCTCACGTCTAACAAGCCGCCACACTAGCTGCTAGACCACGGCGACGACCAATAATATGTTTACTTAAATAGGGGATCGTAATTAAACATTTTTTTTTTAGTCGGTCGCAGTACAATAAAATGCGTTCTGCTGAAGAATTTCTCATTTTCAAAAATGAATTCATATTTGTTTTCCGTCCCTTTTCTTTTTTGTTGTTGTTGTTCACATTATCAAGTGTCAATGCAAAATTATTTGTTGCGCGTTTTCATTACATTTTGATTAAATTGTGAACTTTTCAAAAGAAAAGTGAAACAAAAATAAAAAAAAAGAATTTCAAACGTAACAAAAAAAAATGCAAAACGAAACACAAAACAGTTGTATAATCACAATTAAATTGTAAATATTGTATCGCACTGTACTACTGCACATACGTACATACACACGTAATTACTCAATGTATGTAATATGGTGGTGATAAGAAAAATATCAATTTGAATCGTCAATTAATTAAAATTTAATTGTTTTTTAATAAAGAAGAATTGCATGCGCAATTTTCAAATACTCAAGTCAATGATGATGATGATGATTAGGGGCCTGGAAAGCTTGACGACGACTTATACTGATTGAAACTTGGACTTGATCTTTTGCAACTGCAGCAATGACCAAGTCTACTTACTACTAATACTAGTACATACTTGTACTGCTTTATACGATTTTATTCCTTTCGATTCAATAACTTTTAAACAATTTGAAATAAAAAACATTTTCTTTCTTCATGCGTATCTAAGCGAATTTAGAATGATTTTCTATGCATTAATATGCCATAGATTTGCCATAAAACTCTACTCTTTTTTGGTTTTGTTTTTACTATTTTATTCTTGTTAAGATGATGACAAGTTTTTCTCATTATTCGAAAACTCAAACACGTCCATTTAAACTTGGCCTTCTTTGTTCGTTTGAAATAATTTCGTATGCAGCTATGATTGTATCTAATTATGTTTACATTTGTAATTTTTGTTGATGTCTCAATTAAAATATCTTAACAAGTATGTACTCCAACGACCAAAGCAACCAGCTCCCAAACGACAAGATCAGACCAGACCAGACCAGGCCAGACTGCCAATCAAATTGAAAAGTCTGCTGCATCTTTAACCTAGTAAAAGAGAGGAAAAAAACTCTTTTTTTCTTTCCTTCTTTTCTTCTTTTGTAAGTTGAACCAAAACAATTGATCATTTTAAAAGATAGATTTTGATTTTTTAAAGCAGATCATTGTTATAAACTCAACAAGATCTATTCATGTATCAACAGTCCACAAACGATTTTAATCAACAGAGCATTAAAGCTATGCATACGTAAATTGAAAGTTAATCAGATGCACTACATATAGTCGATCTACTGGAAGGATTACGACCTGGCTTTTTACACCACCAAATACTAAATACACAAACAACAATAATGAAACAACGATGTTTACATTTATAGAGATCTCGAGAAGGCGAAGCCACTGTTGTTTACCTTGCCATATAAAAGGAAAGGCAAAGCAGGCAAATGAGTTAGAAAAAGTTCAGTCAGTCTTGTGTAAAGACAGTAGTCGAGCAATTGTCTAGTAATTGTTATTGTTCATGCAAAGGGTGTAAACAAGGGAATAACAAAGAAAAGCAATTGTTGTTGTTTACATAAAGTTGTGAAAAGTGGCACACAAAATTCTGGGAATAATAAAAAATTTTAATTAAAACTAAACACAAAATTATGATTATTTTATTTGCAATTCTACAAACCCACATTTTAAACGTTTTTAAAAAGGTAAAAACATAACACTATGTACAAATGATAGAGTTCGCATGAACATCGGTTTAGACAGTACGTCTTCTATTAATAAGTCACTCCCAAACTATTCTTAACCCAACTATTTCTGAAGACGAAACTTCTAGATCACCGTAGACTAGTAGATATTGTGTTGGCTTATTAGACGTAACGGCACGGTTCAAATCCCAGGTCAGACATCAAAACGAAAATATGAAAAACAATATTTCTAGATGACTTCCTCTCAGTAGATTTTTACTAAAAACTCTGAGGGCAAATAAAACTGCTTATAAGAAATCTGGTCGACTGTAGAACTGTAGGTCCTGCAACTTATACATAAAAATGAATACACACAACACAAATACATACATACATAATTGGCCATTACAACCCTTCAGTCAGGATTATGACCTAGCTTCTCACACCACTTATGCTGTGTGCGTTAATTTTATACATGAGTGGCGGGACCTACAGTTTAAAGTCGACTCTGAACGACAGATTTTTGAGAAGCTTTTTATGGCAATTTTTACTCTCAGAGTCTTTGCCAGGAAACTGCTGAGAGGAAGTCGCCGAAGAAATATTTTTTCATTTTGATGTCTGACCTGTTATTCGAACCCGGGACTTTTGTCTAATATGCCAACACACTACTCACTAGACCAAGGCGACTTCTACAACAACAGAAGTGGAGTAAGAAATTGGGTCCATAATCCTGTATTTTGATTATACGTATGAATTTACCTGTACAATCGGTTTAGACAGTTCTAACTGAAAGGAGGAACACTAAAGTGTTCCATGAATGAGTAGCTTCCTAAATTTTCGTATTTATTCTGTAACCCAAGTATTTCGTAAAGTTAGGGCGAAGCTTATATATTTTGATATACCATCTGCCGGTCTAACAATGTTCGTCTATAAACTTTGTTTAAAAAATGCATGTGAATTACGGAAAACAATTCTTAGATTTGCTTATCAATTGCAAAATTTTATTTCGTATCTTTACAGATCTGTTAAGTCCAAGAACTTTGTGGTGGTTAGTTTAGTTGTTTAGATTCATAAAGAATTTGTTGATCATGAGAACATTTACTCTATAATTATTGAAAAACAACGACAACAACAACAACAATAAGAACAACAATAAACAAACATTGCAACAAAATATTGTGTATCATTGACAAGTTAAGCGAGTAGCCAACCAACTAGCAAATCAAACTCTCTTAGCCATATTCTATATAAAAATCTTTAGCAAATAACTACAACAACAAGTACAACAGCAACAACAACAATAATAAAGGAAATAAAAACAACAATAAATGAATGAATTATTCATCATATATTGTATGGTAAAGTTTTCCTTTTTCTTTAAGAAACATTCATACATTCATAGAGTATATTGGATACGAATTGTTTGCAGCATTCATGCATTAATAAATACGTGTACGTGCTGTATAGAAATATGTATGTTTGTGTTTGTATATTGCTAGAGATTCATACGTTCATAGTGTTCTAATGCCAGTTCATACATATAAATTGCCAGCACTATTGAATGTCATCAAGCAACGAAAATCTGATACAAAAACCCACAATTGAATGGAATTGTCTGGGAGATCAATACACACTCCATAGACATTAAGTTGAGAGCGTTTCTAAGTGGATCGATCGTCTAAGGTTTTTCTTCTTTAGCTCTTATTGCAAAATATCAATTATGCTGGTTATGTTTTATAACTAATTTACATTACATTGGTTGAATCCTTTCTTAAGTTAAAAGAATTAAAAAAAAACATTGTCGAAATGCTGAATTGATTGTGATTACAATAACAACTGCACCTGTAATTGCAACAACTGTGAGTGAAGTGAATAAAAAGTATTGAAGAAATATTGTGCATCAACCACTTGCATCGATTCATCAAATTTGTTACCAAACCACTTAGTATATTACGTATAAGAACGGGTGATTTTTTAGCTATTATCTTTTTAAACAGCTCAAGCACATTTCGTGTTTTATTTCAGTGTCAAACATCTTCAGTTTGATCTATAATTTAACCATGAATCGTCTTACAAACGAATAACGCTTGCAAATCATTGAATTTTATTATCAAAATGCGTTCTCTGTTAAGAAAGTTCATTGCGCGCTTCTTCCCTTTTATAGTCAGTTTAATCGACCCACTGTAGCGGCTATTTGGGCTATTGTGACTAAATTTCGCACCAAATTTACATTGTTGGACATTAAACCACCAACACGCTTACGTAGAGTGCGAACTGAAGAAAATATCGCAGCTGTATCGGCCAGTGTTGACTATGATGACCACTAATTATCGATTTGTCGCCGTTCGCAGCAATTGGGCCTATGTTACTCAAGAACATGGAAAATTTTGGGGAAGGATTTAGGTTTGAAGTCTTTCAAAAGACTTGCATGACATGCGGTTTCAGCAAGATGATGCCACACACAGCACGCGTAACAATGGACTTATTGAGAAGCGAGTTCGGTGGACATTTTATTTCACGTTCGGGACTGATTTAACGCCTTTAGACTATTTTTTGTGGAGCTATGTTAAAGCTAATGTCTATACTGACAAGCCCGCTCCAATTGACACATTGGAAGACAACATTGAAGCATTTATTAGTGAGATACCGGCCGAATGTTGGAAAGTTTATGTCAAAATTGGACTAAGCGGATGGACCATTCAAGGGGCAGTCGCGGGCAAAACTTGCATGATGGACAGTACTATCGATTCAAATAAAGATTCGATGCATTTTTTGAATTTTATGTGTTTTTTTTTTTTGAAAAATTTTCCTATAGCTTTTAAAAAATCACCCTTTAGAAGCATAGTAGTAGGGGGAAGATAAAGCTTTACAAAGTTGTCATACCTTCCGTTTATGTTTCCTTTCGTGGTACGCCTAGCCATAGTTCAGTTTCAACTCTTTATAACTGCATCAACATCGCAAATTAAGTCGAATGAGGAAAAAATCTCGTAATCCTCTCTAATCTGGGCTTTTTTAAATTGTTACAAGAGGATTATTTCCATGAAAAGCTATGCGAATTGTACATTACGTCAATGATATATTGTATGTATTACGTATGTATGGACATTTATATTGTTTCCAAAAACTTTAAATTAGAGTGCCAGAATCCGTTCATCGGAACCTCTTTCGATTCAAGTCAATTTGGTTTAGCAAACTGCAAATTATTCTGTTATATTGATGGGTCTAGTGAAATATTCTCTTGAAAATATTATTCTGGATATAATGGATGTGCATAATGGTATACGCAACTATATCTTAAAATTTATCGTTATTATCTGTTGTTATCATTTGTTATAGTGTTTATCTTGGACGACTCTACAATGGAGTGAACCACAAGTCACATTGCTAACAACCTCAAATGAATTAATACAAAGTTTGATAACCTGCCGTAAGTAATGATATCCTTAGCCATTACCTGTACGTGGGCGAGCAGCTTTTAAATAAACTTCGAGGCACTGGCTGCTACGTGATAGTTGTATATAATTTCCAGTGGGATATAATTCAGTGTTCCAAATAGTATGGAGTATACCTTGAACCGTTTTATGAAACGGTTTCATCGAACGCAACATTGAATTTTCGCGCACAGAATATCAAGAGATTCTGAGCTTTCCAAAAGTTAGAGGCAATGCAAAATTATTAGAGCCCATGCCAGTCAATAAGCAGCATTGGGTCTTTCGCGCATTGAAATCAATCAAATTGTAGAGATCAGCAATGAGTATTCAAAAAGATGAGAAGAATCATATCGTACTCATAATTTGTGATACTTATACGCATTCATACTTATTTTAATATCATGGAACCTCTACTCATTTTCAATGTTTAAAGTACTCGTACTCATTACATTCAAATGTAACAATACGTAGAATGTTCATATTGATTTCGACTCTTCATAACACAACATATACACACAGCACAAATTAAGTATGACTTGCGTACGAACACTAAAATACTCATTAGAAGGTTGTGTGTTTGCTATGCTTGCTGCTCTGTCATGTTTCTTTTGCAACAGCAACTAAGACTGTAAATTTTGATGAATGATTCGAGTAAGTATTATAAGTATTTTTCTAAAGTTATAAATCTAAATAAGTAGGCTGGCTTATGAATCAAACATATTTCGAATGGTATGAGTTTGATGATGTCATCGTCGTACACATACTCATTGCAACCTTTTTTAGTGAGTATGAGAATGAATCAGAATACATAGTTAAATTTCAATATTGTTGATTCACTTAGATTCAAAATGTCATTAGTGCTAATGAGTAGCGAAAAAGCAATTCATTCCTAATCTCTGGAATTTATTCTACGGTTTTTCACTTTACTTCTAAAGTTCTACTTCCAAAAATTTTAAAATTGAAGCAACCAGCTTCTAAGCACAGTATTAAGATGTGCTCTTCACACTTCCTTTATTTTGAGGTATAAAAATTGTCTAAAAAAAAACTTGCCAATTCCAACCCAAATAATAAAATTTAAATTAATTAAAAGGAATTCATTGATTTTTTTTTTGTTTCAAAAATTATTTCTTTGTATTTTTGTTTTCTTCATTCTTGTATTTTTTGTTTTTTAATCATTTTTCTTTAGAATTTTTTTTTTGTTTTTTTTTTTAATTTTTTTTGTTTGTTTTTGTTTTAATTTAATACGTACAGATACTGTGTTTAACTTACAACTTAAATTCAGCATATTATATTGTAATAATAATCATAATAATAATCATAATAATAATAATAATTTAATTTAATTATTTAAGAAATTAAATTCTACAAATATTTTCATACATACAAACAATCAAAAATCATTCATTAATTAATTTATGATTATGATGTAACTATCAATTATAAATTCTACATGTTGTTGTTGTTGTTTTTTTATTTTTTTTCATTTTCTATTTTTTAATTAAATTTAGTTTTTAAGTTTTGAAAATTCATTTCAAATTGATTTCTTTTCTTTTCTTAATTGAATAAGAATTTAACACTAGAGTTTCTTTTCATATTCTTCTGTTCTGTTTTCTTAGATTACTTAAACTAATGATAATTGTTTAGAATTATTAATACATACATACATACATCTATATGTACAGGTTGTACTTACAAAACAAATTTACAAAATACAAAATACAACAACATAAAAATTAGAAAAGAATTTTTTTAAAAAGAATTTTGAAAACAAAAAAAAAATGTAAAAGAAATCGATTTAAAATAATGGGTCCGCCATCTAACGTTTTTGATTTCAACTAGTGCTTATTTCGTGAATGGTAACACTTAGCTCATGTCTGATTTGACAGATAATTAGTTTTATTCTTCCGCTGAACGAATATTGACCATCCAATGCGTTTTCGCTTCGCTAAGTGGGCCTGCGATCGGATTACAGAAGATACTGATTTTGGCAAAAAAAATCATCTTTTCAGATGAAGTTCATTTTGATCTTGGCGGGTAAGCCAACGCACCCAAAACGAGTTATTGTATGGTGCGGATTTTGGTCCAGAGGTATAATTGGGCCATTTTTCTTCGAAAATAAGCAAGGAGTGGTCGTTATAGTCAATGGCTAACGTTATCGGGCCATTTTGAACGAATTTTTGTACACAAAAATTGAAGAAGAGGATATTGCCCAACATTTGGTTTCAACAGAACGGCTCTACGTGCCACACAGCCGAAGTTACACTCTATGTTTTGCGCCTTGTTTTTGAAGATCGCATTATCTGCCGCAGAGATGCGATTTGACACCGTTGGACTATTATTTCTTGAGTGCCGTCAAATATAAGTGTTACGCCGACAAGCCAGAGATAATTGACGCTGTAAAGGACAATATTCCTGAAGCGATTGGTGAAATACAGCTGCACACAATCGATAATGTGCTTAAAAATTGAACCGATCGTGTAGGCTACTGCATGGCCAGCCGAAGCAGCCATTTGAATGAAATTATTTTTTATTATTAACCGGAAGGAAATTTTACAAAATATTCACTAGTTTTTTTTTTAAAGCATTTTCAAAAAAAAAGTTATTTGGCGGTCCCTTTATGTTTTTAAGAAAACAAGACTATTTGCTTTTAATTATAAATTATTTTATATACAATTTTAAATAATTAATTAACGAATTAATTAATGTTGGCTTCTTTTCCTTACATTTTCTTTTAGGAATCATTTTTAGTGCCTTTGTTTGTTTGATTTCTTATGACATTTCTTTTTTTTTTTTTGTTTTTTTTTGTAACAAAATTTTAAAAAGTTATCATCGCTTGTATTCTTCCGTATTTACAGTTAAAAAATGCGCTAACATCACAGCAATTTGGGTTGTTTCTTCTGTTTAGTGGGGGAGGGGTGCGCCTGGTTTTTGTCAAGGGGTATGAAAGTGATATGTGAACACAAAGATAGTGCAGCAGCGTCGTTTATGAAGTAGAACTTTGGCGTTTTTTAAGTATTAAATAGAGAATGTACGATAGGGCTTAACCCAAATGCATTAAACTAGGATGAAAGTAGCCAGCCATGGCCCATTGGGCCCCTGGTCCACCTCGACCCAAAGCAGCCATTTTGATTTTTTCAATTTCCGCTTCTTGCAAACGCTTCGCCTTGGCCCGGCGATTTTGAAACCAGATTTTCACTTGTGTTTCCGTCAATCGCAGCGAAGAGGAGAATTCGGCTCTTTCCGCTATACTCAAATACTGTTTCTCGCGGAATTTCTTTTCCAGTGACAACAGTTGCTGTGTGGTAAAGGGTGTGCGGGGTTTACGATTCGGTTTATGCTTACGCAAATTACACTTTATGCGTGGAGGCTCATTGTTGTCTAAAAATAAAGAAAAGAAGGAAAACAAAATATTTTAGTTTCTTTATGGCTTTTTTTTATTCAATTTTTTGTTTTGTTTTAAAATCAATAAAAAAAAAAGTAATTAATTTAGTGTGTGTGTTTTTTTTTTTGAAGAAAACACAAAAGGCAATCAATTAATTAAATTTAAAATGTGTTGACATTGCAAAACCATTTGACACCATTAACAAATGATTTCCATCATCGTCACTTTATTTCGCGCGCACACAAAGTAGATATAAGGAGACACAGACACTGGGGATGTATTTTTAAAAACTAAAAAAAAAACAAAAAATACACAACAATTCTGACAATTCGGCCATTAAAAGCAATTAAAGAAAGATTTTCAGGCAAAACAATAAAAAAAAAACAAAAACAAACCAAAAAATAAGTCAAAGAATTCTTTATTTAAATATGGGGTTCGATAGAGTAATTAAATCGATACACAAAACACAATACAGTCTAAAAGGAATTTTGATTTGAGTCATGTTCATACGTGTTATAGATTTTCCTTGGAAAAGTCAAAGGCTCTTTACTCTAGTTTACTGATGCATATGGTGGAAATGTAAATAAAAATACGTGGCTGGCTTGCTGGCTGGCTCCCCTTTTTCTTTTTGTTTTTTTTTATTTGGTTTTTTAAGAAACCACAAAGATTTAAATTGAAATTTCAAGTGTTTTCGGAAAACAAAAGCAACAATAACAATAAAAAACAAAAAAAAGAAAAACGACAATTTAAAACACTTGACAAACAGACAATGAAACAGTAGATGAAAAATAAAATAAAATAAAAAAAAACAATAAAAAAAATAAATAAATTTATATGTACAATCCATATAAATAATAAGGTCACATGGCTTGCAATCAAAAACACACTGTCAACTACCCGACTACACTGCACAGCTACAAACAATTTAATTCTACTACTACTGCTGCTGCTGCTGCAACTGATGTGGATGGTTACGGCTGCAGGTTGCTGCAGCCTTAACATCAAGCACTAAGAATAAGTAGTGAAGTAGTGAAGAATAAAAAGACAAAGACGTAAATGAAGAAGCAGAGGACACAACCATAATTTATTGCATCATTTGTAGTTGAGTTGGCTGGTTGGTTGGTTGGTTGGTTGAATGCATGAAACAAAGACATTCTTAAAATTAACGAGTAATACGACTAAAATAGTATTAAATCAACAGCAGCTACAACCACAATAACAACCAAAACAACCAAAAATAAAGGAAAATTAAATTCAACCAACAAAATAAACGAAAAAAGTGGTATCTTTCAGGCATGAGGGGCCAGATAATTTTATTCTCTAAAAAAAAAATTTTAATTTCACAATTAATTAAACAATTAATTACACACTGCATTCATTCATTCATTCATTCATTCATTGTATTATACATCGTATCGTATCGTATCGTATCGTATTGTATTGTATTGTAATGCATTGCATTGTTTTAATTTTGATTGTGGTTTTGCATTTGAATTTGAATTTAAATTTGAATTTCAATTTTAATTGTTTTAAACAATTTCATGTTTAATCTTATGATATCTGAAACATAAGAAGAAAACAAATGTTGATTTTAAAATTTTTGTTATTCCGATTATGTCACGAAATCAATAGATTTCTGAAAGTCAAAAACAACATTTTTAAGAGGTTAATATACTCCATGCATATGGCATAAAATAATAGAAATTAAAACAAATAAAAAAGCGATACAAATTTAAAGGTTTTTTCTACGTTTTATTAATTTTGCAAAAATAAATTTTGTTATCGCAAATAGAAAAAAAAAACAGTCTAAATTAACCATAACGTAATACAAGATACTAATGGAATAACCACAATTCATGCAGTTCATTATCTGGATAATGGAAAAGTAAGTTATTTGAAGAGGAGAAAGTGTGGAGGATGTCTATGCAAATTGGTGTTAAGCTTTCATAAGCCTTCGTTTTCTTTCCTTATAATTCACAGATTTAAAGTGTGACAGGGTATCTAATCCACAACATCAACCCTCCCACCCATCGTTTTTCCGGATGGTTTCAATTTTCCCAAATTATTAGCATTCCTACTAGCGAATTAGGATAGAATTATTTTAAAAATAAGGAGTTGTCAAGAGAAACATATTTTTATAATCTAATTGGAATCATTCTAAGGGCCATTATTACAACTTGCTGTTATTAACTAAAAGAAGGATGTTAACGGGCACAAAAATTCTTTTTCATTATTATAAGTGACAATAAGGTAGAAGTGAGCGTTAATACATTCGCTGCCAAGGACGAGTATACTCGTCTTGTCAATGCGGGATACCCTGTCAAAGACGACTATACTCGTCCTATTTTAAATATATTATAACATGCAGATTTTTGAATTACCAAATTCTTTTTGTCAATCGACAATAGTGAATTTCTAAGTGTTTCTTATTTTTGCAACATAACATTCATACATAATTGGCCATTACAACCCTCCAGTCAGGATTACGATCTAGCTTCTCACACCACTTATGTTGTGTGCGTTAATTTTATACATGAGTGGCGGGACCTGCAGTTTAAAGTCGACTCCGAACGACAGATTTTTGAGAAGCTTTTCATGGCAATTTTTACTCTCAGAGTATTTGCCAGAAATCTGCTGAGAGGAAGTCGCCGAAGAAATATTTTTCGTTTTGATGTCTGACCTGGGATACGAACCCGGGCCTTTTGTCTAATAAGCCAACACACTATCCACTAGACCACGGCGACTTATTTTTGCAATGTGTCTCGTTTTATTCCATTTTCTTTATTTTATTCATCTGCGTAATTTATTATTTGTTCTTCTACAAAAACGTACGCTACGCTAATATGAAAAAGGATGACGTGTCCTTCTGCCTTCCTATTGCCAACGACGAGTATACTCGTCTTTGTATTTCTGCTTGTAAATGATTATGTATGATAATGTATGTATGTGCTCTTACCAAGAAATAACAAGGTTTTGGTAAACAAAAACACAATGTGTTCAGCTAAAGGTAGGATCATCCTACTTATAACTTTTAAAGTTAAGTTTATCGTTAAACTTATATTATATATTATTTTCAATATGGCAACTTTAAATATAAACAAAATGAGTAAATACAATAAAAAAAAAGAAGCTCGTCGTTGCCACACTTGTTTAATTGAGCAATGCTATCGACATTACACCGGCATTGCCATATTTTAGAAAAAGTTAACTTGATTTCACTTGTAGATTGTAATAACGAAAAGAAGTTAAAAGTGAATCCAGCTTAAAGTTCACTTTAGCTAAAGTTACCTTTAACTAAACTCAATTTTAACGGCAAGTTGTAATAATGGCCTAAACTGGAGCTAATAAAAGTCTTTCATTTTATATTCACTTAACGAAATTCTACTTTAGATAGTTTATATATAGAAAATGAACAGTTACGGTGTTACTAGCTGGCATAGATACATTCACTTTTTTCCACCAATTGTCATTAGAAATACCAATTTTATGTTGGCATTAGTAAATGTGCGTCGTATTGTTATCAATGCAACAGACTTTGGTTCAAATAATTGGCTGATATCGCTGGCATTAAATGTCGAAATTATTTAAATCCATAAGCCTCTATAATCAGAAATCATAACTACTACTATCAAGAAACTGCTGTTTTAAGAAGTACTGTTGAAGGGTATAATAAAGTATTAATTTCATAAAACATAAAAATACTTTAACACTTAAAGTAAATATGGCCTGGTTTTATTGGCATAACAGAATGAACTTAATTAGTGATTACAACACTTTTGTGAGGATTCCTAGTTTCTCACACCTGTGATGTTGTGTGTGTTAACTTCATATATGCGTGGCGTGGCGTGACTTACACTTAAAAGTCGACTCCGGACGATAGATTTGTTTTTCAAACTTTTTATGGCAATTTTTTTTTTTCTCAGACTTTTTGCCAGAAGACATTTAAGTGGAATCCTCCGAACAAACATTTTTTCATATTCCGTTGGATTTCAGATATCTGGATTGAGGTTTACACTACAGCCGCACGGCTAGACTAATAACCAAAAACACACTGCCTACTACACTACGGCAGCATCAACCAAATTTAAAAATTTTGGTTGCAGCAAATAAACTTCAAAATATTTCACAGTAAACTGATCTATTATTGTTACAAATAAAAATTATTACTTCAGAAAAATTAAAGAATGAAACGTCAATTTGATCAAGTTTTAAATTAATTTTGATAATTGTTTTCGTAATTTAAGTGTGATCATTTAAATGCAATTGTATTCTAATTGCCTTTATTTTAGTGATTATAAAAATTTCAAAAGTTTAGTTGACATACATAATTGGCTGTTACAACCCTTTAGTCAGGATTATTGACCTAGTTTCTCACACCACTTATGTTGTGTTTGTTAATTTTATACATGAGTGATGGGGTCTACAATTTAAAAGTCGACTCCGAACGATAGATTTTTGAGGAATTTTTCATTCTAAATTTTATTTACTCTCAGAGTTTTTGCCAGAAAGCTGCTGAGAGGAAATCGCCGAAGAAATACTTTATTTTTATGTCTGGCTTGGGGCTCGAACCCTGGCTTTACGTTTTTTCGTAGTTTAGTTGTGGTAAATAAAATATTTTTTTAATTACTTGAACAAAAAAATAAAAAGAAAGAAAATAAAATTTCATTGATTTCCAGCAAATACGAGTAGTCAAACGGTTTTGTTGGACAGATTTTAAACCAGAAAGTCAGGTAGTTTTTATTTCTCTTTTAAATTTTTATTTTATTGTATTTTTTGATCATTAAGTAATTAGTGTGACATTTCAGAGCGTATTCATGATAGTTAAACAGACATAAATTAAAACAAAAACCAAAGAAAAAAAAATCAAAACATTTATTTAAATATGTACAGCACGACCGACGACTTTAAATTTTAAAAGCGTTTAATTTCCATTCAATGGTGGCTGACTGAAATGGCCCTTTAGTTTAGATGGTACAAGGAAACTAGTTTCAGATTCAATTATCATGGCTTAGAGAAAACAAAAAGCAAACAAACAAACAAATTAAATTGAAATCAAAGTCAAAATAAAATATTAATTTAAAGTTGTGATGATGATAACAAGCGTTTCAACATTTGTTTTGACAATTCGTTACCCTGGCCCTTCAGTCACAACAACAAAACTTGGATTATTTAAAAAAAAAATATTGTCTGAGAACTTTGTAGTTAAAGAGATTTGATGAATTTTGTAATTGTTTTGACCCAAATATTTTGGCCAATTATTTACAATTTTTTTTTCTTTCTAACCGCCTGCTGTGTGGTCTTCTGTGGGTGTTTGTTAGTTGAAGGAAATACAAGCTTTTTAATGTTTTTTAAGACAACTTTTATTTCAAATGTAATTGCAATTGCAATTGCAATTCCAATTGAATTTTCGTTTCTTTGTTTGGCTAGAAGAATTAAACTAATTTGGTATTAATTAAATGACAAACAACAGTTAAAATGTTATGAAATCTTAGAAAGAAAAACTGAAAATTGCCTACACTCGGGCGTATAATTACGTTAAAAAATTTCTGTTTCCCAATCATTTGAAAAACACCACCACCATACCAAAGCAGAGCAGAGCAGTTGTAAGCACCACCAGAAGCAACCAATAAAGAGGCGACCTGTCATCTAAGAAAAAAGGAAACCAAAAAAGATAGACACTGTCTGTCTGTCTGTCTATCAAGTATTTTCAGTTTCAAGATTGCTTTTTAAGATACTTAAGAGCTCTATAAATGCTAAAGCAATGGATACTGCTGCTGCAGCAACAACATCTCTGATGGATGTACGTATTGTGAAATCGTTTTCACTTTAAGGCGAAAAAATGATCACTTTACACAGAAATTAAATTTGAAAACAAAAAAAAAAATACAAAAAACGAAAAAACAAACAGAAAAAAACAGATTTTTTGCAATTAAAAATCTAAATATGGTTACGAAAATTGCAACGCGTTTTAATTTAATGAAAAACTAATTGCAAAGCAATTTGCAACGCGTTGTCTTGCCACAACAAAAACAACAATATACAAAATGTACGATGTACTCTAACTCATTCACTCGCTCGCTCACTCGCTCACTCACTCATGTCTGTTTGTAAGCAAACAAAAAAAAAATTTTTTTTTCAAAATGTTGGTAACAAGTTACACAAAATAAAAAAGGAAAGAAAAAAAAAAATCAATCAGTCAGCCACATTAGAAAAAAAATCAAAACAAAAAAAAATACGAAAACATTAACAAGATTTTATAGTTTTTAACCAATAATGGTTTGGCTTGACTTGGTCCATAATGATGGCTGTGATAGTGACGACGATGGCCATAATGATAATCAAACAGGCATTTCATCATGTGTAGTAAGTCAGTCGGGAGTATAGTAAAGGGGGGGGGGGGCTTTGTTTCGTTACAATACCTTAGAGAGTTGGCAAATTAATTGAAAACCCAACAAAACTGAAACTGAAATACCTGTGTTAACCAACTAACAAACAAACGATGACTGCAACAATAAATTTGAAATTATTGCTGCAACATACTTACGAGTATGTATTGTTAAATAAAGTTGGTTTATGGGCTAAAAAATGTTTAAAACACTATTTTTAAAAGGTAAAAATATATCATAATAAAATGTAATATGGATGTATCTATGCACCTATGTAATGGACACAACAACAATAGCAATAGCAATAGCAATAGCAATCAAATGCCAAAATTATAAAACAAATCAAAGAAAATTGCTAAATGTGGCCAAGACTTTTCATTTACCAACAGATAACAATTTTCCATCTTCAATTTTTTTTTTTTGTTTTTCTGTAAAAGAGCTTTTTTCCAGGAATTCGTTCCTTTTATTTTAATTACAATTAAACATACAACAACAAGCGTTTTACACACTGTTTAGTTAATTAATAAGCGTTATATGATGTGTGTGATTATTAAAATTCCTCAAGATAAGTTTTCTTTATTTTCTGCTGTTGCTGTTGTTGCTGTCGTTGCTATTGCTGTACCTGTTCGTAACGTATCTTATCATATCAATTCATAGCTTCTTTCCTTACGTTGTTAACCTTGCCTTTTTTTTTCTCTTGGCTATTGACGTACGTATGTATGTTCTCGTATGTATTGCTGTTTAACTAGTTCCTCCTTATTTTTTTTTTTCTTCGCAAATTTTTTTCTCTTTTTTTTGCTTTTGTTTCTGTTTTATATTGTGGCCAAATGACCATGTTTTCGTTTTTTCATTTCAGTTGGTTTGTTTGTTTGTTTGTTGTTTTTTATCATTTAACTTGAGTTTTATGTTCGTTTTAACCAGCCCAAGTTAAGATAAGATGTTTAGGCTTTGAGCTGTAAATGCGTGTATGTTTATTATGACTGACTACGGCAGCAGCAAAAAATCTAAAAACTAAACAATCTACTCATAAAGTACAGACAGACAGACAGCTAGAGTCGTCTCACACACAACGATTATGCCTGTAAATAGCATTTTCAACCTACTCACGTTTACAATTTTTACCATAGAAATGTTAAGGCAACGTATTCAACGTTTTTTTCTTTGTTTGTTTGGCTGTTTTTCATCTCCTGTTTTGCAAAATAAAAATGAAAAAGAAAGGGTAAGAGAAAATCATTTAAACCAATTTCAGATGACATAAAGCCAGCAAACAAAAAAAAAAAATGAGAAGTCCAACCACATCCTCACTCCCTGCTTCTTTAGGGTAATACAAGTGCTTGACTTGCCTATGCGTGACTTACACTACAAAAAACCAACAACAGCTACAAGAATAATATCGAATAGAAAACAAAAAACAGTCCGGGTAACACAGATAAAGAAAAAATTTATTTGTAGTAATTACATACAATAGGTGTTACCGTCGCCACTAAAAGTAAACAAACACTCTACAAGTCCTCTATAGTAGGTCGTTAACACACAGTGTTGAATAACACAAGTGAAGTAAGTGGTTCGCACTACCCTAATATAGAAAAAAATAATGTCTTTGGAAACAGGAAAATTTTACTATGAATTTAAAAACACACTTTACGTTAGGATATGTTGGAAACCCTGGGTGATGGAGTAATTCTGAGGTCGATTTAGGTTTCAGTGCACCAGAAACCTTTAGAAAAGTTATAGTACATTCACACATACATAACTTATCATTACACCTCCTTCAGTCTGGATTACAACCAAGCTTCTAACACCACCTATGTTGTGTGTGTTAATTTTATACATGATTGGCGAGATCTTCAGTTTAAAGTCGTCTTCGAGTGACAAATTTTTAACTTTACAAAAACTTTACATGACAATTTAATTTTGCTCTCAGAGGTTCTGCCAGAAATCTGCTGAGAGGAAATCGTTGAAGAAATGTTTTTTTTTTCATATTTAGTTGGGAGTGACGAAAAGCTTTCATTGGAATCTAACATATGGCATAATTTCCGTCATTGGTTGCCGAATCCAATCAATTTGATTTAGCCAACTTCAATATAGAGGCATTGATACGGAGACATTTTGGGGAAACTAACTATTTTCTGACCCAATTTCTTTCAGGTCATGGTTATTTCCGACAATATCTATACCGCATGGGCAAGGTGATTGATCCTGGCTGCATTTATTGCTAGGCAATGAGTGACGACTTTGAACACACATTATTCTATTGCATTAAATGGCAAGTCGGGAAGAACATGTTGATAGAGCAAATTGTTGAATTTACACTCGACAACATTGTGGACGCAATGTTTGAAAGGGAGACGAAATGGAGCGCTGTGAGAAGATACGTTGAGTATGAACTCCGCAGGAAGAAAATCGACCTTGACACAATAGAACGAAATGATACATGAGAAGTCAAGCCAATAGCATGAAGCCGGCTTCAAATATGGCGTACTCAGACGTGGCTTAACTGGACGTAGTTCTGGGCCCTTCCCGAAGTAATGCAGATAGCCGTCCCGGGAAGGGAGTATCCTCAGAAGAGGAAGAGGGATTGTTTTAGTGGATGCACCAATCGACGCAGTTGACGACGGTCACTGTAAATGTGAAGGCATTTCTACCTCACACGCCAAAAAAATTTAAACGATCTAGGGTAACATTCTTTTGGAAATATTATCCTGGCATCTTTCGATATAACTTTGCGAGATCCGTGGCTTGTAAATGTACATATGTAATGCTATACGTAACTGTTTATTAGAGTTTATCGTTCTTATTCGCGAGAAAGGCAAGTACCCGTCTCTTTATATCGTTGTTGTAGGTATAATGTAGCGAAACACAAGTCACATTCCGAATATTCATAAATGAATCGATACAGTGTTCGATACCCTAATATAATTAATGATTACCTTCGCCATTTCCTATACTAGAAAGTCGCCGTTGTCTTGTAGATATTGTGTGTTAGATTATTCATTGCTGATCTCTGTTACTTATCGACTTTCAGCGGATTTCGGAAGTAAGGAACCAAGAGACCTACATAGATATATTAAAAGCTATTCTATAGAATATTTGATTTAAGTGAACTTGGATTGCATCACATATGGTTTGAATAAAAATTTCATTTAAGGCCAGTTTTATCCAACGACATGTGTAAGTAACTTTACAAAAATTCCTTTTTTAACATGCACGCACATTGGACTTGAACGCTTTTGCCTGTTAACATATAAGACATAAAAGTAAATACTTTCATTTCATTTCAATTTAATTTCATTTAAATATGAATTATTTCTTAAAAGCATTGTTTTTAATGCTTTTGTTTAGGTTTTGTTTTAATTTTATTTTAATTTTTTATTTTTTTCTTTGAAATATTTCTCTGAATGAAGAAATGAAATGTGTTTTGTGCTGTGCGTTGTGTGTGCTTTTAGTCATGGCCATTTAAAAGGTGTTTGTTAATTATAATTATTAATACGATATTTTCTTTTCATTTTCTTTTAATAATTTTTCCTTTAGCTACCGTTAAATAACACAAACAATGGAAAAAAAAACGAAAAAAGAAAACGAAAAGAGAATAAAAAGAAAACAACGTTTTAAGAGCAAGTGATTAGTCTATAAATGCCATATAAATGTCATCAGTGTTTACTGTTATTGTTAATAACAATATTTAATATTTTATTGCTAATTGCTATGACAAGTTATAGAGTTAGTTAGAGAGACACATGCACAAACATACATACGTACATACATACCTACATACCTACAGAGTACTCATGCAATATGAGTATACAAGCATACAATTTGCCGTAGATGCAAGTCAGTCTATTAAACTATACAAGTGGAGAGTCAGAGTCAGTCAGTTAGTCACAGAGTCAGTTTATTTTGTAGTCATTTTACATGTAAATTTTATTTTCAACATTGACAAGCTGGCACCTTTTAGGTAAATAAACAAATAAAAAAAATAAACAAACAACTACAACAACAACAGCAACAACAAAATGTTACTAATATTAACAAATTACCGTAAAAACTAACAATTGTCAACAAATGACTGAACAAATGAACTAAACTGACTCGCTGTGACTCGTTGGATCGTATGTTTCTTTCGGTTTCTCTTGGCTTTTTCTGAAGATAATTTATGGCCTTCATTTTTCAATTTCAAATCGAATGAGAAACATTTTTTGCTTTTTTTTTTTGAGTTTCAAAAAGTACTTTGCAAATGAAAAAATGTAATTGCAGTTTAAAGGCGTTTTAGAAAATGTCATCATCATGGCGTGCAAATAAGAAATATTTTTTATTGGTAAAGGAAAGCCTCCTAAATAAGGCTGCGTTTAATACAAACACAACTATTTGGTAAATATTTTCAATCATAAAAAAAATAAAACGGAAATTAAAAGCAATTTGTTTTCAATTGTTTTCGGAGTAAAGAATCAAATTTAGCCCTTGGTAGGCTGAGGCTGAGGACCCTTGGCAAGGCCTTCTTTGAGAACTTGAGTTCTGTGTCGAGAGCCGACATCAAGGCTCTCCACAGATTCATTAGCAGCTTGGGCTGGTTGAGAGGTGCTAGGGCTTCATAAGTGTAGTCGCACTCTCAACCTCTGTTGTTTTGTGTCTGTTGTTTTTCGTTCCTCTGTTTCCTATTCTCCCTCCCCTTCCCTATTTTCCTATATCCTCCTTTTCCTTCCTCCCCTAAGGACAATGTACAATGGGTCAATTTGGACCTCCGGGTACTGTGCTTGTCTTGACCGACAGGTGCACGTCCTCTAACCTAACCTAACCTAAAGAATCAAATTTTAGTAGCAAAATTTAACAGTTTATCCTGCAATACAATTGTTAAAAAAAAAATACATACAGACTTAAGCACTTCTTTCGAGTAATGGGTAAAAAAAACTTTACCAGCAGAATTCTAACAAAAACTCTGTGAGTGATTGCCAAGAAAGGCTTCTCATAAACTGAAAGTATCACCACTAATGGAAGAAATTAGTGCCGTGTGGTGTGAAGAGCTAGCTCGTAATCCATACTGAAAGCAATTATTTACCTGGTAGAAGAATTCTTATGATTTGATTGGGAATGAGTTTTCTAAATTTAAAACAGTATAATCTATAGCAATATCAACAGAACAATGAAAATAGACTGCGGGCCAATTGTATTTCATTTTAACTTCTTGGAAAAAGAAAATGTTTATTGTAAGCACTTTACTTCTTCTCGCTTGCTTTTTAAGATCACTGCATACTTCTAAAACTTCCTACCGCTACCCATTCGAATATTGGTTTTTCAGGAACTTCTTCTCTAGGATTGCTGTACAGAAGTAGAAGTAAAATGAGAATTCTCGAGGGGTAATCTCAGAGATTTTGGATTCCCAAAGCAGATCACTTTTAGAGCTAGCCAATGGAAACGTATGTCTCTGCTGATTTATTGCCTCCAGATATTTACAGAAATTTAGTAAATACGAGTCACAACAACAAAATCGTTAAGAATGTTTTTTTTAGCAACCTTTCAACACGAAGCACGATGTGTATGTTTAAAGGTAAGGACCCTGATGCTTAAATCTTACAAGCACATTATTCAACATTCAAGCCAGAGAAGCAAGCAAACCGTTAGCGATTTAATACTCTCGGATTATTGTTTGAGGTCAAACAAAAGGAGGAGGGCTAAGTTCTAGATTATGATGAAATTGTTATCAGAAGGGCTCCATATTTTGTTACATATTTAGTCGCAACACGTTTACTGCTTACTTTACATTCATAATTGGTCATTCCAACCCTTTTAGTCAGGTTTACGGGCTAGCTTTTCTCAACACTGGTGTTGGAGGTATTAGTTTTATGCATGAGTAGCGTTTCGAGATACTCGAGTAATTTTAAAGTATTCTTCTAAAGTTATGAATCTGAAAGAGTAGGCTTATGAATCAAACCTATTTCGAATGGTATGAGTTTGATGTCAAATCATTGTTGTAATAAATATTAAAATGAATCAGAGTACATAGTTCAATCTCAGTATTGTTGACTCACTTATAATCAAAATTTCATGAGTCCTTATGAGTAGCGAAAAAACGATTTATTGCTGATCTGTAATGAAAGAGAGCAATAAAACCTAACTGCACTTTGAGATGGTTGTCATGAGAAGGTTGGCACAAAATAGATCGAGGGAGAAGTACTTTTTAAGGGATCTTTGTTGTAGTGAGTATCAATGATTCGGAGTATATTGTTAAATTTCAATATTGTTGACTCACTTATATTAAAAATTTCATGAGTTCTTATTGATAGCGAAAAACGATTCATTGTTGATCTCTGGTTTGAGCCAGGGCTTTACAACTCCTTATTTCTCAAAATTAGTTTACAGTTGCCATAAACTGTTTACAATTATGTTTTCTGTAAATGATTAATTTTTTTTCTATCCATTCATTTTATAAAGTTTTCACTGTAATTGCATGGGCCTTATCCGAATGGTGTTAAAAGTTATGCATGTTGAGACCTTAAGTATTTGTTTTTCTGCTGTTGTTGTTGTTGTTTTTTGCTTTCGTTTATTGTTTGGTGTTGCGTGTTTTAAAGGTGGGTTGCTGCTGTTTGTAAATAGGAAACCAGCATAAAAACTAACAACAACAGCAATAACTACCATGATGAACAACATTTAAAGACACACCTACTAAAAACAATGTTTTTTTACAACGTTTTTTTTCATTTGGCTCTTCTTAGCTTTGTCTTCTTACCAACAATTAATTGTTAATATAATTGCACTAACAGCAACAGCAATAACTTGCCACAGCAACTTGCAGCAAACATTTGAAACAGAAAAAGAAATAAATTCTTTCGAAACTAATTTATCACAGTAAAAGAAAGATAAGCAAACAAATAAAATGAAAAACTAAAGAAATTCTCGTACAAAAAAATAATTAAAATTCTATTTCTATTGGTAATGTTAGTGGCAGTGGCAGTGGCATTTTGAGCGCAAGTGTTTGTATTAGCGTGGAGAGTGTCTCCGCTTATCGTTTACAATATTATGGCCTGAAGGAAAAGCTGTTTTTTGTTTTGTCATTAACTGTTGCATAATCTTAACAACGAACTCTGTTTAACGGTTAATTAAGTGTAAATAATACATAATCAGGTGTAATATGTCAAACCAAATACCTTTGTTCGTCCACTCATACTCGTACTGACCATATTTTTTTTCTTTTCTTTTATCGTTTTTCAGTAGTCTCAAGCAAGACTTGAAAGTAAATGACCGACTTGTGCCGCTTGTCAAATAATTTTCAAGAGTGTCGTACGTATGTACGTATGTATGGATGAGGCACAGGCTGGCTTATCATAATGAAAAATCTGACAGTTGCTGTTGTGTAAGTGAGCACACAAAAGGAGTCCTTTTGTTTCATTACTTAACAGCAGCTACAACAACAACAACAACAACACAATGGAAAACAATATGAAACAAAACAAAAACAAAAAAAAGGCTTTAAATACTTCACACACTCAACACCAGAAAAAACTAAAAAAAAAGAAAAATGGTTGACACTGACAAAACTCTCTTCTTTTAGTTGTTGTTGTTGTAAAGGTTTTTTGAAAAAGAAGACGAACTGTTGACAGCGATAACCTGCTGTGTGACAAAACACTCACTCGGACCGTTTATCGTTTTGTTGAGTATCGATAAACTGAAAATAATGTGACAGGTAAAACAGTCTCTCTAGAGCTGCCAAACGAACGTAAACAGAAAAAACACTTGAACGGTAACAACAACACTTTTGCGCTGGCAAATGTGTTACAACATAAACTAACAGGAAAGAAATATTGTCAGTCACCTGTTCCTTTAGGGACATGGTCTTTTTGTAAAAGGAATCATAAACGCCATTTCAAATCTGCATAAGAAAGCCCAAAGAATTTCTCACTTTTTATTTCGTTCAACTGAAGACGAAACACAACTAAAGTCCTGCAAAATATATTTAGAAAAACTATTTGAAAACATTTAGCATTTTATAAAACCCCTTCAAGGCTAATAAATCTTCTAACACATTTTTAAAAATCGTTTCAAAAAAAATTTCTTATTTTTAACAAAGAAATGAAAGCCTACAAAATTAGCAACGATATCCATCGGTTTCCGCTAATAAGACAAGAAAGAAGGCTTGATTCTTGTCTCTCTGAATTCCCTAATTCCTATTAGAAAAGGAAATTCTTCAAACAATTAATTGACATACCCTACCCCTTCCTTTAAGTTAGCAGCGAAATTGTTGTTAGTGTGTAGATCAAGCATGGGATTACTCTTGCTAGCAGATGCTGTCTGGTCTTATAACCCTATTCAATAGCGTAGACCTATCTCATGCTTGATTCTTGTCTCTCTGAATTCCCTCATTCCTATTAGAAAAGGAAATTCTTCAAACAATTAATTGACATAACTACCAGCGAAATTGTTGTTAGTCACGAGATCAAGTTTGGTCTTATTACCCTATTCAATAGCGTAGACCTATCTCATGCGATGAAACTAATACCTTAGGAATCTATCATCCCACTCGTAACTTTCCCCCGTACCATTACGTATCACTGCGGAGATTTCGGCATGCGAATCTCTAGTGAGCTGTATGAACTAGTCAATGATATGAAAGAGGCGAAAGGCCAACCTCATTTGCGTTGGAATCACCGAATTAAGAATGGCATGTCACCGATTAGTAATACGATTTGGCAATGGTGCTCACGGAGCTGAAGTGAATCATAAGCCGATTCTTAAAGCTATGTTAGCAAGATTTAGATCTTGAGATCGAAGCCGCCGTTGTCTAGTAGATAGTGTGTATACTTATTAGACGTAAGACCACGATTTAAACCGCCAGGGTAGACATTAAAGCGAAAATATAAAATAAAATATTTCTTCGATGACTTCCTCTCAGCAGTTTATTGACAAAAACTCAGCAAATAAAATTGCCATGAAAAGTTTACGCAAAAAAATCTCTCGTTTGGAGTCGACTTTAAGCTGTAGGTCAGTGGTTAATAACGCATAAAATAAACGCTTAATAGTAATATGGCCTTAACACACACCACAGTTGAACAATTAATCAGTTTTACGTTACTCATAAGCATTCATGAAATTTTGAACTTGAAGTGAGGCAACAATATTGAAATTTAACTTCCCACTCTAACTCATTTGTACTCACTACAACGTTAATGTATAAGTACAGGTTGCAATGGGTATGCGTACAACGTTGACATCAAACTCATACCATTCGAAATATGTTTGATTCATAACTTTAGAAAAATACTCTTATAATACAGACTCGAATCCTTTAACAGTCATTTACAGAAAAAAATAAAGAAAAGAAAACAGACACATTAGGAAAATTGCAGAGCTAACACACAATCTTCTAGTGAGTATTTTAGTGTTCGCACACGATTCATACTAATTTTGTGATTCGTGTATACATATGTTGAGTTTGCAGAATCGAAATCGACAACAACATATGTACGTGTTATTAATAGTGAATATGATGAGTACTTCAAACTTTGAATATGAGTAGAGATTCAGAAAGAAAGTATCAGAAATTATGAGTATGATTCGATTCTATTCATTTTTTAGAATACTCATTGCTGATCTCTGATACACACATGAAGTACTTGAAGTCATAAAGTGAAATCTGAGAAGCAAATTTACATCTGCTTCTCTCTTTTATATGCTTTATTTTTGAACCCATCTGTGTTAGAGGTGATATCGTATCGATTAGCATTACAGCAGCACAATAGCTGCTCTAGCCACGTAAACAAAATCTCTTCCTGTAGAAATCTTTGCGCTATCTCTTGCAATGTAACCAGATTCAAATGTTCTCAAACGCTACTCTTTCCAACAATGAATTCTCTTAGTTTTATCAATATAGTGGGCATTACTAGGAACCGTCCTATGAATGAAACTCAATTAAATAATCTCTTATCTCCTAAAGCATGCAAATACCAAATCTTGTGGACACTTTAATAAAATTGAATTTCTTTCTTCAATTGTTTCAACATTTTCTTGTTTTTTTTTGTTGTGTTTGTTTGTTTTTTCATTCAAAATATAATTTAATTACTCCCGTTCGGTTTTCATTTCACTTCAACTTCATTTGTTTAAATGTCTGGAGAGGCATAAATAATTTCCTAAATGCCAAGCACAGTCATACGTATGCATAGCTGTAGGAGTAGATAAATTACAAACAGAAAACACAAATAGAACGAGAAACGAACAAAGCCTGGTGGAAAATGAATTAAAAGCTTCGACTGTAAAGACCATAAGAAATCTGTAGGAAAAAATGGAATCAACTTGAAAAAATGACTAGAAAAACTCCGGAAATTCTTGTTCGAAGGGGTTCGTTATCAGTGTAGCCACACGTTCACACTGTTTTGTCCAGCGTGAAGCACAAGGTAACAGGAACCCCATTTCGAAATGCAAGAATTGCAAGAATTACACGTTTTTCTTAACGGTTATTACGATGGCTTTTCAATTTTTCACTAAAAACTGGAGTTTTTTAGTTTTCTGTTCAGCTGCTAACTGACTGAAGGAAAAACCATTTTTCCAATGCCCTTTTCGGAATTGTTCAGTTTTTATTGTGGCATTTTGGTTTTGTTTTGTTTTTTGTTGTTTTATTTCTGAGTGTGAATTGTGCATTTCAATTTCAATTTGAATGTGTTGCAAGAGGGCAAATGGACGGATGATAGCAAATCTTGAATTTTAGTCACCATAAAATGCAAAAAAAAACAAGAAACAGGAAAAACGTAAAGAATTGTTTTCTTTCAACGTACTCGTTTAAAAAGATTTGAGTTTTTGTTTACGGTTTTTGTAGACGTAAACTGAAAGGCCCCTTATTTCTCCGCCACTTTCATTGCGTACGTACATATAGTGCGCATCAAAAAAGCTATGTAAACATAGCCTAATTTGAGTGAAAAAGATATTAAAAAATTTTGTTGCTTTTCTTGATAATTTTATCCGGCAGGCAAAACTAATCAAAATTTATTTTACAATGAGATACGAAAGAAAAATTTTAGAAATTCATTTAAAACACGCTTGATTCGGTTCAAGATGAGCTAAAAAGTACTTTGTTTTACTTTCGAACTTTTGACAAAAGACAAATTGGCCATTAAGTTCGTAAGTCGGTTGTAAAATTCAATTTCTTCGAGAAAATTGACAGGCATACAGACATAGTTACTACAACCCTTCAGTCATTCGGATTATGCACCTAGTTTCTCATACAATGGTTCAATTCGACCTCCGGGCATTGTCTTGATTGACAGGTACACGTCCTCTAACCTTCTCATACCACTTATGTTGTGTGTGTTTAAAGTCGGTTCCGAACAACAGATCTTTGAGAAGATTTTCATGCCAATTTTATCTCCGAATTTTTGCCAGAAATCTGCTGAGAGGGAGTCACCGAAGAAATATTTTTTTTTATATTTTCACTTTAATGTCTACCCTTTAATGTCTACCGTGGTCTTACGTCTAATAAGTATACACACTACCTACTAGACTATGGCGGCTTCGATCTCAAGATCTAAGTCTTGCTAAAATAGCTTTAAGAACTAGCTTATGATTCACTTCAGATCCGTGAGTACCGTTGCCAAATCGTATTACTAATCGGTGATATGCCATTCCTAATTCGGTAATTCCAACGCAAATGAGGTTGGCCTTTCGCCTCTTTCATATCATTGACTAGGGTCCAGGGACGATTGATCCAGGGTGTGAAACTTACGTCTAATAAGCCAATACATTATCTACTAGACTACGGCGGCTTCCAACAGACATTACACATTATCTTAAAATAAAAAAAAAAATGGATCCAAACATTTGCATGAACCCAACCGTGCACCATGTCTGCTTCCTACGTCGATTAACAAACCATGCCATCAGGAGTATCTACAGCAATATGAACTCTTTGGATTACAGTTCAATGAAGAAGGTATCACCGATAAAAAGACATCCAGTCTCTATCCGATTTCCAAATCCAATGAGTATCTGTAACTCATGCTACATGCTAAACAACAGAATTTATTAAGCTTAGTTTACTGAGAAGCTTAAAAATATTCTGTTCAAATATAATTTTGCAACAACGACCTCTAGTTCAACCCATTTCGCACAAGGAATACACCTTAGTAGTCTTTGACTGACTGACATGAAAAAGCTTCAGAAATCTGTCGTTCGCTGGCAAAATTAAATAGTAAGTCTAGCCACAGAATTTGTGGTGAGAGAAGCAAGGCGTAATTTTGATTAATGGATTGTAATCGTCAAAAATATAGTTACGATGATCCGCTAACAGCTAGAGCGTGATACTAGATATCGGGAAGATCTTTATTAGAGACATTGGCATCAACTTGGAGTTACAGAAATCTATATACACACACACACACATACATGTAGTATTTACAATATTCATATAATATTTGAATTTGTTCAACATTCAATCAGAAATCAAATAATCTTATCAGTTTGCTACCGTTAAAGAGAAGTCAAACTAATTGGATTTCAAAAGGACTTCTACAATAGCACAGGTTTTCATACTTTTATCTCCAAGATAGGTGATAACTATGTCTGCTTAACAATCTTTTCATTTACAAATCAAACTATATTTGGGAAGTCTTTTAATCTGTGTTTTCAACACTTAAATAATACTGTAAAGGCCTTCGTTAACTAATATTTGTTATGCACTGTAAATTTTTTTACAACCAAATTTCTCCTAGAATTGTAATCATCGTGACAATTAATGTCGACGTACTTACCTCCTGTACCGAAACCCTGACCGGGAAATAGGCCGGGTGGTCCAAATGGTGGCATTTGTCTGGCTCCAGGCCAGGGTACTCCAGCACCGCCTATTCCGCCCCAAGCTACGGCTGCCGCCGCCAAAGCACTAAACGGTGTTGGCCGAATGGGCACATGGCCCGAGGCAGCTAAAGCGGCAGGTGATAAAAGGTGAGGCGAATTGGTTAACGACTGAGGACCACCATCGGGTGATTTACTGGATTCTAAACCATCGGGTGTGGAACGCGGTGAATCATCATTATTCATATCCTCAATATCCACTATGGAGTCTTCTTCTTCGTCCTGATCTAACTCTTGATCGTTCAGATCGTCATCGTATTCCAGTTCAGAGTCTATGGAAGAGCCGATGGGCGAATGGCGTTCACTTTTCGCCGTCGCCGCTTGGGCATTAGCCGAAGAGGAATTGGAAAGGGAAGAGGTAGTGTTGTTGTTGTTGTTATTATTATTATTGCACTCATTATTTCCTAAGGAACTGGCGGATGAAGCGGGTGGTGTGGTGGTGGTGGTAGCGGTCGAATTAAGATTATTGCTGTTGCTTATGGGTGATGGAGGGCAGGTATTATTGGTCTGTAACAGCAGGGATCCGGAAGGATTTAGCGGATGCCGTAAGTGTGCTGGCAAATGATGTGCCGCTGCCGCCGCTGCCATAGCGGCCGCATGCTGGTGCTGGGCATGAGCTGCTGCTGCTGCTTGAGCTGCATGCAACAAATTGGCGTGAT